>CM029519.1:6766256-8144163 GCA_017140615.1 Eucalyptus cladocalyx
AATAGACTATTGATATGTGGTATGAGATATAATCAATAGAATATACCAATGATATGTGAATAGGTGAGATTGATCAATGTACTGAATCTTTGACATTTCTAATGATATGAATATTTCTAATATGTAAAAAGTTCTGTTAAAAGAAGAATCCTATTTTTGATTTCGTAGATATGCTATACTATGGATTTGAATTAAATGAGTTTCGGTATGGTTTTGTAAATATGCATAATATGTACTGGATCTACTCAAAAGAAATATACACTACTCAAAGGGCTGTGTTGCTTATCCCATTCCTTTAGAATCTTTTCAAGTTGTTTAGCTAGCAACAATTGAGTTGAGAGTGTTATTGGCAAGGAGCTTTTGGTAATTGCTGTTCGAATATGACTTGAGTTGAGATAATTGGATATAGACATTTTAAGATTAGTTTTGTGTTTAAGGTTATGTTCTTTGGGCAGAAAGATGGCTATGTCATTTCTCTATTCTTACAGGATGATTTGTGGTGTGATACTTTGCCTCCTGCACATAATGAAGAAACTTTGCTTTTTTATTTTTTTTGTAAACCTACGTGGAGTCCCACGAAATTCCTCATCCAGTGCATTTTGTAGCATTCTCGACATAATTTAACAGACGGCATAGAGACTGGCCAAAAATATTAGCAATTCACCTATTTCCCCGTGAAGTTCAGTGAAAGGAAGCCTTCTGTAGAGACGTTTGATCCCAAGTTCTTAACTGGGCCGCGCAGCTCCCACGTTCAAGATGCTGTGAACTCGAGATCTCGTCGTTCGTCAATCACGGCGGCGGCTTCATGGAAAAAGAATGCAAGGGCTTTCAATAGTCGACATGATTCCAGCTTGGAAACCTCAAGTAGGACATCCGAAAGGAAAGACTTCTGGCAAGTCTAATTGTTTGTCTCTTCTGACATTGAACCGCTGTGACCGGTTGACTACCAGTGCAGATATTACGTTTCGCCACTCCCGTCAATCTCTCTCCCTCTCTCTCTCTCTCTCTAATGTTAATTCGTCTATAACTGTGCCATGTCTTTCGTTAAGACAGAAACATTTTCAGAAATGGCCACGGCGTCGCTCTTTCCCCAAGAAACTTAGGGAAGCTCCATTCGTTTCTCTTCTTTTGTTCCTTCTTGCTCTGTTTGTCTGTGACGGCAACCGACACGCTCTTGCCTGGTCAGGACATTAGTGGCAACAAGACCTTAATATCTCCCAACCAAGTGTTTCAGCTCGGATTCTTCAAGACCGGGGGGTCCTCCTACGCCAACTACTACCTAGGCATTTGGTTCCGGGACGACCCCTACCAGAAATCCATCTGGGTCGCCAACAGAAGTACCCGATTCCGGATTCCTTGGGTGTTCTCGCCATCAGGTAAGATGGGAATCTGGTGATCAACGACAGGAGGCTGATTCCGGTGTTGGTCAATCCTGTGATGCTTGCCAATAGTAACGGCACGCATGCCACGCTTCTCGATTCTGGCAATTTCGTTCTTGTGGACGGAGAGCAAGAGCGCTGTCTGGGAAAGCTTCTTTTATCCAAGTGACACGTTGTTGCCTGGGATGAGACTTGGGTGGTTCAATTTAGGGACAGACAAGTTGGAGGGATCAATTCCTGGTCTCGTGGCAGACTCCATCTGTTCCTTCCACCGGTTCTTTTGCTCTCGGCCTGAATTAGAATAACCGGACCGAGCTCCGGGTGTGGCACACCGAGGTCTCACGGGAGATTGGGTATTGGGATGGCCGCAGATTCAAGTTCCTCTACAACAGCTCGCTAGATGACTACAATTTCAGCTATGTGAACAGCAGTGATGAGATATATTTCACTTTTTGCCAATAGGAGGAATGATAGCATCTCCTGGTTTGTGTTGACGCCTTTGGGGGAAATTCAAGCTTTCACTATGATCGGGAAGGAGATATCGATGGTGTATAGTCCAATTTGCGAGAATATTTCCTCATCCGGTGCAACTAACTGCTTCATTGAGCAGCCGTTGTCCTGTGGCAACAGTAATGACTTTTCTAAGATAGAAGGGGCGATGCTGAATCCTACCGTTCGATGAATCAGATCATCTGGGTATTAGCGACTGCGAAATCATGTGCAGAACCAATTGCTCTTGCACTAGTTTTGCTTCTTATCGTGATGATGGGACTGGATGCGTGTTTTATTATGAGGACATTAGCTCTATTGTGGATCACATTGGCCAAGGGAATGCCACTATATTCATCCGTGGGAATGCTACCAAAACAGCCGATCCAAGATCGAGGAGATCGGGTAGGTCTCATATTAGTTCTTGAAAGAGTGTCGACTGTCAAAATTATGTCGAAAACACAAATAATTCTGACCCATAATTTTCACTTACCTGTCTGAAGTAGATTTTTTTGTTTGCATATTGGCGTTAATTTCTCTCGCATATACAATATTAAGCGTTTATCTTTCTGTTTGAATGTTATTGTAGCACACCCCTTCAATTTTTCATATAGCTCCCGGTGCAGAAAAAATGAGATGCTTCTATTTTCAGGTTCTGGGGAAAAAGAGGCTGCTCTGGGTGATTGGAATCATTCCTATTGGTTATATTGGTAATTTTCGTGGCAATGTTCATATCGAGAGGGAAATGTTCCACCTGGCTAGGTACTGATTAAGATCTGAGCCTTAGCAAATTCATAAGATATTTGTCTTTTTAGCCTAAATTGTTGGTTTGATTCTGAAGTAGCAGCATGGAAGGAGAATCGGACCAGCACAAATCGAAGTTTGGAGCTGTTTCTACAACAACTGGGTTCAGCACGAGGTTCAGCAACAGCACGAGTAGACTTGATTCTTTCAGAAAGAGGATCCAGGCTCGATTCTCAGTTTCTCTTGTGTCACAACATCTACAAATAATTTCTCCCCAGCAAATAAACTTGGAGAGGGTGGTTTTGGGCCTGTTTACAAGGTAGTTTGCCAACCAAAGGACACTTGGTTACTTGTCGGTTTATTTTTATTTTCGGTTCATTTTATCTCTCTTCCTGAAGCAGTTTTACGAAGTCCCGACTCTCATTATGATGGGAAGCTTGATTATCGACATTCCTCTAAAAACTTTTGCAGGGACGTTGCTGGGGCATGAATTCGCAGTAAAAAGACTTTCTAGGAAATCCGGACAAGGAATAGAGGAGTTAAAAAATGAGGTTCAATTAATATCCAAGCTTCAACACAGAAATCTCGTGAAGTTGTTGGGTTGTTGCATAGAAAGGAGGAAACGATTTTGATCTATGAGTACATGGCAAACAAAAGCTTGGATTCCTTTCTTTTCGGTATGTAACCGGATCAAGGCAATGCCATTATAGATTTATAGTTTCACATTCATTTTTCGGTCACTCATGAGTTAAAATTACAGATCCTAACAAGAAGCAACTGCTGGACTTGAGGAAACGAGTTTCTATAATTGAAGGGATAGCTCAAGGGCTTCTTTACTTACACAAGTATTCTAGGCTAAGGATCATACATCGAGATTTGAAAACCAGCAACATATTGCTAGATGATGACATGAACCCAAAAATATCAGATTTCGGGATGGCAAGAATTTTTGGAGAGAACGAAGTGAGGGGCAGGACGAATAGAGTTGTTGGAACCTAGTAAGTCTCTCTCATACACGTGTAAACTTCGATGGCACATGTTTTCTCACATGTTTTAACTGTTTTCTGTTCTTTTTATTTGTGAGCAGCGGCTATATGTCTCAGAGTACGCTATACATGGGCTTTTCTCTACCATGTCACGATGTATTCAGCTTTGGAGTCATCATGCTCGAAATCGTTAGTGGCCAAAGAAACACAACTTTTTCCAGTCTAGATCACTCTCTAAACCTCCTTGGATATGTAAGTGGTTGCATTCTTCTTATGAGTCTCTTATCCAAATCTCCTATTATTTAGCGTCCCGATTGAAGTACTGAACTAGTCCTAAACTGTCCGCTTATAGGCTTGGGAGCTCTGGTGTAGCAGCCGTGGCATAGAGTTAATTGATCCAGTGGTGGCTGACACATCGTCGGTCAGCAAACTGTTGCTATGCCTCCACATTGCTTTGCTCTGTGTGCAAGAACGCCCGGAAAATAGACCCTCAATGTCAGATATTGTTACTGTATTAAGCAACGAAAATGCGGATCTGCCCCCACCAAATAAGCCAGCGTTCTCAGCCCATATTGATTCTTGTAATTCACTTCATCAGCAAGATTGTTCGACTAATGATGTAAGCTATTCTGTCCTAGAAGCTAGATAGCAACCGTAGATACCACGTCAACAGGTCTCGCAGCTATGATATTCTATTAATTTGTGAATTCTTGACTTCACATGTAAAGTGAGAGTACATCATTCTTTTAAATATCTCAGCTATAATTTTATACAATTCTTTTATCTGTCAGATAAACAGGATCCTGATTATTTTGCACAGTGATCCTGAATTTCACTAGCTTCTTGTAAGCCTCATAGTGGATGAGTTTTCCTTTAATTTTCAGAGATCATGAATTTGATTGAACAATCCATTTCCACTTCTTTGGATCAACCTAAATGGAGAATTTGTTCCTCTTGTTGTTGCATTCGATGCCAGCAGCAAATTTTAGCTACTAAAATTGTAAAACATATTCCCTTTTCCTTTAGGGTTAATATGCCAGTGATATACAATTTTCATTAACAGCAAACTGGATCTTTAATCTTTTAGGATTGAACCATGATATAGTCAAATCAAAGAGTTGAGCCTCACATACTATGCTTTAATGATCGTGGAATTTCTTCAGGCAATCACCTGGAGGTAAATCTAAACATTTCCGGAAGCAACAGGTTCTAAACTGTTGGTTTCCCTACTGTGTAAAGAAAGATAATCCACGAGAGAATAGTCTCTCGTCGTTGATAATATCTCAGATTAAATTCTAATTTCCATTAGGTAGTGATTTTGTTCTACTGATGGTGGTGCCAGATTTTGGAATCTATTTCTACAGCAAAACTGAGTTTCTGTCTGATGAGCAACAGAGCTTGTCTTAATGCGAAAGCCTTGTATCACTGATACAGAATTTGTTTTTCAAATTCAGAACTTTTTCAGAAATACTGCAGCTGCTCTGCTTTGGACTTTCTTGTTCCTCACTTGCAGCTTTCATCCATTGATCATTTCTTAACTATCAGCTGCTTGTCCCTGAGTTCTAATGACTGACTAATATTGTCACGCCTCGAACCCCGAGGCACACGCTCATCCCTCGACGATCGATTGAAAATGTGATATTCCTTGGACGCATCACCGAGCTCATTCTTTTTATCTTTCAATTAAGCACATGCGGAAGCAATTAAATAAACACCCTGCCAACAATCACACAGGGATAGTAAAACATGCTAACACCTTTTTAGAAACCCACACTTTTATATATATGCCAAGTTAGCCCCTACGGGTCTATATACACAAGTCGGTCTCAAAAAGAAGTCCTAACCGACCTACACCTCGGATCCCTCCGACTCTGGTGCCGGGTCCTCCACAGCACCATTTGGGATGTCGATATCCATGGGGTGAGCTACCTCCCCATCCTTGGTTTTGGTAGATCCGTTAAAACCTTGCAAAGACCCTCCGTGCTCCGTTAGGCTCATTAATGAACCACGCTTTGAATTGAAGAGGCACCAAGTGAGGAGGCTCGTTGACCCAAATCGTGGTCACCACTAACTCCTGGTCTAGGTGGTCCCGAGAATAGGGAAGAAAGTAGACTCAGAATCCATGTGCCATGGCATCCCAAAATGGTTTACGACGTATCTCCATCTTAAGGACACTAAAAAATGGTTAACCATGATCGAGTGAGATAAATCTCGGTGAGTCAAAACCCTAAACCACGATTAGGCGCCTATAAATTTACTGAGGCAACCTACCGAGACATCACACACAAACTTACCTCGCCTCAGCACATCCACCTTGCATATTAGTGCGCCTCATATATCATATGAATACAACAAGTGTATTTAATAATATGAACACATCATTTCATCGTGCAAACAATCACATGGGTCCCAATTATAAGGCAAAATCGTTATGATCGTTTCATTCCGTGTCACGTAATTTTGCCCCAAAATCGAGCGCGGCTTTCACAACCACTTAGGCGTGTTCCAGTTTATTATGACTCTCGCCCACGGCCAACTAAGCGATCGATGGTCATTCGACAACAATTGATCCATTATTCAACATATCAAATATTTGTTTCCAACATAACCGGCTTTTCCAAACATTTTTGACACTGAATCGAGACTCGGTATCTTTATCATCCTCATCATCCTTTTCAATCCCTACTATTGATTCCTTCCCTATAATACCAATAACTTTATCAATATTCATGGCCGATCCACCAGATCATGATATGGAATCAAATTCTTCGAATAAGAAGTTGTCGACCAAATGGTCACTCTCGAGTGTGTCCACTTCATTAAAGCGAGTTTTTCACCATTGATGACATACCTTACCACAAATGGCGGAAAAGACTTGATAAATTCCATACTTGGCTGAATATCTAAGCTATTATTAACCGGGACAAGTATGATGTTCTTTTCAACTTTGTCACAAGGTTCACGAGATAGCCTCAAACTTTGGTGGCAATCTTTAGTAGAACAAGATCAAATACATTTTTTGCTCTCCCCTGATTTGGCCCATGCCATTACCTTTTATATTATTTCTTTGTGGGAAAACTGTTGATCTCGTAGAAACTGCAAAGAATTTTTTTGAGAAAAGAAGATGCTGTTCTCTTCGGAAAAACATATTGACAAGCATTATTGAGAAATGCTTAAACTCTTCTATCAAATTGGAGGCGATGCAAACTTGAAACATGTTTTCTTTACCTCCATCCCCAAAGAATTATCTCGCAGATGATAGAAAGAACCTTTACGTCTAGACGAGAGAAGGATTCAAGATGTTCTAATTGTGCATCAACGTCAAATGATCCGAGTCTTATGTCAATGACAACGAGAGAACTTGATAGGGCCGGTTCTTGCTAGAATCTGAAAATTAAATGCTCCAAGAAGGATTGTGATGGTTCTTGCGGAAAATCTTTAGAAAAAGAAGCAGAAGCTCTGGATAAATAAATCCAGGACATGACTCTAAGCACTTCAAAGGAAGAAGAAAAAATGGCGATACACCAAAAGAGGAAGGATCACTCAAGCCATAAAAAATCAAAATGACACTTCATACGCAACCAAAAGGATCTTGTGCCAAAAGCGCCTCGGGCGAAAAAGGTCGAATCATTTGATATATCATATAAAGAATGTTGATATTTCTCTTCAAAATGATGATATTGAATCTTTATTCTCTATCGATGAAGAATCATGTGAACAAACTCTTTGTGTCATTCCTTATTACCAAACTCCTAGTGAAAGCAGTTCGATTAGGATCCCAATATATCTTCCACATATCCTTGCTCATTCGGGAAAGCCTTTGACATATTTTCGAGCCAAACTCATTGTCCCCATTTTCCTGTAAAAATATTCACTTCAAAGTTTGCTAAGCCAATCATTGTCATTGCTTTTATAGGCTTATTTGGGCCTACGTTTTTCCATCTTAGACACTAAAGTTCTTCTGAAGAATATTGGATTTCCTATGTCCGATACTTCAATTAAAGCGGGGGAGATACACTCTCTACAAATGTCGGAACCACTCGATCACCGTCCAATTTTTCACAATGTTCTATAACCACAAAAGATTTTTGGCTCAAATCTTCCCAACAAAGATTTGATCATTGGTTGGGACATTATAACTCAAATTTCTCAACTTTGCATCATTCTGGAAGATGTCTTAAGTATAAAGATCAATTTTTTACAATTTGTTAACATTTAGAGACTTTTTTCTATTCAAATGAGTCTATTGGATCCAATCATGCAATTATTTAGAATCCTGTCCGAATCTCATTCGAGTTCAGCTCGAAGTCTTCCATCCTTTATGGAAAAATCTAGAATTCTTTGTTCGCATTTCTTTAAAAAAAAAATGAAGACATCAATCCGACCAAGGCGAGTCATATGGGAATGAATCAAGAAGATCTTATTTTGGCTCAAAAGGGAATGCTCAAATCTGCTGCAAGGCAAGGCCTTATTGAGGTATCACATTCTCAATAGGCATGTGAAGCCTTTTATGTTAATAAGTGTGCGAGCAAAGGCGAGGAAAAATGAGATTGGTAATTAATTGCCAACCTCTTAACCTTTTCCTTCAAGATAATAAATTCTCTCTACATTCCATAAAATCTCTTTTTGCTGGACTATCCAGAGGCTCAAATTTATTCCAAATTTGATCTCAAAGCCGGATTTGGCAATTTAGCATTCACCATGACGAGACCTAAGATAGGGTTTTGTATCCCAAATCAACACTTTCAATGGAAAGTCATTCCTTTTGATTTAAAGGTGGCACCATCTCTTTTCCAAAGCGATGTGTTGGATCTTCAGTCGATACTTTCTCAAGTGCAGCAATATACATGATGATATCCTACTTTCGATCACGATGACTGAGTCACATTGCCAACTTCTCGGCGGTTCTTACTGAAATTGTGAAAAATCATGGAATTATGCTCTCTCAAAGAAAGATGAATATTGCCCAAATAGAAATTGAATTTCTTGGTATGCACCTTAACAAATGAACATACTATCCAAGCCACATATTGCTCAAGAATTGCTAAAATATCACGAAGAAAATTTCACAACAAAACAAGTTCAACAATTTCTTAGGATAATTAATTATCTCCGAGATTTTTTCCCAGACCTTGCAAAGCTGCTAATTCCATTGCAAACAATCTTTGAAGAAGAATCCCCCACCTTGGGGAAAATCTTAGACTATTGCAGTTGGTGAACTTAAAGAGATTATGCGATCTCTTCCTTGTTACAAATCCATCAATTGGTAAGAGAATTCTCTGAAGCCGACACTAGTGATGAATATTGGGCCGCCATTCTATTCGAAGGGTGATGGTAAAGAGACATTTATGTGCTTACAAAAGTGGAAAATTTTCTCAAGCTGAAATGCAATATCATTCTACTTTCAAAGAAATCTTAGTGGTGAAAAATGGCATAAAAAAGTTTGAGTTTCATTTCATTGGCCATCACTTCATAGTAGAATTAGATATGTCATATTTCTCTCGAGATGACCAAATTCAAATGACAAATTCCAAACTCCCAAAATTTGTTTCGATGTCTTGAATGGTTTTCAAAATATTCTTTTGAAACCAAACACATTCTTTGAAGAGAAAAATGTGCTTGTTGACTTTTGTCAAGACCAAAAGCCCTAGAGAAATCAACATGTATATCATGAGACATGTTTTTACTACTCATCACAATGAGAAGTACAAAATTGAGAAAGTTAAAGACTGGCCAAGGCAGCGATACCCCTAGAGATCATTGAAC
The DNA here is from genome assembly GCA_017140615.1 of Eucalyptus cladocalyx. Taxonomy (NCBI): domain Eukaryota; kingdom Viridiplantae; phylum Streptophyta; class Magnoliopsida; order Myrtales; family Myrtaceae; genus Eucalyptus; species Eucalyptus cladocalyx. The sequence goes on from CM029519.1 coordinate 6,775,621, forward strand.
AAATCCGGAAAGACAGTCTTATTGAAAATCTGGATAAACTCATGTGTGTGCCATCAGACTTGTTCGGACTCCAATGGAGGTCCGATTCTTTATCATTTTGTATTAAATGCAGATTATCTATTCATACATCCTTTGATTTGGAAATAAGATAATTTTTTAAGATCAACTTCGATAGTTGTTATTACTTAACCAATAAGTATTTAATAGCTATTGAAATTCCAATCGGAAGATTCATTGCCAATCTTACCGGGATATTCGGACTCGGTAGAGGTAAGATTGAAAATGAGAATGACAAAAACCTTTTAGATTTTCTGGTGGTTTTATCCTCCAACTCATTGGAAATGGCTCTTGGAGAAAAGAATTGAGAACTACATAGCCAAACCCTAAAATTCATACCATTTTATTTTTTCCAAAAATCATGGGCTTTTCTCACTAATAATGGTAACATCATCAAAGCTCCCATAAGTATAGGAACATCATCTTATAGACTTGTTCACATAGTGTAGAGCTTTCGAGTTCACAAATCTTATCCAGGACCTATTGGTTGCTGTGAGCACCAGTATCAAGAACTCCAGAATCCTATGCCCGGGGAAAATAAGACCATTCCTCCAAATGCATGGAATTATAATGTTCCAAGCGCATGGGATCATTATGACCTAGCATCGAAGCCAATGAAGCACTCGAAGAATTCAGACAAGTAGCATCATCAGGAACATGCACAAACCTCTCAAGACCCCTATGCTAGATGGGGAGGTCCTCTCTCTCAAGACCCCTACGAGTCAAAGAACCTTTGTCCTTATCTCATGGCATAGACACATTTTTTTATGAAGCCATCCATTGCTTGTTAAGCATTCCTGTGACACTACGAGATGATGACAACATAGGCGGGCTTAGGAAGAAACTATCCCATTTGGCTCACGAAGAAGCATCGGCATCCACAACACACTAGGTGAACCGAGATCCTCACACCCGGAAGACCTTGAAGCTCTCAAGCAAAAATATGATGAACATGTTCGCAGCAGTCCACCCCGCTCGAGATGACTCAGTTATGACTACAATGCTTGTGACGACGGAGACTCAAAGATCATTGTCCGTACAAGTTTCTTGCAGCAAGTTCTTGTTCACTTTTATTGTATCGAGTAGGCTAGGGGAGATTCATTTCATTATCATTGTTCATACCTTGCCGAATAATTCCCTACGAGATTTTTTTTCGGAGCCCTTTGTTGTTCCCAAACCCATGAGCTTGGTTCTTATTTGTGTGTGACCTCTTTTTTTGGGTAAAGGTAAGAATTTTGTGTGTGACCTCTTATTGCCTATAAAAAGCGATGATGATGTATTGTGTTGGGCAAAGTCCCTTGAGTAAAGTGAGTGTTTTGCAATAATAATTGACAACTACCACAAGCACTCAATTGCACATATAAACCGTCAAATTCACATATAAATTCCACAAGAATGAGTGTAAATTTCACTAAACGGCTAATTAGTCACAATTTTAGCTAATAATTACGATTAATTAAATAAATTATGATTAATTAAAATTAATCCAACAATTAGACTAATCATGGTTAATTAAACTAACCATGGTTAGCTAATCTAATCCAATGTAAACTAACTCAACTAGGGTAGGCTAACTAACTAAGTAACTAATCTAACTAAACTAATTACACTAACCAAACTAATCTAACTAACAAAACTAACTATCTAACCATTCTAGTTACATTAACTAGGATTAACCACTAATCTTAATTAACTATAATCTAACCCTAAGCACAATTAACTACCTAATCAAGAAAAATGAGTTAATTCACCGAGTTAGAATAGCGGAGTTCACGCGGGCGGCATGATGGTGGTGAAAACCCGAGACTAACCGTGTCTCCCATGGAGGCTCAATGGCAGTAGAAAGCGAGTAAGGGGCTCACAGCTTAGGGCTGAGGCAGACCGGTTCTGCTGGGCTAGTCTCGCTTGGTGGGCTGGTGGCGGGCTGAGGTGGCTTCGGCCCGGCGACGGGTTGAGGAGCGAGTGGGTGGTGTTGCTGGATTTACTCGGCGGGACGAGCGGTGGTGAGGCTAGGTAGCGGCCCCGTGGCGGTGCGGACGTGAGTTGAAGGTGGAACGTGACAGGCGGCTCTTGGATGATGGCTGAGTTGGTGGAGGTGTGAGGAGAAGGGAATGATGGGCGTGCGGGTGTTGGTGGTGATGTGCAAAGGGAGATGAGATTTTGGTGGTCGGTGAGGTGAAGCGGCAGAAGGAAATGGAAGGATGAGCGTGAAGAAGAAGAAGAAGAAGAAGAAGAGTAGAAGGGGGGTTCGGCTAGGGGAGCTGCATGCATGGAGAAGGAGGAAAAATTGGGAGAGAAGAAGAAGGCCAAGAAGTCAAGAGGAGGCCAATGGGGAGCCTTGGTAAAATATCCATGCACTCATGACCATTGCCTCAAAGTCTTCATGCCCATGAAGTCAAGCACTCAACAATGAGAAATCAGCTTCAATTGCTCAAAACTAAATCCTTTAGGGGTAAGAAATAATCCAAATCTTCAGCTATTTGAATTTCCTTCAATTTTTTTGCCAAAATTGATTTTTCCGCAAAATTCCAAACTAAGACAAAAATTCTCCGAAAGATGAGACGACATTCTAAAAAATGAATCATGACACGCTAGAATATTCGATTCCAAAAACCGAATTCAATTTCGTGGTTAAAATTGACTGAGACGCGATTTTAGTACAATCTAACATATCGGGTAGCTTTTATGGATTTTTAGCGTGTTTGACCCGTGGTTGATAATTTTCAATTCACGTTTGTGCATCTTCGACTAATAGACGACTTTCGGTTGCATTTTGTAAAAATCGCGATATTTCAATTCGTGTCCCAAGTATAATTTCAATAGAAAATTGGGTTATTGCCGTTCGACGCGGAATTTAGCAATCATGTGGAACCACTTGCAATTCAATCACCGGTTAGCCTACGTGCGCGCCGGAAACCCTAGCTACACCGCTCTGCACGTGCGTTGCGGAGGTGTGAAGGGAGAAGCCAAGGAGGAAAGACAAGGGGGCATGGGTCGGGTTAGGTTGCGGCTGGGCCTCGCGGACCTGCGCGAAGAAAAGAAAGAGGAGAGGGGGGCTGGGCTTTGAAGGCCTAGCCCTTGTGGCTGCTGGCTTTTGCTTTTCTTTTTTGTTTTTTTCTTTGCTTTTTGTTTATTATTATTATATTTTTATTATTATAATATTTTTTATTATTTAAAGAAGGAAAAATATAGAAGCTAAAGCCTAATGAAAAACCTAATCAGAAATTTAGGTGTCAACACATTGGCATATATTTTTTCATTGGTATCCAATGACATATTGACACGTATTCACATATTCATGTCAGCAATTGATGTGGAATTTTAAGTAAAAATCTTCTCTCTCTTCACCTCTGCTCTATCTTCCTCCTCCATCCATGGCCGCCGACCTCCACTTCTCCTCTAGGCCATCACCACCAGTGGAGTTGCTGGCGCCGTGACCAGGCCAACCACTGTTGCATTCAAGCTGAGCATGGCCGACTTCCTCTATTTTCTCCACCTCGTCCGTCTCTAGATTTCGAGATTTGGCCCGTCATGGCAGAAATCATGCTGGTCTCCGTCGTCTTTATGGTCGTCTTTATCTTCCTGAGTATGACCACTGCTTCCTTTGTTTCTCCTCTTAATATGTGAACTCTGTCCATGGCCGTCAAGATCTTGACCTTGCGTCCAAATCTAAAGGCGTCTTTAGATCTAGAAGCCTTGCCTTCAGTGCCACATCCGCTGTTGAAGAAAGCATGACTTCAGTTCAAATCTAAAGCAAGGGGAGCCGAAGTCGAGATCTGAAGCCCTGCTGACGACTAAGCGCCATTTCATGGTTGTCTAGACCTCGAGCTCGCCACCGAGGCTTGCGATCCATGGACGAGCTAGGCTTGCAGCTCTAGAGGCAAGACTCCAGTCCAGATCTCAACGGGCAAGGACTTAGCCTGAAGGGGTAGGTTGGGTCAACTGCAAGTGACACCGGAAGTGGAGATGCTGGCCCATTGGATGGTCCTCTGTGATGGAGGAGGAAGCGCTGGCGGCCATGGAAAAAAACAGATCCGGTCTTTTTATTCCACCTCAGCTGCTGCATGATAATTTGTGTGGATATAAAAAAAGGTATGCCACCTAGGATATTGACATGGTGGTAAATTATTTCCTCGTTACAACGTTGTCTTCCCTTATTTTCTGGTGTGACGCAGCCAGCAAAATGGGTCAGCTAAACTACTTTTCTTTCTGGTGTATACACACATTTTTATATAGGAAATTTAATGAAAGTACTAGGATATTTTTTTATAACATTTTAATATTTTTAAATTTTTAATTATTTTTTTTTTTTTTTCTCTTATTTTCTTTTCTTTGTTCCTTATCCTTTTTCTCTTTTCTCTTTTTTCTTTTCCCTTTTCTCCTTGTTGGCCTTGGGGAGAGATGTTCGAGCCTAGGCTGGCGAAGTTCCCCTTGCATGGGCGGGCGGTGATCGCTCTTGTACCCTCTCCTAATCAAAGGGTTGCCCTCATCAAAGGCCAACAAAGGCATTCTTGCCAAGCCAATGAGCCTTGCTCACCTAGGCTCTAGAGTCCCTTGCCCAAGGCTAACAACCTTCGTTGGCAATGTGATGGGAAAAAGGGGAAAAAGAAAAAGAAGAAAAAGAAAAAGAAAAGAAAATACAATAAAAAAGATAAAAGAAAATAATAAAAATTTAAAAAATATTATGCGTAAGTGTCGACCACATCATGTGGAACAACCAACGCCTACATTAGCGATTTCTAGCAAAAATCAGCCGAATAAACTTAATTGACATAAGTAAAAGATTTGGTACTGAATTGGTAAAATTGCACCAGATTTAAAATTTTTGAATAGTTTTCTCTTTTTATATGAGATTACATCACATTATTTTTGGACAGTGATGCCTACATTAAGTTATGGAAATTAACTTGTGCTTTTGGGCAAGCTTTACTTCTTCACATCGGCCACCATCATTTGGCGGACTGCCATCACCTACATAACGCCACAAAGCTTGTCAAAGAGGGCTTGTCTAACCTTGATTTCTCGGAGAGCGCACACACATGACGCAATTGTCTAGTATTAATTTTGTTCTTGGGCAAGGAGAGTGCACTGTCTGAGTTAGCTTGATTTATCCGACACATTTTTGCTGGGGAAAAACAATGCAGGGACCGAGCTCTTAGCGTGCAGTTGTGGTACTTCGAAGCCTCGCGGCGACTGGTTATTGAAGATTAGTCGAACATACTTCATCGGCGTTTGATTCATCTTTAATATATTTTGCAATCAGGTCACCAGTTTAATTTCAATCGCCTAACAAGCTGAGCTTTCGATTTATTTTTCGATTGATGAGCTTTGAACAGAAATGGCACAATTCCAGGCGAAATTGTGATGCGGCAGGCACATGCCAATTTTCTAAAAAACCACGTCATTGCCACTTGTCCGCCTAGTGGGAACCTCCTAGACAATTTGTAGGAAAACTGCACCAATTGAAAAAAAAAAAACCAAAATTTCTATGCTTTGGTTCATGCAGTTGAAAGTTCGATGACTTGATTGCAAAATCTACTAAAATTTAATGATCTTCTATGAATTTTAACATGATATACCCTCTTTCAACTTTTCCATAGGATCCAACACTTCAATTTTTAAACACTAATCATTTGTAACCAAGATGTTGTTATTTCTTTTCCTTGTTCACTCCATATTTTCTCTGGCGAGATTTATGGTTGATTTGCTATTTTTTTTTTAAAGTTTATACAGGTTGGATCTATAATGAGCAACACCCTATATAATGCACATCGAGCTAGAGCGTAGATAAATCTATCAGCTTCACTAAGAGCTGAAATGGTATTAAGTCATGGACGAAAGAAACTGTGCGTTAATTTCAAATATGAGAAACTCTCGCATTTTTGCTACCCTTGCAGGAAAATTAGTCATCACACTACCAATTACAAGATGGTGCCATTTGAGGAGTCAAGGCTAAAAGGAGAATAAGGGGAGATTCGACCACTGGCGTGAAACGGAAGTGCGTGTACCTAACCCATATTAAAAAGCATATTATGGGAAGCAAATCCTGATCTAAATATGGATGAAATGGCCCCAGAATCTCCTGCTCATTTCCACCCATATGGAGTTGATAGGGCCAAGAGGTAATAATGTTTTTGGGGTATACAAAGGGGGAGAGAGCAAAAGCAAAAATGTCACATCCAAACCCATGATTACAGAGGAGCTTCTAGACTAGAATTGGGAATTACTGAAAGAGCTGGGATTGCATATCATTTCCTGCTCCATGAGTCTCCTTCCTTGAGTCTAATAACCTAAAAGATCCTCAACTTTCGGTCTGGTCCAATTCTACCATAAAATTCTTTTTTTTTTACTCATAAAGAACCATTGACTTGGTCCAATTCTAATTCTATCAAGTCAATTCTAATTCTATCCTTTTTTTTAATAAGTACACTATAAATTTGTCATGCAAGTGCAGCGGAGTTTTAAAACTTTTAAAAAGTACAATTAAGTTATAAAATTTGTCATGAAAATGCATGTTTTGAAAGTTTAAAAAACTTTATTACACTTTGAAAGTTTTAGGATTTGATTGTACTTTCATGAAAGGTTTTAAGACTTTAATGTACTTTATCCTTTTTTTGTCTTGTAAAAACTATCAACTTTTATTTGAATCTCAAATCTAGATCTGTTAATACTCCGTCTAACATAGCCTTTAATGATGTGGCATTTCCACATTAATTCTTTAGTTTTCTCCAAATTTTCAAATCTCACGAAACGCCTTTTGGAGATAAATTTCCACATCAACCCCATCAACATCTTCTTGGATTTGAAATTTAGGTAAAAAAGTAGAGCAATTAGAATTGGCATTGCTCTTATGAGAGTTGTCCTTCCATCTTACTTGAGGATCTTCAATTTTGCCCTTAGTATCAATTTCTTGTGATTGGGAGTCTTTCTTCTCTTGTAGTCAAGAGCTTGCGCTTAGGATGCTCAACGCTCAAATCACACTTAGATTTTTTCATCTCTCGATTATCAAGAGAAATTTGGGCAAAAGGTTAAATGAGGTAGATTTGGAACTAAAGTAAAAGTTATGGATTTTTTATGAGATAAAAAAACATAGAGTAAAATTGAAATATAACCTAAAGTGTGAGGGTTTTGTGAAAAAAAAAAAAGTTTAAAGTGGCATAATTGGGACTAGACCTAAAATTTGGGTTTTTTTAAAGGATAATAAGCCCTTTCTTGGACTTGATCTTAAAAAGGCCTCAGGGGCTCTAAAAAGAAAAGAAAGGACATAAGACTCAGGCTTCGGCTACCATTTGGGAGCGTGTGATCCTTATGGAGTTTATCATACTTGTTCAAATGCTCTTGATGACACCCCCATTACTTGGTACTCTTATTGAGATTGTGGGAGGTGCAAAGGAATGGACTTTAATAACTAGTCTTAATAAGCCATCGGAGTATAAATGAAGTTTTAAGTTGGAATTGCCATGAATTGGGTACACTTATGACAATACAAGCTCTGAAAGCCTTAGTTATTAGTGAAAGGTCCAATGTTTTGTTTCTCTTGGAGATAAAAATTAAAATACTAGTGGAACAGCAACTCCAGAGTTTCAAAATTTAATTATTGTTAATCGAGAAGGAATTGCCGGGGGTTGGTAGTCATGTGGAATGAAGAGGTGTCAATGGTTGGAGGTTGTAGCAAGTTCATAGGAGTATATAGGTTTGATATGTAAGGAAAAGTGGAACAATCATGACACTCATTATCACACATGTACTAACGAACTTTCAAAAATGACTCCTATTATTAGGGGTGAGCATGTTGGACCGCAAAATTAGAAATTGCCTAGACCGGATTGTTTGCTTGGTTTGGTCCCGATTCCCAAAGGATTAGTCCAGTTTCTGGTTCCATAAATGGAACTAATGATTGTTAGTTCGGTTCTCGATTTTGGAGAGGAACTAAATTGGACTGGACCAACGGATCGGACTGACTTTTTTAAAAAAAAATTATATTATTTCATTTATTAAAAATAGCAATAAAACATAAAAATGGTAATAACTCTTGTATTTTTTTCATAATTTTAATATTTTTTTTACTAAGTGATGGGTTGCATACAACCGGACTGGTTTGAGTCCGAGTTCTCAGTCCTTGGATTGTCCGGTTTGGTGCTCGGTCCCATAAATTGGGAAGTGGATCGGACTGAAAACATATCACCTCTACTTATTATGGGAAGAGTTAAAGCATATACTTGCCCAACCATCTCCCCTGGGTATGCTTAAGCAACTTCAATGATAGACTATATCTCTAGAAAGAGTATTGGGGAAGGGGAGAGCAGAACATTATAAGTTTGTTGCATTGTGAGAGTTTTTGAGTGAATGTTAGTTAATTGGTTTGAAAATAAGACACAAATGATAGAGAAGGGAAGAACTAGTATATAAGAGTTTGGATAGGGCTGGATAGGGTTTCCATGCAACATTGCATGAACTGAAGTCTTTGCATTGCCAGCTATTGAATTTTATTATATTTGATCTTTGTGTTAATTTCACTAGTTACAATAAAAAGGAAAAAGAATTCAAATTCAAAGCATACTGGCTAGAAGATATTGAAGGTAGTGAAATTGTGAAAGCTGGTTGGAATGATCTAGTGCTCAATCATTGAGGATTTAGTGGGCCAATTAAGAGGGTCTTTTTGGGAATTGGCCCAGTGGAGCAAGAAATCAATTTCATAGTGATGGGTCAAGATCTAAAAATGTGGATGATATTCAGTTACTAATATTTTAACCTCTAGGAATATTTTTCTGTGCCTTCTATTTTTTCAGATTATTTTTGTTATTTTCCCGTTTTAGTTAGCAATGAATAAAAATGTTTTCAAAGTGTTTGGTGACAACATTTTTCTCATGGGAAGAAAGTTTTCAAAGTTCTATATTCACATTGCATGGGTCCAGAAAATATCAATACATTATGCGGGAAAAATTAAAAAGAAAAATCTTAAATCTATTACATTGGTGCTAATTTAGTTCCAAATCTACTAACTAGACCAATTTAGTCATAAACATTTCATATTTTACCAATTGAATCCATTTGATAAATTTTGACATAAAATTATTGACATAGATATCAGACTTCTTATATGGCACGGCCATAACGCCCTTATTGACATGAATAATTTTTGTAATTCTTAATATATATATATATATATATGTGTATTTTATAATTTTCTTTTCTTTTCTTTTTTATATTCTTTCTCCACCAGTCATTGTGCCTTAAAGATGGTAAGTGATAGGCCAAAGGTGAGTAACGATGAGGTCATTAGCCTTAGGCAAGGTAACCCTTACCAAGATTTGGCCAATGGTAACCTTGCTTTGCCCTCGTGCAAAGCTCGCCCTTGTCGGAGGCTAGCAAGAGTTGTTCTAGCGGTCTAGCGAGGTTGCGCCCCGGATATTGACAAGGGTAACATTGCCTTAGGTTGGTGAGGGCAGCCCTCATCGATCAGTTGCCAACCATTGCTAAGGCTCGGCGCCGGTGAAGGAAGAAGGAAAAAGAAAAAAAAAAGAAAAATTAATGAACAGGAAAAAAAAATTGTAAAATTGTTCACATTAGCGCTAATCATGCCAAATAGGATGCTTTGGCATCTAGGTCATTGATTTCCGGTCAAAATTAGACGAATAGACTCAATTTGCACATATGTAAAATATTTAGAATTAAATTAATTGGATTGAAATGGGTAGACTAAATTGACGATGTAATAAATTTAGGAATTTTTTAGTACTTTCCTCCACTAGTATGTATGCCACTTAGAACTTGTTAGGTTTTTTCATCTGAACTCGATCCATGTTTTTCAGGGATACGGACTTTTGTGGTCCACGCTAGTGTTTAACCATGCAGATATCTGTATTTTTCATTTTTGAATGGTAGAAATAGGTGAACTTGACCTAGTTTTTGTCTCTACGGTCCCTTTCAAAGCTTTCATTTATGCAGCGACTAACGTTGCCCTCGATTTCAATCAACCAGAAGTCTGCCATTATTGAAAAGGAATATGCTTCGTGAACCGTCCACTGCAGAATGATAGTGGAACGGTCAAAGGCCAGTCATACATCCTTTTGGAGGAAACAGGTGGATTTCCTGAACCGGTATAATTATCGACTCTATGTTTCCTTCTTTTTTTATTTTTTATTTTGACTTCCATGTTCCTTAGTGCAACCTCAAATTTTAGAGACAGAATCAGAATAGGGCGCTCTGAATTTATTTTTCTTCGAAAATTATCACTTTGATTTTGTGTCTTTGAATAAGACAAGAAAACCGTTCTCTTCTTAAGCTTTTTTATATGAAAAATGCATTTTTTCACTTATTTTTTCTAGAATTCTTTAGTAATTCATTATTATTATTATTATATTTTCTTTTTTACTTCATTTGTTTTATGCATAATTGATATCACTGGTCTTAATGTTCTATTATTGGAGAGTCCTTCCATAGCAATTTGGTTTGAGTAAAAAATGAGGAACTATTTCATTACACATTGATTTCGTTATTAGTTGTGAAGCTAACTTAAATGTTTTTTCATCTTTTAAATTTAATAGATTTTCGTAATGACATTAATAATTTTTTTAGTAAGTGATAATATTTTTCTAATTATAACTATTTATATTTCTGTATTTAATTTAATTTTCTTTTTTCATATTCAAGAAAATTAATTTTATGGGCCCTCTTCTGATTTTATCTCTAAATTTGAGCTTGTTATAAAGGAAACACAAAAGTCCAAAAAATAAAAAAAGAAGAAACATGCGGTTATAAATAAAAACAGGTTACCGGTTTCCTCCAAAAGGATTTGTGGTTGTCCTTTGACCGTTCGACTGATATTCTGCAGTGGACCGTCTTGCTAGCCACTGCCTATTGAAAACCCCTCAAGTGACTTTTGTGTTTCCTTAATGGCCATAAAATTAATTTTTGGGAAACATATTCTTTCCATTCGTTATGATGGGAACTTAGTGATTTCTGATAGAAGGCTGATTCAAGTCTTGGTCAATCCTGTAATGTTGGCCACAAACAACAGCACCAATGCCGTACTTCTTGATTCAGGGAATTTCGTTCTCGTGGAGGGTGAGACAACGGTTTGGAAAGCTTCTACTATCCGTCGGACACATTCCTGCCCGGGATGAAACTAGGGTTTGTCAATCTGGGCCCCGATAAGACGAAGAGAACAGTTTCTTGTTTCATGGCAGAGCCCATCTGTGCCTTCTACTGGTTTTTTCGTTCTTGCCCTGATGGCCACTACGAATGAGACACAACTTGTGTTTCATCACGATGATGTCTCAAGGGTGATCAGGCACCTAGATGAACACAGCTTCAGGACTTATTAACAGCTCGCTCGAAAACTACAACATTACTTTCGTTTCTAATGGTGGTGAGTGTATGACTTACGACACCAATGTAACTGGTAGACTGTCCTGGTTTGTCCTGTCTCCATCTGGGCAAATTCAGGTTTTCACAATGATTGGGAAGGAAATTTCGGGGGTCTATAGCCCAATTTGCAATTTGCACGAATACTTCGAGCAGTTCAACTGACTGTCATATCGAGAGGCCAGCCTTGTGCCCGGATGGCAATAACTTTAGAATAAAGAAGGATTCGTGTCAAAACTGTTAGAAGATATGCAATATTCTCTTTGGAGATTGTAATTTGATCTGATTGTGTACATATCAATTAGAGATTAGATACACGTTTAGATTGATACATAGGATTCTTTATTTCCATTAATTGTACATCTCTAGCTCTATTTACATAGGATATGTACAGATTACATTTCAATTGAGGAAATACAGAAAACCTTCGCTCCTTTCTCGATCGCTCCTTCTTCACCTTGGTTTCTTTCATGGTATCGGAGCATTTGGGCTTTTGATTTGCTTCCGCTCTCTTCTTTGTCCAAACAGTTCTTCAACCTACAAAAAAGGGGGGACTTGTTTGGCATTAGAATTTAATATCTGAAGGTTTCTTTTTACTCACCATGACCTCCCCACAAACCAGCATCTACGGTCTACGGAAACTCACCGGCCCGAAGAAGTAATTCCCACGATCCATGCGGCTGATCTTCAACTGCAACACTTGCAGCCACAAGTCGGCGAGACTCAGCCTCAATCCCCTCGGTGGTGACCCACGCGGAGACTCGGTTCAATGCGAGGCAACCCTTGGCGGGTCAACCATACCCGGTGGATTCCATATCCACTCTACTTGGGGCAAGCCGAATCCATCATCGTCTGCATATGGGTCACGAGCTACGTCCAAATCGATGGAGGCCCACCAAACACAAACGGGGCAAACTCGGCCATCGGATCGGAGAGCGGTTGAGCGGGTGGGGAGGCCGGGTATGGGAACAAATCCCTACCGGGTTTTATCATGCGGGGTATCCAATTTGGGGCGAAGCAGATCGGGTCAAGGAAATACCTACCCGAACCTCGCACGGCTTTCTACCCTTTCCGGCGGTGGCGCTCGTCGGACGACTAGGGCTCGGCGCGATCCATTGTTCGTCTCTAATGCAGACGGACCCGAGTGCGGCTCATTAGCCGGCAATTGACCGGGCGAAAATTACACAAGATGGTCGCGGGAGTTCGGCGCGCCCTAGCAACCAAAGATAAAACTGAGTTTCCTCGAGGGGAACCATTCAAATCCCCATAGATGAACGTTTGGCCCGGCTACGGAGGAAGAACAACCGCTGATCCGAACTTGGATCGGCAATTGCGTCTCCTCGAGGTGTGGTCGGACTCCACCAACGAAGACGCAAAAGAAATGTGGGAAAACATACGGGAAATGTCGGGAAATTGGACCGAGGCAAAAATTTTCAATCTCATGCAAGATCTCGGTGAATTGAAACGAGGGGTAATATGACGGTCACAGCCGTTTTCCAACAAACTTTCGTCTCTTTAATGGAACAATCTCGAGGCGGCCGAGGCTCGTGGGTGAGTCCACCCTCAAACAATACGGATCTATCAAAGATAGGGAGAAAGCTACACGCTTTCTCCTCATTTTGAACGAGAATTACCTCGGATTTCGCTGTGAGATCCTCGCCATGGATCCCATGCGCCGATTGGGCGGATTTTTCAATTGGCCGTGCGGGAAAGAGTCGGCGACACGCGACATCGCCGGACCACACCGAAGCGGCGAAAGCATCGCACTCGCGGCGCTCGGTGATCGGCGAACGCGGCCTCCGAACCCTAAACCTAGATCGCGAGAGAGAGAGACGGCGAAACTAGGGTTCACCGAAGAATCCGAGTATTTCATCCCGGACGGATGGCATGGCGGGATCATCCCAAGGATCGGACGGCTTACCGGCTTTGATCGCTCGATCGGATCCAACGGTGGACGGCCGCTCGCGTCAAAAGGATCGGACGGCGGATCTTCGGCGCAATCAAAGGAATGGACGGTTAGATGCTTGCCACGTCATCAAGAAATTTCGGAAGAAATTTTAAAGGCAAGAATAAATTATTTTGTGATTATTGCAAAGCGTGCTAATCACTCAATTGATAATTCTTGAAGTTGCACGGAAAGCCTGGTGAAAAAGAAAAAGGATTTCATCGGCTTACCCAAGTTACTAGGCCGGCCGTCAAAAATTTGACCGGTATTATCTCATATAGTCAGTACAATCAATTGATGGAGGCGATTCAAAAATGGACACAACCAACGGAGGCAAGTTTTTTCAGGTATTATTCATTGCTTGATTAATTCAATATCGAGAAAGACATGGATAATTGATTCGAGGGCAAGCGACCATATTATATGTGACGGGGGATTTTTCTCAAGTACAAATGACAGTTGAATTTCCCTAATTAAATGCAATTGCCATGAGAACATTACTCATGTTCATGAAATAGGGACAGTCAATCTCAGCTCTAAAGTACTCTTAGAAATGTTCTTTATGTCCCCGAATTCCAATTTAACCTGATTTGTGTCCAAAGCTTGTCAAGAAAATTCATGCCAAGTCTTTTTCAATCTGACGCATGTTTCTTTTCGGGGACCTTTATTTGGAAAGCGTGGGCTTAGGTAGTCTCTTTGAAGGTCTATTTTTTTGGAATAGTTTTCAAGCAATTTTTCCCTGCAATTATTTGAATAAGTCATCATTGTGTAACCTGACTACCAATGATAGAAATTCCATTATGCATTTGAGATTGGTACGGTGCTTCTTTTCCCTATTCATTGTCATATATGTCCTCTTGCTAAACAATCCCGTTCACCTTTCCGTCTAGTAATACTCGAACTAGTGAGATTTTTTCATTAATTCATGTGGATATGCGGGGACCATACCACACATTAAATCATGATGGGTCTCGATATTTTCTCACTATAGTCGATGATTACTCTCGTGCTACTTGGACCTTCTTGATGCAATCTAAAAATCAGACATATTCTCATTTGAAGAGTTTTATCTCACTCTCAAAGAATCAGTTTGGCAAATCCATACAGCGGATCCGTTCCGATAATGGGAGAGAATTCTTCAGCCATGATTGCTCCTCACTATTTACTACACATGGCATACAACATGAAAGCTCTGTGTCTATTCACCACAACAAAATGGCGTGGTGGGCAGGCTGTCGACATCTATTGAAGTCGCATTTTGGTTGTAAAGTTTCAAGCATCGGTTCCGAGACAATTATTGGGGAAATTGTGTAGTCTGACCCTTACCTAATCAACCGAATGCCAACTCGAGATTCTTAAAGGAAAAACTCCTTTTGAGTTACTATTTGGGAAGAAACGAACTCCGGCATCTCAAGGTCTTCGGATGTCTTTGTTTTGTTGCAACGGTGGGGCCAAGAGATAAATTCAGTCCACGTGCTAGGAAATGCATCTTCATGGGATATCCCAATTTGAAAAAGGGATATTGGGTTCTTGACATTTCCACAAAGGAATTTACGGTAAGTCGTGAGACGTCCTCTTTCGTGAAGATGTTTTCCTTTTACGAGTAGACAACTTGAGATGCAAACACGGGGAATGACAGCTCCTCCCCATAAGCTTTTATCTGATGAAGCAGTGCCTCAGGTCATGCCTATATACCCATGGAAGAATCAAGGTACATTCCTTCCACTGATTCCAATTCTTCCATTATCAACACCCTTTGTTGAGAGCACCGATTGCTCGAAGAAAATTTAGAATCACGGCTCGAAGATTCCCATGATGCTAAAGAAAATCGGTATATAGAGTCGGAACCTACCCAGTGTGACAAATCTGAGACATGACTCCTCAGGCGTTTTGGTCACACCACACAACCTCCTGCACCGGACTAAAGACTATATACGTGCAACTCATTCTCCAGGTACTCAATATCCGGTCTCATCATATGTTTCCTTTCATAGATTATCACGGGAACATAGATGTTGCATTAATCGCCTATCGAAGAGCAGGAGCCATCTAGTTATGATGAGGCATCCATTAAACCAAAATGGCAACGAGGCCATGAAAAGCGGAACTTCAAGCCTTGATTGAGAATAAAACATGGGATCTTGCTTCATTACCCCACGGTCGCAAGCCAATTGGCTGCAAATGGGTCTACAAGATCAAATGTCGTGCTGATAGTTCCGTTGAAAGATACAAGGCACGGTTGGTTGCCAAAGGGATTCACACAAAAGGAAGGCTTTGACTACCACGAGACTTTTTCTCCGGTTGCTACCGATGTCATGGTTCGTTCTTTTTTGTCTGTTCTTTGCTATTAATAATTGGAATCTACATCAAATGGATGTACATAATGCCTTCTTGCACGGGGATCTTGATGAGGAAATTTATATGGACATTCCTCAAGGCTTACGGAACGGGGGAGAATAGAGTATGTCGTCTCACGCAAATCCTCTACGGATTGAAGCAAGCATCCGGACAATGGTATTCCAAATTTGCAAATGCTTTACGATAACGGCCGGGCTTCAAACGTCTAAGCATGACTATGCTTTATTCACACGAACTAAAGGTATGTCATCCATTTATTTAATGATATATGTCGATGACATACTTCTTATGAAATGAAAGGCTGCCATAGACAATTTCAAGGATTATTTACATGCTATCTTTCACATTAAAGACTTGGAGCACCTAAATATTTTCTTGGAATTGAAATTGCTCGATCCGATCAAGGGATCTCTCTTAGTCAACGAAAGTTTGTCTTAGAAATTATATCGGAAGCGGGCCTATCGGGTTGCGGACATTTGTGATTCTATTGAAGCGGGAACACTAAGTTGACTCGCAGAATATGATAGGG
This sequence comes from Eucalyptus cladocalyx, assembly GCA_017140615.1. Lineage (NCBI taxonomy): Eukaryota > Viridiplantae > Streptophyta > Magnoliopsida > Myrtales > Myrtaceae > Eucalyptus > Eucalyptus cladocalyx. Next base: position 6,791,877 of record CM029519.1, read on the forward strand.
ATGTATCACGAATGATGATCCCATACTCAAAGATCCATCGGGTTATCAAAGACTTGTCGGGAAGCTCATATACGACCATGACTAGACTTTGACATCTCTTATGCGATCTGAGACCCTTAGTCGGTTCACGGTCCAAAGCGATCTCATTTGGAAGCTGCATTGAAGGTTGTGAAGTACTTGAAAAGGTGTCGGGACTTGGAATTCTTCTATCCAAACAGTGTGACATGAAGATGAGCATATTGTGATCTTGATTATGCTACATGCCCTACTAGTGGAAAGATCGATCCTTTGAATCTTGCATCAAATTAGGGATTAGCTCCTCTCATGGAAGACCAGCAACCTACCGTATCCTTGTCTTCTGCCGAAGGCGAGTATCGATCTATGGCAAAAACTACTTGTCAAGTGGTGTGGATACGAGGTTGTAAGGACCTCGGAAGGAATACAAGTGCGGGCGACAAAAGTATTACGTGACAATGATGCGGCTCTCAGAGTGGTAGCAAACCCTATAGTGCCGAGAGGACTAAGCACATAGAAGTAGGCGTCACGCACACACGAGACAAGATTCAAGAAGGGGTAATTGAGACGCGAAGGAATTGGCACAGCCAGGCAGCCAGTGAGACATCTTCACCAAAGCCCTATATCATCGACAACATGCATATCTACTAAGCAAACTAAGAGCGTCTTGGATGTCTACAAGCCACCGGCTTGAGGGAGTGTTAGAAGATATGCAATATTCTTTGGAGATTGTAATTTGATCGATTGTGTACATATCAATTAGAGATTAGATACACGTTTAGATTGATACATAGGATTCTTTATTTCCATTAATTGTACATCTCTAGCTCTATTTACATAGGATATGTACAGATTACATTTCAATTGAGGAAGCTGAAAACCTTCGCTCCTTTCTCGATTGCTCCTTCTTCACCTTGGTTCTTTCAAAAACCTAATGCTTTCAATGAATTGGATCGTCTGGGAATCATTGACTGTGAAATCATGTGCAGGAGCAATTGTTCTTGTAAAGCTTTCGGTACCTATCGAGATGACGGCATGGGATGTCAATTATTCTATGGAGATTCAATTTTTTTTGCGGATGGGCCAACGGAATGGGTCCATGCTTGTTCACAGAATATCAATGAAACAGCTGCTCATGTTCGGAGGAAAGCCAGTGGGTTTGAATATATTGAATTTCTGACATTCTGATCATATTCAAACACTCGACTGATCTTAGTCAATTTATCCATATGTAGTAAACATTGATGATGCTATATGCATGGCATTGATTGATCACACAAAATCCTCAGTCCTGTTACTAGATCGATCTGCTAATAATAATTTTTTTATAGAAGAATGAGACACAGTTGAGTAACAAATACTCTTGACTGCAATTGGGTCTATAGGTTTTTTGAATTGAAAACATTGAAAGAGGCTGCTCTGTTTGATAGCGATCATTTCCAGTGGCCGTGTTCGGCGTCTCAACCATGATCTCCATCTCAAGAATGGAAAAGTTACAGCTGAGAGGTACTAATCTTTGCACATTTAAATAGGATCGGCCACTCTGTCTTATTCTCATAGCTTTGAAGCGGCATGGAAGAACGAGATAAGACACGAAGGAACGTTCTTTGAAGCGGCATGGAAGAACGAGATAGACACGACAAGGAACTTGGAGTTATTCCTGATGGAATTCGGTTCGGATGTCTCGGTGGAAAATCAAGACCACGCTATTAAGCTGAAATCTGTCAGAAGAGGGATCTGAGCTACTGATTCTCAGTTTCTCGACAGCCATGAGTAATTTTTCTGCTGAAAACAAACTGGATGAGGGTGGATTCGGTCCAGTTTATAAGGTTTATTCAGTTATCAAGACTTCAATTGCAATTTGTTTCTTATCCGGTGCCTAAGATTTGCAGTACCCAGAACACAATCTGTTAGACTAAAGGGTCCTGGTGTCCCCTGCAGGATATGTTGCTGGGGGATGAGAATGGAGTGGCCTTCGAATCGCAAGGATACTTTTTATATAAGTCAAAAGCAAAAAGGGTTAGATCATGTACAAAATGGAATCCAAGCTTTTGTTGGCCATGTATTCATAGATCAAGATTTTCTCATCTCTCTTGATACAGCAACCTAACAAGAAGCTGATGCTATGGAAGAGGCGCGCATTATCAAAGAAATAGCTCATGCACTCCTTTATCTGCATCGGTATTCTAAATTAGGGATAGCTCAGGCACTCCTTTATCTGCATCAATAGTCTAGATTGAGGGACATTCATCATGATTTGAAGACCAGCAACATTCTATTGGACAACAATATGAACTCGAAGTTATCGGACTTTGGAATGGCAAGGGTTTTGGAGAGAATGAAGTGCGAACAAAGATGGCTAGGGTTGTTGGGACATAATAAGTCTCTAAACATATACAAGAATATATTCTGTGCAATTCCATTCGAATTGCTAATTTAGGGTCTTTAATTTGTTTTTGGGCAGCAGTTATGTCTCCGAGTATGCTGTTTATGGCATTTTCCACAATCTTTACTCACTTTGGATCAGTCTATGCTATTCGGATTGATCGATCGATCGATCACTCGCTCACCGAATTTTGAAAGAGAAAAGTTTCCAAAGAGAAGCTTTGACAGAGAATGGAACTCTGATTCTGACATGGTTGGATGGATACAAAACACAATTTTTTATATTTGAGACCTGGCACAGATTCACAATGATTGATCGAGATTATATCAAGAAGATCGTATCTTCTAACTTACCAACTATGGGCATTTATGTCAGAAGAGTTTAGATCTTGGCGCAATTACTATCTCGCCCATTCTTAGAACATTCCGGAAGCTCTTGTGGGAACCTCCAGTAATCTTAGGAGGTCTTCTCGATCATGCACGGTCTCTTGATTGCGGGAACCTCGTGACCGTGACACAATGTTCTGTCTTGGATTCCAAGTTACGTTGGCTGATTAATGATTAAGAAAAATGGTTTCTCTAGGCTTGGGAATTATGGAAATTCGATCAAGGTGTCGAGCTAATGGACCCACATCGGCCGAACCGTCTTCATTTGGAGAGTTCTCTCTGTACATCCATATTGCATTGTTGTGCGTAGAAGAGCATCCCGATAGACCGAGCACCTCCGATGTAGTTCAGATGCTAGGCAACGAAAGTGCCAATCTGCCTCCGCCAAGGCCACCGGCATATTGTTGCACTTAGGTTATTGTAGCTCCCAGGAGCGGCAAGAACATGTGACTAATGATTTAACCCATTCCGCTATTGAAGGTGGTAGCATTCGATCAGATGGTACTTTTAATTTTCCTTTCCAGTTCAAGATAATTTGTTATTCAAATTGTTTCTGCTAAAAAAAGAGAAGAAAATTGCATTTAAAACTATGTTCATGTCTGAACGCATAAATTTTATGAATGAGTTGCATTCGAAGCGTGGGTTGACATTGACTTGGTCTCTCGAGGACAAAAAGTCATGATAATTGACTAGACTTTTGGTAGTGCCTTTAATTGACCTCCATTCAGGAAAGTGACAGGAGTTGATTATTTTAATGGCTTGATTTTCATATAATTTAATTTTTGTGTAGTACCAAAGAAAACATGTTTATCAAACCAACTAAATCAATTAAGCTGTGCCGAGTCGCCTGAGTAGGGCTGAGTCACTTGCGCTTGAGTTGGGTCAATTCATCTCTCGAATCGAACAAACTCTTGGGTTGGGCTTTGGGAGGAGATTCCAATTTGAGTTCTAAGTGGGCCTCATTGCAGGGTTGGATTCCCCGGGTCTCCTTTGGGCCTATCCTGGACTTGGGCCACATCTAAATATAAGGGCATTTCAGTAGAATATTAATATGATCCCAATCTATGTAAATCTCATAAGGTAATCAATTAAGTAGCATCGACGTTAATATCGGCATGTAATAGACCAACAGCGTCATTTACAGAAAAAAATAGTAAATTTTGACACGTTGATATATGTATGATAAATTATCATTTTTATGATTATATCAATCAAATTATTTTGATTCAAATTCATAGATAAATGATAAAAGGAGCCTAGAATGATTACACTAAAAATATTAATCTACCATTTGATAATATCATTTATTGTTTTTAATTTTAAGTGATACCGGTGAGAGGAAGTGACACTCCAATGAGGAGGGAGAATTGTGTGTTATGAGAAATGAGAGTTAGAAGAGGAGAAGATGAGACTAGGTTTTTCTTCTTTCCCATTTTAATATTCTTTTTACATATTTATATTTTGACTCATTATTTATTAAAATCTTAAAATTCACCTGTGCGTGTTGGGAGAGTTGATTGTGTGTTGGATTTTCAACACTTATTAACCGTTTGTCAAAGCGGTGTTAAGGTGTGTGAATCGTGTTGGAGTGTTCGACATGACACAAAAGGCTTATAGAGAGTGTTGGTACTTCCTAGGTAATCAATAGTCGTGATTAAAAATGACATCAATGCCGCCATTACAATAAACGCAAAAGCAATACAAGAGCAATCACTTTTATGGTCATTGATGCCTAGGCCATCATACTAATAAAATGCATGGACTCTTCTATCCTTGAAAAGTTAATCCCAGCTGTGCGAAATCGCGGCTTCTCTTTATAGCAGTTGGCAATCATTGGGGTTTACTTTAGTAGTTACCCTTCCTACATGGGAATGAGAATGCGAAGGTTCGAATTTCCACATTCTTAGGAGGTGTAGATGGTGTGATTTAGCTTTATTTGTATATATCAATGCTCACACCCTACAATAAAATAAAAGAAAAGTCTGAAAATGAGAATTAAAGTAGAAGTCGTATATGACTGACAAAAAAAAAAAAACATATAACAGGCTGCACTGTTAGGGAAGTATAATTAAATTTCCTTCCCAATCATCATGAAAATTTGAATTTCTCTTGAGGGCCATCACGAACTAGGAACAACTATTATCCCCCTTCGTAGCAAAAGTTAAAGTAAATCTCACTAGCGATAGATCCAAAAGTGAAATTGTAATCGTTAAGTGAGCACGCTATTAAATGAACCCGAATCTCTGACCATCGTAATGACCAATAAGTTGCGAGACCTCATCGACTTGCCACACTTTAAGTTGGGTCTCGTCGTGGTCGAACAGGCAACGCCCAAAGAGCCAGTGGATGGAACTGATGGACTCTGCCACGGAACAAGAAATTGATCCCTCTCCTTATCAGTGCCTATATTGGAAACACCAGAGTTTCATGCCCGGCAGAAATGTGTCTGATGGATAATAAAAGCTTTCTCAGACAGTGCTCTCCTTCCACAGTGACAAGATTGCATGAATCAAGTAACGCGGCGTTTGTGTTGTTACCAGTAGCCGACATCACAACATTGAGAACCGCATGTTCCTTCTACGGAAATTGCCAAGTTCCCATCATACCTGATGGGAAAAACATAGGAAGAATCAAGAAGCGGGACTCCCGATCAAGTAACCCAGACCGGTTTCTTGTGAGGATCATCCTTGAACTAGCTGGCCTAAGTAGTTGCTTGAGGAAGACCCACCGTCCTTAAGAATCCTAGTTCAAAGACATTGATGGATTACACTAAGGGTGTACATGACAAAATTGATTTCTCAATTTCTATTCCCGAATGAGTTTTTGAGTAAAAAATGCGTTTGATAACGACTTAAAATTTCTATTTCTAGAACAAAAATTCGTTTTTGATAACAAAAGAAAAATTATATTTCAGGGGGCCGCGGCCGGGGCGTCGGGCATCTAAGCGTCCACCCGAGTGGTGGGTGGGTGGCAAGTGGTAGTGAACGATGATAATAGTTTTCATCTCTCACTTTTTGTTTTAAGAAGTAGAAAAACTAGAAATTTTATATTTTGATTTCTGCCCCAAATCTTTTTATGGAATAGAGAAATTTGTTTTTTTTTTTTTGGTAAAAGGATAATCATTATATTGAGGACAGGCAAATGTATAGAAAATCTCGGCCTCGAAACTTACACTCAAGAAGAAAAACAACCTGAGTGGAAGGATACTAGGCCCAGTAAAAAAAGGAACAACTGTGGCAAAAATAGGGCTGCAAAACCAACACAGCAAGCACGGCAAACGAAGCCGGTACACAACTAGAGCGGCAAAAAGCCACACTAGATAAACAAGCAAAAAACAACCCTCGGCCGGTAGGAAGGTTGAAACTAACACCGCGTGACCGGACGACGACTTATGGCCACCATGCCCAAAAATCAACCCGCGGGAGTCCCCGAGAAGAGAAAGCGATGGGGTTGTATCTAAGAACAACGCCAGCCTCTTATTCCTAATGGAATCCTCCACACCCCTAAAAGAAGGGCCTTATCTTTCACGGCTCTAAGTAGATGCTTCTTCATGGCCAAAACAGTGGCTCTCCTATGAATAGGATATTGTTCTTGTTCTTCCAAATGATGTAGCAAATCGCATCGAAGGAGAAGCAGGCAATACACTTATAAAATTCTTTCCCGAGTAAGGAAATGGCCCAACTTAGGTTGTTCTCCCAAGATCCATTACGCCAAGGAAGATTACATCTAGTTGCCCAAAAGAAAACAAGCCTAGAAGTAATACGACATCCAAAAAGATGATCAATTAAGTCGGGCATATCATTGCAAAAAGGGGCGGAAGCAACGTCAATTCTACCATAAGATAAAATGAGAGCTTGGGTAGGGAGCTTACGCCTAGTAATGAGCCAAAGGTTAAATTGATATGGAGGCACGATGGCATTGTTCCAAATGAAGGAATGTCATCTTTCCGGGGTTTCCTCCGCCGAATAGCCTCCCACGTCGAAACAACCGAGAACAAGCCCGATGACTCCCTTCTCCAATAAAAACGGTCATGGCACCGAGACAGGAGGGAGGAAGAGGCGACCCCCATGACTCAATCTTCATCCCGAGTGTATGGCCATCGTCGTAAAAGGTCAGCCATCGTAGCTAGTCCGGAAAGCCCGAAACTATAAATGCGCACGTACGAGAAAAACAAGTTTAAGGGCCCCCAAGGATGCTAGTTGTCAAACCATAGTGACGCAGATGAACCATTTCCTATTTTCCATGCAAAAGCTTAGCTTGACTTCCTCCCTCATCTGCAAGATGTTCTTCCAAGCCCAAGAGCAAGAGGTAAGCTGCTTTACCACCCATAAGTTTTTGTTCTTTAAGAACGTCGAATGGATCCATTTGCACCACATTGACTCCTCATCTAGAGCAAATTCCATATGTGTTTGGTATTGCTGCCTTATTGTACTCACGGAGTCTACGAATACCCGAGACCTCCCTTAACTTTTGGGAGGCACACTTCATCCCAAGAAACGCCCAACTCCTCCTCTCCCCACTCGGGACCTCTCCACGAGGTGTCTCAAAACATGCTCAATCCACGGTCAAGCACCGAGGCGGGAAATATAAACACCTTTACGGCTTAATAGGCTTGAATGGCATGAAGAAGCCCCGGCTTTGATCGATTAGGAGCACTTAACAAGGAGAGAAATCGGTGAGTCCAAGATTGCACCCTTGCTATGGTGTGTCTCACAAGTTCAGCACAATCGACCTTACCCAGTTTGGCTTGTGATAATTAGAACTCCTTTATGTTTTTCCCTCCAAGATTTTACTTTTAGATGCTCAAGAGTTGGGCTACTTGAATTCTCCATGTCCACGAACTTAATAGAACTTCTGTCTGAGAAGACTCTGTGGCTAACTGCCCAATCCCTTGGTGTACACTACACTGATTTTTCCCCGATGATGCACTTCTAATTTATTGAAGTGATCATCAGACCACTCTTTAGTACAGTCAATTTATACACCTAGTTGCAAAGGAATGAAAGTAACTAAGCAAACTAGATGCTCAAACTTGAGAAACTGGGTGGGCTGACATAGAACTAGTGTCCCATTCCAAATTATTTGGATTTGCATTACCTACAAATTTTTCGCCTTGACACTCGGGTGCAGAGAGTAGCTTCCATTTCTAAGAAAAACCACAAGTACAATCATCGTAACTCAACATTACAGATCAAGCATAATAGAAATGTTGAAATCTTGTGTTTAGCTCCTTGGTGAACAAGTCCCCTGCATAGACCACATCTAAGAGATATGAATCATGAATGTGATGGACATGCATTTTGTTCCCCAGATGCGACTATTCTGGTTACGGGCAATCGTCGGGAAAGGTAATTGCTTTGAATCTTTTCTACACTGCACTCTCTTGCAATGGATAAGGAACCACCTCATTTGGATTATGTTTTCGCAGCCAAGTGAGAACAATACATATGCAGATATTGAAGCTGCATTCAAGTGTCTTGAAATTACGGTGCTAAGGAGGAAGACATCATTCTTTATGGCCAGTCGGTTGGAAGTGGGCCACTGTGGATCTCGCAGCTCGCTTACCCGTCTAAAAGCTGTTGTTCTACATAGTCCAATTCTATCTGGGTTGAGGGTCATGTACCCTGTCAAACGCACATATTGGTTCGACATCTACAAGGTACTTATCTTTGTGCCTGAGATAGTCTGGACTCAAGCATGTCATGACTAATATTGTCCTTTCAGCTGACCTTATCTAGTGTAAAGGAACTAAACAGAAATCAATGTGTCTTCATGCAGAATATTGACAAAATCCCGCTGGTGAAGTGTCCAGTGCTGGTTATCCACGTGAGCACCTTAATCTTTTGGAGCTGCAATAATAGTTATAACAATGGATTCTTAAGCTCATCGACTCACCATGTGCATGACCTGCAATTTTCTTTGTTCCATACGTAGAGAACATAGCACTTGTAGGTTTAGGGTTTGATGAGGTTAGAATGCTAAATTTCAAAATGAAGAGCCTTTCTTGCATTGCAGACATACTGGAGAATTTGGTGCAATGCTTAGGGTTTGATGAGGTTTGCCTATTAATTGGGGCCACCATAGCAGGCGCAAGCAAAAGTTTACTGCATGGAGTCACGTGATATAAAAAGTTCAGTTGCAATAGAAAGAAAATTAGTGAAGATCAAGATTTCTTATGAATAAGCTCCTCTCTGAAACGGATTCAAGACCGATGACTTTCTAATTGCTGTTGTTCCAAGTGCTGCCTCTTCATTCTTTTGTAACTGTTTCATTTGCATCCTTGTATTGCATCAGGAACAGCAGATGAAGTAGTTGATTTCTCTCACGGTAAGCAACTATGGGAACTGTGTCAGGAGAAATACGATCCCTTGTGGCTCAAAGACGGAAATCATTGTAACTTAGAGAGGCGCACCCAGAGTACACCAGACATCTTAAGAAGTTCATATTAACAGTCGAGGAAATCACCTTCTCGAAGGAGTAGTTCAAGGAAAAGCATAGACGGGGTGGAGCATTCGAGGAGGAGCACAGAATATTTTGATGCTCAAGGAAGAGCACCGACCGGAGGAGAAATCGAAAAGAGTACAGACAAGCCCGAAAAGCTTAGAGTGCCAAACCACAAGTACAGTAATGTGGAGAGGCCAGATAAGTTTAGAATACCCTTTGACCACGTGGAGATCTCGGAGGAGTGTGGAGTTTTATGAGAAACCCCGAAGGAGTATCGACCAGCAGGTCGAAAAAGGGCGCAAGAGTGTCGACTTTTTGGACAGATTCCGTTCTGGGTAAGCTGTTCAGAACTGTTTTTTTAGCTTCATTTTTCTTTTATTGGTGTTGGGTGGGACTAAGTTGAGGTGAAAAGATTGGTATAGAAACAGATAGACAAAACAGAGAGGGCATCACTGGGATTTAACCTTTGATTCATTGGTTTGGCATTTGACATATAATGTTTTAACCACCTGTACTTTTACTTCTATTTGGGAGTCCTTTCAAGACAGATTGATTGTACTGCGGTCTTTGGTGTGATGGAATGGAAACTCTTTGCATAGAGAAGCTTACTTCTGATGATCCTTGAATCTATCAGACCTGACCACAGATTCCGACGCCTCGATGCTCTCATAGTCCGAATAGCATTGTTCTAAAAGATGATGCCCTCGGGTCAAATTCTAGGTGCTCTTTAACTGATGTATTCAGTTTTTGTAGGTTCAATAGAGTCGAAACTAATAACTTAGTTCTTAATCCTTCTTGGCAAGAGAGAACCATTTGATAGCAGCAAGATTCTTGAGACATTCACAGTTTCAGACAAAGAAGTGTCATCTCACGCTAAACCGACATGCCATCTTTCACAGCACTTGTATATTGTGACCGACACGGCTTCTACCCTGCTGAAATGCTACGCTATATTTGCATGAGATGTTAGTCCTGATCTTTCCATGAATGCTACCTCCCAACTCGTTAAATCCAATGGCCAACAAAAGAAAAAAGAACCAGTAAACAACAAAACCGCATGTCATTCGAAATTGTTAATCCAGTAGCATCTGGAATCTCTTTAAACTGAACTATAACTTTACAGAAAGCATTGAAGATGGAACTTCATCTTTGCCATCTCTGTCTTTTAAAAGAGCTTACCTGTCTAGAACCTGTAAAAAAAAAAGAAAAAAAGAAAAGGTATTTTTAAACTTTCGGGTTCATGTTACTTTCCTACAAAACCGAGCCCTTGAAGATGATCTACAAGCAAAAGCTTCTGAGAAGCCCAGACTTAAAGGGCAAGCATCGTTTCTGGTTTTCCGACACCCAAGAAGGCACGCCACCCACTTCCATGTGCCCAAGCTCTCCATTCATTATAGAATTCGGTCTCACACTCTCCCCACTTTCACACCGAAAGTGAAGGTCAGGCCTTTTTCTTGGTGAATTCTGCAACTGTACAGTCATTCTCTCATTCTCTCGATTCTCCAAACTTAGATAAGATTGGTAAAAACTTCTGATAGGCTCGCAACCATCTCGAATATAATTTCGGAGAATATAATTCCACAGGAAAAAACGAGGCGGCATTAAATTGCAATCGGCTTTTTTCACCGTGTCGGATCGAGCATGGACCACATCGATGGTCGAGATTCTCTTTGCATGTGACACCCTGAGTCTCGCCGAGAATTTGAATGTGTTCTCTCTGCGGGGCTCCTGATTTCTGGGATGGTTAAGCCCTTCAATCGTAGAAGGGAGGAGTATCCGACGCATGAGACCACTCCAATTCCACAAGCAAACGATTCAATTGGACTGATCAGTCAGACCGTAAGATTCCCTCCATTACTGGCTCCAGAATCTCTTTAACCATATTCTTTAATCAGCATTAGGAGTCTCGGTAACCTGCATCTGCATGGGTCATGCATATTAAAAAATATGTATACATATAATATTATAGCATTGCATCAGAAATAAGCTATCTCGGACGCAACAGACGTCTGTCCCATTAACAAAACTTTGGCTCATATCATCACACAGGTTATCCTTGCACGTAATTTGATCCATCTCGAATTCATTCTCATATGAAATTCATTCGCTTTCTTAAGCTGTACGGTCGCACTTGCATAATCACCGATGCCATAATTAGGCTAGCGCCCACTAATTTATCTAGTAGATAAGAGTCGATTAACTAAATCGGAAGAAGAAAATAAGTTATGATCCTCCAAAACTGAGACCTATGATACTTACATACAAATTATTTTCAAATCATATAAACCCGCACGACCCGAGATGCTTAACGGCATCGTCATATATAGGTTTAAACGGACATGCCAAATCTTAATCCAATATTGAACAAGGCCCTCCGTTTAAAGCGTTCATCTTTATTATGCCACATCACTTGGTACATCGATTAGCATCCTAAGCTAAATGTACAAGGAATTACATAAATTCCCGAAATTAGGATTGCTTGCACATGACAAAACCCTCCTGAAATATAGTACTGCAGTTCACACCCGAAAAAAGCGAGGTGGTTTCGGACGTTATGAAATTCTTTTGACGTCTCCCTTGCAACAAAACCGTGTGGCCCCTCTCGATCGGCAGTCTTCCAGGAACCCGCAATCGCCATACCTCGTCACCCCCGGGCGCTCTCCTTTTTAACCTTATTCGTCCTCTGTTTTTTTCTCGCGGGCGTCGGCGTGATCGCGTGTTCGGCATGCAAAAGATAGCTGCAAATGTTATATCAGCATTTCCATTCTGTTCTCTTTCTGATGTTTGCAGGCCGTGCTCCGTAACCGGCTTGCTTGCGCGCGTTAATCTCTTTGTATTTTAGTAATGAATGAGGCGTGTGATTGTTAATGCCCATAAGCAACTTGTGACTTCTTCAGTTGTCATCCCTTCTCCTCTTCTCGCATCTTCCTGTCTATATATATCGTCGTCGTCGTTGTCACTTCATTCCTCCATATAAGCCACACTCGACTCCTCCGAATTGCCCACATCCTTTCATAGCTTTGCGTTGTATTGAGTTTGAGCTCTCTGGTACGGAAATGGAGCTTAAGAAACTCTTCTTAGTTGCCCTGGCGCTCGTGTCGATCCTCGGGATCGCCGAGAGCTTCGACTTCCACGAGAGGGAGCTGGCCTCTGAGGACAGCCTGTGGGACCTGTACGAGCGGTGGCGGAGCCACACGGTGTCCCGGAGCCTCGACGACAAGAACGAGCGGTTCAACGTGTTCAAGCACAACGTCATGCACGTCCACCGGTGAACAAGCAGGACAAGCCCTACAAGCTGAAGCTCAACAAGTTCGCCGACATGACCAACCATGAGTTCAGGAGCTTGTACGCGGGGTCGAAGATCAACCACCACAGGATGTTCCGGGGCGCGCAACGTGGCTCCGAGAGCTTCATGTACAAGGACTTCGCTCCAGTGCCCCCATCCGTCGACTGGAGGAAGAAAGGCGCAGTCGCCGACGTCAAGAACCAAGGCCACTGCGGTGTGTACATGATTCACTTTCTCATTTCTATAAGGTCACAAGTCGCTATGAATCCTAAGATTCTTCACGATTATTGTTTGGGATGGAACAGGTAGTTGCTGGGCGTTTTCGACCGTGGCAGCGGTCGAGGGAATCAATTACTTGAGGACGAACAAGCTCCTCCCCTCTTTCCGAGCAAGAGCTGGTGGACTGCGACAACACACAAAACCAAGGGTGCAACGGCGGGCTCATGGATTATGCATTCGAGTTCATCAAGCAGAAGGGAGGCATCACATCCGAGTCGAATTACCCTTACCAAGCTAGCAATGGGACCTGTGACACCGCCAAGGTAAATTAATCACAGTCCAAGCTCAACTCAATTCTACAGTCTTTGAAACGTTGTCATGTGATCTGTAAATTGCCCTTTGATATCTCGAAGGAGAATTCCCCGGTGGTGTCAATCGATGGACATGAAAATGTACCGGCCAACGATGAGGATGCGTTGCAGAAGGCGGTCGCTAATCAGCCCGTGTCTGTGTCCATAGAAGCAAGCGGTCCAGATTTTCAATTCTACTCCGAGGTAAAAGTTAATATAAATCCGATGAAAATTCCGGGAAATTCGGTTTTGCACGGCAGTAAGCAATTTTAACATGTTATAAGCTGATTTAGCAAAACTTTCAAAAGAAACGTCTTGTTTATGCAGACACAAGGATTACAATCTTGTCAAGGCATAATCCTGATTAACTTGTGACAATGACAAGGAACTAACCATTGACGTTCCTATAACGGTTGATCCTGCTTTCGAAAGTGTCCTAATTATGTTTCCGAGAGTCTTCAAGAACTTTGGCTGGTTAATCTAATCCACGCCAGATTCACTAGTTTGTCTAAGACTTCACACGCTTGCTTCCATTCTAAAAGCAACTGAATTTGCTCAATCGAACCGTTACCTCTTGGTGAACCTATCAGGGTGTATTCAATGGAAGCTGTGGCACAGCACTAGACCACGGAGTCGCGATTGTCGGCTATGGGAGCACTCTCCAGGGGACCAAGTACTGGATCGTGAGGAACTCCTGGGGTCCGGAATGGGGCGAGAAGGGCTACCTAAGGATGGAGCGTGGGATCGAAGCTAAGGAAGGGCTGTGCGGCATAGCCATGGAGGCCTCATACCCCATCAAGAACTCCTCAGATAATCCCACCGGAGTTTCGTCTCCTGTCAAGGATGAACTCTAGGCAATGACTCAAGATTGACTAGTGATCACAGTTTCTTAGGCTTTCGTTAATGTCCTCCGCTTGATAGTGTGCATATCCTGTGTCCACATAGACACAAATAATGTCTGCTCCCTATGATTACGCAGTGCATGTTTTATGGGGTCTCATAGGCAGCAAGATAAATTGGCCTTTCCCTAGGATTGTTACGGTGCAAATAATGCAAGATCTACAATGATTCAATTCCTCTGTCCTAGCACATCTGCAAAATGCACATTCATCTATATTGATGTAAAAATCCCAATACACAAGCGACAACTACTGCAATTCACCGATCAATCAGTCTTCGGCTGAAATCTGAAGCGGAAAGACTCGACTGCGATGCATAGTTGATCAGCAATACGAGTGTATCGTAGCATCTTGATCTGCAGCTAAATTTCTCTGCCTGATAGCATATAGATGAGGTTGTCCTGAATTCTTGAGTTTCAAGTCTCCGACTGCTAAGCTTCCATAAAAGCTGATGGCTCACCTCAAACCCACCTAATCTACATAGCCCACAAGCAGGCCCAGTACACTTCCACTAGAAGTTAGGTCCCCGACAGAGAGGCCTATTGAGTGAGCCCATGATAACCCCCGTTCCTAACCCAGCCCGATCTTACAGTCCTCCGGGCCCTTCTCTTCGATCCATCCGCAGCAAATAAGGGTCCATCATATACGAGCAATGATAGGACAACTGTTATCGAAACAATTATTACCCAAGGGCCTCCTGCGAGAGCCTCCTGCGCCTGTTCATTTGCATTGCGGAGATGGTGGGCTGTAAAGATGCATTTCTTATTTTAATATCTCGCGCCCCAATTGATACAATATCTCGAGCCTCCTACCCTTTCTTTGTTTTACATTTAGGGAATCTCAAGATCCGGACGAAACCCCATATGAAGCTTTTTAACAACCTACTCAAGTTGAAAATATGAGCAATGATCGGACGACTCTTATTGAAACAATATTTCGTCTATGACATGATCAGCAACAACAAATACCCAAAAAAAAAAAGATTTTTTGGGGTGGACTGGTACAGTTTCATTGCAGCCTGAATGTCAAATTCAGGTCACAACGAAAACAAGACAGAGCTGCCCAAATTGACCTTTGATTCTTTTCCTCCTGTCGTGCCTAATCAACTGACTCCAGCACGTAAGGGGTCTAATGCAAAGAATCGAGTATGGGAGACAACGAGAAGATGCCCACTCCATCATTACAATTCAGGAAGCGTGAAAAAATATCCTGAGCATGGATCAACCACAGAGCGAGCGAGTGATTCACGAGTCATCACTGAAACGGGCACTGAATACACATGTGGGTCTTTTCCGCGTCTCGTCGAAGAATTTTGGTCTCAACATCTCTTTCCTTTTTCTGTCTAGGATGCTTCTTAAAGCACCCCCGCAATTGCAAACGATGGTCTTTTGCTGTTCGTGCTAGCGCTGCAATGAAAGCCAGAGCAAGTGGGTAGCAGAATCATGAAGTCGGAGGAATGGCCTGCCATTGTCTCTGTCTGGACCCACGTGAGCAAATGGCCTAGCAAAATGATCACTTCCAGTTGCTCTCGAAGGAATCTCTCTCTCTCAAAAGCTAATAGGAAAATGGTCCTAAACCAGTGAATTTGACTACTACTGACCCAGCACAGGGGAGTCCCGCCGACGATTACAAGCGAGAAAAACTTTAGATTCCGAGGCGAGGACTTGTCGCATAAAGAGCCCTTTGAATGATGGAAACGGCTCCAGGAAATATCTCCGGACGGGGGCACTGTAGGGACTCGGAAGATTCCTTTGTCGCCATGCCCATTGTAGCTTTTTATTGCCCTTTTAAAAGCTGTCTAGCACAATTCGAAGAATGATTAGTCGCGTAATCTTATGGAAATGTACACAAATCCTTAAAACTCTTATAATGAAAATTCAGTTCTTTAGGCTCATCAGTGCATCAGAAATAGAATAAGAAAATTTCTTTGGACTTATCTATAACGATAACGATCAGGTCCGATAAGAGCGGGAGTGATCACTAGGGCCAAAAGAGGCACCTTGTCCCGAACAAAGTGTGGCTCCAACTTTAGAATGGCATGGGAGATAGAATGAACCAAATCCCACATCATTTAGATGATAGCACTTTTTCTAACTTATAATGAGATCTTTTCTCGCAAGTCAACATCATTACGAGTGGAACCTAAACTTAACACTATCAAGGTCCGATGTAGCATGGAGAAATCGTAAGCCTAGAAAGAGAAGTTATGAAATTTCAAGTAAATTTAACAAAGCATCATAAAAAAAACACCATGGAATTATGCAACTTGCTTATGCAACAAATCTTGCTGATTATGATCTAAGGTATGTGAAAATTGCTCGAATCGCTGTCTTTCTTTTATATTTGTCAACCTGAAGTTGGAGACATTACTCTGGCTATTGTAATAGTTCAGTCATGCACATCAAGAATTTAGTAGTCTTTTTTTGCCAATGATGCAGGAAATCAAACCATTAAGTAAGTTATCAGCTCATATCTCGTGCGTTCACGGGGTTTCTTTTGACTTCACGGCACCAAGTTGATCCCATTCTAACTGCTTCTGCTTTAATAGAGACGTTTCACCAAGATTTCCTTTGTATTGTGGTCCCTCCAGTCTTAGAAATTTCCACTGCAAGAACAGAGGACAGCACGTTTTTAGGGTGCCAAGCACACCTTTTAACGCTACGTATAAAAAAAGCAAAGGTGTGGTCCTGATTATGACCTTAAACTACTTCATCTGAGACCTCGTGCGGACTTTGATATTGCTCAGATGTGAAAGACTTAGAGGACGACTCGTGTTTAAGGTGCAAATCACACCTTTCAACACTACATATTAAAAGCAGAGGTGAGAAAGTAGGAGAAGAACCACTTAATGTCTATTACAAAATCACCACAGGTTGCAGGATACATGTAACACTTTCTATATACTACATTTCGGGCAATTTTCTTCACTGAATCCACATTTGCCACTCAAAAGTTATGAACATCAAAAGACTATACCGTAATACGGAGACCACTATAGATAACTTACATCTGCATCAGCTTGAATATCTATAATTACAGTACAAGCAACGGTTCCAGCCTACTATACGAGCAAGCATTGGAACGGGCATCGTTTGCTTGATCTGGTAATTAGCCGTGAAAAAGGTGCCGGCTCATGACCAGATTGCCATCTTTCCATGTTGGCAACCAGTGAAATGCTAATGGCTCGCGATTGCCGGCAATCTCATGCTTCTGATGCTGCGATCACCTACTCCCTCTCTCAGTTCCTCTGCTCTCTTCCTCTTGGGCTGAGACAGGGAGGATAGGACCTTTGCCGAGATGACTTTCTTCGCCAGCAGCTTCCAACGGGCACCGTCTTTCCTCTTCTCTTGGTGCATTCGCAATTTGAATTGCCTGTTAAAATCACCGAGACAGCAGATATGAATCAGTAATCCGCACGACTCATTACAGGCCCCAAAGAGAGGACATCGACACCGATCTTTTTAATGAGTAAGAGGCCCACAGAATTCATTCGGCGGATATCATGATGAGCTAGCAGTAGTTAATAATGTCCCAGTGATGCATGAACTTCCAATAACATGATGAATACAAGAAACAGTCCCAATCTGACCCTACAATCCCACTGAAAGTATCCCTATTCTTGCAAGGAGCCGTGCAATGGAGTGAAATGCTAATACGACAATTTACTGATGGGTCCAACGACGGACCCAGGTTGCCGTCTCGTCATGTCACTGCTGATGTCTTATGGCAGCCAGCCACTTAGAAACCCCGTTGGAAAGATTCAAAGAATATCAACTTAGTCTACTTAGAAAAGTCAAGACAAGGTATTAGTCAATTTAGTCTTTTCCCCTTATCGTTCATATCTGGATTTGACATGAGAATGATTATGGCAGAGTTCCACCTGATTTGCCAGATTAGAAAGCTCCTCGAGTTTAAACTACATATAATTATTAGCATTGCCCAACAGAAATTTAATGTTTTGCAGCAACACAATTCCATACGAATACAAAAGAATCAATTTTGGCTGGTAAACACGAGACGATGTTTCTATTACCTGCAAAGGGGAACCCGGCAAGAATCGGGCTGGTCACAGATCGAAGAGTGCAATCTGAGAAGCTGCCACATGCTCTTGCATCTCGAGCAACCTCCACCGACCCGTTTCTCGCAGGTCGCGAAATGCTTGATTGAGAGCTGGATCCCGCGGCAGATGGCGAACTTGCCGCACGGCTCCTTCTTCGTCAGGGGTTCGGCATCGCATGGGCCGACGCTCGTGCAGCCCTCCGTGCATATATGCTCTAAGCACTCCATGGCCTCGCTCAACTCCAGATACAGGCTCTGGTCCTCCTTGTTCCTCCTCCTCTTCTTCTTCCTCTGTTTCACAGTCGATTCATGCGAGTTTGAGAAAACAGTCAAAAACATTTTGCACTTGAGAATTGTACCGTTCGTTAATCTTCGCAAGCTTTGGTCAAAGTCAAAATCACATTTTTTTATATTTCTTGGTTATCATGCAAACTATAACCCGAGAAGCAAGGAAAATTTGATTGACAAGAAAGGCCCGTAGAAGACCAATGACCAATGAATTGCTTGCTTCTGCCCAGGAGAAGAGACGTAAGGAAGGAAACGAATATAATAACACAGTCAAGACTTCGAATATAATCTAGGATGTTGATATACTGCAATTTTTTCAAGCTACTTGCGCTTCGAAACGTGCCTAAACAAAACTCTTTCCTAGGATTACGTGTTCTCCAAGTCCTCCGCAACAAAAATATTAGTTGTCAAGCTATAGTTGTAATATTGGTATTAACCTACCCTGACTAATCTTCTCAGAAAATCACTTTTTCCGTTGATCCCAATACATGAATCTTTGACGGAGCTTTTGACCACTCAATCGAATTCGACTTCGCACGCATAACGTGAACTTGGGTAGGAGCGTACCAATTCAGCTTCGTCGATGAACTGCAAGATCTCGAGCTCGAGCCACGGGTCGTGTTTCTGCAGGAACTTCCAGCCCTCGGTCGCCTCCACGGACTCGAAATGGGCGTGGGCCAGCTTCAGGCACCTGAGGTAGAGATCGGGGCGTCGCACAGCCTCGCCAGCTGCAGCACGTCCACCACGCTCTCGACCGTCAGCTGCCGGATCAGCGCCCTGGTGCACCGCTGCTTCAGCTGCGGGACCAGGTACACGTGCGACAGCGCCAGCAGGTGGATCCCGTACTTCTGCATCTGGTCCTCCGTGCACCTGCACCGCACCCCACGTCATTCGATGAACGCTGTTCATGCATTTTTAACCGGACCTGACCATTCCTCTGACAATGCGCTCGCGTGGAGATCGTGCAGAAATGCTACGTCAGTTAATATAATTTAGGGAAGCTTGTAAAGATTTACTTCTCTAAGTGGCAGCGACACTTTTGGCGTGATCATGCGACAATAATTGATCGGGATGAGACGTCTATTCCCATAGGGAAAGAAACATCCGCGATAAGATTCGCGTGAGATCTATGACGAGGGCAAGCGAATCGAAGATTCAAGAACCGAACCTCGAGGAATAGAGGAATCCGACGAAAGCCGAGACGGCGTCGCAGGGGACGCCGAGGATCGGGATGACCCGCTCGGAGCTCCGGTGCTTCCGTGGCTGGTCTATGATGTTCTCCAGCACCGGCGACACGGATGCCTGCCATTCCAAACCCACCAAAACAAGAACACATGAGCGCCCGGTATTTCCGGAAAAAAAAAAAAAACACGACGAAGAGTCAACTGAATTTCTAGTTCATCGAGGTCAGGAGCAACTCGGACGGACAAACGCAGAGACTTTCTCTGTGTTTCCTCAAATTACCAGAATGCCAGAGTGGGCGGGGATGCGAAGGCCGCCGGAGGTGAGGATCCAAACGTCGGGCTCGGGAGCTCTCGGCGAAACGGGTCCGCGCCTCCCGCCGGCGGAGAGGGTGGTCCGTAAGCTTCGCCGTAGAAGTTCTCGGCGGCGGCGGCGGCGAATGCAGCGTTAGCGTTGGGATCCTCCATGCGCGCACAGAGAGAGAGAGAGAGAGAGAATCGGGTTGCTGGTGGAGGGAGCACGGGAGGAATCGCGTGAGAAGTGAGGGAGGTCAGAACTGGCGTGCGTCCACGAATTTATAGACAAAGCTCACCAGAAAGGAAGAATCTTTTAGTGGACGGGACGGCGAAATGACGGTGCGGTGAGGTTGGACTATAAATGTGGACGAG
Organism: Eucalyptus cladocalyx; assembly: GCA_017140615.1. NCBI lineage: Eukaryota > Viridiplantae > Streptophyta > Magnoliopsida > Myrtales > Myrtaceae > Eucalyptus > Eucalyptus cladocalyx. The sequence goes on from CM029519.1 coordinate 6,812,059, forward strand.
GCTTTCCCACTTGCGAGTTTCGTTTTGGCCACTCTTACCTCGTATTAAAAAAATCACGGAGATAATCCAGCCAATCAATCGGCTAGGGACCCGGGACCCGGACGAGGATGTCCTGAGAGTCTCTTTATTCGTCTCGTCTGGCGTTGGCGTACGTCCTTGCTCGCCTCTTCTATCGTTCTTTTATGGAGATGAGTCGTTGCTTCCTTAAATGAAAGGTATAATGGCACCAGACATCCGTAAATTTTGGCTCGATATGTAATGCGATGTCTAAATTTTTAATTTTTTAATATGATTTCTAAACTTTAGTTGAATATGTAATGTAGTTTTAAATTTTAAATTTATTTAACGTGATTGGACTTTTCAAACAGTACATATTTAATGTTGTTATTTCATTATTTAAGTTCATTGAATAAAATTGAATATTTTTATATAATTTATGGATTAAACTGAATATTTACCAAATTAAGAGTTCGGGAATCACATTATCTGATTTATAGTTCATGAATCACATGAAACAAATTAAAAAAAAATTTAGAAATTATGTTACATATCGAGTCAAAATTAAATGACTATTTATGCCAATTTCCCTATAATAATAAAAAAAAAAAAAGGGACTCTGGAGTGCCTCGAGAAAAACCAAGAGCGCCTCGAACCTTTTTGCACTCAAAACATTTACATGCGTCCTTTAGGTAAGTGTATGGATGAATTGAGGGAGATACCAAATACCATCTCATCGACTATCCACATGCTACTTTGAGTCCCCTCACTCTTAGAACCTCCAATTCGCATCTCGAAGTCTTGTTACCCAAACTTCGAAGTTCGTTGCATCCTTGCTTGTCTTCGACGATAATTTTAATAGGGGTATAAAAGGTTTGAGAACCGCCTAAAACTGGACCAATCTAGTTCCCAGTTTCAATTTACTAGAACCAATGAATACTAATCTAGATTCCGGCTCCCGATGTGAAACCATTCACCCAAACCGGACTAGTATATATATATATTATCTATATAATTTTTTATTTTTTTTATGTTTTCAAATTAAAACCCCAATTTTCTCTATGTTTCTCGCTTTACTTATCTTGTGGCCTCCGTATAGATTCCTCAAAATCATCAAGACAACTCCTACCTCCACATGGTTTCTAAGGTTATTGTCCACCGTCTCCACCTTCTTCTCATTTATTAGAAATATATATGAAGGAATAGGGGCCAAACATTGGCCATGCTGTAACTTTTGCTAGTAACACTCGGCCCATTTCGAATTTACGTTTTGTAAAAAGTTGACGTTGGAAAGTGGTTTATCGCATGATGCATTATGTGCTAGAAATCGAGAAGGTGCCTTGGATGACCCGGAGAACCCAACTTTTTCAAGTCAGCCTTGCTAGAAAGAAAGCTATAGAAATAAAAGCATACACAAATAGATCACGGCAAAGGAAGGCGAGCTGCTCCACTTTGATAAATGTATTACATGAATTTATAGGGGACATTTTGATTGGTTTCATGGACTCACCCAGTCCAATTCCCAGGTGGGTTTGTGAATTCATGATTCAAAAGTGAAAATTGTCTACCCTAGAATCGATCATCCTTAAATTTCACTTGTTTTTTTTTTACTGATGAGTAAGTAAATTTGATGGCCCTAATTAGTGTCCGGCAGAAAATGCAGATTCTAGAAGTTTAGGATGCAAAACGGTAGGTGAATGAATGGAATGGGAGAGGGGACGTGGGAAATTCTCATCATACTTCGCTCTGTTTTATTCTAATGACCCGAGCATTGGACAAACATTCGTGTTTTTCATGGTCGAAAAAGAGTACCCTCGTGTACCGACACCCTTTTCTAAAAACACTCCCAAGTTTCATGGATGCAGAAACTTAAAATGGTGTGCGAGGCCATGCGAGTGAGTTAATCTTTTTTTTTTTTTTGGTCGGTGAGTGAGTTAATTAATTTGGCATCTTGTTTGAATTTTAAATATTTCTTTTTAAAAAAATATTAAATTGACGGTTTTACCCTTTAAATAATTCATTCGAAATAAAAGATATCCAAAATAAGTAAAAAACAAGAGAAGTAGTCATCACTCAAATAAAATGTTGAAATTGTTATAGATAAAGCCAAATATTTGTTTTTAGGGGCTTTTTTTGTCTTTTATATTAGATTTCATTTTTATTTAAAAGTGGTATCTTTATATTAGCGATAAGACTCACCGTCAAGATTTGAAAAAAGGAAATAGAGAAGGCAAGATAAAAAAAGTGAATTTTTTCGATGAGGGTTCTCAATCTCTTTATCCCTAAATCTTGAGAGAAGATCGTCGTTGTATTAACTTTTGAAGTCTAGTGGATTCGCAGAGTGCCTCTTCGCGGAGATGTAGCTCAAGTTTAGATGAACTTCGATAACAAATTTTCCGCGTGTTAAATCGATTTTGCTCTTTTATTACTATATTCCGTTTGGTAAATTGTTTGCGAGCGTTATTTTTCTAGAATCGACATGCAATTTCGTAACAGAAATATCTCGCATCGCTTGACTATGAGATTTATATATTTTTTATATACACGTAAGCTCTCTATCTATTAATTTTAAGTTTCGGATCGAACTTTTTAGCATGATATCGACATTGAATTTTACCCCCGGTTTATTTTGCCTCTTTGGACGTCCATGATCTCTTGGATTTTAATATATTAGCTTTTTCCCTAGTAAAAAATGTAAGCGTGTGGGCTTTGGACAAATTTTCTCGTGGATGCTTCCCGAAACCTTCTCGATGGCGAGACATTGGCCGCCGTCCGAGCTCGATTTTAAGGTTTGACTCTGACTAAGCCGGCGATTCCTGAATTTGACCAACCAGAACTTTCCTGGCGGTCGACGGAAAACGGACATTCGATTTTCTTCTCTCTCTCTCTCTCTCTCTCTCTCTCTTTCCCCTTGTTCTCTTTTTTCGCCTGCGAAATCGGAAAAAAGAGAATAATAATCACAAAAAGGGAAGGGCACCGACACCGCCGCCCGTAGCCAGCCTGGCGGTAGTGGCAGTAAGGACAAAGGGCGCGTGGCGAGCAAACGCGCGCGGACATATATTTTCCAGTTCCACCTTTGCCCCTGCTCCGTAGGGTATATTTCTTTTCAGGACACGGGCGGTGGGATGCGAGATCTTTTATGAGCTGACGTGGAAGGGAATAAGGCCACCCACTGACCGAGGGTCACACTTGTCCGGTCGGAGGGCCAGTTGGTACCGAAAATCGGCCTTTCAGGAAAATATTGGGTGCTCCGGGACCGCCACGTCAGCGTGGTCCCAGACCACTCACACGGTGCCACGTGTATGGGGAGCGCAGACAAAGGACTGAAACCGGGCCCATTTCTCCGACGCTCTCTCTCCTCTTTCTCTCTTTTGTCCCCTCCCTTCACATGTGGCGCCATATGAGTGGTCCGGGACCACGCTGACGTGGCGGTCCCGAACCACCCAATATTATCTCGCCTTTCAGGAATCGGAGAGGCTAGCTCAACTCGGTCCGACGTGTCAACTCACGACCAATCCGAGTCGAGCCACCGTCTCTTCATCCACTCTGGTCCTTAGGCTAAAATTAAATAAAAACGCCAAAAACTTGAAAAACTCCACTTGTCGGTCCCCACCTTGCGAAAATCTTTTCCACTTGGCTCTTGTCCTAAGCACCGGATGTTGACGGTACAAGAAAAAAATCTCGGTACGAAATCGACACTAATAATGAGTTGAATTGAGACATTTATAAGCCGCTCCAACTTATCTCGCGAATTGATAAGCTCGAGCTTCACATCAATTCGGCACACCTGTCGGCGAGACCAAGCAACTGACAAAATTTTCGCATATCTTCTTAGATTAACACGGGATATATTTGATATTTTGATTCGACTAATTTGTATGGATGTATGCAAGTGGTTCTTGTCCATTCTTGTTTATCAATGATGCATCCACGAAAGGGACAACCTTAGCTACGAAAGTTACTTCGAGGGAGAGTTGCACGGGATATGGGGTGCCCCAAATCAAATTTTTTTTTATCGAAGGGCTCAAAGCGTTACAATTACTTATTTTCCTTTTTTTTCCTAATGAAGCTCAACTCGATAAACCAAGCTAGAAGAGGCTGCCAGCCTTTTCATGTTTGAGTGATGAGTCATGCCCATTTCACCAAGTGCAAAAGCCCATGAAGACAAGCCGAAAGAGGGCCCAATAAAAATGCAAGGCTTGTGACAAAAAGGCTTCGAAGCGGCTGGGCTGCCGCAGTGTCCGGAGACGCTGACAGCAGACAAACGAGACGTCCTTTGTGCTGGGCTTCGAATGGAACCGGCCCTAACCGGTCTCATTCAGCCGGTTCACAAGAGGGATCGGTCCGGCTCTAGATTCTGAAAAGCGGGCTTGACCAGTTTCGTTCCTGTTTCAGTACTCTGAATCGGCAGGTTGTACCCGGCCCCTGGAACCGTACCCTTTTTGAACTGATTTTACTCTTGACCCTGAATGAGTTATTTTGCCCTCTCTTTTACGCGAAAAATATTTATTGAAATCATATATATTCGATATATTATCTCTAAATAGGAATTATTGTATTTATGTTTATATATAATAAAATAAAATAAAAATTCCCGACTTATTCTTGAGTCAACTTTGAAACCAGCCGTATTAACTACATGTGGGTTCCATAATTAATAGGAGTAGGAGTGTGTAAAAGAATTGGAAATCATGTCTGATCGGGTTAGCCTAAAATCGGCAACCCCTGTAGGAACCAATCCAGTTCATGGTTTTAATTTATTGTAATTGATGAGTACTAGTCAAATTCTTGATTCTAAGTGTGAAATTACTCACTTTGACCAAATTGGTAGATATAAAACTTTCTTTTTTTAATTTTTAAGTTTAAAATTTTCAGATCAAAGCCCTAGTTTCCTTTTAGTTTCTTTCCATCTCTCGCCTCACTCATCTAATAGCCGGCCTCCCTCTCTCCTTCTCACTACTTGTGGCTTTCAACAACATCAATTACTTTATCACTCTTGCTCTTGGTTGTCTCTAGCCTCTCAATTTGTTACTCGCTCTTAAGTCTCACGCCTCTTTCAAAGTGAAGACATTTTAATCGATTCTATGGACCCACCCAATAAACAGATCACAAGGTGCATGGAATCGACCTTTAGAGTCGGTAATTAGTGGATAGTTCATGCACTCCTTGAAAATTAATCATTCATAAATAGGATATTTTTCAAGAACTGAATCTTATGAGGCAGATTTTCAGATTTGAAATTAATCACCCATTCTTTTTTTTTTGTAATCCAGGAACCCCGTGATCGGTAAAAGAAAGAACTCGAGGTGATGTTAGCGAATGACCCACCATCCCGACGTCATGCTTAAGATCCCATGTAGCTAGCGGGATTCGAACTCCTCTTCTTCTCCAAAGGGTCATAGAAGTCTTATCCAACTAGGCAACCGCAGGCGGTGGTATCGATCACCCATTCTTTTATTTATTGATTTTGTTCATTTTTACGACTCATAAGAATTCGACACGACTACTGTGCGAGGTAGGGGACAATGACAAATTATTAAATCGTTCACATGTCGATTTTAAATGCAGCGGTCAATTATATACACAGCCTAAATTTCCCGGCCTCCCCCCAAAAAAGGAGAAAAAGGAAAAGAGAAATTAATTAATTAATTACCCTTTTGGACAAAGGCGAAAAAGTCCAGCTGGCCTCGGCTGGACGAGCGATGGGGGTTCGCAACGGTAAGACGGGGTCAAACCACGTGCGCCCGTCCGGCGGGGCAAAAACGCCCTCCCCCCCGAATCCCGCGCGTAGGAAAGCGCCCTTTCATTAATTGGGTGCGGCGCGTAGGGAGTCGGCGCGTCACGGACTCTTTTGCAGGCCTAGAAGTAGAATCTATCCGTCCTTATCATGTCCTCTCTCCTCTCTACTTTGAACGATTATGGCCGGAGCCAGCGGTGCGGTCAACTCACTGACTCGCTAGTAGCCCCTGGCTCCCTCCCTCGCCTGTGGTCCAACCCCACTTTCCCCTCCCTCTCTCTCTCTCTCTCTCTTTTCCTTTTTCATTCGAAATTGATGATAAATTATTGATAATTCATGCACTGAATTGTGCGGCTAGAGCTAATAATGATCTCGTTTCCCTTTCTTTTTCTTTCTGGGGAGATAAGGATCCGTATTTTTTCTACTAACAAAATTTTTGGTTCCCGAAATGCCGACCAATGGTGTTTTTTCTTGAGGATTAAAATCACGAAAAAATTTAAATCGGTATATCTATAAACTAATTTTTTTATCATGAAATTTTTTTAAACTGATATCTTGTAATAAATTTTATCTAAAATGATTAGAAAAAAATCAAAAATCGGCACACTTATAATAAATTTATTTCAAAATAATTTTTTAATAGTCAAAAAATCTAAACAGATATATTTGTGATAAATATACAATCCATTAAATTTGATTAATAATAGTACCAAATGTTATAAATAGATAGTAAAATTCTAAACTAATATATTAGTCGATTGTCGCGTGATCATTTAACTCAACAATTTGACATTAAAATTCAATAAACGTGAGAAAATATAATTATCATAAGATATCACAGGTTTTTGGGTAAATTCATATTTTGAGATTTTTAATGATAAAAAATATAGTCTTCATAAATTTCTCATAAATGTATCAATTTAAGATTTTTTCTGGTATTAATCATATTCTACTCAATAACTGTTGTCCGAAGATTTCGAAATTTATGATATGAGAATGGGCTCAGCGGACACAGTCTTCCAAAAGTCTGTGTGATCCTTTTCGTGTTTTGGCGTATTTTGGCTCTTGGCCTCGGTTTCGATTTCAATAAATGAAGACACGACTTTTGGGGGATAGACAAGCGCGCCAGGATGCATGGACCGACGGAAGCCCGTTGCTCTCTGTTTTGATGGGATGAGTCGATGTCCCGTGGGAGCCGAGGCATAAATTTTGGGGGACATGTCCTCTTGTCCTTTCTTACCCGAATCCGGACTTCGTTCCGGAAACGCATCTACAATACCACCACGCGCCTCAGATGCTGTGCTTCGGTTAATCCTCGTCTGTTTTGCTGCTGAAGGGTCTATTTGGTCTTTTTACGTTGCACGAGAGTTGACATGTATTATTTGCCTTTTATTGATAAAAGGAGTATAGTTTTTTTTTTTTTTTTTTTTTTTTTTTTTTTTTTTTTTTTTGTGGGGGTTCAGAGAAAATGCTGCAAATAATAACTTTACTTCGTTAAGTATGTTTATCAGGTGTCATGAAAGACACGCGTTCTTAAAAAGGTTCCGTATATAGTAGGGTCTTTCAATGAGTGTCTCGTGGACGATCTAGTTAAATAATTAATGTGCAATCTTCCAATTTATTGATTGTTCTAATTTTTTTTTAATATATAATTATGATTTCGAAAAGGAATATTTAACAGGGGTCACGAAAGACATACGTTCTTAAAAAGGTCCGTGTATAGTAGGGTCTTTCAATGAGTGTCTTGTGGACATCTAGTTAAATAATTAATATGTAATCTTCCAATACAATGATTATTCTTTCTTTCTTTTTCTTTTTTTATGTATAATCACAACTTTGAAAAAGATGGCTGCTTCACATTAAATCCGTTTAACGAGTACTTAAAAAACAAGCATAGCTTAATTCTCGATAATTTATTCATCTCCTAAGTTGAAAAGATTACACCTTGATCCCCACACAAGAATTGAAAATGCAATCACATGCCGTTATTTTATTTCTCGATAGCAATAACAAGTTCCAAAATATTCATTTTTGCGTGACACAAAGTGCCACTAGTGCAAGTATAAAGATTTTTTGAGCGAATTGGGCCATCAAATCTAAATATTCAAGCAATATTATTTATCAAATAAGTAAAACCGTTAAAAGTGTAAAATTTCATTTATTATTCCCCCAGCAAGTACTCTCAGTCATTCATTATCGAGTGCTCCTAAGCTTTACATTACTAAAAAAAAGTATGCAATACTAAGTTGCTAATTACGCATTTAAATCAATACTTTGAGAAATGGCCCTGTTTTTTTAGCAACATATTCGCGTTTGTCGTTCACGCTCTAACCGCGCGAGTAAAGAACTTCGCCAAACAGAACCGGAGACACGGCCTTTTCCCGTCCCCACCGCCTTCTCCCAACTAACTAAAAACCGTCGAGCGCGAAACTGGAAAACCCCAAACTACCCCCGCAGGCTCGCCGAACGAGAGCCAGACCCCCCCCGCCTGCAAGAACTCTGCACAAGAACAAAAGAAATTCTGCAAAAACCATTACTTTTTCCCTCCTCGAATCTCTCTCCTTTTCTCTCCGCATTGCGATGGCAGTCGCACTGCTCTGCCAATCGGCCCCGCCCATTAATGGCATTTACTTCTTTGCCACTGACCGCTTTCCCTCGCCGCCATCACCGTCGTCTCCGACCGGCGGTGCTGTCGATGTCATATCAATGCCGAACAGGCTTCGACGAGGAGCTCTGCCGCCGATGCCGCTGCGGCGTTCTAGGGCCGGGGGGGTTCTCGTGTCCCGCTTTTCACGTTACCTCCACCTCCGTTCCCACGTTCAAAACCGTCGTTAACTTCGAAGAGGAAATCGGGAGATATTCCCGTCTACAGTCGCACCCTCGTGGCGGTCATGAGGGACTCGGCATTTCTTTATTAATTCCCCGCTGGCTTCAGGTCCGAGCTTTTCAAACTTTGTCGTTTCGCGTTCGTTGTTTTCGCTTGCAGATATGTGTACCCTTTTTTTCTCTTTAATTGCTTTGAATTCAAGATTCTCCTTAGACACACACTGTCTCTCTCTTCTTGGGACTCTGACATGCTCTGTTACGGAGAAATGAAGTAGTGTGACCCTGTGAGTGGCCAAGTGTGCGAGCTCTACTCTGTTTTGTTCGAGCAAAGTCGAAGCCGACACTGTTCCGAGCTGCACTGTTTGTGTACTAAGGCAGCAGGTGCCTTGCACATTCCTATTTTTGCCTTGCCCTGTTTTCTTTACTGTTTTCCCCACCCTTCTCAGCTGTCTCTTTTCCTCTATTTCCGGTGCAGCGACATACATTTTCTAAAGGGCGAACGGGTTGTCTTTTTATTCACGTTCAGGTGCTGCACTCCTTTTCCATCCAGAAATCTAAGCATTTCATATTTTGCTCATTGCTTCATTTTTGCCTCAGTTTATCTTTTCCCAAAAAAAAAAAAAATCTGAAACTCTGCTGTTGCCTTGCTCACCTCCTTACTTTCCTTTCTAGCCATAAAAAAAAAAAAAAGAAACTCCTTACTTTCCTAGAAGCTAGAAAGCTAGAGCTGGTGGTGAAATGCATTTGGAGAGCGTGAATGAAGTAATTTCTTTTTTCCTAAATTTTGATGTGCTGCGCCTGTGTGTGTGTGTGTGTGTGTGTGTGTTCGAACCCTAAAAAGTAGAACGACGCTTTTGCCTTTTCACGAATATAGATTAGTCCGGTGGGGTATTCTTTTGATAACTTTGATGGTTATAAATTTTATTTTCTTTCAGGGTCGCTCTGCTTTTCTTTCAGCTCTTGAGATATAAAGCATAGTGAGAAGTCCACTTTTTCTGTGGTGGTGGGTCTTGAAGAAAATGATGGATGGTAGGCGGCATTCGGTCGATATTCCTATTTCCAGAGCTCTTGTGGCGCTTAGGAGAGTGAGGTCACTCAGGGATCCTTCGACGAATTCCATGAGCAAGTTTTCTGCTTTGATCGAGAATGCTAATTGGGAAACCAATTCAAATAATGGGATATCTCTCCGGTTTATAAGCAGTCCCCAAGAAGGCGCCTCTGTCGACAAGGGTCTAGTGGGAAAGGGCCATGATATAAAATGCGTGGATGAAGATGATGTTAATCCAACACCGAGGAAGTCTAAGTTAGTTAATTGTGAGAATCGCTGCTTTGTTGACGATGCATGCGATCCAACTTGGAATGCACCTTCAGGAGAGCTGGATTTTTGCAGTAAAAAGCAAGAAGAGCTTATTAGGCTAACAAACGAAGTGTATCGGCATGATACTACAGACAAAGGGCTGGACTTAGTCTGCGTAACTCCTAGCAATCGTATGGAGGATGTCGATTCGTGTAGTGAGATGTCAATGGGATCATCTCGAGCAGAAAAGATCAAACATACTGCTTCAGAACGAAAATCTCAGTACAGGATCCAGAGAAGATCGGGCGGTGTTGTTGGTGACGTCGAAAGTTGCGCAGGTACTCCAAGAGATATGGGAATTGATGCTTATCTAGGAAGTTCAAGCCGTAGCCCGTCATTGTTTGCTAATGAAGTTGATGCGGATGATTACTCTCGGGATGGATGCAGCGTTAGCTGCTGCTGGTCAGGGACCCCGAAATTCAAGAGGTCAATTGCTTTATCCGATGTTGAAGACAGGCCTCTGTTAGTTGAGGATGTGAATGAGGCAATTCAATATGGATGGAGAGATATTTGCAGAGAAAATGGAAGTACTCTGTATTCAAATACACAAAAGCGACTTGGTCAAAGGTCAAAGCCTAAATCTTTCAATGAATTGGTGGGTCAAGATGTAGTAGCAAAGTCTCTACACGGTTCTGTATCTACAGGAAAAATACCCTCCGTATATCTCTTCCATGGCCCCCGTGGCACTGGCAAGACTTCTGCTTCGAGAGTACTTGCTGCTGCACTAAATTGCCTTATGTTGAAGGAGCAAGGACCGTGTGGATTCTGCAGAGAATGCACAGTTCTCTTTTCTGGATGGAGCAGAGACGTTAAGGAGGTGGATTCTTTGAAAATAAACCGCACAAATAGACTTCGATCCATGTTGAAAAATGCGGCCATTCCCCCAGTTTCTTCACGCTTCAAGGTTTTCATCATCGATGAATGCCAATTGTTGCGTGCAGAGACGTGGGCTATGATTCTGACTAGCCTAGAGAAACTTCCCCAGCACGTTGTGTTTATTATGATCACTTCTGAGCTTGACAAGCTGCCAAGAAGTGCCTTGTCACGTTCTCAAAGATATCACTTTCCAAAGATAAAGGATGCAGATATTGCCAACAGATTGGGTGAAATTTGCATAGAAGAGGGTCTGGACTTTGATCAAGTTGCCATGGAATTTATTGCTGCCAAATCAAATGGTTCCCTTCGGGAAGCAGAAATGATGCTCGATCAGCTCAGTTTACTTGGGAAAAGAATCACAATGTCCTTGGCCTATGAGCTCGTGAGGGCCCCACAGTTTTCTCCTTTTCATGCTTTCAGCTCAACCTGTACTAAATTATTTCAGCTCATGCTATATTAAATGAATCGTGATTGGCCATCTTCTCTTGTGCAGATGGGAACTGTATCTGATGATGAATTGCTTGATTTGCTTGATCTAGCTTTATCTTCTGACACTTCCAATACAGTCATAAGAGCTCGGGAGTTGATGAGATCAAGAATTGACCCAATGCAACTGATATCACAGTTGGCAAATCTTATCATGGATATTCTCTCGGGTCAGTCTCAGGAACTAAATTCAGAAGCCCGCAGGAAGTTTTTGAACATTCACACCTGTAAGTTGTGTAGCCTGCTACTTGAGTTAGTGAAGGCCAGAAGCATTCATATTCATGTATGCATATTAACATGTCATCAAATTGCTCCAACATCATTACATGAGGTCATGAGATGTAATATTGTATTTCACCATTATAAATGGCATACGAATATTGCGGATATGGTGCACCACTAACTATGGACGATACAAGGAATGAATTTATGAATTTGACTGCTGTCATGTATGTTGCTTCTCTTTGGATTTTCTTGGTAGATTGTGGTGCTTGGTCTTCCATGATCGATGCCTAGTTTCCTTGAGATCTCATTTTCTGTACCAGTGGAAATAGGAAGGAGCAAGCAAGCGCATGCTGTCATTTTGTAGCGTTACTGCATTAGTGTGATGAAATTCTCTAGTTATTGTCCCTTAGAACTTGATGACTTTTCCAAGGTACTCAGACTTGGGGCAATTGAAAGCTACGATAATCTTTACGCAATGAACTCAAATGAAATACATGAAATTGACAAATCATATAAAGGCGGTGCATATGGTTACGTCTGTGATGGACTAGTGACTGGGAAGCGTTGTCTTTTTCCTTTCTTTTGGGGGGTGGAGTGTTTTTGCCTTCAGTGATTAGGAGGTGTTAATGAACATTTAGTGCGGTCCACTTGGTTCTTTCATTGGTATGGTCCGCTTTTTGAGTATGTCAAGTATTTTGAAGGCAATCGATTTCATTAGAAAGCCTTTGCCAACTCAAACTTTCCTCAATTGAATTAAACGTGTCAGCAGCAGGGCTTTACGTTTATTCATCACATCCTTCATTTATTGTCATTTAGTGCAATTAAATAATCAACCCCGGTCCTTTTCCTTTTGGCTCATCATTATAAGTGGATATATTTCCTCCCTACCTTCTCGGGGGATGATGGGTTTTCAGTAGAAATAGAGTGTCAAAAAATAAAAATAAATAAGTGGATATTTCCTAATGATGTTTCATGCTGTCTTATTTTTTACTTTCACTATTATTACACTGCCACATTCTGCAAGTCCATCTGTTCTCCATCTGGTCTCTCATGCAGATCAAATGAGCTTGCAGAATGCAGCAATGTATCTTGGTGCATGTTAATGGACGTATTTCTCAGATAACATAGTGTGGGTTGGTGGACTGGCATGATGCTTGCTTAATTAGTTTCAGGCAGAATTGCTATCATTTTGTTCATGTTAGAGGACCTCTCCGGCACCTTCTGATTTGTCGTGTATTAAACTTTGAACAATAGAGTGGATGCTGATCACCTTGAAATGCTGTCTTCTGACTGGAACTGGTTTCTTCTTCTAGCGGAAGCTGACTTGCGTAAATTGAGTCATGCTTTGAAGTTACTTTCCGAAACTGAGAAGCAATTGAGGATGTCAAAGAATCAAACAACGTGGCTCACAGTGGCGCTGCTACAACTAAGTTCTGCAGATTCTTCCTCTTTGGATGAACGTGATTCGAAACGTTGTCCACGGAACATGGAGAAGGGTGAGTGGCTTAGTTCAGTCACAGCTTTATAACAGAAGTCTTTGTTGATATAAGCTGGAGGAAGTTTTTAATAGGGTGAATGTAGTTAATTCATTTGAGACTAATTATTGTTCAGATATAGATGGCGACTGTTGCAGCAGACCCTCTACAGAAGAGAGCAAGAAGCATTTCACCCATTGTTCATGTGATTGCGGCGAATCGTGTATGTTGGATGCACAGGTAAACTACAGGGAAAGGCTGGATTCTATCTGGAAAAGGGCTATAGAACTATGTCAGTCAAAGGCTTTGAAGAATTTTCTGATGAAACATGGAAGTATGTCCTCTCTTCATTTGGATCAAGGTACACATGCTTCCTATCTTTGATGGACTCAAGTAAGTGGGTCAGCACAACAGTGTTATGAGAGAAACTGGTTCTGAAACTATTATCTCTTGATATGATAAACTGTCATTGAGAAACTTTGGCTTTTATATACACTTTACTCAAGATGCCTCTATTCTGATTTAGTGTCCCTGACCCCAGCATGATTATGCCTTGAGCTCTATGTTGCTGCCTTTATTAACTGGACGCAGATAGAGCCCGTGCCCACACATTCAAAATGATCCATTTATGCCATTATTCAAATGGTGACTCAAACCAAATGGGTACCGTGATGACACCTCTTATGTCATTATTTGTGGAAATATTTGCAGTTTTTTGTTGTTTTTTTTTTTTTTTAGTGTTCTGCATTGTGGTCAACTTGCCTTTGTTGCTTAAATTCTTTTCAGTGTTCGATCTGCATGTCGCTTTGTGTCATCTTGCTAATTTGGCCATTAGGTGTCCACCATAGCACAGTAATTTGTGGCGATGCATCTTTGGTTGCCTCCAGCTTGAGCTCATGTGAATCCAAGCTCGGAACTCCTGGATCATTTTATTCTTCTACTTTTCTTTCATCAATCTGTATTAGGTTTTTTATTCACTGTAATATGTGATGACTGGACATGTTTGACATCGCAGGTATTGCAGTTGCTAAGTTGGACTTCAGTCATCCTGACTATGTGACAAGGGCTGAGAAATCATGGAAATTGATTGCCAGTTCACTTCAGTCCATCCTTGGCCGTAATGTAGAGATTGGAATCAATTATGTACCTTGTGCAGCAGAATCACAGCGTGTAAAAGTGAAAAGGCCATCTTTTAGTTTGTTCAGCTGCTCCCGCAGAATGCTGCAGAAAACACGGACAATTGTTGAACAAGGAAGCGATTCTGATTATTCTGACTCTACCTGTGACAAGTACACAACTAGGGCAAAAGCAAATCTAGCCTGCCCTTCTGATTGCAGATCTCCAATGCTGCATGTATGTGATCACCGAATTGGAGCAGTAAGCACTTTAAGAAATGCCGATGGAAACTTTCTAAGTATTGGTACAGACATGTCCCGGAGGTCATCACATGACCTGGAGGGCCATCTGCCGGATCCAGAGTTTGATTGTTCAGGAAGAGAGGTGATCTGCTGTAGACACCGTGTAATCTCCGGCCGAGAGCCAGAAGTTCAGTCAAACTGTTTACCCCGTGTTATGAAGGCTCAGAAGACGTCAAATGTGCCTGACACTCGACAGATGATCTGCCACGATATGCCTGAGGAAAAGAAGCTTGGTTTGTCAATCCCTGGGAAAACGTCTACAGAGACGTTGAGCTTCGCAGACGAACAATTTCTTTTCTGCCGTTCCGACGCTTATACGAGCGTCTCCAGGGACGCTGATGCGTGAGTGGCTTTACATTCTTATTTTCTGTCACATCTCAGGATGGTTGTTTGCCAGAATGTGTGGATTACTTTGGTCAATGCTTTGTCTGCCATAATGTTAAAGTAAATGTATGTCCAGTAATGACGTGCATTAGGCATTAAAGTGGAATGGTCGTTGAGATGATTCTGTAGCGTGCATGTTCGACTGCTTTGTTTGTGTTAATGGAAAATGACACTATTTATCTCAACATGCTCTCACATAGTTGCTGCTGAATCTCTGTTTTTGCAGAATAAGGCAAAGTCCAGATGTTCTTTGTTGGCGAACCCCAATATTGCCACTTAGGAAGGTAAGCCCCGAGAAGATATACAACTCTTATTTTTTGCAGTGGATAGAGAATATAAACTTAGTAAAATGGATTGAATGTCCTGTTAATGTTTCTATTTCAGGTCTCTCCTTTTTGGCTTATACTTATGCATTTTACTCATTCGGAATCATCTCCCTTAAAGATTTGACTACGTGCTTGTTTTCTGTTGAATGACTCATTACCGCATCACATAACTACGACATGAAGAGGATCCCTTTGTTGATGCCCCTCACTTTTTGGACGAAGCCTTCTCCAACACCGACCAACCTTTTGTTTTCCTAGTTACAGTCTTGTACAAGTTGCTTTGAGTTTGGTCTTGATCAGAACGAACCGTGCGAATGTTGCAGGCATGCGAAAGGAGGCATGATAGACAACGCGCTCACTTCGTCGAGTGGGTGCTTCCCTGCGGCGCTGCCAAGTAGTTCTGCTGTACAGAGATAGGGCGAAGAACCGATACCCATCGGAGAACATCGATAGGCCGGAAATGTACCCGCTTTCTTCGAAGCACACGACCCCAAATTGCTCTTGAATGGTAGCCTGGAGCCAGTGGCAGTTCTTTCTCTCTGCATGGAAGGTCAACTGCATATTGGGCAGCTCTGTTTTTGTATCCTCAATTTGTCCACTGGCTTCTCTAAACTGGCTTCTAAGCCCAGTTGGGTAGGCAGAGAACGGATCTTGGGCTCTCTTTCCTGCTTGCACCAGCATTGCAAAGATAAGACATGTTCTATATATGCATTGGGCCCCTGGCAAATTGAAGTGAAAAAATCTTCTGAATTCTTGCACGGCCCATTCCTCGGACTGAAACACACACGACATGATGATGAATCGATGAATCGATGATTGATGATGCAAATCCAGGTCCACTTTCCGACATTTGTCGTCTCGAGCATGCTCAAAGAATCAATTATTTAAGGTAAAATCTTACTCGATACTCATCGAACACTCGAGCGCAACGAGAGCTCATCGATAGCCGACGCCCGCCGCCCCCCCCTCACTTTTTCCTTGGGACCCTCTTTCTTCTAATCACTTGACTAACAGCTAAGTTAACAGCTACAGTGTAGGCACGTCGGTCTGATCTGATCTCCTTATCATCATCAGCAAGAGACAAAAACCGAACCTATTTGTTCTCTCCTGTCCATTTCCTAAGCGCATGGAATCTTTAGCAGAACCACAAAAAAAGAAAAAAAAGATGGGGAATTCTTGCTATTCCCCCAATAACACCATCCAAAAAAATAATTTTATATTTTATCTCGCCACGCCACTGCATCAATCCATATTCCTTGGCCGACCAGTTAGAAAAAAAGAAAAGAAAAAACTAAGTAGAAGCCAAAGGAGAACACAGAAAATAAAGGGGCAAAAGGGGGGGGGGTGGGAAATCCGGAAGAAGCGAAATTCTAGAGGCACGATTCAGTGGCATTTTCGTAAAAAACGGGGACCCCGGGAGAGGAAAACCCTAGCGCGGCTGAGGAGGAGCCAGGTGGCGGCAGCGGCCGCGGGGCCTGGCCCCCTCAACGACGACCGGGCTTCCCAAGGGTGACGGTGCCACGTGGCTGCCCGGAAACCTCCTCGGTGACGTGCAGCCGTAACCGTAGCGGTAGGCCTCCCTATATAAACCACCTCTCCCTCATGCCCTAACTTCCCCTCTTCTTCCTCTCTATCTCTCCTCTTTTTCCGTCTCCTTTTTCGCTCCATTCTCATCCATTTCCCTCTCTCTCTCTCTATCCGCATCTCTGTTCAACCGATCGCGACCCGGACACGCGACGCGCGGGGAGAAGAAGGAGGAAATAAAAAAACATAAAGGGGGAGAAAAAAGTAAAGCAGGAATCGGATCCACAGTTTTTTTTTTTCTTCTTCTTCCAGGGGACAGGACGGGACGGGACGGGACGGGACGAGGTTTTTGATCTAGGGTTTGCGTATCGGACTTCTCTTCTGCTGCGGCGGGGAAGGAGCGCGGTGGTTCCGTTGCGTGCGCCGCTTCGTCTCGCCGGCCGGAGTTTGCTTTCTCTCTCTTCTTTTCTCTCTCTGTTCGATTGGAGATCCAATCCGTGCGCTGCTGCTGCGGCTGCGGCTGCTCTCTCTCTCTCTCTCTCTCTGTCTTGGCTCGAGATTTATTGCCGGGCCAAGCGCAGAGGAATCGGACGCGCCTCGGTTCCGTCCGCCTCGCCGGTGCAATCGTTCAGGTTGAATCTCGGTTGTGTTCTTTACGGTTCTTGTTTCGCGGTGCTGGTACTTGTATCGGTCCGTGAATGTTGTGGTATTGTTAGTGATTTTTTTTTTCCTGCTCAAATGCTGCCGATTGGAACTCGCAAGCTCAGATTGGCTCTCTCTCCCGTTCATCGCGCTTCGTCCTGTACTTGAGGCCTTAGATTCGTTTTCCGAACGCGCGGCAAGCCCCCCCGCGGTTCGCGCGTGGTTAGATCGAGTGGGATGATGATGGTAGATGGCGATGGTTAGGCTGCTGTTGGTGGTGTAGTTTTTTTATTGTTGTTATTTCTGGTTTAGGAGTGGGCTGCTGCGCAGATGGCGTCGAACGAGGGGTTTCTGACGAATGAGCAGAGGGAGACGCTTAAATTAGCGACGCAGGCGGATGTTCTGTCGTCCTCTCCCAAATCGCCTAAAACGCTCCTCGCTGAACATCCGTTAAAGGTTCCAGCCGCTGGCAAGGCGCCCACGGCTGGAATCGCTGTGAGGCACGTGCGGAGGTCGCACTCTGGGAAGCTTATACGGGTCAAGAAAGGTAAATTTGGTGCTCTCTAATTATGCTCGAGTAATGTTTCCATCGAGAAGGATACGGATGTGCGGTTCTGTTTGTCCTGGGTCTTGTGATCGTCTCATTGTATTGTCGTCATTAGAAGGGCTCGTTGCTACCACTCTACATTTTTAGTTCCTCCTGTTTTTGCATCGTGCGGATGTTTTCAGGGTAAAACACATGTCTAGGTCAAAGTTGATCTGATCATTTGAACTCCTATGAAGTCGTCGTGATCCTCTCTGTAAGAGTTTATTTCCGTTTCCTGCCCAAGACTAATTAGTTGATCCTTTGCGAAGTGCAGTAGTTAATCCTTTTTCTGTTTGTGAACTATATATATATATAATAGATGATCAAGGGAATCCATGACCATTATTCCTCTTTTCCTATATTTTTGTATCGTGGATTTTGAAAAATGCATTGCCAAAAGTATCATCTAGTTTTGGAACCGTTAGAGCTGTGGTTTTGGGTCATATTCCGGTTTTTGGCTGCAGTATGGGTGGTTAGGAGGCCTTTGATTTAATATCTCTTACAACTCAGAGTTGAGCTTTTTGTTTAGACTGATCGTGTGAGTAGCTCTGCTGTTATTCTATTTCTAGTAGCTCTACTGCAGCAACCCCAAGAGCTGCATTTGGAAATCTGCTTATTAGAGTTGGAATGAACTAAGGTTCCCCACCTAATCGCATGTGGCTATAGGCTTGTCGTATTTATATTTTTGGTGCGTGTTTATTGGACGTGTATCTATCTTTCTTGATTCTGTGATTCTGTGATTATGCTACAAAGGAAGTAGTTCAATTTAGGTTAGTTGTCTGGATGCAGCAGTTATAATCTACCACTTATGGTCTGAAACCGCTAATTGAGCAATCTTTTCTTTTTTATGTGCATGTGCTATTACTTGTATATTGGAAACAGACGGAGGTGGGGGGAAGGGAACTTGGGGGAAATTGCTTGACACTGATGGTGGATCACATCTTGATAGAAATGATCCCAACTATGACAGTGGTGAGGTAATGGCTGTTTTCCACCTTTAATTGGCATTTATCACTCCTCTATCTGTGTGCTGGAGGTTAGCTGTTTTATTGATGAGTACTTGGTGCAAGTGTTGATTGTGTTGCTTCTACTATTTGTTTCTACAGGAGCCATATCAACTCGTTGGTTCTACAGTCTCGGACCCCTTGGATGAATACAAGAAAGCTGTTGTTTCTCTTGTAGAGGAATACTTTAGCACTGGTGATGTGGACGTGGCATCATCTGATCTCAGGGAACTGGGCTCAAGTGAGTATCACCCGTACTTCATCAAACGGCTAGTTTCCATGGCCATGGATCGCCATGACAAGCAGAAAGAAATGGCCTCGGTTCTGCTCTCTGCCTTGTATGCTGATGTCATCAGCCCGCCACAAATCAGAGATGGGTTTGTCTTGCTTCTTGAGTCGGCGGACGATCTCTCTGTTGATATATTGGATGCTGTTGATGTTCTCGCATTGTTCCTAGCACGGGCTGTAGTTGACGAGATTCTTCCCCCAGCCTTCCTCACGAGGGCTAAGAAAACACTGCCAGAATCTTCTAAAGGTTTCCAGGTTATTCAGACTGCTGAAAAGAGTTATCTCTCAGCCCCACACCATGCAGAACTTTTGGAGAGGAGATGGGGTGGTAGTACACACATAACTGTTGAAGAGGTGAAAAAGAAGATAGATGATCTACTAAGGGAGTATGTGGAGACCGGAGATGCTTTTGAGGCATGCAGATGCATCAGGGAGTTGGGTGTTGCGTTTTTCCATCATGAGGTGGTGAAAAGGGCTTTGGTTCTTGCAATAGAGACACGAGCAACTGAACCCTTGATAATGAAGTTGCTGAAGGAAGCCTCTGAGGAAGGCTTAATAAGTTCTAGTCAAATGGCTAAGGGGTTTGGCCGTTTGGCTGAGAGTCTCGATGACCTTGCTCTGGACGTTCCATCTGCGAAGTCCCTGTACAAGTCACTGGTTCCCAAGGCTATCTCTGAAGGGTGGCTTGATGCTTCATTTTCGAAGTCACCGGATAATGGAGATGTACAAATTGAAGATGAAAAGTTAAGGCGGTATAAGAAGGAAGTTGTAACTATAATTCATGAATATTTTCTTTCTGATGACATTCCCGAACTCATTCGGAGCTTGGAAGATCTTGGAGCGCCTGCGTTCAACCCCGTATTTTTAAAGAGGCTCATCACCCTTGCTATGGACAGGAAGAATAGAGAGAAAGAGATGGCATCTATCCTGCTGTCTGCCCTCCATATTGAGATTTTTTCAACTGAGGACATTGCAAATGGGTTTGTGCTGCTTCTGGAATCGGCAGAGGACACGGCTCTCGACATTCTAGATGCTTCAAATGAGCTTGCTTTATTTTTAGCTAGGGCTGTTATTGATGATGTGTTGGCCCCGCTGAATCTAGAAGAAATTGGAAGCAGGTTGCCTCCTAGTTGCAGTGGGAGCGAAACCGTGCGCATGGCTCGATCGCTCATCGCTGCCCGTCATGCTGGCGAGAGGATTCTTAGGTGCTGGGGAGGTGGAACCGGGTGGGCAGTTGAGGATGCGAAGGACAAAATTCAAAAGCTCCTGGAGGAATACGAGAGTGGTGGGGTGGTGACTGAGGCTTGCCAGTGCATTCGTGATCTGGGAATGCCCTTCTTCAATCATGAAGTCGTGAAGAAGGCATTGGTAATGGCCATGGAGAAGAAGAACGACAGGATGCTGGATCTGCTGCAAGAATGTTACAACGAGGGGCTCATCACCATCAATCAGATGACAAAAGGTTTCACCCGGATCAAGGATGGAATGGATGATTTGGCTCTTGACATCCCGAATGCAAGAGAGAAATTCTCTTTCTATGTGGAGTATGCTAATCAGAAGGGATGGCTCCCATCTTCATTCGAGTCATACTCATCACCCGCTTCAGTTGCGGCTACTTGAGGGGGAAACATATATTTCTGTCTTCTCGAGTATGTTGTAGCCTGTCACGTGCCTGTCACGTGCCTGTCACGTCATGTAACAACTTATGCTTTTCAAGTGCTTCAGAAGACCGATTAGATGGGGGCTATTTCAGTTCATCTTGATTCCTTTTTTTTCCTATTACCTTGTAGTTTGGCGACGGAGATCAGCTGATGTATAAATTTAGTTGCTTATCCAGCTTTAGGCTCATGGTGCATCGTATTTTCGTATGCAGTATGATAGCAAGATAAGAATTCTTTGACGCGATTCAGCTTGTTTTCCGGTGTTGTTCTTTGGCCCTTTTCTTTTATTTTTGGGGTACCGCGAGACTGCAAAGTTACCTCCACAATAGAATGCATTTTCAAGAATGGCTTCACTTCCCCGATGCTGTTGAACAATTGCCGTAGATGTGAACGGAAGTGGCAACTTTCGTATCTCTGATCACGGTGGACGTGCACTAGTCTCTCAGTTGACAAGTTTCTTCTCGACTGTCCGTGGGTGGATGTGACTCCGCATCTACGCGGTTGTACGCGTGATTGATGGTGGGCTCAAAGGTTACAATGTTAGCAACGTTCCTGGACTGGGATAGGGTGGCTGATTGGCCAAATCAAGCTTCTGTTCAGCCACACAATTGCATTGGTCACCGTCTGCGAATTTGTTTCTGGTGGTAATGCTTGTAGGACATGGTCTGCCTTGGGTATACCGGTAGTGTCATTTCCAAGGGCTTGATTAGATAGATCACGCAATCAGCGCAACTAGTTATTGGACTATGGTATGCGCACGAACACCGACTTTGTTTTTAGTCGTTGCCAACTGTCTTACAATGATAAATGCTCGATATTTGCAAACGCATTTGAAAAATTGGTCTCGCTAATATGAGAAACTGCAATCGACCGGTCATATATAATAATAAATTGAAGGCTTCCGAATCATTTAATAGATTGATTTTGTGATTAGTGTTGACTTTTCTAGCATTACTCAATGGTAAAACAGGAACTTGCTTTCTCTTTAAAGAATGCCTTGGTAGCCAGTTAAAATTTCCGCCAGCCCCCGTAATTAAAGGATGTCTTTGCCCATAAATCCGGTACTAATTACTGGGAATGCATTGTAAGCAGTTAGGTCAGACATTAGCCGAGGAGCCAACCTCGTCACTCCAATAGAAGCACGTCAAAATATTCAGAATGCTGGAGTCCCGCAGTTTAAGTATTCGTGGCTTTTGGAATCAAACTTATCGCGGGGAGATTAAACGAAGGGCAATAAAAATTGGAAGTCCTGTACATTTCAAGGACTTCTTGTCCGTGCTTCGTTTTAGATATATAACTCTACCATCGTGGATCTCGAGAAAATATTTGAGAGTACATAGAAGAAAACTAAAAGAATTGGCCAAAGGACCGGGATGACTAGCTAACGTACTGCTTCTCAAGAAGGCCTCCACAGAATGTAAGATCAAAGCGTTCCTCTGGAGGATCTCCGATGCAATCAAAGACAGCATCAGCATTTACAAAGTCCTCCTCAGCTGTGTAACTGAAACCAACCGAAGGTCCCCGTCAAATTAGCGATAAAGGAAATTGTGGGTTAAAGAGCAAGAGCTAGATGGTGAAGTAACTGTAGTTACCCGCTCTTTGTCACGATGCACTTCATTCCAGCAGCTTTGGCTGCTGCGAGGCCTATGGCGCTGTCCTCAACCACAACACAACTGCAGAACTCCAACATTACGCAATAAACATCACAGTACCATGAGATGAATCTAAGATAGTTGATGAAACATATTTTAACTGAACGAAATAAAATATGGATAAGGGCGTTGAAGGGAGCTGCTGGCAGCATGTGCTTGACCTCATAGTTTAGAAGAGACGGAGCCAATGGTGGGTACATTACCTTGAAGGATCAACACTCAAGGTGCTGGCAGCCAACAGATAGATGGCCTGTTGAAGAATTAAAATCGATGAGTGACCAAGGACATGCATATATTAAACAAATTAATTGGGCAAGGAAAATTGACTACACAAGATAGTTAAGGTTAGCAGTATGTCAACTGATAAATCTGAATTTTTGGGTGCAGGATGAATCCTATTTCCAGGGTTACTGACTTATTGAAGGTTATTTCACCAATATGACACTTGGCAAGTCTCTGATCACTTACTACAATGATGAAAAGATAAGACCATAATCAGATTATCCCATGAAGCACTACACTCTAAATAACACCTTCATATAG
The DNA here is from genome assembly GCA_017140615.1 of Eucalyptus cladocalyx. NCBI lineage: Eukaryota > Viridiplantae > Streptophyta > Magnoliopsida > Myrtales > Myrtaceae > Eucalyptus > Eucalyptus cladocalyx. The sequence goes on from CM029519.1 coordinate 6,835,066, forward strand.
ATTAAGCAAAGGAGATAATTACAGGATCTGGCTTTTTACGCGGAACCACGTCTCCAGCAAATATCTTGATTTTTCTGCTCTTTCAGGCCCAAGCAAGCATGAAACTATTGCGGAGACCTGAAACCATTGCATGACTGAGTGTCCACAAGAGAACTTGACTTGAAAATCAATACCTTCACATAATATAAATCAATAAATTGCAGCTTTTTCCACAAATGAAGCCAAATTTGAAGTTGAACCCTCTTTCTTTCAGATAGAGGAAAACCATAAATGTGATTTTTGGTCTTTCATTTATAGAAAGCTCATACAAGAAGAATTTGTACTGGCTCAAATTCATTTTCTTTCGAGACTCTGAACCAAAGTTTTGAATAATCAGCATACCAAATTTACAGAGATAAAAAACTGGAAGACTTCATTTCATCCTCCATTGAGAAGTGCCATTAGCAAGTTTAATGCACGTGAAACATTATTGGCACTGCACAAAATATTAATTTTGTAGAACCTGCTGAAGCATACCGCCTTCTCATTCGAGGTACTGCAGACAGCAACTTGTACTCCTTTTGCTAGAGCTTGATCAATGAGCCTGCGCAATTGGCGAGTCTCTCAGCAGCATGACATCTGGAGAATCTATATATTTGAAGTCATGCTTATCAGCTTCTAAAGAAGCGCATTGGAAGTATACACATTCCTACAGCGGAATTTAGACATTTGGATATGGATGCTAATTAATCTTTTGCATCAAATTTACAATTGCCGGCAAAAGAGCACATATCTGTAGTCATTGTCCACTGATGGGATCTTGCACAAGAATAGGATTCCAGAAACTAAACAGAGGTGTGCTTAACATCTGAACTTTAGGCCAGGATAAACTACAGTTAAAATAAATAAATAAAAAAAGGAAGTTCATCTTTCAAGTCTTATAAATTGTTTATTGCAATTCTTAGATCCATAGGGCATCCAAATAGAGAGACGTTGTAACTATTCATTTTCCATCACTGTGGAAGTCATAATAGTGAAACCAGTCTGGTCAGAAGGTGAAACAGATGGGAGATGACCTCAACAAATTAAAAGAGCAAAAACTGTGCAAGCAGAAGAACTGGCATAAAAGTAGACTTTTTATTTCTCCTTTTTTCTGGCGAAAGCATAAGAATAGAAAAATTGAAAAGGGGTCATGACAACGAACTTTGCAACACCGGGCCGAAGGGGCAGCAATTTCTTTTCAATAAGGGCCATGAACAACTCTGTCTTTCGCTTGTGAAGAGAAGCAATGAATTCCTTCCTCTCCTCTTCACTCTTTGGGGCTTTTTCAGGCCATCCTGTCTTATTGAAATACGCTGTCATCCTGCAAATATATGTCTAGTTAAATATCAGTTTAACATTCTTCCCCTCTCGAGCTTGAACAGCTTTGTTCACCATATTCTTCTCAAATTTAGAGAATTTCTTCAATGAATTTATACAGGCCTACACAATTTAACTCCAGAATTCACGGAAAATAATGACAAGATACCTTTCTTTTCCTCCGCCAATTTTCAAAAGTTCTCCATACAAATCTACATCCCAGGTGACGCCCAATTCTTTCTGAGAAAATTATGATCAACCGGCTGTTAGCGTTCATGCATGTAAATCATTGAGCCATAGTTATAAGGTGCAAATTAAAATTTCAACAGAATCACCTCCTCTGTTCCCATCAAGAACCACCTAATCTACATTACAGCAAAACACCACAGTTTTCACATCCGACTAGAAGGTATCGGTTCATTCATGAAAATATTTTAAAAGAAATATGAAAACACGACCTGGTGTCTTGATTGATTTCTATCTGAAGATTAAAGCTTCTCGAAAAACTTCGGGAAAAGAAATTATAAGCAAACGCTCAACTTCAGAGCAAAAGATGCTGAGACAACCATTCTGGCTTCGCTAAAAAAGTCCGGTTGAATCTCTTAAAACGAATCGAATAAAGGGAACTCATCAAATTTCCAAATTACTAAGAAAGCTAGTTCGCGTTCCTCATGCTTTTAACATCTTTTAACACCACCGAAGTCTCCGGTCTAATTGTGGAAAGAAGCTATAGATTTTCTTCCAATGCCAAGGCCATCCCATTCCGCACCATCGAACGAACCAATACCAAAGCAATAACCGCAAGGAAGAAGTGCGAAGGCAAAAAGCAGGGGTACGCGGGGAATGTTACTTCTTGGAAAGTATCGTTGAAGGATATCCGGTGGCCGTCCTTCTCGGTATCCACGAGCACTCCGTCGCAGTCGAAGAGAAGAGCCGACGGCAGAGGCGAAGCGGGCGAGGGCGGCGACGCAGCAGCAGAGCGAGCGACGACGCTCGTTCTCCCGCGAGCGTCTGCGGTGGCGGCGGCGGCGGCGGCGGCCAGCCTCCGCGGTCTCGGCGGGCGAATGCTATTGCTTGCTGCTCTGGCGCGCGAGCTTGAACTCGAGCGAGGGCGGGGGACTAGGGGGAGCGCGAGACGGGCATTGGTCGAAGTCGAAGGGCTGGCGGGCGAGACGAGCAGAGACGAGGTTGAAGAAGAGAGCGTGGTGGCGGTCGCCATTTTCTCAGCTGGTGCGGGATCGGTTTCGCTTCTTTTGGTTTTTCAACGGTTCTTGGTGTCCGTCGGTTTTGGAAGTTAATCCACCAGAGAACCACACATAGTTTCCGAGTGCGCACTGCGCATACCGGCGCCATGTAGTCTTTCACTAATGTCGTCGGTCGAATATTCAATTTAGTTCTTAGATTATGCGAAAATGTTCAATACCGTACCTCTGTTAATTTAAGTTAATTAAGTTTAAACAGTGGCAAATAAAAATAATATACTTGGATTATCAAAGTAGAGTATCCAATTTAGATCAGGATATAATAATTTACGTTATTAGATCAATGTTATATGTGTTAATGCTCTAAATTTTCTTCTAAATAACAAGATAAATGTGTTGATTTATCATTCTTAGAAGTACAACTCATTATATAGTAATTCATGTCATTGAAAAATGTTTAATTGGTCATTTGAGCTAATGGAAATATTATGTTGACAACTTATAAATAGTTTAGGGACTGCATTGAATAAATTAAAATTTTAGGGACAATATTACATAATGAGCTAAACTCTAAGGACCATTTCTATAATTTCCTCTTACTTTATCAAGAATCATATGGTGATAAAGAAATTGATCATTGTTATTTTGGGACCATAACACATATAGTTTTTGAACTTTGGCCTAAGGTGCAATGTTGTCCATAGACTTTTAAATTGTTAAGTGTGGTTTATGGACTTTAATTACTTGTTCAATGTAGTCTATAATTTATAAGAAAATGTTCAATATAATTCTTGCACTAATTTAAGATTATGGACAACACAAAATATTTTTGTATATTCTAGGAATTAATTTGAATATGTATCAAAATTTTACAAATTAAAAGGTAAATGATCACATTGTACAATAAACTAAAATTTAGGGACCATCGAACTCCAAGGCGACGGCGGCGCCGCACCGCCTGAGGGGCCCCGCTCGAACTACAAAACGACGAGGACGGCACGCCGTTTCGTTCGACTTGCTGCGAGAGCGAGCTCCGCTCTGGTCGATTGACGATAGTCATCATCCCGGAACGATCTACAGTGTCCGTCTCAATCGCGTCAGGATCAAAAGCTCTTCGTTCGTTCGAGATGATTTCCGTTCGCCCGCACCTTCTCCGGCCATTTCTCGACGTCTCCGTCGGCGTTTCTCGAGACGCTCCGGCTCCCAACCGTCATCTCGGAGCGAGTCCCCGGTGATCATGGACGGCGGCGGCGACGACGAAGAGTTTCGTCCACCCGCCGGTGCCGCGGAACGTGGTTCCCCGAAGGTGAATCGGTTGTCCGTTTTTCGGATCGCATTTTCGCTCCGAAATTTGTAGACGTAGTGCCTGAGATGTCGACTTGCTTCTCGCGATGGAGTCTACAGTTTCTTGTCCTGCACTTTTCTTGAAAGAAGCTTAATCTTGGAATTGCTTCGGATTACTGCTACTCTTCGTTTCTAGCTGCGCCTGCGCTGGCGCATGTTGTCCATATGAACCAGCGACTTCAAACGTTAAAAACAGATGATGTTATGTCCACCTGTCTGCTCTTGTGGTCGTGTTTATTTAGTTTTTTGGAAGGTCGTGGTTTAGTGTTTTGGTGTTCTGATGAGCGCTTGTTTGGTTTTTGGGATTTTTTTTTTCCTATTGCATTGGATTCGTTAGCATGAGGAGAGGAACAAGGATTTGAAGGAGGACGTGATCAGCGAACTGCCGCATGAAATTCTTGTCTCCTTTTTGTCCCTTTTGACCTTGAAGGAAGCTGTGATGACTAGCGTTCTTTCTCGGAGATGGAAAAAGTTGTGGACTTACACGACGGGTAGCTTGGATTTTGAAGATTTGAAGACAAAGCACGGCATCTTGGATAACACGAAATCTTTGAGAGTGGAAAGGTTCAAGTTCATTGGATGGGTAAATCGGGTGTTGGACTCACATCAAGGTTCGAGTATTCGTGAGCTTAGGGTGTGTTTCGATTTGAATAATCGCTCAAGGCGTTATGTAGATGAGTGGGTTGCAGCAGCGTTGGCAAAGAGAGTTCAGAATTTGGAGCTGGACTTTTCACCCTTTCTCAAAGGGAACCATTCTACATGGTACACATTCCCCAGCAAATTCATTTCTCCAAGAGCCGGATGCCGTTTTGACTTGTCTTGCCTGAGGTCTCTGCGCCTGAAGTTCGTTAATGTTACGGATGAGATTTTGGAGTGCATCCTCAGCAGTTGTCCTTTTCTTGAGCAGTTGGTTATAGTAGGTTCGGAGCTTCTTTCAAATATAAAAGTTTCAGGCTCCTCTCTTTCTCTAAAGCACTTGTTTATATATTCTAATAACTTGAGAAACTTTGAAGTTTCTGCGCCAAATCTGGTATCTCTTGGTTACCACAAGGAAACAATAGGAGCACCACAAGTGCTCATCGAGAATGTTCCTCTGCTAACTAGTGTTTATCTCGGTGCTCTTTATGATCCTATTAGTATTTATCTACATCCTTTTTGGAGCTCTTTGCATCAACTGGAAGCTCTTCACTTACGCATGAATCTTTTCAAGGTGGTTTTGGTGGTTCCTGTTCAGATCTTGCTTCCAAGTTCTTTACATTCTTGATAATTGTAATGTGCTGATCCTTCAGGATGGTCTGGAGATACCACAGTTTCCAGTGTTATTTAATCTCGGGCATCTCACATGGAGAGTTAGCACATCTGATACAGCAAGCCTCCTTGGTTTAACTCCTCTTATAGAGGCAGCACCATTCTTGCGTTATTTTGAACTTGAGGTACTTATTTCATTTTGTCGATGCTACGTAGGTGCTGCTTCATATTGCATCTCTGCAGTTTGTTTCCCCTTTTCCTAGATAATAGTCTAAATATATGGGCTTCAGCAATGGCCCCAGATATCTAATTCACTGTGGTTATATCAATGATTGTTTCTGATTCTATCACTTTTCCTAGTGTCTCATCAAGACCAGTACTTCTTTTATATACTGCATTTTCTAGCGATAACTACTACTGCAGTGATATAATGTTTGCACCTGGTATTTCATGCTTCTCAATTTGATGTTTCGACAAGCTTCTATAGATTTTTATCTAAAATAGATCGCTTAATATTAATATTCATGTCGATCCATCTTCATTCCTTAGTTTTCAAGACTGTGTAGCTGCTCAGTCATTGCGTGACACACAGAAAGCTCTGTTTGATACCCAAGTAATTGTGGAATATGGGTGATGTCATCAACTGGCTGAGTCTTGCTTTATGTAACCTTTTATGAAGGAAATAGGGAATTGCTACTCTTAGGCATGAATTGTTAAGACATTTGCAAATTCTCAGTTTATTGTGCTGGCCTGGCTGATCTGGGGGAGCTGAACTCGTTGTTTATAGGAGGTCCATAAAGTGGTTGGGCCACAAAAATTTGTTTTCTCATTCAATATGTCACATTATGACCCTAAGGTTCATGGCTGATGCTAGATGATATTCTTACTCAATGAAAGATTTTTCAATTGAATTTGCCAAGCCGAACCATATGGACCTGAATTATGTTCTACCTGTAGCTGTATGCTGTTCCTCTGCCAAGTAGATGGCAAGAAATGGTAAAAGGTGTAAGCATCAACAATGGCTATCCTGGAAGAAATTCTCAAACTACTATTGTTTATATGATTGTCAAAGAATTCCATTTAAGTCTTAGTTGCATTAGGTGCTTGTATTATCACAATGTTTCTTTTTGGCATAGTGTTGTGCTGGCACTCTCAAGTTATACATGAGGCTTGATCTGACTCATATTGCATGTGGCACATATGCTATAATTTTGTTGCAGCTGGAGTGGACAGAACCATGGAGACGAAGGAATGCTAAAAAGGTGAATGCAACTCCGAATCAGTATCTCAAGGTGGTGAAAATATGTGGTTTTAGGGGGTATGCGGTTGATTCGGAGATCCTCTCATATCTGCTTGAAAGGGCCACAATGCTTGAGGAGATTGTTGTTGATCCTCATGCTTGTTTAACGGAAGGAACTGCCATGGAGGAGGAACAGGCTGCAAGAAAAATGGCTGAGCAGTTGAAACCCAAACTACCTCATGCAGCTAATTTGATAATTTTGTAATCTATCAAGATCGAGTTGCATCATGTATTGTACATTTTGCTCGACTGTCTTCTACAAAATCTAGTGACTGAATGGACAATTGGTCCCATAAATTTTGAAATTGTTTTCTTTATAGCAAATCGGTCTTGTAAAAAACCATGTCCATCTGCATGTTGTTTCGCGTCGCCTCTAATTGCTTCTACATCTAACTTTTCAGATAGTTAACATACTGGTCTTACTGAAGTTTCTTCTAGATTCTGCACTTTCTCCTGCTAGTTCAACCTATTGCTGCATGTGAAATGTGAAAGAAAATGTACATGCCGTCATGCTTCGCTTGCAAAATGGACTCCTGCAAGCTGGAGAAATGAAATGGTGAAGTGCCCTCTTTTGATTTCTTGCAATAGTGGATGAATTCGAACGCGTTTGGGTTTGGACATCTGTCTACTCTTGTCAAATTCTGAAACGCTGTCCTCGTTGCCTTGGGCCTGTTACAGAACTGGTTTTTGCCCACACATCAGTTTCACACGGGGGTGTCATGAGTCGCTGTCCGATAAAAAAAAAAAATGCCCACCCAATTACAGTAGCAAAGCCATGATTTGTGTTGAAAAATGGAGGATCTGAAATTTGGTTTCAAGAGGCTGAGGTAACTTTTGTCAGCCACATAATCGAGCCGTAAAGTGAGATTCGATAGTCACAATGTCAACAGCAGTTGTAGTAACAGTTGTTGTTCTCCTTCCGGTTCTACTGCCCTCTCTTGAAAGCACAATGATTTTGTCACCTTATAATTATTGTATTATTTATTTCGCAGCTGATGTCATAGACAAAGACATTGCCGAAACACACAGTGATCCGGATCCATGTGTCCGGCATTTTTATAATGTGCTAAAGAGAAGTCATTTGGGGACCGCACCATACAAACATGGACCTCCCAACCAAACTTTTATACTACGGAATCGTGATAAATATCTCGAAATTATATTAAGCTAATGATCTTTATCGAGCAAAGTTTTTCCTCCAACGTTGGATCACGCCGTTGACACAACCCATCTCTAATCCAAAGAAAAGCCCAACACGAGCTGCAGAAGAGAATTCAATTGCAAAAAGACAGGGGCGTCCAACTGCAATACCAATTCCGTAAAAACACGGACGTTTCTTTTTCTTTTTTATAATCATTTTTGGGCCTACGTACAACTCCAAGTCGAAGCCGTAAAGGTTCAATTTTTGCAGAGCTACGGTCGCCATTTTGGTCCCGCCGGACATCGCCCGATTATCCATAACGGAAACCGCCGAGAAATGACGAAAAAGATGCTCTCGTCAACGATAAAAAAAAATTAAGAAAAAAAAAAGAAGGGGAAAAAAAGTGGGGCAAAAAAAAATTCTGTAATAATTTGAGGAAACCACTGTCGCCTACTGAATATAAAACCCCCACTCACCTCTTCCTACTCTCTCTCCACTCTCTTTCCCCAGTTTTGCCCTCCCTCTCACTTTCTTTCTTCTCTAGACTCTAACCCCTGCCTCTCCTCTGCCCTCGGCTTTCACCATTCTCTTTTTCCTCTGCATAAAAAAAAAAAACAGGGGAATACGCATAAAAACCCAGAGAAAAAATGCACAGAATATGTAGCGTGGAATCTGAAATCGCTCTTCGTCGTCCTCTGGCCTTGCTTTCTTGCGTTTAGCCTGCAATGGAGGTCTCCTCTGATAAACCCACCAGAGAATAAAAGGTGGGGAAGGAAGAATCCCGAGGGCCAGCAGGAAAAAACCCCCCTTTTTTTCTGGTCCTGTTCTATGGCAGCAGCAACAGAGCCGTCCCAAGAGGTCTTCTCATGGCTCAAGAATCTGCCTTTGGCCCCGGAGTACCACCCCACGCTCGCCGAATTTCAAGATCCGATAGCTTACATTTTCAAGATTGAGAAGGAGGCCTCCAAGTACGGTATCTGCAAGATTGTGCCCCCTGTGCCCCCCGGCCCGAAGAAATCCGCCATTACCAATCTGAACCGCTCTCTGGCTGCTCGCGCCTCGAGCTCCGAGCGTGCTAATTCCAAATCCTCACCCACATTCACTACCCGGCAGCAGCAGATCGGGTTCTGCCCTCGGAAGCCGTGCCCTGTCAAGAAGCCCGTGTGGCAGAGCGGGGAGAACTACACTTTCCAAGATTTCGAGACCAAGGCCAAGAGCTTCGAGAGGGTTTACTTGAGGAAATTTTACAAGAAGGGGTCTCCTTCGGCTCTCGAAATCGAGACCCTTTACTGGAAGGCGGCTGTGGACAAACCCTTTTCCGTGGAGTATGCGAATGACATACCCGGTTCGGCTTTTCCGCCGATACGTTCGAAGAAGGGGAGGGAGACAGGGGAAGGTATGGTGACTGTCGGGGAGACCAATTGGAACATGAGAGGGGTCTCGAGGTCGAAAGGGTCGCTGCTGAGGTTCATGAAGGAGGAGATACCGGGAGTCACTTCACCTATGGTTTATGTGGCTATGATGTTTAGCTGGTTCGCTTGGCATGTCGAGGACCATGACTTGCACAGCCTGAATTACTTGCACATGGGGGCTGGGAAGACTTGGTATGGTGTGCCGAGAGATGCTGCAGTTGCATTTGAGGAGGTTGTCAGGGTTCAGGGGTATGGAGGAGAGGTCAATCCACTTAGTGAGTCCATGTCCTGGCCTAAATCTTGAGTATCCCCTGTTTTTGCATGGCTTTACATTTTCACCTGATGTTTGTATGGTTGCATCACTTTCTATCAGTTGTTTGGTTGTTGATAGGCTAGCTATATCTCTTCGGACTGCCATATCATCTCTCTCTCTTTCTCTCTCTTTCTCTCTCTATATATATGCTGGCGTTGGTTCCGTCACGGGATTTTCTGGTTAGAGAAGAGGTTAAATCTTTTAAATAGGATTTGTTGCATCGTAATCTCTAATGCTCTGATCGAAAACCGCTGGAACAAGTGAGGGTTTTGGTTTTTGACCTTAGTGTTTAAAATAATTATTGAGGAGCTAGGGGATGAGAGGAATGCAGATTCATGAGGTTTGTCCGTCATTGGAATTTGTTTGTTGTGCGGGGTGGTTCGCAGGGATGCAATAGTCAGATGTAATGTGGATGTGCTAATAAAGTAAGTGAACAGAGTTAGTTAAAAATAGCAAGAATATTAAAGATGGGACAACAAAATGTCAGTTTCTGATCCCTGGAGGTTTGGACTTTGCTGAGGAGTTAGAGGAGATAAAAATTCTTGCAAGACCATCTTGGGATTTGTTGACTGTCACAGGACATTGTTAGCCCATTCCTTCTGTGTTTTGTCTCACTTTGACTAGGAGTGAAGAATGATGTTGGATATACTAGGTCATTCACTTAGGATTCAGGAATGGATCAATCAGGTTTATTGACATGGAGAAATATGCACGCTTTATCTTGTCTCTTGGGCCTGCCATGAGAAGGACAGCATCATGAGTCTTTGCATGATCGTGCATTGTCTCATCAATTTCAACATTATTTCTGGTTTTATTTCTGATTAACCTTTCTTGTTCACCAGTGACATAATTGCTGTTACAAAGCAGTCGGTTATGATGACTGAGTTTATGTTTCTAAATTTTTATTGTTGTGGTCTTATCAGTTACATTTGCTGTTCTTGGTGAGAAGACGACAGTAATGTCTCCCGAAGTGCTTGTGGGGGCAGGAGTTCCATGTTGCAGGTGACCTAGCTTATTTTGGAGTGTTATTTTCTTTGTCTAATCACCTTTGCTTGTAGCTAAGAAATACTGGACATGTCTGCTAGAAATCATCATGCTAGTAATAGTTCGCACTCAATAATATTGTGATTTATGTATTGCTGAGATAGATACTCTGGTAGTTATTCCTGAACAAGATATTCTGTTAGGCCCTTTCACCTTAGTAAAGAAAATGGAAATGCTTGAGGACATCTTGTTAATGATATGTGAGTCAGTTAGTTGGTATTGTGAATATAATGCATCAGTCTATATCAATGATTTTTTTTCCCCTTGATCAGATTGGTGCAAAACGCTGGAGAATTTGTTGTCACTTTCCCTAGAGCCTACCATTCGGGGTTTAGTCATGGTGAGGCAGCTTGTTTATGTGACAACTCCTGATTGGAAACAAATATCTCATGTCTTTGCAGTGGTCATGATTGTCTTTTTTCGTATCTTTCCAGGGTTTAATTGTGGAGAGGCAGCTAATATTGCCACTCCCGAGTGGCTACTATTTGCAAAGGAGGCCGCTATTCGAAGAGCTTCAATTAATTATCCTCCCATGGTGTCACATTTTCAGTTGCTTTATGACCTGGCTTTAGCATTTTGCTCAAGGTTGCCCCAACACCACTTCACATTTTATCAGTGTTAATTCTTCCATTAATGCTTACCTACATTTGCTGAGATTTAGAATCTATTACTTATCATGAATTAAACTCACACTGCAGTAGATTAGATAAAATATTCTTTGAGGACAGAGTTTGAAGTTCCATTGTTTGTTGATCAGGGTTCCTACAAGCATAAATACTGGGCCACGCAGTTCTAGATTGAAAGATAAGAAAAAGGGTGAAGGAGAGTCCATGGTCAAAGAGCAGTTTGTACAGAATTGTATCGAGAACAATAAACTGCTTCATATTCTTGGAAAAGATTCTACCGTTGTACGTCTTCCTGAAAGTTCTTCAGACATTTCTGTTTGTTCAAACCTACGCGTTGGATCCCATTTAAGGGTGAACCGCAGCTTGTCTGAGGATACTATGACGTCTCATGGGGGACTGGTGTCTGACAATCTTATTGCAGATAGAAAACAGACCATTGATTTAGTAGAGGATTTGTACTCAATGAAAGCGTTTTCCTCCTTTTATGAGAGGAAGAGGATTTTGTCGATGTACGGAACTGGTGATATTCAACCACCTAGACACAGCGAAGGAGATTGTAAAGCACAAGGCGATAGGTTGTCAGATCAAAGACTCTTTTCCTGTGTCACGTGTGGAATACTGACCTTTGCTTGTGCTGCCATTGTTCAACCTAGAGAACCAGCTGCTAGGTATCTCATGTCGGCCGATTGTAGCTTCTTTAACGACTGGACTGTTAATCCTGGCGTTCCTACCAAAGGCTTCAATGTTTCTGCTGGTGCTGATATAATTGCATATAAAAGAAGAACACAAGCAGGTAGCATTTCTGAAATTATGTTTCTTGGTGCATTAGTAAAATTCTTTCTTTAGCCTGTGAGTCATTGGAAATCGTTAGTGTGACTTCCAAAATGAGCAAAAATTATGGCATCTCACTTGACATTCACTTCATCCCACTAGCAGCTTCCAGCATTTCAACTTATCTTCTAGTTGTCTCTGGCAAACTTATAGAAGCCACAGTGTTGATATAGTCATGCAGGAGAACTAAACTCCTGGATGTAGTCATCTTTAGTAAGGAATTTGTGCAATATTCTTCTGAGCTTCCCATCTTTAACTTTACCATATTATTTACTACTTATCTTGGTTAACACACGGTGATCAACTAGGTTCGCATGTTTTCCAATGGAACTAATTACTTGTGGCTTATTTTAAAATGAAATGGATCAGTAGAGGCCAGTATGCATTTGTTTGTCTCATGGAAAGCAATTTTGCTTAAAATGATTAACCATTTGTTTTATACTCTTATGACTCAGTGGAAACTCAAACAGATTTTAAGTTAGCAAGTTTTTCCAATCATGCGTGTTGGGTTTAAGTCTGAACTTATAGAAGGACAAATACCACAACCTGAAGTCAAGATTGTTTCCCTGGATCCTCTTTCCCATATTTAATTTTAATGTCAACTTTCTCTTCTACTTCCTTTCCACCTCTCTTCTGCTTTCCTGTGGAGTTGATTTCTTTCGGACATTTGCTTAATGTATCTTTGGACCTGCCTTATGGATACTCTGAGGATATTTGAGATATCATTTTTTATTATGTTGATCTCTGGCACATTTGCAATCATAGGTTGGACTTTATTTTGCAGTTGAAACTATTTACTTCTTTTCAGTATGGTCAAATCAGATTGAATTTATTCAAAATCTTCTATACAAAGATGGCTTATTGTAAATTCCTAGGGCTATCGAACATCCTGATCTGAAGTCCAAATGTATCTCTCATGCTAGGGATTCTCTGTGTTCATTGGATAGATTTTGAAGTTCTTCGCTGACTGTGGCTTGGTCTAAATGAATTTGCAGGATCTGTTGAGAAAAGTCGCGCTGCTGCTCTCTATGATGTCTCCCCACTTCAATCAACTAACTATCAAATCCAAGAAGCCCATCAAAGCTCTGAAGCTTTTTCAAATTCTGATAAATTAAAAGGGACTTCTGCCCTTGGTTTATTAGCTTTAAATTATGGAAATTCATCTGATTCTGAAGAAGATCAGATTGATTCGGATGCTCCTAATGAGACTACTTCAAGACCTCAGTATGGTAATAATAATCTTCCTGATTCAGCGTTGCCTCCTTTCTTGCCAGAACACCAAAGTGGTCCAAATGGTGGTTCTCCTCATAATTGCTGTCCTGAAATTGGATATAGAGGAGCTAACTTTGTGGATAAAAGTCATCAGACCTTTAAGTACTCTGCTAACTTTAGAGCTGATGAAACCAGATCGAGTGAAAAACATGGAAGCACGGGTTTTCCTAAATCTGATGAAGACTCCTCTAGAATGCATATATTCTGCCTCGAGCACGCCATTGAAGTTGATCAGCGACTTCGACCTATAGGAGGGGTTTATATATATCTTGTGTGTCATCCAGGTAAACATTTGCTATTGGTTTTTGTTTAAGCAGTTTAGCATTTCATTTGATAGAAGTTCTTTTACATCCAGAAATGAATGAAGAAATGTGTTGACCTTGCTATAGTTACTTTGGAAACGAACAAAGGAGAGTATTAGTCAATTTAAACTTGATGGTAGGCAATCATATGTGTCATGCATGTCTGCGTGCTTAGGCTATGTTAGCCTCTGAGAACCTGCTTCCATAGCTAAAGTCACCTTTTTCACAGAAGCAAATCGTGTCTTTTAATCAGATGAATAAAGTCTAGAACCTCCCATTCTTCCAGGGCAGAGGGTTCTGCAGAGTAGTGTTACATGCACAGCTATCCCAGCTTTTGCTGGCCAAGATGGTATAACCATAAGGTTTACATGCATGAGGTTTTTTTCTAACTTAGGCTTTCTACTATCTTCAGATCTGACTGGTTGGTTTGAATTGTCATCTGAGCTGCTCAATCATCAAATCTTGGTTCGCAGTTACTATATTTGCATTTAAGCTCTAGCTCAATAATTGAGGCGACAATGAGCGCATCTTGACAATGAGCAAGGGATATCCATCTTTTTGCTAAAGAGAATGCATTGAACGTAATCTCTTAAGATACTTTTTATAAATGTCAACTAAGTACAGTATGTAAATTGCTCCCAGTTGTTCAATCATTTTATAACTAGAGTCCCTCTTTGATAAATGATCACTATGAGTCAAACTCAATAGGATGTTCCTTTCTTCTGTACTTTTAATCAAGGACAATGGTGGCTGTGTGTCACAGAATTACAACATTATGGCATGTCTTTAACTTGTTTGCAACTTGTGCTCATATATCTGCAGACTATCCAAGGGTTGAAGCTGAGGCAAAGTTGCTGGCTGAAGAGTTGGGAATAGATCATTCATGGAATGAAATAGCGTTCAGGGATGCTATGGGAGAGGATAAGGAAAGAATTCAATCAGCTTTGGATTGTGAGGAAGCAATAGCTGGATATGGGGACTGGGCAGTAAAACTTGGCATCAATCTCTTCTACAGTGCAAATCTCTGCTCGTCTCCTCTTTATAGCAAGCAAATGCCTTACAATTCTGTGATATACAGTGCATTTGGTCGTGAATCTTCCAGCTCACCTGCAAAGCTTGATGATTTTGGTCGGAGGCCAAGCAAGCAGAAGAAAAGTGTTGCAGGTAAATGGTGTGGTAAAGTGTGGATGTCAAATCAGGTCCATCCCTTTCTGGCACCAAAGGATGCTGAAGAAGTAGAAGAAGAGAGAAGCTTCCATGCTTCGATGACATCTGATGACAAGCTTGAGAGGCAATCTGGGTTGAATAGAGAAACCACCTTGGCAACTAGAAAATTTTCTAGGAAGAGAAAAATGGCCAGAGAGAGTGGGCCATCCAAGAAAAAGATTGTTTCTAGAAAGGAAGAAGTTTCAGATGATGCCTTAGCTGAAGATTCTGAGAAGCTCATGAGCATTCCTAAGCACAAGACAGCCAAAAGCTTTAGGAGAGAGGACACAGTTTCAGATGATCAAGTTGATGAGATTTCTTGTTTGCAGCATCAAACAATTCCCGGAAGGAAGCAAAAAAAGTTTGTGAAGAGAGGATATGCTAGCTCAGATGATTCTCTGGAGGACAAGTTTAAAGCATTGCGTGGAAAGAATTTTAGAAAGGCAACCAATTTCACATCAAGTGGCGACATGCTTTCAGATGATTCACTGGAGGAGGACTCTCAGCAGCAGGGGAGGATTCTTACTGGAAAGAAGACCAAACATTATGAGAGGGATGATGTCATGTCAGATGATTCAGAGGGGAATTATAACAAGCTGCAGCATCCGAGGATCCGTAAGAAAACTCCAGCTAATGCCAAATTTGAAGGTGCAGATTCAGACAGTTCACCTGAGGATGCATTTCCTCAGCGACAGAGAAGTCTTAGAAACCGAAAGGTGAATAGAGATACTCTAAGGATTAAAAATCAAGGGAACCTGTTGGAGAAACTGAAGAAGCGAGGAATTCCTAGGGTAACAAAAGAAGTCGGTGCTCGGCATCTGAAACAGGAAAGTTCTCGCCCTCGGAGTAACAAATATGAGCGCAGTGTTGAGCAATCAGATGAATCAGATGAAGAGGACCAAGAGGGAGGTGGTCCTAGCACACGCCTGAGGAAGAGAACTGCAAAGCCTACAAAGGAAAGGAAAGCTGATAAGCCGCCACAAGGGAAGAAGCAAGCTAATAATGGTAAGAAAAATGTGAAATCTGGGCCTACTGTGAAGCGGCCTGTGGGACGAAATGACGCTAGAATGGAGAAGTTCGAGGAAGCAGAATTCAAATGTGATCTTGAGGGTTGCACCATGAGTTTTGGCTCTAAACAGGAGCTCACCTTGCACAAAAAGAATGTCTGTCCAGTCAAAGGGTGCGGGAAAAAGTTCTTCTCTCACAAGTATCTGGTGCAGCACCGTCGAGTCCATCTCGATGACCGGCCTCTGAAGTGCCCTTGGAAGGGCTGTAAGATGACATTCAAGTGGGCCTGGGCTAGGACAGAGCACATAAGGGTTCACACGGGTGCCCGCCCCTATATCTGTGCTGAGCCCGGCTGCGGCCAGACGTTCCGGTTCGTTTCTGACTTTAGTCGTCACAAGAGAAAGACTGGTCACTCGGTGAAGGGCAAGGGTTAATTTAGGTGTACAAAAGAATCATCGCGATTTAAGGATTGCTAATGGGGCTTTAGTGGGGCTTTAGGGGGGGGTAGCATCTGGTAGGTAGAAGTGGGATTCTTCCCTGCAACTCTTCATTTGACTTGGCTGTTTATTCCATTCTGATCTGGGTCTCCATTTGGTTATTTATTTGCTAGAAGCAGAGAGCATTCTTCATTTCTTGGAACACCTAAACCAATTGTTCTCAAATGTAAATCAATGCTGACCCCGACATGCATTTCGCTGATTTTCTCTTGTAGGCCTTGTTTTTCTATCACCTGTTTGCAGCTAGTCGTGATGGCCGACCACCGGTATATGCGCGGGGTCCGACGCGATGTTTGATCGCCTGCGATTCCCAGATGTTGCTTTTCTTCATGCGACTGAGATTATTTCTTTGATTTGCATCCGCAGCTCCATAGATTCGGAAAGTCATATGTTGAACTTAGTTGGATGATATGTCGAGAGGGCAAATTGACTCTTTTGTTCCGTGGACCCTGCAGGTCAACCATTTCTCAAGCCATGCATGCTTGCAGGGATGCAAAGAAGTCAGCTAGTCGATTCTTGATGGACATCTTATTTTAGGTCGACATGCATCGACTGATATTTCGTTTTCGTTTTTATATCTATGCGAAAGGATCAAATCAACGCCATTCCGCTTCCAAATTTGTTCTCCCGAAATTCGATTTACAAGCACGCTCTAGTCATGATACTACGTCGCATTTGTTGAAGTAATTCGTCCAATAATAATGTAAAATTAACTAAAGCGAAAATTAAATGTTAACTTTCACGCAAAAAAAAAAAAAGCCTATTTAATAGAAGATTACGAAAGAGATTTGTAATAATTTCAAGTGACTTGAACACAGATATACGCATCGAGGGAGTCGTACCGGGTAATAATTCGACCGAACAGACCGCAGGAATGCTGTTAGGACATACATCGTGATGACGTCATGATTGGGCCGGTCCCAAGGAACCGGTTCGCTCCGGTCGGGTTCCCTGACTAGATCGCGGGGTCTTCTGAGAATTTCCTGCCCCCCCTCTCTCTCTCTCTCTCTCTCTTTCTCTGCTACTCAGAAGCGCATTCCACTTTCGCCGGCGATATCTCTGCCAAACTGCCGGCAAGTAGGGACGACGCCCGGGAGATCTCAGCCTGACTCTCTCTCTCTCTCTCTCTCTCTCCATCGCCGCGCGATCGTAAGTTCCAGTTCCTAATGTTAGCCAGTTTGTGTGGTGATGTATATCTGTCTTTAGCCTTGTGTAGCGCACCAAGTGTTTGATAAAATTCCCAAGTCAACCCACTTTGTATCGGTAGCAGCAACAAACAACCCTGAATTTGAATTCTTAAGGTTTTCCGATTCAGGGAGGCGTCCGGTGTGTCTTTCTGCATCTGTTCGAAGCTCGAGAGCGACCATAGGTTTATAGTCCATGCCTGAAACTCATTGCATAGTATCAACACGCACGCACTTTTCCAGGCATCTTAATATTTCAGGTTAATTCGTTTAAGTTGCTAGATCTCAAGAGCTGGAACAAGATGCGGCAATACGTGACGGCCTGGCACAGATATGGATAGTATAGATGGTGCACTTGTTTGGTTTTCAGTGATTTTGATGGCTTGTTTGGGAAAATTTTAAAGAGAGGAAGAAATTGAAGAGAACAAACTGGAAATGTAAGTGTGAAAGCAAATAAAGTCTTTCTTCCTAATGTTTGTTTGGACGAGATGAAAGCAGAAAGGATGAAAAAGTCATGAATATCACTTAATCGAAATGTTTTACAAAGTACATTTAGCATTACGCAGTTAGAGTTTCGAAAGGAGCAAACTGTGGTTACTTCCTTCAATTTCTGGTAAGGACACTAGGGAGGGAGGGAGGGAGGGAGGGAGGAAGGAGGAAGATCTCTCCATTTTTGGAGCAGTTGTTCTTATGGGTCCTAGGAGAAGTATTTCTGAAGAAAGATTACTCTTCCTTCCTCCTCCTTTCCACTGTCCTCAGCTTTACTTAAGTGCATACAGATTGATGCCATTTTGATTTCAGATATAAGTCACCGTCAATGGCCAGCAATTCGGCATCTGAAACAACCGGTAATGATTCTTCGGGCTTGAAAGAAGCAGAGAAGCCTCATATTCAGCCATTAAGATTGCCTACACATGAGGAGATTCGTGGTCAGGATATTTGGAACAATTGTGCTGTTCGCAGTGTTTTCAGTGGAATCATGGGTAAGAGTTCTCATTTCTTTTGCTGCTTTTTTCCCCATTTAGTGCGTCAGACCTCGTGTCTCATGGGTGAAATGATGTTAAGGAGCCAAATTTTGCTGTTTGTAAATATGTGTCATTGAATTGCTGCAGGAGGTGGCCTTGGGATCTTTATGGGCATGCTTCTCGGAGCACTGGACAATCCTATAATGCAGGACCAAATGAGCGGAAAGCAACAGTTCATTTACGCTGCAAAGCAGATGGGGCAAAGAAGTTGGCATTCAGCGAAAACATTTGCAGTCATGGGCTTTGTTTTTTCAGCTGCTGAGTGTGTTGTGGAGAAGGTATCGTTGATCTCACAAAATGATGGTGGATGTGTATGTTTAGTGATTGTGCTGTTGTTCTATAGCTTTTGTCCTACTGCTAATGCGTTTGGTTATTTATTACAGGCAAGGGCAAAGCATGATACCGCAAATACAGTTGTTGCTGGCTGTGTTACTGGCGGTACTATGTCGGCAAGAGGTAGCCATTTTTTGTTGTCATCGTTCTCCTTTATTTCATGAAGTGAACTTGAAACAGGAATCCTTATTGAATAATGTCTTTTGTGTACCTAGAGATAAGCACTGAAACTCCTTGTTTCACTTCATACTACATTTTTTCAGAAAAGTAGGAAGTCGAGTTTACTGCGGCATCTTTATATCATGTTTCCCCTACCTCCTTTTTTTGGGGGGGGGGATCTTGTTACATACTGGCCTAGTAATTTTTCAGGGTGGGAGGCTGACATTGTTTTCTTAACAGGGTTGTCGTCACCTCTGCCTCTTTCACTTTTTTCAAAGATCTTACTTCTTCTTCTCTTCTTATTTTGTAGGCGGTCCTAAAGCGGCATGTGCTGGTTGTGCTGGCTTTGCAGCATTTTCTGTTCTCATTGAGAAATTTTTAGATGGTCATTAGCTGAATGACATCATTCTGCTTCATTTTTATTTCCAGTCCTGGACAAGAGAAAAAGAGGGAGATGTAGGATTTTAAATTTTTAACTGCAAGATTTTGTTATTTTATACCAATTAATGTGTTCTTTTTTCCTTTTTGTTCACATCTTCGGTGAAGAGAGATCTCTGAACTGTACCACATCTCTGAAATGTATCGGCCTGATTCATATCTAACCTCATCAATCTATATGGTGGTGAGGATTTGTAGATTGGAATAAGCACATTGTATGCTTAGCAATCGGATAAATTATCCAATGGAACTTTTCTTATGAAATTTGTTTGGTGATTTTTGGTGTGTTTGCGCATGTAGGATTTACAAAATATGAACTTTTGCATTGTTTTTCCGTATCGCCAGCCACTGGGTATTTTCTTTCCTTCTAAATCTCATGTTGACGATTAGTTTGACTGAACAGGTAACATGTCTGAGGATGTGTTGTTGCTCACTTATGTAATTCGACTTCCAGTTTCTGGCAGTACTGATTTGTAATCAGATGCTTGTTATCAAAAGCTACTCAGAAAGTCGTGAAAAGTAAAGGTGGAGTTTGCTTACCTTAGCTTTTGGTTTGTGCTTATGGTTTTTAGGTCAAAATTGACCTATGAAATGTGAAACTTTTAAAAGGCCGTTTGAACTCGGAGAAGAGCTTATGTATTTAATTGTATGTATATCTTGCGAAAGGATTCATATACATCAAGAACGCGATGAAGCCGATGATAAGCAAATTACCACATAATCTCTTTATTTGAAAAGGAAAAGGTGAGCACCAAGGTTACAAGCATTCGTTGCCTCATGAGCGAGGCCGGAGTTCTGTCCCATGATGTTAATTGCCATTTGCATATTCTTGAGCCTCTCGAGAGCAGAGGTCGGAAGTTAGCCGCAGCAGAGCCATTTTCTCTGTTCGTCGAAACCAATTTGACAGTTTTAGCATCACAAATGAGAATTTCGCAATCAAAGCAATCAAAGATTCAATAGCCGCAAGCGACGCGCCCTACCTTAGGACTCTGCTGCCTCTTCTCCTTCTTGTTGTAAGTCGAATTGCTTCTTCGAGGGGACACGTTCCTTCGAGGGGACATCATGTTCGCTGTGGTCCCGCTGGTCTTTTTCTCGTCTCTGGCCTTGTTGAAGATGACGGTAAATCCCTCGGCGGATGCCGGGTTGTTCACATCCCACTCCCCAAATTTGGGCAGTGGCCGACCTGCCTGCGGAATTGAAAAAGGGAATCCGCAAAGCACTGTGTAATGTCAGTCTTGGAAAGCCTAAATCCCCCTGCACGAGTCCAGAAGAGCATGCTGCTCCGCAAGCGGTTGAATGATAAAAAATGAAGTGCAGAAACGATCTCTTTCCGTTAGATAAATTGTTCAAAAGCACTATGTCGTTCCTTCTATCTTGTCCCAAAAGAAAAATCTCGCACAAAGCAACCATAATTCTCGTACAATCTCTCTAATATATGATTCATCGATGAACTAATGCAGGGGGCACGCCGGAATCAGCACGACCAACATGTTCAACTCGCAACGACTCTTTTAATCGTCTCAATACCTCGATTTACACAGCCAGCCACGAACTCGAGCGTCTGAAATGTTTCTATATCGACCTATGCAAAAGCAAAATAGCAGAAACTCAAGACCACGATGCATAATGGATCTTTTTTTTCGTAGCCATTGTCCGTTCCACGATTCGACATGAACCGTGCACGAGCAAACCCAAAATCGCGCCACGAAGGGCGAACGCTACTTTTTTCAGTTTCCTGTCCAGCAAGATACCATAAAACGTCGCGACACAAGGGCGACGTGGGAATTCTCGAACGTGGTTTTCCGATCACCGACCCGGAAACCAATTGCGAAAGTAGGCATTGTCTTCGTTCGCAGACCAATACACAACCATCTCTATGCATGCACCGGACACGATTCTAATTGGCAACAGCGTTAACGAATGAAAAGGAGCGGCGTGAGATTAAATTACCGAAGCCATACAGGACGAAGCGAGATGATGCCGAGGACCGGATGTTCTTTCGGGAGGGGAGACCGTTCTCTTCCGATGGAGAGAATTCTAGGAAGAATGGAAGTTGGAAAAGGGAGGGAGGGAGGAGGGAGGGACGTGGCCAACGCTGATTATCAGAGGAGCGACGGATGATGATAATGAATTAAAGATTCGTTTATGTAGACGTTGGTCGTTAGTCGGTTGTTCGAGACAGCTGGTGGCTGTTTAGTAAGTTGAGAAGATGATTTTCGCCAAACGAAATTCCCACCGATCGAGAAATTAGAGCGGTCGCACGCCTCCTCAGTGTCGTGAAGACCATGCTGTAATTGATTCGAGAAACACGAAAAATCGAGCTCGGACCAAATTGAGTTGTGGAATCGCGATTTAAAAAAGTCCTTTGTACCGAATTTTCTTTTCTTTCATATGCATCGGGGGCCATAAATATTCATATCTCGTGTTTGATCTTTTTATTTCGCTGAAAATAATATGATAAGGTCTATGGAATAATTCTTATCGAACCAAATTTATCACATGATGAAAGTTAATGCAGGCGAGAATTATGTACAAAGAGTTGCTTGTTGAATTTTAATTGATCTATCTAACTACATTAGAAATTTTTTTCCGACGGTCTCCTCCAGATAAGAAAATGGAGATGCACATTAGAGATCAATCAGACGACATGGGCTGGAGTATAAAAATGTCAAAGTTTGAAGGCAAAAAAGATTGGCCTGATTCCTAAGAAAAAAAACTCAATTTTATGTTGAATTTCAATTCTTCCTCAATTTATTTTTTTTTTTGTTTAATACCAAATTCTAAGTTCAATCCAAATTTGCTCCGAACTTTTCTTTATCTAAAAAGAATTCTAACTTTAAATCCAATTTCAAATCTATCTTTAATTTTTCTTTTAGCATAAGCAAAAATCACAAATTTTTACTCCAACCCTAAATTTGCTTGTATTAGTGCTTTATTTTAGAATTTTCACATCCTAGAATGCTTTCGTATTGAAGATGATTTTCCATATCACTTTACTGATGTGGATTTATTATTTACGTCAAGTTGGGATTGGGTCATGGGGGCTGATTTGAAAGAATAGATTGAAAGTTGATTTTTTTTTCAGACAAAGCAAAATTCGAGGCAAATATGAAAACGGACTTAAAATTTTGAAAATTTTTTTAGACAAAGAAAAAAGTTGGAAGTAAATGTTTTTTTCAAGGGCATTAGGCACGCATTAAACCTCGGATAATTTAATTACCAGGTACTAATCACGCACGGAAAATCGCAACGCCACGACGACCTTAATTACCCACCTTAATCGCACCTCCGCTGTCCCCGAGAAAAATCCCCCCCGCCCTCTCTCTCTGTCTCAAAAAAAAAAAAAAAAAGAGAAGAGAACCTCTTCAGCTTCTCCATCAAACCGAAAAACCACAGCCTCATCACTGCTCGCTCGCTCGCTCGCTCCCTCCCCTCCGATCATGGCTTCGACGTAACGCCTCGCGTCTCTTCGCGCCGCCCTCGCTCGCTCGCCTCCCGGAGCGGGAAGCCGCCGAGCGAGGAGAACCCGACCCGAGTCGCCTTCGCCGGCTCCTCTTCGCCGCTTCCTCCCTCGGGAAACGAGTCGTGGGTTCGGGCTCCTTCTCTCTCTCTCTCCTTCCCCTTTCGTAATGCCGTCTTCGCATGCTTCCTTGCTGTGGTAATCGCGACTTCCTCTTGCCTTCTGGCGCTGGGGAGGCGAATTCGAGTGGATGTTTCGAGCCGCATTGCGGTGCTTTCGTCTCCTTTTGACGTGCGTGGCAGCGCCAGGAGGAGGGTGTGATCACGGTGGTCGTTTGTGAGATTAGGGCTTGAGTGGTTGGTACTTGGTAGGATTTGGCCCTAAGGCGGACGGGTCTGTTCTTGAGTTCTTAAAGATGATCTTCGCGCCATAAAGTTGTCTCCTTTCCCGCTTTTTGCTTAGTTTAAGGCCTTGGACTTGCGGAAAGGAACCGTCTTTTTTTGACTTGGTGGACTGTGTGGACCGCGTGTTCGCTGAAAGCGGGGTTTTGTATTTTAAGAGCATTTGCTATAGAAAATTCTCGCTAAAATGGAAAGTTAACGGAGGATATCAGAAAATTCTGGTTCTGTTTAATAGAGACAGTTTCAATGGCCATCTCTACAGATTTAAGTTTATTCATTTCTCTTACCCTTTGAAGAGGCCGAATGTATATTGAAGTAGCTTTGCATCCATATATTCGCCTTTATATTTTGGTGCCTTTGACCATTAGAAGGATGGAAATGGAAGCGTAGAGAATATACACATATCTACACTTCAAAATGTGTAAAATGTTGCTCAATTTGTTCTTGGAGCAGCGTTTCTGTGAGGTTTTTGGGGAGTGCATGTTCTTTTTTGTTTATTTTAGAGCGTGATCAGCTGCAATTAGATACGATGCAAGAAATCAAGGTTCATGCTTATTACATACAATAGGTGTGTGTTATCTCACTCATTCGCTGAGCCTTTTAATAGTCAGCATCTTCCTCATCCTCCTATTGGGAAGTTGATTTTCAAACTGGAAACCGTCGATTATGCAGTCGCGAGAAAAAAAAAATCATAAGAGAATCGGGAACTTCTACTCTTTGAGAATTTTGTTCGTGCTTCTCCCTGCAAATGCTTTATCATGTTGAAGGAAATACTTTTTGGTGCATAGGTGTCCAACAGATCAGATTATCAATGGGCTGCAAGATGGAAGCCTGTGCAGAATGCTCAAGGAATTGTGTAATTCTTCATGGAAAGAATAAAAACGCATCACCTCATGTTAGCTCCTTTTTCAAGGTCATGATCGGCAGTGAATTTTCTGAGCTTTTGGTATGGTTCCACCCTCTTCTATTTACGACCCTGTAATTCTTTTTCCCAACATATACCTTCTTTACCACTGGTCAGTACAAGCTAATTTCTTCTTTCTTTCATCCTACTGTATATTGACTTTTACCTGTTGAAAAGATATCAGTTATCCTCGAAAATCAAATCTTTTAAGGTCGTGTGCCTTTTGCTGTTTGTAAACTTTGAGAGCTTGTACTGCTTGATATTGCACACAATAGTTGCATCTGTTATCTTGTTTTAACTTATTCGAGACTTTATGCAATTGCATAACATAATTATTTTTTATTGGGTCATGAGTGAGGACATAACGCTGGTAGTCAAAATACAGCATCAATATTGGTTTCTCATTGAGGAGTTAGCACCATTTTTAGTCGGCCTACTGTATTTTACTTCTGCCATGCCCTAATCCAGACTATTATTATTGGCAGCTTCACCCTGTGAATTAGTCTGGGGCACAGATCTCTAATGAGTGACTTGGTTAAGAAGAAAAGATTGAAGAAGCAAAGTGAACATATCAATAGAAAATCCCTGTTTAACAGACTCTTTCCTGGACTTCAGAAACTTTCTGTTTAACAAGTTTTGTGTATAGAAACTTTATTTGAATATGAAAGCAAATTTGAGCACAGCATTAAAGATCTAACACAGAGACTTCTTATTTATCAGAATCCTACCTAGTGGTGTAAACCAGTTACTAACAAAACTTCTGTTGTAAGCAACTGAGAGAAATAAAAAGTTCTATCCGAAATATGCTAACCTGTGAAACAGTAAATTGTTTCTTGAAATTCTTTGCTTATGCATCAAATAATTGCCAGTTAGAAGGGAGTGCATTTGTTTGGTTAGATTGTGAAGGAAATGCCATGCCATTTGTGGAGTTTGTCCTTGGTTTTTTTCTTTTGATAGAGAAGAAAAAGGAAATTGATTTAAAAATATGCAAAAAGAAACGATAAGAAGTGGCTTGAGATATCATGTCATGCTATAGAAAGTAAAAGTTTCTCAAGGAATATATCTATTGATTAATTTTTTTAAAACTTAACCATCCAGTATTTAACTCGACATGTGTAGTGCTCAGTCAATTCAGAGCCTTGATGAAGAAATAGGCATATGCTTCAGGTAGTTGACCTTTATATTTCCGTTATCTACATGACCTGAATAAGTCACGGTGTTAGCAATGACATGGATTGTTTACAATGTTGTGTTTTTGTTTCAGATTATTGCCTATCAAGTGCTCAGATGATTTTAGTTGGGGTAACTTGATATGCAATATTTCAGTAATGTGATGCTTGTGCAGTCAACTTTCTCCCGAAATTTGATCTGGATATGCGTGATCATAGTTTGTCGCTTTGATTTTGTTGTAAGAATAAACTTAGTTTTACATTAGATGTTTTTTCAATTGCAGTACATTCCTCCAAAATTTGCTCCCACAATTTCAGGATTGCTTAATCAAAATATCCGTCTGGAGGATTCAGGTGGGAGGCAATGGGAGGTGACATTGTCCAAGGTTGATGGATCCTTTGCATTCCAGAGAGGTTGGAATGCTTTTTCATGCGACCATGGTTTAGAAGTTGGATATTTTCTGTTGTTCTATTACCTGGGTTCCCACTTCAAGATCGACATATATGATCGGACTGGATGCAGAAAATTAGATTTTCCAGAAAACAGGACCAGTAAGAAAAGAAGTAGGAGTAGTAGAAATTCTTCAGATGACCCCACCAATGAGAAGAGTTCAAGTGAGAGTGCTTCAGTTGTTTCTGGGGCATCAGCTGAGCTAGATCAACGCCACTGCGGAACAAATGTGGAAGAAGCAGTGAAACAGATGGCATCAGTATGTCTAAAGAGTTGTGGGAAAAGTCAACCACTTTCCAAAACGGTCTTTGCTGAAGAATTGAGCTTTATGATGAATAGAGACATTGAGAACAGAGAGGGAGAAGAGGCGCGACCTGCATTTGACTTGTTTGATTTCGAAATGAAGAACAACAAAACCTGTGCTGGTGGAAATCCGTATACTGTGGATGGGACTGGACCTTCTTCTGTTGGAGCTGTTTTATCACAATTATGTCAAGATGAAGCTGGATTAGCTGATAAAGACCCAATTTTGGATTCTGTCAATAATGGGACATGTGAGGAAACAGATCAAAACATCAAAAAACTTGAAAATAGTGGAAACTCAGAAGGGATAGATAAACAAGAGACTCTCTTGAATAACTGGAAGAGTAAGAACTCTGAGCCTCTTACGTATATACAGATCATATGTGTATATATACATATTTATTATCAGTTAGAGTACGTAGATGATAACTGTTGTTAAATGGACCTTTTCTTTCTCTTGAAAAGAAAGTTATGCTAAGAGGGCTGCTATGGGCATGGTTACTGACAAGGATGCTTCATGACTTTATCGGATCTACTTCTGAGCTGTTAATGCTAAACACTCTCCAAGATCAGCATGTAATTGTTTCTGTAACTGAAATTTATTAAAACAATATTAGAAGATGATTGTGTGACACTCTTCATAAGTGAGGCTGGGTCTTAGGTTGTAATAGGCAGTTGGCAACCACCACCCAATCTGATGGCATATTACACAGGTACTTCACTAAAGGCTGGACTTGTTATTGTGAAGTTAATCAATATGACTTTTGGTCAGCCAGCTACTAGTACCTTTTGTTTGCTCTCTGCTCACTGAGCAGCTGTGTGCTATTGGTACCGTTTGTGTTGTTATTGATATGACATGTCTTAGAAGGTCTCTTGTTAAGGGTCCTTAATCTTTTTCTGTTGTTTGATATGGTGGACAGATGAAGTGTTGCCAAATGTCAAAAGAGAGCTGATGGAGATGGATGAAGATAGCAATTGTGAAGGTTTGCATTTGCTTTTACTTCAGGAGAGGTAATTGTTATGTAGTGATGTGGCAAAAGTTAACTTCGTTTATCTTTCAGTTGAAAGGCCAAGGGTTATTAAACAAGAGCAAGTGGAGATGACTCCTGGACACTGGAGTACCAAAATGGCTAATCTGGAAATCTATGGTATGATTTCAGAGAACCTTTGTAACTCAATACTGATTCTGTGGGTCCATTTTATAGCATGCAATGGTTCTTGCTCAATTTATGCTCCTATATGCAAGGAAAAAAGCCAATTGTTAAGGCGGAGTATACTGCAAGTGATGGACAACTAGCAGGGGGTGAAGCTATCAATGCAAAGGCTTCTTCAGTACATATGGCTGCCAATACCTCCTATTCAGTCAAAGTCGTGACGGACTGCCATTCTTATCTAGTGGGTTTTTTATTTTATATTATTACTACTTATGTTCCCTTCTGATTTGGCTGCTGTTGATCCTCAAAATTGGCTGAGACAGTTTTTTTCCCTACCTTATTTTAGTTTTATGACAGTTTTTATTCTTTTTTTTTTTTTTTTTTATTTTAGTTTTCATTTCAGCTCAAATTCATTTATTCATAGTAGGACCATTATGGACATCCAACGGCCCACATCCCAGCTTCTAAATTGGGTTGGGTTACTTCACAGGCATCACCCAATAGATCTTTAACTGAATAATATAAGGTGTTCTTTTTAAGAATAATTTCATCCTTCCCCCGGTTGTTATTTTTCTTCTTTTTTACTTATGTTGCGTATACAATTGCATTTATGGTATTATCTGCTTACTTTTGTGGACTGAAGTAAAATTCCTTGTTTTTTCACTTCTGTTGATGCAGGAGTTGCCTGCTGACCTTCCATCGCCATTTTTCAAGGGATCTTCTTCAAGAGACCGGAAAGTTGTGTTTCTCACAGATCCATCTAAGAGAACATGGCCAATCCTTTACCATGAGAGATCGGGAGTAAGATCACTAACGTCCGGGTGGGATGGCTTTCGCCAGGCGAATGGCATCCAGCGGGGAGATAATTGTGTATTTCAACTGCAAGTCCTGTCCAACTCCCAGTCTCTGTATAAAGTCTCCATCACCAGGTAAACCAGTCTGCCCCGGGCCGAGAATTCACGGCTTTTATGACCGGGATCCCCACTAACTAGACTGTACCATCTTATTCTCGGTTGTTGGCCTTCTTCCCAGCCTTGAATCGCCTTTACTGCCATGACCGAAAGACCCAGAATTTTTTAAAACTTTTTGTAAATGATCTGATTAGCTTCTGCGTGGTGTGAAGCTGAAGATGTGCGCTAACCTCCCGTGACTTCTCACCTATTTTGTGCTCTGACCAAGTATTCGGATCAAACACTTTGGGTTCAGTTTGCCCCACGGTGTCGATAACAAAGCCGCAGTATTCTTAGTTTTCATGTCTTGTTCTCTTTAATCTTGAGCCGCAACGACATCTTTTCTTGCTAATGAATGGCCTCTTTCTATTGTTGAATAATCTTTTGAAAACATTAGGAGCTTTTCATGCATGTTGCGAGGCTGTTTCTGCGGCCTATCGATCTCTTTTCAAGTCGTCAGCACATGCGATCGTGTGTTGTGCGGCTTGTCCCTTTATCTCACTAGAATTCGGGGTCAATAATGCAGAAGCATCAAGACGACGTGGGAACTTATCTCAGATTCTGATCCAATTAACGGGTGTAAATATTTCTTGTTTCACAGAAATACCGTAAGTTATATGCAATAAGAGGATGTTCAGTATCATTTCACTAAAGCATGTCGTGTTTACCAACGAGGGCTCATCTTTTTTATTCCCTTAAGCAAACCTACTAGTCTCCATTTGCCAAAATAATGGAGCGAGGAAAACGATGTGTTATGCTAGTTTCCTTTATGATGTAAATCTGCTAATTTGAGGCATTGCATGTATGTCGCCTAGAAAATTTTCTCCACGTGAGTTGCTCGTGCAATCTTGCCGATAACACGGGCCCTTATTCTTTACTCTTTGTCAAACGCACAGGTCTTGATTTGAGATTAAAGTTGGCCAGTTCAGTCTCATTTGAGACAATATTTCCTTTGGGTTCTTCTTCAAAATAAGGGGCCTACTTTATATTTGAGACGAGGTCCATTATGAACTTTCTTTTAAGTAAATAATTCAATTTCATGTCTATGCTTAAATTTTCTCCATTGAAATCATGTTATTTTCGAAAGTCGATTATCTTTACTAATTTAGATTTCTCCATTGAAATCATGTGACTTTAGAAAGTCGACTATCTTTACTAATTTAGATTAATGAGCACTTGTGCTATCAAACTCGAATTATCCCAAAACAAGATATGAATAATATCGAAATGTGGAATGTACTGATCAAGCAACCAAACTGAAAATTACAAACGGCTAGAGACAATAATTAACGAACTAAAAACAAGTTTGACTACATGCAAGAGTTGCCTTGAAAATCGGTGACATCGTCAAGAGGCCCAGCCCTTTTGTGTGTGCGCACGACTTAGCTTTTTCTTCAGCGCTCTCTCATGGCAACTCGTGCATCTAATCCCACATCCAGCGCCGTCGCTACCTTCACCATTGAACAGGCGCTCCACAGAAAACGTCTTTACAGATTCAAACAATTTCACGGGCGGCTTCGGCCGGGGCCTCTGCCTCCGCGCCGGCTGAAGCTGACACTTGATTCTGTTCCTTGGCCACCACCTTCCTCATCTTCATCAGCCACACGACGCGCCCCTTCGCGATGTCGTACAAGCTCAGAGCAACGTAGACCCCGATCCCGCCGATGATCCCGTTGGCTATCGAGTAAGTCAGGGGCATGAGAAGGATGGTCACGAATGCAGGCACTCCCTCCTTCAGATTCTCCCAATTGATGTCCCTCACCACCTTCATCATCAACGCTCCGACCATGACCAGCGACGGGCCTATGGCCCACGGAGGCACGCTGCTCAGCAAGGGCGTGAAGAACAGCGACGCGAAGAAGTAGAGCCCCACGACCACCGCCGTCAGCCCGGTCCGACCCCCTTCCCTCATCCCCGCCGAGGACTCCACATACGTCGCGGTGGTCGAGACTCCTAGGGCTGACCCCACCATGGTGGAGCCAGCATCCACTATGTACGCCATGTACTCCCCCTCGAACCTGCCCTGATCATCGGTGAAGCCCCCGAGCTCGGCCATGGTGTACAATATTGCGGTGACGCCGAGGATGTCGACGTATAGTAGCGTCACGAGAGCCACCCAGACCTCGGTCTGGTTGAAATTCGCAAAGTTAAAGGCGCCGGCCGTGGACTTAATCTTATGAAAATCGACTACTTCCTTGAAATAATTGAATCTTTCATCACCCAGCGGGGTGGACGGGAAATATGTAACGGCAGTGCCTCTAAACCAGGAAATGACCGTCACAAGAACAATGCCGTAAATGATGCTGCCTTTGACATTTTTCATCAGCCCATAGGCAATTACGAGGAACCCAACTGAGCCCAGCCAAAACGTTGGGCTCCTCATCTGCCGCCCATGCACTCGCCGGTCGCCGGATTTGTTGTCGCACAGGCAGCGACGGTCACCAGCGTGTTCGGGTCAGGCCCAACGAGGCCCAATCCCTGGTGCACTTGCAAGCCCACGAACGCGATGAAAAGGCCGATGCCGGCCGCGCAAGCCAGCCGAACCGGATGGGGTATGAGCCTTGCGAGCTTGGCCCGGAGCCCGAGGACGGATATGGCGAGGAAGGCGCCGCCCTCGACGAGGATCACGGCGAGGGCGGTCTGGTACGAGAGGGGCCCGGAGCCACGGTAACCCACCAGGTTGTAGGCCAAGTAGGCGTTTTGGCCCATCGCTGGGGCGAGCCCCAGGGGGAGGTTGGCCAGCATCCCCATGGCGAACGAACCGATCATGCCCGACAAGATGGTGGCCACGACCAGGTCCTTCTTGGTCCGGCCGAGGCAGTTCTCGTAGCCCAGGTCGGGCTTCAGCGTGCAGCCGGGGCTCCCGGGGACGGTGCAGTCCACGGCGGAGCACGGCCCACCCGAGTCGGTGATGATGGTGGCGTTCACCGAGATGATGTAAGCCATGGTGAGGAAAGTGGCCGTGCCCGCGCGGAGCTCCGTCGTGAAGCAGCTCTTCCTCGCCTCGAGCTTGAAGTACTTGCCGACCCGGCTCTTCGAGACGGCTTCGTTGAGGCGCCTCTCCATGTTCCTCCACGAATTCCTCAGCCCGGCGCAGGACCCGCTTCCCGTTCTTCCACAAATTTCACCTCCCATTTTGCCTCGACTCCAGCAGTGGTTCAGGGTGTTGGAGAGGAAAGGATCGGTGTCGATCTTCTTTTCCTGGGGAGGTCCTTTCTTTTGTGAGCTTTGAGGAAGGAATGAGGGTGGATTTATGGGGAAAACATGGTTCTTGCCAGTCAAGCGAAATTCTGCCTTACATGACACTATAAATGACCCGCCTGGGATATCTGTGTTTATATAGATGGTTAGGTACACAGGCATGAATATATGGGGTATATATCCAATATAATAAATTACTCACCAAATTCTGGAGATATAAGTTGAAAAGTGCGTTTGGGACTGATAGAGATGTCCATTATTTGTAGTGATCCACGTATTACTTTATTTCTTTACGAGGTAGAAAGAAAAAAAATTAAAGAACCTGCAAATATCGGCAGAATGTACAATTATTGTTAACCAAAAAAAAAGAATTCGTGGTAAAGACTGGATACACCTGACAAAAAAGGATCAATTAGTGTCTTTTTTAGGAACGTATTAACACATTAGAACTATGTTTCAAGTTATTTCATGCCATAAATTAACTCGAACGCGAAAACAATCCGTTACATAGGTAGATTCACATGTCTTACAACAGACACAATCGTCTACTCTTGGCACCGAAGCAATTTGACAGCATCATTCCTAATAAATTTTGTGGGTAGGCTCGCATGCATTGAGTACATCCTATACATATATCATAAGCCTTTTCTGAATGTGAATTGAATATAAATTTTTTTTATCTAGTTAACGTATATTTAGGCACTAAATGAATAAGTGGATTTTACCATAACGTAGAGACAAGTGCGTCAAAGCGCATGCACTTTCCCACCTTCATTTCCTCATATGGTTTGGCTTTTCTCGTGTGATGTTTGGTTATTCGGATAAAAAGCGAGGAGAATCTCTACTTTATGTGAAAGGAGGTATTGTATTCTTTGGACATAACCGTATTCCACTTTAACGCCTCACAGAAAACGTAAATCGATGCGTGAAAAACCATGTTCGACAAATCATTTGGGGGTCAGTCAACAGGATTCCTTAAAAGCCCTTGAAAATTCAAGAGAAAATTTTTAAATTAGGTCTTTGGATGATGACAGACACATGAAATGTTTGATTGGAATCTTTTGATCCTTGTGCGGGACACTCCAGTACATCGCTTTCTGCAGGATTATTATAACTTGGCTTTGCATAACCCAACAATTATAGGAGGTGTTAAAGACCTAAAACATCATACGTTGCTTTTTGAAAGATCGTTTATTGTTGTTTTTTTTTTTTTTTTGAGGTTGATGATTGATTGAGATTGACATGACTCTTTGAGTGCAATGCAATACGTAAAATATCAAAACTATGCCTAACGTGGGACAAATATTTTGAACTTTTTTTTATGTTACTTAAGAACCTAAACTAAATCCCAAACCTTTTTTATGCCATAAAAATAAAACTTGAATTTATACTAGAACTGAAATAGATGATGTGTATGTTGCACGTGTAAAAATTTGAGTTTTGTCGCATCTGAAAAAAAAAAAGGGTAGATGTGTTGCATTAGTTAGTGTTTTTGGTGATCCAAAAATAAATTTGACGTATTTTTATCACAGTAATCATAATTTGAGTTTTGTTTGTTGTTGTGATATTTGTCCTAATTTATGCATCTATATTTATGCAACTATGTTTATTATTACACTGTTTTGCAACTCATGTACAATCTGTTAGAAAATAATTTATGACGAGAAAATAGTAATATTTGTCGTAAATACATTGAAAAAAAATTAGAAGATAAAAACCAATATCCAAAGCATGCAAGCACTATTCTTAAGGATAACTCTGCCCCTCGGAATATAAAACTCGATGCATAAGGCTTTAGCGGTTATCCTCCCAATACACAATAGACTTTATTCCACACTTTGCACTAAATATTAGAATAAACAGAATAACATTAGGTGTATAATTTAGGAAAGAAAAAATATATATAACGAGATAGGAAAAGAGAAATATAAATATTATGATATTTGATATATTGATATCATTCGTAGTAACAATTTATAGGTAAAAGAAGAAGAGAGTCGTTAAGAAACGACTATAAATAAATCGATAATTGAAAAAGAAAATGACCGTTGTATAGCAATTATAAAATAATGAAGATTTTTTATATAAATAAATGAAACGTTATAAATCCATTATATAATCCTTAAAAAGTTATTACACGGTCGTTACATGATTGTTAAATAACCATTATAAAAAATCACAAAATAATTTTATATTAATAGCAAACAAAAATCATCACAAAAATTAGTAGTTTACGATATTTCAAAACTATTGAAATATCCAATAAATTCTTTTTAGATTACAGGTGTCACGGAGAAAACCCTAGATTCCTTTTTGTTCAAGGATTCCAAGCCTTAGCTAGATGCTGCAGCCGTGAAAAAAATCAGGAAGAAACCTTGGTGTTTTTGTCAAGAGACAAAGAAATAGGGAGTGTTTTATATATTATATATATATATATTTTTTTCCTTATATTGTCCGCCAACTTTGTATGAGGAATGTTCAAAAAAGTGGATGCTTATAATAAGTCCGGCATATGCCTAATCGAATTTAAATTTATAGGTGCGTCTTGAAGCTATACAACAGTGGGTTCAACTTTTGAGGGATACCCCAGGCGATGTGAATGTCAAAAGCAGACTAACTAAAAAAAACAAAAGTAAGGAAATATAGGGAACTGAGTAATGATTGTTCTGAAACATCGAATATTATAATCCTTCGTACTCGAACCAATTTCGCGAGAACATATAGTCATATAATCTATGATGCTTTTTTATGAAATTCCAAAATATCGTGTCCTTAAACGAGGTGTCTACCTCGCCTCTCCCTGACCCGGGATTTCCATGTCGGCCTTTGGTAGCAGCATAAGAATCGACCATGGATAAACACTGGCATGTCCCTGCACAAAAATGGACTGTCGATAAGCCAGTTAGGTATACCCAAAGAAGAGAAGACCGCTTGGTATTTCATGAATTTGTCCGACGGGTGGCGCTGCAATTTATTCACTTCAAGGCAAATTTGATACGTTCGAGATACTTTCCTAAGTACGCCATCGAAACGATTAAAAGAAGTTTTGCCCACATTTTCAGCAGCAATCTCATCGCGAGGAAACCACCGTGTTTCGCACGGTCCACGTATAATTCCAGAAATGATGACATAGCAGTTCCTCCCTTTCAGTGATGCGTAGGTGTTCTCAAAGGTTTGGACCGTGCAGGTCCCATGGCTAGTGATTATTTCATAGGATTTCTCTTTTTTCTTTTTCTTTTTCTTTTTTTTGGACATTTATTGACCAATCAAATATGCACAAAATTACGACTTTTGATGCGATGTGTATATAATTATAGATCAAGAACATTTTGGGGGGGAGACAAGAGGGTTTTTTTTTTTTTTTTTTTTTTTTTTTTTTTTTTTTTTTTTTTGGGGGGTCGGTGAGCCAAAAGTGCAGCTTTTCCGTTTTTTAGGTTCGGCAATCCAGAGCTCCCCCCCGCCTTCTCAAAAGTTGAACCCACTTGGAGATTTGTTTAGAGATTCAAAGGATGCAGAAAAACTTGGATTTTCAGCTAAAGCAGAGACTGGTAAAGTTTTGTTATATGAGGGGGCACGCGAAAATTTGTTTATTAGTCCTAAAAAGATTCGTTAGGATCGGCGGGAGGGAGGGTTTTAGAGCCTAATGGTGCCATCATCATTTGGTCATCTGATCAAGATAAAGAAGACCTCCTCGACACTTGAGCTGAGATATGTTCCCTTTGGCTCCAATTCCAATTGAGAGCCGAGGCATGAAAAGGGTCGTGACGCTCCCTCCGGTTTGGTGTTTTGAGTAGCGAAACAACATTATGCCTCCTAGTCTTTGGAATGTATACTTACAATCACATGTCGAACTTTGGCTCATGAATGTAAGCTATGATGTAATTCTTTATGCGGAAATTCAAAATAATCTATTCATGATAGGAGGGATGAAGACATACATTTATCAAAAACAATAACTTCGAGAAAATGGTTGTTATAGAAATATAAGAAAATGGATAAATCCGATTTCTATCATTTAAATTACTCTTAACGTATCTTATGTAATGGATGATAAAATATAACATTTCATTGTCTTAAATAGAGAGAGGACTAAACTCTTTTTATGTATGCTATCAATTGGTGCATTCCATTAAAGCATATTCTATTTTCATAAGAGTAACACGTGTTCATAAGCATCACACTTGCTCATAAAGTTATATCTTTTCATAGATATCCAATATTTCTTTTATAACATTCAAATAATTATTAAACCATCGATTAAAAATAATATATAGGCCACAATTATCCTTACAATGAAATGTATGAGAAAAAATACAATTGCCTTGTAAATTACCATCATATGTCGATACCTAATTAGTTTTCAAGATTCGCCTTTTGCTTTAACTTTATTATTATCGGTTGCTACAGCCTGAGCATGTAGAAAGAATAAGGAGACAAATGTAACAATCGCCCTTGACTACACCCAATTACATTATAATTTTACTCTATCATTGAATTTATGCATACCCAATACTCGAATTCACTCGTCAAACAAAGTAAGAATTGGAGTTTTTTTACCATCGCTATCCTTGCCAAATAAAGTAAGAATTGGAGTTCTTTTACAATCACTATCCCATAGACAATTTTTTTTCCTTTTCTATGCTTGGTGAGAACTACATGACGATAGATGCGAGCTAAAAAGATGCAAGAGTATATTTTCCACACTTCAATTGCACTCACACTTAATGCCATTCATATCAAATCTAATTTGCTGGTGTTTAGAAGTAATATTCATTATTCGACTCTAGTAGAATAAGTTAGGCATTGATAAATTTCTCACATCGGAATATACTTTAGTATATCGATCGAACCGCGCAAGGCTGTTGCCTTGTACGACATGGAAATTTCAGGCGTTTCGAGAGGGCGACGTCGTATCCATAAAAAAAAAACCCAAAGCAGGTCATTTGTTTTTGTTAGGCTTTGTCAAGAATCAAAAACGGCTCTCCGATTTGGGCTTTTTATGAAAGAAAATGGACTAAGCCCTTTGGGCCAAGGTTGGGCCCATAATTTGAACGCCCATTCCATTTCCGGAAAATTCCGGTCGACGAAGTTCCCTTCTAATTCGATCTGCAAGGAGAATGGAAAGATTTCCGGCGACCGCTCCGGTCGTCTTCTTCGTCGCGATCTTCCTAGGGCTCCAGTTCACGGTCTCCTCCGCATCTCTAGCTGAAATCAACCACGTCAGTCTTTGACTTCTACCCCTCTCTCTCTCTCTCTCTCTCTCTCTCTCTCTCTCTCTCTCTCTCTATATGTATGTATGTATGTATGTATCTTCGTAACTAGAAGAATTGTTGAGCTTGTGATATTCGTGGTTGATGTTTGTTCGAGCGGACGATGTCGTCCTGACCTTAAGGGACCTGCGTGGTATAGTTTAATTTGTGTTAGTTCCTCTCCCAACAACATTTGATGGTGTCCTTTTTGACAACCTATGTAGTTCTCTCTCTTGTTAATTCTTTCATGAGAAAGTTTGCAATTTG
Organism: Eucalyptus cladocalyx; assembly: GCA_017140615.1. Lineage (NCBI taxonomy): Eukaryota > Viridiplantae > Streptophyta > Magnoliopsida > Myrtales > Myrtaceae > Eucalyptus > Eucalyptus cladocalyx. The sequence goes on from CM029519.1 coordinate 6,871,798, forward strand.
AGCTTATTCTTGTTAATTTCTGGGTGAATTGATGGAAGCGTTTCGTATTCATAGGACTTGACGAACTCTGCGGCTGCAAGGTAATCTCGCCTCTTTACCAGATCAGCCTGAATGGTGATGTCTTATTTTATCATTAAGGATCGCGAGCAATAGGATTGAATGGAGGTAGCTCGCAATGCTTCAAGTCCTCGATAACTTATGTTATTCCTAATAGTTGGACTATCGTGGTTAGTAGATATTGCAAATTTAGTAGTGCTGGCAATCTAACATTCCCAGTGCTTGATCATTAGAAATCTTAAGGAAGAACAAGAACGTCCTCATGAAGTACATTGTTCTAGAGAAAGAAGTCGGGCCGCGCGGCAAATCATTGAGGAGGTAACAGCAACTTAGCTTTTCTTTCCCTAAACCACCCCCCCTTTTGATCATTGTACATGGAAAGGTCATTTTCTTTTCCTAATGTTTCGTGTACATGGTGTTTGGCTTGTGTAGTATTTGATGCCGTTTGTCAAACGAGAAAACTTTCAGATGTCAAGTCCGTGTAAGCTTCACCCTGACAACGACATGTTCCAAGATCAAGAGGAGCATAAAATTCATGTCGACATAAATGAGTGGCGCTGTGGATACTGTAAGAAAAGCTTTCGTGCTGAGAGGTTTCTTGATCAGCATTTTGATAACAGGCACTACAACCTTCTGAATGTCGTATGTAAATCCTAATTCCTTGTCCTTAAGTGATTGGGGGTTTTATTAGATAGTAAGTGCTACTAAATGTTTTATCACATGTTGAAAATTTTATGATATAGTAATCAATGTAAATGAAGACCTTGCAATCATTTCTTTCAGATGGCAATTGCCTCTGATTCCTCTTGGTGGCCTGTGATGAATAGATATGTCTTTTGCAAGAGAGAAGGTGGTCATTGTAGATGTAGTATATGCATATTAATAGGAAGTAATACTTTTGCTTGTTTCTGGTCCTTGCATTGAGAAGTCTCTACTAAAATTTGAAGTTACAACCTTTGTTTTAGAAATTTTGTTTTGTACTCTCATATGTCTCAATTGAACCAGAGTCGTAACATATGTTTGGCTGATCTATGTGGCGCATTGCATTGTGATTTTGTAATCAATTCAAAGTCACAAAAGACTAAGTGCAATCCTGCTGCCGCCGCCAGGAACCGCCACCTATGCGAGGTATACCTGCAATCCTGCAACTCCCATATCATATATTCACTTTTCTGCCATCTTTTTTAAAGTCTTTCTTGTTGGCAGAGTCTTGCTGATACCTGTTTTCCTGTAAATCAAGGTCTTTCAGCAAGCCGACTTCATGGTAATATTCGTGTAGTTCTTTAATTATTCCAAGAACACTATTTGTGTTTCTAACCATAATAATGTGCTGCATTGCTAGAATTGTTTCTGCACCAATTTTGCGATGCTCACACTTGCTCTGAAAACAAAAAGCCTTTTCCAAGAGGAGGACTGGTATGGATTGTTTTCTTTTGATATTAAATATTATCTTGTGATGTAGAGCCCACATTGCAGTTGCCAAACCTAATGTCACTAGTAGCCTGGCAGAAGTAGTAAACCCTGTTCCTCTTCCTATATCTTTCTTTGATTTGGATAAAAATGGTTGTGGGTTATTGTCCTCACCCAAGCCTCTCAATTAGCACTAGAGGCTATATGCTTGTATGTCAAAAAGTACCTTCTAACTTTTCCCTTAAAATAAGAGGAGTAATGGAAAGATTTACATGATGTTAGGCATCAATATTTGTGTGCTTATAGGAGGTGTTTGAGATCACATAAAGGTCGAATCTCAAAACTCTTGAATGCAAAAGTCATTCCAAACACACATGTTGATGATTTTTGTTGTCCAAGGATGGTGCGGTTCTGAAATATCTTCTCATCTGCAGAAGCTACCTAATATACTGTATCTGGCAACTTCAATATTGACGCTGATGCTCCTTCCTTTTATCTATCTCATTGTATTTTTAAATCAGAGGTACCATTTCTCCCCCTCTTTAATTTTGGTGGACTCATTTTTGCTTAAAAACACGAGGCAGCTTGATATCCCAACTAATTGTGCGATACAAACTCCCATTTTCCAATATATTTTGGCAATTTTGCTGGCTGCCTTTCAGTTTTTCAGTTACTATATGGGAATAAGAATTCTCGTTTCCTGTTTTGTAGGGACATGAGAGGAAAACAAGAACTTAAACGCATAAAAAAGAGAACAAAGCCTTCTTAAGTGGCGTGAGCTGAAGGTTTTTGGTTTGATTAGACAGTTGATTAGGTACACAATAGCTACGTCATTAAGAAAGTGAGACGACATGACCCAGCTAAAGGTAGAATATGGCAGCATCCAATTCGAAACTTGGCAGTTGCTTTTGAATCTACTTGATGAGGTCTAAATCTTCTTGGGCCAAAAGAAGTAGACTCTCTCCTGTTAACTAGAGTCTGGTTTTTCATAAATTCCACATTTTGGAAAATACGCTCAGTGTGGCTTTATCATATCTGTTATAATACCTTGTAAATATGTATTGTTTTGCTCGACAGAATCTGTATTAGACTAGATGAAAGTAGTTGTGCAATTTTCACCCACCATGTTTCGAAACATTTCCATCCTGAAATAATGACTCTGGAGTCTAGTTTTATATTACAGCAAAAATTTGCCAGAAATGTTTCTTCTCCTGCCTTGTTCTGGTCTAGGCATCAGGCAACACCTCCTGGATCCTTTTGGTGCAATGTCGTCCTCTGATGTTTAGAGTCATGGTGTGAAGTTGATGAGTCTGCTGCATATCTCTTGGTTCTAGCTCTTGATCTTCTCAATTGGTTCTCTGTTCTTTAATAGATAGCTTCATAAGCTCTGTATGTTCCATCATTCATGTAAAGATGGACTACATTTCTGTATTGATTATTACCTAAAGGGCAATCCGCTTTCATGCTGATTAGTGAGACTATTTCTTAATTCGCATTCACCAGCAAATGCAACCGAAGCAATCTTCTCATTTCCCAGCAGCAGGCAGCCCGATTAGTTGGGCTGTAGGTGTTGAGGCATATGCATATCTAAAGCCAATCACAGTTTTATGGAGTTATGACCCCAAACGCAAGCGAGATGAGTTCATTTGACAAAAGAAAACCATCTGGATCGCTGAGCCTCATATAAGCCAATCTTCTTGTGATGTTGCCTGTGTCCATTAGCAGGGTGTTCAATTCCCTGGCAGGAATGACTTTGCGGTTCTCGTCCAAGAAAATCATGTGCCCACTATCTAAGTAAGGTTCATAAACCTTGCAAAGAGAGAGAAGAAGGGAGTCGCCAAATGATTCCCTGAATGATCTCAAGTCCAAACCTCTTGCTGTTCTCAGAGAGAGCATCACAACATCCATGGCCAAATCATCAGCTTCAACATGATCATCTCCACACGAGTCTTTCATTCCCTCCTCCAACTTCTTCACATAATCCATGTATTCATTCATCCTCCTTGGTCTTGAAAACCTCAATCCCTTAACATAACTAGCAGAGCCAAGGCCAAAAGCATAAAAAGGCGAGTTCTTCCAGTATGTAAGATTGTGCTTGCACTCAAATCCATCTCGGCCGTAGCTGCTGATCTCATAGTGGTTGTACCTTGCATTAGATAGTATCCTTGATGCTGTTCTGTAGAAGTCCGCAGATTGTGAATCCGAAGGCAGAGGAAATTCCCCTGGTGAGTACCTGCAGCCACATTCAACAATCAGCTTCAAACTTATTCGAATCACTAAAAGCTACAGCCTTCATGCGCGACTCTATGTTTGGGTAACTTACAGTCTTCCAAATTTCGTGCCTTGTTCCACTTGCAAGTCATAGACAGAGACATGAGCAGGTGATGCTTCGATCGTCAAATGCAAACTTTCCTCCCACATTTCATGTGTCTGATGAGGGAGAGATGAGATGAGGTCCATGCTCCAATTCTCAACACCACAAGACTTAACGATTTGAATAGCCTCATGAACTTCTTCAACACCATGTGCCCTCCCGCAAGCCTTCAACAACTCTTCTTGAAATGCCTGAACGCCTAACGACACTCTATTTACCCCCAACTCCATCAAATCATTCATCTTCCTTGCATCGAAAGTGCCGGGGTCCATTTCCATCGATACCTCCGCATCCGCCGCCAACCCGAATTTTACTCTCAACAATTCCAAGATTGAAGAAACAAGCCTCGGCGGCACCAGAGACGGAGTGCCACCTCCAAAAAACACAGTTTCAAGGGGAGGGTTGGTCTTGAATCCGGCTCTCGTTGCCTCGATTTCACGTGAAAGCAGTTGTATATAATTCACCATCCGCGGGTCATCCTCACTCTGATTTAACGACCCGAGAGCAACAATGGGGAAGTCACAATAGTGGCAGCGCTTTCTACAGAATGGAAGATGGATGTAAGCCGATTTGGGAGGCTCCAGCACCGCTTGGATTGTAGGAGGAAGAGCGAGTGCGGCATTTAATCGAACACCTGGCGAGGCGTCTGCGAAAGTGCAGGCAATGGGTCGAAAGAGAGAGTTCTGAATTCTGGGTCTTGTGGGGAATGTCAAGAAAATCGGAGTGAACGTTGATCTGAGCATGATCTGAAGCTTCGATGAAAAAACGGTGGAGCACGAGCGATGAAGATGAACCTGGCTCTGGGTGAAGCGAAAATGCTCGGGCGCTTCAGCTCTAGCGTCGCGTGCGAAGAGCGGACATGCTTGTGGGCTTATATGTCAAGGAACGAGTTCTTATGGGGTGGGCTGGAAAACGAACGTGCACTAGTAAATAAGGCCATCCAGCGTCATGAATTTTTTTTAAAAAAATAATTCAAATAAGGATCTAAAATGTCATCATTTTCTTAATAAATATATAAAATAAACTTTGTTTCAAATAAAAGCCTGAAATGATCATATCAATCTAAAAAAATAGCCTGGAGTGATTATAAATGTTTCCAATAAGGATTTAACCTTACTAAGCCAGCAAAATATTTCGATCGATTAAAGATATTTTCATTCAAACACAATTTAAATTTAAATAAACTAGATTTAAAAAAAATACAAACCGCTCGTTCTTGCCGCCCCATCGCTACTAGGGTGATGATGATGCTTAAGCGAGGGACGGCAGCCCTTGCTAGAATAGGGAGAGGGCAACAACCTTCTCCCAAGCATATGCAAAAGGTGATGACCCTCTCCCATTTTTTTAGCGAGGGTCATTGGCACTCGCGTAGGCACCGGCAACCCTATTGGCCATCATTGCCACCCCATCTGTGATGGGGCGACAGCCTTCTCACTTGTATTTCTGTTTGTTTTCTTTTACTTTTTCGAGTGTTTTTATGAAAAGGAAAGAAAAAACAGAAAAAAAGATAGAAAAAAGGCAAAACAATTACAAAAAGTTGAAAGATGACATTGCCTTACACCTGCTAGTGATTTCAAGCATTTCTTTGAGATTGATATGATTATTTTAAATTTTTATTTAAAACAATATTCACTTCAATCTCTTATTTGAAAAAAAAAAAGACATATGCACCATAAGTCCTAAAACTTATCGCAAAAGTGCAACCGAATCCTCAAATTTTATGAAAAGTGTAATTAAACCTTACAACTTGTCAAATTAATTTAATCAAGTCCTAAAATTAATACTGTTGATTTGTCTAATGGAAAATACTAACATGGAATTTTTAAATTAATTTATTTTCCTATGTGGCATTTTTAATCACTTTTTTTGCTTTAAATCTTATTTAAATAATAGCAAAAAAACTTTAAAAAAAACTAAATATCTTTTAAAAATGGTAAAAAAAAAAAGTTGCTAGGTCGTGGCTACCCTTGCCATCGTTGCCACCGTTGCGAGAAATTGCCCCCATTGCCAGCAAGGGTTGGCGGGAGTCACCGAGGGCTAGACTAGGGTTGGCAACCCTTGTCAATGCCAAGCGAGGGCCAGGCAACCCTGTTGATGACAAGTGAAGGCCTGGTGACCCTTACCCTTGGAGTTTCGTATTTTTTTTTTTTTTTGTAATGTATTTTATTTTATTTAATTAATATTTTGTTTAAATAAATTATAATTTAAGCCATGTCATCACCATGTAAGAGAGAGAAAATATTTTTAAAATATCACTTCGGCAGTTTCCATTAGTTTAAATGAACAATATTAACTTTTGGGATTTGATTGAATCAATTGATAAACTTTAGAATTTAATTAAATTTTTTATAAGTTTTAGAATTTAATTATATTTTCGTAATAAGAATTAAGATTTTTAGTAAATATATCCTCGAGAAAACAAATACATTTTAAGTCTTTATTTGAAATTTTTCTCGGAAAAAATTAGTCATTTCTCATTCCCTCCTTTGAGGCGTCGGACCGAGGTGAGACGGAGAAAACCCCCTGCTCAAGTCACTGACTCACTTCCTCCGTCCCCAAAGCTCCGTCCCACCTCCGGCTCTGCGAAAACTCCGGCGAACTCGAAAGCCTCGTCGTCCGATCGATCCAGCGCAAAATGGAAGGCGAGGAAGGATCGCAGCAGCCTCACCTCGTCCTCGCCCACAGGCTCTTCCTCCTCAGGCACCGGGACGTCCAGGACATCGACAGGGTCCGCCTCGAGGAGGAGGTCCTCGCCTCCATCGAGTCCGACGGTAATGATTCCCCGCTCGATTCGCCCTGGGATTTGCTCTCAGTCGCGCGCCTCCCGAGTTTTGATTCTTGACTGGTTTGCTCCGTGTATGGCGGTGGCTCTAGATATGGTGGCGCTGTACGAAGCCCTGGTGGCGGAGTCGGTCCTGGAGATGGATCGGGGGCTTCTGGATTCGATGCGCGCGCGCATTGGGGAGGAGCTGAAGAAGCTTGATGAGAAGTGGGTTCTTTAAGCTTCGATTCGCCTTTTTAAGTTTTCTTCCTATTTTTTTTACCATGTCCTACATATCATGTAATTATCTTACCTTTGCCGCGTCAATCCCATTATCATGTCGACTTAGTGTTTTGAGACGGCACAATGCTATGTGCACGCACACTAGCTTTGATATTGGCGTTGAAGGAACAGATAGGTTCACGAAACTTAGAATCAACAAAGTGTACCCTTTACTTCCCTGGAGCTGTATGTCATGGATGAATTTTTAGCCAGTACCCGACGTTTGAGGTCACTCAAAGATGGTGTCACGCAATTCCTTGGATGGCGCGCTTGTGAAAAAGATCTGTTTTTGCTTGCCTTTTCTGGTACCGCCACAATTTCGATAGTTCTCAAGTTTGATGAAGCTCGAGCTTATTTTTCTCATTTCTTTTGGTTTCAAAATTTGTGCAACTAACTGTATGGAATATCTGACTGAAGAAAATACTTATGGTAGTTGGAACAGCGATTTTGTTATGAGTCACTTGCCCAAATGTGAGAATTTGATAATGACAATTGATTTTCTTGTGGAAATCTAATCAGCAGTGATTGATTTATTGTTTTAATTCGTTTGGAAGTATATTGTCACACGGTGATTGGTGATGCATTGATTTGAGTAATGCTGTAGGGAAATGGTATTATGGCTTAGTTCTGGATCTAATACACTGAGTTATGCCCGACATCACACATTATGTTGGTTGTTTAATGAGCCACTTCAGTTACCTCTTCCCAGGATCACTGATGCTGAAGAAAACTCGGGGGAAAGTGAAGTTAGGGAAGCTCACTTAGCTAAATCCCTGTTTTTCATTCGAATCGGTGACAAGGTAAGATTTTGCAATTCTTGTTATTTCTGCTAGGTGCTGGCCATATGTGAATATCAATTGGAGTTTAATCTCACACCTGATCACTCCTTTTTGCAATAGGAGAAAGCACTGGAACAACTTAAGGTTACAGAAAATAAAACAGTGGCTGTAGGGCAGAAAATGGATTTGGTCTTCTACACCCTTCAGCTGGCTTTCTTCTACATGGATTTTGATATCATTTCCAAAAGCATTGATAAAGCAAAAAAGTAAGCCATTATGTTAATTTGTTTTTTCCTTTCCTGGCTTCTTCATGTCAAATTCTAAAAGATTAAATGCTTATTAAATTACCAGCTTATTTGAAGAGGGAGGTGATTGGGAACGGAAAAACCGTTTGAAGGTGTACGAAGGCTTGTATTGCATGGCGACACGAAATTTTAAGAAGGCTGCTAATTTATTTCTGGATTCCATTTCAACCTTCACAACTTATGAGCTCTTCCCTTATGACACCTTTGTATTCTACACTGTTCTTACTGGCATCTTATCATTGGATAGAGTTTCCTTGAAGCAGAAGGTTTGGTCTTTGGCAGCAATAATTGAATTGTTCTTTTTCCTTTTTGGTATCAGAATTTTGGCAAATTTGCATCACTGCATGAGTGTTAAAAGTAGCATGCTATGGGCAGGTTGTGGATGCTCCTGAGATCTTGACGGTGATCGGAAAAATCCCCCATCTTTCAGAGTTTTTGAACTCTCTTTATGATTGTCAATACAAATCCTTTTTTTGTGCTTTTGGTAAGAATGTAACGGCAATTTTTTTCTACCTTTTCTAATCAGTTTTTCATAGTACAATGCCTCCTTTTGATCAAATGACATGGATGTCCTCGATAGATAGTCATACTTTCCTGTTCTTTCTCACTGACCCGGCTATTTGAAATTGCTTTGCATTGTGGGCATCATTTACTTGACAGTTGGATTTGAGCATCTAACGGTTCTTTTGTTTCCTTTTGCTAAGCTGGCCTGACTGAGCAAATAAAATTGGATCGGTATTTGCACCCTCATTTTCGCTATTACATGAGGGAAGTCAGGACTGTCGTTTATTCCCAGTTCCTGGAATCCTATAAGAGTGTTACGATTGAAGCAATGGCAAGAGCATTTGGAGGAACAGTGGATTTTATTGATCTGTAAGTGATTGAAATGCGTATTTTTTTTTTTCCAGACCTTGGATCTTTCAGTTACACATTTGTTTGGTTTTTGTTTGCCTTTTCTTTTGGAGTAAATAATTGTGTACTGCTGCCCTAAAAGGATCTGACTCTTCTGCAGAGAACTATCTCAATTTATTGCCGCTGGCAAACTTCACTGCAAAATTGATAAAGTTGCAGGTGTTCTCGAAACCGACCGACCAGATGCAAAGAATGCTCTTTACCAAGCGACCATAAAGCAAGGAGATTTCTTATTAAATCGGATTCAGAAGCTTTCTCGTGTTATTGATCTGTAAGGTATGTGAAAGAGTAACGAACTTGACAAAGTGGATAAATATGTTACAAGGTACTATATGATGTTGTCTGTTGGTTATATTGTTAGTAGATCATCATAATGAAGAGTAAAATAGTGAGGGTATGGGTATGTAAATGTGATTCCAATACTATATTCACTTTAAAATAAATTTCGGAGGTTTGTTAGAACATTGCATTGAAACTTGAGGTTGCCCTAGTATATGTACATAGAGATCTTGATAGATTTCATCAATAAAATGGTTATAGTACGAGCGCTTTATTTTTCTTTCAGTATGGACCCTACTTTTTTCTAATAATATCTATGCCTTGACTTTTAATGTGAAGCATCATACTCATTGGACACTTCTCATGAGCATTGTGATGCCTTGCTCGGGTCTTCTGAAATTGGAGTTACTTTTATAATGTTCAGATGTTGAAGTCAGTGGTTGTGGGCACTGATTGTGACCACTTGGAGATTGAGTGATGGCATGAAGGATGATAAAATCATTTACTAATTAGGCAGGGTGACTAAACTCTAAACTGGGTAGATGACATGGTATCAGGAAAGATTTGTTTTGTTGCTGCACAAGCATTGTGATCTTTTGTCGGCTTCCATAAGCGTATAAAAATCTCATGTTACTATTCTTGGCTGATGACTATCAGGACGGTTGTCTGCTTGTGCAGCTGAAGAGTTATTGGACTGCTTTTTTTTGGCCGGTAAATGTCTTTCAAAGAAGCAGATGGGTAGAGGATGGACGTGAGAAGTTTCGTGCATGGGGACGTGAAACGTCGTTTTGGGCCCCTTACGGTTGACAATTTCTTGATTCCGTATGTTTTCGATGTTAATCTGAAATGATTTGCAAGAGACGGGGAGCGGTATCTCATTTATTGAAGGACGGAATCTGGTGCTTGATATATATCTTTTCCAGGCATCACGCCTTTGGCAATTCGTCACTTCTCCGCGGGACACGCTATTTTGGGAGGAATCATTTGGGAGAAGATGCCTCTAATGTTGGAAAGTGGACCAGCTTAACTCGTAGTGCTCATACTATTTATATTCTAAGCGAGTTAAAGAAGAAGAGTTAGCGCGCATGCACCCGGCATCTTCGCAGAAGCAGGATGTTTCGGCTGTTTTTGGGCGGCTTTGACCTTGGTATAGTAATATTCCCACCATCGAATCTTTCTCATGATCCTAGATATAGATGAACGAGCATGGAAAACAAAACAAAAAAAAAAAAACAAAAAAAAAACAAAAAGAAGAAAAAAGTGGCTTGGTCAGCGAAATTTCCGTGATTCTCCTGAGCCTGAGCTAGTGTCTGAATCGTACAATATATCGTTTCTCTCGATCAGATAGGGCAGTCTCTTTTGCCGCTTGAGTACCCAAGCCCACTTCTTGCATTGACACTTTAAAAAAGGGTCCGAAGTTCTTGTTTTGAATACCTGATTGGACAAAATTGATATCGTCCTGTTCCGGACTAATGTCATCTCCACTGTTAATTAACAAGCCTTATATAGGATGTCCACAGGCACCGAGAAGACGCGATATTCCTTTGTCGATTTACACCGAATTATTCATTTTACAACAGGCTCTGACGCTAAAGTCAGAGGACTCGTAGAGAAAATGCTGGACAAAATCGACATGAATTACTTTATGTGTTTGTTTCAATAAAAGTTTCGTAATAAAGGGAAACGCTTTTAGGTTAATGAATTCATTTTCCTAACTTTAAACATTTATATTTATTTTGACCGTAAATGATTTTTCGTGGACCGAACGTTGTTAAAAAACCAAGTGCGAGAAAGTCTGGAAAATTAATACATTGATTATTCCGTTGCTTCAACAAACACACCATACATGAAGCAAATACCGATCGAAAGACTATGGTCCCTTGCCGGCCTCCATTTGGCTTTGCGTCTCTTGGCTAACACGACTAAATTCAATGGATCCACGTACTAAATTACGTCATTAAAAACATAGGAAAACCGATACTAGAGATGGAGGAATCTCGATATATAGAGGTCGAAGGCCCATCCTTGTAGCTCATCTCCATGAATAGCGAGCACGACTCAATAGGGAGCACGAACGCCAAAGGCAGCATCAACTTCCCCATCCCGGAACAACGTAAGTCTTCTTGTCCTGAATCGGCAATGTCTTCCCTTCCCCATCCTCCCACCTCGTCAGGGTAACAACATTTACTTCAGGCAAGGATTATCACAGGGCGGAAAGCTGCCAAAAGAGACGGGGTGATAGACAAGAGGGGCCTGGTGCGGAGGTGATGTGGTGGGGGTGGTGAGGAGAGGCAAAGCCGAAAGGAGAGTGTACCCGGGGACCGCTCTTTTTTTTTCCCGGAATCTTTTTTCTTTTCGGACCACAAGCCTTTCAAGCCAAGCAAATTTAAGCTTGCACGCTTTGATTCTGACTCGAGAGCCTATCGCTATCGGTTTCTCAGCCACACTCCACATATATTCAACTCTCAAGAACCACTGGTGCAGATGCAACGCACCCGCGTCTTCTGATTCGTTGGCAAGTCGAACGAGAGGTGCGCGGCGGAACATGGGTTGTTGATCGATCGGGGGGGCGATTCGGAATGCTTGGAAAAATGCCTCCTTTCGACCTCAGAGACTTGCAAGAGAATCTCTCGACCCAGCTGAGACCTTGGCAACGTTCCTTCCAGTTCTGGGTGCGAGCGGTCGATATCTACACCGGTTACAAGGTGGGGAACTCGCGCCCCTTTTGTCTCTACCTCTGAATTTTGTCTATGCTCTTGAAATGCATGCTGATTGGATCATGGGGTGCGTGGTTTTTATCCCCCTTTCTTCATTTATCTATCGAAGGTGTTCCAAGTGCGAGCGAGTTTTGAGAAGGATAAGCAGAAACAGGAGGCAATGTGGGAGAGGCAACACGAACTTGCGGCTGACAAGATATATGCTATGTGCGCCGACCTTGGCGGGTTCTTCCTTAAGGTATCTAAGCATTTCGATTCGCAATCTTAAAGCTGGTTTTCACTCTACTAGCTGTGCATCCAATTTCTTTTGTGCAATGTTATGCTTAAGTGGATTTTAGTTCTTTGTTCATGGGCACCAGCCACCATCCTTGTCGTGTTCGCACTTTAGATGGATCTTGGTTCTTTCTTTTTGTTCGAGTACCTTTGCATTCAGTTTAAGCTTCAGTTTGATTTTTGGTTCCTGGACGGACTGTTAATTGGTGTTCATCCTTCCTTAGGAGAGAATTGAACACTCGCAAATGCTATAATTCAAAGTGGAGGGATGTAAATTTCTTGTCCTTTTGCATATTTCAGAAAAGTGATTGTATACACATATACATTCTCATACATGTCTGTGCGGGCATCCATGCTCTAATGCCAAAATTGCATTTCTCTGGTAATCTGTCATCTTCTGATATTGGGGTAGCTAGTCATGGATCCTTTTCATGAATAAAAAAATTTATCGATTTGAGAATTAGTGGTTCAACATAGGTAGCCCAAATCATCGGGAAGCCCGACTTGGCCCCAGCTGCATGGGTCAGAAGACTTGTTACACTATGTGACCACGCTCCTGCGACACCTATTGATGTTGTTCAGTTGGTGCTGGAGAGAGAGTTGGGAAGAAACCTGGGAGAAATGTTCGAAAAATTTGACATAGATCCTCTTGGTTCTGCTTCAATTGCACAGGTAATCAGGCTGCTTATAGGTACACCTAATTTGAAGCATGATTATGTATGATTAGAAGCTTTTTGGTTCTGTATCCATTTTCCATTGGAAAATTTCCAATAATTGCCAGCAACAGTTTTGTACATTTAGAAGCTTCACTTGTAATGGGAAATTTTCCAGTTACTTTGACAAATAACAACCTGGTAAAGTTCTCTTGTAGATGCTAGATCAGAAACATCAATGAACTCTGAGTTCCAGTATTGCATGTTAAATATAATGGCGGTAAATAACTAGACACTTAGTTCAACTCTTGTTCAATTTAAGCTTAGGTGAATGGATTCGACTATGATTACTTCCTTGTTCCTTCCATATATCCTTTGACAAAAACTCTGTGGGATTTAGAGGTGAAAGAAACCCTGTTCAACTTCTAAGTTCTAATACAGACGGTGCTGCCCTGATGGTCTATCCCATAATCAAAAGACTGGATCTTTCTTTGGTTTTGCTAACTATGTTGTTTCTAGGTTCTTTGATTCATCATATGCCTGAAATCTTTACGAGCTCCTCTATCCTACTTCTCAAGTAGAGCTTTGTTCATAATGGAATAGTCTTTATATGTCTTGATGCTTTCATTTGAGAGTTGGGATATGTAACGGGATTGAGACTGGGATAATGATATATGTCAGAAGTTGCTCTTTACTAAAAGCAATGTTCTTGGAGCTGACTGATCTGTTTCGTTAATAAATTAGGTACATCTGGCCAGACTGAAAGGCGATAAGAGTGATGTAGTTGTGAAGGTAATGAGAAATAAGAAATCTTCATCATGTTGATTTGTACGAAGCCGTTGTAAGTTTGATGCTGTGTTATAGGTGCAACATCCTGGAGTTCAGGAGCTGATGATGACAGATATCCGCAACTTGCAAGCATTTGCTTTGTACATGCAGAAGACAGACATTAAATTTGATCTTTACTCAGTTACGAAAGAAATGGAGAAGCAGGTGTGAGTGTGAATCATATTTGTGGTGATCATGTCTCAATAGCTTGTTAATAGCCAAAAAAGGCAAGAAAGCTTTGGTTCTCACCACATAAAATTCTATATTTGCAAAATTAATTGGAAAACCGGTTATATCTTGAAAATTTAGTGTGTAATTATCAGAATGGAATGCTTCTAGACTCCTAACGATTCCTTAAGCTAGCTTTGATTGTGTCAATTCTCAATATACTGAATTTGACATGTTGGATTACCATCAATTCTTATCACCCTACAGAATATCTTGCAATTTACTGCAGTTACATGTAATGTTTCTATATTATTTTTTATTTAAAATTTGATGTTGTAGATGATAGTAGGCGAGTTCTTTTTCCCCCGTTTGTGTTAGTACTGAATCATTGAGATATAAGAGAAGCATGTGACTAATCAGAGAATTTTGGATTTTATTTTTGCTGCTGAAGATTGGTTACGAGTTTGATTTCATGCGGGAGGCTCATGCCATGGAAAGAATTAGACGTTTTCTGTTGGAGCATAATAAAAGATCTCCTGTATTGGTCCCGCGGGTTGTGAGGAACCTGGTCACAAGGTATGTATTGCCTATACATGTACAGAAATGAAATAGCAATGGGGATTTTTTTTTTTTTTCTTTCCTTTAGTGTTTTCTTTTTCTTTTTGAAAGGGGGGGGGGGGTGTGATGGGATGGGGGGTGGTTGTTTGTTGCAGTTTTCTGAGATATAGTTTTATAATGGAGGCAGCTCAATAGTGTTTCACATGACCCTGAGCTCATCCCATCAAATGGGGACTGGTCCTTCTTTCTTGTTATGTCATCATTGAATGTTACTGACATGCTAGAAATTTGGTTTCTATAAGTCATGCTCCTCTTTTCCACCTTGAGCTCCTTTTAGATGCAATGTATCAGAACTCTAGGACCGCCTTCTAGATGTGTAGGTTTTATGCCTTCGGGTATAATTATCATTATTATTTATTTTTGTAAGCCATGCTTTTGCTTGTTATGTTCCCACTTGTTGCTACCCCCAGAATATAACAAGCTTCACCTCACAAATTATTGTATTTTATGCTAGTGTAGGAGGGTTTTAGTGATGGAATACATTGATGGAATTCCCATCATGAATCTTGGTGAGGAAATTGCAAAAAGAGGAATAAATCCACATGGCAAAGTTGCAGCAGCAGCAAAGCAGTAAGCTTCTCAACTATCCCAGAGAGTATGCTTTTGTTTATGTCTTTTGTTGTTCTTATAAACAAATTGTTCATAATTGATGCAACTTATTAGCTTATTACTTTTTCAAAGCATCGATGGATTCAAGGACCAGAAAACTGGACATTTTTGGTAGTTTAGCTGGCTTAGGCATTGCGCTGAGCAATGGTTTCTCGTCATTCATGCTACTCTGATGTTTAAAATTGAATAGCTATGGCTTTAGTTACGAATTAACATGGTTCGGAAGCATTTATTGAGAATTTTCAAATGTGCCAATTGATTCTGGTGAAAAGGAGCTAGTGTCTTAGAGAAGGTACCAGAGGAGAAAGAGGTGGGAATGAGAAAATAAATGGAGGCTGTGAGAGGAGATATTCTGTAGTTGGACTTGATGAATAAGATTTATATAATAATCTGAATAGCATAGGATAATTCATGTAGTTGATTTCACTCAGTGTAAAAACAAGTTTTTTTATGAGAGCATGTCAAAATCATTAATTCTCAAATGTGAGGTTTTATTTTTCTCGTTTTAAGAATAAGACACTTCTATCTCTCAATTGTTGAATGCTTCATATGCAGGAACATCCTTAGCAGTTTGACACAAGCATATGGTCAAATGATTCTGAAGAGTGGGTTCTTCCATGCAGACCCTCATCCTGGAAATATTCTCATTTGCAAAGGTTCACAGGCAAGTGCACACTAACAAATGCTGCTTTTGCCTGTGATCTTTATAAATTCTTGTTTTCCTGTGTAATTTTGTGTGTATTATAGTAATTACCTAGACTGCTGGTCAATCTTATTGATGGGTATTTTTCTACACTAAGCATCATTGGCTTAATAACTAAGCACAGTGAGTCATGATTTATGTAAAGTGAGGCAAAAATTCTTCCCAGTAGTTTTACTGGCAAATCCAATATGAAAGAACAGGTAGCCTTTCTGTTCAAGATAGCTTTCAAGAGAATGGAGAACTGAATATAATAGTTCGATTTATTGCATTTTCTCATCCTTTAATTCAAATTCAACTATATTTAAATGCTCAAATAGGTGGATCATGGGCTACTCTTCTCAGTGGAAGACCATTTGTCCTCCTTTTTTAATAGGATTTACAAGATAAAGAATGGTAGACATGAAACTCTTCTGATAGCTTATAAATTCAATGTTCTTTTTGTGAACTAGTATTTTCAGGTTCAGTTTGTGATGTTTTCTAATTACAGGTGGCCTTGCTGGACTATGGGCAAGTGAAGGATCTCCCAGATAAGCTGAGACTGGGATATGCTAATATGGTTCTTGCTATTGCGGATCGTGACCCTGTGAGGGTGTCTGAGAGCTACAGGTGTGATATTTGACTGTTAAATACTCAGTCTTGTCATCCCTTTGTTTTTAACATTTCAGAGTAGAGTTTGGTTAAACGAAGCCTGGAATTTGTGGAGGAAATGTAATTCTTAGTAGTGCAATAATTTAAAGATTTCCAAAGACTCAAAATGTGAGTTGTACGGTTGGGTTCACATTATAATATCTAACTGTGCATCTGATTCTTAGGGAGCTGGGCATAGATACGTTAAGCAATTGCCAAAATGAACAGCAGGAATTGTTGAGATTGGCAGAGACGATGTTTGATACAAAGTTGCCTCCTGGTGTTGTGATGCTGCAACCGTTCTCTGAGGAATCTTCTATAAAAAAAATTGCTGTTAAGGTAGTGTGTCGAATGTATTTACGACCTTGCTACTGCTTCAGTTGTTCATTACTTTAGTAAGAGTGGATGTGGTTATAGTGCACAAAAACTCCCTCTGCTCATGATATCAGCGGGCCCTCTGTTACTGCTGCTTATCTTACTCTGAACTTTACTTGTCTGCACGGGTTAGAAATTCATTGATCATGCATTCTCTAGTTTTCTGGAAATTAAAGCGAATTCTTGATTCAGACGGGAAGCATGTATATTTTTGGCATGCAGGGGAAGATTACTTGGACTTACTGACTTTTGAAAAGCACTAAAATTTATACTGGTGTATTTGTTTACTATTCTTACTTTGGTCTTTGATAGTAAAGCATTAGTTACTGATATACCATGTGAGGATCACTTTGACATGTAACAAGAAGCTTTTTTCGACTTCAGTTTGCAGATCTGCTAGATCGTCTTGTGCTTATCGATGTTGAGTATCCTGACATACTGTCTGAAACTGTAGGCTTTTCCAGAGGAGCTATTCTCTGTCCTTCGGACAGTGCATCTGTTAAGAGGTCTGAGCGTCGGTCTCGGAATCAACTACTCATGTGCTGACCAGTGGCGACCCTTTGCAGAAGAAGCTTTGATTGCTGCTGGAAGATTAAAAGGTAAAACTGATATGACCTTGTTTAGCCTGAGATGCGACAATCCATGTTTGATGAAAGAGAACTTCTTCGGTTGAAGATACGGCACCCCCGTTTTCTTTTCATTTCTTGTTCGGAAATGCTTCAAGCACGCACTGTCTTGTTTTCTCTGCATTATCTTCTACTTCCCTGCAACTAAACTTCAGTTCGCATTTAGGTTAAGTAGGAAAGTTCTTGCAGGAGTCCCATTTATATATCACGTATTGACGTTCCCCAGCTGACGATGTCTAAGTTTCTTGTTTTTAGGAACTAATTTTAAGCCTCGAAGCCGTAGACGCAGTTTGATGAAGAGATTGTTTTGGAGAGGATGAGCAACTGCAAGAGGGAGTTCAATCAGAAACTGATTATTAACAGGTTTAATAAGTCAGTAATTTTTGGTGTACCTTGGTCCATGCTATCTAATTTTCCTGTGTAAAAAGGCACCATTTTTTTTTCTTAGTGCTCTTTCTTGATTTTTTTTTGGTATAAGCACTGTTCTTTTATCCTGTAATTTTCTTTCTAGACAGAACTTCGCCGGTTTTTCCAGTTTCATTTCGCCTTGATGATGCACTTTCTTCTTAACAGATAGCAAGATGCATCATAATAATTTGAAGTTTTCTTTTTTCTTTTTATATATATTTTTAACATAAAGTTATATATCTCGTGTAAATATTACTAACTACAATTCTATTGATTCCTATATTTTCATACGGATATTTTGTGCCCCGTTGTTGAGCTACTAACTGCATATAAATAATATTGTTTTATATACATAAAAAGGTTACCAATGGCGATGCTTGGCAAAATAATTAGTTAATGGCAATGATCAGACTCGTGAGTTTGTAGTTATCGGGATTAGCGCAATTCACTTTCCAACCATTCGCGTGGAAAAGCAACGGTGGAAAATGCCAATCACCGATCTTAATGGCCACGGCGGAAAATCCACTTTACATAGGATGGGTTTGGTCTAACTTTATAGATAGACTTTAGGTGTAATATAAATATTAAAAGTCAAAGTCATGCAAATTGTGTTTGGTAAATTTTTTTTTGCAAAGGACTCTAAGTTCAAGTATTGTATGGCCAAAAAGAACTTTTGTAATTGGCTATGAATGTATTTTTATATTTTTTTTTGTTAAAAAATGATCCAAATCTTTCGTCAAAACCCGCGAACCCGCCGAGGGTCACGTGACCTCAGGCGATTGCCACTTGAGGTCGCTAGACCCAAGCGGTGGTTGTCAAAGGTAACTTAGGTCACACAACCCTAGCCAGCCACTCATCAGCTCTTTGTTGGCTAGATCTAGCCTCGTTGGTCCCTTGCTAGTCCTCTGTTAACAGTTGCCCTCATGTGACGAAAATGAATAATTACGAGGATGGGCAAAATCGAAAAACTATAGAATTGGTTAGGATAGTTTTGGAAGAAAAAAATTAATTTTATCATAATTTCAGCATTTCTTAAATGTTATTTTGAAAAGCTGGGTGAGCATAATATTGAGTTTTTAGTGTTCCTAATGTCAACATCTAACTTAAAACTATTTCAAAATACTTATCAAATACTCCAACATTTATTTAAGGGATCTTGGAGGCTAAAAACCCCTTAGGAAAACTAAACCAAATGCACCTATAATTATTTATTAGATAAGTGTATTGAAGGTTTTAAGACTTATCACGAAAGTACAATTGAGCCCTAAAATTTAAAAATTAAATCCTAAAAATCATCACGGATGTGTAATTGAGTTCTAAATTTTTTAAAAAAATACAATTAAATTCTAAAACTTGTTAAGTTAGGACAATCTAATCATATCAATAACTCTGTCAAACTTGTTTTTTCTTTCTTTCTTTTTTTGGTCGACAACTCCGTGCAAGTTGACAAAAGGAAATCCTGATAAGTTTGAAGACTTGATTATATTAACTTAACAAAATTATAAGATTTGCAGTGCACTCATCCTATTATTTATTTACTTTTCGATACGAAAAGTAAACATGGAGAGAAGTGATTAATTTATGGACACGGGCCATAGGTCGGATGAATTAGACCGGCCCATTAGTAAGCCCAACTAGGAACAATCACGGGATTTGGTCGATCGGCTCGGCCCGGCCCAATATGGGCGAAGAGTGCTCGTCTCTTCTTCTCCTCCTCCTCCGCCACGATAAATTTCGTTTCGTCTGGGCGCTCCTTCTTGAAACCATTTCCCGCGACCCGAATCGCCGAAAATCCTCTCACCTCTTCCTCTTCAGCAGCCACCGCCTCTTCTCCTTCCCTCTCCAGCGTTTCGAGATCGAGCGATCTAGAGAGAGAGAGAGAGAGAGAGAGAGAGAGAGAGAGAGAGAGATGTTTGGAAGAGTGAGAGGGCCGTCTTCGTCGCCGGACAGTCTGGAGAGGTCGACGGCCAAGCTCCTCAAGCACGATTCCCTCTCCATCTACGGTACTCTTTTTATCTCTAGACTCCGTCGCTCTTCTGTACTTCCTCTGATCATTTCGTGCCGAATCGTATCGCGTGCTCCTCCCGGGGAATTGAATTGGCTGGGCGGGAAGGATGATTGGGTTTGTGAATCTGGGAAATTGCTTCTCGGACTGAAATTAGGATCGCGGTCTGGAAAGTATTCGAACCTGTTATCGATCGGATTGATGGGTTGTTGTCTAGCGACGAGGACGTTGCAATACCTGGGCGGCAGATCAGTGAGCAGTTCTTGTTTCTGCCTAATTCCGGTGTCGCTTGTCGTCGCATTTTAAATTGTTCATGTGATGCTTTAGATTCTCGCCTTGTCACCAAATTGCGAGAATTGCGATATAATTCTGACTGCGGAAGTATAAATTCTTCGGAACTTGATGCCTCTCTTGCCAAACTGTTGCACTCTTTTGCTGAGTTTTAACATGAAGAGACTGCAGAGACATAGTCACGGATGATTCATCTTCATTTTTCATATTAGACTCTAAATTTGCATAGTAACTCTTTGAAACAAAAGCAAGCTTGTTGGATTGTTGATGCCGGATCTGAGAGGTGGTAGAAACAATCGGTAATCTTGTAGGCTGAATACAGTGGGAGGAATTTTTAAGGAGCTCGAATCTGAAGGTTTACTAACAAATTTCTTCTTGTTCTTCGGGTGCAGAAGCAACGCTTCTAAAGCTTAAACAGGGTTCTCAGCAGTTCCAAGGTTCGCCAACTAGTGAGTTCGTGCAGCCACATGATCCCTCCGCAGGAAGCTCTGACTGTGGGGCTGCGATGACCATGGATTGTGACTGTAGTTGTCCGAATCCTTCAGATTCACAGCTCACATTGCCGCATGAAAAGAATGCGATAACCGTAAATGATGCCTGCATCTTGTCAAGTGCCGGCGACGCTCATGTGACGGTCAACTTGAAACAGAGAATCAATGGCGATGTATCGATTCTTCATCTGTTTTCCAAATACAAAAGTTCACAGCATTCTGCTTCAAATAGCAAAATGGCGACGGTGGAGACTAATTGTTCGTCAATTGTTCCACCAAGTCCTGGTGACTACCGATCTCTCGGAAACATCGAACAAGAATGTGTCAGCTCATGAGCAATGACTGTTTTGTGATTGATCACTCAGACTGGGGGTCGTGTTATTTGTAATGTTTATGCACAAACCGCATGCTTCATAGCACTAGTAGTTTGTGTTAACTTGTAAAACGTACAAACACAACCTTGAGGTAATTTTTAGCCAAAAGATTTTCATGCTGATAAAGATGATACACATGCTATTTTCCTTTTCCTTTTGGTTCAAACTCCACTCCTTCATGTGTTTGTTTACTTGATTTTATACTCACTTGGCATAGGATTTAGGGGAAGGTGGTATTGTACAGTCTTATCAAATGAAGTCTCATTTCGTTGGGTATCAAGCGCACGTGTCTCTTATGGTTATCTTATGTTTTGAAGAATTACAGGCTTCACTGCCAAAAAGTCTCTTTTAACTCATGAGTTCTGCGACAAATGCTTTTCTGTCTTTTTTTATCTGTATGCATACACATCCAAGTATCTTAAATTGCCCTTCAATTGGAAACATGGATCTCTACATGCAACAGATCTGGGTTCCAATTTGTCTTTGAATTCCATATTGTACGCAGGATTGTCCTTCAAACTAATCGGGAAGGACATTAGGCTACGCATTGATCTATTAACATTAAAATTCATCAAAATTTATCTCAACTTGGGTACGTTTTTATCGAGGTCCCATTTTCTTACCACCTTTGCCTTTGGACCTTTAATCATTGTTATTTATATTGAATATCAGCTGTCTGTTCAGTTTCCACTCCAAAAAGCTAAAACAAGTTACAAGCTCATATCATCTCAGTGGTTGTCGATTCCATAACTCAGAAATCTGACCGTACATAGCTGCAGTTTGTCAAGTTTATACCTCAGTTTTGAGGAAACAATTCTTCCGTATTTAAGTCAACATTATACAGTTTAATCAGCTTTTCCACATTATAAGAGATTGATAGGAACCCCAAGTCTAAAACAAAGACCGATACATTAGCCGCCGCACAAAAGTTTTTGGAGTTTCTCTCCCAGATTACAAGGAAATGCGGATATTTAAGCGCTCTTAACTTAGACAAAGAATGCAATCTAGATATTACAGGTGGTCAACAAAAAAGCTTCTAGAATTGCATGAATATTTCATCACTCCCTTAGCCATGGAGCTTGAGCGGGTGTCCATTGGCACAATTCGCCTTCTTTGAACCAAAGAGCTGTGGAGAAAGGTAATTACACCTCAGCAAGAATAGTCGTAACAAGAAGTTCAACGAAAGTAGCTCCCATCACATGAGAAGGCAACAGAACAATATTAGAGCAGCAGTCTTCCAATGAAAGAGAAAAAACTCTGATGCCATGGAAATGGGATTCCCTCTCTACTGTATTCTCCAATTCCCCTTGACCCCTTGGCTACTAAATAAACAGGAAACTACCCAAATGAACAAGACAACATCACTCAGTGATCATCCCACCATGAACCAGTCCGCAAGTAAATATATACTCAAGTAATGTTTAATCTTTGAAACACCTTGAAATACATTCATCATTGAATATGAATTCTCATCACGTAAAGACTGCCTACACAGGAATCAGTATATCTTTACACCCATTAACCCAAAACGATGCTTCTATGACTCAAGATCCAAGTTTTTCATATGAAAATTAAATATTTCGAGTGAAGATGGCATATGCAACTGAGATGATCTATTAAGTTTGGAATACTAGAACTCGTGTCTTATAGAACGTACCGATTTCACGTTGGCCATTCTCAGGGCTGTCGCTGCCATGAACCACGTTCCTGTCGAGAAAGAACAATAAAATGTCAAAGACTTGTTACGCATAAATTTGGAGTAATAAACAACAGTAGAATACCAATTAAATCTTACACCAATTTATATCCTAGAAAACAAGCTCACTAAGGCTGCTAAGTGAAATACCAACCTTCCAGTTTGCACTGCAAGATCTCCTCTTATCGTTCCAGGCTCAGCTTGAAGAGGATTTGTTGACCCTATCAACTTTCGTGCTGAGGCAACAACACCAACACCCTCCCAAGCCTGGAAACGTCAAGGCCCAATAAGTTCATAGGGAGCTCATAATGAGTTTTTGAAGCAAGTGAATACAGAAACTTGAGAGTTGTTTGTAAACCATACCATACAAACGACTGGTCCAGATGTGATATACTCGATCAATTTAGGGAAGAATGGCTTGGACTGAAGATCCTTATAGTGTTCCTGAAATCATGAACGAATGAACAAAGTAATTCTTGATGGTTCGACCATGCAAGAGAAGATAAATCATTTCAAAATCTTCATGGTTGGTGATGAGGGCAACACACAATAGAAAGAGGAGGCAATTGTGGGCAATAGAAAGTTTTTGGATGGTCTAGGCAAGCAGAAGAGAGAGTAATAAGACCAAAGGGTATGCAAGATGAGGACCTCAGCCAATTCTCTGGGGCACCGGAAGAGCTTCAAGCCAGACAATTTGAACCCCTTCCTCTCAAACCTCGAAATTATTTCCCCGACCTATTGCGAATCCGCCCGCAGTCCAGAGAACGGAAGACAAACAATGCCGGTAAGTTTCAAGCTATGTAAACACCACACACATACACAAACACCCCATCATGGTTCGGGCGAGTTAAAAATTTAACCTTGGCATTGAAAATGAATGAGGCTCTGCACAGACAATTCAACATAACCAGGGGAAGCAGAAGAAGAGGGAAGCTTACCAGGCCGCGCTGAACGCCGTCCGGCTTTACCATAATGTAAGTCTCTTCCACTTGCTCCTACACTCGGATAACAAAAGAAACAGACCAAACCTTCAAATAGGGGTCATACATTACATTCAACACAAGCGCGTCAAAGCAGAGAAACGAAAGGCCACAATATCATCATGAATTCATAAGAACAACTTCCAACATGAAAATTGGAGCGTCAATTGCAGAATCTCTTCCCCCAATTCGCTCCAAGAACGAGACCACACGAGCTCCAAAACCATGGAATTCGCACTCCAGTGCAATCAATTCTAGAGAGAGAGAGAGAGAGAGCAGACCGAGGAAGCGACCAAATGAGGGAGGAAAATGCGAGGTCCGGTGCGACGGCGGGCGGCGGCATGAGGAGCGGGGCAGAACAGGTGCGAGGTCGACGGGAACGACGACAGGTGGAGATGGCGGCGGTCGGAGGTGCGCACGTTAGGGGAGGGCGGGGCGCAGGAGAAGACGGCTCGAGGCCTGCAGACAACTCCACCTCTCCCGCTCGCGGCAGCTGGGGAAGACGACGAGACGCAGCGACCAGCGCCTCCAATCCTCGCGGCAGCGACTCCTACCACGCCCTCCATTCTCTCTCTCTCTCTCTGCTTACTCAGCTTTGAGGCCGGTCATAAATAAATAGGCTTGAGCCTCGATTTTGTTGCGACTTTTGCAATTACGTCCTTGCTTTTATTCCCTTTTGCTGTTTACCGCACCTACCTACTTCTTACGAATGTAAAATAAAACATCCCGCAGCCAGGGTTCATAGACTTCACCGTGTCTATGATAGTCATTGGTTCTATTTTGATACATTGACTATTCTTTGTCATCAAAACTTATGGATTGCATTTCATTGTTTAAATTTCTAATCATGATGAAATTGGATAGGATATGATTTGAATTTTATCCATTGTTTGAAAATTGTAATGATAAAATGACATATATTAGTTTTTGAATTTTGGCCCAGTACAATATAGAACTTTTAATTAGTTGAATATGATTCATGAACTTTAATATAATGTGTCGTGTGATTCTTCAACTTTTAATTTGTTCAATATTATCTCTAAATTTTTTATACATCTTCAATTTAGTCTTTGAATATATAAAAATATTTAGTCTTGTCCTTAATCTTATAATGAAAGGACTATTTGAACATTTTTATAGGGTTCATGGATTATATTGAACATGTATTAAAAGTTAATGGACCGCATTGAAGAAATTAGTAGTTAACGAATCACATTGAACATTGGATGAAATTTAAGGGATCATATTATTCATTGGACTAAAGTTCATTGTTTTTTTTTTTTTTTTTTGGGTAAATGGACTAAAGTTCATTGTTCATTTTTGTCATAATCCCAAATATTAATTATTTAATTGGTGAAATTTTTATTTTTATTTTTCTTGATAAGAATTGGAGTGACCAGTAAAACATAGCCAATAGAGTAGGATCGGCAAGGTATTTCCGAGGCACAACTCCCAAAAGCAACCCGATAAAGGGGCGGAAACAAAGTTATATTTCTAGATTCGATCCAGCGGCGCAAATTGTCGTGGGGTTTATCTTAAAGAGAAATGATTGCATGATAATTTTTAATCTACCGAGAAGATAATAGTTTATTCTAAACTACAAAAAATTAAACAACAAATAATTATAAATTACTATGAGATCATTACCTTAAGAATTTGTGGTTCATAATATCTCAAAAACTGTTATTCTTGATTCACATTGGCGAATAGAATCCTGAAGTCATGGAACTGCACACTTGGATTTTCTCAATGGTATCGTCGAAGCACATATCCCTGCCGCAACAAGACAAACCCCTTCTTTTCTGTTCTTGTTTCTGTTGTCCTTTTCGAAGAAATCCAGACAAAACTCTCTCGGTCTCTCGTACTGAAGGCCGAGGAGGGATTCCAGAACTCCTGCTTGCCAGGCAAACAGGGGACTCCGTGCGATGCCTTTTCTCGTCTGTTCGGTTCCTAGCGGACAAAGATCCAATGCACAAGTGTGCCTCGCAATGACGTGACAGTTGCTAGGAGGAGGAGACTTGCGATGCCAACTAGAGAGACGAACTGCTCGAATCTGCGCAACGTCATCGGAACATATCCGATTTTCCTTCTGTAGAGGCGGTGCTTTTTGGCATCATAATGTGATGATCGGTGCGTGTCTTGCGTGATCTTCTGCTGGATAGAACCGTGGATAAGATGGTCGACGTAATTGGTTCTCGAGATGGAACTCATGTGTTATAGCAGTGTTTCCATGGTTGCAAAAGGCTAACGAGTGTTACACAACTTCGCATTGCCAAACAATCGTTCCACCCCACGGTAGTCTTTTTATTGCATCTGTCAAAGCACCGGAAAAGGTCGCGCTCAAGCTCATACGCGAGCGCAAGTTATTTATAATTTGATATCCATATCCGGTGTTCGCATCCACCGAGTCTCGACACAGCTACAAAACCCATGTAGCTTAGCACGCATCGATTATTGTCGTTATTGGAAAAAGAGAGAAGCCGTATTTATATTCCATCAGAAAGCAAAACCCAGGTACTTTGGAACTGTTGCTTGAACTTCACTAGAAATTGCCAACTTATAGCAAGTGCGTGGTTCAAGCTGGGGTCCTGCTCTTAGCATTTCCAGCAAGAAGCAGCAACAATGGGCTTGGAGTTCCACCCCAGAACAAGGCACCCTTTCTCTTCAACAGCAGTGTAACCCTCACAGACCTTGTTCTTGCCGAGCCACTGCTTGGCCTGAGAAATCATCTTGATTGGCGCCAACTGGAACCCGGCCCTGCTCATCCTCCGCCGCCACTGGTCCACCCTCTCGTGCCGCTCCACCCTCGCTGGCCCCTCGCAGCTCACTATATTCTTGATCTCCTCGGCGAAGTAGAACTGCTCCACCTTGGCCCTCCGGGTGTCGTACTTGGGCAGCATTGTGTCCAGGGAGTCGAAGATCGCGGAGTAGTAGTGCAGAGCCTCCATGAACCTCCCAAGAAAGAAAGGCCCATTGTGGCTGGAATCTTGCTCCACCAGGACCAGAACTTTGGGTGATAAGTTATGAATCATTTGAAGCACAGAATTCAGAGCTCCTCTGCTCTCTTTGACAACACAATGCAGCTGAAGAATGCTGCTCACAGCGAGCACTTCACCTTCACAGATTTTGATGTCTTCAGCCTGCAGATTCTCCAGATTGGTCTCCACCACAGAGAACTCCAGATTAATCCCGAAGTTGAGCGCATAGGTGCTGAGCTCGTCCCCGATGGAGCGGAACTTCTCAGCACTGAGGCCGATGGCAGTGATGCGGAGGCGGCGCGGTGGCTGGCCATGGCGGCCCGCGAGGCTCTGGATCAGCCACCGCCACTGGTGCCCACCTGGCAGGCCCAGGGACATGCCCAGGTCCACCACGTGGACGAAATTTTCTCCCTCAAAGGCTTCCAATATGGAAGTGTTGGCCACGAAGTGCCCGAACTGGATGTACGGGCAGATCTCGTAGGCCAGCCGCAAGGCCTCCTCCTTCTCGTCGGAGGCGGCAGCCCTGGACGCTGCTGCCGCCACCGGCGGCGAGATGAAGCACGAAGTGCCAAGCGGCTGGAGCAGGGACGATCGGTCAGCCAGGCCCTGGACGAAGCACGAGGCCACTCGCTGGAACGAGGTACCGAACACCAGCGCCCGAGACCGGAGCTCCGACAGCAGTGACGACGCCTGCAACTTGTCGCGGCAGGCCACAGCCTCGGCGCACGCGACAAGGAGCTGGAGGAGCCTCATCCCGTCAGCGGTCCCGTCCTCCTCTTCACCACCACCGACAGAGACTGCCGCTGCCGCCTCCTCGACAGCCTCCCCTGCGAGGTACCGCTGCGAGTACGTCCATATGTGGTCACGGAAGTGGAGCCTCGGGAACGTGTCGAGGCTGCTTATGCTGCTGGACCGGCGGATCCCCCCACTGCCGAAACCGCCGGTGTAAGCTCTGGGGCTGTCGCTCCCAATTGATTCGGCGAAACTGTAAGTCCTCTTAAGCCTCTTCTGGCCTCTGGCCTCTTCTTCCTCTTCCGGGTCACAGTACACGAGCATGTCCTCGTGATCGATCGAGCTCGAGGAGAGGCAGTGAGTCAAGGACGACGACGAAGAAGAAGAAGAAGCAAGCTTGAGACAGCTCATGGAGTCGATGGTAAGGTCGTCGCTAATGTTATGGTACAACTCATTAGGGACCTGACAAGGACCCGAAGCCATCTATCCCTATTGCCGCCGCGCCGCTTCTTCTTCCTCTCGGAAGATATTCGATGAAGCTCTGAAAGAGTGCAACACCACCAGCCATGGACAACTTATATAGTTTGCATTTGACGTTTCCCATGTATTTCCTTGTTTCTGACGAAATTCCTAGACACGAAGATAAACAAGAAGAATGCGGCAAAAAAGGAAAAAAAAAAATAGTAATTACACAAACCCAAAATTATGCGGGGAAAGAAATTGGTTTTTATTATATTAGTTGTCTCCTCGCAAGTCGGCATTGCTGTGGAAACGGGGGAATGCTTCGATCAATCATATTCAATTCGAGATTCCTCTGGTGTTTTTTTGGGATCGCATCCCTGTTTTTTCCCCATCTTTTCGGTGCCTATAGATTTGTTTCGGCACTGCACTCTCTTCTTCGACTTCTTGTTCCGTATCCTAAAGCGAATTCGTTCTTTCTGAAGTTTTAGATTTCGCCTGCGAAGTATAATGATCAGCACTTATTCGGTCGATGTTTGTATCTCGAGCATCTGGTTCCTGCGCGCGCGCGCGTACTTGTGCTGCGCTGGGTCGGAAGACAACATCAAGAAAGTACAGAATTCGTGTTAAGGCCGGCAACGAGATTCCTCTATGCTGCAATAGCGGGAACGAGTGGAATACATCATCGCGCTATTTGCTAAGAGCTTTGTTTTTCACGATCTATGCGGGCATATTCATTGGCACAAGAACAGAGAAGTTGTTAAAAATTTTGAACTTGCTCACGAACCAAGTCAAAGAGAATTCTTGGACGTTGATTGCATGCTCTTGTGGCAGCGTGATAAAAGTGTTGGGGTTTATTCCACATCAATTGTGAAATGAGCTGGTGATTAGTTTATAAGTGTGAAAGAAAATATCATTCTTTGAGCTAACTTTTGGGATGAGAGAGGTTCAAGACCACCCAACACGTTAGGGCCTATGTTACTAATAAGTTTGAGGCCAATAGTTCGACTTAAGCTCAATGTGTGAGTAGAAGATTGTGGAGGTTTATCCCACATTGGGTCGAAGCCCAAATTACTAATAAGTCCGGATCCAACAGTCCAATCTAAGTGTGATGTGTGAGGAGAAGATTGTTGGGATTTTTCTCACATTTTGATATAAGCCCATTGTGTAAGGGGGAGATTAACTTTGAGAGGGTAAGAAAGCCCAAGACTACTTAACTATAAGAAAGAAACTAGAGACTATGCATATTGATGGTCAATTTTACAATAGATTTTATAAAATGAAATTGCAAGCAAATTCGCTCTTGAATTTTTAAGAATTTGCAACTTTACTTCGCAGCTACTCCTAATATTTGCCTTGAGAATCGCTTTTAATTCACTCTCACTCACGTTTTAGTCCTGGGGTGAAGTTAGTTTTCAGTTCTATTATCTTCATTCCCGTGTTGCGCATGAGGATTCGGGAAGGCGATTCACATGAGAATTATTTTGATGGGAACTCAGGGTTTGTCAATTATTAACGAGGTAATTCTTCAGATTGAAGAACTCAAAGGCGAGAATTCGGTAGCAGACAGAAAGGGCTCTCAGTTGCCGAAGCAAATGCAAGCAGTTCTTGGTTTCTCTCAAAAACACGCATATCTTTTTCTTCCATGGTCACCCAAGCTTCGATTCCACCGCCGTATCTCGATTCAATCAGGACGACAACATTCTTGAAGATCAGCCCGGCGTTGCTCACCCAGACCGGCTTCCCCCAACCGAAATCAGCTTCGTATAACTGGAATTTCCCCAGGCTGGTGAATCTGTATATGTCCACGTTCGCCGAAACCAACTTGACTATCTGTTTGAGAGACTCAAAGAAGATTAGGGAAAGTCCGATTTCGCCTTGCATTTTCCAAACATGTTCCCTCTCAAATTTCTTTATCGACTTCCTGATCTCGTTCGCCAAGTCGTGCAATCCTGTCTGATCACTACCAGGTGCCATTGCTAGCCAAAGGAGATTGCCAGCACAAGATTCTTAGAGTGGCGGATCGATCCTGGCTCTCAAATTCAGAGTCTGTGTCAAAACAGAGGAAACAAAGGAACCCGATCTTGCTCGAGACGCATCCATATTCATAACACACTTCCAGGTAAGCGCCGAAATCACCTCATTGCGACTAGGATGGTCCCCGCAAAAGTGGCTTGCGATTTTCTCTCTCAGCAAAGCGAGCTTGGAGCCATTGAACACAAATAGTTTTGTAATGCACTTATGTTTTGGTATGTCTAGCGAGGGCAATAAACCCGACAAGTCTTTTTGCGGGAACAACTGCGGCCCGACAAAGGTAGGAGACATGCGGTCACCAGAACCTCTAGACTTAGCACCCCAATTATTTACTAGTGAAGTAAATGTGACCCCATCAATAAGCTTGTGCAATGAGCACAAGCCGATGGCCAATCCTCCACAGGTAAAAACATTTACCTGGACTGCTACTTGGAATTCCATGGATGATCTCGCGACGTGGTAATCACGAGGAAGTAGTTGATCTAGTAACTCTACCTTTGGCAGCCTTAAGATCTCCAAGAGACGACAGTTCACTTCGGCCTTGATGAACTCGGCCCCAAGGTCGTTGCACTCAACAAATTGGTTCTCTCTAATTTTCCCCGCAAGCGGGTAGAACTCGGCCTAGACCTCCGATAAGGATTTCTTGAGGCGACCGATCTTGGCTGGAGCTCCAAGTCTGGTGCTATCGTCAATGTCAGCATAGTAAAAGACCATCGGGACATATTCTGGAGGCGAGAGCTGATATAGGAGAGATAGTGTCAACTGTCCGAGGCTGTAAGGTGTTGGAGAGGATGGTCTTATGGTGTGTTTTGATTTGATCTCCACCCTTATCGCATCCATCCCTCGTAGTTTCAGAGCTCGACGAGGAAGGGGGAAGGGGGAAGCTTTGATGCTTCGACATGCAGAGCTAATATAGGCACTGAATTGTTGATTATGGGTCATGAGAGCATTGGATTACGTGATGAACTAGGTCTCCATTCTGGATTCGACGGCATCAACTATGTCTTTTGCTCTCTTTTGGTGTGTGATTTTCTTGGACTTTCTTCGGAGTCTCCGTCGATGATCCAATGATCACTCCATTTTTACGCAAGAGTTATGTTTGAAACTCCCGGAAATTGCAAAAGAACAAATACTTGACCCTGGATTTACTCTCTTGCTCCGTGGATGTGGCTACGGGAACACACCAAAACCAAAGAAAAGAACTAGTCGAAGGAATGCGACAATTTACAGAAGTAAAGCCAAACAAGTGTAAAAATATTAACGGATAAGCATGAGGAAAATGCATATTCCATTCTCAGAATGATATTAAAGGAACATTCCAATTACGTTGATCCAATCTTTTTTCTCTCCTCTATACCATTTTTTTCCTGGGCCATTTCAAATATCAAATGCAATATATTACAACTTGGCTGTCTCGTTCGTGATGGAACTTGTCGATTCGCATCTTGATATGAAAAATGAACTATTTAGATACAAACTATGCATTTATCTAGACTTATCATGAGATTTGGTAAAGGGGATTATTTATTAGAAAAATTAAGAGAGTGGCTGTCAGGATGCTGATCAATGCGTTGTCGATTGCTATGCTAAGTCCGGCCTGAGCCTGCTCTTCTTCCTCGGCATTTTGGCAGTGTCATTGTCATGGCCAAGATATAATTTTTTATTGGATTTTGCTCTGATGTAATTTACAGAGTAGAAATTGGATGAATACTTCTTACTCAAATGAGAACCTGCCTGAGCAAATCATGTTATGATTTCCCTTTACTTCCCGCGTTTACTTTGGCGGTGAAATGTTGGTATTGCATCATCAATTCGGTCTCTTGATCAGGATGCCATGGCATTCCATTTGGATTTGCGTTAAAAATCTGAATAAAAACGAACACGAGTGTGAGCCCATTGCATGTGAAGATGATTACTTGCGATCTGCTTGTCTGCAATAATGGACTGTTGAGCAATGACCTTGAGCAATGACCTTTCTCCAGGAAGAAGAGAGTATCAACTATCTGGTTTTGTACAATGAAGAGAAGCGATCCGAAGGAAGGTGACCATAAAAGAATCAGTATCGAGAGATGGCATCTCTTATGCAGAATTAATCAGGGAAGGAATGATGCTAACGGAAGGTGCACGGTATAAGCAGCAATGAAAATTACTAAGTGAAGGACAGATAGTTATTTCCCTCACACTGGCTAACATAACGTGTATCACGTACTTATACTAACAACAACAACAACAGAAGCAGCAACATCTCTATATACATGTTAATCAAAAGGGAGGAGTACAGGCGATGCAAGCAAGCAAGAGAATGGCGGAGGAAGCCCCATCTTCTTCGAGATTGGAAGAGCTCCTCTTGAACTTGGAGGCCTTCCCTTTGTTACACTGCATCAGCTGCTGGTGCTGATGGTGGTGCTGATGACTACAGTCTCTGCCCTTGTGCTGCTGCTGCTCTTGCCTTCCCTTCATGGCCTCTTCCACTCTAGAAACCATCTTCTCCCTCTCCTGTTCTCACCTGAAGAGTATTCAGAACTCGCTCAAATACAATATGCTTTGAACAGCCACATGTCTCCGGCTATTTATAGGGACATCTAGAGAGAGAAAGAGGGGTAGTCATAGCGAGAGAGAGAGAGAGAGAGAGAGTTCCTGTGCATGGGGAACAGCCCTACATACATGCCCCCGTATTTGTTTAATGACATCTTTTACCACACTTCAAGGCTTTTTGGATCTCCCACGACCATTTTCCAAGCAAAAGACTCTAATTCATCAAGCAAAGCATGGACGGCTTCATGAATCGAGGGCACTAATTCCTTGTTCATGCACCTGTTCTTTTCTAAATAAATTTATCTGGTATGAGTCATATGCAACTTGTAAAATTGTCTACTGTACGTGCGAGATTGGTAATCATTGGCAATGCTAAGTTGCATTTGCGTGGATGGTGTGCGTAAACTTATACTATAGAAGAAGAATACCCGGAGTGTCAAAACTTGGGTTGGCACGAAATGACATTTAAGTAGTAGAAATTATGAAAATAATGTTTAATTGTCAATTTTTTTTTTTTTGAAAAATGAAACACCTGAGTGTCGAGTTCGGCAAAGGTAGCCAGAAATCCTATGTCGCAATTTTTTAATAATATAACTCCTTATATGGCACGCCGGAGAGTTAAGTTAGCAACGAGTCACCAAAATGGCGTCGTTTTATCTTTTTTGTCCTTTTTAATATTTCAATTTAGTTTTAAATTTTATTTAATTAATATTTATATTAATTATCTATTTTCGTCGGTAGCAAAATGATATCATTTTTACACTTGTCTAGTCACGTTAGCATTCAAAACGACGTCATTTTGCATTTATCTCATCGGAAAATTGTTATGTCAGTATTTTGACTGGATTTTCTTTTCGTTGGCATTTAACTGATCTATTTTGTTTCGATTTTGCCACTTATGTGTCATTTTCGTAACTTTTGGCACTTATATCCCTCCGTGCCAAGTTTGTGCACTTCAATGTTCTTTTCCCCTTGTATTCTACATCAACTTGTACTGTTTTCTTTTTCCTCTTCTTCTTTTGGCGATGGTTGCTGAAATAGAACTTGTATTTTTTTTTTTTTTCAGGGTACATATATTTGGACTTGATAAGTATCCGAAGAGGCCAGTCCATTGTAACATGGCACTCCATTTTCTTAAATTGACACCAGCACAGCACATGAGTTTCTGGTCTCGAAAACGACAAAATCCAAAACTCTGCCATAAGGAAATGCACATGCGTCGCTGTTTTCTACATCTACCTATTTAATTGCAAACATACGTGTATGAAGGAGGCTCTCTTGACCGTCCTACTCATGCACATGTAACTAATCTCAATAATAGAGGGCCTAGGCAAATTCTTGCTTCATTGACCTTGCAGTAAAGTAATTAAAAAAACAAAATCTTACAGGCGCATGCGAGTATTTAAATTTTGGCAAAACGGATACCGATAAAATATGCTGCAGATATTATAGGTTTTGTAAGATACTAGAATATCAGTTATAATTAATTAGAATCAATAAAGAATATGCATTAGCTTGGAAAGTAAATAAAAACAAGGCTGATATGCATCATAAAAGAATCTCCTCTATCTCTGACAAGTACTTATCCTTTCCGGCTCTACCTCACATGAAATTCAGTTCCTCAACATAATAATAAAGGTATAATAGTTGCCCAAAAAGAAGTATTGTTAAGTTATGGACTAATATATTAGGTAGAATTGTTGCCTAATTGAGCCTAAACCTTATTTTATGGATGTTAATTCAGTCATGAACTTTTAGCTTTGTTAATTTATTTTTAAACCTTTGTAAAAATTCTAATGCTATCCTTTTGGTCAATGACGTAGCGACCCAATTATTACTAGCCATTTTATTGTGGCATACTACCACGTCGATGATTTCCAGCAAAATTTGATTGGAAGGATTACGTTGGAATTTTACACAAATATTTAAGATTTAATTGGAAATATTGAAAACCTTAGGACTAACCTGACATATGTATATCGAACGAGTGACAAAGAGCAAAGGACACACGTCATAAATGTAATCGAAATTGTCCAGAACGTGCATGCTACTGTCTTTCGGCATTCCACTAATATTGTATGCAAGCCAATTGTTGCAACTCTAATGACCTATTAATCATTGGGATCAGATGAAAACTCAATCCAGCTGGAAGCTCAGGGAGTTCGGCGCATTGGATTCTCCTGGAACTAAAATATAGTACCCAATAAGAGATTTGCATCAACTCCTAGTAGTCTCTAACTTTGTCTTCGTCCGTCTGGCTGCATGTCTTCGCACTCCCATTGGTGCATAAGCACGCAAATGTAGCTTAGATCACAGCTAGTATCTTATGCCATGTATAACAGCGGAGAGAATTAGAACCATGGCAAAATCCATGATTGTTCATGATTGGTTTTGCGTGGAATAACGAGGAATCGACGTCAATGGCGACAACATATTCACACTAGGGATGGGTATGGTTTCAAGATAGAACATTAAACTTGAGAATCAAACCAATAGGAATTTGTCTGGTTCTAGATTCTAAGATATACAAAGTAAGTTTCAGATTTCAAAAATTGAGGAACTTATTTCAACATATAGGTTTCATATTCTAAGTTGGTGGAACTTGGAACCTAGAACTTATAACCTGGAACATATAACCTATAATCTAGAATCTGGAACAAGTTTTTGTGTTTTTCTTGGTCTATGTCTTCGTGTGATCATGAGTATATAATCTGGAACACTAATATGGAATTTCATTTTATAATTAAAACTTTTACTTCGTTAATGTTTCATATTTTCGTATGTCTAAATATAAGTTATGGTCAATAAATTGTAATAACAAATGATAATCATTAGTGATAATTCATTGCAATCATTAAATTAATAATATAGATAAAACGTGGATAAAACCTGGAACTGACTTTGGAACTTGTGACGGGATAAGTTTCAAGTGAAATTCACACAAAATCTGAAACCTAGAAGCGTTCACTCCTAATTCACATGCGTGTATCTCATAGATATACCATCCTCAGTTTTCAAATACGTCTTAGCATGAAATTTTAGGAAATGGGCAAGAAGGAGATTCAACCTCTCCCTCTCTCCCTCTCTACAGTGTTTCTGCTAGTGATTCAAGTTAGGCCTTCATCATTGCGACTGTCGAAGGAGAGAGGGTCCTCATGTGCAAGGGCCATGTGACCATGTGTCGATGTTCTTGTCCTCTTCACTAAGCTGACCCGCATCCATAGGGCCCAGAGCTCTAGTTCCGAGTCCTTTATCGCTATTTTCAGTTGCCACAGTTCCTTGTTCTGTATTGAATGTTCTCCTTGGTTTCCGGACCATCCTTGAGTTGAGTCCATATGCATGAACTAACGACCGTAGATACCCAATATCTGCACCATTGTCCCCTCGCAAGGCGCCTGAATGGCAGTCCATCTTTCAACATTTATAACGAGGCAAGGCGTGGAAGACGAGAAAATGTTACCTGAATTCGTTCTAATAGAGCAAACCTGCAAATTTTCGAAAACACAACGGGACCATGCCTGACCCTAAAAGTAGACATTCCTCTTCATCATTGATTAAGTAAATTGGTCACCATATCATGTCAACCGTCCTCCATAGTACACTAATGAATTAAAATCTTCATAAATTTATATGTTAATTTATTCCTTCCTATCTCGAAACCTCTACACATGCTACGAAAAATTGGAAAAGATTTGAACTTTCTTTTTGTTGTTACTTGCATATCAATTGCCTATTTCGGTTTGAGTGACGAGTCCTATGATCGTAGATTAAAATGACACACCACATCCTATACTAGTAGAACTAGGACAACAATTGACACAAGATAACTTTAAGAAAAACTACAGCAGGAGTCGTCCTGTTAGGATCCTAAGCCATCTAGAGAACACAGAGCCAATGGAGAGACAAAGCATTGACAGCTGCTGCCTGCTGGCATTGAAAGGCTCTACGCAATGCGGATAAGGCCATACAAGCATGGTCGGGATAAGAACTCACACAATCAGAGGTGAGCTGAGAGTGATAGTAGCGAGGAAAGTAGATGCTTCTGTTGGGACAAGAACATGCAAAGGACAAGCAGTAACGCTGTGAGAGACAAGAGCCCATAATCCTCAACGTGAGGATGGGCCATGCTTTGGAAGATGGGGTGTTTGCCATTCTGCCTACAAGTCATTTTCTCTTGGTTTCAAAAGCCATTCACTTCGAGGAGGACTTTGTTGACTCTTCCTCCCTTTTTTTTTTTGTCTTTTTGCTCGCTGTTGACACAGAAATTACATTAACAACATGCCTACATGAGAAGTATCATAGTACCCTGTGACCCCTACACATATGTAGTTTAGTCAATGTCGATTACGCAATCATGAAAGAGATGACACAATTCAGACTGTACTGAGCATAGGAAAATCTTCCAAGAATCTTATGATCCAGCTGCCTAGTAAAATGGGTCAGGATAAATTATTTAGGTGGCTACTGATTTGAATAAGGCTCCTCTGGGGTATTAAGCTTTTGAAGATCAACACAGACCAGTCACCTAGAGCGTTTATACTATGTTGATATTATCTGTCCAAGATAACATATCTTTTCGGAGGACACCTAGATACAATGTGGCACAGCAAAGGGAACCTTGTCCTGTTACTTGTACTAGGATGACTGCTACTGGGAAAACAACCAAACTTCTCCAGCTAAATTTGGGGTCAAGCTGTGTTGAGTTGGTACGCTTAATTTATCGTCCTCTACGGTCCCTTTTATACATGACATTCTCGGCAAGAGGAAGACAAGGTTGTCCTATGCTAGACACTAATTCATTTATGTACTCACGAATATTAGACAACACTCACAGGGTGGGGACCTTTACTGTGTTTATCTTATTCCATGGCTATGTGACCATTATCGTCCAGCAGCACAACTTTTGCAGCTTACTACCCAAGTGTCTAGTTCTCAGGCTTAGAAAGTTGAAAGCTGAAATCTGAATACCAAGGGAAATATAAGATGGGGTGTTAACAGTTCAGTTTGATTTAGGTTTTCAGGATTTCAAAACCGATAGGTCGCGAATCCGACCTGAACTAAATACAAACCAAACTAAACGTGATTTGATTCGCCTTTCGATTTTCCTATTTTTGCCTTACTTATTAGAACTGAATTGAATAAAAGGTGAGGAAGAGAAATTTTAAGTTGGCTGTTTAATTTTTGTTGAGAATTAACGAGTCGGACCAAAAACTGATCTAAATCAGAAAAAAAAAATGATTATTTTCGGTTATCCAAATCAAAAAACCAAATTGAACCTAAAATGTACAAAATTTCGATTTGATTCTGTTTGATTGTGCCACCTGTAGATAGAGCTGTTTCAGCTGACTAGCTATTGATTGCGGAACTGGAACTATTGCCTTGAACTATTGTAAGATGAGGTGCAGTTCAGATCGGGCATTCATCAACATTCAGCCATACCGAGATTCATAGCTCGGTAGATACCATAGTCCGTTCCTCGAAGTGCTCCTCAAACGAGAACATGCTGAACGCAGTCTAGCACGTACTATGGATATAATAAAAAACCATCGTCGCTGATCACGAATATTGCATAAATCTCAGTGGAACTTGATCTCTCCATGTCAAGTAACAGCAACTCAAACTACGCATGTACAATCACCGGTGCGCAAACACAATTGAGATAAGCATTGCCAAAATTGAATAGCAAAGTTTTTTAAAACGTCCTTAATAGGAATTAAATCATCATGACAAGTAAATTTTAAGGCAGTGACATACCTAGGGAATGCCCAGGCTATTGTTTAGGAAATAGGATCAAATTGGCGACAAACGATCAGTAAACACCCTCCCCTGCTGTTTGTGGGCAAAGATCCAATCATGTTATCTGTATCGACACCTAAATTTTGACATTCCATTTTGTTATTTATCACATAAAAAATTAGAGATTAATTTTTAACCCTTAAACAAAAATATTAGAATTAAATTGCATATCACAGCATTTGTCATTTAGTTTATATTTTTCATTGACAGCATTAGCATTGAACTAGCGGTGGATAGTTTTGAGCTTAAAATTGAGTGGATTGAGCCCGCAAAGGGAGGCCGAAATTCGGCCAGCACTAGGAGAGTAGATGGCCGAAAATTGCGTTGGAAGACGGGCTGAACTGAGCTTAATTCAATCCATTCTTAGCCCGCATGATTGAATTAATAATAGATCTTAAGCTTAATTTAGCCCATTATCTTAAAAAGGCCTAACTCAAGCGCATGTAATCAAGTTAGACCTGGGTTTTGCACTGTATAAACATGTTTATGCCTCACAAGGTAGAGGCCCGTAATTAGAATCTCAGAGCTACACATATGCGGCTGAAAAGAGGAGTTCTCCCCGCTCGCGGGGAGCTCGTCATGTTCTTGTAGCCACCCATCATCGCCGCCCACACCTCCAGCGCTCTGAGAGAGATTTGGCCATTGAACAGTAGCCATGGTCAAGTGGTAAGTTTTGTCCTTGATTGGTCCACGACGTTTCACGACTTGCGGGTGCTGCTGTTGCTTTGCGGTTCGCTGGTCCAACTTCGCATTGCGGTCGTCGCCGTGCCGGTCTCTGTTCCTTGCAGCGGTCCTGACATCTAGTTCGTTGGCGATCGTCCCGTGCTTGCCGCCCCTCCGCAACTTGAAGAATTTTTCTTTTTTTTTCGCAGGTCGCTGGCCGCATCGCGAGCATCATCGTGCACCAGCGATGACGAAGCTGTTCTGTACCGCAAGCCGATAGCCCGGGCTGCCGCCTGAGTTGCTAGTCGCGTCCCTGCCACAACGCCATCTACCGCCACGAGCCACAACGCCGCTGCTCCCAAGCTCGCCGGCCTCCGTTACTGCTACTCCCTTGCATCGTTTGATTCAAATTCAAAAAGTAAATTTTCAAACTAGGTAAGATCCTCATCTTTATTTGATTTGAAATATTTACTTTCCCATTTTGCTTGATTGATATATTTTGTTAAATATTTCGTTAGATAAGTTAAATCTACAGAATCCTAAAAAATACTCTAACTTAACAATACGTTTGGACGGTCGTCCAATCTCTAATCACAAGATACGCATGAAAAATTTTCTATCCTATCCATAACCATTTACCAATAAGATTTCATCAATATCCATAATTAGTTGGATATGATCGTTGATTTAGTTTGTTATATGGGTTTGTGGATTGTATTATCTAACCAAATATTTATCCATTATTTGATTGCTTTTTTAGAAGGAATCTAAAAATGTTCAAATTGGATTTGATTTATTGCTAGAATAAGTCTTATTTTAGACTAGATTGCATGTTTGAATTTCACAATTTCTTTATTCCGAATTATTAAACAAAAAATCCAAAAACATTCCTCTAGTTTCCATTCCCAAAATAGATGGCATTTTTAAATATTAGGTATTTTTTAATTCCAAATTTCAATTAAATAAAAACACAAAAAAATACCTACTACATAGGATTAGTTTGCATATCGCATGTAATTTAGTAAATTGCAAGTTTAAGATAATCTAAATTAAAATCTATGACATGTTAGTTTATCCTAATATGTGAACCATGTGTCGCACACTCCTAATCAAATGATCTAATTCTAATGATGAGCAAATGTCAATGTGACTATCCTAATATTCACACATTTAAATTATCCTAAGCATGTAATTTACTAAATAACGTGCATATGCAATCTATCCTATGTGAGACATGCATGATATTTTTTGTGTTATTATTTTAATTAAAATCTGGAATTAAAAAATAACTAATATTTGAACATGCCATTCTAAGAATCGAAATCCAATTTAATCTAGGGCAATTTTTTTTTGGGGATTTTATTTAAACATTCGGAATAAAGAAATTGCCAAATTTACAAATGCAATCTAGTCTAAAATAAGCAATATTCTAACAAAAATCAAATCCCATTCAAATATTATTGGGTTTTTTCTAGGGAAAGCAATCAAATAATGGATAAATATTTGGTTAGATAATATAATCCACAAAATTGATAATGAAATAAACCAATGATCATATTCAAGTGATTATGGATATTAATAGAAAGTTATCCGTTAAATTTGGAAAATGGGTAAATTGACGATCATATCCACATGGTTGTGGATAGGATGAAAGATTTTCCACCTGCTAGGCATCATATTTCGTAGTTAAAGATCGGATGACCGTCCAAGTGTGTTTAAGAAAATTTCTTAAGAGGTGATTTCTTAGACTTTGTAAAAAACTGTATCTAATGAAATATTTAATGAGATATAGCAATCACTCAAAAAAAGACAAGAAAATATTTCAAAATAGATAGAGATGGCGAACTTACTTATTTGAAAATTTACTTTCCAAATTTGAATCAAATGCAAAGGAATTGGGATCGCAAAACCGGATCCTCGACGGTGAACAATGGCGAGCGGTAGTGGAGCGGATTAGCGCAACGACAGTGAGGCAGGTGGGCGCCAGGTTTGTGGAGCGACAACAACCGCGGGCTTGGCGGTTCATGGCACGTCAAGGACAGAAAACAGGAAAACAGGAACCTTTGACGTTGTGGTGATGAACGCCAGCTTGGTCGTGGGTCAAGGACAGCAAGGATGTCATTGTAGTGCGACGAATCGCAAAAACACGATGCGGGCAGCCGCGGCAATGTCTTCCTTTTTGATCAAGTCCTTAACAGTATAATATTTGATCCAGTTAACATTTCAACCGTGGCATTATTATTATTATAACTATTTGTTACACATAATATAATAAGATCAATTATGGGCAATGAACAATTCAACCAAAATAATAAATACATTATAAACTTCCATTTGGGTAAAGTATATAATACACCATTGTTTTCAGCAGCATGAAATTTGTAAAGCGACGACAATGAGAATTACATATAATTATTAGGGATTCATCCTCTTTGGGCAGACAAATTATTTAAATTATACATCTCCATGATATTAATATAGAATATAGAAAAGAATTATATATAATTTTCAAAACATTTATCGCATTTGAGTAGATAAATATTTTTTTAATTATACATCCCCATCTTTTAAATTTGGGAATTAATCTTTATACTATTTTCCAAATTAACATACACAATAACCCCTTTTGGTGAGTTATATACTAATTTTTATCAATGAGGAACTCCAAAAATTTATACTCAAAATTCATCAAACAATATAAAACACTTTACAACATATGCTTCCCAAGATCATATTGCATTTATCAAACAACAATTTTTGCCACAATTTTTTTTAAAGGGGGTCAAAAAAATGGTTTTAGTCCAAATCATTGAAATTAACCCAACAAAAGAAAGGATAGGTGCATCTAGCACTTCAGTTAGCATATTTCGTAGATGCATCTAGCACTTTAGTCAGCATGTTTTATATTTAAGTTTAAATTACTCGTGCACCAAGTCAGCATATTTCGTAGATGCATCTAGCACTTTAGTCAGCATGTTTTATATTTAAGTTTAAATTACTCGTGCACCAAATACCAAACAAAGGCACCTAGGCAGGAACTACAATTTTTACAAAAAAAAAAAAAAAAGAATGGCGCCCAAGCTACGTATGTCGGAATCTATTTATAGAGCGCAAATTTGAAAACAATGCCTCACAATACACAGAATATGGACAAAGCTTGCTCCTTTCACTTGCAAACTCCACGGCTCTTGCCCCATCACGTACAAAATAGAGAACCCACTAATTACAAGATCTAGAAAGTACACAAGCAACCAGCGTCTACCACTACGTGCAACACAACCTTCCACCCGGCAGGTCCAATCCAACCTCAAGATCCAGGCAAACCTCACATCACATGTACAAATTGCCAAACAGTCCCCCACCAGTCACGGAGGAGCCGGAGCAAAACCCAAGGTCGTACACAAAACCAAGAAATTGCGAGACAAAACCGAGAAAATTGCTGAACCAACATTAAGAGACCCCATCAAAGTCTCCCTTAGCGTCCCCCTCTTCACGCATCCCTCGTGAGGCGTGTAGGGAAAGCAACGAGACATTGTTCATGTGCGCGCCCAAAAGACTTCGCCTTTCGCCCACACGAGAGGATCGCGAGGCACGTAGTTGGATCGAAACCCAATTCGAATCCCAAACCCGAGGCGAGGTCGGAGAGGAGGAGTCGAGGACGGAATCCGCAGGAATGTCCAAAGCTTTTCGATAAGTTGCACAAGATTTGTGCGAGATCTGCATGTAGTTCATTTTGAAATAAAACGGGTTCCAATTTTGCCCTAAACCTATCAATTGTTCCAATTTAGTCCTAAACATTTTGATGATTTGCACGAGATTTGCACGCATTTCATTTTGAAGTGAAACGGGTTTAAATTTAGTTTTAAATTTTTCAATTGCTCCATTGGATACTATTGCCTTTTCTGTAGCACGGCACTCCAAGCTCTCAAAGATGATTGCCTCGGCTTCTCCTCTTCTTTCGATGACCACATCCCTTTCCAACTCGACAATAAAGTTCAAAACTTTAGCATCAATCACGCGTTGGAGCTGGAGAAGGAGGGGCTTACGGAGAGAAGAAAGAGGAGAGACGGAGAGGCATGGAGAAGAGGGCAAAACTCCAAGTTGAGGAGAGGAAAGCCACAACGACGAAGAAGAGGAGGTTCGAAGCATAAGTGAAAGTGGAAAGAAGTGATCCCTTTAGGGTTTTCGCTGAGGAATGCATTTAAAGTACACTAAAAAAAACCTCGAGTGGTTGCGACAAACTAAGCACCCAACAAGATGTAGGCTGATGGCCGACGCAACACAAGATTTGCACGCAGTCCATTTTGAAACAAAACAATTTCCAATTTAGCCCAAAATCTATCAACTGTTCCAATTCAATCCATATCCAAAGAAGAAAAAACTGCAATTAGTTAATGCAATGTCAAGGCAATCTAAGGGCCCATTTGGTTCAACTTTGGGGAAATGGCTTTGCATTTTTCCCAAGTATCTTTGACTGAATGGGCATTTTGTGAATGCTATTGTGTTTGGACACTCAAAAATGTGTATATTGTGCAAAGTAGCTTTAGGTTGAAAAGAAAAAGGAAAAAAAGATAAGAAAAGAAAAAAAGGGAGGAGATTAGTTGGGTGGAGAGGGGAAAATTGTGGGGGGAGGTGGCTCTACAGTGGTGCCGGTGGTAGTGGGGAGGCGGCTGGTGGTGGCGGCGACGACGACCGTTGGGGGGTTGCGCTGACCTCAAGTGAGCATGGGTCGCGCAACCCAGTTGACGCCGCCCGAGGTCGAGCAACCCAAGTGACGCCACCATGACCTCAAGCAAGGCTTCTTGACGGCCAGATCTGGCCGCTCACGGCTGAGCGCTGCCCACCGCGCCCACCGAATGAGC
Source organism: Eucalyptus cladocalyx (assembly GCA_017140615.1). Classification (NCBI taxonomy): domain Eukaryota; kingdom Viridiplantae; phylum Streptophyta; class Magnoliopsida; order Myrtales; family Myrtaceae; genus Eucalyptus; species Eucalyptus cladocalyx. The sequence goes on from CM029519.1 coordinate 6,915,458, forward strand.
TTCGCGGTGGAGTAGCAAGGCCGAAGAAGATGATGAACAATGTCTTATGAAAGCAAAAGAGGAAAACACAATTATAATTAGGACAATATTGGAAAGAAAGAAAACTCATTAAACCTTGCATTAGCATTCCAAATGCTAGCATTTGGCCAAGGATACGTTCAAATGCTGAACCAAATGCCTAAAATTTTTCCCGCTTTCGGGGCTGAAAGCCTCTTGGAATGCTGAACCAAACAGGGCCTTAGTCATTACTAGCTTTAAGTGACCTTAAATATACCACACTAGATTCTCAAGTTGAATGTTACTTTAAAAGGAGGAGTAAATGATCATGTAGCAAGGGAAATTTGAAGATAGTGAGGTCAAATGTTTATATTGTCATTGCTACTAACCCGAAGTAGAAAGGAAAAAGGATTAGTTGGCCTATGCCACTTGTGTTTCATTATTATTTGTCCACGTGTGGATGTAAACCATCACGAGTTTTTCACAATATCTATTTGGCATGTAGCTTGGTGCTTTGTTGCTTATTGCTAGATTTAGAAGGGGTTTTTGGCTTTCGGGGTCCGATTCTAACTCTATCACATTCCTTCATGGAGACATCCAAAAATTGGAACATTATGCTCCTTGTCTTTCATATATTATATCATCTAATCGAACTTTACATCCCGAGAGATTTTTAGCAATTAAATTTTTTTCAACAAGAGATATAAGTGAGACACTTACAGATTTTACATTCATGAAAGCCAAGAAGATTTTAGCACCAAATGTTAGAGATAATGTTAACAAAACAACAAGGATCCTGGCAACTACTAGTGAAGTAGATGTGGAAGGGATATATTGTCTTTCCTTGCTATATGTAGTTGTAAAATCCGGTCATCCAAAACTATGGTCATTAAAAACATGACATCTTGCCAAGTCTTTTGATTAAATTGTGAAACTAACAAGATGAGATTGGAATGTACCTTTTGCTAGAACCAATTCATCATCAAGCCTCGGCTCTTCCATTTTATGATTCCATCTTCTGTCAGGTCAACACATATTACATTGAGGCTCGGCTCTTTCATTTCTATGATTTCATCTTATGTCAAGTCAACAAATATTTTTCCAGTACTTTCCTCTTCGGCGACTAATGAAGTTGTTATACCGACCAAAGGAATGTCCAAAGCTTTTCGATAAGTTGCACGAGATTTGCACTGAGATATGCACACAGTCCATTTTGAAATGAAACGGGTTCCAATTTTGCCCTAAATCTATCAATTGTTCCAATCGAGTCCTAAATTTTTTAATTGTGTTATTTTAGTCCTAAACATTTTCAATTGTATTTATTTAGTTCTAAATCTTTTGAAAGTTTGTTGGGCTAGTTCTAAATCTTTTGCTAGTTCAATTGGATAATTGGCTAAAAGAACTACATGGGCAAATTGTTAAAAAGTTTATGACTAAATTGACACATTTATTCAACAAAAAAAAAGGTATAATTGAAAAATTTATAACTAAATTAGCAAATCTTTATAAGGTTTGGACCGAATTAGTACAATTGAAAACTTTACGATTTAATTGGCTAGATTTTAATTTTTTGGGCAATTTTCCTCTTACGTCTCCAAGAAGAATTAGACCGATGACATCCATCCTGCAATGGACTGGTTTGAGTTGATTAGTGACAAGTGGCTTCACCTCAGTCCATCAATGCCGGCTCTTGTTTCACGAACGGAGAGATCAGCTTCACGGAGGGGGTCTAAAAGCCAACCCATCTCCGCCGTGCACGGCACGGTGGACTAGTATGCAAATGCCCTCAAGCATATGTTACTCCTGTACCTTGGGTGAGTCACTGTCAGTCATCCAAAAGGAAGTTCTTTCCCAACCACCGATCACAAGCAGTTCATGAAATTGCTCAATTTGGCCGTTTTGCATCACAGACTCACAGTTAGCATCCCCGCAGAGAAAGCAATAATCTGCAACAACTTAGGGCCCTTTTTTTTTGCAAAAAAATTAATAATTTGAAAAGCATATTTCGAAAAATTGCTCGGCATATTTAGCTAATGGATAATGTTTTCATTATCAACGGCATTTCAGGTTTGATCGTTTTCATAGGCCATGTAAATATTTTGTATTTATTCATTTACGTGAGGATACAAGTGATCGTTTTTCATTTTTAAGGAAACAAATGGAGTTAAATAAAAATTAGCCCTCATTTTTGTTCTCCTCAAACGGTTGTAGTAAATTAGAACATGCTCCTGACTAAGTAACCGGCTAATTGACGAGCATCACTTATAAAATTTGGAAATAGTTAGTCATTTTCCTTTGAAGTTCGAGTGTAGTAAAGTTATTGTATTGATAAATTACTAACTAATATTCGGGTCACTTGGAAATTTTTAAATCAGTTTGTATCCTGCTATTTGATTTGAGATTCATAAAATCATTATTTTGTTAGCACGATACTCTATGATGGGCAGGTCCAATTATAAATTTGAAGACACTTGGCTGGTAACTCACAATTGGATTTGAGTGGGGTAAAATGTAAAAGCAATTTGGTAATCAACGATTGAATTTTGAGTGGTAAAACTATTATGACGGTAAGAAACTTCTTAATGAAGGACCCTGAATAAAATTTTAGAATAAATATATTGCAAATCCTAAACTTTGTCACAAAAATGCAATTTGAAGCTTGCGAATTCCCCACCAAAAGGTACGCTCTCGCCACTGCGAGGTTCTCTCTCAACCTGGTTGAGGTTATTTCCCTATCCTGTGGGGATAGCAATCCATCTACCCCCTTCAACCCACGAATAACCCTAATTTCCCCAATCATGTATGAGCATCATCATCTTCCACCAGATTAGAAGCCTCTTCCCTCTTTCATCCACCGCAATGCTTTTCTTCGGGCTGTCTCTTCGATGGGCACTGATGTGAAAACCCAGATCTGCTGGTTTTTCGCTCGTATAGTTTGATTTCGTAGCTCTCCTTCTACGGGTAGAATATCTGATGGAAAATGGCGTGAAAACCCAGATCTGCTGGCTTCTTGTATGGATCTTGTATCTCTGAACCTCGGCTCCACTCTCCAAGGTTAGACACGGTGATCTCTCATTACTTGATCGGATTCGCTTAAGATCACCGGATCTATAGTCTCCTTTGCTGCTGTTGTGTCAATCACACAGTAAATCCAGAGCTCCCTTCACTCTAAGGCCAAAGCATATCTTAGTATCTCGTCCCCAGGATATGGCAGAAAACAAGGAAACTCACCTTCGTTTAGCAGCTCTCTGTCGTAGAATGGGTGATCTATGGTCTGATGACGATGTCACGGATCTTGGCAATGACCTTCAGAGAGGCTACAAAAAAGAGTGAGCTAACCATATATGGTAAACTCTATTCGAGACCTAACGTTAACTTTCAGGCATTTCTCTCTACAATGACAAACGCCTGGAAAATCGACACTGTTCATTGCGAACAGATTGGAACGGGCTTCTTCTCCTTTACCTTTACTTCACAGGCAGCGAAAACAAGAGTTTTACAACATGGACCATGGTGTTTCTCAGGCAATCTATTAATCCTAAAAGAAGGCGATCCAAACATACCTGAGCATTGTTATGAATTTACGCACTCTGCGTTTTGGGTCCATTTCATCGGTCTACCCGAGCCGGGATAATCGTAGATGCCATAAGACTTTTAGCCACAAAGCGGGTCAAGTAGAGGAGATAAAAATTGAGGCCGAAGTCTAAATGGTGCAAAATATGGGAGAGCCAAAGTGTTACTAGACCTATCCGGACCTCTCAAACAGGCAATGTTATATCATGTGGGGGAAAACAATGGTGGATCGATTATAAATATGAAAGGTTGCCTTATTACTGTTACTCCTGTGGACGAATTGGTCACTATGCTACTGCTTGTCCTGAAATACCCTATGAAGAAACTGGCTTACCTCATGATCAACCAGGCCGCTATGGTTCTTGGTTAAAGGCAGAAGTGAAGGAGAATAGCCCCTACTGGAAGACCTTTTATAGCAACCTTGATCTATTGGAACAGGAGGATGAGGTGGTAATGGAGACTCAGACAGAGATCCTGGAAACACCTGCTGCAACACCACAGGCAGACTCATTAGCGCTGGCGATTGTTCCTGCACAACCTGAACAAACAACACCTCTGTGCTTCAATCAAACTTACACCTCAGCAAATCAGCAGACTTTTCTCCTATGTCCAGCCAGCAGTGAGGTGTTGTCACAGAATACAAAGAAAGGAAAGGCAATCCACAAAGCTCCTGCAGCAAAAAAACAAAAAAGGGTCAGTCCCTATGAAAAAAAACTGAATCAAGAGCATGAGTTGGATGAAACTTTGTTGTTGGATACCCCTGTTCGAGTCCTGGGAAGGAGCAAGCACAAGGGCTTTGGTGGTGGTGGCCCGAAATGACCACCTCGGCAAAGATGAAACTACTTAGCTCGGAACCGTCAAGGGTGGGCAACCCCTTGACGGTCCAAAGCATTTTCGGGCCCTTGTGGCTCAAGAACGCCCAACCTGGTGTTCATCATGGAAACAAAAAATCAGAACCGTGTTGTAGAGAGAGTAAGGCAAAAGACTCAATTACAAGCATTCATATATCATCGATCCGTCGGAATAGCCGGAGGTTTAGCACCGATGTGGGATGCGAACTTCAAGTGGAAGTGGAAGGGACTTCTAAGGAGCTTATTAATCTTAAATGTACAGATCCGCAAAGTGGTAATCGCATGCGTATATCCTTTCTACATGCACCTACTAGTTTTCAGGAGAGACTCAAACTATGGCGTATAGTGAAAGAATGCAATTCCTCAAACCCGCTACCATGGCTATGCATTGGGGATTTCAATGAAACTCTTTACCATTGGGAAAAGGTTGGGTGCAGGGAGGTGGACCGCAATCGTATTGCAGCTTTCCGGGAGTTCTTAGACGATTGTTCTCTGATGGATGTTGAAAGCAAGGGCTGCGCCTTTACCGGTCCAATAAAAGAGAAGGGATCGCATTAGTTAAAAAACGGTTAGACGGGGTGCTCGTACTATGGACTGGAGAGTTCAATATCCAAATGCCCAAGCCTTCGCTCTACCAGCCATAGGTTCGGACCACAGCCCAATCATCTTATCCCTCTCTCCAACAGGCAAGAAATCTCAGTACCAGTTCAGGTTTCAGCCCTTTTGGCTTGAAGACCCTGATTTTGTGAAAGTCATGCAACGAGTTTGGAAAGCACAACATCCCGATACTACTACTCGCTCCAAAAACTTTGAACCGAAAGCGATTTACACAAATGGAGCAGAGGAAAATTCCGAATGCTCAAAAACATATCAACACCCTCAAATTTCGTCTTACGGAATTGACTAACAAAGCAACAATGGAGAACAATATAGGGAGGAAACCAAGTAGTATTACTCGAGAAAATCGAAGAGCTCGCGTCGGGAAGAAATTTATTGGTGTATGAAATCAAGAATTGCATGGCTAAAATGGGGTGATTAGAATACTAAGTACTTCCGGTGCCACCACCATTCAACGAAGACAACGAAATAGAATATCTATGCTTCGAATAGATGATAATACCAGTGCGGGATCCGGAACCATTACCGCTCACATCACCAACTTCTATCAAGCCTTATTCACTACGTTGGGGACCGAAATTATTTACCTGTATTGGATCAGTGTCAACCAGTTATAACTGAGGAGATAAATGCAGAATTAACAAAGCCAGTTACTCATGAAGAAATCAAAGAAGCAGTTTTCCAGTTAGGGGCTTCAAAGGCTCCGGGTCCGGATGGTCTAACTGGCCTATTCTATCAAAGTCAATGGACCACCCTCAAAGATGATATTTTCAACATGGTTCACTCTTTCCTCAGCCTAGGTACATTGGAACCAGATATAAACAGAACCCATATCACCCTTGTCCCAAAAGTATCAAATCCAGAACACATAACCCAATTCAGACCCATTAGCCTTTGTAACTTTACTTACAAAATCATTGCCAAACTGCTGGCCAACAGGCTTAAACCATGGCGCCAATGTTCATTGCGAGAAGAACAATCAGCTTTTATGAGCAACCGGCTGATCCAAGACAATATCTGCATTGTTCAAGAAGTGATTCATCAATTAAGGGTGAGGAAGAGGACTCGTAAGCAGCAAGCGATTCTTAAATTAGATATGCAAAAAGCATACGACAGAGTGGAATGGGACTTTCTTTGTGATTACATGCTCAAGTTGGGCTTTCATGCGAGATGGGTTCAATGGATTAAAATATGCATCTCTACCGTGTCTTTCAATATCCTAATTAATGGCGAGCCATCAGCTGAGGTTAAACCTACAAGAGGTATTCGACAGGGTGATCCCCTCTCACCCTATATCTTCATCATCATGACAAACCTTCTATCCTCACTAATGCGCACAAATTTGTTCTAGATGGAACCGTAAAGGGTATTCGTTTAAATCCTACTGTCCCACCCTATCTCATCTCTTATTTGCGAGACGATGCCATTTTCTTTCTAGATGGCACAATCGGAGAAGCCCAAAATGTTTCAAATGTTCGAACCGATGCTATGTCACGGGCCGGGCGATTAATCTTAACAAGTCCGGCCTCTTTTGTGGGGAAAAGCTGCCCTCCTCAACTTCGGCGTAACCTAGCCTCGAGTTGAGAGTAGCTATTCTGTAACATTTAGGGAAGTATCTTGGAATTCCAGCTGATTGGGGAAAACAAAAAGCAAATGTTTGCTTGGCTGTTGACAAGAGTTGAACGGAAATTGGAAGGGTGGAAAGAGAAATTAATTTCAAAAGCTGGGAAGGAGATCCTTATAAAAACAGTTATCCAGGCCATTCCTCAGTATGTGATGTCCATATTCAAAATTCCGAATTCTATATGTAGAACTATAGAGAAAAAAACAGCCTCATTCTGGTGGAAACAGCATGCTGATAAAAGAGGAATCCATTGGAAAAAATGGGAAGAGTTGAAAGTCAGGAAGGACAATGGTGGTTTGGGTTTTAAAGATTTGCAAAATTTTAACTTGGCCATGTTGGGAAAACAGGCATGGAGGATTATAAACCAACCCGACGCTCTCGGTGCAAAGTATTGAAAAGCATTTATTTTCCTAAAAGTGATTTACGGGCGGCAAGAAATGGAAATCGACCATCTTGGAGCTGGAAAAGTATTTTACAAGGAAGAGCAATCATTGAACCAAAGCAACCAGGTGGGAGATTGGGGATGGCAAACAAATCGAGTCCGAGAAGACCTATGGCTGCCCTTTTGGAAGACTTATTGGTCCGTAAACAAAGATGAACCACGTTTTGTGGCGATCTAATCGACGGTGAAAGTAAGGCATGGAATGCAAACACGGTTCATGACTACTGTTTCGGGAAGAAATTGCAAATGAGATACTAGCCCAACCTCTCTGTTTACACCCTCGACAGGATAAAATTGTATGGACAGCCAACAAGTCTGGCAGCTACACAGTCAAGAGCGGTTACAACCGTAAGCAAAACTCAGACCCGAACCCCAGTAACAAATCCCCATCCACATCATACCAGATACCCAAATCACTCTGGCCTACCATATGGACACTTCCCACACCTCCAAAAATTCGAATCCTAATATGGCAGATATGCAATAACTCACTCCCAACAAAAGAAAATCTTCATCGCAGGAAACTGTTACCTGAACCATTGTGCCAGATATGCGGCCAAGCCCCCGAAACCATGGAGCATCTCTTCATCCTCTGTTCCTGGACAAAAGCCATATGGTCAGATCCTCAAAACCTAGCCGACACCAACCCAGACCACATAACCGAATAGATAAATGGCTCTTCGAGAATATCACCTCAAGAACCGACGCTAGATCAAAAGCCCTCTTCGCAGCTCTTCTATGGAATATCCGGGTGACCCGCAACACCGCAATATTCGGGGGAACCAAGCCAAACCCTCCCGTACCAAAGAAAACGCTCGGATTCTAGCGGATCTACACCGAAATGGGGAAAACAGGGGAAGAAATTGTCAAAGAGGAACGCGGTAGACACGAGCATTGTAAATCTTGGTTACCTCCCGACCCTCCCTCGTTGAAGCTTAATATTGATGCGGCTTGGAGCGGTTCGGATCAAGCGAGATCGGTGGCCGGGATCTCGTCGAAGCGCTGCAGGAAGCCTCGCCGCTCTTGGTTTTGCTTGAATCGATCTTTGCCCCATCGCCCTAGTTGCGGAAACCCTAGCACCGTCGGCTTTGAGATGGATAAAAGAGAAGCGAAGAACCCTAGCCGCACGAACTGAAGTCTCTCTCGACTTTAACTCCCTTGATCTGCCCATTCACGTATCAACCGATTGCTTATTATTAGTTGAAAGTGTTATGGGCCGAGAAGACCCCCCTTGGCAGGCCCAACCGTTCATTCTGGACTGCAAACTCCTCCTAGCCCAAATGGAAGACATAACTATTATCTATGAGCCCAGGTAGAAGAACATGGCCGCGGACTGGGTAGCACGTGCGCATCGAGCTAATTCACTTCCATGTAATTGGGTTAATTATCCTCCTATGCCTTTTCTTTCTATTTTATGTCTAGATGTACCTGCTTATGGTGCCCATGTTATGGGTAAGTAATGAATTTCATATCCTTTCGCCAAAAAAAAAAAAAAAAAAAAAAAAAAAAAAAAAAAAAAAAAAAAAAAAAAAAAAAAAAAAAAAAAAAAAACCCTAAAAATTTCAAAAAGTATAATTAAATCATATAATTTGTCAAATTAGTCTAATTAAATCATTCTGTTAAAATCATTTTTTGGATTCAATTGCACTTTTATGACATGATAATGTTTAGGATTTGATTATATTTTTAAAAAGTTTTAGGATTCAATTGTCATTTTATTATAAATTTTAGGACTTTCAATATATTTAAAGCCTTGTTTGTTTCGCGGCAAAAAATATAACATTTTTGGAAAATGTTTTTTAGAAGCCAGAGGCTCACACTTGTTGATGGTTCATTGATTTGGCGAGCATGAGGGCGAGTTAGGCAAGGCTTGAGGCCAACGATGGCAAGCCTTGAGCTCGAGGTTCACTTGTGGCCAATTGTTGTTTGTAGTCATGGTCGGCGACCGGTTGAAGAAGGAGGTGAAAGATATTAAAAAGAGAAAAAAAAAAAAAAGGAATTAAAAATTTGAATTTTAAAAAAAAAAAAAGAAAGAAAGAAGGAGAATTAAATGGCTAGTAAGGTATGAGATAAGAGAAAGTAAGTAAGGAAAATATTTTCCTAAATTTGAAAAGTGGAAAACATTTTTCCCTTTTTAGGAATACTTTTTTTCCTTAATGAAAAATGTTTTCTATAACTAGTTCATTTTTCGAGAAACGAACACTGAAAAATGAAAAAAAAAATGTTTTTCTGAATGTTGTTTTTCAAGAAACCAAGAAACTTTATTTCTAAAATTTAATAACGGTTGGCAATCTATCATTAAGCATGGTAAAATCACTTTGGTCCCTTAACCTTTCTAAACAGTCGACAAAACCAATAAGTTGCCATTCAGTTTTTACTTACCAACAGTGTTTGAAATATTCAAATAATCATTTAAATTTACCGCCCCGAAACTCAGCTCCATTTTCTTCTTTGTGCACGGAACTTTTTAGACTTCGGGAATGAAAAGTAGTCATTTTTATTTTTACGGGTTTTACTTGTGATTTTGCGGGTGAATGCAAACCGGTTATAAATAATGGAGGGCGAGTCTACATGATTTTCCTTGAATTCGAAATTGTAAGTTCTGTCCTTAGATCACGACTGGCCAACTTCATGACCAATAATGTGTGTGGTTGAGATTGAAGGAGGAGTCAGGATACGGGCAATTCAAATAAAAATGGCGTCGTAACCTTTATCTCTCTCTAAATTAATTGCAAAGCTAGCTATTCGCCTTACCTACTCCACCAAAATTTTCATTTTACCTAATGACGGAGTGTCAATTGGTACTAAATGGAAGAATTTGGCTAACGACTTTTTATTTTTCTTTTTGTCACATTTATTAAGATATATCTAGTCAGATCGATTAATTTTACAAAAACTAATTTTACAAAATTCTTTGAATCACGATAGACTTAGCCATAATATTTAAGACTCAACGGTTGGCATTACCTTGACATTGGTAATTAACGGACCGCCCTATTTTCATGATCCACGAAAATAAGTAATTATATAGGAGATGCAAGCCTAAAATTATGAATCACTTTGAAATAGATTTACTAACTTGACAAATAAAAAAGGCAGAAAAAGGACTGTAATTAGGAAAGAAAATGGGGTGGCCGGATTACGATATCTACCTACCGCGCTTAACCAGCAATGATAGCTATAAAATCAACCAAAATTTGACCCGTCGATTTCGGTTTAAATTAAATAAATTAGGGTGAAAATACTAATAACTCAACGGTCAACACAATTAAAAGCGTGGGAAAATTCAACCCCTCGAGACCAGTTTTAATGACCTTTCCATCTTCTCCTCGTCGCCTTCCTCCGAAATTTCAAAATTGCTTTTCCCAGTTTCGACCTCTCCGCCAAACGCCTCTCCTCCTTCCAAGTTTCTTCATCATTCGAATCAATGCCGACATCAATGAGCGAATTTAAACCCTAACGTCCCCCTCTCGCCTCGCCGCTCCCGTCGCCGGCCGGGCGTCTATATATGCATGCCGCTCCACCGGTGAGCTCGCGGCCGCGCCTGGGGGAGGAAATGGCGACGTCGGCCTTCCGGTCCACGACCAAGAGGACGCCGATCGGGGCCTCGCCGGCCTCCGCCGACGGCTCCGCAACCTCCAGCCGGAGCTCGGCTCACCGCCGGTCGCGGAGCCTGAGCCGTTTCTCGCGCCGGCTGGCGGAGCCCGAGGACCCGTTCGCAGAGGACGCCGCGCCGGCGGCTCCCAGGGGGCGGTTCGTGAACACCCTGAGAGGATCGGGGCTCCCGGAGATCAGCCTCGACGATCTCGCTGTTGAGTTCTTCAGCTCCGGAGATCGGGGTCGGTCGAGCTCGCGGAACACTGACGTCAGCCCTAAGAAAGGGGAAAGCGCTTCGCAGAGGCGGGGGAGGTCGGTTTCCAGGCAGAGCTCGAGAGTTGGTGGCGGTGGTAAGGGTAATGTGCTTGAGGGTTCTGGTGCGGGGAGGGTGGCCCCTGAAAGTAATTCGCGGCGGAGGCGGTCGGTTTCGGTGGTTCGCTGTCAGATTAGCGATTCCGAGGTGAACTCGATGTTCTTACCTCCGCATGTCTTGAGAAATTTAGTCGCGTTTTTACTGTAGATCACAAGTTTTTAGAGGGCAAAGAAGCTACTGGCTTCTGAGCTACTTAATCTGTGAGAATTTCGGGTTTTGTTTTGTTCCTGAATCTAAGAAATGTTTCTTTGTATTCTCTAAATTTGATAGTGGTGACGATCGAAAGGGGTATGGATTTGCTACTGGCTTTCTAGACACATAACTTTATGCTAATTCCCAGAGTATGTCAAGCACAAACAGAAATTGACTGGCTGTCATTCCATGTTCTGTCCTCCTGAGATAAATTGAATTCGATAGTCTTTCTGTGATATAGAATCAAATGGCGCATTATACTTATGCCTTTGCTTGCTTTGCACATGCTAGAGTGATGTAGACAATTCTCGTGGTTCTTTTGGTTATGCTAATAATAAGACTGTGGGCAATGGGAACATCCAAAAGCTACCATCACAGAAACCCTCTGCTTCAAGCAACAGACAAGCACTGAGAAGGTCTTCGAGCCAAAAGGATCTCAAGTCCTATGACGGTTATTCTGTAAGTTCTCTCATTCCACCTATTCTTAGTGTTCAAATTTTAATGGTAAGGGTCTGAGATGGCATGACAGCAGCCAACTTCCATTCTGGACTCGCCTACTGGCCAATTTATGTGCTCCCTTAGGGCAACTCTTAGTATATAAATGATATTTAACGCTCTGTCTTATACTTATCAGAGCCATTCATCTGCACTGACTGATGACGAAGCAAAGGATGCTTATTCTGGGAAAAACGGAAGTGAGAGAACAATACGAGCAGTTTATGCCCAGAAGACTGTAAGTGTTTTGAAATTAAAACTATTGCATGTGGTAGCACACTGCAGTCCTTTGCCCTTTTGCTCACAATATTCTTCCTTTAGGCTGACCACCCCACTGGAGGGGATGTTAACAGTGGGTTGTGCAAAGCAATGCGTCAAGAATTCAGACATGCTATGGAAGAGATCAAGATGGAAATTGAACAGGTCTTAAACATTTCTGTCTTGATGGAACTGTTTGCTAACTGAATTCATCCCCAGTGAGTCCACCATTTGATTTTCGAGGAGTCTCTCATTGGTGCTTCTCTGTATTTTGGCTATGCTTGCAGGCTATGTTAAGAAGGAAGCCCTCTGTTGGAGCACATGACAATTATTTAGCTTTGGAAAATTCTGATGCTTGTAAGGCTGTCTCCACTATAAGAAGAAATTATGCAACAAAGCTAGAACAGGTATTACAGGTTACCTCAGCATCCTGCTGATGCTGATATTTATCTTATTTATTCTACCATGCACTCTCCTGCTGAGCAATTCCATAAGGTGACAATTTGTGAGCACTTACTGTACTGAGACATTGATCCTATGACTCGAATGTCTCTGGATATTTGAGCAAAGACTTCTTTAGTACTCTCTTAGAAGAACACCAGTCAGTTGATCTCATTGAAGGGTTTATTTTACAAATTGACAGTCAGAGAAGCGCAAAAAAGATCTATTAGCTGAAATTATGTTGGAAGAGCAGCGTGGGAAAGAGCTCAGTCAGATTGTAAATGAATTTCATCCTGATACAAAATCCCCTGTACCAGAGAAACCGCCGCGAAACAGAAAGGTAACATTCTTTCTCTTGATTTTTATCTTCTGCGAATATTTACTGTTAAATTCTCCCACTTGGTGACTTTAGCTCTCTTTTTTTGATAAAAACATCAGAAGAGTAATGACAAAAGCAGGATGTCTAATCATCTGGCTTTCGAGGCTGAGAAGTATATTCAGGATTTCATTTCGAGTGTGGAAGATACAGATATATCATCGTTAGATGGAGAAAGAAGCGATACGAGCTCAACTTTAGGTGGAACGACTAAGATAGATACTTCTCAAACTCCTGCAAAGTCCATGCCTCCTCCCATTGAAATGGATGGGGTTGTATTGCCATGGTTACAATGGGAAACCAGTAATGACGTTTCTCCGCCATCGAGCAAGAAAAAGATGCAGTCACCAATGGCTTCGAGAGCCGAAATGTTGGATGAAGCTCAGGTAATGGATAGATGCTGCCTGTCTTTTGTTTCTTTGCTGAGGGAGGGGGTCACTAATTTGTTTTATTTACAAAAATACCGACATTTGATTTTTGCTGGGTAGTTGTACTTGAATTTGTTGTCCATCATCTTTTCAATAATCAGTGGAACGAATGTTGTTGTAGTTATTCCTCTGCCTATCCTTGCTATCTTCGTTTCATCTGATTTCATACTGACTCACCTTTGTGAAATAGGAAGCTAGTACTGCACAGGACCCGAGCTATTTTTCCTCAAGCAGTCATGGTAGTTGGAGTCCAGGAATTGTAGATAGCCCTATAGTGGTGGTCAGAGAATCCATTGGCAGTCAATCCAGAGAATCTAGAAGATATAGTGGTAAACATCACTCAGGCTGCCATTTTGACCTGGATAAGTATCTGAACTTTCCAAGTGACGAGGATTTTCTATTAGAAAGGTGGAGACAACAGCGGAGAATCAATTCAGGTGGTCTGCTTCTCTGTCACCAAACATTCTTTTGACCATCCACTTGTTAACTACTCTTCCTTTTTATCAATTTTATGTGCTGCGTCTCTGTATAGACAATCTGGACGCATTAATTGTCAAGTGTTGTCAGAATAAAACTTCACTTCCCTAGTTATTCTTCCAAAAGATCCTGATGATTTTATGGCTTCCACTAATGTTTTCAGTTCAAAACTTCACTTGAAACTTCATGTTTCTTTATCCTGACATGGCTATTATGCAGAGGATGGAGAGTTGAAAGTACAGCCTTGAGCAAACCTAAGTTGTTCTTTCATGACCTGATAACTATGAAAATCTCTCGAACTGATTGAACCTGCGCTCTTCCATTCCTCTCTAGTTGCGTTGGTAGATCCCACTTACGCATCTAAATCTTGACACTTTGATTGGGATTCTTCGTACTTCTAAATTTCATCACTAAGAGGAACGGCATTGTTATCCTTTTCAAATGGCCTGATAGACAGACTGATCTTGTCATGAAAATGGCTGTTGTTTGTTATCCCTTATTTACTATGCTCGTCGGCATCAAATCTAGACTCGAGAGGGCTGGCCAACACTGGGTTGGGTTGAGTGATGCTTGTCGATGTGGAACGAGGAGAACGTGTAAACTGATTAGGGTTTTTCATGTCTCACACTTTTTATTATTAAATAATACTTAATGACCATAATAACTCTATCGGTGTTAATGACCATAATAACCCTCACACTGTAACAGTTTCTTAGGGATTCGTTTAACTTGCTTACTCCTAGGTCGGGTCTAGGCAAGAAAGAACAACACAAGTCTTGGCTAATTGGTGAGCTATATACTCTCTGTGTAGAGATTATTCTTAAGAAAGGAAAATATTGGACTCGACATTGATCACAATGTAGAACCGAATTTCCTCACGCCATCATTGCAGGGAAAAGATGAAGATGTAGACGGAACTTGCCAGTCGATGATAAGTCCGACCTCAAAATATACTTTTCGAAAAGAGTTCAAATTTCCTTTTTATACCCTATTGCCTTGTTTTTAAATCCAAGTCCATAGAGTAATTTCTAATTACTTCATTTTATTAAAACGAAAATCACATTGAGACCGATCTCCAGCGGGCGAAATTTGTCCTGAAATGTCCTACAGTCTCTCTACTTTTAATTGAAGCTAGCATGGCACACGTGATGATTCACGTTGCGGAAAAGACGACACTTGTTCCCAGATCGCATGTTGCAAACACTGATTCCCTCGTAGTTCCGTGGAGAGCATTGTCTTTCCGCCTGTTGGTTGTATCCTGGAGAGAAACTAGATATTGTGGTACCCCAGAAATGGTAAGCATGCAGTTGAGAAAACGCTCGACTTGAATGAAGCAGTAGGATCGACGAATCACAGCTGACGAGAGAGTAATTTCTAACTACTTCATTCTCTTAAAATGAAAAAATCACATCGAGTCCGGTCTCGAGTGGGCTAAATTTGTCCTGAAATGTTCTCTAGTCTCTTTTCTTTTAATCGAGGCTGGTAATGCACGCCTGATGCACGCTGCGGAAAAGACGTGATCATTTTGTATAATGATTAGGATGGGATCATGTCTATCGCGTGGACACTGACGAGTTCAAATGAAAAGTAGGAAGTTGTAAAAGAGAATTTGATTAGAGACAGTTGGAGATTATCAATTAGAAACCGAAGATTAAAGGGTATTTTCTGGATAACTTTCGGTAAGTTTCATAACCGCTAAGGTTGTGCGATTCAGATACATGATTTGAGCGCTGTAACTCAAATGATTAGGATACATCTACTAATTTGTCATCGAATCAAAATTCAAGTTATAATGACTTATCAAGATCAGTCAAATTCAAAATCGATTGTCATGTACTCTTATCATTCGTCTAGGAACTAAAATTGTGAGGGTCTCATCTCTGTACACGTCATATATAGTCCTGTTAAAATGACATTGATGGAAATATAGCTTAGCAGTTTTCTTTAAAAGAACACGATAGATAGAGACAGGAATCGATCGCGTTCATATATTCATATTCCAAGATTACTGAGGAGGATCTGCCAAAAATAACAAAAAAACAAAAAAACAAAAAATCCCTTGGCAGGAAAAAGAAAAGCAAACACCAAATCAAGTCGAAGGCTCCCCAGTTTCCCTACTTTTTCCTTCAAATGACGTGTTCGCTAGCAAGTAGCGATTGAAGAATGAATCTACGATAATGGGATCAAGGGGTGGAATATGATTCCGATATAACTTTGTTAGGTCAATTGATTCAGATGCTAATTTTGAGCAAAAATGGGGGAATAAATTAGACAAACGCACAGAAAGAGCTGAACAAAGGTAGTTTTAATATTCTTGGACTTGGTCTCAATCTCATAGCAATCTGGAAGCTACATCAATTCCATAATAGCCTCAATCCAAAGCGGATTTAAGCCCTCCTTAGAGAGCTCTAGAGGATAGGATAGAATAGAATGCGTCAATTCCCGTTAACTCAACACATCACGATCGTCAGATCGTGTGAATCTGACGTTGCATCCAACAAAATCAAGGGCTTTGGCGCATTGACTCGCATGAACTCTGACATATTCTAAAAGAATTTCCTTGATTGTTGGTGACGCATATCATTTGTTGCTAACAGAATAAAAGATCCTGAGATATTTCGAAACATTTAACCATCTTTTCTATCTCGACACACCTTACCTGTTCTCTAGCTTTTTCCATAGAACTTCGGGATGTGAAAAGAAAAAAAAAAAGGAAAAAGAAAGCGAGAGAGACAGTGATGGAAATCGAGGATCAATCGCTCAGCAACAAGAAAATGTCAGAGAAAGATCTCAATGACTGGCTTCCAATCACCAAGTCCAGGAACGCAAAGTGGTGGTACTCTGCCTTTCACAATGTCACTGCCATGGTTGGAGCTGGGGTACTAGGGCTTCCTTATGCCATATCTCAACTTGGGTGGTCAGTTTTTCCTTCTTTTTCATACATCAACAGATCATTAATCTCCTCGTCTAGGTCTAGGTTTTTGTCGCCTGTGACTTTGGTTAATGTTTTTACTTGTTTTATTTCGATGATCTGATTATAAGTATATGTTATTCTAGGGGACCTGGGGCCACTGTCACGATCCTGTCATGGATCATCACGCTATACACCCTGTGGCAAATGGTGGAGATGCACGAGATGGTGCCGGGGAAGAGATTCGACCGATACCACGAGCTTGGACAGCATGCCTTCGGCGACAAGATGGGGCTCTGGGTGGTGGTGCCGCAGCAGCTGATGGTCGAGGTCGGGGTGGACATCGTGTACATGATCACAGGCGGGAAATCGCTCCAGAAGTTCCACGACACGGTGTGCCCCGGCTGCAAGCCGATCAAGACAACCTACTTCATCATGATCTTCGCGGCGGTCCACTTCGTCCTCTCTCACCTCCCTAGCTTCAATTCCATCACGGGCGTCTCTCTTGCCGCAGCCGTCATGTCTTTGAGGTATTAAATTCTTCAGATTGCCAAATAATTTTTTTCTTTTTTGTCTTTTTATTGTAACTATAGGAAATTATATTTTCTAACAATTGATAGTCTAACACTATGTTTTGGTTCTTTCTTATCGACACGTCCTAAAGTATGAAATCATAAAATTTGCAAATTGCACACTTAATTTACTTATTTCAACGTAATATCAAATAATATTTCCTGTTTAAACCTCTTAAACTGTAAATCCATTAGCGAATGTACCCACAACATGTTCCGTATTTCATCTATTTTCCCTTTAGTGACCTTTCGATGTAGCTTATAATCATGTCAACTATCCAAAGTTTCCCCTTCTGTATTTTGATGTGGACCTTTTCTTTGTGGGGACTCAAAATTGCGTCATGATAGCCAAGGCACCTCATGTCAAGTTAATAAGAAATTTGATAATCCTGCACTTTTACTTGTTTGTAGGATAATCTTCTGATGCTGAAAGGATGCCTTTTGTTTCACTTCGGATACACTTAGAATTATTCTGGTAGTTCATGTCAAGGTATATTCTAGGTAATTCCGTCTAATTTTTGCAACTGATCGAGCGCTTTTGTTGTGGATCCGACACTGTCCGTGAAATCTTCATCGTTCAGCATGCGATCTTTTCAAGGTAATGTTCTCAAAATAACAATCATAACATGTGACTCCGCAGTTACTCGACGATCGCATGGATAGCATCGGCAGACAGAGGGGTTCAACCAGACGTCCAATATGGAAGTAGGGCCTCGACAACCACGGGCCGAGTGTTCGGATTCTTCAGCGCACTGGGCGATATCGCGTTCGCATTTGCCGGTCATAATGTCGTGCTGGAAATTCAGGCCACGATCCCTTCGACGCCTGAAAAGCCGTCAAAGAAACCGATGTGGAAGGGCGTGGTTTTTGCTTATGTGATCGTCGCCTTATGTTACTTTCCAGTCGCATTCATTGGCTACTGGGTGTTCGGAAACTCGGTCGAGGATAACGTCCTCATATCCCTCGAGAAGCCCCGTTGGCTCATCGCCGCAGCTAATATGTTTGTCGTGATTCATGTTATCGGGAGCTATCAGGTATAGATAGATAATTCAATCACCTCTTCATTCGATTACCTATGTTTGTACGCTTTTCTTCCTTTTTCTTTGGTCGACGAGATGTCGTGTGGATATCAGGTGTTCGCGATACCGGTATTTGATATGATAGAATCGTGCCTGGTGAAGAAAATGAAGTTCAAGCCGACTAGGATGCTCCGATTCATGACACGCAACTTATACGTTGGTGAGTTATCTAAACTTATTCTGACCCTAAATCTTGTCTTATCTTTTTATTGGATAGTTTTCTAAAGTTTATCTTTCATTACTTAATTAATGGGATACGATTTGTGCTTCACGATCAGCTTTGACAATGTTCCTGGCCATCACGTTCCCATTTTTCGGAGGGCTTCTCAGCTTCTTCGGAGGATTTGCTTTTGCTCCTACAACATATTATGTAAGCAATTTGTACTATATTCATTAACTTGTACAATGTTTATCATAATTTATGTGCTGACTATTTTTTTTTTTTTTTTGAACTTTTGTATGATATGATAATTTCAGCTGCCTTGCATCATGTGGCTTGCTATCTACAAGCCGAAGAAATTCAGCTTATCTTGGATCGCTAACTGGGTATGTTGGTAACACAATTTCTTTAATGCTGTGATATTCGACAAGTGATATTGATTTGGCACTTTATGCAGTTATACCTAACACTTCTTGATGAAAATGCTTTTTTTCAGATCTGCATCATACTTGGCGTTTTGCTAATGGTATTAGCCCCCATTGGTGCGTTGAGGGAGATAATAATTCAAGCCAAGGACTTCAAGTTTTATTCTTGATATATTGTTCTATTTGATGGATGACAAAAATGAAAACAAATCGTGTCTTAGGTTGATAGATTTTTATTTTATTTTTATAATTGATTAGGTATCATATACTATTATGTCCTTATATTTTTCGCTTTGGAGATAGATGAATGGATTATTAATATTTTTCAAATTACGTATTGCATCGATCCATTGTTTTCCTTAGCTTACATTTCCTCTGCTCTTATCATCACATCTTCTCTCTCTCAAGTTGTCGAACCAAATCGACATCTACTTCAATTTGTTAATCACCAGAATCCAAAATGACTTCAAAATTGGACAAGATGGAAGCGCGAAGTTAGAAAGATGAGAGCAATATCTTGTTTTGAATTCATAGAAGAGAAAAAAAAAAAATCCAACATTTCTATAGAGGGATAAGAACAACCACAATACAAAGATCTCGCGAAACAGCAGATATTATCACGTATCCACCACTTTTGGTGCGCCCGATAGTTTCTTGTTTTTCCATTATCTAATTATAGTCCCAAGCCGAGAGTTAGAGCCGCGTCGACGTCGAGCCTCCATGCAAAACCGCCGCCGTCCATCCTCCACACGTCGCACGGCAGCGTGAGCGAGCAGCTCCTCCGTCGCCGCTGCCGGCGTACTCCACCCTCACCCGGCACGTGAACGCCGCCGCCGCCGCCTCAGGCGCTCCCTCCTTCGCCACCAGCCACACCTCGAGCCTGCTCCGGTCCTCCTCCGCCGCCGCCGCCCCCACCATCCTCCTGAACGCCCCGTTCGTCCACGTGACCCTCCCCCACCCGTCGGACGTGAACCCCGGGCACGTGTCCCTCTCCAGATTGTTTTTCCTCTCGGCGTCCGTGCGCCCCAGGGCATCCGGGGCCACCCATGTGTCGGCCACCCACTCGACGCTGACCGTTGACGCCACCACCGGGCCCCGCGGCGCCGCCTGGTCCTGGACCGCTGACGTCCGATGCACGGGGCCCGGCACACGTGGCGTCACCGACGGCTTCTCGGGGGTGCAGCTCGCCTTGGAGTGGAGGGCTTCGTCTCGATTGCTGAAGCAGAGCCACCTGAGGAGAAAATATTGGGTGGTCCGGGACCGCCACGTCAGCGTGGTCCCGGATCACTCACACGGCGCCACTCGATTGCTCTCTCTCCTCTTTCTCTCTTTTGTCCCCCTCCCCTCATAAGTGGTCCGGGACCACGCTGACGTGGCGGTCCCGGACCACCCATTATCTTCTCGCCACCTGAGGGTTTGAGGTCCAGGAGCCCCCCTAAATCTGCACGAAGCCACCGCAATTAAAAGTGAAAAATTGCACTCGGGTCCTTGTTTACACTCTCTGCGCACTAACTCGACAATTCCACTATATATAGACCAAATAAAAGTTCATTGACAAGTGTATTTTGCGTTACGTTCGTATGCTAGGTATTTGCATTGTTTGGAAAAGAAAAAATGAAGGGGTGTTGAGGAATAAAGATAGCAGAATTTGAGAATTTTTCCCGACGATACTTCTCATGGAAATTTGAATAATTTTCTCAATTTTCGACCACCACTTCCATTCCCTCCTTTTTCCTTGGTGTCTCCAACACAGTATAAGGAGACTTGGCATATATTCATGCAATAGACTTTGATTTTTTGTCGACCATATGAAAAACCTAAGATTTCCATGGGCAGAAAGTAAATAAGATCGTCTAACAATGTTAACGAAACTAGCCTCAAAGGACTGCATCGCATCAGCAAATCAGAAAGAAACTGGAAGAGAAAATGGAGTTGTACACTAATTGGCGAAAACGTCTTTTTGGTTTAAACATGCTTTTATATAGGACCTTTTCTTAGATTTTTGGCTATATTTTTTTCATGAAATTTTCCCTTTTTTATATCGCGTTAACACGTGAAAGACAGTGCGCATAATTAAAAGGGTTTTGTTAAAGAAACTCTCTAAGCACTTGTCAACTACCCAAAGGAAAATTTGTTGTTTCCAATGCACTAAATATCACACTTTATGTGCAATTAATTAATTATTTCTTATCAAATATGCTTTAACAAAAGGCGTAAGAAAGCTCTTTAACGTGACACTAACTATAATATACGAACCTCCCTTTCTCTCTTTTTTTTGCTTGGTATAATTATATACATGTTAACTATAATACACACGTATTGAAAAAACAGAACACATGATAATTTGATCCATCGTGAACAGATCAAAGGAAATTCATTACTTACTATTCGGCTTCATTTTTATATAAAAATAATCAAAAAGGTTATAAACTTATTACACGCATTCCAATTCAATTCTAAACTTTTCAATTATGTCAATTTAATTATAAATATTTTCTATATTTTACTAATGTAGTTCATCTGGTCATCATGTGGCGCGGTCTACAATGTCATGAACAAAAATTATTAATTTTTTTAAAAAAATTATATTTGATTTGATTTGCTTTTTCTTTTCTTTTCTTTTTTCCTTCTTCCTCCGTCGGTTGCCATTGTCAAGACCATTGGCTACGGCCGGCTAGACCGGCAAAGGTCGCCTTGCTAGCCGGCCGCAAGTGAGGTCGGCCTCCCAAGCCCCCCCGCAGGTGAGATCACCCTTGCCGGCCGCCTGCCTCGCCAAAAGGAAAATATATGTGGAAGAATTTCTACCTAAGCCTGCTCCTCCCTTTGAAGAAGAAATTTTGTGGAAGAAATTCTTTTAGATATAATTGAATTTTAGATATTGAAATCACTTATATAGATACTAACCGTCTTATATGGTATTGTCAAATGACATGAACAAATTTTATTAATGTTTTAAAATTTTTTGAATTTTTTTTTATATTTTCATTTCTTTGCTTTGCTTTTTCTTTTATTTTTATATTTCCTTCTTTCTCCGTTGGTCGCCATCGCCAAAACCATAGGGCTACGACTGGCAAAGGTTGCCCTTGTTGGCTGGCCGTAGGCGAGGTCGCCCTCCCAGGCTAGTCACAAGTGAAATCACCCTTCCTGGCCACTCGCTTTGCCAGAAGAAAAATATGTGTGGAAGAATTTCTACCTAACTCTGCTCCTCCCCTTGAAGAAGAATATTTGTGGAAGAAATTCTTTTACATATAATTAAATTGTGAAATGAAAGCTATGGTCAAGTTAATTTTTAAAGTAAATTAATTATGCATCCTTGAAAGTATCTTGTTGAATAAGAGTAACAAAAGGCAAAGGACTTCTTTAACTATTATTCTTAATTATTCATCATAACTTCATATATTAGGATAAAATTTATGCATCATCCTCATATATGTTTCTGATCTAGATGAATCGGTAAACTCTGTTGTTATTAATCATGAGATCGATCTTTGCATCAATGTTGTTGGACAGAAACAAAATTCTTTGCATCAACTGTTGGCCAAAAAAAATTACACAGAACCACGAGAAAGAGCAGTTCATCAAAAGAACGTGTATGTCTTAAAACATGAACCTATTTCATTGGAATATTAATTGGCGTGCTTTTTAAAAAAAATAAAAATTAATGGACTCTAAAGCATAATCAGATAATTCAAGAAAACAAATTGCATAGAATTTAGAATAACTAGCACGTGCTGGATAATTGCAATCATAACGATCTGGGAAAAGAAAAGAAAGTAAAGATTACCAAGATAATCCATTTCATTAAGCCAAGAGAATCTCTCTCACCTGGTGATCCATACACGATCTTTTCCTCACGACACGGCTTTCGTTTTCTGTGGCGCCGTGCGGCGGGCCTCTTGATGCTATTGTTCCCCCGCTTGCTGTATCTTCTTCTCTTTCTGATCACCGGCTCGACGTCGTAGAGCCCGCTGCTCTCCAGCGAGGAACAAGATCCGCCGGAACCCGACCCGCTGGCCGCCGGCTTCGGGGCGATCGGCCGGAATCTGAGCAAGATCCGGTCCATCTCCAACGAGGACAGAGAATAATAATAGCCACTTCTCTTGGCTGCCATTTTCAGCACCCCCTCCTCGCTCCTTCTACAAAGCAAAGCACAAATAAAAGTATTCTGCGTTGAACTCGCGCTCTTACTTATATTCCTTTAGGCTACTTTATGTTTGCTTGAGGTTTGAGTGGTCATCGGGAAAGAACAGAGAGGCTTTATTTGCATGGAGCTTTGGGGAGAAGACGGGGATGGCATGTGCCAATATATACAGAAAGTGAGGGCACGACGACCCCCGTGATTGCGGACGCGTGTCGACTCAGTGTAGCGAGTGAACCATCCGATTGGGAAAGAGGGTTCAAAGTGGGACCGGCTTGGAGAGACGTGTCTCATTGGTAGAGGTAGACACCAATATGGTATCATTGAAAATTATTGCCGGCTCAGGTGAAGGGCTTTGTTCATTCTCTTTAATTTTGGATTTAAATTCCTGTAAGAAATGTTTAAAGAGCGGAATGCTATAAGATGTAAGCATGATCCGCGTGGGTGGTCCCAACCTAAAATCGGGAGTCACCCACTAAAGATTTTTTGAAATCGAAAATTGTTTGCTGGATTCATGAATCCATTAGGGAACATGACAGCCGATCTAATCTAGTTCCTGAGTTGTCTGGTCTCCAATTCTTGTAAAATTCGTGAGGGCCTCTGACGGTGGACATGATGATAGAACCTACCACGTCCACTAGCGTCATCATTGCCCCCCGTGCAAGAAGTTGCCCACATTTTGTGACCCGAATGATCATAAAAGATATTCCCAAGAACCCTAGATGAAGTACCAATGGGGACAATCCCATATACTTAGATGAGCAACAAAAGCAGAGGGGAGAGAGGGTACCAGCAAATGTGGGTGGGTACATACATGGAGACAATTCGACCAGGCTCAACGAGGTCAAGAGTCTCGAACTAAACTTCAACATGGTTAGAAGCACCCTAGGTTGAAAATCGAATTTGCCAATAACAGCAAAAAGCATGAGTACGCTTTAAGTATAAAATTTCACTCGGTTGCAAGTCTGCGAAGCAGCGACAGAGTGGAATTCGTGGCTGCGTGAGACTCTCACGGTGAGAGTGAGATGAGGCTAGGGTTTCTTCCTTTTGTTTCTATATTGAGGACCGTGACGCATGAGTAGGACTGCAAGGTAAATGGCAAAAGGCATGCGAGAAAGACTCATTTTCACTAAAAAGGGGCTGGAATTTTATATATATAGGTTTAGTCTAGGTAAGCAGTTCCACACTTAGAATAAAAAACCAGATTGGTATTCATCGATTCTAGAATCGAGAACTAGACTGGTTTCCATGGGAACCATCAATTTTAGACCGGTCCGATTTTGAGCCATCCAAGTGGTTTTTGATTCATTTGCATACCCTATCCTATATGCATCAAGCTAATGTAGCAAGTCCACCCTTGAGATCATTTGTCAAGGTAAACTAGTCAAGGTTCTTGGAAAATGAATCCAAATTCCATCTGAATTCTAAACAAGCCATAATAATACTAATAATAATAGTGGGGCGAGTAAGGGACAGGCCTCGGCCAAGATATTATAAAATTCTTGGGAAGTTAGGCCTTGTGCGAGATATTATTTAATTTTCGAGAATTTATCTTATGAGGATTTATATCACAATTGAATATCACAAAACATAACTCATTTTATGTATTTCATTTAGTACTATTTAGTCTGCAACGACACCATATTATTCAGATAATGAGTTTTCTCGACCTTTTATTGATGAAATTTATAGCATCAGTGCGTGTTTTATATATTTGCCTATGTACTGGACTTTTTTTCTTTTGTGCATTAATAATTTAAGAAATCCGTTCTTCACCGGTCTTTTCATAAAGTTTGCTAGTATAAAAAAAGAAAAGAAAAGAAATTAACACGAAATTACTAAGTTTTGTTTGTTTCCCGAAAATTAAATGATTTCAAAAATATTTTTTTAAAAATGATTGCTTATATCATTTACAAAAAAGAATAATAAAAAAATTTAGATGTTTTTCATTGAGTATTTATATTCAGAAATATAAACAGTCATTTTTAGGAGAATATTTTCTTTAACTAATTCATCTTCTATGAAATAAATAGTCCTAATTTATGTTAATGACAATACATTTGTCCAATGAAAAATGAAAAAGGACGAAGCAATGTAGCAACGAGTTAATTCATCTGCAGCGAAAACTAGTAAATAAGTGCTAGTATTACCGGTGAATACTCAATTATGTACACCTCTATCGTATCATGATTAGCACATTATTCTTTTGCAACCCTTATTGCTTTTTGTTGAATTATTCCGTCATCTTGAAGCTGCTCCAAAGTTATGTTGACTCTGTCAAAGAAAGAAGAAGAAGACACTCGATAAATCTCATCGGTTCTTAACGCGCTCTGCTTAAATCACAAGGGCAAGAGGCTTCTTGGACTGGTCTCGAGAAAGTTACTTCGGCACTATTCGGCTGCCAACCTGATGTCGCGTCTTAAATTGACCGGCTGAACTTTCGAGGATACATCGGCCGATCGTGTCATTGGAGAATCACAGATCTAAATTTGGGATTCACTCAATTCTTCTGGTTAGTGGACCAATTAAACAGTAACTGAAGTGCTTCTGCTGAAGCACCAGGCAAGACATTTCATTGAATTCTCCTACAACGCACGGATCGAAATCGTTTTCGCTTCTGAGTTCTTTGAGTAGGTAAATAACTCTACGCTTCGAAGCAGTTAGCTTCACAACGTAATAGCAAAGTCATAGCCAATGACCAAAAGCGGTTTAGGTGTCCACTTACAAAAGGAGAAAAGCAGAACATTTCCGTGTCGCTTATGTCTCCAGCACGCCATTATTTTTGCACCAATCTGATCGTGAATCATGAAAAATATCTCAGGAAAGGGTAGATAGGACCAAGATGGATGCGTCTCCTCTTTTTTCCTTTTCAATGCCATCGATCCTCGAGAGACTTTTTGACGCGTTCTGAGCCATCACTTCTCTTGTCATGGAATCATCAACTGCTCTCTCCAATGCTTTCAGGCCAAGTTTTTCGGCTCGATTCAACGTTTATCTAGAAGTTGAGATAGGCTTCTATTCCTGCGCCATGTGCCCCGAGTCAATTATTGTGAAATGGGCTACATCCAATTTGGTTGACGATGACAAGGACGTAAACCTTCCTTCGTTCACACTCTAGGTAATAGTCAGTGGCTAGATAATAAATAAATAAATAAAAGAGCAAATGGCCTGCAAAAATCTTCATGGTTTCATACATCCTTAGCCTGTCTTGTCAGGCGGTGATATAACAATGTGGCCGTTTACCAGAACAGGACCGAAATGGTTGGTATCAATCTAGAATGTTTTTCCAAATGGAAAGGCAGAAATCAGTGGAGGCATCCTACAAGGCAGATCCCTCTTATTTTGTTAAAAAAAAAAAAAAAAAGGTTTTTTGCCTGCTGATTTGAGTTAATCAGGCAGCTTCCTGCATAAACACAAGTTTTAACTTTAAAATAGATCTCCCGTCATCCGTATTACGATTTAATCAATTCTAGATAATCGCACCTCATCTCGTAAATGGTATGATAATGATCTGTCTACATATCTTATCATAGACTAATTTAGTATGGATAAGTCAAGGATGAAGTGACAAAGAAGGAAACTTCTGTTGTGTATGTCCCAGTCTCGGTGTAGATTATCACCTATGCCATAGACCAATTTGGGATAATAGGCCTAGTTCGTATGTAGAAAACTAATCTGCCACTCAGATGGCATTATATGTTGGTGGAAAATTGTCTAAAATATTTTAAACCTATTACACATAAATTTTTCAATTTTTCCAATTGAGTTCATTTAGAAAACTTTGGCCGGAAATCGCTAACGTAAACGTTAGCCATCCTATGTAACATGGGCGATGCTAAATGGACAAATTTAAATAATTTTTTGAATTTTATATTATCTTTATATATTTTTCTTTTCTTTCTTTTCTATTTTAGTTCAAAGGGTGGCGAGGCCGCAGGCCACTAGCTAAGGGACGATGACCTCCACTGACTAGTGAATAAGGGCTAGCGACCCTTACCGACCCTGGGTGAGGCCCCCACACCCTAGCTTCTCTAGATTTGGTGAGGGCTCTTGAGCCCTTGTTGTGGCTACGGAGGGTGTCAAGATCTACCCTTGATGTGGCTAATGAGGCCTTGGGTGAGGGCTTGCAAGCCCTTGTTGAATCTAAAGAGGGTCGCGACCCTTGCTTCTGATTAGCAAGCGATCACTAATCCTCCGATGGCCTTGTGAACCAAAAAAGAAAAAAAGAAAAAAGGAACAGAATTTTTTTTTAAAATTATTAAAATTATTTCACATTAGTGCCTATCATGCCATATACAATTGGATAGTTACATCAGCAATTTCCCAACAAAATTGATCGGATAGACTCAATTGACAAAATATGAAAATGTTTATGACTCATTTGTTAAAATGTTTATTACTGCATTGATAAAAAAAAAAATAGATTTAAGACTTTTTGGATAATTTTTCCAATTGGTGATGAACTTTACGCTTTAATACTTTATAATCAAAATCTTGTGGATGGAGTTTTTATCATTAGTATCATGCTCATTCCATTTCACACCAGAAGAGAAGACCATGCTTTGACTCTCGGGTTTCTTGTTTGAGTGAAAGAAACTACATCCTTTCCAAGAAAGGCAGCTCCTGGATTTTGGTTGGTCCAACACGACCCAATTACGTGACCGAACATCTCTTGGAAAGAGATAAGTATGTCATGTTTTGTCTGATGTCGCGTACCTCTCAAACATATAATATCCTAAGAGATACATCATGCACGAAACTCGCAAAACCCAAGCCGAGCATTATTTGCTTCCTCACCTCCAATTACAAGAGCATTATATGTGCGTGATAGATATATATTATATTCATATCTATTTCTCACCACGTTTCTCAAGGTGTTTTGAAGTCTAAGCGTAAGCATACTTTATTAGTGTTAATCATAAAATCGAGAGAGACACGCGATGTGAACGGTATACCTACATTTAACTTTAATAAGTCAAAAAAGAGAGGGTAAAGATAGCTCTAATTGGGGAAGTTAGGACCTATTCATTTGATATCACTAAAAATGCTTTGCCAAGATCATATGTCTGGCCAAAAGTTGCAGATGCTGCGGGACCTTTGATCTAGAGCCCTTGATTATTAAATTGCCCTAGAAGAACAAAAGTCACCAAGGTAACACACTTCCCGCACATCATGTAGATTTTGTTGTCGCTGTCTTTGGAAGGAAATCAGATCTGCCACCATGATTTGAGCCGTGCCAACCAATGGTTCCAGGGCACATCAAACAAAGGAATCGCGAGTCATAAAGTAAATGACATCGATAATTTTGACATTTTACTAAGTAGGCAGATATACTCGGAGCACCGCCACGTGTCCGCATGGGTACCAACTACTCAACACTGCATATATATATACAGGGATTAGGTTTGTTTGGCTTTGGGACCATGATATTTTCCCATGAAGCCGCTAGAAGGATCGTCTCTCTAGGACGAAGAAAAAGAGGCATTCCCACTGGTTCAAATCAATCCTTATTGTTCCAAGATACTGGTTACTGTGCGGGAATGTACTATGTTGAGTAAAGACCTCGTGTTTTGGAATATACCATGGATCCTCCAAGGGCAAACCCTAAAAGGTTAGCCCATGGATGCCACATCGTAAGAGTTCCTTTTTGATTCGAGTACGAAGATCTGAGAAGATAAGAAATGCTTACCTTCACTAAGAATGACTCTAAGAACGTCCAATAATCGCTTACAATCTTATGTGAATTGGAGAGAATTTTAGATATGCTCTTAAAGTACCAATGTTCTTGTCTATCAAAATAAATTAGAGTGTAAGTTGAATAAAATATAAAAGGAAAAAAAATCATGATGTTTACCATGTTTTGATTCGCTTGGACAGAAAGGGATGGCATAGTTCATAAGCACCTTCCTATGGCCGACCGTCAGCTTTCGTTGAGGCCGAGGCCGAGGCCTAGATCCTGGCAAGGTTGGTCCTCTTTTGTGGCCAGTTGCCAAGGCCCATTGCAGCAAAAGAAGAAAGAAAAAAATAAAATTAAAAATTAAAATATTTAATTATCTATTTCAACATCGGTCATGTCGGGTAAGATGATTGACATCTGTGTCAACATTTCCGAGCTTATGTCTCGAGTCTAGCCTCAATGGACTTGAGCACAATTGTCGAGGTTTGGGGTGTGGCTTAGATGGAGTTGAGCTTGACTTCGATGGACTCAGCCTGAACCATTTGGGAATGCCTTACAGCCAAGGGCTTCAGAACAAGTTTTGAAGTTCTCATACCAAACATATAGTTTCTAATCCAAACATTGATTCCTAGTCATATTTTATAAAATGATTTCCGATTTTCAAAAGAAAAAATTGTTTTCCTAAATTTAAGTTTTGGTAGAAAAATCACTTTCATTATCACAACACCAGAAAATATTTTTGCAAAACAAATTAAACCTTAAGATAGACTGAGTTCGGTTGGTCTGCCAACACACATCTCTCAAAGAGTCTTCATTCCAAATGATACGGAATCATCTTCCCTCTTTGTTAAGCAAAAGCGACGACAAATACAGAAGCAAAAAAATGAGATAAAAGTACGAAATAGGAAGTTAACGTGGCTCAGCCATTGGACTCCATCTATGAGCGAAGGAGGAAGAGCAATTCACTACGGCTCCATTTATTTCATAAAACATATTTTTTGAGCAAATATTTTTTAGTATTTGAAGCACTTAAGAAAGTGAGTCAATAAAGAATGTTTTTCTAGTCAATAAAAAATCTATGCTTAAATTTGGAAAGATGATTTTCCTTTCTAAAGATTGAAAACTATTTTCAAGAATATGAGTTAATTTTGGCACTTAGACAAAAAATCCTTCACTTGAGTACGAGAACCCCAACGCTAGTTCTTGGGCCCTTGGTAGCGGTTCTTGGGTCAACTGAGGGCAAGCCCAAGTCCAAAGAGGCTGAGCATAGAACCCTAATGCCTGAGCTAGGTCAACAAAGGTTGGGTTCAGGACATTGGTGTCTATGACCGGATCCCAACGCTCAAGTTTGAGTCCATAGAGGCCAAACTTAGGACCCCAGCACCTTTGCCTGGCTCTGTAGCACCCCACCTCTAGTAAATTGAGGCCGGGCCTGAGAAACTAGTGCTTGTGTTCAAATCCTCAATGCTCGGGCTCAATCCATTGAGGTCAAACCCGAATCTACTGAAGCTAGGCTTGAGATGCTGATGACCTTGTCTTGGGTCTTCAATGCTCGGCCCAAGTCCCCAATGCTTGGGCCTCAGTGCATAGAGGTTAGGCTTTGTACCCCAAAAGCCTATGCTAGGATCCTCAACAACTATGCTAGGGCACTAAGTTCAAGTCCAAGTCCATTGAGGCTGGACTCGAGACCCTAAAGCTTGGCTAGGGTCCTTGCGTTCGGGCTGGAGACCCGAGTGCTCCTATGGCAAGGTCCTCCACTTCCACCACAGCTTTTTGGGTCACAAAAGAATTCATGGAATTGGATCAATCGAGCTAAAAAGCTAGCAACACAGGTAACATAACAATAGCATTCATTACCAATCGGGTATGTAGTATGGACAAAAAATAAGAAAAACCAAGACATAATCATCATATTGATGGGGGGAAACCACATCAATGTCTCGTTCCAAGTGTCATGTTACTATTATAGTCAAGTGATCGTGTTTGCAAATAATTTTTCAACGTGCACCAAAAACGAAAGTCAGTTGATTATTAGCGATACTTCGTCGACTTTCCTTATTTCCCATAAAGACCTTCTGTTTGACAACACTTTATTAAGTTGTTAAGATGGTCCACCTTGGGCCTATAGCTGACTTACGAGCACTCAAAGCGGGTCGAACCCATCAAGGATCTGTGGCATAGCCATGCGACTGTGTGGCTTTCCATGTCCGACTTCCAAATGGATCATTCGTGACCCTCCCTCCCTCTCTCTCTCTCTCTCACACACACACAAACAAACAAAAGGGAATGACAGAGTAGAGTCCAACCATTTCAATATCAAAATGAAAAATGATTGGGCCTAGATGAAATTAAAGCATCTTTAAGAGTAAACTTTGAGCCTTTGCTCAAATTAGGTCCACGGTTCAACGCTTTACCCAAGAACGTAGTATCACGACATGCTATCTTTATTTTATCGCCAAAGACTATACAAATTCTCAATATAGACGCCCATTCACTGTGATTGCACCCACTGAACTACGACTAGCCTTTGACACTCTTGACCTTACGATTTTCCAAAAATCATATTCACTCTTTCAGCTACATGTTTCTTCTCTGCTTTCTAATCCACTAGGCTGAGTATAAACCCATTGATGCAAATTCCTTGTATGCTAAGGAAGAATATTGCTTAGTTTCAAGCGAACCACTGGTCTGTATTGTTCAATTACTCTACTATCTCATGGAAAAATCATCTTCAATTTGCAGCAACAGAACAACTGGTAATAGTCATAGAAACACAATTTATTCATCCATAGCAGCAGTGGAAATTGGTAAAGGCAAAGCAATACGTCCCTTAAGCCATTCATAGGAGACAAACAGGCTTTCAGAGCTTGGAAGACCCCCTAGGATGATGCACGACGATGTGATTGTAGGCATCGAGCGTCAGGAAATCGTCCAACACTGGCGCCGTGCATTGCCTCGTGAACATCTTGCCAGCCTCCTTGTACATCCCCTTCTTGAACTTGTCCTTCCCAACCTCTCTCTCAATCCTGGCCACCTCTTCCTCCACCACCCTCGCGAATAGATCCAAGCTCACTCTCACTCCAACCCCATCACCGTCCAGCTCCACACCATACTTCAGCCACTGCCAGTTCTGGACTCGGCTGATCTCGGCAGTTGCAGCATCCTCCATGAGATTGTAGAGTGGGACCGACCCTGTCCCTGTGAGCCAGGCTGCCAGGTATTGGATCCCAACCCGAGTGTTGAGCCGGAGGCCTTCCAAAGTTCGGACCCCTCTCGGCCTCTGGAGGAGGTCTTCCTCGGTTATGTTGGCTGCGTCCTCTCTCTTGACTGATTGGATCTGGTGTGGCGCATTGCCCATGTGATTCGTGAAGACCTCCATACAAGCCGGGATTAACCCCGGGTGAGCAGCCCATGTCCCGTCATGCCCGGCCCTGACTTCTCTGAGCTTGTCTTTCCTTACTAGTTCCAGCGCCGCCTCATTGGCCTCCGGATCATCTCTGATCGGGATTTGAGCCGCCTGTCAGAAAATTAGGACAACAGATATTGTTAGACCGATGACAAAAGGCTCGACTCTACTTCAGTACTAAAAAAATTCCATACCATGCCTCCCATGGCATGAACACCGCGCCGATGGCAAGTCCGGATGAGGAGATCAGAGTAAGACCTCATGAAGTGCTGGGTCATCCCGACCTGAAACCTGTCAGGCAGTAGGCGATCGGGATGAGCCTGGAAGGTCTTGACATAGCTGAAGATGTAGTCCCATCTTCCGCAGTTCAATCCAACCGAGTGATCCCTCAGCTCGTACAGTATCTCATCCATCTGGAACACTGCAGGTAGTGTCTCTATCAATACCGTTGCCCTTATGCTCCCTCTCTCGATGCCCGCCATCTTCTCTGCCCTCTCAAAGACGCTGTTCCATATCTTCGCTTCCCTGCCGACCCCAACGCAACAATCCTTTAGCTAATATTCGTGGAAAAGTTCACGGCGCACTCTGGCCTATTACATTAGGATAAAATCTAGGCGTCCTTTGTAAGTTGCTGATCTCTTAACTACAGTTAATATACTAACACAAGAAGGATATGGACCCTGCATTGATTATTGTAATGCTAATAGCATCCTAATGGACACAAACCAGGACGTTTCATAGTCCACCAAGCGATCACCAAACTCACTGACTGGAAATATCATCTAGCCGATGGATATATCACATAGTCGATATGTAAGAATGATCTGTCTGGTAAAGATTCCTAGTTGCGTACCTGGAATGCTCCATCTTAGGTAGATAGAAGAAGGGCCCGAACCCCTCACCCTGCATTTTCCTGAATGAAGCGTAGTTGTGGAAGAAGTAGAGGCCAAAGTCGACGAGGCAACCGGTTGCAGGCTCGCCATCGATGAGGATGTGAGACTCGGGCAAGTGCCAACCTCGGGGCCGGACAAAGAGCTTGGCAATCTGGTCATTGAGCTTGTAGACCCTGTTTCGGGCCTTGTCGTGGAAGGTTATGGTCCCATCCACCGCATCCTTCAGGTTCACTTGCCCTCTCATCAGGTTCTCCCAGCTCGGGGATAGCGCATCTTCGAAGTCTGCCTATTTACACCAACGAAATGTGTCATTATCATAATCACAGTCGACTTCAGACTCAAAGCATCAGTAAGTTCATAAAGATTCTCCTAAATAAGTTGGACATGTCAGACGTGCGTGGCAAGTTAGACACTCACAAAACGAAGTGCTTTGTTCTCATGGACATAAAGATATAGAATTCGCTCACCATGAAAACTTTGGCGCCAGAGTTGAGCGCGTTGATGATCATCTTGCGCTCGACAGGGCCAGTGATCTCCACCCTCCGGTCAGCCACGGCTGGTGGGACCAGCGCGCACGTCCACTCGCCTTCCCTCACGTACCTCGTAGCGGGGTCGAACCCGGGCAGCGCGCCGGCGTTGTAGCGCTGCTTGGCGGTGCGGCGACACTCCACGGCGTACTTGATGTGGCCCCTGAACTCCCTCTGCAGATCGGCAACGAACTGCAAGGCGTCCCGGGTGAGGATCCTGGCGAACTGGGCATCGTAACGCCCTCTGATGTCCACTCCCTCGGGGACGTCGTAGCCGGACGCGGTGTTGGCCTTGTTGGTTGCTGGTGCTTGGTACGTGAACGACCCGAGATCCATCATCTTTTTCCTGGAGCGATGGTGCTACTTGGCAAGTTTTGAATGTTGGTGTAAGGAACTACTGGAGGTGATAGGGGGTGGTGGAATTATATAGCAACAAAACTGGGAGGCAAGTGGATAGGTACATCCTGCGTTATCGTTATGGTCTATCTTTGGAGTTTAATTGGCTTTATGTCAGTTTTCTCTCTCTCCTTTTTTACTCAATTACCAATTCCATTCACATGCCTACAAAGGAGCTCTTGAAAAAGAAAAAAAAACAAATTGCTCTCTTTGCAAATTCATTTCAGTATCTTGCTTAGGGTCTGAGTGGTTTGATTTTTAGTTGGTTCTGAATGTTTGGATGCCCGTAAGAATTATAAGAATAAGGAATCCTGAAAAAAATAAAACACAATGGCAATTTTTTAGGGTGAGGTTTAGCCGCAACCATGACTTTTCGCACGTGTCATTCATACAGTCATGTTCACCCAGAGCTCAAATTAACCTAAAAACTTAACATCTTTACGTACCACCACAGCAGGAAATTTTAGCTTTGGGTACGTTTCCTTTTTCACTTTCATACAAAGAGACGGACCTTAAATCGAGTCAGGCAAGGCGCAAGTAAAATTAGATTGACCTCGTTATTTACCTGGGATTGCGTAATTGGAAGTGGGGATATGAGATGATAAGGGCTGATGCCTTGAAGTTTGTGCATGCCTTGGGAGGTGCACCTTGTTTGGATATGGTGGAAGTATGGGACATCTGACACGTGGCACGCATTAGGCCGTTTGACGTCCATCACGGTTCCAGGATATCGCCCTGGTTTCCGCACCCACCGATTTGATTCCGCGAGATAATATAAATATTCACATCTTTTGGGTAGTGACCTACGTTCGTAGTCCCCACAGCAAGAATACCACGATCGAACTTCGAATACAATGGTTTTGATTTTGCGAACTTTCAGAATTTAGGTTCGATTAGGATTAATTCGTCCTATAATAATCTAATAAGGATGAGAATTGTTACACAGTAGAATTAAGAATTAGATTGATGGAAACCTATCTAATTTTAAGTTTCAAGATATACATGATAAATTTTATGTTTCAAAAATTGGGAAATTTACTTCGACGGACGGATTTTCAAGTTTTATGTAGGTGGAACTTTGAACCTAAAATTTGAAACTAATTTTTGTATTTTTTATTTTATGGTATCTAATGACAAATATATAATTTGGAATTACTAATCTAAGCTTCCATTTTATGATTGAGACTTTTATATTATTGATATTTTATATTTTTTGTATATCTAAATATAAGTTGTAATCAATAAATAGTGATAATCATTAAGATCATTCAATTAATAATACAAGTGAAAATCGGGTAAAATCTAAAATTGATCTCGAGATCTATGATAAGATAGATTCCAAATTTTAGGGTATGTAGAATAAATTCAAGTTCCAAAAAATAAAAATGTTCTTTTTTTGTTTCGCGAATAAAACAAAAAAAAAAGTGTTTATGTTTGAAGAACAACTTTTGAACAAAAGAATGCGTTTGGAACGTTTGTTATGAGAATAAAAAATGAATAGAAACACGTTTGATAAATTTTATTCTTTTTTGTTTATTTTAATTTTTTAAACATTTTTATTTTATTTTTCATTTTTTCCTTTCATTTTTTTTTTTCGGTCCGCCTCTCCGCGGCGACCGGCCTTGACCGGGCCGGCCTCGCCGCCGTGGTTAGGCAAGGCTCGGCCTCGCCTTTGGCTGGGCGAGCTCGGCTCACCCAAATCCGGTGAGGTCGAGCCTCGCCGGGGCCGCCGACGCTCGGTGAGGTCGCCGACCCTCGACGGCGGCCACCGGCTATGGCCGAGGCCGGCGACCGGCCAAAGAAAAAAGAAGAAAAGAAGAAGAAGAAAAGAAGAAGAAAAGAGAAGAGAGAGAAGAAATTTTTTTTTTTTTGGCTTCGAAACAAGTGTTTTTTTTTTTCTCCAAAAACAAGTGTTTCTTTTTGTTTTTTTTTCCGGCTTCAAAAAAAAAGAAGAAAAGAAGAAGAAAAAGAAGAAGAAAAGAGAAGAGAGAGAACGCAATTTTTGTTTTTTTCAAACGTTTTCTCCGTAAAACAACTTTTTTTTTTTTTGCTCCAATTTTGTTCCCGAACAAATAACAAAAAATCCGTAAACGCAAGTGTTCTTTTTTTGCTCCCGATAACAAAACGTTTCTTTGGAGCGAAACCTAAGAAACCTTTCTAGCTAGTAGGTTTCAAGTTTTAAAAAACAAGGGATCTATTTTATTGGGTAGATTTTAGGTTTCAAGTGAATTATGAATGAAACCAAAAACTATTCACCCCTAGCTTAAACCAAAAACTTAAAAAAAAAAGAAAATTGTCCTAGCGAAACCACCACTGAAGGAGCACAATCCGTGAAGGGGAAGTGTCACTGGGCCTACCGTGCTGGGCCTACCGTGCTGCGATTTTGTTCATTCGGCCCATCTATCCGAGGAACAGAAGAATTCATAGTCTGGCCCGTCACGCCAGTTAAGGCCCTGAAGCCCAGGCACGACCGAAAGGAAGGCCCAAGCCCATGGCCTCACGTCGGCCGAGGGGCTAAAAACATAAATATCACATCATCTGAGGACCAAAATGAAAGACGACAAAGTAGGAGCCGCCGGCCTTGACTCGACGCGTAGCGATAAGAAAGCAGTGCCGTCCATCGAAGGAAAGCAAATCAACAAACGCGCTGAGTCGACGAAGATTCGCTAGGGTTTCGTCCTCCTCTCAAAGCATCCTCGCGATCTGCCGATTCCTCCATCGTCGCGACGCCTCCACACGCGTCTCTCTCTCTCTCTCTTCATCCTCCGGTAAGGCTTTCAGTACCTGCGGATTTCGAAGGAGCGACGTCCGAAAGCCCCTCTCGTTTCGTCGCGTCTAGGGTTTTCAGATTTCCTTCCCGGTTCCGTTCCCGATCCGTCTTAGTCGGGTTCTCCGGTGTCTGTCGTCGCCGATTGACGTCCGATCTGCAATTTTCATTTCGTGTTCTCTCTCTCATTTACTTTAGGGTTGCGACTAGGTTCCTAGACGATCTGCTGTTGACCACCGGAAAGTGATCGTGGTCGGGCTATTGGTTAGGTTTCCTGTCGTAGGATTGTGTGATTTTTCTGGTTCTGATTCGATTGGGTTTTGAAAGGGTGATCCGTCCGATTGCTTCGTTCCTACTGTCGTTTTGGGGATCGCGGGTTTTTTTTTTTTTTTTTTTTTTTTTTTTGTGTATTGAGACGTCAGCTGTGGGTTTTTGATAAAGGGAGTTGTGGTTGCAAACAATATGGCAACAGGGAAATATCGTGTTTCTAGGAGATTGGATTGTGACTCTTCCTCCAGAAGGGATGGTCGTGACACGATTCGCTCAACTTGTCGCGGCGAATTTAGCCAGTATCGTGGCCATGCGGATAAGCGGAGTGATGGGCGCAAGATGGAGTCCAAGAATCGAGATAAGGAGCATCAGCTTGTTGAGGTGCAGAGGGGTGCCAAGTTGTACCAAGATGGTGTGCAGCATCCCCCTGAGAAGAAGAGGAAGTTATCCCCGGTGTTATGGGATGTGGAGGACAGGGAAATCAGGATATCATCCAAGAACCGAGTGGTTTCAGCCACCACTATTTTAAGTCCTCCTATGGCTCCATCTACAATGTCATCGAATGATGAGTCGGGTGGCTGTGTTTTGAACTCCTCTATCTCATTGGATATGGTACATGGATCTGATCTTCCTATGGCTGATCAATCTATATCTCTCAGTGCATCTGGATGCAAGGCCCAGGCATTGCATCAGGAGCAAAGTGAGGCTGGTGATCAAGATGACAGTATGGTCGAGGATGGAGAATTTGTTCATGAGAGGACCATCTCTATGTCACGATGGGCATTTGATAGTGATTCACCGAGTCTTATCTGTGCATCTGATGATGAAGAAATGATACTGGAGAATAGAGCATTGGTCACAAAGAGGTCAAGTCCAGAGAGTGGGGAGTTTCTTCCAGGAGGCTCGGGTCATCGAACCAGGTCTTCTGGATCTGATGAGATTGGGCTGGCTGGTGGAGGGAGTGTAGGAGAATCTGAAGATGGTGACCAAGCTGTCGTCATGGATGGGGATCGCACTTATCTTAGCGATGCAGACAACAACCATGATGACACAGATGATGAGAACAATAGAGAACATCAAGAGTTTGAAGTGTCCTCATTGCCTGCAAGACGAAGTATAAGCATGCTTGATTCTTGCAGAAGCGTCTTTGAATATGAAAGACTGAACAAGATTAATGAAGGCACTTATGGGGTTGTCTACCGTGCACGGGATACGAAAACGGGGGAAATAGTGGCTTTGAAGAAGGTGAAGATGAACAAACAGGACTCTGACGGTGGTTTTCCCCTAACATCTTTGAGGGAGATAAACATTTTACTGTCCTTAAATCACACTTCTGTTGTAGGTGTTAAAGAAGTCGTTATGGATGATGATAATAGTATATTTATGGTCATGGAGTACATGGAACACGATCTCAAGGGGCTGATGGAAGCAAGGAAGCATCCTTTCAGTACAAGTGAAGTCAAATGCCTGATGCTTCAGCTATTGGAGGGCGTCAAGTATCTTCATGATAATTGGATACTTCATCGTGATTTGAAGACATCGAATCTTCTTTTTAACAACAAGGGTGAGCTAAAAATATGCGACTTTGGGTTGTCAAGGCAGTATGGGAGCCCATTGAAGCCGTATACTCCTCTCGTTGTTACCCTGTGGTACAGGTGAGCTGCATACTTTTTCGAATAATAAATTCATGCAACATGTATGGGAAATTGGGCCATTCTTACTTGTTGAGGATGACGAGAAGCCAAGTATGTTACCAATTAGCTGTTAATAATGCTTTGGAATTCATGAGCATCTATTATTCCACATCACTTAATTTAGTGTTCTTTTTGGGAATTTCTATTTGCTTTAAAGATTGTATTTTCCAAAGTACCAGCCCAGAGAATCCTGCCCTCTTTTATTTTACACTCTATCTTCTTGGGACTCTACTTGGGCACATAAAGATGGCTCAGTCATGTTATGTTTCCTTTTATGTACAGTGTGGTTGCCTTTTCTTTTCCTTTTTCATGCAGTGCACATAGGTATTTCTGAACTTTGCAGTATATAATTGTGGTTGAGCCTTGACAGTATAATCTGATGTGCAGAGCACCTGAACTTTTATTGGGAGCAAAACAGTACTCAACAGCAATTGATATGTGGTCAATAGGGTGTATTATGGCTGAAATGTTGGCCAATGAACCGCTTTTCAGGGGAAATAGTGAAGTCAATCAGCTTGACAAGGTAGGAACTTTGACATAATAGGTCCTTTGTCTTGTTTTTTCAGACTCTTCATTCAGTGATTTTCTTATTTGAAAACTGTGCTGTGCAGATTTTCAGGACTCTTGGCACACCCAGTGAGAAAATATGGCATGGATTCTCTGAATTGCCTGGTTCAAAAGCGAACTTTGTTAAACAACCGTAAGTGTTCTGTAGTGACGGTAGTCTATCTTAGTGCTGGGAGCAGCTTTTTTCAAGACATTATGTTTTCTCATTGTTTGAGTATGATGTTTTTTCTTCAGGTATAATTTGTTGCGAAAGAAGTTTCCTGCTGCATCTTTTACTGGAACTACTGTTCTTTCTGAATTGGGGTTTGACTTGCTGAACAGGCTTCTGACATATGACCCAGAGATGGTAATTCTCACGAAGCTTGTGCTTTACAAATACGTCCTTGTTGTCTGTATTTATCAATGTCTTTTCCACGTGCAGAGAATAACAGCAGATGAAGCCCTTGAACATGATTGGTTTCGTGAAGTTCCACTGCCTACTTCTAAGGATTTCATGCCAACATTTCCCCCTCTGCATACTGTTGTCAGATGATTGCCTGCAGCCAGATTGGATTTTTGGACAAAGAATTTAACCTGCAGTTCTCCCTGGAACAATTCAATTTGTTTGAGATGGCTGTCTTTCTAAACCTCCTGCTTTGATTTCTAGGCATCTGGAAGATTGTCTCGCTGGAGGAAGAGTAACTGCAGGGGTGCATAATTGCATTTTCTGTCCTTGGCAGGAACCTAGAAGAATCATTGATGATAGTAACAGTGGGAAACTGCTCCGGTCAAACAATTTACTACTATTAACATCTTCGCACCTCCCTTGAGTTTGCAAGGTGTGCAAACTGGTTCCTGACTTTTTCTTGTCTTCTCTTTTGGTTGAACCACAACAGGTTCCATTTTTGTAAATATGTGAATGTAAATAGTCAAATTAAGTTGATAAATGATGTTCGGATCATGATTTCTTGACATTACATCCAGTACTCAAGAGTTTACTAACAGATGAAGAGATGCAAGCGATACTGGGTATTCGTGCCTATGAGGATCAAATCCCTTGAGGTATTGAATATGCAATGATCCGACAAAAGTTTTCAATTCCTTTTGTATAACGCATGCTTCTGTTGTTGTGAGAAGGTGGATTGCATTGAGTTTCTTCGCTCAGTATTGGTGAATTTATCTAACAGAAGTTGAGATGGCCGTGTAGATTTCTTAGGGATGAGCAGAAGCCCTGAAAATCCTTGTTAATTGTAAGACAAATAAGTTATGAGGCTTTGATTTGAATGATGATATCGTACCTTTTTTTCCTTCTTGGTATCAATTGATGGAGAGTATCTTCTATTTTTGAGTTGACTTCTTACTTTGGAACCATGCAACTTTAAAAGGAAGGGTTGAAGTACTGAGTGATTCAATTGAAAATGCCTTTCCCTCTCTTTCTAGTTGAGTTGTAACATCCCTCTTGTCTTGTTATCTTTTGAATGGGGCTCTTTTGTACTTATGCTTGTAGAAGATCCACTGGATGGTGGCATTGGGAGTGCAGGGATGCTTCAATTTGATGCCTCCGAAAGAGTGGAAAGATTTTTATTTGGGATGCGTTCTTGTTATACCGTTAGTTTCTTTTTTTGGCATGGTTTACGATATCTTTTTTATTGCTGTGATGAAGGTTAGTCAATTGGCCTGCAATTGATGGAGCAGTTTCATCTTTGACAGCACTGGTTGGATGGCGTGCTTCTTTTCTCAAATCTGCATTTATCAGGGGGTCTTAAGTCTTTAATTCTTCTGGCAATGCTTGCTTCAATAGGTTTATATGTTGCGAATGCCATTTCTGCTGCAAAATTCTTTGAATAGATCTTTTATTGTCCTCTGTGTATTGTTCAACGATGACAGATGAATTTCGCTAGATCAGCCTTTCCAGAACAACAGCCATGCAGTATCACCTCCATGTGAATATTCCAATTCACCTGTCTGTTCTGCTTCATGTGAATTTATCACTTTAGCACCGCATTTTTCTTGCATATGATGATTCTCTTCACGTTAAGTCTTCTGGGTTGTATTAACAGATGCATATGTTTAAGAAAGGCATCTTATGGAGCTGGTGCAGTTGCTGTAGTGCGAGGCGAGTGCTTCAATCTCAACTTCCTTTCATTCTCATTGGTCACATTATTTGATAGCTAGCAATGTTTTTTTCATATCATAAACGACAGATAACAAGGAGAGTTGTAAATTTCATTATTAGTAGTTTCTCTGGTACTCTTTCCCAGACAGAGAACAAGGGTAAATGTAAATCACATGTTGCCAAGCAGTGCGGAGCAGGGGGATTGCCTAATATGCTTTGCTGAATTTGGGGAGTCAGGCGTTTGTTGGTGTCGGATGGTTGAGGCCGTCTGCATGGTCTTGTATCTAGACGGAATGCTTGTCTAATTTGCGTTGCACGCTCATTGTTTTGTCCTCGGAAAATTTCTTAGTTGAGGGTAATAATTGGTTGGCTGGAAAAGCTATTATATATGAGTCGGATGTTTTCGTGTAGAAGAATCATAGGTAGTACTTTGTTGGAGATGGCGTGATTAGGTTGGCGCAGATGCTTTTGATTGATGATCGTGAGGGTTGTCTGTATAACGCCTCGAACTGCAACTTCTAGCCTCGTAGCAAGCTACGGTGTCGTTACTTTTATGACCTAAGTTCTTGAGATTTTAATTAAGCGTCTGATCAGGAGGTTGACGCTAGATTTTAGATTAGCAGCCTGAACGGATGCTTTGTTGTCTAACTTATTGTTGGATTGTCGGTATTTGACCTTTTTTTTGGAGCATACTCAACTATGTAAGTATGTTTTGTAATTCGCTCGATTAAAGCTTGGGCTTACATATTTGCTTAATCTAACGAGCCGCTGATTAATAAAAAGTTTCATCAGCTATCTACCGGTTCTCTCAATCTAGCAGTTGGCTCAATGGGCTTTGGCCGTCAGTCAACTAGGAGCCTTCAGTGTCACTGCTTAAAGACGAAATATTGGGCCTTTGGAGCTCACGATAAGGCCCATCACATTGGGAAATCCCAATTTGAGGGGCTTCTCGAGCCCATTAGCTAATTGAGGGGCTCTTAAAGGCCATTGTCAGCCCGTATTAGGCTGAAAGTAAAATTTTCTGGTCCAATTCATCTGCCGGACCCAACTAGCCTTGGAGGCCCAATTACAATGTCGCTTGTTTTTAGGCTTTATTTCGTTCGGCCGAGCCCAATAAGTCTTGTAAACTAGGAGTGCGTTTCTGTTCAAAAATTGTTTCCTAAAATAGAAATATAATTTTTTTTATTTCGAGAAATGGTTTTTGAATTTGATAAATTTATTCATGGAATAGAAAAAAATATAAATACGTTTGGTAAATTTGTATAATTATTTTTTTTTTTTTTAATTTTTTTATTTTTTTTAATTTATTTTTATTCTTTTTTTTTTTCTTTTTTTGGCTTTTTTCCTTTTTCATTTTTCTTTCTTTGGCCAGCCTCGGTGAGGTTGAGCCCGTTAGGGCCGCATCGCCGGGCGACCGGCTGACGAGGGCCAGTGGCCAGCAACAGTGAGGTTGAGCGGTGAGGTCACCGACCAAAAAAAAAACGAGGAAGTAAAGAAGAAAAGAAACATAAGAAAAAAATAGGAGAGAAATTGTTTTTTTTTTTGGTAAAGAAAATTTTTGGTAAAGGAAATAGGAGAGAAATTGTTTCTGGGAAGTGTTCCATGAACATGAAAAAGTTTTTCTCGTTTTTGTTCTAATTTGTTCCCAGAAAAAAAAAATTTGAAACAAAAACATAAATAAACACGTTTTTGTTCTGTCTTTGTTCCTCGTTCATCGGAACAAAAAAACCAGAAATTGTGTTCATGATCAAAAAAGAAAAAAAAAACACAAACAAAAAGGGCCTAGGTGTCAGGCTATAGATGGGCCCACGAGTTG
Organism: Eucalyptus cladocalyx; assembly: GCA_017140615.1. Taxonomy (NCBI): domain Eukaryota; kingdom Viridiplantae; phylum Streptophyta; class Magnoliopsida; order Myrtales; family Myrtaceae; genus Eucalyptus; species Eucalyptus cladocalyx. The sequence continues at coordinate 6,958,593 of CM029519.1, forward strand.
AATAATGTGCCTTTACTAGGCTGCAGTCAAAGGCCCAGTTGGGCCCAAAGTAAGCCTAGTCAGGTCGGATATTCCCCTGGACCAGTCCCTATGTGCTTTACTAAGGCCAACTTGTTGGTCGATAAGATTGGGCTCTAAGAGGCCCATTATTAGTCCAGGATTAGTAATTGGGACCTGATAGACCTCTTGTTGGTGCCCAATATATGCCTTAAGGGCACATAGGAGGCCCTCACAGACCCATTTCTTCTTTCTAATTTTTAATACGATCTAGGTGCCTTAACATTATTCAGTTTCATCGATATATTTGCCTAATTTAAGGTATAATTTCAGGATTTTCCCTGAAGAAGTAACCCCTCTTCAGAGCTGAAAAAACAAGCAAAACCATTATCGTGGGAATGGATGGATAACGCCAGCGCATATAAATTCTAAGCAAGAAATAGCCTCTGGTGTTCTCAAAATAGAAGGCAGACTCCCACATTTACAAGAAACGGAACACGCTATAGAAACAGAGATTAACGGAAAAAGAGGATGGACCAACGCACAGCTCTATCCTCACAAGCTTACCGTACCGGGCACGTCACACTAACTACTATACCAAAGCTTTCTAAGCACTGTTGAACTCAGATTATGGAAGAATTCCCTCTCCAATGAATGGAAAGTCACTCTTCTCCTGCGCTTCGTTCTGGGCAATCCATTGGGTAACTCATGGCATCGTTGAGGGCCTCGCAATTTGAAACTGCCATTGTCTCGCTACCTTAATTGTTTCCATACCTTGCGGGACAAGAAACAATTCACTGTAGTACTATCGATAATCCCAACGGAGAGAGTTTGGACAAAACAAAGCAAACAAGTGCCAAATAGAACCAATCTTTGACTAGATAAAACAAAGACGAGCATGAAAAGTCGCTCTTGTTCTAAGGAAATTTTTCTAGTGAAACTTGGGGTACATTCAAACCATCTTGAATAGGTACGTAGCAAAAAGGAAACTTCTTAATCTCCACATGCGGCTGCCAGACAAGTAACAATGTCTTCAAATTTCATGCCCAACTGATTCACAATGTTGCCAACCTTAGATGGAAGACTTATCAAATGCATAAAAGATCTTAAACTACTGCTAGCTCTCTATTTTGTCAAAGGAGTTATGTCAGGTCACAAATCAATAAAAGCCATTATTTTCCTAACAGGTTTGTTCCCACTGATAACTAAACCATCAGGAATCCTATAATTCTATTTAAGAGACTCAGAAACTTGGCTCAAAAGATTTCGCATGGACCCTTAGACAAGTTAATGAAGAAGACTATTCCAAATAAATTAGTGACATTTTACCGGCAGATACAGAGAATGTGTACCTAGAACGGGCTGCGCAGATTCTACCTCTTGAGTCTTCTGATCTTCAGCACTTTCCATCCATTTAAACTGGAGTAGTGAACTGTACTTAACTTTTTAAGTGTTCTATTCTGCTTATAGTCCGTGTCCATATAATTAAACCTCTTATGGGATGATAGAAAACATGGACACTTGCACATCCATACGAGCAAGCCAACACACACATTAAATTATTTTAATAAAATTTAAGTTTCTGCATGGATAATTGAAAGTTAGACTAGGAACTGACCAGGATACATTCCTGATCGGGATTTCACTTAAGTTGAAGTGAAGGGCATTTTTAATTCTGTTCAGGATGGTTGATGTAGTCACGGAGAGACGGTATTAAAACATTTCGATGCACAAAATGGCTCTGATAGCATCCAGATGCATAACCTCATTTATAAAATGTGCTAAAATTGGCACTAAAACGTTTCTAAGGGCACAAAAGAGTATATTCTAGTAACATTCAACTTTGACAGTGTCATAAGCCTCTTTTTGTGCAATGTAAAATAGTAATTATCCTTACCTCGAGCCAGGCGGATAAAACTTTCCAACATGCACATAGTTGTCCTTGCTGCATTGTTATGGATTTGATGATACTATTAATGGAACAAATAATATATAAACTAAGAGAGGCAGTTGATCTAATGTGCATGCTGAGTTGCAGATCTTCGTGGAAGTCGATAAATGTCCCTACTAGAAAAGCACAAATTCCATGTGCTAATACTTTTTCAAGGAAAAGTTGTCCAGATCAAAACATATTACAACACACACCACACACTATAGATAAAATTATTAAGTTCCTCTCATGTTCCTTACATGAAACAACAAGAATAACCAATATATCCATAGACTGTTGAAGCATCAAGCATAGTTTTCTTGGTTAGAAGAGGTTCAAACGATAAGACATGCTGAATACACCGACCTTATATTCCTCAAAAAGTTGAAAAGTTGTTGAAAATCCATGATTCTGTATATGTACATTCTGTAAATATTGCCCCTCTGAGAAACATCAGGACGAATTATTATTCAAGTGTCCTCCTTGCAATATCATTTTAACTTGAAAAAACTTGCGGCTGAATATAAGATTCTGTCGACTAGAACTCAGTTGAACCAATTAAACAAGAGAACTTCTCTCTCGTGCCTCCTGAAATACAACAACCAGAATGTCTGACTTTAAAGTAGGACTAGGCATTTCAAGTGTCAGAAGCTCTCCAGGACTTCATATCGAAGCCAAAAAGTACGACAAGAAAAATCACATCTTCATGGATTAGCTAAAAAGATTCAGAACTCAGGCAGCTTACCTAGAGCAACTTGTAAGACTAGAGACTTGCAGCTTAAGATAAATTCCAGTATATGTAAGATGCCTATGATGCTCAGACAGGAATACAACTGATTTCAACCTTTGTCACCTGTACCCTGAAGGTAAATATCATGCTTCAACCTACAGTTCCAGAAAGGAAGTCACTGATGTTCTTGCACTTTGCTCTTGTCTTGCATCATTTGATGAGAAAAACGAATGAGCTCTGCTAAAGTTCAATTAAAATGCTGTAAGAAAATTGCAAAAGAGACTAGAACCAGCCCATTTGAAGAGTTATTTATCTCTCCACTATCCTCAGTTAGTGCAAATATTTCTCAGTGGCACACAAATTACACTGAACAACAACACTGACCAGTTTCAGAAGTCATAGTGAAAACAACCCAATATTTGTCAGCTAAGATTTTGAAATTATGTGGAGATACAATGACCTATCCAAGAGAATTTACCTTCTCAACAATTCCGGTGCTCAAATATTTGTTAGATCTTCTTCACCACCAACAGTATCTGACTTCCCCATTTCATTAATTCCACAACCATTCTAATATGGATTAGTTCGTGCTGAAAAGGGAGTCTATTAGTTCAATTGATGGCATCACCTCACTGAGGATGTGAGAACAAACAACTGCATCCCATTCTGGATTTTTTGTATCCGAGCAGTACCAGAACTATGTCGAATCTGCTTCACAAGCAACTGGCATTGACAGAAAGACCGAACAATTTATATTTATGTAAATTGAACTATGAACTTTACACTGTTTTAGTTCGAGATGATATTGAGACATCACTGCACCAAAAACAATTTTATTTGTGCTCTTGCTAGAATATGTTAAAGGGACTACTTGGTCCTGAAATAATTTATTTCGGACTTTTAATCTCCAATTTTAGATGTATCTTGATGGATACAAATGAAGTGAGCATGCCTCAAGTTGAAAGTTAAAAACATCGTTGATCAAGAAGCAAAATTTCCTCATGAAACAGGCCAGTATTGAGTATCTTTAGTCAGATACCCATGAAAGGTTGTGCACTGATGCATCAGTCATCTAGCTTTGATACCCCTCTTTTTCTGAAGACTAAGGAGCCTAGCCCATAATTAAATCCATTGAATGAAGTATAAAATTATCAACACACCATTAAAGATGGAACCGGATGGAGTAGACCAAACAATTAAAAAGATGCAGAGAATTAATAGAAAGAGCTTCAGTGGAAGTAAGACATATTCAACGGGGATAAGGGACCCCCCCCAGGTAGAGTAAAAAAGGAGAAGGCTTTTTGTACTTAGAAGGTTGTTCAATGATTTGGTAAAGAGGGTGGGTGTGATCGCAATCAACTAAAAGGGAAGTTCCTTGATGGGGGAGATATTGGTCAAACCAGGACAGGGACATTGCTTTGGGATCATACTGCTCCTTCGGTTTGTTGCACCAGACACAATTGTTTTCCTGCTGAGAGTAGTTAGAAGACCAGCGTGCAAAAATAAATCTCAAAGCGCATTCCAGTAATAACTTATTGCAGCACAACATGATTTAGAAACTTGCATAACAAAGACAGAGTTGCACCAGTTTTACAATGAAATGAAAAAATAAAAATGCTGATATAAGCATAGGTCAGTTAACTAGCTGACAGAAGATTAAAAGATGGCTCCTTCAAACATTTTTATGCAGGACGCTGCAGACAAGCCCTTCCAACTTCCTTTTCATTTCTAATTTCAATGTCACAGGAAAATTCTTTCTATTATACAGTCACTGTTAATCTATATGGACAAAGGGTCATTGAAATCTGATAAATAAGCTGGATCAAGCTCTAGTTATTTGGTTGTTCTTTACAGTATGGCTGCTCCTATGCTTAATTCCAAGTATACTTTTTGGAACAATATATTATGTGAAGAAAATATTAAACTCAGGCACTTATTGTCTGCTGCTACGTGGCCTTTCGTATGGTAGCCCTATCATGCTCCATCAGGCCATCTTTGAAAATGTATAGTACCTTTGGTATTACAGGTCTCTTCATTGCCAGCAAAAGCCTTACAATGCAGCTAAAACATATCGTTTTCATAAATAGCATAGCCAAAACTACCATAAAACACTAACTTTGAATCCGACAAGCACTGCTACCTAAGTGTGCAGGACTACATAGCGCCTTGCAAGATCCAGGGAAAAGGCTTCCATTACAATGACATGAAGATCCAAAAGCGCCCAGTTACAGTTCTAGATGTGACAATCATCATGCTTCAAAGTGTAAACACTTTCTCCAGGTGCAAGGAACTTCCCCAGCTGCAGCAGTAGGGAAGGCCTTTCGAGCAATTTTATGTGGACACTCCACTTGGTTTGAGCATTTGAATATCCTCCCCCACCAGAATATTAACACTCATTAGCTGATGCTCATACTAGCAAACTCCACCATCCATATAGCATCAGTACGTATCTTTTCAATTTCAGTAAAAGAATGATTGCACTACAAAAGCCTGTACTTTAGAAAGGCAAACATGAGTTATAAGCAATAAGAGTTTTCCATTTCCCACCATTGATTGATAGTGATAACTTGTGAGGGAGATGATCTTCTGATGCCCCTCCCCTCCATTCATTATAATTAAATTCTCTGTATTTGAGCCTTGTTACAACATTACAAATTAGGTGGAAAATTACCAAAGGAGGTGGAATAAGCTACTATCGCTTGCAAATCATAGAATGTAATTCTCTTTCTAAATATTCAATCTTACAGTTCTGCTATCAAAATAAGGCTAACACCTGGAGTTCAATCTCACAAAAACAAGGGTCTTCTAAGCTTAGGTAAGTCACTTTAGCTTCTAAAGCCTCCTTACATGTCCTAAGTAGTAACTTTGGAAACCATGAGACTCCTATTTGGGAAAACACATTGGATATAACATCAACTTTATTGGTTTCGCTGTGCAATTTATTCCTCATCTGGCAAAGCACATAGAATTCATCAATTTTCATTACTATCGGCAAGCTTTAAACTTGACATAAGGTTTATTCTATTGACAAGTAAGATCGAAGTCTATCGGTCAAGAAAAATTAATAAGGTGAGGAGTGAGGACTAGAAGGATAGAACCACCCACATTTGTAAGCAGTAATCAATCTGAAGGTTCTCTCATTAACTCATCGAATCTTACCTCCAATCTTAACTGCAGTTACAGTCAATCCAGCACTCCTGCTCCCCAAGCTAGTGGTTATGACTGGTCGATCACTGCATTTTGCAGCAAATTTCAGGAGCAGATTTTCCAGTGCCTAGAAGTTGTTCCATGTTCCACATATTCGAAGTATACAATGAACTAGAATGAGATGACAATGACATGTTATGAAGGAAAAAGTGCAGTGTTGTCTCTTAAAGAACAAGAAACAATAAGGCACAGGTCAAAAGAAACCACTATGAAGTTTCATGTGCATCAAACTTAAGCTTCAAAGTGTAATATCGATAATAACACTTATACAGAGATCACATATCCTTTGATTAACTACTAGTTTAACTCGAATTTTAAAATTAAAAAAAAAAAAAAATTTGTGTACTCGCATTTCCCAACAAGAAGCAAATGACTTCTTGAATCTTTGTATGCATCAACATGTCAGATACCTCCGACAAGCATCAAATCAACTAAAGTTGACAATGGATACACAGATTCTATCAAAGAAGCAGGTGAATTCTATTACATAATGAAGGGACATTAGGTACAAACAAGGAGGATTGAGCATATTTCTGCAATCGGTTATCAATTGTCATTGAAGATATGTTTATGAAATATCTGTCACTCAGACAATAGCTAAAAGAACTTTAAGAACAAGAACATATTTGCCAACATATCACAGAAATCACATCCAATAATGAAAGTAATGGATGGGTTCCTGCTTTATTTGAAATTGCTAATGGCAATATGATGCTACTGTCTTTGGTGACTTCAAGCAGATCTTCAAGAGAAAAGGTAAACTCGTTAAGATCAAACCAAATTGCCTTCCAGTGCATCCTGATTTTGTTAAATAAAGATCATGCCCACTCTTTTCTTTAGTAAATTCACTGCCATTCCTAATTTAGTGGCATCATGTTTTCAATTGGTTAGGCATGCCAACTTATTCCAAGAAGGTGGAAGCGAGATCCCCGAACCCTTCCCTCACAAATTAGTTCTTCGAAAAAAGCTACCAGTCAAATTAGGTCAACCAGTTGAACTAAGTCACCACCAACCTTCAACATTCTTTTCCCCAGACGGCATATATAGAAAAACCAAACTCCCTCACAAATTCATTCTTTGAAAAAAGCTATATCCAGTCAAATTAGGTCGACAGTTGAACTAGGGCACTACCAACCTTCGACATTATGTTTCCAAGACGGCTTATATAGAAAAACCAAACCCCTGGTCCAGTTTTGAAACAACCGTTGAGAATTCAACTTGAAGATCAGAACCAAGTGAGGGAAAACATTATCTGAAATCTCTATAGAACTCAACCAAGAGAACAAGCCATTGACAACTGATTCATCTCAATACCTCACAAGATTGGCAACTAGCAGTGGCTCGAGATCACACCACACATCCTTCAGACCAGGAGACCACTTCACAGTCAAAATTCCTAGGACAATTATATCATCTGCAGAAAAGAAAAAGCCATCCATAGTAAGAGCAAACCTAGGCCATGAAAATTTGAAGGCAATGTGAGGTAGAGAAGCAAGAAATTCATCATGGCAGATAGATTAGAAAATCAATTTTTGTCTGTACCTTGATAATAGAAGGGACAAGAAACTGATGGTTATGTCCAAATCTTTTATATTCTCCCATTTATAAATATATGAAAATATTTAATCTAAGTGTGATTCTGGAGATTATGCGATATCCTGCTTTAAATGTCAACCAGTTCATCCTTCAAAATAACAGGAATTGAACAAGAGATGGCCCCAACACCCAACAATTTTGTGCTTTCTTGAACTTTCGTTTCCCCATAATCATGGCATGATGTTGTCTCTACAAATTGGAAACCTACACAAATTTCCTATTATTGACATTGCAAGCCAAACACAGAGCTGTAAATGGACATCAGAGTAAAGATGGATAAAAACCTGAAATGGGCAAATGGCTTTGCAGAACTATGCAGTTTCTCGTTTCCAGCTCACAATAAACTGGGAAGCTACATAAGCAAACAGGAAAATCAAAAGGTTGATTTTAAAAACAATCGTTGATATGTGAGAATTGACTTAAGAAGAACGAGAAGATATTATTCTCAATTCTCAAGTTCCATCAAATGCTCATTTTCTTCCAAATGTAAATTGTTAAAAATGCACTCTGAGGAGGTTTGACATAAAAGAAGGTAGATAAGACAAACTCATAAGAATTTATTGGCTTGCTAGCCAAAATAGCAAAGAACACGAATGGTCCACTGTGCGCCAGTGCCATGCAATAAATGAAGTGTGCAGAGAAGGACCTCCTGTAATTACATCTTTGACATTTATACCATTTAATAATACATTTTTATTGTCTTCACCCAAAAAAATAATAATAATAATAATGATGATGATCATAATAATGATAATGATAATAATGATAATAATAATGATGATGATGATGATGATGATGATGATGATGATGATACATTTTTACTGCTCCAGGCCTTATTAGTTATTATAGTCCCCTTGAGCGTAACAAGGATACCTCGATGCTTCACATTCACATGGCCAATGCTTGTAGAAGTATCTTGATACAGCATAAAGCAACCCGCCATATAGAACATGGAAGGTGGAAGTAAATAGTAAACATCCAGAAATTTCTCAAAAGAAAGTACACCATTGTGTTACTTGTTGTAAAGAGAAGTAAACCAGGGTTTCAAGTGGGGATCCTACCATGTGAATGAAACCCTCCTTCACTCCATCTGTTTCCCAATACTGCTCTCTGCACACACTGTCATATCAGTTGAACATCTCGTTCATGTAAATCCCCAGCTTTCCCACTTTAAGCACGAATGAATATTATTATGTATAATGAAACCAACAGCAATAATAAGAAACTTCTAAATTCCAATTAACAGAAGCTTCAGAAATTAGTATATGATTACAATTGCATGCTCACAACTTGGCAGGAGATATGTCTCTCAATTATCTGCTCAACGCAGGGTAAAAAAGAAAGGCAAAATTTATTTAACCCTCAGAAAAAGAAGAATAAATAAAGAAGAAAAAAACCTGTCACTCTTGTTACAACAGTATTCGGTATGGGATCAAATTCATGTATATTAACTGCTTTTTGTACCATGGGTAAGTCATGATTTGCACACTTCCTACCGAATCAGGAAGAGGCTCTTACAAGGGACAGAAACAAACTAGAGGCTTTATGTCAAGCAGAACGAGAGGAATTTGGTGATAGTTCCTAGGAATGGAGTTTAATGGAATCCATCTGTGCATATCATGAACAACCAAATACGAATTAAATTCATCAATTAAAAGCTTGCAAGACAAACCTTAAGTTTCGTGAGGATACAGTCCGACAGTCATGTGAACAACATCCCAAGGAACGTTAAAGCGTCGGCTTTAGGGAATGACTCTCTACCCAACACTACACTTCACATCTTTCATACCCTATATAGCACTTGCCATCACATTTACTTTCTAGAGCAAAATACGGTCACAATATACTTTGCAGTAAATCTGGCTCCACAGATAAATTACTGCATACGCATAATCTCCACTAAACCAACTGGAATGGACAGCCATTCCCTCCATTGAAAAAGGAACGCCGTCAGTGAAAGCTCAGATTACACGCATGCTTAGACAACAAACAAGGAGCAACCCAGGGCAACTTTCTCGAAAACATTGAAAAATATCCGTACCACGTTTCAGTCGCTTCAGTTAGATCACATCTTTCACCCGTGTTATCGAATACCTTGCCAGTTAGGGAAACGAAGCAAATCCATCCACGAATCAGGGGATCAGAAAGGGGTAATGCTGCGCGGCCTCGTCATCGAAATGCTTCGGGTACGAGAGAAGACGAGGCGCGCGAGAGAGGAGGATCGCAATCCGAAAGCCCTGCAAATCCGAAAAAGAGAACGAGAAAAGGACAGATTCAAAACTTTTTTCAGCATCGATATGTCATCGTCAAATCGAAGAAAAAAGCGAGGGGAATTACTCGACGCAGAGAGAGAGAGAGAGAGAGAGAGAGAGAGAGAGAGAGAGAGATCGAATGAAGATTGATCCGAGTAGAAGCGTTACCAGAAATGCGGCGCTTGATTTCACGCGAGGGCTAGGGTTCTCCTCCATCTGCATCGACGCCATTGATGAATGCGGAGAAAGCACGAACGGAGAGAGAGAGAGAAGAGAGAGAGAGAGAGAGAGAGAGTCGAAGCGAAGGACAGGAGGTTCTAGGCGGGAAAACGTGCATACTCATGCCAATTGATGTGCCTAACGACTTGTTTTTTTTCTTCTTTTTTTCTTTTTGGTGTGGGATAATTGTATAAATAATCCCTATACTTTGACCCAATACATAACGTTATCTCTGAACTTCTAATTGATTCAACGTGGTTCATAAACTTTAGTCAAATGTACAATATTATCCCTAAATTTTTAATTTCTTCAATGTGATCCAATTTTTTCTTTTTTTCTTTTTTTATAAATGTTCAATACTAAAAGAATAATATTGAATATTTTTATGTAATTTAGGGATTAAATTGAATATATATCAAAACTTCAATGATCACATTGAATAAATTAAATGTTCGACATTGCTTATTAGCCTAAAATTCAAGGATCATATTGAATAAATTAAAAGTTTATAGATGACATTATACATTAGGCTATAGTTTCAAGATCATTCATATTGTTTTCCCTTTATTATGAAAATATTTTAATTGATGTGCCAAGCAACTCAAGTATTAATTTTGTAAATCAACCTTATTATATTCAATGTCACTCGTTTATTAGATCCTTCCAATGTAGACAAGTAAAATAATCCGGTACTATTGATTATCGAGTATTATCAGCGTTGTTGAAATATTCCATGTCACTTGGTACGGAGAGCTATACACTTCTTACATACATGTGATCTAAAAGCCATCGCATATTTGTGAATGTCTCTCTTACCATAAAATCGCATTTCAATACGAGGGAATGAGCAAAATAAATTCAGAGCCACGGGCAAGAGAGACTAGACACTTACACAGCAATGTAGATAATCCCAAGAGGCTGCCCTGTGTTTCGGATTTATATCATGTCTTCTGCTAGGGATGAACAATCGTATCCAACAACTGGTACTGCATAGTGCATCCCATGGAGCACCAAACACAGGGTGATGATAATGGCATATTTCATCCAAAAACAATGACAAAACACAACACAAGAATATGAGGACTCAAGTGGGGAATCGAACTCAACTGCTTCAGACCAGTATTAACAAGCACAGCTTCTCCAAAGAGCCGGTATAAGATTCGGTCGGGGTTACACATTTCGCCTGGTTTATGTTTGTCTTCGGTAAGGAATGGTGAATCACTTCCAAATACAAGTACAGCATACATACCATGGAGCAGCAAATTGCCAAATACAGAGGAGAACTGATAATAATGGCCTCTTTTACTAAAAGAAAAATGGGACTTCTTTTCCTGGTCAAAGATTTTACAGTTTAGTTGAACCAGCAGATAAAGCATGATTGATGAGCTCCCTTCTCAATATCTTTCCTGCAGGATTCTTGGGGATGCTACTGATAAAAGCGAGACGCCTTATCTTCTTGTATGGAGCAACCTGCAAACCCGGTTTAATGAAATTAGAGAAAAGGGTTGGGTTGTCTATGGGTTTGGACCGGGCAAAACACCCTGCAAATTCGCTATGTGCTACTCAACTGGAACAAGTCATCAGATTGAGCTATGTTATCCAAGTAAGCTTTAGCAAGTGAAACAAAGCTATTGTACAAAAGACCACGCCCAATTTTTGGATAGACCTAGTAGGATTGACTGCTCGCCAAAAAGTTACGTGACAAACTGGGGTTAAAGGGGAGAAAAGAAAAACATTAGCAGCATGGAATAGAACAAGGGTTGGAGCAGATGCTTTCTTAGGCGGTGTTAAAACTGGTTGGGGTACTTGACTAATCGCCCTGCATACTGTTAAGAACACCAGGTGCCCGGCAAGTCAGTGATTGGGAATCTGATAGCGTCCCCTATGATATCGGGAAAAATTAAGAGTCCCAGTTGTTCTCATAGCCAATGTATAGATGCCTCAGCATTTTCCTTTAGCATCTTCAGGGCATCAACTCCTCTACTTCCCTGGGAAAATCCAAAAAACTGAAGAAGAGTCTTCCAAAACAGATTAATCCAGGAGGACCATACCCGTTCAGCAATGAAATCCATGATTTCAGATTCTGTAACAGATGCACCAGGCTTCCTCACCACAAAAGCCATTGGAACCTGACCTGCCTCTTCATCAGGATACCTGATTCCAAGCAATACACTTGGATTAGTCTTGTTGGTTACTTACGCAATGAGCCACTTAGCCAGAAAGAAAGCACATTTACGGATCTCACAACACACCAAAGTTCGACAAGTACATTTTAAGCAGATAAAGATTTGCCTCAAAAGTAAATGCGATTGCAACAGTATATCTTCTGTCCATCATCATTTGGCACAATGGTAGGACAACTCTTGACCTTTTAAACATCGACTCCCCAATACCTTGCATGTCCTCCAAGTAATGAAAAGAATAGCCAATGTTGAAAAAAAATAAGATAGACTTTGGCTCATGCAAACTCAATGCATCTATGTTTGACCAAAAAGAAAGAAAAAAATAAAAAACACTCGACGCATCTATGAAGGTCAAAATACAAGCACTGGAGCATACGGTATCACCGTGGCTTCTGCAATTTGTTGATGAGATTGAAGTAAATGCTCCAATTCAGCAGGTGGAACCTGTAGGATGGGATGAGATTAAGATGACAATTTCTGATTACAGAAAAATGGGAAGCATCACATCTCCTCAGCGAAAGATTCCTTATGACAGCAGCTACCTGATATGCCTTGTATTTTTTCAATTCCTTTAGCCTATCTACAATGTAGAGGAACCCCTCTGAGTCAAAGTAACAAAGATCGCCAGTTTTTGGCCAACCATCAGGGTCCAATGTCTCAGCCGTCGCCTTGTCATCTCCAACGTAACCTACATGAAATCAGGAAAGATTCAGAACATCAGAGTTTCACGAGTGATACGTGAAGCTCAAAGAGGAGTACAAGCAGCGAAATGAGAAATGCTTATGCCAGAAGCAGCATAGTACTTGTCGATGTCAGAGGAAACCAGGATATCTAATTTTGTACTGCAATTTTTTGTAAGCAAGTCAGTGTTTTAATAGAAAGACAATCATTTCCTAACTTGATGGTGCTTGAACAAAATGTGCAACAGATCTGAACACAGGTTTTGTTCAAAATATTTAGAACATGATTGAATGAATTTGAACATTTAGAATTTGATTGAACATTGAGCCAAATATTCCAGGACTCTACAATTTGAAAATGAGTCAAGTTCACATAGAGGACCGCCTACAAAAAGTTTTGACTTAAAGAGTCGTGACATGAATGCTTATGTGTATGCTCCTGCCTTGTCCAAGCACAAGGAGATTCAGTACCCATTTAGCTGAACGCTGTGGTAGCAGGTTGGGCTGAGGAAACTGATTATTTAACTCGGAAACACAATATGACCAACCTTCGCATCTAAAGCGACTCAAGCTCGACCATTTAGACAACTAAAAACATTAGGTATTATTGTTTATCAAGTGTTATCAGCGTTGTTGAAATATCCACATCACTCGATGTGATCTACTCAACTCACATTTATAAACGTCAAGTTTCCTAGATCAACATCGCATTTCAATAGGAGGGAACGAACAAAATAAAATCAGAGCCAGGGACAAGAGAGATGTTGACACCTAAATTTTGACTAATCATTTAGTAATTAATTGCATAAAAATTTAGGGATTAATCTTTAATCCCTAAGAAAAAATATTAAAATTGCATTTCGTGTAGTCGCATTTGCATCGGTACTAAGAGGACAACAAGAAGCAGGGGCTCGTGATCGATTGCATACACAAATTCGGTGGAATGCGGATTCGGGAGAAATCTTCAAAGAAGCAAAAGCAGCTCACAACATACTATATAATATGCCCATATTGTGTTATTATAATATGCCCATAATATTATATAATATGTCAGCTTTGATGGTGCAATGAAAATTCACCGTAGAAGGAACCTCCTCATTAATGTATGCACATCCACGCACGAAAGATTTCCTTGCTGAAGAACAAAAGGGGGGAAGCGAAGAAAGAAAAAAAATTCCATTGTGAGGGGGGGTTTCCCTTTCAGTCAGACAAGGAAGGAAAGAAGAGTGTCAGAGAGAGATAAAAAATATATTGGGAAGGGGCTCTTCCTTCGGACAAGAAGAAATAAAGTCAGGGAGGATATTAAAAACAAAGGAAAGAGAGATGAATGGAGAGAGTGTCAGAAGAAAGGGGCAAAGATTTAAAAAAGGGGCAACGTTCAGCTTAAATTCTGGAAAAGTTGCGCTACGTCTTGTCACAATAATGTTGGCTATCTTCAAAAGGCAATGGACGGCCTATAAATAAGACCACAAGAAGCCGCGTCCAATGGGGGGGCGGAGAGAAAATTCATTCCAGCGGTCTGTGAGGGAAGCAAAAAAGAAAAAGTTTTCATCGCGAAGGGCTTCTCTCCTTTTCTCTTTCGGTCAGACGAGTAAAAGAAAGGAGCGTGCGGAGAGAACCTGCAAAAGAAAATATGAAGTCAGAGGGAGGGGATTAAAAAAAGAAAGGAAAAAGCAGAGAGTGTGACGTGAGAGAGAGAGAGAGGAGAAAAGTAAAAAGGCAAATGTGATTTGACCCCTACTGTTCAATCATCTTCTCCACGCTTTGCTCCGTCCATTTGCTGCTCCACACCGCCAGCGACGCTCTTGCCCAGACCGCACAACCAGCTTCGCACCCAATCGCGACCCGACGCCACCGAAGTTTACATCGCCGGTCTCTGCTGCGCCTCCGCTTCCGCGAGATCCGAATCTTTGCTCTCGTCGTCGATTGAAGTCCCGCATCCGCGCCGCTGCACTCGCCGGAGCACCAGCAGCCGAACAACCCGACGCCCCGCCTGCCTTGCCCCCGTGAATCCGCGACCCGGTGCCGGCCCACGACGCCGCCGCCCCCTCCGAACGGCCCCGGCGTCCACCGCAGCCTCCACCACCGCTCGTCCTTCGCCCGAACACCCGCAGCCCGTGAAGCCACCGTCTGCGCCGCGCCGCAACTCCGTCCGATGCCGTGAGCCCCTCCTCCGAGCGTCGGCCTCCCCTCGTGCGTGACCGACCCCCGCACAGCATCATCGTGCCCCGCCGCTGTCCTCCGCGTCGGCCGCCCTCTACCGCTGCCGTCACGCGGCGGCCCGCCTCGCTTTCCCTCACCCGTGACGCCACGTTCGCGCCTCCACCAGCTTCCGCTCCCGCACCCGTAGCCCGCGCCGCACCACCGCCCGACGCCGCGAGCACCCGTCACCGCGCCCCGGCTCCTTCGTCGCGGCACCACCGTCCCCGCTGCGACCCAACGCCATAGGAGCTCACACCGCGCTGCTCCGCCCGTGCCGCTCCGACCGGTGACCCGACGCCGTAGCGCACCCCCGCGACCCGCCGCGGCTGGTCCGCCCGCCGCCGGTCCACACCGCCGCCGGTCCTCGCCGGAGCTTTGAACGCCGTTGACCAGCTCCCCCTCGGTGAACCACCACAAGTTGCCAAGCCGTGCGTGGAAGCAAAACAAAAAGGAAAAAAAAAAAAACAAAAGGGGAACATTAGGTATTTTTTTATTATTATTGTTTTATCTTTATTTTTTTATATAGTTTATAGTTTGTTTTTATATATTTTTAGTGTGATTATTCATTAACACATGATTGAAATTCCAATGTAAAACAACCCCTCAATTTAGGGATTATGAGTTCGATTTTCGCGCCCGAAATCCGACTCACGATCTCGTATAAAAATCGACAATCCAATCTCATGCCCGAGATTCGATTCGCTATTTAATTTAAAATTGACCAACCCGATCTTATGCGCGAGATTTGGTTTGTCAATTTTGGGTATTAATATTATCTTGATTGGATTGGACATCGGGTTATTTGAATTAACTTTTGTTTTTGCATAAAAAAAAGTTCAAAAAAATGCGAGTTAGATTAGGGCTAGGGTTAGCATATTTAATTATTTCGTTTTTTAAATAAAAAAAATCCAAAAAAAAATGCATTTAGAATGTTAGTTTTTTAGAATTGCACGTGTCAATCTAGAATTAGACTTTTACTTCAAAATTTTTATAAAAAAATCCCAAAAAAAATTAATTAATTTAGGTTGCTAGTTTTTTAGGTTGCATGTTTAATTGTGTGTAAATCTTTAAAATTTCGAATTATATATATATATTAAAAAAGACGAAAAAAATCATCATGCATATTAGAATAGAATGCATGTCTCATAAATTAATTTCAATTTTTAGGATAAATCGCACTTTTAGGAATAGGAATATCATGGGCACGTCATGTAGGATTAGGCTCATTTAAGTAAAAATTGCCCGTCATTATAATTAGGTCATTTTAATTTGCATATTTAATTATTGCATGTTCATTAAGAAAACACAAAAAAAAAAAAATATTTTACTCAAGTCATGTAGTTTAGAACACATTGTCATGCCATTCCATGTTAGATTAGTAGCATGCATTGCATATTGCATGATCCTCATTAAATAAGTGAAAAAAAGAGAGGGGAAATTGCCTGTTAATTAGAAATCATATCTAGGTCTGTTGATGTGGATTTCGATCTAACATTGTAGATGCTTTCGTTGCTATGAGGTAAGTCCTGCAATTTATTCATCGCTTTCTTGGGTGTTAAATTGGTGGTTTGCGCATCCGCATGATCACCTCACATGTTAGGAAAGTGAATTAAAATCAATCAAAGCTGCCTGCAAAACATGTTTTTTTAAAAGAGAAAGGTACCGAAAGGGCGTTAGAGAAATCTAGCGTAACCAAGTCCCCGAACTCACAATCTCGGTTCGTAGGAGTGAAGTAATTCTCCCGTTACTTTACTTGGGTTTCTAATCGACCCACCAAAAATAGATTAGTGGCGACTCCTAATTGAAAAATCAATTGCATGTTAAGAATTAAACCCTAAGTCGCGAATTGGTATGGGCTTGGGAGAGCTCGAGCTAAGTCTAGGCTTAGCAATCCATTAGCCGAACCCTTAGGTGGTCCAAACCCGCTACGGGGAGGTCGCGACAGCTTGGCGACTCCGCTGGGGACTTGAGTTAAAACTCTTAGTGGACTTAGGCCAATTTTTCTTTTCTTTTGAAAAATGTTTTTGTTTGGCAGCGAGGATCCCAGGTACGTCCCTAACATTTAAGGTGTTAAATGTTCTTGCGAGTGGGAGGTATAAGGGGAAGTGTTTGCTTGACATTTGTTTTGCGGGAGGTGTAGGAATGTATGGTTTACTTTCACTTGTGAAGTGTTGCTTGATATAAATTATCGTGCATGCCTTGCATCTAGCACTACACTATTGCACACACAACCCGCCGCCGGACTGGGCCGCATAGGATCATCTAGGATGGTATTGAGATGGATACCACTTCGACCGCATGCTTGCGGTATGAGTCGCCCATCTCAATCCCGAAGTTTCTTTTCGCGTCGGGGAGTACCTACCTCGGTTCGCATGCCCGCAACCCAGTCGGCTCTTTGACCAAGCCGAAGTCATGAGGACCCGACTTAGTTCGCACGCCCGCGGCTAGTCCGATCATTCTTGTGGTTTCACTTTGTTAAGCCCGATAGACTAGAAATCGAGCCACTTACCATGCGCATGTCTATGTGATTGCCCTTTGTTTATTGGTAAAGTAAGTCTTCTAAATTCGCACTCTTGCAATCTACTTACTTTATTATATCATTTTGTCGGTCCATGGCATTAGGATTGTCTTGAGTCTTGATCAATATACAATGGGAATACCGGACATTCAAATTATTCTCCCTCCAAAGGAGGAGCTTAGCGCATGGTGGGACAAGTTAGACCAAGCTGGCCGTCAATTTGTAGAGTCACACATTAGTCGACTACTTCCATTGCTGCATATCAACATCCATGGCGGCCTCATCCAAGCACTTGCTCATTGTTGGTGCCCCGAGACTTCTACTTTCATCTTCGGCGGTAAGCATGAACTCACGCCCACCTTGGAAGAGTATAGCATTGCCATAGGAAAATCTTTGAAAGCTGAATTAATTAGTCCACCTATCGGAATAGACCCCATTGTGGCCTTATCCGATTTTCTGAGAATTAAGGAGGATAATGTAAGAAAGGTTTTAAAAGCTCATCGCAATACATGTCATTTATCTTTTCTGAAAGAATGTTTTGAAAATGGCAATTTATTTCAAATGAGAAGAGTTTTCCTTTTAGCTTTCTTTGGGTTTATACTTTTTCCTCATTGTAAGAATGCTATTAACCCTTTGATGGCTCACTTAGTTGAACAAGTGTTGGGAGGAAAAAATTTCGTAAACACTATTTTGGCTGAAACCTTTCTTTCCCTCACTCGATTTAAAGGAAGCGGTGATAAGACATTCCATTCCTCTCCGAGCTTTTACAAATTTGGTTTCTTTCTCATATAAAAGGGTTTGGTGGTTCAATGACTATACTTGATGTTAATAACTCTAATCACCCTATTATGAGATTTGAGAACAACCAAAAACATGCACCAGATTACCATTATTCTAGATGGCTAGCTTTCATGAAAAAACCAACTTCCAAGGGTTTCCTATGGCATGCTAAGTGGTTCCAAGTTCGTGTGGCGAGACTTTCATGTGGAGGTGTTGGCCCGGTCCCTCTCCGGGATTCACGGAGCAACGGAATACTATCCAACTAGAGTGACCCGTCGGTATCAAGTTGTGCAAGAGCTTCCCCGGCATTGCAAGCGAGATCCACTCCAAGCCAACTTCGTTGATGGAGACCGAGGCCATGAAGATTCCATTCTCACAATTAAATCAATGTGGGACATGTGCCAGCCACGAAAACTCAAGTGGCTCCGAGGAGGAGCTCAAGGGCAAAGAATTGAAGTACTATGCCTCAATTAAGTACATTCAACAACACAAGATTCCAGAGGAGTTACTTCCAAAGATACCAGAGGCGCCATTGAAGATCACCAAGCGGCGAGAATAAACGCCTCAAAAGGGTTGCTGAAAAAGCTCAAGAGGAGAATAAGCGATTGCGCCGAGTGGTGTCGAGTGTATATTGATCAAGCTAGATGAAGTGTTTGAGTCAATCTTGTTGTTTTCATTTCTAGATTAATGTTTAGGAAGTTGAGTCATTTACTTTCCTAGTTTGTTTGTTTAGGGCATTTTGAGCTTATATTTCATTAATGAAGTGCTTGAATCAATCTTGCTTCTATTTTGTTAGGATTGTCAAAAACTCCATTAATGAATAAAATTTTAGACCATTGCCATGGACCGGTGTATTTCATATGAGATACTTATTTTTGTCCATTTCTTCAAATTAGGTGATAACGGATCCTCCACGTTCGCCCATCATTACACGATCAAGAGCAAAAATGGCCGACCAAACCGAAAT
This sequence comes from Eucalyptus cladocalyx, assembly GCA_017140615.1. Lineage (NCBI taxonomy): Eukaryota > Viridiplantae > Streptophyta > Magnoliopsida > Myrtales > Myrtaceae > Eucalyptus > Eucalyptus cladocalyx. The sequence goes on from CM029519.1 coordinate 6,977,854, forward strand.
GCGTGATCGTATGACCGCTATGGAAAGCCAACTCCAGCAGTTGCTCACCTCTATGCAACTTATGACAGATCAAATGCAGTCCCTCCAAGTGCATCGAGACTCTTGCACCCGCTATCCCCGAGATAGTAGTCCCAAAAGACGGACAAGGCCCAAATGGATGATGACGACATGCCCGAGTTGGAGGATGACCCCTTTCGTCACCGCCGAAAAAGCTAAGCCCGACAATGTCCCTAAGGCGGAGCAAGATGAACGCTTCGCCAAACTTGAAGAGAAACTGAAACAATTGCAAGAATCGCAGAATTCACTCCCATTCGACTTGTCGTTTATGAGAAAGTCAAAGTGCCGAAGAAGTTTAAGATGCCGGAGTTCGAGAAATACGATGGCACTTCCGCCCAAAAGCTCATTTGCAAATGTACCACGTACGCATGGCCCAATACGTCAAGAACGAGCCTCTCATGATCCAATCGTTTCATGCAAGCTTGACGGGGCCCGCACTCAAGCGGTACATAATGAAGAATGTAAACCTTCTCGACACCTGGAGTGAAGTGGCTGATGCTTTCCTGAAGCAATATAAGTTCAACATGGACATTACACCTTCCCGAGAGGATCTTGAGCGGATGGAGAAGAAGAAAAGTGAGTCATTTAAGGAGTACGCTGTAAGGTGGCGAAACTTGCGCAGCTCAAATCACTCCTGAGCCTACAAACAAGGAGTTGATGAAGTTGTTCGTCAAGACTCTCCCATATGAGTTCCGTAACCGGATGGCTAGCACATACGTTGAGAACTTCAACTAGCTTATCCCAGTGGGTGAACAGATCGAGATGGGGCTAAGGGATGGATGGTTCAATGAACCAACTCTTCAGGGCAAAAGGTTCACCATGAAGAAAGATAAAGAACCAACCACTGAAGTCAATGTTGCATATGTGCAACCAGCCCCTAGTAAGCCTCCGATGGTTCGTGTCCCCGGGAATCGGCAAGATGGAGGCCGAGTGCCCGCACAACGGTAATTCACCAAAAGGCGTTCTCTCCTCTTCCCGGCCCTCTATCTCAGGTCTTACCGATACTCCGAAACAAGGGATTGATCTCCCACGAACCAAAGCGGCCCAATGCTGAAAAATTCTCCAACTATGACCCCTCTAAAAAATGTGAGTATCATATGGGAGAGGTCGGCCATTCAACTGATGAATGTTTGACCTTGAAACACAAGATCCAAAATTTGTTGGATACTAAGGCATTTTCTTTCCGTACCACCCAACCGAATGTCAAGAAGAATCCATTGCCGGAACATCAGGGAAACGTGAATGCAATCTTCGAGTTCAATGCTGGCAAAAAGATGAACTTGAAGGTCTCTGTCAAAGATATCTATAGCGGATTAGTTAGGGTTGGTTACTATCCGACAAATGAGGATCCTCCCTTGCCTACCATGAAGGAAAGGGTTCAAGAAATGGTTAAGGCTGGCATGATCATATATGCTGACCAAGCTGGAACAGTGTCAACTATCTCCGAAGTCGTCATTGATTGGGAGAAGGAATTTGCTAAGCTAGGTGCTGAAAAAAGTGAATCAGATCCATTGATCGAGGACATGCCCCCACTTGAGGACGCCTCCGACCATGAAGGATTGATAGTCGAAGTGCCTTCAACTGATGAAGAAATAATTATTGAGATGCCCCAGCTATATGAGTACAAGGATAACAAAGCGGTCCCTTGGTCATACGAGCTAGATGTTGACACGATTACAAGGTCCGGGTCGGACCTATGCTCAAGCTAATGCCCAACCGGCAAAGCCAGTTACTGATGAAGAGGCTAAAGAATTTCTGGCTATAATCAAAGCAAGTGAGTATAATGTGGTTGACCAGTTGCGGAAATTGCCCGCTCAGATCTCTTTACTTGAACTCTTGCAAACATCTCCTACACATCAAAAGTCTCTAATGAAGGTTCTAAGCGAAGTTCGTGTACCGAGACGATCGAGGTAGACGAGTTGGAGGAATTCGTAGGATCGATTCTTCTTAAGGATTTAATAGCCTTTTTCGATGAAGAATTCCCTCTTGAGGGGAGGGGACATACTAAGGCATTATATATATCCGTCAAGTGCAAGGCTTCCCATGTGGCTCGAGTACTCATTGATAATGGGTCCGCCTTGAATATCTGTCCATTGGCAACTCTTCACCGCCTGAAAATAGATCCTTCAAAAATAAGTGCTGCAAAGACCTCCGTCCGAGCTTTTGACGGTACGAGAAAGGAGGTGATAGGGAGACCCACCTTGATCTCGCAAATAGGGCCGGTGATGTTCAACGTCCTTTTCCAGGTGATGGACATTCCTACCGCATTCAATTTTCTATTAGGGCGTCCTTGGATTCATACTGCTGGAGTTTGTGCCATCAAGTCTCCACCAAAGTGTGAAATTTGTTGTCAAAGGAAAGCTAGTCATTGTTCATGGCGAGGAGGATCATCGGATCTATCATGAGACGGCTATCCCCTATGTCGAGCCGGAACGTAGGGAGGAGTCGAGCTACCAATCGTTTGAGCTCGTATCCACTATTCATGCATCTCGAGGATCGACAAAGCACCCATCCCCGATGTGTCAAATGCAGCAGTTATGGTAGCAAGAGTGATGGTTGGAAATGGCTTTATTCCTGGCCGTGGACTTGGTAGACAAGAACGGGGCATCCGGAATCCTATTGAAGCCCCTCGAAGGTTTCGTTCCGCCGGATTAGGGTACCATGGAAGAGGTGGAGGACATGAACAAGAGAGGAGAAACTCATTACTCCTCGATATCCGCGAGACATTCCCGGCCCCGCTAGAATGATGCATGATGAGGGAGGAATGATCGACACCCGAGGTATCGTGCTCGATGGATGGAATGGCGTGGACGACCCGACAACTTCAAGGACGACAGAGGATCCGGATGATGGGATGGAAGGGATCACGACTCTATTCGATGATCTCCTCATAGGTGCCATTGATGAAGAACCATCGGAGGAAATGGGTGCTAGCCCACAAGAGTAACACGTTTACTTTTCTGCACTCCCCGCGTGGGAATCTTATCTCTTTAGGATTTGATGCTTTTCTAGGGTTTGCTTATCGTATTACGCATGTCGTTTGTCGGGAGTTGATGTTTGCTAGGGTTTGACTGTTAGGGTTTCGTTTCACTTTGATTGCCGTACTTTTCAATCCAATAAATGTAATTTGGTTGATGAATATCAATTATGATTACAAGTTTTATTTTAAGGGCATGATGGGGTATACCAAACCAGCCCGTTGATGATATCCAACCGATGAAAGAAAAGAAAAATCCAATGGAGAATTCCCGAGGCCGGGCTTCATCATGCTTCCTCGTGTCAAAAAGTTTTTCCAAAATATTTTGCCAAAATTCTTTAAATAAAATAAAAATTCGAAAAAAATAGAAAAGAAATTCATGCCTTTTAGCCCTGTTTGTCTTTTTGAACTATCCATTTTATGTTTCAGGAGCAGCCTTATGATAGGCAAAGAGGAGAAAACGGTCCAATCCAATGTCATGAGCGATGGCGGTAATGACTCTGATGATCCAAATGGTGACTCCATTGGAGTACAACAAAGTTGGGAGCATCACGAAAAGCCCAAAGTTCTCACATCGAGCAAACCGTCACTATCAATCCGAGTGATGCCGAGGAGCCCAAGAGAGATAAAGATTGGGGCAAATCTTCCCAAAGATGAGGCCGAGCACTGACTCAATTGCTAAAAGAATATCAAGATATCTTTGCTTGGACATACGCTGATATGCCAGGTTTAGATCCATCAATTGTGGAACATTGTTTGCCCACTAATCCAGACGTGCATCCCAAGAAGCAGAAACTTCGGAGGACTAAACCAGAGCTCTCCAAGAAGATAGAAGAGGAAGTAATGAAACTTCTCAAAGTGGGATTCATCGAAGTCTCACAATACCCTGAATGGGTGGCCAACATAGTACCGGTCATGAAGAAAGACGGTCGAGTCCGAGTGTGTGTTGATTATCGGGATTTGAACAAGGCCAGCCCAAAGGACGACTTCCCATTGCCACATATTGATGTTCTCGTGGATAGTACTGCCGGATTCGAATTATTCTCTTTCACGGATGGCTTTTTTGGCTACAACCAGATAAGAATGAAGGATGAAGACAAAGAGAAGACATCATTTATCACCCCGTGGGGAACCTTTCATTATAAGGTCATGCCCTTCGGACTCAAAAATGCAGGGGCAACTTACCAACGAGCCATGGTTACGTTGTTCCATGACATGATGCATGAAGAAATCGAGATCTATGTTGACGATATGATTGCAAAAACCCGGCCTGGGAAAAGTCATGCTGAAACCCTCAAGAAGTTATTTGATCGACTTCGTGAATTCAAACTCCGTTTAAACCCTGCCAAGTGCGTGTTCAGGGCAGCATCAGGAAAATTACTTGGGTTTATGGTGAGTAGCAAAGGGATCGAAATTGACCCATCTAAAGCCAAGGCAATATGTGAGCTGCAACCTCCGTCGACAGTGAAGGAGGTCCGGAGTCTCCTAGGGAGACTGAATTACATTGCACGATTCATTTCCCAACTCTCGGAGACCGCTAAGCCATTCTTCAAACTCTTGAGGAAAAATGTACAAGTTGAGTGGAATGATGAATGTCGAGAGGCGTTCGATAAGCTGAAGCAATATTTGATGAATCCACCGGTTTTTGTCCCACCAATATCGGGGCATCCTTTGATTTTGTACCTCACAATCCATAGTGAGTCACTCGGCGCGATGTTAGCTCAGAAAAGTCCCGTGGATCAGAAGGAACGGGCCATTTATTACCTCAGTAAAAAGTTCACTGTCTCGGAGCTAAAGTATTCTGATGCTGAAAAAACTTGTGCTGCATTAGTATGGGTATTGCATAGACTGCGACAATACACCTTGCATTACTAGACGTTTCTCGTGACTGAGAACGATCCCATCAAGTATTTATTTAATCAACCAGCTTTGGTGGGTAAGCTAGCCAAATGGCAGGTCTTGATTTCGGAATTCGACGTGCAGTTCATGCCCCAAAAATCAGTTAAAGGCCGAGTAATTGCTGACATATTGGCTGAGAATCCTAGAATCTTCAAAGATGATGATTGTCCTTTGGATGATCGTATTTTGGCCATAAACGAAGATGCATGGTCTATGTTCTTTGATGGAGCTGTGAACTTGTCCGGTTCTGGTACTGGGGCAGTACTAATATCCCCAGACGGACAACACCACCCAGTTGCTGCGAAATTAATATTTCCATGCACTAACAATATTGCTGAATACGAAGCTTGTATTCTCGGACTTCAGGCCACAATTGAAATGGGAGTGGCCAAATTGAAAGTATATGGAGATTTCGCACCGATCATACTCCAAACCGTAGGTGAATGGAAGACCGAGATGCCAAATTACTGCCATATCATAAGTACCTCGAAGAGTTGGTGAAGGAGTTTGACGAAATCTCGTTTGACTATTTGGCTAGATCTCATAATCAATTTGCCGATGCTCTTGGCAACGTTGTCATCTATGTTGCAAGTTACCGATGGTTTAGAAGTTGAGCCTTTGAAAATTGAGGTTCTAGCCAAACCTTCTTATTGCATGGCCGTGAATGAAGAGCTTGATGAGAAGCCATGGTATTATGACATCATGAACTATAATTTCCTGAAGGGAGCACTCCAGCCGATAGAAAATACATAATGAAGATGGCCTCAAAGTTCTTCGTCAGTGGTAAGAATTTATACAAGAGATCTTATAATTCGGTTTTATTGAGATGCGTAGATGAAGCAGAAGCTACCCAAATCATGCATGAAGTACATGAAGGAGTTTGTGGCCCACACATGAATGGGCACATGTTGGCCAAGAAGATTATGAGACTAGGTTACTATTGGCTTGCGCTGGAAAGTGACTGCATACTGACATGTTAGAAGTTGCCATCGTTGCCAAATTCATGGAGATAAAGTAAATGTTCCTCCAACGGAGTTGCACCAGCTATCCGAGCCATGGCCTTTCTCAATGTGGGGATCGATGTGATTGGCCCAATAAATCCCAAAGCTTCAAATGGGCACCGATTCATATTGGTGGCAATAGATTATTTTTCAAAGTGGATTGAAGCCGCATCATATGCTAATGTCATGGCCCGAAATGTTGTGAAGTTTATCAGGCGTGACATAATTGCTCGTTATGGTGTCCCTGAAGCAATTGTCACTGACAATGGGACAAATCTGAATAACAAGTTCGTTGATGAGTTGTTCAATGAGTTCAAAATCAGGCATTTGAATTCATCACCATATCACCCACAAATGAATGGAGCTGTTGAGGCAGCTAATAAGAACATTAAGAAGATCTTGGCTAAGACAGCCGAAAATTATCGAGATTGGCATGACAGGTTACCTTTTGCTCTAATGGCGTATCGGACATCGATCCGAACATCTACCGGGGCAACCCCTTTCTCCTTAGTTTATGGCATGGAGGCGTTTTGCCTGTGGAAGTAGAAATCCCCTCTCTGAGAGTCTTATCCCAAGTGGAATTGTCCGAGGCAGAATGGACACAACAAAGGTTCGAGCAGTTGAACCTGATTGATGAGAAAAGATTAAAAGCTCTTTGCCATGGCCAGACGTATCAACAAAGAGTAGCCAAGTCTTTCAATCGGAAGGTACGACCGAGACACTTCGAAGTGAATGATCTAGTTCTAAGAAAGGTGTTGCCGATTTTTCCTGATCCTGGAGGCAAATTTGCTCCAAACTATAGCGGCCCGTATATGGTGAAGAGGGTACTCCCGGAGGTGCCTTAATCCTTACGAGAAATGGATGGTCGTGAGTTTTCTAATCCTGTTAACTCGATCTTTGTGAAGAAGTATTACCCTTGATAGACTTTGTTGTGAATCGAAGGTACTCATTTCTTCATTGAATTGTGTGGGAATGGAATGAATGAGATGAAAAGTAGGCCTGTTCCATATGCATATCAAATTCATCGATTCGATACGACGGACGTGTTTACCCGAGTCGGTTCAATTAAATAAAAAAAGAAATGCCCTGAGGACACCACCAGCGCCTCGGCCTGGTGGCATGGGGAATGAAAGGGTCCGAGAATGACCAGGGTTCGATCCCTGGAAATGGCAAAAAGTTTGCCACAAAAAAAAATTAAAAAAAAAAAAAAAAAAAACATTTTTTTACCAATCTTATTCTTTCTTTTTGAGCTACAAACTCTTTGTGTTCAAAGCTATGAGTTCATGAAGTAATTGTGACCTTTCAAAGGAGAATTTTGCATGATAGTTTTACCTGTTTAATTACCAATTTCACTGAGGATTGTCACTATCGATCAAGTTAATGAATGATGTGGAATGAATTGAACATGCTAAATGAGACATGTCAGGATGATGAAAGGCAAGCCCTATCCTATACACAGTCCCTTGCTCATATACTGGTGAGACGAGTGTAGGAAATTCCATGTTTCTAAGGTAAAGAGTTTTCTCGCGAAAGGTACGATGATCGAAATGATGAGAGGCGGTTCATTCTCTATCTCAAACACTACGTGATCATCCATTGTTTAAACCCTTTTGAGCCCACACACGTGGATAATTTTTATATTACCCCTGTCAAGAACCACCCCAAATTGGGGCAAGCTGGAGGTAAGGCGACATCATGAGGTGAGCAATTTGATAGGAATATTCTTGCTCTCACTTGCATCAATCTTCAGGTATTGCTATTACATTGAATTCATACGATAATTCAAGTGCCTTAGGATGATGAAGAGCAGTTCTTTCTCTATCCTACACACTTTATCCATTGCGTAGCCCCTTGAGCCTCGTAAATTCGTTTCATTTAAACCCAATTGGTGATCATCCCCCACACCGGGGCAAGGCAAAAGGCAAATGTTCAAACAGCAAAATCCCGAGTGCTGACAAAAAATGAAAACTCTTCAAGAACCCAAATGTTAAAGCATTACGTGGTTATTCAAAAAAGAAAAAAAAACAAAGGGGGCATGAAAAAAAAGCAGTGTGCCTGGTAAAAGCAAGGCCAATGCCCATAAAAAATGAAAGAAAGAGTCAAGAAAAATGACTATCAATTGTAAAAGGGTGTGTTCCCAATGGAGTGGTACTCAAAGAACTCAAATGCCAAGTTTTTATAGTACCTAAGAGGGAAATCCCAATGATGAAGAAGAAGACCGGTGACAATGCCAAGATGATCACCAATTCTCATCCCCTATACACATTTTGAGCTTAATGATCCATTCACTTCTCAACCCATGAACTTAATCTACGTTACGTCCCTTACAAAGTCTCTTCAGATTAGGGCACCGGAATTAACGTAGGAATTCATATGCTTAAAAGCATCGCTCGAAGAAGTGCGAGCAAGACCATTTCTATCTCATTTCGCAGGTTCCTTGACTTGTAAACCTGAAGGTGATTGCAAAGTATTGTTCTTTCATTAGCCTTGACTCGAAGAGTCCCTCTTTGTTGAGCCATTGACCGAACCTACATTACAGTCCTGATAAGGACCTCTCAGATTGACAAGGTTGTACCGCTTGCGAGAATACTCAAACCCTTATTGACATGATAAAAGTAAGATGGAGTGATTCCTGTGAGCCCACATTAATGGTCGGGACAGAATAACCTTCTTAATGAGAGTGAGTGAAAGTCCTTTCTAACTGAAAGTCTCTCATTTAGTATTCTTGAAAATCCATGTCATGAGTGAAAATTGTCTTAAACGATGATTCTCCCTAGTGGAAATTTGGTTGTGCAACTATGGTAAAACCATCATGCATAAATCTTGATGGAATCGATAAAAGCTTCAGTGAATTTTGGAGTGTGCTGAATTGCTTACTTCTTTGGCAAATGCATGTATTTTTGCTCTAATCATGTCTGACAGGTAATGTTTCCTTGAAGACCCAAGAGCTCCTGACATTTATGTTGCCTTTCAGAAGCCTCGAGGTGAGAAACCTCCATGAATATTTGAAATACATCCTGGATGTTCCAAAACTTCTTTCTACCAAGAGGTAAGTGACCCTCACGAATATCCCAGGTTTGTCCTAGGTATTCCCAAATTTTGATATATGCCTCAAAACTCGTTGTTAAGCATTTCACTCAGGATGTGAATGCTTTCCGATCTTTTTCGTTATACCTTAGTCTGGATCTAGGTATTTCGAATCTTCTTAATCCAATAATCATCTCACCTAACATTGAGTGTTTATTGGTTAAGTTCCAAATTTCTTGACATCTCAGTCTGGATCTGGATGTCTCAAAACTCTTCATTAAATATTACACTGGATGTGAATGTTTTTCGATCTTTTTCGTTATACCTTAGTCTGGATCTAGGTATTTCGAATCCTCTTAATCCAATATTCATCTCACCTAACATTGAGTGTTTATTGGTTAAGTCCCAAATTTTTTGACATCTCAGTCTGGATCTGGATGTCTCAAAACTCTTCGTTAAACATCTCACTCTGGATGTGAATGTTTTTCCATCTTTTTCGTTATACCTTAGTCTGGATCTAGGTATTTCGAGTCTTCTTAATCCAATATTCATCTCACCTAACATTGAGTGTCTATTGGTTAAGTCCCAAAATTCTTGACATCTCAGTCTGGATTTGGATGTCTCAAAACTCTTCGTTAAACATTTCACTTTGAATGTGAATGTTTTTCGATCTTTTCGTTATACCTTAGTCTGGATCTAGGTATTTCGAATCCTCTTAATCCAATATTCATCTCACCTAACATTGAGTGTTTATTGATTAAGTCCCAAATTCTTTGACATCTCGGTCTGGATCTGGATGTCTCAAAACTGTTCGTCAAGCATTTCATTCTGGATATGAATGCTTTCTGATCTTTCTCATTATACCTTAGTCTCGGATCTAGGTATTTCGAACCCTCTTAATCCAATATTCATCTCACCTAACATTGAGTGTCTATTGGTTAAGTTCCCAAATTCTTGACATCTCAGGTTGGATCTGGATGTCTCAAAAATTTTTCCCGTTTAGGCAACCGTAGAATGGTACGGGTCCTAGACACAACCAAGCAATGCTATACTGGGTGACCGTAGAATGGTACGGGTCCTGGGAAAGCAGTTTCTTTATGAATTCATGTTACTATTCTAGACGACCGTAGAATGGCACGGGTTCTGGACATGTAACACCAACTATCTCGAGTTACTCTACCCTCCTCGAAGGTAAGTTATTCCAGGTAAGTTCCTTTTATCACTGGCATTAGCATTTCCATGCATCATATAAATTGCATTTAAAAAAAAAAAAAAAGGCCAAAGTATCATCCATTGCATGTTCATGGTCAAAATTTAGGTATCATATCGTCTTTGAATGCAACCTCTGCGAGCTCACCTTCAAAGAGGGGCAGCTGTTGACAACTAAATTTTGACTAATCATTTAGTAATTAATTGCATAAAAATTTAGGGATTAATCTTTAACCCCTAAGAAAAAATATTAAAATTGCATCTCGTGTAGTCGCATTTGCATCGGTACTAAGAGGACAACAAGAAGCAGTGGGCTCGCAATCGATTGCATACACAAATTCGGTGGAATGCGGATTCGGGAGAAATCTTCAAAGAAGCAAAAGCAGCTCACAACATACTATATAATATGCTCATATTGTGTTATTATAATATGCCCATAATATTATATAATATGTCAGCTTTGATGGTGCAATGAAAATTCACCGTAGAAGGAACCTCCTCATTAATGTATGCACATCCACGCACGAAAGATTTCCTTGTGAAGAACAAAAGGGGGAAGCGAAGAAAGAAAAAAATTCCATTGTGAGGGGGGTTTCCCTTTCAGTCGGACAAGGAAGGAAAGAAGAGTGTCGAGAGAGATAAAAAATATATTGGGAAGGGGCTCTTCCTTCGGACAAGAAGAAATAAAGTCGGGGAGGATATTAAAAACAAAGGAAAGAGAGATGAATGGAGAGTTTGTCGAAGAAAGGGGCAAAGATTTAAAAAAGGGGCAACGTTCAGCTTAAATTCTGGAAAAGTTGCGCTACATCTTGTCACAATAATGTTGGCTATCTTCAAAAGGCAATGGACGGCCTATAAATAAGACCACAAGAAGCTGCGTCCAATGGGGGCGGAGAGAAAATTCATTCCAGCGGTCTCGTGAGGGAAGCAAAAAAGAAAAAGTTTTCATCGCGAAGGGCTTCTCTCCTTTTCTCTTTCGGTCGACGAGTAAAAGAAAGGAGCGTGCGGAGAGAACCTGCAAAAGAAAATATGAAGTCGAGGGAGGGGATTAAAAAAAGAAAGGAAAAAGCGAGAGAGTGTGACGTGAGAGAGAGAGGAGAAAAGTAAAAAGGCAAATGTGATTTGACCCCTACTGTTCAATCATCTTCTCCACGCTTTGCTCCGTCCATTTGCTGCTCCACACCGCGCCGACGCTCTTGCCCGCACCGCACAACCAGCTTCGCACCCAATCGCGACCCGACGCCACCGAAGTTTACATCGCCGTCTTTGCTCGCTTCCGCGATCCGAATCTTTGCTCTCGTCGTCGATTGAAGTCCCGCATCCGCGCCGCCGCCGCACTCGCCGGAGCACCAGCAGCCGAACAACCCGACGCCCCGCCTGCCTTGCCCCGTGAATCCGCGACCCGGTGCCGGCCACGACGCCGCCGCCCCCTCCGAACGGCCCCGGCGTCCACCGCAGCCTCCACCACCGCTCGGTCCTTCGCCCGAACACCGCAGCCCGTGAAGCCACCGTCTCGCCGCGCCGCAACTCCGTCCGATGCCGTGAGCCCCTCCTCCGAGCGTCGGCCTCCCCCTCGTGCCGTGACCGACCCCCGCACAAAGCATCATCGTGCCCCCGCCCGCTGTCCTCCGCGTCGGCCGCCCCTCGCTTTCGCCGTCACGCGGCGCCCGCCCGCCTCACTTTCCCTCACCCGTGACGCCACGCTTTCGCGCCTCCACCGCTTCCGCTCCGCACCCGTAGCCCGCGCCGCACCACCGCTCGACACCGCGAGCACCCGTCACCGCGCCCCGGCTCCTTCGTCGCAGCACCACCGTCCCCGCGCGACCCAATGCCATAGGAGCTCACACCGTTGCTTGCTCCGCCGTGCCACTCCGACCGGTGACCCGACGCCCGTAGCGCACCCCCCGCGACTGCTGCTGCCGCCTTGTCGCCGGTCCGCCCGCCGCCGGGCCCCGCCGGTCCTCGCCGGAGCTTTGAACGCCGGTGACCGGCTCCCCCTCGGTGAACCACCACAAGTTGCCAAGCCGTGCGTGGAAGCAAAACAAAAAGGAAAAAAGAAAAAAAACAAAAGGGGAACATTAGGTATTTTTTTATTATTATTGTTTTATCTTTATTTTTTTATATAGTTTATAGTTTGTTTTTATATATTTTTAGTGTGATTATTCATTAACACATGATTGAAATTCCAATGTAAAACAACCCCTCAATTTAGGGATTATGAGTTCGATTTTCGCGCCCAAATCCGACTCACGATCTCGTATAAAAATCGACAATCCAATCTCATGCCCGAGATTCGATTCGCGATTTAATTTAAAATTGACCAACCCGATCTCATGCGCGAGATTTGGTTTGTCAATTTTGGGTATTAATATTATCTTGATTGGATTGGACATCGGGTTATTTGAATTAACTTTTGTTTTTGCATAAAAAAAAGTTCAAAAAAATGCGAGTTAGATTAGGGCTAGGGTTAGCATATTTAATTATTTCGTTTTTTAAATAAAAAAAATCCAAAAAAAAATGCATTTAGAATGTTAGTTTTTTAGAATTGCACGTGTCAATCTAGAATTAGACTTTTACTTCAAAATTTTTATAAAAAAATCCCAAAAAAATTAATTAATTTAGGTTGCTAGTTTTTTAGGTTGCATGTTTAATTGTGTGTAAATCTTTAAAATTTCGAATTATATATATATATATATATATTAAAAAAGACGAAAAAAAATCATCATGCATATTAGAATAGAATGCATGTCTCATAAATTAATTTCAATTTTTAGGATAAATCGCACTTTTAGGAATAGGAATATCATGGGCACGTCATGTAGGATTAGGCTCATTTAAGTAAAAATTGCCCGTCATTATAATTAGGTCATTTTAATTTGCATATTTAATTATTGCATGTTCATTAAGAAAACACAAAAAAAAAAAATATTTTACTCAAGTCATGTAGTTTAGAACACATTGTCATGCCATTCCATGTTAGATTAGTAGCATGCATTGCATATTGCATGATCCTCATTAAATAAGTGAAAAAAAGAGAGGGGAAATTGCCTGTTAATTAGAAATCATATCTAGGTCTGTTGATGTGGATTCTGATCTAACATTGTAGATGCTTTCGTTGCTATGAGGTAAGTCCTGCAATTTATTCATCGCTTTCTTGGGTGTTAAATTGGTGGTTTGCGCATCCGCATGATCACCTCACATGTTAGGAAAGTGAATTAAAATCAATCAAAGCTGCCTGCAAAACATGTTTTTTTAAAAGAGAAAGGTACCGAAAGGGCGTTAGAGAAATCTAGCGTAACCAAGTCCCCGAACTCACAATCTCTGGTTCGTAGGAGTGAAGTAATTCTCCCGTTACTTTACTTGGGTTTCTAATCGACCCACCAAAAATAGATTAGTGGCGACTCCTAATTGAAAAATCAATTGCATGTTAAGAATTAAACCCTAAGTCGCGAATTGGTATGGGCTTGGGAGAGCTCGAGCTAAGTCTAGGCTTAGCAATCCATTAGCCGAACCCTTAGGTGGTCCAAACCCGCTACGGGGAGGTCGCGACAAGAGACTAGACACTTACACAGCCATGTACACATATCACAAGGGGCTGCCCTGAATTTTGGATTTATAACGTGTCTTCTGCTAGGAATGATCAATCATTTCCAACAACTGGTACTAAATCTTGCATCCCATGGAGCACCAAACGCAGAGGGTAATGATAACGGCATATTTCATCCAAAAACAATGACAAAACACCACACAAGAATATAAGGACCCAAGTGGGGAATTGAACTCAACCATTTCAGACCAGTATTAACAAGCACGGTTTCTCTAAAGAACTGGTATAAGATTCAGTTGGGATTACACATTTCGCCTGGTTTATCTTTGTCTTTGGTAAGGAATGGTGAATCACTTCCAAAAACAAGTACGACATTCATACCATGGAGCAGCAAATTGCCAAATACAGAGAACTGATAACAATGGCCTGTTTTACTTAAAAAGTAAAATCGGACTTCTTTTCCTGGTCAAAGATTTACAATCTAGCTGAACCAGCAGATAAAGCATGATTGATGAGCTCCCTTCTCAAGATCTTTCCCGCAGGATTTTTGGGGATGCTACTGATAAAAGCGACACGCCTTATCTTCTTGTATGGAGTGACCTGCGAATCCAGTTTAACGTAATCAGAGAATAGAGTAGGGTTGTCTATGGGTTTGGACCAGGCTGAACACTCTGCAAATTCGCTCTGTGCTACTTAAATGGAACAAGTTTTCTGATTGAGCTATGTTACCCAAGTAAGCTATAGCAAGTGAAACAGAGGTATAGTACAAACGACCACGCCCATTTTGTTGGATAGATCTAGTAGCACTGACAGATCGCCGAAATGTGAAGTGACAAATTGGGGTTAAAGGGGAGAAAAGAAGAACATTAGCAGCATGGACTAGAACAAGGGTTGGAGCAGATGCTTTTCTTAGGCGATATTAAGACTCGTTGGGGTACTCGACCAATCGCCCTGCATGCTGTTAAGAACACCAGGTGCCCAGCAAGTCAGTGATTGGGAATCAAATAGTGTCCCCTATGATATCGAGAAAAATAAAGTCATAGTTGTTCTCATAGCCAATGAATAGGTGCCTCAGCGTTTGCATTTAGTATCTTCAGGACATCAACTCCTCTATTTCACTGGGAAAATCTAAAAACTGAAGAAGAGTCTTCCAAAACAGATGAATTTAGGAGGACCATACCTGTTCAGCAATGAAATCCATGATTTCAGATTTTGTAACACATGCACCAGGCTTCCTCACCACGAAAGCCATTGGAACCTGCCCTGCCTCTTCATCAGGATACCTGATCCCAAGCAATACACTTGGATTAGTCTCGTTGGTTTCTTACGCAATGAGCCACTTAGCCAAAAAGAAAGCACATTTATGGATCTCACAACAGGCCAAAGTTCGACAAGTCCATTATAAGCAGATAAAGATTTGCCTCAAAAGTAAATGCGATCACAATAGTACATCTTCTGTCAATCATCATTCCACACAATGGTAGGATAACTCTCGACCTTTTAAACATCAACTCACCAATACTTTGCATGTCCTCCAAGTAATTAAAAGATCAGTGAATGGTGAATAAAATAATATGAGACTTTTGGCTCATGAAAACTCTATGCATCCATGTTTGACCCCAAAAAAAAACTCTCAATGCATCTATGAAGGTCATAAGACAAGCACTGGAGCATACGGTATCACTGCAGCTTCCTCAATTTGTTGATGAGATTGAAGTAAATGCTCCAACTCAGCAGGCGGAACCTGTAGGATGGGATGAGATTGAGATGACAAAATCTGATTACGGAAAAATGGGAAGCATCATATTTCACCAGCAAAAGATTCCTTATGACAGCAGCTACCTGATACGCCTTGTATTTTATCAATTCCTTTAGCCTATCTACAATGTAAAGGAACCCCTCTGAGTCAAAGTAACAAAGATCGCCAGTTTTTAGCCAACCATCAGGGTCCAATGTCTCAGCCGTCGCCTTGTCATCTCCAACATAACCTAAATGGAATCAGGAGAGATTCAGAACATCTGAGTTTCACAGGTGATACGTGAAGCTCAAATAGGAGTTCCAGCAGTGAAATGAGAAATCCTTATGCAGGAAGCAGCATAGTAATTGACAACGTCCTAGGAAACCGGGATATCTAATTTTGTACTGCAATTTTTGTAAGTGAGTCAGTGTTTCGATAGAAAGACAGGCATTTCCTAACTTGATGGTGCTTGAAACAAGATGTGCAACAGATCTCCAGACAGTTTTTCTTCACAGATTCCAGAAGGAAAGCGATCCAGGATGAGAGATTGTGGTATGACTATCGACCTTTCATGATGGCTGGGCCACGCAGCCACAATTCGCCTTTGCAGCTGGGAGGTAAAGCTTCTCCAGTAACAGAATCGACTATTTTGGCTTCCATATACTCGGTGAGGCGACCAATGGAGCCATATTGCTTGGTCTCATCAGGCCCCATCCTACTTCCTAATAGGCTCTCTGTCAATGCATAACCCTGAAAAATTCATTTAGACATGTCGATGTAGAGACAGCCATTAGTCATTTACGTATATTGATCTTTTGCATCCATCAACCTAAAACTATGTGCCCATATCTACTTCCTCATATTCTCCAATTCTTTCATGTCATCCTCATCCAAAATTCTAGCACAGCACTGTCATGGTACACATGCGATACCTATCGGGGTAAGCCTACTAGTACGAAATTGAGTTATGGTGTAATTCAAAGTACATAATGCACCTTTTGATTGATTGTTGATTTAATATATCTTATGCAACAATTTTATCTTATGATCCGTCGTTGGGTAATTTCAAATTGAGGCCATATAGTACAATCAGTTAGGGAGTGCTCATCACTCATTGGTGAGATGAAGACATTATGAGTACCATAACTTTTAAGCGCCATAACTTTTTTTTTACTACTCAAGTATCATAACTTAAAAAAAAAAAAAAACGTTCACTTAAGTACCATAACTTTCATTTGATCACTACCAAAACTTCTTAAAAACGTTCACCCAAATTTTAGAAATCTAACATAGCATAACATTTGTGGTGAACGTTTTTAAGAATTTTTTGCACTCAAATGATCAATTGAAAAGCAATATGACACTCAAGTAATTGAGAAAATAAAAGGTTATTGAGTGCCGTATAGTAAAAAGGTCCTTAAATAAATAAAGAAATCATGCTCGAGCATTTTGGCATGTAAGTAATTTGCCCGTACTAAACAATTTGGGGCTTAAGACTTTAGTTTGGTTTTTACCTGTACATTAAAAATACCAATAATTCCTTGCATATCCCACAAGTTTTGGCATAGGAATTTTACCTTTCGACTGGGTTGAAACCAATTTAGTAAATATGCAAAAACTAACCTTTGTCACCTTGACATAGCATGAAATAGAGGAAAAAAAGTATCGTTTTCTATATGGATAACCAATGATGTCCAAAGCCAACAGTGATTTTAGGTCGGTTTTTATTTTCATCAAAGTCAGCCATCTCTTTTTCGGGATTAAAATTAAGAATTAATATCACGAAAATCTGAAACTTGTATGTTTGTGACAAATTTACTAAAAATTAATTTTTTACCTACCAAAAATTCAAACAAGTTATTTATGACAAATTTATTATCTATTAACTTTCATTAAATTAAATTAATATCACAAAAAATCACAGACTAATATATTATGACAATCGGAGGGCAAAACCCAAAATTGATACATTCGTCAATTGTCACATATCATCTAACTTAACAATTTGATGTAAAATTTAAAAACTAACATATGATATAGTTTTCAAAAGTATATAGTTTGAAATTTTTTATGGTCAAAAAATTATTTTACAATAAATGTATTACAAGTGTGTCAATTTAAGGTTTTTTTTGTATTAATCCTAAAATTAAAGAGATAACTATTTTTTTGGCCAAATAGATTACAAAATACGGAAGTTATGCTTGTTTTAATATCTTTTAACACCAATGGCACTTTACCTGCATCAGCTCCACGTTAGGGAATTGTTGCTGGAACCGCTGGGAAACCTCCTTCCCAAGCGGCGCTCCGCCGCACATGACGGTGCGGAGTGAGCTGAGGTCATACTTCCCGATCAGCTCCGACTTCACCAACGCTAGCACGACCGGCGGCGACACCAGCAACAAGCCGACTCTATACTTCTCCACGGCCTTCAGCATGGCCTCAAGCTCGAACTTCCCCATCAAAACCACGGTCGCCCCCATCCCAAAGGCTCTCAATATAGACGCAAAACCATACACGTGGAACAGGGGAAGTGGAAACAGCCAAACGGGCTTTGGGCCTGGCTCGGGTTGGCGAGCGCCGGCGACCCCCGCGATCATGTTGCCGTGGGTCATGAGCACGCCCTTGACCCGGCCCGTCGTGCCCGAAGAGTAGAGAATCGTCGCGGGGTCGGCCTGCGTGACCCGGTTGACATTGCGGAGAACGGGATCGGTCTCCTTCAGGCCGGTCCGGGACAAAACGGACTCGAACTCGGGCGAGTCGATGAGGATGGTGCCGTGCCTGAGCGTAGGCAGCTTGTGAGCTGCTTGGGAGGTGACGAAAGCGAGGACGGGCTTGCTGAGCCCGACCAGGTGGCGGATCTCGGAGGCGGAGCTCAGGGGGTTCGCCGGGGACACGACGATGCCGAGGGAGAGGAGAGTGAAGTAGATGACGGGGACGTGGAGGGAAGGAGGCGGGAGGACGAGGGCGACGTCGTTCTTGGAGAGGGAAGGGAAGCGGCTGACGAGGAAGGACGAGAGAGCCCGGCATTGCGAGATGAAGCGCGGGTAGGTGACCCGGTGGCCGGTGGCGGCGTCGACGAGGAACGGCGAAGAGGAGGAGGAGGAGGAGGGGAGGATGGAGAAGAGGAAGTCAGTGAGCGAAATGGGGAGGGAAGGAGAAGGGAGAGGGACGGAGGGCCTGAGGCTGCGGAAGGTCCTGGTTTCGGCGCAGAAGCCATTGATGGGTTCGAGTTCCTTGGTGCGGTGACTAGTTTCAGCCATCGTGAAACGATGAAGATGGCGACGGCGACGGCGACGGCGACGGCTCGCAGTCTCTTCAGAGACTTAAAAGCAGGAGATGATATTGATTAATAAACAGAGTGCAATTCTCGATGACTAATATTTTTTCCCATTCCCCCGCTTTTCTTACGGCGTTCATAGCAGAGAAGCTGACAGGTGACGACCATGCGCTCTCCCTTTGATAACGCTTGGCATTAAAAAGTAGCGACACCTTTCAGAAAGCTTTCATATCACATCTAATATTTTGATATATTCCTATACGCAATCAACGAATATCGAAAAGATTCGATACGTAATTAATTTTTTTTATATAATCTGACGTGTAAATTCAAATTTTCAATACGCAATTTCAATACGCATGGGTCAATTTAAAAATTTTCAATAAATAAAATATCAAAATATAAATATGTAAATAAAAAATAATAATAATTAAAAAAATAAAAGACTTTTATTATATTTGATGGTAGAATGTCAATTATTTTCTTTTCGACTTATTGTAGTAAAATGTGAATTGTTTGTCTCTTTCTTCCTCCAAATTATATGAATTATAGAAATAGAATGTAATTGAATTTGTTAAATTGAAACGATGAATAATATTAATAAATGATAGACTAATATTTTTAGTGTAAATCCATTCTAATCTCTTTTATTATTATTTATATATAAAAATATATTTAATATATAGCGTATTCTAATGTGTTGAAATTTGCTCTTTAACATCGATTATGAAGCTCGAGGGGCTAATGTTTGAAACAAAAATTGGTGGGGGCATTCTAGGCCAATCGACAACTCTCCACGTCAGAAACATTTGCATGTTTTCTGTACCTTTCAACACGTCGCTTCTGTTCTTGGATGGTCTGAAAGTTGGATCCACGTGAAGCACGCCAGCAAGACGGGGCCGATTTTGTTTTAGGCAGAAACGTTAGGGAAAGAAAAGGATATTGCCTCGATCGTAGAGTTCATTAAACAATCGATTGGACTCCTAGTTTTTCCTTTTTTTTGGGTCGAAAGGGGACTCTACTGGGCTTGGTAGACATGGAGTAACGTCACGTTTACTCCCATCCACGTGAAGCACGACCTTCTTTAGTTGCTCGACTTGGCTGCTCTATGACTTAGGAGAACCCCTAATATGCATAGGATTGATATCTCACGTAGGAAAGCAAGGAGTTCAAGAAAAGCTCAAGATCAATAACTTAAAACTAGTAATAACACAAATAAAAATTGAATGTTATCTTCAGCTGAATGAACTAATTTGATTGATTCGCATTGGGTTTTGACTCTACTTGAGTTTTGACTCGATTTACTTTGACCAAAACCGACGATATCCTTCACCGGGTTATTTGCCTTACGTGAACACACTTACATAATCACTTGCTTAGATTATGTATTGTACTTTCCGTGAATGAAAAATCTTAACGAGGGGTGAAGGTTTCGAACACTGTATTCGCTCTTTAAATTTTATTCAATTAGGGAACACAAGAGCATTTTTTAACTTGAGATTGAAATTAGATCCTAATTGAATATACATGCTCTTAACATGAAGTCTAGTCAACCTGGTTCTTTTAGTTAGTTCCAAATCACCTCTAGAAGCCAATTCAAATGCATTACAAGCCTAAATATGTGAAAGTACCAATATTGCTCACTGATGAGAAAAGTACCAAGAAAGTCATAAATCAATTGCATTAATATTAATTCAGCCTCGAACCTTTTAATTTGACTAATTTAACTTTAAATATTTTCATATTTTGTTAATTGAGTCAATTTGACTAATTTAGACTGGAAATTACTGATATTAATGTCGACCCTCTACTATATAAAATAGCGGGCGTCCACCTCAGTAAACTTCAACTTAAATTGATTGAATGGACTTAATTAATAAAATATGAAAAATTTTAAAACTAAATTAATCCAATTAAAAATTTCAAGAGAGAATTGGTGCCGATGTTTATTTTTTACGTACATTTCTCGATTGCAAAAGATCTATTTTATGATCCACAGAATTGCTTGAATCCCGAAGCAAAAGCACCAGCCACGCCCTCACTGTACTGAAAACGACAGAAAACAAGATGACTAGACGGACATCAATGTGGGACCCCGAGAATCGATCCATTTGATTTCCTGTTAATAGATATATCGATTAAATAACTTGGTTCACCTCTCGCGGGACAGAAAGCCTGCATTATTGAATCTTCTCCAAACCCACAACCAATTATATGACAGGGACCCGAAAACCCAGCGAACCACCTAACTAAAATCGCTATATTAAAGTCAAACGTGCAATATTATCCCTAAATTTTTAATTTATTCAACGTGATCCGAATTTTTTTTTATAAATGTTCTATACAATTTTTTAATATTTGTTTATAATTCAATAATAGTATTGAATATTTTCATATACCAAAAATTTAATGATTGTGTTGAACAAATTTAATGTTCAAAGATGACATTATATATTAAACTAAAATTCAATGATCATATTGAGTTATAGTCAAGAGATAATTCATGTTGCTTTCCCTTCATTATGAAAAGATTTTAATTGATGTGCCAAATAACTCATGTATTAATTTTGTAAATCATATTTATTATATTCAATATCACTCGTTTATTAGATCCCTCCAATGTAGACAAGTAAAACAATCCGGTATTATTGATTATCAAGTATTATCAGTGTTGTTGAAATATCTCATGTCACTTGGCATGGAGAGCTATACACTCCTTACATACAAGTGATCCAAAAGCCATTGCATTTTTAAGAATGTCTCTCTTACCACAAAGTACATTTCGATAAGGGAATGAGCAAAATAAATTCAGAGCCACGGGCAAGAGAGACTAGACAATTACACAGCAATGTACACATTCCCAAGAGGCTGCCCCGTATTTCGGATTCAGGTCGTCTTATGCTAGGAATGATCAACCATATCCAACAACTGGTACTGCATAGTGCATCCCGTGGAGCACCAAACACAGGGTGATGATAATGGCATATTTCATCCAAAAACAATGACAAAACACAACACAGGAATATAAGGACTCAAGTGGGGAATCGAACTCAACCACTTCAGACCGGTATTAACAAGCACAGCTTCTCCAAAGAGCCAGTATAAGATTTGGTCAGGATTACACATTTCGCCTGGTTTATGTTTGTCTTCGGTAAGGAATGGCAAATCACTTCCAAATACAAGTAAAACATACATGCCATGGAGCAGCAAATTGCCAAGTACAGAGGAGAACTGATAATAATGGCCTCTTTTACTAAAAGAAAAATGGGACTTCTTTTCCTGGTCAAAGATTTTATAATTTAGCTGAACCAGCAGATAAAGCATGATTGATGAGCTCCCTTCTCAATATCTTTCCTGCGGGATTCTTGGGGATGCTACTGATAAAAGTGACACGCCTTATCTTCTTGTGTGGAGCAACCTGCAAATCCAGTTTAATGAAATTAGAGAAAAGGGTTGGGTTGTCTATGGGTTTGGACCAGGCAAAACACCCTGCAAATTCGCTATGTGCTACTCAACTGGAACAAGTCATCTGACTGAGCTATGTTATCCAAGTAAAGCTGGAGCAGATGCTTTCTTAGGTGATATTAAAACTCGTTGAGGTACTCGACTAATCGCCCCGCATACTGTTAAGAACACCAGGTGCCCAGCAAGTCGGTGATTGGGAATCTAAAAGTGTCCCCTATGATATCGAGAAAAATAGAGTCCCAATTGTTCTCGTAGCCAATGAATAGATGTCTCAGCGTTTTCATTTAGCATCTTCAGGACATCAACTCCTCTACTTCCCTAGGAAAATCCCAAAAACTGAAGAAGAGTCTTCCAAAACAGATGAATCCAGGAGGACCATACCCGTTCAGCAATGAAATCCATGATTTCAGATTCTGTAACATATGCACCAGGCTTCCTCACCACAAAAGCCATTGGAACCTGCCCTGTCTCTTCATCAGGATACCTGATTCCAAGCAATACACTTGGATTAGTCTCATTGGTTACTTACACAATGAGCCACTTAGCCAAAAAGAAAGCACATTTATGGATCTCACAACACACCAAAGTTCAACGAGTACATTTTAAGCAGATAAAGATTTGCCTCAAAAGTAAATGGGATCGCAACAGTACATCTTCTGTCAATCATCATTTGGCACAATGGTAGGACGACTCGACCTTTTAAACATCGACTCACCAATACTTTGCATGTCCTCCAAGCAATGAAAAGAATAGCGAATGGTGAATAAAAATAAGATAGACTTTGGCTCATGCAAACTCAATGCATCTATGCTTAACCAAAAAAAAAAAAAAAACACTCAATGCATCTATGAAGGTTGTAACACAAGCACTGGAGCATACGGTATCACTGCGGCTTCCGCAATTTGTTGATGAGATTGAAGTAAATGCTCCAATTCAGCAGGTGGAACCTGTAGGATGGGATTAGATTGAGATGACTATTTCTGATTATAGAAAAATGGGAAGCATCAGATTTCCTCAGCAAAAGATTCCTAATGATAGCAGCTACCTGATACGCCTTGTATTTTATCAATTCCTTAAGCCTATCTACAATGTAGAGGAACCCCTCTGAGTCAAAGTAACAAAGATCGCCAGTTTTTAGCCAACCATCAGGGTCCAATGTCTCAGCCGTCGCCTTGTCATCTCCAACATAACCTACACGGAATCAGGAAGAATTCAGAACATCAGAGTTTCACGAGTGATACGTGAAGCTCAAAGAGGAGTTCCAGCAGTAAAATGAGAAATCCTTATGCCTGAAGCAGCATAGTAATTGTTGATGTCCAAGGAAACCAGGATATCTAATTTTGTACTGCAATTTTTTGTAAGCAAGTCAGTGTTTTAATAGAAAGATGATCATTTCCTAACTTGATGGTGCTTGAACAAAACGTGCAACAGATCTCCAGATGGGTTTTGTTCACAGATTCCAGGAGGAAAGCAATCCAGGATGAGAGATTGAGGCATGACTATAGACCTTTCATGATGGCTGGGCCACGCAGCCACAATTCACCTTTGCAGCCGGGAGGTAGAGCTTCTCGAGTAAAAGGATCGACTATTTTGGCTTCCATATGCTCAGAGAGGCGACCGGCGGAGCCGTATTGCTTGGTCTCATCAGGCCCCATCAATCTACTTCCTAAGAGGCTCTCTGTCAATGCATAACCCTGAAAAATTCATTTGGACATGTTGATGTAGACACAGCCCTTAGTCACTTACATCTATTGATCTTTCGTATCCATGAACTCAAAACTATGTGCCTGTATCTACTTCCTCACATTCTACAACTCTTTCGCGTTGTCTTCATCCAAAATTCTAGTACAGCACTGTCATGGTACGAATGCGGTTCCTATTGTGGTAAGCTTACTAGTATGAAGTTAGTATTTGGAGGTTAAAAAATACAAGGTACCAGTTTAGGATTTTTATCACAAGTATACCGGTTTAGAATTTTTTGTAGTTAAAAAAATTAATTTGGGATAAATTTACCATATACTAAACCTAAGATTAAAGGGCTAACTATCTTTTTGGCCAAATAGATTACAAAATATGAAAGTTATGTTAGTTTTAATATCTTTAGCACTACTAGCATTTTACCTGCACCAGCTCCACGTTAGGGAATTGCTGCTGGAACCGCTCGCAAACCTCCTTCCCGAGCGGCGCTCCACCACACATGACAGTGTGGAGCGAGCTGAGGTCATACTTCCTGATCAGCTCCGACTTCACCAGCGCTAGCACGACTGGCGGTGAAACCGGCAACAAGCCGACTCTATACTTCTCCACGGCCTTTAGCATGGCCTCAAGCTCAAACTGTAAGAGTTTTCCTAATGTGGACTAAATTAATTGATATTGTAATTTACTGTTTTTACGGTTACCGTAAAACAGGGTTGGTCTAAAGAGAGATAGAAGGTTTTTAATTAGTCTAATATGGGCTGGCTAGTGTGGGCCGAGTTGAGCCTGGCCCGTAATGAGGGGGACTGGCTGGAAACTCTATAAATAGTGCTCAAGTCTCTCCTCTAACCCTAATTCTCACATGTATCCTCACATAATGGGTGTTTACCTAACGCTAAATATGAGGGGGGCCGCCTCATTGAGCCAGTGATACGGAGGGCAATAGAGGAGAATGATTTGATGCGTGGATCCCCTTGATATATGTGGGTAATTCTTTTTCTGCTTCCGCTTTATGTTCGATGGATCCCAAAACAGGTGCGTTAATATTTCTACTCAATTATGCATATTCTTGTTCTGGTTATGGAGATCCTGGGTTTGCGCAATTTGCGTCCAACATGTGATATCAGAGCTACCATAATCCTAGAACTCGAACACAATTGGTTTTGCCCTAATTTGTACGGATTTACCATAATTTGTACGGATCTACCTTAATTTGTATGGATTAGCCCTAATTGGTACTGATCTTGCCATAATTTGTGATTTTCGAGACTTTTTGTTCAATAAAAATTAAATTAAATCACAAGTTTGGATTGGGGGAGACGATACGAGCAAGAGGGTCGGCGGCGTGTCACCGGGGGATGCCGCACGCGCCCCCACGCGCGGCCACGCGCCGCCTGGGCGTCGAACACGCGCCGCGCATGAGCCCCACGCGTCGCGCACTCAGGCGAGGCGTGCGGGCGCGTGGGGGCTTATTTTGGCGCGTGGTTGGCGGCGTTGGACTCATATGGTGATTTCCTATCTTGTGGTATATTTATTTTATATGTTTGGTGGTTTTATTGATGTGAAATTGCATATGGAATTCTAAATACGTGTATTTTTGCGTATTTTTCTTGTATTTTCAGTGATTTTGGAAATACAGGTGATGGGTTACTAGTATGTTATCACATAATAAAAAGGTGTGATTCATCAATAAAAATCAAACTTTATTGTGAACTGAAGCTGGCTTAATGAGATACAATTCGTATGAGATTGTATTTGAGCTATGTATTGAGCTGATGAGAAACAATAAAGATTATGAAACTTTTGTTACTCAAGTATACTTCTTTACACACTGGTAATCTTTGAATGATAGACGACTTAAGGACTCGTGACCAAACAGCTGTACTAATTAACACATCTGCTAAATGTGGGTAATGCATGTCAATTAAGTTACTGCATATTGTACATGAACTCATCTGGTTACTTGTTAATGTCTATCAAGTTGAATATTTTTTAAAGTTGAGGAGTATGACAACATTTATGTAGAGCAATAGTATCTACTGTTAAATTTTAGATATTTGGTTATCTGGTTTGACTCAATTAATAGGCTACTAGTTGAAGTAATGATATTTATTACCTAAAATTGATTAATAAACCAGTTGTTGGCATTAGAGTCATTTTTGTCTTATGAACTCATGAGTGATAATGGATTAGTTGTCAAGCTTGTCGAATTGGTGTACCATGTATTACTATTGATGTTAATTTGTGAGAGATATTATAGATCAGCATTCTTTTTATATTGTTTTGGTAATATGTAATTGGGGTGCATAAGAGATGTTTTATTTTCTGTTATGAGAAGTTTCTTGTGTTACTGTGATTAATGATCTCATTGGAATCTGTTTAACATGTTCGCTGTATATATATTTATATATATATGTATGATTAATTTTTATTAATGGATAAAGTAATGTAATTAGCATGATATGTGATTTTAGTGATAACATGCCCCTATTACTAAAGTTAAAATCACATGTATATGATGTATGTGAGTAGTAAATATTATATCCTTGGTATGAGAGAATTTCAAGAATTCAATTGAGTTGTGACCGCCAAAGTGGCACACTTGATTGGGTTTGAGAAATTTCGATCTCGTATATTTGATTGGGATGTCTCATGGTTTAATGCATAGTTATACTCCCAAAGGAGATGATTGTGTATTAGTTCATGGAGGGATACATGATAGTGTGGTGGAGGAGTGACTAATCCTAATGGTTCATATGCCCAAAGGTGATAAATTCACAAAAATTGGAATATATTCTCATAACCCTTATCATGTGGGGAGTGTACAATTGCATGTCATGTATTCTGCCCAAAGGTGATTATGTGATTTTGCATGTAACTCTCTAGATGTGTACTTGTACGTCAAGTTACACAATGCTCACATGATGCTAATTATATAATGCTTGTTTTTCAATCACATTTTATGTAAATGGTAATTCCGTTACCATTGAGGTTTTTACTACTTCAAATTTTAAGTTGTTGACATATGATTTATTGCT
Source organism: Eucalyptus cladocalyx (assembly GCA_017140615.1). Classification (NCBI taxonomy): domain Eukaryota; kingdom Viridiplantae; phylum Streptophyta; class Magnoliopsida; order Myrtales; family Myrtaceae; genus Eucalyptus; species Eucalyptus cladocalyx. The sequence continues at coordinate 7,004,784 of CM029519.1, forward strand.
TGAGAAAAGAGCAATTGAATTTGCTTACTGTCCATGAAGCGTTCCATTCTGGAACACTTGAAAAGAGGTTTGCCTGCGGACTGCACTGCTATAAGATGATGGAAGCTTTAGTTGCTTGAAATTATGTCTTGTCTGATATTGAAATTAGGACACATCTGCAAAGATTGTGTTTAAGTCCTAATGACATATACATCTTGTATATGATTAAAAGGTTGTTTCCAAAAGTTTTTTTTTTTTTTTATTTAAGGAAAATGACCGAGATAAATGTCTTAAAAGGTTGTCAGGTTAAACAGTGGCCGTTAGTATTTTGGCAAGTATGACAATGCGAAATAGCTTAAAGGGTCATTTGTCAAATACTTGGTAGATTCTGGGGTGGTAATTTAATTACTATACCTGAAAATTCTGACAAAAGATTTGGTTGAAAGGCAAAAATGCACTATATTGAACATGGTGATGAGTATGATTAGTAAGACTAATTTATCTGGTCTTTTGTGGGCTAATATTATGAAAGCAATTTTTTCATATACAAAAGGGGTATTGATTTTATGACCTTAAAGAAGGTACAAGAATTATGGAATCACATACTCTAAAGTTTTTAAAAATTGACGTAATTGTAGAGGATAATTGCTCTCAGACTATTAAAGATAATAGTATGATGGAGGTTATTATATTTTTGTCTTTACCTATACAGATAATTATGGAATCTCATGTACCATAGACTAAACTTATTGAGGTTTAAGGTACTATTCTTGATATAATTTATAATGAAGTTTCTTAAACCTCTCAAGTGCAGAATGAAGTGGTTGCAGCTTTATTAAGGAGATTTGTTAAGGAAAGACGATCAGTTATACCATCAGACTATATAGTCTATTTGTGAGAGCATGATTATAATATCCACTATATGGTTGATGTAATGACATATTTATAAATGTCGTTTCTTATTCTCAATCAAGTATGTGATTAGATACCATAAAATGCAATATACAATCTATGAAACATCATAGTGTTTGGAAACTAACTTACTTGCATAAAGATTACAAGTTTATTAGTTGCAAATTGGCGTACAAAATTAAAAGAATTTTAAAAAAAAGATTGTGGAATTTAAAGCCAAATTGGTAACTAAAGTCTTCACTCTGAAAGATGGGTGGATTGTTTATAGTGAAGAAATAAATATTTCTTTCTAGTATTTTTAAAGATTCTTTCAGAGTGAATGTTGCATTAATAATTTATTTTGATATGGAGTTACGCCAAATAGATACAAAATCTATATAGTGCAACTGAATGATTTTGCAGCAGATTTAAGTAAACTTGTATGTAGACTGAAAAGTTCTAATTCATGGTCTTAAGCAAGTTTCCAGACAATATTATTAATATTATTAAAGTTTCATATTGTTATTATTTTGTTCAATTGGGAACAAAGTAATTCAATATACTGCAAGGTCAGTAGGAGGAAATTTATTTTTTCTCATACTTTATGTACATGATGTTTTGCTTACAAGTTGTGACCTTGAGACATCTTATATCCTTTGTACTGAGGTCTGTAAGGATTGTTTTTGCCATATTATATTAGATTTTCTTGGAGGACATTTGCCGATTGTTTATTGGAAATATTCAATATACATCATTGCAAGCCAGGAGTTACTCCTGTTGTTAAGGGTGATGGACTAAATCTATTATATTGTCCTTATTTAAATATTGAGAAAATCTAATTAAATGGTGTACCTTGTGTCAGTGCACTTAAAAGTATAATGTATGCTCGAATTTGCACTAGACTAAATGTTGTCTTTGTGACGGGACTTCTAGGCAGATATCGATCAAATCCAGGACATAATCACTGGGTTGCTGTCAATAAGGTTTTAAGGTACTTAAAGAAGACAATAGATTATACGCTAATTTATAGATATGTTCAATTTTTGCAGTTAGTAGAGTATTTAGATGTAAACTTTGCTGGCTGTTCTGATGACATGCAATCAATAACGGAATACAGATTTATGTTAGTAGGAAGTGCAGTAAATAAAGTTCTATGTTATATTCTACTATGTATGCAGTGTTAGTAACATTCTTTTAGGTTATTACTTGGGCTATTAGGCTCAAGAACCTCATGACAGAGTTGATCTTTTTAACTTGATGGATAGACCCATACGGTTGTATTGAGATAACAAATTTGTAGTATTATTTATTTACTACAGATGTCTCAAGGGGTCTAAATATATGGTGGTCAGATATTTTTGACCATAAAGAAACGGTACAGAAAGGTGACTTATAATATAACATATTTTCACAGATGATGTGGTTGCAGATCCACTAACTAAAGGCCTACGCCCATGTGTATTTTAGTAACATATCGTTAAAATGGGCCTGGGAGTATCTTCGGATACTGTTGTTTAGTGGAAGCTATTTTGGCTTTACTCTGATAAAGTTCACATCTATGGTTCGTTACACTCAGTAACAGTTTGATATGTATCAATTTTTGCATTCAATAAAATATTTTGAATGTGCTGTTAGTATGTTGAATACATATTGATAAAGTTTCAAGGGATTGTATAGACCTTGAGTGAAGGCTAGGGGCATCCGCTTATTAGCCTTGTGCATATGTCTTGTGATACATAAAGAAAGGTTAACCATAAGGACAAGACATATGTGGGTTCATTGGAACCATAAAACATTCTCTTGTGGCACAAGTTTTTATGACACCTAAGGTAAGAGAATGGTGACTGACAAATGAGATCTCTTTATGAGAGACGTTATCCATTTGACACACTACCATATTGAATCCATATCAATAAAGTTGAGAACATTCGTGACCATGGAAGGCTCTGTGTGTATACACGCAGTTACCGCAATGATTCGGTGTTTAAGACTTTATGGGATATGACTGACTATTAAGAATTATCTCTGGACCAAATGTACGCACATACGGTAAGATTTCAATTAATATAGTCCAAGTGGGAGAATGTAAGAGTTTTCCTAATGTGGACTAAATTAATTAATATTGTAATTTACTGTTTTTACGGTTACCGTAAAACAGGGTTGGTCTAAAGAGAGATAGAAGGTTTCTTAATTAGTCTAATATGGGCTGGCTAGAAATTGGAAGTTTTGTCAAGTCACAATTCATTTTGGGAACGTCGACTCATCTTCAAAGATTTTTCTACAAACCGAGATTTTTGGCAGAAAATCAAAGTAATGTCGTTTTTGTTCGAGATTGTCAGAGGGCCGTTTTTAATCGAATCTTTGGGATGCAAGTTGGATCACTTGATGGGGAAAAGTCATAAGAAGGTTGAGGACGCATGGGTTAATTTAATTGAGCTTCAATTGGATGGAATTGATTGAGAATTGATTGAATTAAATGTACATGATTTCATGCCACGGTGGAAAATGAAATTGAACCAATTGAAGATAGTTGTGGAAGCTTGGAGTTGAGTGGAAGGTGATATCACATGAGGTCATGGTGGGCCATTTTTGGAGGATTAAAGAAAGAGGAAAATGTGAGAAGTGGTCCCCCCAAGAGAGAGAAACCGTTTCTCCCCCTCTCTCCTCCGTTGAGCCTCCCCTCCATCTCCTTCTTCTTGTTGCTCGAAGAAACGTAGCAAGCCGAAGAAGTTGAAGACCAGCGAACCAGAGAAGCTCCGTCCAAAGCCGCCGTCGCCGTTCGTCCTAGCTGAATGCCGTCGCTGCTTGCTGCTGCTCCACACGCCTCCGTTTCCTTCTCCCTCTCTTATCAAAGCCTTCTCTCCTCCATCTCCGGTTGCTGCTCGAAGACCCAGCAGATCTGAGGACGCCGGAGCAAGCCATCAGTTCAGTCGGACCGCCGTCACGCACCCCTTGCACGCCGTCCGCCGCTCGCGACACCCCGCCGTCCACGCACGCCAAGCCTGCCATTCCAGCCGTCGTTCCTGTCCGGTGTGCGTCCAGAGCTGCTGTCCAGCACCGTGAGCCACCGCCGTACGCCTCCACCTGGACCGTTGAAACTTAGCCAGACCACCACCGGCCTTGTCCAGCTCGACCCAGCCTTGGATCTGTCTCTTCTCGGTCCCAAACAATAGCTGGAAAATGGGTATTTCAGCTTCGTTTTGGCCCATTTTGGCCGGCTTCCCGACCCCGGAAGCTAGGCCCGCCTTGGAGATTATTGACCCTCGCGTTGTCCCCGTCGTTTTGAGCCATTCGGCTCGTTAATCGGGTGAGTTTATCCTCTAATCCTTGCTTGGTGAGTTAATTATACTTAAGGGGTGTTTAGATTAGTTTAATTAGGTTTATGTGGTTAAATTATATTATTTTAATGTGAATTAGATTAGTTATATGATTAGTTTAATGGATGTTTAATTAGGGCTAATTGTATGTTTAAATTAGTGTAATCTAGTTAAGCCCTAATTAATCATTTTTAATTAATTAATTATTTCGAATTTTATAAATATTATTTTATTAAATTATATTATTAAATTATTTAATTTTCCGAATTAAATTTAATTATTTAATAATTTCAAAAATTTTGCCGGGATGGCCGGTCGTTAGAATTTTGCGCGATCGCACGAAAGTGTGGTCAGTTTGTGCTAATTGTTTGTTTAATTTGAGGAATTGAGGGATTGCTGATTTTGGTTAATAATTCCAAAGTGTGGAATTGAATGAAATTGATGAAGTTTTGGTATTTAACTTGAAAATACCCGGTGTTGGCTTTTAGCACCGTAATTGGTTTGTATGACTAGTTTGAATCATTGGTTGTTATTGGATTGAATATCTAGTTCTATGGTTTATTATTGAATGATCAGCTTTGGTGAGCATTTGTTTATATATATGTATCAGCTTGGGCGAGCAATTATGATATACATATATATATATATATATATATTGCAGCTTTTGGTGAGCTATTATATGAGCATCATTGTCAGCTTGTGTGAGCACTGTATATCAGCTTGTGAGAGCAATGATCGTTTATTAGCTTGTGAGAGCAACAATCCTTTATCAGCTTATGAGAGCAACGATCCATTTATTAGCTTGTGCGAGCTATCATCTATATATCAGCTTGTGTGAGCTACCATATATATATATCAGTTTGTGCGAGCTACCATCTATATCAGCTTGTGAGAGCATTGCATCCATTTCAGCTTGTGTGAGCCGTGATTGTATTAATGGATGAATAGATGGTATAGTTTAATAGATGGTATGAATTGATAGATGTGTGGATCGTTTGATATCAATTGGATTGATTAAATTGATAGACTGATGGGTGTTTCGGTAGTTTCAGCTTGTGCGATCATTGTTTGAATATGAATTGTACTGATGTGTATGAAGGGACTGAGGCGAGGTAAGTCCTCTGTTTGATTTGTGTGGCTAGAGCGCCCTGAGGTGTATTTTCTTCCTAATCGGGTCTTAGAGGGTAGGACTCGCTGAGACATTATCTCATCCCGGTTGTGGGATAATATTTTAGGTCCTTAGATGGCAGTCATGGAGGACTCGAAGCCATGGACATATGTGGAGGTGGAGACCGAAGAATCGGCAAACGTGTCTGACAAGTTGGTCATAGGACAGTTCCCTAGTTGTTGAGCCTGTCTATTTTGTAGACAATCCAGTGTTGTATATAAACCTATGTGTTTATAAGAAAGCTTGTTTGGTTGTGATTGATTGCCTGCTTTTCTATCCCAAGCTAAATGTTGTCATGGGATTTGTTTCGCTTCCGCATGCGTTATAAAAAGATGGGTCGGCGACGTATTCTAGGAAGTCACAAAATTTTATTGACCATAGTGGGATGTTCGCGCGCTCGAGGTTCGGGGCATGACAGCCGCCCAAGCCTAGCCTTCGCTAGCCTTGGGCAAAGGAAGCTTGGGTTTGGGTTGGCAAGCCCTTGCCCTCGCTTGAGCGTGCAATGGCTTGCCCTTGCCCTCGCTTGAGCGTGCAATGGCCTGGTGAAGGTGAAGGTCATTGGCCTCACGGTCCTCACCTGAGGTCGGCGACCTTCTTTGACCATTGGCGAGGCTTGAAAATGGTTGGCGAAGACAAAATTAAGAAAAAGAAAAGAAGAAAAAGAAAAGAAGAAAAGGAAAAAAAGGGAAAGAAAATAAAAGAAAAAAATGAAGATATAATTAAAAATTATCCACGTTAGCGATTTCCTGCCAAAACTAAATAGATAGATTTAATTAATAAATTGTGAAAAGGTTTATGATTCAATTGGTAAAATTGAAAGATTTACGATTTTTAGGATAAGTTTTCCCATTTCTTATGAATCCACTTATTGGACCATTTGATGGGTACAACTCTCTCTTCCTCCATCATACTACTTTAAGCTAGTAACCTTTTCAATTGATTGTTTCTTTGCATATGGGGTAGATATAACTGTCTAGTACATTCAGTAAGCAAATATATTTGCAATTAAGGCACTGCTCTATCTTAGTAATTTTTCAATGGATTAGTAATTATCAATTTTCTCTGGCAAATATGGTGCTTGCTTTTGAAATTTGAGGTTGGCCAATTCCACTCGATTTGATAGATTGCCAAATGTATTTAATAATTCTTGTGCTACTTCAGGTTATTTTTTCCAATACATAATATTTAATTTCTAGTAGTGAAATATGTTGTTTGCCTATAAAGTGCGGGGGTAATGTCTCTCAAGTTTGGTAAATGATCCAATATATGAATTATTGTGATGCTACTTTGAAAGTGGCATTTTGTATTTTGTTGAAAAGTGCTCCAAGGACACTTGCTAGGTTATCATAAGGAGGTGTTGCAATTTTCAATACACTAATTAAACCCGTAGTATGCGTCCATTATTATATATTACTCCAATGTTTATGATATTTCCAATAAAACATTTATATCTCACCTCCTGGATTAGATTATGGAAAAATTTTGCCTCATGTTAAGTTAGATTTATGCCCTGTCTTAATCATCAATTTTATTCTAACAATTTTCAACACATGTCATGTTTTTTGACGTTACGAGTTTATGAATTTGAAAATGATGTTGCGCATCATGTGATCGTCTCGGAATTTTCAATCATCTAGAGCATTCTTTGAATCATTTAAGTATTTCTACAACATATCTATATATAAACGTCAAGAAAACTTTTCAAAAGATACTTCATTTTTGAAATAGTAACATGCGAAACCAGTTCTTCACATAGTAGAAATTATTAGTGAGTGCTCCATATATACTAAAGAATTTTGGACAATTTCAGAAAGCTGGTTTCTTATGACCATATGGATTTCACCAATGTGACAGTCCACATTGATTTTAATAGATAAAACGAGCGCACCTAACAATTCTTCATGTATAGAATAGACCAGCTGTGGCTAAGTCTCTGTTTTTATATATACCATGTTAGGAAATAATGGGTATTGCTAATTCTTTTTTTTTTTAGACGTACCACATGTCATGAGATAATGAGCATGGATGCATATGGTCTTAGATAGGATCATTTTTAAGTATAAGAAATTTGCCGTTTAAACTTATATTTGTATTGTCAAAATATCTACCTAACTAGATGAAAAAAAAAAAAAAAAACCTTAGTAAGTCCTTTCCCATATGAAAGACATGTCAAATTGAGATCCAATGGCGTAGGAACTAAAATTGATAGCTCAATAGCCATTTAACTTATGACCTTACAACACCAAATTTTAAAGATAACATCTTTTATCATCTTTAGATGTATTGATGGACTTTTAAGTACTAGATAGATAATTAACACGCCTAATTATTTCATTTCATGAAATTGTCAGAGAATTAGAAAAATGTATATTGCTTTCTCATATCAATATTGTACAATTATAGTCCTATTATAGCACATAGGATCAAACTAATTAAGGAAAAAGAGACATGCAAAGTAAAGGAAATAATTAGGAAAAAATTACAATCAATATTCAGATCAAGATCAATCAGTCTAGGCAACAATATCTTCAACACTCCCCTCAAGCTGACGGTTTATACACATCAAGGATGCCAGCTTGCTTAATATATACGCATGTTGCCTCTCACATAAGGGTTTACTGAAGATGTCTACGGGCTGTTCCGTCATTCTCATTTCTCTTGTTTTGACTACTCCATCTTGAATTTTGTCTCTAATCAAATGACAATCAATTTCTATATGTTGTGTCTTTCATGGAAAACTGGATTTACTACAAGTTTAAGTGTAACATCATTATCATAGAATAGGATGGTCGGTTCTTTTTACTGATAGGCTAATATCTTGAAGTAATCCTCTAATCCAAACTATCTCAAAGCTAGTCTTGCCCATTGCCTACTATTTTGCTTCAACGGATGATGAAAAAGTAGTCGACTATTTCTTTGTTTTCTAAGAGACTAATGAGTTGCCTAATTTGAAGCAGAATCTAGTGAAAGATTTTTTACTCATAGGGCAAGTAGCATAATATGTATCACTATACGTTGTCATCTCCATGTTGCTTTCCCGAGAGGGTAGTATCCCCAAACTTGGAAATTCCTTTAAGTACTTTACAACCTTTAGTGAATCATTCATGTGGGATTGCTTCAGATTATGCATGAACTAGTTGAGAATCTACACGGAATAGCATATGTCGGGTTTAGTCATGGTTAGATATATGACTTTCTCGACAAGTCTCTAATAAGAAGAAGGGTCTTTGAGCAAAAGGTTGTCATTCAGGTGTGATAGTCCTTTATAATACTCAGCAATTGTTAACTTAACATTCTATTTAATTAGAATAACAATTGGTTTGGATCCCAATAGTTTTGCTTCTATTATGATTTCTAGGACAAATTTTTGTTAATTGAGGCAAATTTTGTTATCCGATCGTGTAATCTCTATCCCAAGAAAGTATTTGGAATGTCCTAAATCCTTAATATTAAACATGTATGTCGGGTATTTTCATTATTTCCTATAATAAGTATATCATCAATGTATATAAGCAAGTAAATTGATGATGTACCTTGACTCAATGTGAATAAAGCATAATCATATCAGCATACCATTGACGAGAAACTTGTTTAAGTCCGTATAGGAATTTATAGAAATAACATACGATATTCTCTCATTGTCTGCATAAATCCAGTGGAAGGTCCATGTGGATTTCATCTTTAAGATCCCCATGAAAAATGCATTACGAATATCCATTTAACGAATGGGCCAATTACGAAAAGCAGCAATAGAAAAGAAGGAATGGACGGTGACTTCTTCGCTATTGGAGAGGACATTTCAATATAATCAAAACTTTCTTGCTGAGTGAACCCTTTGGCTACTAGTCCCGTCTCATAAGGTTCAATGGAACCATTTGTCTTGTATTTGATTTTGTATACCCACTTACAACCAATAGATTTTCCGATGAGGGGTATGAGAATGATATCCCAAGTTTTATTTTCTATTAGAGCTTGTAATTCATCCACCATTGCTTGCTGCCAATGAGGATCTTTTGCAGCTTCATCATATGAAGATGGTTCTTGTCCTTCAAATATTCTACTAAGGCAACGCATATGTCAGGTGAAAGGCGAGTAGAGTTAACATATGATGAGATGGGATATTGTATACTAGATGACTCAAAGGTAGAACAAATATAATATGTTGTCCATGTGGGTGGTCATGTAGTATAACCGGAACGTCGAGGAGGAATTAGTGCAGCTGATGGAATAATCCCATGTGATTCAAGAGAGATATCACCCAAAGAAGTATGTGATTGAGAAGTTGTAGGGAACTCTGATGTGACTTCCTGGGGAATACTGAGAGTTGTATTATATGTACCTGATAATGAGGCTGCATCATATTGAGGAGCCAAGGATGCCATGGGAGATGACATATAGGGAATCATCATCGATTGAAAGGGCAACAAAAACTTCTTCAGTGAAAAAATGGGCAGTGATTAGTAGCCATATTAATTTGTTCATGAAAAGATAACTAGTCTTGGAATAGGAAAACATATTCATGGAAGATAATATCTCTATTGATAAATAAACCCTCAGTGGATGGGTCATAAACTAAATATCCCTTTTGAAGAGTATGATATCCCATGAATATACATTTAACAGCATGGAGATACAATTTGTTCTAAGGACCCATGATAGATGTCACGCCTCGAGCCTCAAGCACGCGTCCATCCCTCTGTGGTCGATGGAACTTGCGACTTCCTAGGACACGTCGCTGACCCATTCATTTTATTACACATGCGGAAGCGAATAAATAATCCCTAAACAAAACTCAATTGGGATAGAAAAGCAGGATCACATTTTCTTTTTGAAAACCAAACCATACACCTTTATAAACAACATACCAGTTTATTTACAGCACTAGTCTATTAACAAAAGATCTACAGAAGATTAGTCCTCAAAACACAGCTGTCCTATGACCAGCTATTCTGATTCCTTTGCCGGCTCTTCATTCTCCACAGGCATCGGGGGCATTGGGTGTGACATCCTAAATTTCAGGTTCTGATTTCGATTGGATAAGTTGGGCTTTTTATCGACGCGACCATAATGCTTTTCTCTAAGATGGCCACTCACGAGATAACTAGCCTATCAGGTGAAGCCGTTAATGAATCTAAACGCAATAGACTTGAGAATTCGACTAGGAATCGACCGCTCGACCGTACTAATCTGCAAGGGTCATTACGGCACAGTTAAAAATTGATTAGAGACTAGAGCTAGGTCGACTTGACAAAGGTATTTGATTAAGTGTGGGTGATTCCATCTAATTGCACAATTCTTGTCGATCGGCATTAGACTGATTTCTTTGTCATTTTGGTATCCTGTGTCCGTATTTGAAACCTCGAGATTTCCACGACAACCGAGAGTCGTCAATGTGTCGAAGATGCACTTTGTGGTTTGAAAATAATCAACCACAGGTCAATTGCACGAAAAGTTTCTAAAAGCTACTCGGTAGGTTAGATACCGCTAAAATCGCGCCAGATTGAAATTTTTAACCATGAATTTAAACTCGATTTCAGAAATTGAAAGTTCTGTCATGTCACAAATCATTTTAGGACCATCGACTCATCCTTCGAATATTTTTCTACAAACCGAGATTTTCGGCGAAAATCCAAAGTAAGGGTATTTTGGATTGGGAAATTCGTAGGCTCGTTTTTTATTGCGCTTTTGGGATTCAAGTTGGACTATATGGTGAAGAAAAATGTTGATTGGGATGATGGTACCTTGGTTGGATTTATGGACACCACATTGAGTCCATTTGGAGAAGAATTGAAGGGGAATTAAATGTATTTGATGAATAAATGCCTCAAATTCGTATGCCATGGGGGGAGCAACCTTTGGACCACTTGGCAAGCTTGTTGGGGAAGCCTTAGAGTGGATAAGGTGGCTGTGGATGGCTGAGCAAGTGGTGGGGGCAGCCACTCAAGTGTTTGGCCAAGTGTTGGAAGCCTAGGAGGCCATTTGGGGTCCCCTCTCTTCAACAGCTCTTCTTCCTCCTTGAAGCATGTATTTCTCAATTGGTGAGGCTTAGGAAAAGCTCAAGAGAACCAGAGAAACCGAGCAGCATCAGCCTCTCCATCGTCGCACACCCGCCGGACCATTTTCCCCCTATGTTTTCCTCTCTTCCAGTTTCTGCTCCAGCTGACCTTTTGCCAAAGATCCGAGTGAAAAGTTGACTTCCCGTGTGATACTGCCTCTGAGCCACCCATCTCCGTGACTAGCACATCCATACTATTCCAAAGAGCCCGGCCTCACCCCAAACGGAGTCGCCGGCCGTCCGATATGCTGGCGAGGTTGCTGGTCCATCGGTCCCCTGCCCGCATGCACTGTTTCGCGTTTTTCGCGAGTTTCTCCCAATTCTGCCCCTTCCTTTGCTCGTTCCAACCACCAGCACATCCCCTCTTGACCCCGGGAGCCACCGGTTGCCAACCACCCGCTCGCCGGAGCTCCGATCAGCCCGTTTTCGCCATTGAAGCTGCTGGTTTCTTCTCTGCAGTTCAGCCAAGAACAGAAGCAGAAACCAGCAAGGGTGTTCAGACTTCGTGGCCCGTTTTCAAGCCCTTCCCGGCCTCTGTTGGTGTCGCCGCTTGGAGGATTGTCGCTCGCCTCCGCGTCATAATTGCCGTGGATTCACTGGCTCGCAAATCCGGTGAGTTTAACTCACTAATTCTCGCTTAGTAGGTTAATGATGTTTAAGGGGTGTTTAGATTAGTCTAAGTATGTTTAGGTGGTTAGATTAGCTTAGTTAAATGTTAATCAGATTATGTGCATGATTAGATTAAGGGTTGGATTAATTAGTCTAATTATGTAATTAGATTAATGTTAATCATGCTTAGACTTTAATTAATTATTTTAATTACTTAATTATTTATTTAAATTAAATACTATTAAATATTATTTAAATTATATTCTTTATTATTTAAATTAAAATAAATTTTGGAATTTACTTAAATATTAATTAATTAATATTTTCCGGAAATTATACTGGGAGAGCCGCTCGATAGAATTTTGAGCTGATCGCAGTGATGTGTTTAGTTTCTGTAATTGAATGTTGTTTTGTGAAGTTGAGTGATGATTTGTGTAATTGCATGGTAGTTGTGAATTAGTTGAATTATGCAACTAAATGCTGGATTGTACAATTGATTGGAAAATTGCCGTGTGAGACTGTGAACTAAATCAAGAGAACCACCGGAGTATGGTTATGCCAAGTAGGGCCGTGATTACCACTAAGCCTAAAATTGCTGAGTGGGGTTGTGATTTCACTAAGTCCACCAAGTCTAAATTGCCGAGTAGGGCCGTGATGCCACTAAAAATCGAAAATTGCCGAGTGGGGCCATAATGCCACTAAATATAGAAAATTGCCGAGTGAGGCCGTGATGCCGCTAAATCTATAAAATTGTCAGGTGGGCCCGCGATTACCACCCAATCTAAGAAAATTGCTAGGTGGGGCCGTGATGACCACAAAATATAGAAAAGTTGCCAGTGGGGCCGTGATGACCACTTAATCTTGGTTGTGCCCGTTAGGCTGTGGCTAAGAGTTAAGAATGAATAATCGAGGTGACCGGGTGATGGTCTCGATGACATGTAATAGACTGAGTTGATTGATTGATGATTTGATCTGATTGAATTGAGTGGATGATGTATCTGTCAGTATTTATGAATTGAACTGACTTGCAGGAAGGAACTGAGGTCAAGGTAAGTCCTATGATGCCTATTTGTGCTTAGGTAGCCTTTAGGGCATATTGGCTTCCTAATCGGGTCTTAAGGGGTTGAACTTGCTGAGACATTGTCTCACTGGTTATTGTATAACCATTTTCAGGTCCCTAAGTGATGGTCGTGGAAAGCTTGAAGTCTTGGAGTTTGGGAAAGTGAAGGAAACAGAATTGGCAAACCTGTCTGACTAGTTAGTCATAGGATAGTTCCTTTTTGATTAAGCCGATACTTTTGTAAGCGACTTGATGTTGTAAATAAACCTATGTGTTTATAAAATGTCGGTTTTGGTTTGAAAAGTATAGCCTTACTTTCCTATCTCAATGTTTTATTGTCTGGGGATTATTTATATGCTTCCGCATGCGTATATTAAAATGAATGGGTCGGCGATGCGTCCTGGGACATCACTATTAAATCGACCAAGGAGGGATGGGCACGTACTCGAAGGATCAGGGCGTGACATCGGGTCCTCCACCAACCCATCTGGAGGATCAACTGCACTCTCACCTAGAGCGGCATCTATTACACCAGAGGGAACTTCAAAACACCTGAGGGACCATCCAGGAATCCATCGGGTCTGTAGCGATACCACGCTCTTAATCGATGAGGAACCCTATAAGGTAGGTTCTCTTCAACCTAGACAGTGGTCACGACAAGTTCATAGACCCAATAACTTCTGGGATCGGCATAGTCAAAAACCCGCTCAGTGACCCTCATTGGTCTACCAAAAAGCTCCAGAGGATCCGCCATCTAGGGACCTGAAAATGTTGAGCCCACGACGGGATGAGACAATGTTTCAGCAAGTTCACCCCCTAAACCCCGACTAGGAAGGAAATACGCCTAGAGGCCTAACCACACAAGTCAGAAGACTTACCTCGCCTTAGTTCCTTCCTGCAAATCAGTACAATTCAAATATCAATCCAATCAATCGATCCAATTGATCGATACAACCAACTATCAACCCATTTACTCAATCAATCAATTTAATCGACTCAACTCGATTCTTGCTCACTTAAGCTGAGATTGATTAGAAATTGCTCGCCAAAGCTGATATATATATATATATATATATATATATATAATATATATATGATATATATATTATTGCTCTCCTAAGCTAATATATGTATTCTATAGCTCGCCAAAGCTGATCATTGCTCACATAATCTGTTCATTATCATTTCTCGCCTAAGCTGCTCAATATCATTGCTCGCCTAAGCTGATGTACATATTCTATTGCTCGCCAAAGCTGATTTATGTATAATTTACCCGAATGACTGATATTCACTCCTTTAAAATTCCACAATTTAAACTGGTCTTCAAAACCAATTGCGGTGCCAAAGGCAGACACTCGGGATTTTACAATAAAATATCAATATTTCGCAGTTTTGGAATAATCATCCAAATTCACCACTTTCACTTAATTGGCATAATTTAGCATTCAATTGCGGAATCTAAACACACCATTGAACTTAGCACAAAAAACGACGACCGCCATCCCGTAGAATTTCCGGAATTATTTAATAATTAAATAAATTCCGAAATTTAAATAATTAAATAATTAAATAAAAAATAAACAAATAATTATTAAATAAATGCAAATAATTAATAAATTCTTAATTAAGATTACACTAATCTAACCACCTAATTAGGCTAATTAATCCACATACTAAACTAGTCTACTTTCTTAATCTAATCTACATTTAACTAATCTAATCTAACCACCTAAACATACTTAGCCTAATCTAAACACCCCTTAAGCATCATTAACCTCCTAAGCAAGGTTTAGGGAGTAAACTCACTGGTTTTGCATTCCGGTGAGTCCACGGCGACCACGATGCGGAGGTGAGCGACAATCCTCCTAGTGGTGACACCAACGGAGGCCGGGAAGACACCTAAAACAGACCTTGAAGTCTCCAAGGCCTTGCTGTCTTCAGCTACTGATCTTGGACCGAAGAGGCTGGAGCCGGTGGCGGTTGAGGCTGAAACGGTGAAGGAAGGACAACAGCGAGCAGGCGGAGGTCAGGCAGGGCTCTGGTGGCTTGGACGAACGGCTAGGCGACCACGACGACTACCAAGAGCTGCTGGCAAAGCTGAACGATGGCCCTGGATGCGTGAACAACGGAGGACGACGGGCAGGGAGGCAGAACAGCGGCAGGAGGCTCGGCCGACGCGCGGTGGCCGTTCGGAGGGCTTGCGATGGTCGGACGGTGTGCGACCAAGGAGGGAAGAAGCTGGCCGGTTGCTACTGGTTCTTGGGAGCTCAAAAAGTGCACAACATGGGGAAAGCAAGTGGAAAGAGGAAGAATAAGGCCGTTGGAAGAGGGGGACCCCAAAGTGGCTCATATGCCTTCAACACTTGTCTTTCTCTCCTCTCTCTTGCCCCCACCATGGCCGGCCCTCCCCTCAGCCATTTGCCCCTCCTTAGCTTCCTCAACAAGCTCGACAATGGGTCCAAAACGTTGTGTGCCAAGGGAGTTACGAATTTTGGACATTTACACTTCAATTCCATTCAATTCTCTCTTAAATTCATCCAATTGAAGCTCAAATAAATCAATCCATGTGTCCTTGTCCTTCTTATGATTTTTTCCCATCAATTGATCCAACTTGCATCCCAAAGATGCGATAAAAAACGGCCCTCTAACTATCTGGAACAAAAATGGCCCTACTTTGCTTTTTTGCCAAAAATCTCGGTTTGTAGAAAAATCTTTTGAGGATGAGTCGACGTTCCTAAAATGAATTGTGACATGATAGAACTTTCAATTTCTGAAATCGAGTTTAAATTCACGGTTAATTTCAATTTGGCGCGATTTGAGCGTGTCCTAATCTACCAGGTAGCTTTTAGGAATTTTCAGTGCAATTGACTCGTGGTTGATTATTTTCAAGCCACGGCATAATTCTTTGACACATTGGCGACTCTCGATTGTCGTGAAAATCTCGAGGTTTCAAATACGAAGACAATGTACCCAAAATGACGGAGAAATCGGTTTAGTGCCGATCGACAAGAATATTGAAATCAGGTAGCATCACCCACAATCTAATCACATATCTCAATTGAATTGACCTATCACTAATCTCTATTCGATTCTGACAGTGTCGTAATGATCCTTGCAGACTAGCACGGTCGAGCAGTTGATTCTTGGTTGAATTCTCAAGTCTATTGCGTTTAGATTCCTTAACGGCTTCACCTGATAGACTAGTTATCTCGTGAGTGATCAGCTCGGAGAATTGAACTATAAGCGCGTCGATGAAAAGCCCGATTTATTTAATTGAAAACAGAATCAGAAATTTGGAATGTCACAATAGAGATATAATGTAAACAACCAAAGACACAAATGGCGAATGTTTGGACTTTTCCCAAAAAGCAATTCAAAGGGGGTTCGTCCATTAAGGACTTGAGACAGACCCGATTGATTAAGTATGTTGCCATGACCACACATTCTTCTTGGAACATTTTTGGAATAAAAGCTTGACATTTAAGGGAGCGAGCAACTTCTAGAGATAAATGTTTTCTTTTGACAACACTATTTGGTTGGAGGGAATATGTGTAGGAGCTCTCATGAAGGATACCATTTGCAATAAACAGTGAAGAATATTTGTGATTGAAAAATTCACAGGCATTATTAATGTGAACTCGTTGTACGGATTTATGAAAATGATCTTTTAATAAGGGTGAAAAAATTTTGAAGATGGGAAAGAACTTGGCCTTGGAAGCGTGTACGCAAATAGAGGATCACAGCTCTTCATGATAGCACCATGAGTCATAAACTTGTGGTCACTAGCACTCGCAATGATGCAATTTCAGATAAATTTAAAGCAGGGTCATCACTAACTTAAGAAAAGGCCCAGTAGTAGACATGATCTCAGTTCCTAGATAGTTCCTACATTCCACAAGAAAGCAGCTCCTAAAGTCTACTTAAAACAAGAAAAAGTTCATATAGTCTGCACGTATGACCTTGCTAAGCTATTTTAAACTATCTCACCAATCTTATAAACCATATCTGAACAAGATGAAGATACCATATTATATTATTATTCAGCACAAATCACATACTTAAACGAACATGGGAAGGAGAGGTGAGGGAAGCCCTTGGGCCAATCGGAGACAACTCTCTGCTTCAACATATCGATGGTGGAAGCTGATGAGTAATGGAAGGTACCCATGTTCGATCCATCGAACAATCTGAACTTTACATCCACCAAATCCTCTTCCCGCATCTCCGCCTCCTTCTTGTCGATCACTCCCGCATACCCGCCTTCCTGCCTCGTCTTAGTTCAACAAGGGACCTTGTCGGATCATTCCATCTGAATCAGTGAAAGGAAGTAGAGTTGATGGATTGAGCAGGCAAGCAGGAAGACGAAAAGCCGGGACTTGATGAACTCGCGGCAAAAGGAAATCAAAGATACGGCGTGGGAAAGAAAGCGAAGATGGTGTCGAGTTTAAACGTATTGATGGGCATGGAGTAGCTTAGAGAAACATGTCATACCTTGGCAAGTTGGTGGAGCTAACGACCGAAATGCGACTGCTTTTGGTTCGGAAGATTGGTGTGTTATTTATATTGTGTGATCCCACATTTTCAGACCTACATTTTCTCTTTAAAGTGGCGGTTATTTGACATGTAGTGTTTCCATGCTTCGTACCTTTTCGTGACAACCGCCCATTTGATAATTGTATTGATGGGAGACGGTATATAAAAAGAATGATCGTTCATTTCTAATGGGGTGATCACAAGGTCTAACATAAACCCTCTCAATTTTAGAATACACCATCAGTATGTGAGGGAATTTGGTTAGTAGAGTGTGCTCAATATTTCTCTGAATTTTCAGGATTTTCCGACGAACGTGAATACGAATAATGGCTTGGAGGTTTGCCTATAATCGATAATGTTTTTCTGCATTTGATTTTTATTTCTAATTTGGTATCAAAGCATGTTAAGTGCCCCTACCTTGTTTTTGTCAATTTTTAGTGTATTTTTTTGAGGCCTTTTGAAGATGAATAAAAATTCGGATCTTTGAGGTCAAGAGAGAAACTCGATGATTCTAGCCAAATTTCGGAGACCCACCACTCGACTTTAGACCGGTACGGTTGCACTGCCATGAGGAAGAATAGCCATGAGTTATTTCGGCATATCGGTGTTCGCCGGAGGCTAATCAGGTGGCGGAAGTCGCGGAGGTTAAGGGTTTGTGTTTTGGGAAATTTTCGTTTGATTTGGGCCAATTTCTTGCTCCTTTTCGACGAAACTTGGATCCATGTGGTCGTGCCGGCATGGTCTCCAAAACCCATTATTTATTTCTATCTTAGATGGGCTGCCGGAGAAGAAACAGCGACGAAATCGCGGTGGAAAACGGTGAAAATCGGTGGAAATCGACTCCATCGCGCGAGGGAGAAGGCGTGTGGGCTCCACGCGTGTGCTGCTGTTGCAGGCGTGTCGAACCCATGCGCCACGCCTTGTCACGAGCATGCCAACCACTGGCGTGTGGGCCCACGTGCGTGGAACTGCCTGTGGTAGTTGCTGGGCACGTGCGTTGCACACGCCTGCGCGGTGGATGGCGTGCGTGCGGGCCACAGGGTCGCCGTGGATGCAGGCGCCTGCTTGGCACATGCCTGACGTTAGGGGTGAGTGCGATTCTCGGGCAGAACCGGAAATCAGAGAACCGAACCGGAGGGTCCAGTTTGGTTCCCGGTTCTAAAGGGGCCGGTTCCTATTCCCGGTTCCCTTTTTCTGGGAACCGGCCCCTTTAGAATTGGTTAGGGTTCCTAAAAATCCCCAAATCAACAGTTCAGTTCTCCTCTCTCGTTCTCTGCCTCTGCCCCGTCCCCAACGCCGCTCGCCCTCGATGCCGCCGCCGGACACCGCTTCCCCTTGATGCTGCCGCCGAACGCCGCTCGTCCCGTCGCTGGACTCTAGTCACCCCCTGCTCGCCCCGCCCTTTCCTCCCTCGACGTCGTCAGCCCCCGCTTGCTCCGCAGCTCAGCTGTTGGACATCACTTGCCCTTGACACTATTGCTGGACGCAGCTCGTTCCCCCGGTGGACTCCGCTCGTCGCTCGCCCAGTCGCCCGCGACGCCGCTCGCCCAACCACCCCCGATGCCTCTCGCCGCTCGCCTTTCGTGCCGGTAATCTCCGCCGCCCCCTCTCTCCGTCGTTTTGCGAAGTGTCGCAAAACTGAGCAAAGCCCTTTGCTATCCTGCAGATTTCAATTCTCCTTTAGTGTCGTTTTTTTGCATGGCCTGTGCATTTCGTTTGGAAGAGAGGAGTGTGAAGGTGGGTATGTTTAGGGGAGCATTTATGGCATTCAATTAGGTCAAAAAGTTTGGACAACGTAGAAATTGAAAGTGAGTTGAAACAATTCATTTGCTTATTAACAAAGAGTTGGCTTTTGTTGCAGTTTATGATATGCTGTGGCTTTTTGTTGATTTACTTTCTTGGAACCATTGTCTCCTGGCGTATCTTGGCTCTGATCGGTAGTGTCTCAGTTCCATCTTTTTATGTTATATGGTGAATGAGTTGGCAAATATCAAAAAGTCATTCTTGGTGATTTCATCTTCAGGATGCATTCCCTGTGTCATACAAATTTTGGGTTTGTTCTTTGTTCTAGAGTCTCCTAGATGGTTGGTAAGTTGTTAGTGGAGTAGAGGCATAGGCATTAACATTTCAGTGGCAATCCACTTTGACACACAATCGAATTGGTGCAGATTGCCATTCTAAGTATATGCTAGTTGTGTAGAATCATAGAACTCAATGACGAAGCCAAGATTATGAACTTTTCATTATAAGAATAGCAGAAAGTCATTTGCAAGTAAAAGTCCACCGAGAGAAGGAGTTTGAAGTCACATTACAGAAACTCAGAGGCAAAAGTGTCCATATTACTCAGGAAGCAGCCGTTATTAGAGTAATATCTGAATCTCGCTTGTCTTTCAGATAATTTGGAAGCATCTATTTTTTGCTACTGAGGTTTCTCATTTCACTTGTCTTATAGGACTATACAGAGACCTTTGAATGGCAGTCTCAGTCTAGAATTCTGGATATGTTCCAAAGACGCTATGCTCATCCACTTATAGTGAGAATGCCCTCAAAATTATATGGGTCGACCAAGATATTACTATGTGGATCAACTATACAATCACTTTCATGTTCTTGTCCTTGATTCCATATCAAGTCTTCTATAAGATCTAAGAGCTCCTTAGTTATATTTTCTAATCTTTTCCATTCACATCTTTTTAGGTATTTTCTTACCCTTTTTAATCTAAGTTTATTCTATAAGCTCCTAATGAGTTGCTTGTATGTAGAGAATGTAATATAAGGGAATTGTTTTTTGGGCATAACTAGTTTTTTAACTGTGGAGTCAACATTGAAATCCTATATTTCTTTCATCAGACTTTTTGTATGCTTAGCAAAATGTTGAATTCTTCCTTGTGGAGCGTAATCCTTTTGAACATGTCCAGTCAAACTGAGTTGGCAGCTTGAACTAATATAGCCAATTGCCCATTTATTCAAGGATGATGTAATTTGATGATGAATCTCTTTACTTGATAATTTAAGTCTTTCCTAAGTGGATGCCTGTAGTTATTCTCCGTGTCTAATGCTTTTGAAACCAGACCACTATCTCAACATTTACTACTATTATATGTTAACTTGTATGTGATTCTCTAGTTTCTATCACACCAACTGATCTATTCCATTTGACTTCAAATTAGATGGTTTGGCTGAATTCTAATTAGGAATGGATTGTGAAACGAACAGAGCTGCACATTAATCTTTTAGAGCCTTTCATTGCCTTTAGTGGGGTTTTGCTCAATATTTTGAGTTGCAAGGACTCCATGGTGCAACATCTTTTGCAGTCTGCGTCCACCTTTCGAAAGGTATAATTTAAATTGACTAGTTTCACTTGGTAAGTCATTGCAATTCTTTGTCTTATTTCTGTTACATGCCTTTCTATAGGGTTCTAGGTTTTCTCAAGCAGCTACATCTTTACATGAGTTTAAGTACCTTGTGGTTGAGTGCAGGGAGCCAGGTTCTTCATTATATTGGACAGGAAGGGTAAGATTGTTTGGTTTAGTTGAGATTTGCATCACTTAATAGCAAATGGACATGCTAATATGAACTTTGACTGTGCTGCTGCCTTTTTCTGCCCTTGTTTTTTCTTCCTGTAACTGCTGTTTCATTTAAGAGATAGATCTTCTTCTTGCAGTCTGTGAAGAATAAAGCTATATTTATGAAAATTCAGCTTGCTAATGGAGCGGCATTAGTTAAAGGGACAGAAATGTGCTTTTCTTTTTTTTGGATGCTTATGCTCCCAAGGAACTATTTTTGGCAATTTATGGACATAGAAGCTTTGGTTTGTCTCTTTCCTTCTTCGTTATAGTTCAAATCTGGAAAAAAAAAAAAAAAAACTTGTTGGAACTTGGAACCGACCCTGGAACCTATGACAGGGTAGGTTCCAAGTTCCAAAAAATGAGAAACCTGTACCCGAGGGTAGGTTCAGGTTCCAGACAGAACTAAACTGGAACCGGGAACCACTCACCCCTACCTGACGTGCTGCAGCGTACTTTTTACCCTTTTGCCCCTACGCCATTTTTAAAATTCCCGTTTTGCCTTTCTTGCAATTTTACAATCCTGCCCTTGGCCAATCTATTTATTGTTCTACCCCTTGGTGCATTTATTTACTATTTTGTCCTTTCATGCATTTTTATGAATATTTTATGCATGAAATTAAATGTCCAATGATCCATATATTTAATTAATTAGAGAGTAGCCACAGCTTCTTTAATTAATTAAATTATATATCAAGAGCCTCCGGATCATATTTATAAATGGACATTGATTGTAATTAATTAAATTAATATGATGAATTTTATCCCGCAGGAATTTTTATTATATTAATATGATTAATTAGGATGGAATATTATATTATTTTTCTTAATTTACCCACAAGGATTAAGAAAAGGTATATAATATGATAGTTTCTTCATAATATAATTATGAATCTATTTAAATTAAAAACTTAGCCCACATGTCGTTTTTATGTTATGTGATTCATATTTGTGACATGTTTACATTGGTAAAATATGATTTATGTATCTTTTGCCACAAATTTTGTGACAGAAGCATGATTATTTGACATGCAATTTTGCAACCTGTGAATTTCTCTGAATTTAAGTGTAATGTTCCCATACTGAATGATAAGAACTATAAAGTTGGGAAATAGTTAATACTTCTTCAATTGGGGTGGATGGACATTGACTATGCTATAAGGAAAGACGAACCATATGCTCCTACTGATTTGAACACTGCAGCTGAGATAGCCCTTTATAACCAATGGGAGTAGTCCAATCGCATTTGTGTGATGTTTATAAGGGCTAAAATATCTCCTAGTATTTGTGGTTCGATTGCTCAGCATATCAATGTTAAGGCTTTAATGGAGGCCATTGATGCATAGTTTGAGACTTTAGAGAAAGCGCATGCCATGACCCTAATTATGAAGTTTTCATCATTGAAGCTCACTAATGTTAGAGGTGTGCGTGAGCACATCATGCAAATGAGGGATATTGCGGCTCAACTTGAGAACATTGAGGTTGAGATATCTGAATATTTTCTTGTGTATTATATTTTGAACACTCTCCTGCAACATTATGCACCTTTCAAGATCTCTTACAACACACATAGGAATAAATGGTCAATTAATGAACTTATGACCATGTGTGTTCAAGAGGAAGAAAGACTGATTATGGAATTGGGAGAAAGTGCTCATTTGGCAATACAAGGAAATAATAAGGGCCATGGCAAGCATAAGGGAAAAGGTAAGATACCTCCCCAAGCTAACATTAAGAAAGAATCCAAATGTTTCTTCTGTAAAAAGAATGGGCATATAAGGAAAGATTGCATTAGATTTAAGGCTTGGCTCCAAAAGAAAGGTAATCCAATCTCTTATGTTTATTATGAATCTAATATGGCTGATATGAGTCACAACACTTGGTGGATTGATTCTGGATCTACAATCCACATTTCGAATTCCTTGTAGGGTTTTTAAAACCATAGGAAGCTAGTGGGAAGTGAACAAATCATCTATTCAAGAAACAAGATGCATTCGCATGTGGAAGCTATTGGGATATGTAAATTAGTTCTAAATGATGGCTTTATTTGAATTTGGAAATGACCTTTTATGTTTCTAGTTTCTCTAGAAACTTAATTTCAATTTTAAGACTTGTACCTTTGAGTTACTCTTTTAACTTTTCAGATTCAAATTTCTATTTAAATGTGAAATTGTTGGGAGTGGTACTTTGTCTGATGGTCTTTTTTGAATTAATTTAAAGACAATGCCTATTATAATGTGATGCATGTTCATGATAACGCTGGTATAAAATGATGTGTTGTGAAAGAAGATTCCTCTATGTTGTGGCACCGGAGATTGTGACATATCTCCATAGAAAGAATTAAGTTATTGGTAAATGATGGAGTACTCAGTACTTTAGATTTTATTGATTGTGATACTTGTGTAGACTGCATAAAGGGAAAGCAGACCAACAAGACGAAAAAAATGTGCCAAGATGAGTACATAAATATTAGAAATCATATAGACGGATATTTGTAGTCCGAATATGGACTCGTGTGGTTAGAAATACTTCATATCTTTCATAGATGATTACTTATGTTACATGTATCTCTACTTGATTCATAATAAGCATGGAGCGTTAGATGCCTTTAAGGTATTTAAGGCGGAAGTAGAGAAATAATGCCGTAAACAAATTAAGATCGTGAGATCAAATAGAGGTGGAGAATTTTATGGTAGATATATTGAAGATGGACAAGCACCTAGTCCATTTGCAAAGTTTTTTCAAGAGCATGGGATAGTTGCCCAACATACTATGTCTGGTTCTTCGAACCAAAACGGTGTAGCGGAAAGAAGAAACCGAACTTTATTGGACATGGTGCGGAGTATGCCTAGTGGCTCCAAACTTCCTAAGTCCTTGTGGATTGAAGCACTTAAGACAACAGTGTACATATTAAACTGAGTTCCGACCAAGGCTATCCCAAAGACACCTTTTGAGTTATTTAAAGGTTGGAAACTGAGTTTGCAACATGTATGCGTTTGGGGATGCCCGTTTGAAGTGAGAGTTTACAATTCACAAGAAAATAGGTTGGACCCAAAGACCATAAGTGGGTATTTCATTGGATATGCCAAAAGGTCTAAGGGATACATGTTTTATTGTCCGTCTTACACCATTAGGATCGTGGAATCAAGAAACGCCAAATTTCTTAAAAATGACTTGATTAGTGGGAGTGATCGATCGAAGGACTTTGTTCCTAAGAAAGATTATTCAGACACTCAACCTTCCACATCAAGTTTAAGGTTGGTTGTTACTCATAATACCCCCTCAGTTCAGCCGGCTATTGAACAACCAATCGTTGAAGTTCCACAACCTATTGATATTGATCTAGTAGATTTAATTGTTTAGATATTACAAAAAAATTGTTGAACAACCGATTGAGCAACACGCTCCTCAAGAGAATGTTGATGCAACATTGATAAGATTTGCAAGACTAAGGAAATTGGCAATTTCTAGTGATTATATTGTGTATTTACAAGAATCTAACTACAATATTGGAGCTGAGAATGATCCTGAAACATTTTCACAAGCCATGGACAGTGATAAATCCAATTTGTGGTACAATGCCATGAAGGAAGAGATGAGTTCTATGGCATCTAACTAAGTCTGGGATTTGGTTGAGCTGCCTGATGGTGCGAAGGCCATTGGTTGTAAATGAGTCTTTAAAACTAAGAATGATTCATTGGGTATATAAAGTTAGACTCGTTGCCAAAGGATTCACTCAAAAAGAAGGAATCGATTACACAGAAACTTTTTCTCCTGTATCTAAAAAAGATTCTCTTCGTATTGTTTTGGCATTGGTTGCCCATTTTGATATGGAATTACATCAGATGGATGTGAAAACGGCGTTCCTCAATGGAGAACTAGAGGAGGAGGTTTACATGAAACAACCTAAAGGATTCTCCTTTAGTAAAGGTGAGCATTTGGTGTGCAAGCTTAAGAAATCTATATATGACTTGAAACAAGCATCCTACCAATGGTACTTAAGGTTCCATGATGTTATCTTTTCATTCGGTTTTGTAGAGAATATCATAGATCAATGTATATACCAGAAGGCTAGTGGGAGCAAAATTTGTTTCCTTGTGCTATATGTGGATGATATTATACTTGCAACTAATGATAAAGGGTTGCTATATGAAGTGAAACAATTTCTCTCTAAGAGTTTTGACATGAAGGATATGGGCGAGGCATCTTATGTCATTGGCATTAAGATCCATAGAGATAGATCTCGAGGAATTTTAGGACCATCTCAAGAAACCTATATCAATAAGGTTCTAGAGAGATTTCAGATGAAAGATTGTTCACTAAGTATAGCACCCATTGTGAAGGGTGACAGGTTCAATTTGAACCAATGCACGACGAACGATCTAGAAAGGGAACAAATGAATAACATTCCATATGCTTCTGCTGTTGGAAACTTGATGTATGCTTAGGTTTGCACTTGACCTGATATTGCTTTTGCTGTGGGAATATTGGGAAGATATCAGAGTAATCCAGGTATGGACCACTGGAGAGCTGCAAAGAAAGTGATGGGATATCTTCAAGGTACCAAAGGGTACATGCTTATATATAGACGGACTGACAACCTGGAAGTAGTCGGTTATTCGGATGTGGACTTTGCGGGCTACGTTGATTCACGAAAGTCAACATCTGGATACATTTTTATATTAGCAGGCGGAGCCGTGTCATGGAGAAGTGCGAAACAGACTTTGACTGCTATTTCTACTATGGAGGCTGAGTTCATTTCTTATTTTGAGGCTATCTCGCATGGTGTATGGTTAAAGAGTTTCATTATTGGGCTTAGAATTGTTGATTCTATTTCTAGGCCATTAAGAATACATTATGACAATTCAGCTGTGGTTTTTATGGCTAAAAATGCCAAAAGTAGTAGTCGAAGTAAGTATATCGATATCAAGTATTTAGCCATAAGGGAACGTGTTAAAGAGAATAAAGTGATCATAGAACACGTTAGCACTGAATTGATGATAGCTAATCCTTTAACTAAAGGCATGCCATTGATGAAGTATAAGGATCATGTAACTAGTATGGGAATAGGTCCTATTATGTGATTTGTCGTCATATGGACGATTTTTGTTGTATGAAGCTCTTATTATGTTGTAATGTTGATTCTCAATTTTTGGTGTACACAATTTGTTGTTTATTTATGAGAATAACATTTATCCTTGTTCTGGAATAAACATATGATTTATTCATTAAGATGTGTTGTCACATATAGGCTGACATTAAAGAAATAAAATGCATTGTGATACATGGAAGATATTACTTACTCTTAGAGGACATGTCGCCATGATCCATGTGTTTTTTTTTTTCTTTAAGCATACAGTTTTTCGTGGAATTGGTTGGATAATCCGTATGATGAAAATGATGGGATCAAGTGGGAGAATGTTATTTATATTGTGTGATCCCACATTTTCGGACTCACATTTTTTCTTTAAAGTGGCTGTTATTCGACATGTAGTGTTTCCATGCTTCGTACCTTTTCGTGATAACCGCCCATTTGGTAACCGTCTTGATGGGAGACGGTATATAAAAGGAATGATCGTTCATTTCTAATTGGGTGATCACAAGATCTAACATAAACCCTCTAAATTTTGGAATACATCATTAGTATATGAGGGAATTGGGTTAGTAGAGTGTGCCCAATATTTCTTTGAATTTTCAGGATTTTCCAACGAACATGAATACGAATAATGGCTGGAGGTTTATCTATAATTGATCATGTTTTTCCGCATTTGATTTTTATTTTTTGTTAGAAGAATTAAACAGGTTTTGAAAGATCAGAAGTGCATAAAAGTCAGTGACAGTAGAAAAGCCAAACCTGAAGAAGCAACTGAAACAGAGGAAGCTGAAATAGAGGAAGGACGTGAGTTGGCGATCCAATTGAACTAATGAGCTGGCGATCCGTGACAACAGGAGCTGGCGATCCGTGAGAGCAAAACCTGAAACACAGAAGCAGGTCAAGCGAATTAAAGAAGCCACACAGTTAGAAGAAATACACGTGTGTTATTATTCTGTTGTAACAATTCTATAACAGAAAAACAGTTGAGCTAGTGATTTAGTATAAAAGGAAAAGAGAGAACGAGAGAGGAGGTGAGGAGAGTGAATTCATTTTGTTAGTTTTGAGTTCTTGAGCTTCTCGATTCATCCGGAGCTTTCTCTTCTTCTTTTGTATCTGGAAATGGTGAAAGATTGTGTAAAGAACAAACTTGAAGTTATGAAGAACAAATATAACAGAAGACCGAGGTATTTTCATTGATTGTTCAAGATCTAAACTCCTTTCATATATAGATCTTGTTCGTATTCGATTTCTTCTCATGGTATCGAGCAGATTACTGGGTATGATAGATCTGATAAGTTCTTACTTGCATGATATGTAAAGATCCTGGTATCTCTTAGATAGCTTACCTTCAAAGTTTTTGGATTATCTTCGAATCTTCAAAGTCTCCGAACATAGAAGAATGGCTACTAGAGTGCGAAGTATCCTTTCCCTATTCATGTGAATATAGGTAACTTCGTTACCATCAAGTTGAATGAAGAAAACTTTCTGTTGTGGCAAGCTCAGTTTAATAGATTTCTGAAAAGCCAAGATCTAATTGGTTTTATCAATGGGGAAACATTACCTCCAAATCAAATGATACAAACCGAGACGGGAGAAATAATGAACCCCGATCATCGGATTGGATAAAAACCGACCAGCTTATATCATCCTGGATAAGTGGCGCGGTATCGAGAAAATATTCTAAGTCTAATAATTGGCTTATAAACCTCACTTGAAGTATGGCAGGCTCTCATAAATAGATTTACACGAAATCTATTGCAAAGGAGTTTGAGTTAAGAGGAAAACTTCAAGCACGCAAGAAAAGAAACAGATCACTAAGCGAATACCTTCGAGAGTTCAAAACCATTTGTGATCAATTGAATGCAATTGGAAAGCCTGTTGATGATATAACAAGAATGTTTGGCATCTTTGGAAGGGCTAAGTCCTGAATATGAAACTTTCGGGACAACCATGTATTGTCTTAAGCCTCGGCCGAGTATGATGAGGTTATCTCACAACTTGAAAGGTTTGAAACCCAATTACAAACATACTCTGTGTGGATGAGTATAATTCTAACTTGGCCTATTATGGGCAAAGAAAAGCTGGAACAAGTCAGCAAAGAATCAATCCCGAGAAATCAAAGAGAAAATTTTGGAGGTGAAGTTAGCTATGGCAAAGGTCACCTTTTATCGAAGAGAATATGGAAATAATTCTGCAGAAGCTGGAAGGAATCAACAAAATAGAATGAACAACCTGTATTCAACTCAGCAAGGTCGGGTTAATAAGAATAATTTGTCTAGCTATGGACAAGGATTTCGACCCTATTCAAATCCTGCACAAAGGTATCAAAGTGTTAGGTCTTATCCACCACGAGCTCAAATGGTGATAGACAAACACGAGAATACAAAGTCTACTAATAATGGCCCTCTACAATGTCGGATCGTAAGAAATTAGGTCACACAAAGCACTCGAGATGTTGGTATAGGTTCGACAATTCGTACCAGGTTGATGAGATACCAACTGCATTAGCAGCAGTACACATTGAAGAACCCTATGGCTCGAGAATGGTATCCGGATATCGGGGCTACATCACACATTATCTCCGAACCTGGTATGATTCAAAACTTCAACACATATAGTGGTAATGACACTGTCATGATAGGAGATGGATCTCATTTGTCAATCTCATGCATTGGTAATGGAATACTAAATACGGGAAATAGTAAATTACCTCGAATGATGTATTAATAGTCCCCTGCAATCACCAAGAATCTTATATCGTATCAAACCGACAGATGACTATCCCCTGCTCTTTTATTTTTGACAAACATGGGGTATATATGAAGGACAATCACAATCATACAACAAAGTGAAGCTAGGAAGGAAAGTCAAGGGACTCTACCGGTGGAACCTAAAGCTGAAGCATTCTTCATACAGACTCAACAAGAAGTAGCAGAAGATATCGGCATCAAAGGCTGGCTCACACCAATTTTAAAACAATGAAGATTCTGTAGAAACAAAATCTCATTCGGCTTAGTTCCAAAACTCGGAATATATGTGGCGGCTATCAAGTTGCTAAAAGCTCAGCTTTATCTTTTCACTTCTCGAGACAATATTTCTAATGTTCCGTTAGAAAGAATACATTGTGATGTATGGGGACCTTCACCAATTCAATCTGTTCAGAAATTCTCCTACTATGTCATTTTTGTGGATGATTTTTCTCGGTATAGCTGGTTATATCCCATGAGACAGAAATCAGAAGTATATGAGATATTCGTTATGTTTCAAAGACTTGTGGAAAATCAGCTTAATCACAAGATCAAAATCTTCTAGAGTGAT
Source organism: Eucalyptus cladocalyx (assembly GCA_017140615.1). NCBI lineage: Eukaryota > Viridiplantae > Streptophyta > Magnoliopsida > Myrtales > Myrtaceae > Eucalyptus > Eucalyptus cladocalyx. The sequence continues at coordinate 7,034,375 of CM029519.1, forward strand.
GGAGGTGGTGAGTTCACCAGTAATAAACTCCAACTTCATCTACAAAAGTGTGGAATTAAGCAATTTATCTCCTGTCCTCACACACGGAGAACAAAATGGTGTCTCAGAGAGAAAACATCGACATGTGATTGAATTAGGTCTAGCAATGATGTATCATGCTAAAGTACCACTGAAGTATTGGGTCGATGCATTCAAAACAGCAGTTTATGTTATCAATCTTCTCCCCACAGCAAAACTACATATGCATTCACCTCATTACAAGCTTTACAATAAGACACCAGACTATTATTATCTTCGAGTTTTTGGATCAGCATGTTATCCATGTCTCGTGCACTATACCAAGCATAAATTTGATCCAAGATCTCTCACGTGTATCTTTCTTGGCTACAAGTGAGAAGCATAAAGGATACTGATGTCTCTTACCTACAAATGGAAGAATATACATCAGAGACATGTAATATTTGATGAGAATGTCTTTCCCTTTATTCATACACTTAGTACTGAATATCGCGGGGATCGATCTATACGAGACAATGGATAAAAGGAGTTCTATCTTCTAGTTCCAACTCTACCAAGAAGTCTCAATCACAAGACAATCTATCAAAGGGATATTTGCAGCATACCGATTTAATCAAGTAGCTCCGAAATACAGAATGATGAGCTCACTTCAAGTAATTCGCAAGTCGATCCCACATACAAATATTACACACTACTTCGAGATACAAGGTCGTTAATACTATCTCCGAGTAATATTTAGTCACAACGGTCATCTCCAACCATAGAAGAACAAATATCGACAAATCAAGAACTGTTTCAACATCAAGCGATACCACACGGGACAAACTCAAATCATTATTGAAACTGGAAATATACAAGGTACATCCTCAACTCATCCTATGCAAACTAGACTACGATATGGAATTATTAAAGCGAATCCTAAATATGCATGTCTGGTTGAGTATAAGATCCCTGTTGAACCAAAATCAATAAAGTCTCGCTTTAGCGGACCAAGGATGGTATCAAGCAATGCAAGAAGAAATGGATGCTTTATATCGGAATCAAACCTGGGAATTAGTTCCTCGAAATAATCACATGAATGTAATCGGGTGCAAATGGGTGTTCAAGACAAAACTTGCACACTGATGGAAGCTTGGATAGACTCAAAGCTAGGCTGGTAGCCAAAGGTTTTCATCAAGAAGAAGGTCTTGATTTTATAGAAACCTTTAGCCCTGTAGTAAAACATGCAACAATTCGAATAATCCTATCAGTAGCTATGATGAAACAATGGAAAATCCATCAATTAGATGTCAAAAATGCTTTCTTACATGGACATTTAAGTGAAACAGTGTATATGGAGCAGCCTCCAGGGTTTAAAGATTCACAAAAGCCTCACCATGTTTGTCTCTTTCGAAGATCTCTTTATGGACTTCGACAAGCTCCTCGAGCCTGGTTTGATAGGTTCAGCAGCTTCCTGCTCGAATATGGCTTTTTCTGTAGCTCTACTGATCCTTCTCTATTCATCCTGCATACTGAAACAGCCACTATTCTCCTCTTACTGTATGTAGATGATATCATTCTCACTGGCAGCTCACCTTCCCCGATTTCTAGTCTTATTACTTCTTTGAGTATTCATTTTCATATGAAGGATCTAGGTTCCCTACACTATTTTCTTGGCATTGAAGCTACACGAACCTCGGATTATCTATTCCTTTGCCAAACCAAATATGCTCTAGATCTTCTCACCCGAGCTCATATGCTAAACTCCAAACCTCTTTCAACTCCTCTTTCACTAAAACCATCCATTTTAATCAATGATTCTCTACCTTTGCATAATCCTACGAGTACGAAGCCTAGTTGGAGGTCTGCAATACCTCACCTTAACCAGACCAGACATTGCTTATGCCACAAACATACTCTGTCAACAAATGAAGCAACCTACAATTGCAGACTTCAACAAATTGAAAAGAGTCTTACGGTATATAAAGGGTACTATAAAGCTTGGCCTATTTCTTCACTCTCACAGTACAATGCATCTCTATGGTTATTTTGATTCAGATTGGGCTGGTTGTCTCGACACCAGAAGATCAACAACTGGTTTCTGCATATATATTGGATCCAATCTTATATCCTGGGCAGCAAAGAAACAACCTACCGTGAGCAGATCATCTACTGAAGCTGAATACCGTGCTCTTGCATTAGCCACTGCCGATCTTACATGGGTCGGTTTTGTATTACGTGATATAGGTTGTTTTCTTAAGCCTCCTATTCATTTGTACTTTGTGACAATAAGTCAGCAATATCTCTTACTCTGAATCCTATCTTACACGCTCGAACCAAACATATTGAAGTAGATTTTCACTTTGTTCGGGAAAAAGTCTCCTCGGGATCATTGCATGTTAGCTACATTCCAAGTGCTTATCAATTAGCTGATATTTTTACAAAACCATTGACAAGCGAGCACATTCTTATATGCGAACCAAATTGGGAATTTGTACACTTTCCATTCCCAATTTGAGGGGGATGTTAGAAGAATTAAACAGGTTTTGAAAGATCGAAGTGCATAAAAGTCGTGATGAGAAAAGCCAAACTGAAGAAGCAACTGAAACGGAGGAAGCTGAAACGAGGAGGAAGGACGTGAGTTGGCGATCCAATTGAACTAATGAGCTGGCGATCCGTGACAACGAGCTGGCGATCCGTGAGAGCAAAACCTGAAACACGAAGCGAGGTCAAGCGAATTAAAGAAGCCACACAATGTCGAAGAAATACACGTGTGTTATTATTCTGTTGTAACAATTCTATAACAGAAAAACAGTTGAGCTAGTGATTTAGTATAAAAGGAAAAGAGAGAACGAGAGAGGAGGTGAGGAGAGTGAATTCATTTTGTTAGTTTTGAGTTGCTTTGAGCTTCTCCGATTCATCCGGAGCTTTCTCTTCTTCTTTTGTATCGGAAATGGTGAAAGATTGTGTAAAGAACAAACTTGAAGTTTGAAGAACAAATATAACGTAAGAGCGAGGTATTTTCATTGATTGTTCAAGATCTAAACTCCTTTCATATATAGATCTTGTTCTATATTCGATTTCTTCTCATTTTTAACATGGTGTCAGTTTGTTGGCGAGTCACCAAACGAGACTGGAAACGAAGACCAAAATAAAGACTAGAGTAGTGTCGGACGGACAGACGGGATGGAACGCTGTAACGACGTCGCCTTGTCTCTGCCAGTGCAGCTCCCGCTTACCTCAGATGGGATAAAGGAAGCGCCTTTTACTTTGACGCATCATATTCCTCCCCAGCGCCGTCGTTTCTAGGCGGTCGATGGTCGCAGGAAAATGAAGAGGAAGAGAAAGGAAGAAGGAGGGGGAGGTCGTGTGGCAGACTCCGTTGAATCCGCCGGAGCGCCAAGATTACATCTTTCACGAAGGTAATTCATTTATGTCGTGACCTCACTCTCGACAGAGTATTTTTCTTTCATGGGTCATCATTGTTTTATAGATTCTTGCCAGTAGAGAGATCGAAAAGATGACTGATCTATGAAGAGAATGCAGGGAGGCGCTACGTCGCACCCTACCACTTCGAGTTCATCTCTCATGTGAGTTGTCGCTATCTCGTCTTTCTTCTTCTGGAGTGGAGTGGTTTGCATGCTTTACTTGCGATCGAACTTTTATTTGGTCAAGACCCTCGTTAAGCCCTTTTTCGCTTCAACCAGGAGCTCTCAATTTGGCTGGTTTTCTTGTTATGAATTATGATGTATTATAGGTCAAGAGCCGCTGGGCTGGCAAAACCATTGTGGATTTGTTTGCCCACGAGTTCAAAGGCAGACCCTATGAGTATTATGTAAGCATTTTCTTCATTGCATAACGAATGTTTAGTTCTGCATGTGACCATGACTTTTAACCATGCCTAGTCATAACCTGTAGGTCAGTGCTGTTGAATGTGGACGGACACAAGTCGAGGGGAGGGTCTTTCCTATCTCTTACACTGTAAAATCGTCTGAAAAAATAAGCCACTTTGTACACAGGTTGGTTTGAGCTTTACACTTGCTATGATCTCCTTATGAAATGTTGCTTTTCAAGAGTCTAATCTAGCGATGATATATCCCTTTGGCTGCATCAGTTTCTTTTGCTTAGATTCCCTTTCTTTACCTTTTTTGTTTCTTCAGGCTTCTTTATTCTTTCTTCACCCACGAGTTAAGAATTCTAATCTTAATTTACAGTTTTTTTCTAGAAGTTTTAGGGTATTCTTTGAATATGTGTTAATGTTGATAAGGTTGTAGGCATGGGCCTCCTGTGATGAGCCACGTGTCTCCATCCTACAGAAAGAACCGGATGTGGTGACTGTAAGCTGGCATCTATTTCAGTAAGGAACAGCACAATTATGTTTTCCCTCATTTCAAATGACAACAAGAGAGTGATTTCGTGTGGATTTTGCATGAGTGCTGTAAAATCACTGGTGAGATTCAGACAGTAATATGGTTACAACAGGCTTGCTTGGTCTAGCTAGCTCTTTTGGCCTTATAGGATCTATGTTTATAGAAATTTCGACTTGTTTATAGGTGCATCCGTGTGGTCAGTATCGTAAAAACACTGTGGTTGGCATCCTTCAGGCAGAGCATGGGCTGGCACCCCTATTTCGTATCCCAAGAAGCTCTTTCACATGTATATGCATTCTTGGCTCTATCGAAATCAGATTGGGCATATTCTGTTTCCTTGTGATTCTTGATGTCTATCATTAACTCTTTTTCCCTCTTCTGACCTATATCTGGTGACACATCCACATTATGGATTCCGTACATCCTCCTTGATATTATAATGCAAGCTGTTCACCGACTAGATTGCCTGGTCTCCGGACTCCTTATATTTGCCAGAAACGTGTCAAAAGCAGATCTTTTCAGGCAACAGGTGAGTGTTGTGTTGAAAAGCGTGCTTTTGGAACCCTTACTAATGTAAATTCCTATTAGCTGCAATACTTGTGGGTGGTCAATTGCCTAAAAGGAAGTGGGGCTCTCTTACATTTACAACAAGGCTAGTGCTAGTTCTCTGAGCATGCTGCTGTGTTGCGACATCTTGTTCATTGTTTGTAATACATCACACTGTGTCATGTACATCTACCTTATGGAGTGACTTAAAGAGGTCATATAGTTTCTTTCTGTGATGTGCATTTCCTTTGTATATATCTTCAGTCTGTGGAGTTCTAATCCATGTCTGGTGACTGTTTCTCCTAATAGCAGTAGTGCTATCACGTACTATTTCTGCTGCTGACTTCATTCCCTTGAGTAAAAATTATCTAGAATATCCTCTTATATACTTTTAAGTGTTTATACATCATATTTGTGATGTGGCGAGGTACACATGATATTCAGCCTAAAATTTAAGTTTCAACTGACATTTAATATCTTCAGATTGAAGGTGGTTTGGTGCAGAAACAGTACATTGCAAAGGTGGTGGGTGAATTTCCTGAGAATGAGGTATCTCTTGCTTCAATCTGTTGATTTGGGAATATGCACTAAAAGTGGATAATTTACGAACTGAAAAATCCTGCAGTACAGTGCTACATCAGGGAGTTTAACCCTTAAGAATTGGAATTATGAGATGTTTAAGTAGATGTACTCAATCTAGCAATGGGATTTCTTTATTCCAATTCGATTATTTTCTGTTTGTTTGTTGAGTTGTCTTGAGAAGAGGTAATGCTGAAAGGACAAGTCTGCATGTGTTCTTTTTCTCCACATAGATTTTTTTTTTTTTGGTAAAATTTCTCCACATAGATTTTAGTAATTATAAAACTCAAAATATTGTAGTAAATATAAAACTCCTTTTGAGTGGGAGAGGTTAGTTGTTAAAAATCAACTGCACATCTTGTGTGACATCTTCAGTTATTGTTGATGAAAGATCCAGCTGTGGTTTCCCATATCATCTTATCAAACCCAAGGAAGATCCACTTATTTATTAACACAATCAACTAGTCCTTTTTCGTTTGGGTCCTCCCTTCAGAAGATCCTGGAGGCTAGTTAGATCACGTGAAAATGTTATAGAGAATGTGGTATCAGAAATAAATTCTTATTATTTCTCATCTGATTTATGTGTTCTAGGGTTTCTTGTTAGCTGGAGGTCAATGTCCACATCAATTACAGTACTCAAGAAGGCGTAGTACAGCGGAGGCGAGTATTCTCTCAAAACCTTGTTATTTCAACCTTTTTCTGAGTTTAAATTTATATCAATCACTGTATTACGTGAGGTTACAGAAATGAAACTGAGCATCTGGGTGTTGGAGAAGGGTCTTGAAATGATGGCTTTCTGATAATGCTTTTCAATGAAAATTATGTGATGCCTTCCTTGTGTACTGATTTTTTCTCCTTTCTGCATTTGGTTAAGTCAGCCTGTTTTTTATATCTTTTAATTTGTGAGGTTTATTTGATATATGCTTGTACTTGCAGTACTCTCTTCTCTTAACCCTGCTCTTTATGTGCAGACACGAGTACATTTGCAGTTTAGTGGTCATCCAATTGCCAATGACATGCTTTACCTTCTTGAACAAAGGACCAATCGTTCAGATGAAAGAATGGTTGCCGATAAAGCTGCTGGTTTGTCATCAGAATCCAGTGTTTCTGATGTTGGGCAGAACGACAAGGAAGACGAGCCTTGTATTGAATTTAGTACTGACCCTGTGTGCACGAATTGTCCGAATTTAGCTCCAAAAGGGTGTGTTCCTCCTTTTTCCCATCTTGGGCGCTTGTCTTTACTCATATTCTGCTTGCACACCTGTCACGCCCCGAACTCCGAGCGGGCGAACATCCCTCAATGGTCGATTAAAAATGCGACATCCCAAGACGCGTCGCCGACCCATTCTTTTTATCTTTTGATTAAACGCATGCGGAAGCGAATTAAATAAACACCCAGTCAATCAACAAAACAGGGATAGTAAAACATAACAAATGATTTTCAAAAATCGCACATTCATTTATCCACTTGTTAATCTAAGGAGTTTAACATTTACATATCTACAATAAAATACAATTCATACACGACCTATGAGCAAAAATGGGTCAGAAAGGTCAGGGTTAACTCTAGCTTCACTAACGGCAAGGCCAGCCAAAAAGCATCGTATCTTGCGCCCACCATAACCGCACTTAGCAGATCTTCACGCTACGGCCCTGAAAATGGTCAACAACACTGGGATGAGATAAAATCTCAGCAAGTCAACTTCCTAAACCTCGATTAGGATGCAAATTCGTCTCGAATGCAGTCTAAACATGCACCACAAACAACTTACCTCGCCTTGGCACACCTCTGCATATTAGTACGTCACATATGCCATTATAAATGCAATAATCATAATTAATAATCATAACACATAACTCTCATGCACCAAGCATCCACACAGGTCCTGATTATAAGGTAAAACCTGTTTTGGCACGTCCCCTACCATGCTTAACAGTTTTACCCCATAATCAAGCGCAATGCTTCACAATCATTCACACGTGTTCCGATTATTACGATCCCTCGGGCCACGGCCAACACACGAGTTGGCAGTCTTTCGACATGACCGGACATTGTCCCGTTCAATCGGGCACGGCATCGTCTAAAACCCCCGCCTAGACGGCATTCCATAAAGGAGCATCGATCCGGCCTCAACCGCGACTCGACATCTGGACCCCCGTCGAGCATCAGATGAACATTGGGCATCGCCTCCAAACTTCCGTTGGGTGACGAGTTCAATTAAATGACCACACAAATATGCCAACACTCAAGCCAATTTTTTATCTTCCGTCAATTAGCCCAATGTATAAAGTTTGTGCTTAAATAACAAACCTCAGAAAATTTTTACATTTAAAATTCTGGTAAAATAATCGCATGTGGTCACTTATTTAAAATCAACCCATCAAACTTTGCACACTTTCATTTTAAAACATCATTGCCCCTTTTATCACGTAAAATACGGCGTCCAAACACGACTCTTCAAAATTTGCTATTTTCTCACCAATAAGCCATCTTTGAAAAATAGCATTTAAAATACATTATATGGGCAATCAACATCATGGCATTACATGCTCAAACGATCAGAATTAAGTGTAAATTCGTCCATTAAAACGAGCATAGAATTTTACTTAACAACTAATCCGTCATTAATTTAAGTAATCGAGATTAATTAAGCAATCACAATTAATTAGCCTAACTATATTTAACTAAAATTAATCGTCGTTAACTAAAATAATTACGATTAATTAACTAAATTACGATTAAATAAATAAATTATGATTAATTAAATAAATTACAATTAATTAAATTAAACTCAATTAATTAATCTAACCAAGATTAATTAATCAAATCATAATTACTTAAACTAATCGCAATTAAGAATAAACTAAAATTAACTAATACTAATCGCCGTTAATATTAAACTAACCACCCTTAAACGCAATTAACGCCCTAATCCACGATTAGGAGGTTAACTCACGATTTCTGCGACGGCGAGCCCATGGCGATGGCGGTGGCGCGACGCGTCGAGAACGCGACGCTCGCGGCTCAAATGGAGGCTCAACGGCGGCGGCGGTGGCTCTTGAAGCTCACGGCCAAAAGGGGGAGGCTCGGTTCAAACGGTGGCTCGCGGCGGCTCGGGATGAGAACGACGGTGACAACACGAGAAACGGCGTGAGGGATGCGGGCGGCAGCTTGCGGCGAGCGAGCGGCGGCGATTTGGGAGCTCGGCGGTGGAGATGGTGGTTCGGCGGTGAGGACGGCGAACGGCACGGCTCCAAGCGGCAAACGGAGGTGGTGTGGTGGTGAGTTGGGGGCGTGGGCGGCGGTTTGGTGGTGGGTGAAGTGGCAGCCAACAAGAAGAAGAAGAAGAAGAAGAAGAAGGAGAAGAAGAAGAAGAAGGAGAAGAAGGAGAAAGGGGGGCTTCAGCTGAGAGAGGGGGGGGGGGAAATAAGAGAGAGGGAGAGAGAGAAGAGAGAGAATAAAAAATAAAATAAGAGGGAAATGGGTGGTAAAGGGTGGCATGGGGAAGGAGGGGAAGAGAGAGAGAGAGAGAGAGAGGGGAAAGGGGGGATGGATAGAATGGGGGAGGAAACATGAGGGAGGGCCTGTTTGGTTCGGCTTTTGGGGAATGCATTTGCAAAAATACAAATACCTTTGGGTGACAGGAGGTTTTCCAAAATGCAAATAACGTTTGGTAAAATTCGCATTGAGAAACAACTTTGGCCAAAAATACCGTTTGGTAAAATTTGTATTTGTAAATGACTTTTATTAAATTTAAAAAAAAAAAAAAAAAGATTGTTTTTATTTTGTAGTCCGGCCATCGGACGCGGATCTGCGGCCGGATGGCCAGATCTGGCCGCTGGGTCGCGCGACCTCGGGCGACCGTTGCTTGGCGTCGCGTGACCCTGGCGATCGTCGCTTGCGTCGCACGACCCCAGGCGACCGTTTGCCTGGGTCGCGCGACCCAGGCGACCGTCGCTTGAGGTTTGGCGACGGTCACTGGGGTCGGGTGACCCTCAAGCGATGGTCGCTGGCGTGCGTGACCCCTTGGCTTGCGGTCGTCCTCCTCTAATCGACTTCTTTGTGCGTTTTGGAGAAGATGAACACTAACCGGAACTTGCATTCCGAAAATGCAAGTTCCCAAAGGACCTCCAAACCTGCTTTGGACTAAGGGCCCTTAGAGTCCTTTGGAGATGCAATTGCATTTGGCCAAGGGACTTTAGACTCCCAAAGCCCATTCCCAAAGCTGAACCAAACAGGGTCGGAGAGGAGAAGGAGCACAGAGAGAAGAAGAAGACAAAAGAGGGGGGGAGAAGGGGGATGTCACAACACCCTTGCTTGCATGTGTACGATAGAGAACCTAAGATTTGATTTCTAAGTTTCTGCAAAATGCAGATATGACGAGAGTGAGGAGGGATTATGGCTGCACTACATACGATATTCTGGACGCAGTTGGGTCTATGAGTGCCCATATCCAGATTGGGCATCACTTAGCTAGCCTGATGACATTCCAAATTTTCATCTCAAGGCTGTTCTCTAAATTTGCTTGAAAAATGTAGCAAATTCACATTATGCAGCTATTTACTTTTCGAAAATGCCTTGGAAGAATCTGATACAGTGAGAGGCAATTGCAAGCCTGTAAAAATTGTTTCAACTACTACAACAGTGTATTCCAATGCCAAGTGCATGCTCATTGGTATTAGAGAAAAGAGCTTCCTCATGGGTGAAATTGCTAGCGTTGAAGTCCTTCATGTTTGTAGGATGTGTCGCGACCTAACCTCGGATGCACCACCTAGGGTTTGGCTAATGGATTACTAAGCCTAAACTTAGCTCAAGCTCTCCCAAGCCCATACCAATTCACGACTTAGGTTCAAGTTCTTAACATGTAAATGATTTTTTCAATTAGGAGTCACCACTAATCTATTTTTGGTGGGTCGATTAGAAACCCAAGTAAAGTAACGGGAGATTTACTTTACTTCTGTGAACCGGAGATTGTGAGTTCGGGGACTTGATTACGTTAGATTTCTCTAACGCCATTTCGATACATCTCTATTTTATTTCGAAAAAAATGTTTTGCAAGCAGTTTGAGTTGATTTTAACTTACTTTCCTAACATGTGAGGTGATCATGCAAATGCACAAACCACCAATTTAACACCCAAATAAAGTAATAAATAAATTATGAGACTTACCTCATAGCAACGAAAGCATCTGTAATGTTAGATCAGAATTCACATCAATAGTCCTAGATATGATTTCTAATTAACACACAATCACTTCATTTTTATTTTCACTTGTTTAATGAGAATCATGCTTTATGCAATGCATGCTACTAATCTAACATGAAGTGACATGACATAGCAGTATGACCTAAACTACATGACATAAGTATAATATATATATATATATATATATATTTGGGTGTTTTCTTAATAAGCATGCAATCTATCATAGAAAAAGAAATTAATTTATTCTAAGACAATGTTTTTTTTTTTTTTTTGGTATTTTACGTAAAATTCGAAATTAGAAAATAGCAAGAATTGTCTGCCTAGATTAAGATATTATCCAACTTATACTAGGAATTAGATTAGGCCAAATCCTAATTTAAACTAGAATGTTATCTTACCTAGGTAATCCCTAACCTAAAATGCAATCTATCTAGGAAAAATTATCTAAACTTATTATTAATTAGAAAGATTATATAGAATTAAATTAAATGTGCAATCTTATCCTAATATGCAATGACTAGATGACGTGCAAAGAATGCCCTAATTCTAGGTTTTCTTTTTTCCTTTTTATATAATTCGAAATTAAAATTGTCCAGTAATTAAACGTGCGATCTAAATTAATGAAAAGAGAATCTAACATCCTAAATTAATGTTTTTGGTATTTTTATTTAAAAAATTCGAAATAAATAAATTTCCTAATCTTAAACATGCAAACTACCCTAAAGCAAGCGATATTCTAACATGAACCTAATCTAACTCAAATATATTTTTTTGGGTTTTCTTTTACGGAAATAAAATCAATTTAAATAACACAACAGCAAATTAGACAAGATATGATTGATATCTGTCTAATAAATTGACGAATCGTATTTCGCGCATGAGATCGGATTGGCCAATTTTTAACAAAATCGCGGATCGTATCTCGAGCGTGGGATTGGATTGGCGATTTTTCCGTGCGATTGCGAGTCATATTTCGGGCGTGAAATCGGATTGTCAATCGTATGCACGTTGTGAAATTGGGAAGATTTCCCAATTTAGAAGGCTACTCAAGATTACGGATAGAACCGTATATCATGAACTTCGATCATGTGCATCAACGGTATTTTTTAAATAAGGAATTGGAATATTCGGAAAGAAAATTAGACAAATTTTTTACCTAATTCGAATATTAGCTTCCAAATTCGGATCCTCGCGTCTCGACGTGGTGGTGCTCGGCAAGGCTCGCGGTACAGCTGCTCGCCAGGGGTGTCGGCAATTTGCTGTCACGGTAGGGAACCTCGCCAAGGAAGTATGGAAGTTTGCTACTAGCGTTGGGCGAAGGAGTCGTCGTGACCGTCTTCCCTTTTGGCGTTTTCTGCTTGTGGAAATTGTCTCAGTAGGTGCGGTACAGCTCTCCTCTTTCTCCACGTTTTCCTCCTTTGGCCTTTCCATGGTTATGTGGAGGACGTGAAGATGAGGTGATGATGAACGTGGATCTTCACAGTGGCCGAGAAGAACTCTTTAAGACTTCTTGACTCATACTTCTTGGATACGTCTTATGCTTCATCTTGTTCAGTTGTTCTTCACCAGTCAGCGCCTCTTTCTGTGTTATTTCTTTTGACTTTTCTCCCTGAGCAAGTTCTGGAACTCACGGCTCTCGGATGTCTCGTTAGGGTTGATGGAGACCGGAGGGTTGTTGACGGTCCAGCGAGAGGGCAACAACGGCGGCTTTGCTATTCACGACGGGGTTTTGGGTGACAGCATCGTATGATCAGCGTCACGAGGAAACTGCAACGTTGGGAGAGCAACAACGTTGTCAGGAATTTGCTGAATCTCGGTTTGTGGACGTAAGCAGCAATGGCAGCAGCTTCAAGCAGGCGATGTCGGGATCAATAGGAGTGTCCGCTCATTGGCAGGGCTCGGATAGCAGAGCGGCGGGGTTCCAATGTCAGGGTCTCGGACAGGGAGCAGCGTCAACCATCGCGTTAGTTGGGCCCAAGCTTTATTCGTATGAAGACGTCGTAGCTATGTAGGGCTTCTCGTGGCAGTGTGTTTCAATGTGTCGCCCTCTCTTTTGTTGGAAGATTCGCATAAATATTGGAAAGATATGCAAGGATCAAATCATGAGGATATTATTGAATCAATCAAGATCAGATCTAATCTGTAGATTATTTCATTTCCTTTTCTTTTACATATACTTTGTAATATAATATCAATTCTGTACATTGAGTAAATACAGAGAAATATAGAGAATTTCTCCCTTTCTTCTTCTCGTGTTTGTCCTCCCCTTCGACTTCTTTCATGGTATTAGAGCTGCCGAAGGTTCTGACATAGCTTCCGCTCCTATTTCGATTGCCTAGAGGAATTCTAACCTGCAAAGAGAGTTATCGAAGGAATCACTATTCTTTGAAGGGGAAGGATTTTTTTTTTCCAGTATGAACAAACCAGAAATTCTCACCTCAAACCCAGAAGAGCAGCCAGCAAGAGACACGACGCCACAGACTTCGAACAGCCCAGATTCATCCATCGTGACTTCCATGGCTGAACAGCAGCTCAGTCAAAGCTAGATCCAAACCCAACACGCGCAATGGCAAACTTTCCGGCTTAGTTTAATCTGGGGCAGCCTTTCTCGGGCTATCCTTACTAGTGGATGCCATATCCATGGATCCATGGGACAAACCCAGTTACATCACAGCTGGGCTACCAGAGCAGCGTGCAGACCGATGGAGGTCTACCAACCAACAGTGGGGCAGGCTCAACCATCGGCCTGGAGCAGACGGGCAGATCAAGTGATTCAAGTGCGGGATTTCCGGGCGGATTCAATCCAGGTCAAGCTGCAAATCACTACCCGGGAGTCCCACCCGGGTTTTTGCCGTTTCCCTTCGCGGCCGCCATGGGTTGCCCAGAACCCGGCGACGCGCTTTACGTTTCCACCGCCGACGGACCGGAGTTGCGGCTCATCAGCCACCCTCTCACAGGACCAGAAAATTATTCGAGTTGGGCGCGGGAGTTTCGGCGATCCCTAATCACGAAAGACAAAGAGGGTTTTATCGACGGGACTATCCCGATCTCGACTGACGAAAAAATGGGACGTCAGTGGAAAAAATGCAACCAATTGGTTAGAACATGGATAGGGAATTGCATCAGCCCGAAAATCGCCACCGGTCTACCACCCACAGAAGATTCAAAAATTATTTGGGATAGCATCCGAGAAATGTACCGAAAATTGGATCGGGCGAAAATTTTCTCACTGCATCAAGCACTCAGCGAATTGAAGTTGGGAAACATGTCCATGACGACATGCTTCAACAAGCTTTCAGCCCTCTGGAATGAACTAGAAGCTGCTGAAAAAAAGCTGGAAGGGCCTTAAACGACCCTTCAACAGTACAAAGCGATGAAAGATAGAGAGAAGGCGACTCGGTTCCTGCTTATACTCAACGACACTTACCTCACATTCAGGTCGCAGATACTGGCCATGGAACCAGCACCCACTCTTGGCCGGATCTTCCAGCTTGCTGTGCAAGAGGAGAACCAGCGACTTGCCTCGTCGGACAGCAAGGCCACTGAAGCTTTAGTGCTGGCGGCAAGGATCAAGAGAGAAAAAACCCTAGAGAAGAAGAGGGGCTACGATCCGTCGCTAGGGTTTGCGGATTAGCGAACGCTTAAAGGGGCTAGAATGGACGGCCAGGATTGAACGTAGCGATCTGACGATCCTAAGGGCGCGCGGCTTCCGTATGATCTGGACGGTGGAGATGGATCCGGATCGAAGGGATCCAACGGTGCTAAATTTTCCAAAGGATATGGGAAAAAATTTTAAAAAGGAGGGAAATTATTTTGTGATTTTTGCAAGCGGCCCCACCACACAATTGAAAATTGTTGGAAATTACATGGTAGACCTGGAGAAAAGGAAAAGAAGGGAAATGAGATATTTGCAACAGCCTAGCAACTTACAGGATCAGCAAATTTGGCAAGTCAGCCTATCACACATGGGGAATATCAGCAACTAATGCAAGCTTTACAAAAATTGGATGTCCAAAAAAAGGGAAGTAGCTTTACATGTATTTCTTATTGCCTAGAAAATACTATATCTCGAAATACCTGGATTATTGATTTGGGAGCCAGTGACCATATAGCATGTGATAAAGGATTATTCTTTGTTATTCATGAAGAATTAGATGATCCTATTACTGTGCAATTGCCAAATGGGAATATTGCTTATGTTACTACAACAAGGACATTCACCCTTAACTCCCATATTATTCTCACCAATGTCCTTTATATTCCGGACTTCCAATTTAATCTTATCTCAGTGTCTAGAGCCTGTAAGGAAAATTCATGTCAAGTTTTTTTCGATGCTGATACCTGTCTATTTCAGGCCCTTTCGACTGGGAAACTGATGGGCTGGGGTAGTCTCTCTAAAGGATTATTTTTCTGGAAAAGCTTGCCCAAAAATCTTGATCATTTTCCTTGTAATAAGAAATCATTGTGTAATTTGACTACCAATGATAGAAATTTCCTTTTGCACTCTAGATTGGGCCATAGTTCTTTTTTTCCCTATCCTCAATGTCAAATTTGTCCACTTGCAAAGCAATCGCGTAGTCCCTTTCCTTTGAGTCAAAGTCGTTCAAAAAATATTTTTTCCTTACTGCATATTGATGTCTGGGGACCATATCATACAGTGAACCACGATGGGTCTCAATTCTTTCTTACCATTGTGGATGATCACTCCAGAGCCACGTGGATTTTTCTCATGCAGTCTAAGGGTCAAATTGTGTCCAATTTAAGGACATTTCTTTCTCTGTCAAAAACCCAGTTTGGGAATACTGTCCAAAGAATAAGGACAGATAATGACAAATATTTTTTCAATCATGAATGTGCTGCCCTTCTTTCCTCACAAGGGATATTACATGAGAGCTCATGTACTTATACACCACAACAAAATGGAGTGGATGGAGCGGAAACACCGTCACCTATTGGAAGTTGCAAGGGCTTTAAAGATTCAAGCCTCTATTCCAGACAATTTTTTGGGGGATTGTGTATTGATTGCATCTTATTTAATAAATCGTATGCCGACCAAGATTCTTGACGGACAATCTCCTTTCGAGGTGCTTTTTGGGAAGAAGCCAGACCGGACCATCTAAAAATCTTCGGTTGTCTATGCTATGCCACAATTGTAGGACCTAAGGATAAGATGGGTCCCCGTGCTCCCCATTGCATTTTTATGGGATATCTCACTTTACAGAAGGGATACCGGGTCTTTGATCCATCTACAGGGGAATTTTATGTCAGCAGGGACGTTTTATTCCAAGAAACTGTTTTTCCATTTGCCACTCAAGAAAAAGGCAGCACTAAGACATGACATTCTCCTACTTCTTCTATAGAGGACAAGATTGAAGATTCTGGATATATATTTCTTCCTTCATTGTCAGATACAAGGGAATTTTCTACATCAACTACCAACATGACACCTTTAATGGAAGTTCAAGATCCAGGGCAGGATGATGAGGTACTTTCAGATTCGCCTCCTGTGGAAATTTCAGATAATCATTTATCTTCAGAGAATGATCCTCCTAGACGTTCCGATCACGCCAACGCGGCCACCTACCTGGACTAAAGACTACATATGTGGAGTCAGGAATTCACTAGGTATTCTTTTCCCCATTTCTTCTTATGTTTCCTTCGATCAATTATCCCCGGAGCATAGATGTTGCATCACTCACATTTCTGAAGAGCGAGAACCGTCCAGCTTTAATGAAGCAAGCACTGATCCACGATGGTGGAAAGCCATGAAGGTAGAATTGAAGGCCTTAATGGATAATCAAACATGGGATCTTGTTACCCTACCCTCACATCGCAAGGCAATCGGATGCAAATGGGTATACAAGATCAAATATTGAGCAGATGGATCGATTGAAAGATACAAAGCCCGATTAGTGGCTAAAGGTTTCACACAAAGAGAGAAGGTTTCAACTATCACGAAACTTTCTCCCCGGTCGCCAAAGACGTCATAGTTCGCTCATTTCTTTTAGTCGCGGCTTTTCAAGACTGGTCATTACATCATATGGATGTTCACAATGCTTTCCTTCATGGAGATTTAAACGAGGAGATCTATATGGAAGTACCACAAGGTTTATGGAGACAGGGGGAGAATAAAGTATGTCGTCTCCGCAAATCCTTGTATGGACTCAAGCAAGCCTCCAGACAGTGTGGTATGCAAAATTTGCTGAGTCAATGATAGTTGTCGGTTTTCAACAGTCCAGATTTGATTATGTTGTTTTTACATGGATTAAAGGTACGTCATCTATCTACTTGATGATATATGTAGATGATATACTCATTATGGGCAATGATGAAATAGCTATCAAAGGTCTTAAGGAATACTTGCATTCTACTTTCCACATTAAAGATCTAGGCTCGCCAAAGTATTTCCTTGGAATTGAAATTGCTCGATCAGACCAAGGAATCTCTCTCAGCTAGAGGAAATTCGCATTGGAAATTATTTCAGAAGTGGGATTGTCGGGATGTAAGCCAGCTGTAATACCAATTGAGCAAAATATCAAACTGACTACAGCCGATTATGATGCTGGACTATCTCAGGAAGCTGATCCCGTACTCAGAGATCCTTTGGGCTATCAGAAACTTGTTGGGAAGCTCATATATTTAACTATGACCAGGCCAAACATAAGTTATGCCGTGTAGACACTCAGTCAATTTATGCACAAACCAAAGCAGTCTCATATGAATGCCGCACTAAAAGTTGTGAAGTACTTGAAGAAATGTCCTGGACTTGGAATTCTTCTTTCTAGGAAATGTGACATGAAGATGACCGCATACTGTGACGCAGACTATGCGACCTATCCAATGAGCAGAAGATCCATAACCGGTTTTTGTATTAAATTTGGGGATTCTTTACTTTCGTGGAAAATGAAGAAACAGCCAACTGTTTCATTATCTTCAGCAGAGGCAGAATATCGAGCCATGGCCAAAACCACATGTAAAATAGTGTGGTTGAGAGGGTTACTTCGGGATCTTGGAGTACAGGTTAGAGGACCAACAAAGTTATTCTGCGACAATGATGCGGCCCTCAAACTTGCATCTAACCCTATCGTGCATGAAAGAACGAAGCATATAGAAGTAGACTGTCATTTCACCTGAGAGAAAATCCAGCAAAGGATGATCGAGACACAGGGGATTGGAACAGAAGAACAACCAGCGGATGTCTTCACCAAACCTTTATGTCAAAGACAACATGCGTATCTCTTGAGCAAGTTTGGCGTCTTGGACATCTAGAAGCCACCAGCTTGAGGGGGAGTGTTGGAATATACACAGAAATATTGTAAAGATATGCAAGGATCAAATCATAAGGATATTATTGAATCAATCAAGATCGGATCCACTCTGTAGATTATTTCATTTCCTTTTCTTTTACATGTACTTTGTAATATAATATCAATTCTGTACATTGAGTAAATACAGAGAAATACAGAGAATTTCCCTCTTTCTTCTTCTCGTGTTTGTCCTCCCCTTCGACTTCTTTCATATTTGTTGACCATTGACCTCTGAATGTGAAGACTCTCTCTCGTGTAATGGCTGTGCATTCAATTCTGTGGCCTGTCCCTTTTATATAGGCAGGTGATGGGATGAAATAAACGATATTCCCTCAATATTTTTTTGCTTGAGTATATTCTGTTCCTTGGCTGCGTATTGATAAGATTATTCCACTTTCCTTTTTACTTGCCAAAAACATATATTCATTCGACCCATATCCCCTATTCAACGAGATGTCTTCCTCTTGATATTTCACCCTAAATCTTCCGATCCCCCACGAAATATATACTGAATATATATATATATGAATATACGGAAGATTTACCAAATATATGAATATTTTCCAAAAATATCAAATCGTGATTCCTTTTGAGTGAATTTTCGGTGATCAGAGAATACTGGGCTTGGGCTAATTTCCCCTCTCCATGGGATTAGTCCAACTCATTACACTAAAGCTTAGAACCAACTCATCCGTTGAAAGTCCAATGTAAATGCAATAAAAAAAAAATGCTCCTAAATCCATATGTTATACAATTTAATTCTAATATTTTTGTTTAGGGGTTAAAAATTAATTCCTAATTTTGTATGAGATAAATGAATGACCGGGTCACCAAAATTTAGGTGTCAACAGGATGAGAATCAACTGTTGATCCTGCTTGACAAAAGAAACATTTTGCTGTGACTAAAGTTCTTTTATCGTCAGTGTGATTGAGGAAGTACTTACTGTTTACTTTCCTTTAGGGGGAAGTTCCTCTGATCTCTCAGTTGAGTATCAGGGATATCTACGGTGTGTTGGGAGCACTTTTTAACTATGATTTTGTGTAGTAACTGGGTTGACGGTCCGGTTGAATCTGTGCCTAATGGTACGTGCTGTCCTTAGTGAGTTTATTACCCACTTGAGCAAACTTCTCCCAAATTGGAATCAGAGAGTAAGAATGTCGTCTCAGGGCACGCATTACGTGACCCCAGTTATTTTCTGATGAAGAGGCAGATTCAGGTCTCCCAAAGTGTCTCGGATCTTAGCTCATGATCCTAACTAGCTGGATTTCAAAGGAAAAAAAAAATGTTTTGTGAGCGGACAGATCTCATGGCCTGGTAAGTAGATGATAAATCAATCAGCAAAGAACGGAGAGTAGCTGAATCTGTTTCTGAAAAAGTAATGCGTCTGATAACTGTATTATTAGGAAAAACAAGTTGAACATTCACAAACAACACTACCCCTCCGAGCACCCACGTGCGCTCATGCATTTGCACTTTACATAGCAGAAGCAACGAGTAAGCCAGCTAGGAGCTGCTGGAAAACAGTCTGATCGGGCATATGAGTAACTTAGACGCCTGTTAAACTTCAGATAGAGTGGCCACTGGTTCTTTATCAGAAGCTTCAATAAAGATGAAGAAGGCATTCCCATTGCAACTTTGTATATCAGAGCTCAGCTTTCCAACACTGGTATCATTCTTTTCCTCCTCCGTCTCAACTGTATTTCCCTTCCTGTATATGGCATGCAGCGCCATCTGAAGCACTCCAAAGATGACTCCTAACACGTTTGGACCCTATATATGCACGTACACATGTTAATACTGTTCATTCAGGGGAACGGAGATTATATTGCCACACCTCGCCATCTTGATTTTAACATGTAGATGAACCATGCATACCGCGACATACAAGTCCTTGAGGAATAGGCCGTATAGGAGCCATGTCACAGCACTGAGCATGAGGAAGAACGATAAAGAAAAGGGCAAGAACTCCACACTCTTGGTGCGTATCACCATTCTCTGTACACACGTATGTAAACTCACATGTAAGTCGGAACCAAAATGCATGTCATGCACAACTTGTGTCCTACATTGACATGCAAGACAGGCGTTCTTGTGCAGAAAAAAGAAAGGAGTCACATAGAAGTAAATTACAATGACGCTCAGAGGAGCAGCAAAGACTGCAACAGAGAGTGCAACGCAAATCCACCCAACAAGTTGGACCCTCACCGATCCCTTTGCCAAGAAGTGGGACAGAAGAAGAATGGAACAATACCCTCCGAAATTCAGCAACAGCAGCGTCAGCGTCATCATCTGCTCATCCACTCTCCAACAATTAGAATACATTAGGTGTGTTCTTTGCGAACAACGCTGTAGCTACGTACCTTGGCTTGTTTAGGAGCATAAGCAAGGTAGAGAGCGATATAGATCGTCTCAATGGCGCATCCGACCGAGTTGACCGTGAGGAGCAGGAAAGCGCTGGGCTCGGACTTGAGGGATGCATAGTACAGCCAAAGCATGGCGCTGAACAAAGAAACCACGTACGGAACTGATTCAAACCCTTCAGTTGACTTCTTCCTGCATATCCTACAGAACGTAGGCCTGCCAAAGGAGATTAAATAAGTCCTAAACCTTATATTGGTCAGTGTGCATGGAGTGAGAAAGAGTTAAAAACTTACACTGGGGCCAAAAAGACCACGATGGATATGATATTACCTACGACAACAATCATCCAAAGGTTGACAAACGCGTCAAAACAAAGTCATCGGTTGTTGTTCGATAGTAACTATAAAACAGTTGGATACCGTGTGTAAATACCTAGAACGCCAAAAATAAGCACCCAGGGATTGTCAGTCGTGAAGATGGCCATTTTCCCACTCTCTTCCTCTCTGAAACTGAAGATACTCAAATGGAAGATTTCGAAGCTGAAAACAAATAAGGCTATGTTGTGGAAATTGAGCTCACGTTGGCCTTGCAATTTATAGAGGAGATGGAAGGCAAAAGTTATGCTAGAAGATAGAATGATTTATGACGGTGGTTGATTGAAGAGAGAGTTGTCCAAAAAATTTTAAACCTATCACATAGAGGCCAATTAAGTCATAAACTTTTCAATTTACTGAATATAGTCCTAAACCTTTTGATGATTTTTAAATGTAATTTATCATGTCAATTGACGTGGCAATTCAATTAGCACCAAATGTCTTATGTAGAACAGCTGGCGGTTGACGTGGACGATCTTAAATGACAAATGTTATTTTGCAATTTTTCTTTTTATGAAATCTTTGATTCTCTCTCTCTTTTTTTTTTTTTTTATAAAATGTAATATTCATCTTTTCTATTCGTCGGTCATTAGAGACTTGGCGATGGTTTGTGAAGGTCGTTGGCTACAGGTGAGGGCAACCCTAGAGTTGGCCACCCTTGGCAAGGGCATCATGGCCTCGCCGAATCTAGCGAGGATTACATTAGCTTGTGGTCGGCAGCTTTGCCTAGATCTGGCAAGGGTTATGACCCTCACTTCTGACCAGTAGACGATAAAGATGAACAATAGAATAGGAAAAATAAAAGGCAAAAAATATTGAAAGGAAAAGAAAAGAAAGAAAGAAAAATAAGATATTCTTGGTTGAATGCAAAGCGACGTCGTTTCATATAAGATTGTCCATGTCAGCTATCGACTGGGTATTAGTAGAACCGTTATGTCAATGATTTCTAACCTAAGGTTTAGGACTACATTAGTTAAAACTGGCAAACTTAGGAATGAATTCATTGCTGCATAATAAATTTATGACTTTGAGATAATTTTGGTGTTGATTAAGTGGTGTAATAGGCATCAACTTATCACATCATTTAAAGTATCGATTACGTTGATGGCGATGGTATCCTTTAATATTGCAAATGGAGATAACGATCTCGGCCAATAATTGCAGGTGGCTTGACGCAGCAGCTGATTGTGCACCCGTACGTGACGGCAGCACCTTATCACGGCATAAAGATTCAACGGTTTTTAGGACCCAAAGTCACTTTTGATCACGCGACCACATTCGTTGAACTAAAGTTAAGATTGCCTAAATGGAATTTGGATGAAAGGATTTTCATGTGCTAATTATACTAAAATTGATTGATGTAATTGATATATTAAGTGATGTAATATTATATTTATCCACCGTGTCCCACTTATTTAAATGCATACTTATAGTTTGCTATGTCATTTAGTATGCCAATTCCGTCGATCACATTCTCATATAGCCTAGTCGTACAAATAACAATTCGATACACCTATGACGATATATTTATTCAGTGTAAAAGGAAGTAATTAGGGGACAACATAAGTCACTAATCAACATATGTTTCTTTATATGAGGGCCACAACTTGGCTAAGTGCGTGTCAAACATTCCTAAGAGTAATATAATCACACACAACCTCGTCGTAAAGTAAGTGACTTTTGTATTTTCAATTATTGAGTATGATAGCGTACCTTGTTGTCCATGCCTTTAATGGAAAAGTACTAAAAAAGTTCTAAATCTATTGCATTGGTACCAATTCAGTTATAAACCTTTTTTATTGAATTAATTTAGTCATAAACATTTTCACATTGGTACCAATTCAATCCATTTGACAAATTTACGCTGAAAATTATTGATGTGGATGCCGGCTGGCAAACATGGTGTGAACGGCGCTGACATAGACATTTTAATAATATTATAATAATTTTTTTGCATTTATTGAAATTTTAAACTAGTTTATTGAATTTTTTTTTTCTTTTTTCCCCCTTCCCCCTTTCTCTTCCTTTTCTTTTTCTTGTGGCCATCACCGGCCACCAGCCACAGCCATGGCTAGCGAGGTCACACTTGCTTGCCATAGGCAACGGTCGGCCTCGCCAAGTCGAGGCCAAGTGTCGGCCGTCCAGGCATGGCCAGGCAAGGCCCCCTTTGTTAGATCTAGCAAGATTGACCCTCCGCCAAGTTAGAGCAGCCTTGCCGTGCCTTGCTAGGCCTCGCCTGGGCGAGGGCGAGGTTTGACGAGCCTCGACAAGCCTCGCCATGGCCAGGTCAATCTAGCGTCGAGGAGATTGACCCTTGCCGAGGCATAATATTGATTTTCCTTCTTATTATCGTTGTTTTATTGCAAGAGATTGATTATATATTAATTTTTTATATAGACATGTCTTCATCCACATTAATTATATATTGATGTTATATATTAATATGTCTTCATTGACATGGCAATCTTAGATACTTAGAAAAAGTTAAACTAAACGACGTGTAGCCTACGTTTCTACTTGAATGATAAGTTAAAGGAAAAAAATTAATTTACAACACTTTATACAATCATCTGGCCATCTAGAAAAGAATGATTTAGTCAAAATAATAGAGGGGTAAGTGTATTGGAAGCACCAAAACTTATCACAAAAGTGTAATGAAATTTTAAAACTTTCAAAAAGTACAATCGAGTTTTTAAATTTTATCAAATTGGTCTAATTAAATCATTTCGCTAATTGCACTTTTTAAAAATCTTAGAACTTGATTATACTCTTATAATAAGTTTTAGAACTTTTCGTGCATTCATCCTGATTATTAATCAATATGAATTGAGAATAAAAACAGAATTTGCAATACTAGCAGACTGAACTTAGTATTTAAGTAAGTAAAGCTAAATTTGCTGCGAAGAAAATTTGACTTTAGACAATAGATAAAAGCAAAGACATATAACAGAGAAAATTTCTTCTGACCCTTACTTATACCAAGAAGCTATGTTCTAGGAGCAATTACACGACTGTCTGTTGGTCATCAGGATATGTCGAATGTATTAGCTTATGTTAAATTAAAGAGCCTGGTACATTCTATGAAGATCTCAGGTGGATCGATGCATACTCTAAATGTCGAAGGATTGGGATGAGTCGGTTCATAGCTAGATCTCCACTTGGCCAATTTGGGCAATCGTACAGATGTCAAGGGGATAACCATCGATCTATCCATTCATGGAGTGATGTCTTGCCATCCCCACCCCATCTTTTTCACACACCCCTCCGCCAAAAATGGGAGACAGGTGGCTTCGGATCGATCCGCGTATCACTTTTTCGCTATAAATGCCGAATCATTTCGGGTCTTTATATCGTTTCCTATGGCTAATCAAGGCTTTAATTTAATGATATCGTTGCGCTTTATCGAGTAGCCCTTTTTTGACCGTGATATCAGCATTAACCTTATCGCGGATTGCATGCGTTCGTAACATGCGTCTTATACGAGATCATGCAGTAGTATACCCTTGACATGTAAACTCTCCTCCAGATTCGTTCGATGGTATTTGCGATTGAATTTCTTTCGCCAAATTGCTGGAGAGCTCTCGATGTGGGTAGGCTCGGTTCGAGGTTGAGTGTGGAATTATAATATGAGATGGCCACTTGATGGGATAAGAGCTGATAAGAGTCTCTAACGATTACCCGGCAACTGTGGAATCATTGGTGTTGTTATATATTTTATTAGCAATTGGTATATGCTTTGCTTTTGGCTTTAGTTATTTATGTGATCTCTTTTTATAGTGGGAGAAAATTGTTCATAAAATCTTAAATCTATTACACTTTGGCTAATTCAATTCTAAATCTTTTAATTTTGCCAATTGGGTAGTATAATTTTTTTGACAATTTGCTTGTTGAGTCCATTTGGCCAAATTTCCGTATATGGCACCGCTAGCACGAAAGTGGACAACTTTTGTAATTTTTTTATTTTTCTTTTCATTTTTTCATTTGTTTTTTTTTTAAGTAGACAACTTTTGTAACTTTTTGACAATTTGCTAGTTGAGTCTATTTTGGCAGTGTGGTCGCCCACCTAGATTCGGCGAGGGCCTTCGCGCCCTCACCCGCAGTCGACAAGGCGATGGCCTTGAGTGAAGCCTTCGTAGTGGGCAAGGGTTGTTGGTGACCCTCGCTAGCCCAGGAAAAAAAAAAAGCAAAGAAAAAAAAATTACTGTTTTTCTAAGAATTACAAAAATTGTTTACATTGGCATCACGTTGGATGACTGTTATCTATGTCAGCGATAACCTAGTTGGCTGAATGGACTTAATTGTCAAATTGTTAAAAAGTTTATAATTCAATTTGCAAAGTTGTCTAGACCCAAATAATATTAGTAAAATTGAAATGTTTAAG
Source organism: Eucalyptus cladocalyx (assembly GCA_017140615.1). Classification (NCBI taxonomy): domain Eukaryota; kingdom Viridiplantae; phylum Streptophyta; class Magnoliopsida; order Myrtales; family Myrtaceae; genus Eucalyptus; species Eucalyptus cladocalyx. Next base: position 7,059,497 of record CM029519.1, read on the forward strand.
ATTGAATTGGTTTAAGTGTAATAGGTTTAGATTTTTTCAAAGAAATTTCCCCTCTATAACGGTTTTGGACGTGCCTGTGTGAATGTTCTGATTGGGAGGAGTATCATTGTCCAAATTAATAGAGGCGTCGTCCATTGCGGAAAAAAGGTTTTAACTTTTGAAGCAACAGTGAGGGCGAGGTTCATCGATTATTGAAGTAACACACTTTGCCACAAATCCATTACGAGGACATCTTTTCCAGAACAACACCACCCTAATGTTATCTATCAGTCAACGCTGGTCAAACATTGCAATTCGACATTGAATGAACTTCGGGTTAGGACCATCCATTTTTAAATCGGAATCATGTACTCTGCCTGAAACATCTCCTTTAGCAAAAGAGATTTGCGGTCTGAAAATAAGTGCTTGGACGTCGGGACATGGAGTGCGTAAATGGGCCACCATAATCGTTTGCTAAATGTTTGGATAATTAATAATATATTGTTAGGTGATTGACGTTGAATAGGTGCCCCTACTAATCTTAGAATTTGTACGATCACATGTGGTTAATTAGTGGGTCTTTGGTCTTCATGGTAAGGCTGAGTTGCAACATACCATGCACGTGGTCTATTCGATTGTGATAGGGAAACAGTATGAGAGTCGAAGGTTCCATCCAACATGAAACATCTCCTTTAGCAAAAGAGATTTGCGGTTTGAAAATAAGTGCTTGGACGTCGGGACATGGAGTGCGTAATGTTGGAGAAATCTTTCCAGAATATTTTGAAGCTGACAAAACGTTTCTATCAGTCTAGTATGGATAATTGCAGACCTTCTGCTTAGAGTCTGAAGACTTTCAGATCATCAGACTCAGCACTCAAGACTCAAGACTCAAGATTATTCTCATTGACAGTTTTTCTAATCCAGTGACGAAGGCTATCCAGAGCCGAAGTATTTGGTTGAGGATTTAGTCATATCCTCTGGAGAAGATCTCTTGGCTAGATAAATATAACGGATTCTTTTATTCGTAATCAAGATCGTTTGAAGATCCGATGGTCGACGAAATATTCTTGGAATGTTCTATTCTTGGAAACCAAGATCCTGGTTGTATGCGCAAACATGATTGATGGGCTATCGTCAAGTTCCTTTAATAGCTCGAATGATCTTCTTGATTGATTCCGTCCAACGGGTAGATTGGAGGAATTCATTTGGTAAGTGCCAACGGGTATGATGGCATAAAGGAGTATAAAAGGAAGACGTTCTAGTTGCTTTAGTGCATGATCGATAGAGAAATTCCAGAGTCTGAAGCACCTTGATTATTTTTTTTTTTTTGAGCGAAATTATATACACAAAGAGTGTCTATACTTAGTGATACCTTGAGCGAGTGTGATAGATCATCTACATCGAGAAATCAAGGAAGAACAACGCTGTAACATCTCTTTGTTCATAGTGGAATCCAGCCAATAGGCTGTCAGTGCAGAAGAGTGGATGTAGACTTGAAATAAGCCGAACCACTATAAACTGCGTGTTCAATTTTCTCTTCCCTTCTCTTAGTCTTACTTTGATTATTGTTTGTCTCAAATCTATCAACTGTCTAGTATTGTGCAATTATCAAGAAAAATATTTTATATACCTATTCACCCCCCTCTAGGTACTTATACTAGCTATATCAATTGGTATCAGAGCCCGTGTACTCACTTTATTTGAAGTGTTTTACTTCAGAGTAAAAGATCCATGGCTAGTATGCTAGCACCATGGCTGATGGAAGGGCAAAACAATACAAGACCACCCTACTTTGATGGAAAGGATTACAACATCTGGAAGAACAAGATGAAAGCTTTCCTACGATCAAATGATCCTCTGGAATGGGATGTTGTAGAAAAAGGAATTACTCCTACAGCTGCATCAGTCTCTGAAAGAGGGAAAGAAACTGTCGAGGCCAGCGGAATGACTCAGGAAGAGATAATCAAGAGACAAGCACTCGATGCTAAAGCAATTTACTCTTTATATTGTGCTTTGTCACCAACTGAATATAACAGAATATCTTCTTGTGTTACAGCAAAAGAAGTTTGGGACATATTACATATCACCTATGAAGGAACATATCGAGTGAAGGAAACCAGAATTAACATTCTCATCGGTCAATATGAAGCATTCAAAATGAAACCAGGAGAATCTATAAGCGACATGTTTAGCCGTTTTACGATATTGTCAATGGTCTTGAGAATCAAGGACAAAAAATTTCTGATCCCATGAAGGTAAACAAGCTACTGCGTGGACTCTCCAAGGATTGGAATCACATAAAGACTTCAATAAGAGAGACGCAAAGAATTATGCCACTATCTGTCGACGAGCTGATTGGAACTCTTGATCTTATGAAGTGGAACGAATTAATGAAGACGAAGATCCAAAAGGTAAGAAATCCATTGCATTAAAATCAAATGATGATTCGATGATACTGATTCTGAAGATGATATGGACGATGAGGAGCTTGCTCTCATGATAAGAAGATTCAGAAAACTGAATATAAAAGGAAGAAGGTTCAACTCAAAGAAACAAAGTTTTCAAAGACAGCAGACCAAGTCTGTTGATGATGAGGAACCAAACAAAGATGTAGTTTGCTTTGAATGTAAGAAAAATGGACACATCAGACCCAACTGTCCTCTTCTGAAGAAGAAGAAAGGAAAAGTTGAAAAGTTTCGAAAAGCTCTGAAAGCCGAAACCTGGAGTGATACAGAGTGTGAAGAAAGTGACAATGAATATGCCAACCTATGTCTGATGGAACAATCAGACTCGAGACTCAGTCTGGATCGGACTCAGACAGTGAATTTGAGGCAAGTAATTTTAAAATTCCTGTCAAAGTTTATAAATATATTGATGAACTGTGTTTTAGTCTTAAAACTTCTCTCAAAAGAATTTCCGAACTTAAAAAGGAAAACTCAACTCTAAAACAAAAGGAAAACGTTTTAGAAGAAAGAGTTAAAAGTTTAGACTTGAATGTTTCACTCTTAAAGAAAATGAAGATAATCTTTTGAAAGAAAATGCCATTTTAAAAACTGACTTATCAAATATTTCTAAGAAATTTTCAATAGGGTCCGAAAAACTTGAAAAAATTCTTTCAGCTCAAAGACCTTACTTCAATAAGTCCGGTCTAGGTATGACAGCAGAAACAATTCCCTTGATTGATTTTCCTAAAGTAAAAGAAAGAATTAAGGAAAGATCCTCGAGAGAGGCTTACAAAAATCATTTCAAGAAAGTTTTTGTAAAGTCTGTAGGTCGAAATGCCCTCAGATGTTCAAAGTGCAACAGTCCGGATCACTTTGAAAAAGAGTGTCCTATGGTTTGGAAACCTGTTAAGAAAGTATAGGCTAATACTGTTTATCTTACTAACACCAAAGGACCCAAGAAAATTTGGGTACCAAAGAAAGCTTGAGACTCTCTTTTAAATGCAGGTCTCCGTCAAGAAAAATGTAAAGTGGTATCTTGACAGTGGATGCTCAAGACACATGACAGGAGACTCAAATTGCTTCATAAAGCTTGTTCAAGTAAATGGAGGAAAAGTTTCATTTGGAGGAAACAGCAAAGGAAGTATTGTGGGATTTGGAACTGTGAAAATTGAAAATCTCACAATGAGTAATGTTTCCATAGTGGAATGACTCAATTACAATCTTCTCAGCATTAGCCAATTGTGTGATACTGGTTTTAAGATCTTCTTTCAAGAAGGAACATGTTTTGGAACCAGCAAAGACTCTACTCAGTCTTTCATGGGTCGAAGACATGGAAATATCTATCTTCTGGATGTGAAACCAAATGAATCGCAATGCCTAATCTCAATTCAAGACGAAGCAAGCTTATGGCACAAAAAGCTTAGTCATGTCAACATGAAGCAATTAGCCAAAATCTCATCAAAGCAGCTTGTTCGAGGTCTACCCAAATTACCTTACCAAAAATCTGATCCATGCACTCCATGTATTCGGGAAAGCGGTAAGAAATTCATTTAAGCCAATAAATCATGTCTCCACTAATCATATACTACAGTTGCTGCATATGGATCTCTTCGGACCAACCAGAACCCAGAGCATTGGAGGTAAGAAATATTGCCTAGTAATTGTGGACGATTACTCCCGCTTTACTTGGGTATATTTCCTTGCAAGTAAGTCCGAAACCTTCTCGTATTTTGAAAAATTTGCTAAAAAGGTTCAAAATGAAAAAGGATGTGTTATCTCAAATATAAGAACAGATCATGGAGGTGAATTTGAAAATCAAGATTTTACAAAATTTTGTGATGAATCTGGCTTTAAGCATGTGTTCTCCTCTCCATATACTCCTCAGCAAAATGGAGTTGTGGAAAGAAAGAATAGATCTCTTCAAGAAATGGCTAGAACTCTTTTAATTGAAAGTAAGATTTCTTCACGATTTTGGGCTGAAGCTGTTTCAACAGCGTGCTATATCATCAATAGAGTCTTCTTAAGACCTATTCTAGAGAAAACCCTTTATGAGTTATTCAAAGGTAAGAAGCCTATTGTTTCATACTTTCATGTGTTCGGTTGCAAATGCTTTATATTGAAAAATGCAAAAGATCGAGTTGGTAAGTTTGAAGAAAGATCGAGATGAAGGCATCTTCCTTGGATATTCTACATCAAGCAAAGCCTACGAGTCTATAACAAGAAGAGCCGGTCTGTGGAGGAGTCAATGAATGTCAAATTTCAAGACTCTACGCAAGATGAATCCAATCAGACTCATCATGAAGAGTCTGAACCTGCTCCAGACCCTCCAAAGCTTTCAACTCAAGAAGCATCTCAGACTCTAGAAGATCAGCATCAAGCTGTTCGTGAAGATTCAAATAAAGAAAGAGATCACCAACCAGACAAATCAACCATAAACTGGAAGCATAAGTCCAGTCATCCCAAAGATCTCATTATCGACGAAATTAATGAAGGAATTCGCACCAGATCCAAAAGGCGTGAAGAGTCTAATGCTGTGGCTCTCATTTCTGAAATTGAACCAAAGAGCATAGAAGAAGCTTTATCTGATGAAAGCTGGATTGAAGCTATGCAAGAAGAGCTTAGACAGTTCAACATTAATGATGTCTGGGAATTGACATCTAAACCAAAAGGTAAAACTGTTATTGGAGTCAAATGGGTGTTCCGGAACAAGATGAATGAGAAAGAAAAAGTCGTACGAAACAAAGCAAGACTCGTGGCCAAGGGATATACGCAAGAAGAAGGAATAGACTACGATGAGACTTACGCACCAGTAGCAAGGTTAGAAGCTATTCGACTATTACTTGCGTTTGCTTATTATAAAAATTTCAGGTTATTCCAAATGGACGTCAAAAGTGCCTTCCTAAATGGATTTATCCATGAGGAAGTTTATGTGGAACAACCACCAAGGTTTGAAGACCCAAAGAAGCCAGACTCAGTCTTCAGACTGAAAAAGGCCTTGTATGGTTTAAAGCAAGCACCTCGAGCTTGGTACGACAGACTAAGTAAGTTCTTAATACATAATGGTTTTGACAAAGGTAAAGTAGATACTACTTTATTTATCAAAAAAAGAAAACAAAAGCTTTTTACTTGTTCAAATATATGTTGATGATATTATTTTTGGATTCTCTAATGAAAGTCTCAGGCAAGAAATTTTCTAAGTCTATGCGGGATGAGTTTGAAATGAGTATGATGGGAGAGTTAACATTCTTTCTTGGTCTTCAAGTAAAACAATTGAAGGAATGAACTTTTATTTATCAAGAAAAATATGCTAATGATCTTGTCAAAATGTTTGGACTGGAAAAATGCAAAAAGACCGACATACCGATGTCAAGTTCTTTGAAGATAGACAAAGATGAAGAAGGGAAGAAAGTTGATCAAAAGATGTACAAGAGTATCATTGGTTCACTTCTTTATCTTACTGCTTCTAGACCTGACATTTTGTTGAGTGTTTGCATCTGTGCTAGGTTTCAATCAGATCCTAGAGAATCCCATCTCAGTGCTACGAAACGTATTATCAAATACGTTGCTTCATCTTCAAGCATCGGTCTTTGGTATCCTAAGAAATGAGACTTTAATCTTCTGGGATATTCAGACGTAGATCTGGTTGGTTGCAGAGTTAATAGAAAGAGCACTTTGGGAACTTGCCAGTTGCTTGGAAGCAGGACAGTGTCTTGGTTTTCAAGGAAACAAAGCACTGTGGCTCTCTCAACAACAGAAGCGAGTATGTAGCTCTTGGAAGTTCTTTGTTCGCAAATTCTATGGATAAAACAACAGCTACAAGACTTTGGAACCGAAGACTCATGCACGAGAGATTAGATGTGACAACACCAGCGCAATCAATCTCACTAAAAATCCAATCCTTCATTCAAGAGCAAAGCATATAGAGATTCGACATCATTTCATTAGAGATCATGTTCAAAATGGAGAAATCTCGATTCAATTTGTTGATTCAAAAAATCAACTAGCGGATATATTCATAAAGCCTTTAGAGAAGAATCAATTCGATTTTATCCGTTCCAGACTCAACATTTTGAAACTTGAGGAAGTTAAAGTCTAGAGACTCTCCAACCTCAGACTCAAACATTCATGGCTATAGACTGTAAGTTGTTATTATATTCAATCTCAGAAAGGTACGATCATTAGTTCAGTTAATTTATAATTTCCGTGAAAACGGAATCTTGTCTTTTCAAAAAGGATTAACTTCTATTTGGCAATTATCGATTTAAAAAAAAAGGCGACTGTTCACTTTCCTTTGTGCCGATTGGTTTTTTCCTTTTTAAACTGAGTTAAATATATACAGTTTTCCTCGCTTAAACTTCAAAACCCTAAAAAGGCATTCTCCTCCCAATCATGTCTCTACTTCGTGTTCATCTTCGAGAAAGTTGTTTTCTTTTCTTGGGAAAGCTAGTAAAGGAATCTTTCAACGACAAAGAAGGATGTCTTCTTCGAGAAAGTCTTCAAGAATCGCGAACAGGGGACCACAGAGAATGAGGGAGGGGCCTACCCATTTCAATCTCACCGAAGAGGAAGATTTACCGAGTCAACAACAGAGCCCGATTCACTCTCCACCAAGTCACACTTCACCATCTACCCCCACAAAGTGCGGGTCAACATCCGGAGGAAGAAATAATCGAGGACGCAGACCCTGTAAGAGTCCAAAAACCCTCTTTTATTTACAAGCTCTATTGTGCTTTGAAAAGCACTGGGACTCCGCTGAACTACGTAGATGATTTCCTTAAAGATAAGAATTATGGGAATGAGTATATCTTTTTGCAACGAATGGAGGATTTGGGAATTGCTCCCAAAGGAAAGGCTGAGGAAGCACTTGCGAACATTCCAAGTGATCCTCGTGTATCGGGACTGAATCCGACTGACGGGAACGATGATGATAAAATGTTCCTTGAATTTCAACCTAGAATGGGTGTTGCTGCGAAGGTGAAGGGAAAAAGGATGGATTTATTTAAATCGAAGGAACAAGAGAATATGTTCTTCAGACTGTTGAAACGAGGGGTAATAAACCCTAGGAGTGTTGATTTCGATTTCTTGGATGCCATTAATGTGAACTTAAGGGAGAAGTTCAATCTGCTTCAACTTGAGCAATTTTGCTCCGATACCACGTACGGTTATGCGCAATTGACAGCATACTTCTATTCGAATCTTAGCTTTTAGATGCGAATAGAATATCCTTCAGTGTTCGAGACCAAGACTATGTGGTAGATGTGGACATGTTGGCAGATATAATTGGAGTTGAAAGAGGACGCTATCAACCGATCAAAGTTTCGATTGCTCATACCACCTTTGGAGCTTGTCAAAGATAGGGCTACGAGAGGGAAGAATTACCTACGAAGAATGCGTGCCATCAATATCTTGCTTCACAAAATTGTGATCAACTGTATCAGGCCAAAGTCTACATCCAAAACTGACGTGTCTAACTCCGAGGCGAAATTGATGTACGCGATCAATTCAGGGAAGAAGTTCTCTCTCCCTCACACCATTCTCTTTCACATGTACAGAGCAATGGTGAAGGACAAGGGCCAATTGCCTTACCCAGGTCTTGTGACCAAGATCTTCAGACACTTGAACATTGAACCTCCACATACTCTTTGTGTTCGACCATGCGATAGAATGGTGGTGGGTTTGAAAATGCTGAAAAAAATGCGTCTGAAAGAGCTTAATAAGGCAATGGAGAAGTTCAAAGTGAAGACTCCAGTATCTTCAGCATCAAAGAGAAAAGGGAAGGAGCCCATGGGTGCCCCATCCAAAAAGAAAAGAACTCTTATCTTGGAGGATGAAGATGAAGAGGAAGATCTCACTATCTCTGCATTGAAAAGGACCAGACGTTCTGTACCTGAATCAACAGAACGACAATAGAAAGGAAAAGAAGCAGAGGAAAAAGAACAGGGAGAAGAAGAGGGACAAGCAAAGAACAGAGAAGCAGAGGAGCAACAAGATGAAGAGAAAGAAGTTGAAGAAGAAAGAGAAGCAGTGAAAGAAAAGTCTGCAGATGAAGTCGGAGAGAAAGGGAATCAAGACGCTGAAGAGCATGACCATCACTCTTCCCCATTTGAGGTCCTAGAGACAGGGGGAGATGGCGAGCAAGAAAGGACTACACCACATGCTGTCAATAGTGAAGGTGTGAGTCGCTCACTAGCAAATCCAGAAGATTTTCAGGCTTCTCAAATGCCTAAGGAAGGACATGATACGTCAACACCAAATCTGCTCGATTCCACCGAAATTCCATCGTCTGCCTTCACTCCATCCGAGAGAGCAAATGCGAGCACACAGACAGACAATACAGCAGATTTTCGTCGTATCCTTGATGTTCTTCTGGAAATGCAGGGTCAAATCTATGCTCCGGACCGTGAACTTCAAGTCTGAAGAATCTTTGGACAAGCATCTTCTGTTATCCTGGCGGATCAAATGAAAGACCTCACTCTTCAAATTCAAGCCAATGCCAAAGGAGAAGAGGTGGCTCATCTACGGGAAGACTTGAAGAGGCTGGAAGACATCGTACAGTCGATGGGAGATTTCCAGATTGTGCGCATTCCCAAGCAGACTTGACTCTTTTCTCACCTTTTTAATGATGACAAAAAGGGGAGAATTGCAATTTGAACTCTTTAAACTTTGACTTTAAATTTCTTTTGTGTGTTTGAATGTTTGTTTTTGAGTATGACTTGGGTGTGAACTTGAATTTGGTGACTTGGGTGTGGATTTTGATACTTGATTTGTTTGCATTTATATCAAGTGTTGTTGTATGGTCTTACTCATGAAAGACTAACCAATTTTCTGTGGATGCAGAGTCTGGTTGATTTATTAATCTTTATGAGATAGCCATATTGCTTGAGTAATGTTTTGCAGGTCAAAGTTGTTCAAATCTACAGGAAAGTTTTGTCACCATAAAAAAGGGGGAGATTGTTGGAGAAATCTTTCCAGAATATTTTGAAGCTGACAAAACGTTTCTATCGTCTAGTCGGATAATTGCAAACCTTCGTTTAGAGTCACGAAGACTTTCAGATCACCGAGACTCAAAGACTCAAGACTCAAGACTCAAGACTATTCTCATTGACAGTTTTTCTAATCCGGTGACGAAGGCTATCCGAGCCGAAGTATTTGGTTGAGGATTTAGTCCTATCCTCTCGGAGAAGATCTCTTGGCTGGATAAATATAACGGATTCTTTTATTCGTAATCAAGATCGTTTGAAGATCCGATGGTCGACGAAATATTCTTGGAAGGTTCTATTCTTGGAAACCAAGATCCTGGTTGTATGGGTGAACGGGATTGATGGGCTATCGTCAGGTTCCTTTAATAGCTCGAATGATCTTCTTGATTGATTCCATCCAACGGGTAGATTGGAGGAATTCCTTTGGTAAGTGCCAACGGGTATGATGGCATAAAGGAGTATAAAAGGAAGACGTTCTAGTTGCTTTAGTGCATGATCGATAGAGAAATTCAGTCGAAGCACCTTGATTATTAGTCGATACATTTTGAGCGAAATTATATACACAAAGAGTGTCTATACTTAGTGATACCTTGAGCGAGTGTGGTAGATCATCTACATCGAGAAATCAAGGAAGAACAACGCTGTAACATCTCTTTGTTTATAGTGGAATCCAGCCAATAGGCTGTCAGTGCAGAAGAGTGGACGTAGGCTTGAAATAAGCCGAACCACTATAAACCGCATGTTCAATTTTCTCTTCCCTTCTCTCAATCTTACTTTGATTATTGTTTGTCTCAAATCTATCAACTGTCTAGTATTGTGCAATTATCAAGAAAAATCTTTTATATACCTATTCACCCTCCTCTAGGTACTTATACTAGCTATATCACGTAAAAGGGCCACCATTATCGTTTGCTAAATGTTTGGATAATTAATAATATATTGTTAGGTGATTGACGTTGAATAGGTACCCCTACTAATCTTAGAATTTGTACGATCACATGTGGTTAATTAGTGGGTCTTTGGTCTTGATGGTAAGGCTGAGTTGCAACATACCATGCACGTGGTTTTATTTGATGAATCATGTAGCCTACCGTCAAGTTCTATGTTTTAGAATATTTAGATGTTAAACTATATTTTTATTTAACAGTTTAAATTTAAAAAAAAAATTGACAAGTCTCACAAACTCTCATATTGTATCAGATTAGGAGGTCTTGATTTCAAATCTTTCCGGACCTCTATTTGTCTTCCCAGTTGCTTATTTCCACCCTACACATGAGGGGTATTAGAATATTCAAATAAAAGCTAAAAGCTTTTGTGCAACTCTAACGGGGCTTTACAAATACGTTTTTCCTAAAGTGTCCTAATCATGCGGGTTTCAAAAGTAAAAATATAATTCAATGAGTCACGACGAAGAGCCCAAGGGCACGCGAGAATAACTAAGTAGAGGACAGGGACCTCCAAACGAGGATGTAGTTAGGCAGGATCCCAATCGGACTGGGACTCTCCACATCTTCATGATTCGTGCCTACCTTTGTACCGAACGGCCGTCTCCGTACGTGCCTTCTCGTGTCCAACCTTGTTGTATAAGAAGATTTATGCGGCAAGACAACGAGCAGCCCACCAATGTGCTTAGGTTCGGGTCTTTTCCTTTTCCTTTTAGTTGCCGATGATGCGTTGCTTTCTGGTTGCGCGCTAATTGGATCATATCCGAAGCAAATCTCCGAATTAGTTCTATGAGAAAAGACTTCAGTAGAAACTGGGCTTTCCTATGAACGAAATTCGTCAAAATGTCCATCTTTGTAAACCACCAATATGAAGCTTGATTGAAGAAAGTTTTCTCTGCCAAGGGTGGAAGAAAATATTGCCCAAGCAAGATAGTAATTATCCCCAAGCCCCTTGTGTTCATCATTGTAAACTGAGTCGAAGTTATCCGTGAGTACATAGCCCGGGCCTTGGTTCGATGATATATTACTCGTTCAAATCAACTTGTTTGATCTAGAGTCGAGCTCAAGCTACTCGAATTTCATATTGAGTCAACCTCAAGCTTGCAATTATAATTGTGATAAAATCAAACATAGAGATCCTTAAAGTTACACGGTGTATCCAAACATATATGAAAATCCAAGGAAGATATTTGGGCTTTATGAAGCTCTAGAAGATCGAGTTTCTTTAAGCTCAAGCCAAGCTTGGTAAAACTATATGATGGAGGAGAAGAAGAATGATACAAGTGTTGGGAAGCTGAGCTCTGATATACAAAGTTGCAATGGGCATGCCATTGCCTCCCACATCGATACCAACATCTTTGACGAGGAAAGAGAAGTGCGAGAGAAGCTTCATCATCTTTATTGAAACTCCTAATAAAGGACCAGTGGCCACTCCATCTGAAGGTTGACAGGCGTCTGAGTTACTCATATGCCTGATCAGACTTTTTTTAGGAGTGGGGCTTTTTTAGGAGTGGGGGTGTGAATGTTTAACTCCAGCCCCCCAAGCACCCACACGCCCACGGACCCTTCCATTTACATATTACATAGCATAAGCAACGAGCAAGCTAGCTATGGGCTGCTGAAAAAAAAAGTCCGATCAGGCATATGAGTAACTCAGACGCCTGTCAAACGTCAGATGGAGTGGCCACTGGTCCTTTATTAGGAGTTTCAATAAAGATGATGAAGCTTCTCTCGCACTTCTCTTTCCTCGTCAAAGATGTTGGTATCGATGTGGGAGGCAATGGCATGCCCATTGCAACTTTGTATATCAGAGCTCAGCTTCCCAACACTTGTATCATTCTTCTCCTCCTCCATCACATAGAATTCCCCTTCCTGTATATGGCATGCAGTGCCGTCTGAAGCACTCCAAAGGTGACCACTAATACATTTGGACCCTGTACAAACACGTACACATGTTAATATCGTTCATTCAGGGGAACGAAGATAATATTGCCGCACCTTGCCATCTTGATTTTTAACAAGTGGATGAACAATGCATACCTCGACATAAAAGTCCTTGAGGAATAGGCCATATAGGGGCCATGTCACAGCGCTGATGGTGCAGCCAAAGTATGGCCCTGAACAGAGAAACCACGTACGGAACCGATTCTAACCCTTCAGTTGACTTCCTCCTGCATGTCCTACAGAACGTTGGCCTGCCAAAGAAGATCCAATAAGTCCTAAACCTTATATTTGTCAGTGTGCATGGAGTGAGAAAGAGTTAAAAACTTACACTGGGGCCAGAAAGATTACGATGGATATGATATTAACTACAACAAGGATCATCCAAAGATTGACAAACGCGTCAAACCAAAGTCATCGGCTGTTGTTCGACAGTAACTATAAAACAGTTGGATACCGTGTGTAAAGTACCTAGAACTCCAAAGGTGAGCGCCCAGGGATTGTCAGTCGTGAAGATGGCCATTTTCCCACTCTCTTCCTCTCAGAAACTGAAGATATTCAAATGGAAGATTTCGAAGCTGAAAACAAATAAGGCTATGTCGTGGAAATTGTGCTCACGTTGGCCTTGCAATTTATAGAGGAGATGGAAGGCAAAAGTTATGCTAGAATATAGAATGATTTATGATGGCGGCCGATTGAAGAGAGAGTAGTCCTAAATATCTTAAACATATTGTATGGCGGCCAATCAAGTCCTAAATTTGTCAATTTGCCGAATATAGTCCTAAACCTTGACAATTTTTAAATATAATTTATTAGGTTAATTTAAATTAGAAATTGTTGATGTGATAGTTTAGTCAACACCAAATGTCCTATGGAGAACAGCTAGCTATTGACATGGACGATCTTAAATGACAAGATGTCATTTTGCAATTTTTCTTTTTATGAATTCTTTGATTCTTTTTTCTTTTTAATGCACTATTCATCTTTTTTGCTCGTCGGTCATTAGAGCCTTGGCGATGGTTTGCGAAAGTCGTCAGCCATAGGCTAGGGCAACCTTGGCATTGGCCACCCCTTGCAAGGGCATCACGGCCTTGCCAAATCTAGCGTGGATTACCTTAGATTGTGGCCGATGGCTTTGCCTAGATTTGGCAAAGGCTATGACCCTCACTTGTGACTGGTAGAGGATAAAGATGAACAATAGAATAGGAAAAATAAAAAGCAAAAAATATTGAAAAGAAAAAAAGAAAATTCAAATAATCTTGGTTCAATGCAAAATGATATCGTTTTATATAAGATCGTCCACGTCAACTATCGGCCGGGCATTAATAGAATCGTTATGTCAGCGATGCCTAATCTAAATTAGCAAAAATGTCAAAAGGTTTAAGACTACATTAGTTAAAATTGACAAGTTTAGGAATGAATTCATTGCCATACAATAAATTTATGACTCTTTAGATAATTTTCATGTTGATTAAGTGGGGTAATAGATATGAATCTTCACATCATTTAAAGAATCGACTACGTGGATGGCCATAATATCTTTTAATAGTGCAAATGGAGATAATGATCTCGCCTAACAATTGCAGGTGGCATAAGGCAGTAGGTGATTGTGCGCCCGTACGTGACGCCAGCGACTCATGTGTTTACTTAATACATAAGGTAACATAATTCTATGTTTGAAACTTTCTAAGACTCAAAGTCATTTCATATAATATTGTCCATGTCAGCAATCAGCCGGGCATTAATAGAAGCGTTATGTCAGCAATTTTAACCTAATCTGATAAAAATGTCAAAAGATCTAAGACTACATTAGTTAAAATTGACAAGTTTAGAAATAAATTCACTGCTACAAGATAAATTTATGATGATGGCCAAAATATCTTTTAATATTGCAAATGGAGATGATGATCTCCCCTAGTAATTGCCAGTGGCTTGATGTAGTAGGTGAATGTGCGCCGTACGTGACACCAGCACCTTATCATGGTTTAAAGATTTGACACTCTCTAGGACTCGAAAGTCACTTTTGATCACGTAACCACTCCCCTTGAACTTAAGTTAACATTGCCTATATGGAATTTAGATAAAAGGATTTTTATGTGCTGATTATACTAAAATTGATTGACGTAATTGATATATCAAATGATGTAATATAATATTTATCCACCGTGTTTCACTTATTTAAATACATACTTACAATTTGCTATGTCATTTGGTATATTAATTTCGCATATCACATTCTCATATAGCTTAGCTGTACAAATATCAATTAGATACACCTATGATGATATATTTAATCAATGTGAAAGGAAGTAATTAGGGGACAACATAAGTCACTAATCAACATATGTTTTGGTATATGAGGGCCACAACTTGGCAAAGTGCGTGTAAAATACTCTCCTAAGAGTAACCTAATCACACACAACCTCATTGTAAAGTAAATGATTTTTCTATTTTTCAATTATTGAGTACGATAGTATACCTTGTTGTCCATGCCTTTAATGAGAAAAATACTAAAAAAGTCCTAAATTTATTACATGGATGGTGGCCAGCTAATGTGGTGCGACCAGCGCTGACTTGGACATTTTTAATAATATTTTAATAATTTTTTGAATTTTTCAAATTTTTAATAATTTTTCTAAATATTTTTACATTGATACTAATTTAATTTATTTGGCCAATTTAGGGTTGATTTTCCTTCTTAAATTGTTTTATTGCAAGAGATTACTATTATGGATGGTGGCCAGCAAATTAATGTAGGTGCAGTCTTCATTGACATAGCAATCTTAGTTTCTAAATTGAGTGAATAGTTAAAAAAAATTATTTTACAACACTTTATACAATCATCTGGCCATCTAGAAAAGAATGATTTAGTCAAAATAATAGAGGGGTAAGTGTATCGAAAGCACTAAAACTTGTCAAGAAAGCATAATTGAGTTCTAAAACTTTCAAAAAGTACAATTGAGCCCTAAAATTTATCAAATTGGTCTAATAAAATCCGTTTGTTAATTGCACTTTTTTAAAGTTTTAGGACTTGATTATACTTGTGTACTAAGTTTTAGGACTTTTGGTGCACTTATCACGATTATTAATCAAGATGAAGTAAGATCAAAAGAACTTGCAATACTAGCATACTGAACTTAGTTTTAAGTAAGTAACGCTAAAATCACTGCAAAGAAAATTTGACTCTAGACATTAGATAGAAGCATAGACATATAGCACAGAAAATTTCTTCTGAATTTTACCTAAACCAAGAAGCTATGCTCTAGGAGCAATCATACATAACTTTATGTTGGTCATTAGGTTATGTCGAATGTATTTGCTTATGTTAAATTAAAGAGCCTGGTACATTCTATGAAGATCTCAGGTGGAGCGATGCATACTCTAAATGTCGAAGGATTGGGATGAGTCGGTTCACAGCTAGATCTCCACTTGGCCAATTTGGGCAATCCTACAGATGTCAAGGGGATAACCATCGATCCATCCATTCATGGAGTGACGTCTTGCCATCCCCACCCCATCTTTTTCACACACCCCTCCGCCAAAAATGGGAGACAGGTCGTTTCAGATCGATCCGCGTATCCCTTTTTCGCTATAAATGCCGAATCATGTCGGGTCATTATATCGTTTCCTATGGCTAATCAAGGCTTTAATTTAATGATATCGTTGCGCTTTATCGAGTAGCCCTTTTTTGACCGTGATATCGGCATTAACCTTATCGCGGATTGCATGCGTTCGTAACATGCGTCATATACGAGATCATGCAGTAGTATACCCTTGACATGTAAACTCTCCTCCCAGATTCGTTCGATGGTATTTGCGATTGAATTTCCTTCGCCAAATTGCTGGAGAGCTCTCGATGTGGGTAGGCTCGGTTCGAGGTTGATTGTGGAATTATAATATGAGATGGCCACTTGATGGGATAAGAGCTGATAAGAGTCTCTAACTGTAAAATATGGGTTTTGATCCAGTCAAAAAACTAAAAAAGAGAAAGAAGAAGGGGAGGGACTGAGAGTCTTTGGGAGAGAGGAAGAAAAAGAAGAGAGGAAAGGAAAGGAAAAAAAAAGAAAAAGAAGAGGAGATAAAAGGGAAAGGAGGAGGCACGTTCGGGCAGAAAGAAAAGAAGAAAGAGGAGAGAAAGGAACGTAAAGAGGAAGAAGAAAGAGGAGGAGGAAAAAGAGGGGACTCTTGCTACGGACGCCTTGCCAAGCCGATCCAATTCCGATTTACAACGCTCGGTAAACGCTCACGCCCTTGGTTTTTCTAATCAGATTGGTTTTCAAAGTTAGGATTTAAATTTGGGAATATGTGAAATTCGTGCGGCGAAATCCGATTTTTGAGTCATTGAGCTGCATATATAGAAATGATAGTTTAGGGTGTTGCGAACTATAGAATTTTACGGATCTCGATTTGAGTTTACGGTTTGCCCAAAACAAAATTTTGAAGTTTCTCGTGCGTGATGAACAGTGCGCGACCAGTATTTCGGGGCCATATTTTGTTGGTTTTCGGCTTGATTTCGGGTTGGCTAAATTGGGGTTCTTGTAATATGTTGGAAGGGCTTTCCATTAACTATAAGTATGCTTGAAACGGGGTTCGGTGGAAAAAGTTATGGCGTGACCAAGTTTTGCGCTCATGTTCCACGTTGCAGACTTATTAAATAATTGCTTTTGATGTATGGTTTATTAGTGCGTATGTGTCGTTTTATCGATGGATAAGTAAAATTCAGTCGAGTCATTAGTTGGAAAGTAGCTTATTACTTGGTTTTGATATAATTTTCGACTAATTAATAGGAATATGAGTGTGTTGGCTTGAGTAACCACATAATTTGTTTATCGGCTTTCCCAGGTGAGTAGTGTTATCTCTTATAAGAATTTATAAGCTCATGTCTTCAAAATGACAAATATTTGATATTTTATGAGATATGAATAAGCATATTTGTTGCATAAAATTTGGATCGGGCATTTGCTACGTTTTGGTATTTGTGAATGGTGTAAGAAATGGTTAATGAAAATATAAATTCTATTTTAGGAACGAAGTAAAGAAATATTATATAATTTGGGTTTACGAAACCTTTTTATGAAAATCTCTTTGAGCATGGATGATGGAATATTATGTTGTGAAATGTCTTATGACATGCTTTTGATTTGATTTGGTTTATAAAATCTGGTTATGAGAAGAGTCTTGAAATTATTTGAGAATGTTTTATGAAAAATATTTTTGGTGGATAAGTTGAGTTGCGAAATCTTTTGGTGATATATGAAATGATTTATGAATTGGCTTTGTGGATTGTGGATGGTATTGTTCTGGATTGGTATTGATGTTTAATATCGCCGTGAACTCAGTGAGGGGCTTGTGGGTGTGCGTATACTAGTCTAGAATATCCTTGTGGGTCGAGTCACCAGCTAATAATAGCCTAATAGGTAGAGACCTTGCCAATGGGGGAATCTTGGTCACCTTGTCACCAGGCCTTGTATCGTTACCATGGTTTGATATTGAGTAACAGATTGGTCAATGGAGTGGACCATTGACATGTGATATAAGTTTGGTCGATAGAATGAACCATTGACGTGTAATTTGAGTTTAGTCAATGGAATTGACCATCAACGTGTGATTTAAAATTAGTTATTGGAATGGACCATTGACGTGTAATTTCATTAGACCATTGATATGTGGTATGAGATTAATCAATGGAATGGGCTATTGGCATGTGAATTAATGAGATTAATCAATGAATTAGACCATTGATGTTTATTTTGATATTATTGTGAAATGATTATTTCTGCTATAAATATAGCTATGTTGAAGCGTATGTAACTTTTACCGTATGTTTGTTATATCCTGGATTTGGGTTAAATGAGTTGCGGTTTGATTTTGTAAATATGTATAGTGGGTGCTCGATCCGCTTAAAAGAGATGCACTACTCATTGAGCTGTGGTTGCTCACCCCTCTATTTGCCAATCTTTTTTCAGGTTCCTCAGCTAATGATGAGTAGGACGAGAGCGATATCAACGATGAGATTTTTAGGAGTTGGATTTTGGGAGCTTTGAGGCTACATCCTTTGGGTGGAAGGACGGCCGTGTCATCCTTCATTCACGATAGTTTCGAGGTGTGACACTAACAATGATTCAACAATTATGGAATCATAGGTGTTGTTATATATTTCATTAGCAATTGGTATATGCTTCGCTTTTGGCTTTAGAAATTTGTTTGATCTTTTTCTATAGTGGGGGAATATTGTTCATAAAGTTTTGAATCTATTACACTTTGACCAATTCAATTCTAAACTTTTTAATTTTACCAATTGAGTCCTATAATTTTTTGACAATTTGCTAGTTGAGTCCATTTGACCAATTTTTGTATGTGGCACCGGTAGCATGAAAGTGGATAAATTTTGTAATTTTTTATTTTTCTTTTCCTTTTTCCTTTTACTATTTTTTAAAGTGGATAACTTTTGTAACTTTTTGTCAATTTGCCAGTTGAGCCCATTTTGACTTGGTGGTCTTGTTCGCTGGGGGAAGCCCTCACCTAGATTTGGTGAGGGCCTTCGAGCCCTCACTTGCAGTTGACAAGGCAATGCCTTAAGTGAAGCCTTCGTGGTGGGCGAGGGTTGCTCGTGACTATCGCCGACAAGCAAAGAAAAATAAAAAATAAAAAAAAGAATATTTTTAAAAAATGACAAAAAATTGTTTATGTTGGCATCACGTGGGACGATCAATATATACGTCAGTGATAACCTAGTTAAAATTGGTTGAATAGAGTCAATTGGCATATTGTCAAAAGATTTATAATTCAATTGACAAAATTGTCCAACTCAAAAAATATTGGTAAATTATTGAAATGTTTAAGATTGAATTGGTTCAAGTCTAATAGGTTTTTAGGTTTTTATAAAGAATTTTCCTCTCTATAATGGTATTGCACGTGCCTGTGTCAATGTTCTGTTTGGGAGGAGTATCATTGTCCAAATTAATGGAAGTGTCGTCGATTGCGGAAAAAAGGTTTAACTTTTGAAGCAACAGTGTGGGCGAAGTACATCGATTATTGAAGTTACACACTTTGCCACAAATCCATTACGAGGACATCTTTTCCAGAACAACACCACCCTGATGTTATCTATCAGTCAACGCTGGTCAAATATTGCAATTGGACATCGAATGAAGTTCGGGTTAGGACCATCCATTTATAATTTGGAATCATGTTCTCTGCCAGAGTTGAAAGCAATAGGCCCCTAACAAAGCACTTCTTCGAAATGAAGGGAAAATTATAAGAGAGGGAAACTAACTGAGTCTTGACATTCATATTCGATTGTGATAGGGGAACGGTATGAGAATCGAAAGTTTAAGTTCATCTGACATGAAACATCTCCTTTAGCAAAAGGGATTTGCAGTCTGGAAATAAGTGCTTGGACGTCGGGACATGGAGTGCGTAAATGGGCCACCATTATCATCTGCTAACTGTCTGGATAATTAATAATATATTGTTAGGTGACTGACATCGAATGGGTGCCCCTATCAACCTTGGAATTTGTACGATCATATGTGGTTAATTAGTGGGTCATTGGTCTTGGTGGTAAGGCTGAGTTGCGACATACCATGAATGTGTCTTCATTTGATGAATCATGTAGCCTAAAATCAAGTTCTATGCTTTAGAATATTTATATGTTAAATCACATTTTTGTCTAACAATTTAAATTTTTAAATAGTTGACAAAAATCCCAAAAAAGCTCATATCGTATCAGATTATGAGGTCTTCATTTCAAATTTTTCCGGGCCTCTATTTGTCTCCCAATTACTTATTTCCACCCTATACATGAGGGGTATTAGAAAATTCAAATAAAAGCTAAAAGCTTTTGTGCAACTCTGATGGGGCATTACGAATACGTTTTTCCTAAAAGTGTATTAATCATGCGAGTTTCAAAAGCAAAGATATAATTCACTGAGTCATGATGAAGGACCCAAGGGCACGCGAGAATAATTAAGTAGAGAATAGAGACCTCCAAAGGGAAATTTTTCAAATAAGTCATAAATCTATGACATTGGTACCAATTCAGTCTTAAATATTTTAATTGGACCAATTTAATCCTGAACCTTTTGATTATGTAATAATATTTCAATGGGTAAGCCTTTTGACTCATCCTTTTGCGCCAAAGGACGCTCCGATCTTCTTCACATGCGTTGGAGAAGATGGGGCCCTTTTCACGCCACTTCGGGAACTTTACACGGCATTGATCGCTTTGTTTGGTGAACATATGAACATAAACAAAGCTTATAATACCGCACTTCTCTTGGTTAGCACTAAGCAAGTAATCGAAATGACGACTGCTCTATAGGGCTCTCTTGTTAATGAGGTCCCCGTTGAAATTCGAAAGAAGGATCGGAGGGGGCAAATCCATCAAAAAGTCTATGCTTTTCGAAAGCAACTTCTAGGAAAGGAAGATTTATAAAGTCAAAGGAAGCAGCCATAATTGATCTGATTAGCACTTTGAACTATACGTTAGTACTTTCCTTCGCGGCGAAGATGTCCCTTCTCTCTTCTTTTCAATCGATCGATCGCCGCTGAAATACGATGCAGTGAAAGTTTCTTTTAACTTGGCAGCGACCAGTGCCATTTTTTTTTTAATTTTTAATTTTTTTTTTAATTTTTTCCTTCTTTTCTTTCTTTTTCCTCTTCTTCCTCTTGGCATTCTTCTCCGGCAGTGGCCACCAAACCTTCGGCGGCTCGTTGGCCACCGAAAGGAATCCAATGAGGAAGAAGAGAAAAAAGAAGAGGAAAAAGGAAAGAAAAAGAAAAAAAAGTTAATAAAAATTGCCACCCACGGCTGGTGTTCACGTCAACATCAGTTGGCTAAAATTGGCTGGATGAATTAAATTTGTATCAATGTGAAAATATTTATGATTGAATTAGTATCAATACTATAAATTTAAGACTTTTTTGGTACTTTTCCCGACATCCAAACGATTATGTAGTTAGGCAGGGGATCCCAATCGGACTGGGACTCTCCACATCTTGCTCGATAATATTTGCAAGAATTCATGTCATTTCATGATTCGTGCCTACCTTTGCGCGGAACAGCCGTCTCCGTACGTGAATTATCGTGTCCAACCTTATTGTATAAGATTTATGCGGCGAGACACCGACCAACCCACCATTGTGCTTAGGCTTGGGTCTTTTCCTTTCCCTTTTAGTTGCCGATAATGCGTTGCTTTCTTGTTGCGCGCTAATTGGATCATATCCGAAGCAAATCTCCGAATTAGCTCTATGAGAAAAGACTTCACTACAAAATGGGCTTTCCTAAGTGCGAACTTCGTCAGAATGTCCATCTTTGTGAACGACCAATACAAAGCTTGATTGAAGAAAGTTTTCTCCGCCGAGTGTGGAAGAAAATATTGCCCAAGCAAGAGAGTAATCATCCCTGAGCCTATTGTGTTCGTCACTATAAACCGAGTCAAGTTACTCGTGAGTATGTACCTTGGGCCTCGGTTCAATGATATATTACTTGATCAAATCAACTTGTTTGATCTAGAGTCGAGCTCGAGCTACTCGAATCTTATAATGAGTCAAGCTCCAGCTTGCAATTATAATTGCGATAAAATCAAATATGGAGTTCATTGAGGTTACACGGAATATCCAAACATATATGAAAATCCAAGGAAGATATTCGAGCTTTATGAAGCTCCACAAAATTGAGTTTCTTTAAGCTCAAGTCGAGCTTGGTAAAACTCTACTACCCAATCGAGCTCAAGTCAAGTTTCGAGCACTCCCTTCAATAAATTACACATCTCCAAGATCTTTAGCCAACATAGAAATGCCGCCCATAGTATTGTCAACAGTGGTGCCGGAATTACTTTTGGCGACTTAGGGCGCGTTTGGTTGTATTTCTGTTTAAAAATTGTTCCAGGTAACAGAAATAGAAAAAAGTATTTCTGTTCCGGGGAACAATTTTTGAACAAAAAAACGTGTTTGGTAAACTTGTTCCGGGAATAAAAAATAAACAGAAACATGTTTGGTAAATTTAGATAATTTTTTTATTTCTTTTATTTTTTCTATTTTTTTCTTATTTTTCCTTTTTTCTTTTTCATTTTTTTTTCTTCTTTTGGCCGGTCGCCAAGGCCAAGGCCGGCCGGCCCGGCCGGCGAGCCCCGGCCGAGGCTTGCCGACCGCCGGGCGAGCTCGGCCTCGCCGGATCGGGCGAGATCGAGCTCGCCCGGGCGGAGCGAGGTCGGCCTCGCCATGGATCTAGGTGAGATCGAGCTCGCCCGACCTCACCCCGGCCGGCGAGCGAGGTCGGCCTCGCCATGGCCGCCGGGCGAGCTCGAGCTCGCCCAAATCACGAGGTCGGGATCCGAGGTCGGCCTCGCCATGGCCGGGCGAGCTCGAGCTCGCCCGGCTACGGCGAGCCTCGGCCTCGCCCGGCCGGGAGCCTAGCCTCGCCGTGGGCCGGGGCGAGGCCGTCGGCCTCGCGCCGTCGCCGGCCATGGCCGAGGCGGCCGCCGGCCAAAAGAAAAAAGAACAAGAAAATAAGAGAAAAAAAGAAAAAAGAAAAAAAGTGTTTCTCATTTGTGTTCAGAAACAAGAAACACAAAATTTGTGTTTCTTGTTTTGTTTCTTTTTTTGTTAAAGGAACAAAAGAACAAAAAAACAGAAAAAGTGTTTAAAAACAGAAAAAAAAAAAAAACAAACAAACGCAGCCTTATGTGCACTAAATGGCGCTAGATATGTTATTTAAGGCCATCTAGGCGTTTATTAATGCCATCAATCAAGTCCTTAAATCGCTTTTGTTGAAACTTTGCTCACTAAATGACTTCAACGATGATATGTATTATTATTAGTCTTCCAAAGAGTGGGCTTCTCTGCTTCTAAGGGGGGTAGATCATGAACATCTTTCGGGTTTTGTAAGTATAACCGTCTTTGGACTATTGTGAGAATAACAGTATCTTATGAGTCACAAATTCTTGAAAAAATGCTCCACATAATAATTTCTAATTATTTGTTATTTGATTTTTTAAGATTTATAATATACTGTTATTCTAACAATAAATTAAAGATTATTGTGCAATCATTTCTCGCGTCTTTGACAGGCGATTTCTATTCAAGTCGTGAGTCATGATCTCATAGGTGAATTGAGGCAAACTTACCATTGATAGAGCGATCTAGAAATATTTTGTTTTTCGAAATACAGATCAAAGAAACAGTAGAATGAGTTCATTCACAAGAGGAACGAGACACGAATGAATTTTATTGCTAGACGAAACATTGCATTTCCAGAGCACTTAAGCGCGCGCTCTTAATCACCACTTGCATATACAAGTTACGACGCGTGCATTAACAACAAACAAGAAAGAACTAAATTAGCTTAACTAGCTACTCGAAAGACAACAGTGGATATTTTGTGATAATCAAAGCGCAATTCATCTTGGTAAGAATTCATCTTTTCATTCTAGATCGAAACATATTGATGTTAGATATCATTGGATAAGGGATGTTCTAGATGAAAAGTTGTTGGAACTTGAGAAAATTCATACGGATCATAATGGCTCGATATGATGATAGAAGACTCTACCAAGAGAGAAGCTTGAATATTGCCGTTTGATAGCGGGGATGGTGAATCCTCCACATTGTCGTGAGGGGAGATTTGTTAGCTGGGTTCACTCCTGTGGAGGAAGCCCATGAGTTCTGGGCCCAAAAAGCGGCTTCGAGCCCATATAATAAGTTATATGAGGAAATATATTTCCACTATCTATATAAAAGAGTCAGCAGAAAAGGAAATTAAGAGAAAAGAAAGCGAGAAAACGGGGATGCGATATCTCGATTTACATCAAGCTGGCGTCGGAGGTCGATTCGTAGTCCGATTGAGCTGAAATTTTGTCAGCATGTTCGTGGCGCTGCATATGCGCGACTTAACCCGTGTCAAACTTTACATAAACTATTCGCTACTGGTCCATTATCGGAAGCTTCAAAGCTTTTCTCACCCTCGTGTACATCGTCTTTCCCCTCTTTGACCTCATCAACATCGATGACGCTGTCGTTCGAAGCGATAATGCAACTTTGAGCATCGACAATCGGCATTGCACCACCGAAATAATCGGGTTCCTCCAAAACCATCACATTCCTCTTCCTATATATCAGATACAGTCCCATCTGAAGCACGCCAAGGATAAACCCCGATACGTTCGGAACCTATAGAAATGATCATACTTACGTTAGTGAATGTATATAAGAAAATAAAGCAATATCTAAACCATAGTCTCTGTGACAAACTTTTTTTATTTGGGCAATAGAAGACTCTTTTTAGCATAGTTTCTAGTATTTACTGAAAGTCAGTGCGTACCACAATGTGGATGTCCTTGAGAAATATACCGTGGAGGAGCCAAGTTATAGCGCTGAGCGTGAGGAAAAATGAGAGAGAGAAGGGCATAAACTCTACGCTTCGGGTGCGTATCACCACTCTCTGCACAATATTCGTCGAAAAAAATTTGTCATGCAAAACTTGTCTCAAATAACTCAGTAGCATTGCGCATGAAGAGAAGTACAACTAGGGAAAAGTAAAAGGTAAGAAAACAAGAGTTACTCCAATTATTCACCATAACAATTAAAGGAGCTGCGAAATCAATGATGGAGAATCCAACACAAAGCCACCCAAGAAGTTGGACCCCGGTTGGTCCCTTTGTTAAGAAGTGGGACAAGAGAAGAAAGGAACAAAGCCCTCCAAAGCCCATCACCATCAGCTTCACTGTAAAAATCTGCAGGCATGCATGCATGCAAGCATTTATCATTAAAAAACTTTCTTTAACAACGTATGCTGTTACATATCAACCCTGTATGAATTGTGACGATATCATACACATGTGATCGGATAGGTTAGTATCGTACCTTGGCTTTTTTAGGAGCATAAGCAAGGTAGAGAGCAACATAGATGGCCTCTATGACACATCCCACTGAGTTGACAGCGATGAGAAGGAAATTATTGGACCCGGAGTTGATGCATGCGTAGTATATCCAGGGCACGGCGCTGAGAAAAGAAACCACGTACGGAACTGATTGAAGCCCTTCGGTTGACTTCCTCTTGCATACCCCATAAAAAGTTGGTCTGCCAACATTGACAAAAAAAGAATTGCAAGAACCCTATTAATCAGTCGTTCACGTTCATACTTCCAGACCCTTCTGTTAAGCTAAACAAAAAGTTGATCAAGAGGATGAACTTACACTGGGCCCAAAAAGACCACGAAAGATATGAGATTACCTGGGACAAAGAATTATAAAAAAAGATGACAAATGAATCAGTCCATGCCCTTACGAGCGAATCAAAATCTTGGTGAGATAGGGGTTAGTAACGGCGCAACTTATAATTTGCATGTTAACTCCAGTTTGATGAAAATACTAAGTGAGAATACAAGTTAGATCCTGTGTAGTTAAAACTATATACCTAGGAGGCCAAAAGCAAAGGCCCAGGGATTATCGGTCGAGAAAATCACCATTGCCCCTCTCTCTACTTCTCAGGAAATCCGGGGCGGCAGCTCAACTGAAGGAAATATTTGAGAATGAAAGGTTTTAGAGCTCAACACCAGATGCCCTAGTGATGAGCTGTGCTGGGTGAACTCTAGTCACGCAGGCCATGCAATATATATAGAGAGAGAGGAGAAAGACCACACTGTCTTGGGCCATGATGTAGAGTATTATAATCACCCAAAACAATTGGTTGGGTGGTGTAGCACAGACAGACTGTGTACCCGAAAGATCAACACCTAGTCAGATGATTTTTGTTGTGGAAACGAGTGATCGAACATTAAATAAACAGAGTGAAGAAATAAGTCGGACACTAAATTTACGTGGTTTAGTCATAGTGACCTACGTCCACAAGAAAAGTAGTGACGAATTTTACTATAGATCAAGTGATATAGGGAAATTATAATCACACTTGAGTCATTTAAACACGCTCAATAATTCTCAAGTTTCAATTACACTTACTCACGCAATGTTTAGCCTCATAATTCCTCATGAAATAATCTCTCAATCTTGCAAAAGAATTAAACAAATTTGTTTAATTGGCTTTGGATCTTGCAACAAAATATCTTTCATCAAGTGTTATTTATGGTTTTTATAAAAGGAGACCCAGGTTCTGTAGTTATCTCTGGACAAAGAAGTCAAATGCGAACGAGACTATATCTATTTTATAATTCAGAATCTAAAGAAGTCGCTTAATATGCTTAACACGAGCTTAATATCAACGATAATCAATGTCAAAATCTAATCAACGATGCCCATCTAAACTCACTTTAACATAATAATGAAAGCCCATTAACATAAAAGTGGTTTATACAATGTAAAGGATGATTCAACAACGTTGGATATTAACAAAAGTGCCTAGAAAGTACTGCTTTCTAATAAGTTCGAGGACAAAATGTCAAAATCTAATCGATGACATCGGACAATGAGGATAACACCTATTAGACACTGCTCCTAGATGGATGTGAGGATACCATCGCAGAATCTAATCGACGACGCTAAACAATGATAACAACACATAATAAACACTACCCCTAGATGAGTATGAGGACACAACGTCGGAATCTAATCGACGATGTTGAACAATGATAACAACACCTAGCAAACACTACTCCTAGATGAGTACGAGGACACAATGTTGGAATCTAATTGACGATACTAGACAGTGGGTTAGGACTGGAATCTAATCAATAGCACTGCCTGAGATATAGACACTCCTTGGAATTGAATGTACGACAGGAATCTTAAATTATAGCTAAGCTAGATTAAGCAAGGATAAAAGTAAGATTAAGTAATTTTGTGTGTTATTCAGGGGCTCTCTATTGGATTGCTTACGATATTTATAGGACAATTTGATAATCGTCGATGGTCGGTTACTTCCTCCTTAAGAGTCGCTCCACGTTCTATGTGGAATCGCTTTATCCACATTTGGTTTTTGACTTGTTTGACAATGTTTTCATGGTTTGTTCAGCAAGAATTGAGTTTGGGACACCTGGAGTGCCAAAACTTGGCACGGAGGGACACTTAAGTGCCAAAACTTTGAAAATGTACACTTAAGTGCCAAAGTCAGAGTAAAATTGATTAATTATGTGCCAATCCGGCCAAAATCCGGCCAAAATGCAGACGTGGCATTTTCCGGCGACATGCTTAACCGACGTGGCAATTATTAAAAAAAAAAAGCACACGTGGAGGAGGAAAACGACGTCGTTTTTCCTCAGTGCAAAATGACGTCGTTTAGCTTATTTGGATTTTAACCATTCGTCCATCGCGTTCACACCAGATTTGACGTCCTCTCCATCATCATTCATAGGTCGCCGTTCGTAGGTCATCGCTCGCCGTCGTCGCTCACCGTCGTCGCTTGCCATCATCACTTGCCGTCGTCGCTCGCCGTCGTTGATTTGCTAAAGTTTTTTCTCTTCTTCCTCTCCCCTGTGGTGAATACAAAATTAGGGCTCCAACTTGAAATTTGGGGGTCGGCTAAGAAATCTTAGGCTTGGATGGTATTGATGTGAGATTTAGGGCTCTAATGTGGTGCTAGAACCCTATTGGGGGTTCGGATTGACAGTTTAGGATCGGCCTCGAAATGTAGGGCTCGGTGTAGGGCTCGGCGGGGGGAAAATTAAGGCTCATATGTGGTGGTAAGTGATGTGATGTGTGATTTAGGGCTCGGATGTGGAATTGTGATATGCGAAAGTAATTTGTAGGGGTCGGATGTGAAATGTGCAATGGTGATTGGTGATTGTTAGGGTTCGGAGTATTGGACCTTAGACATATAATAGTTCCGAATCGAATCTCTTGTTGTCGTGGGGACTTCTGGGCATTTTTTTAAAAATTGCAGTGTTGAAATTGATGTCATGAGGACCCATGCTTATCTGGGAGATCTCTCCATATTTTAAAGGAATGCGACATAATCAAAGTAGCTGTAAGGTCCCCACCTCTATTTGTCCTGAGGCCTCTTTTCAATCAAAGCTGTCGTCTGACCAGTGCATCTTCCCTCTTTCTTCTTTTCTTTAATAAAGAGTGTAGGGACCTCCACATGCAATTGTCTGTTGTCCTTTGTGAATGTGGTCCCAAAAGTTAATTGTATATTTTTCCTCTTTTATTGCAGAAATGGCTCATGATAAGGACTATGTTGTTATCATTGTTTGCTACAGTGGGGATTTTGTGATTGGGGAGGATGAGTGGGAGTATGAGGGGGGGAATGAGGGTACTATCTTTATAGATATAAAGAAGGCATCTTATATTGGATTTGTTAGGGATATAGTGACATATTTGCCTTGTAGAGTACAAAAGTTGATGTACTGTGTTCCTGGGAAAGGCTTGAAAGATGGTTTAAAAGATGATAATGGTTTTAGGGATGTCCTATATCATTATCTTCATGGCGAAGAGGCGAAAGTATTTGTTGAATACAATAGTGAAAGTGAGGACGAAGATGATGACAGAGATAGCACCCAAGTAGGAGAAGGAGGAGATGTTATTTAAGCTAGTACTGAGGTCGGGGATAAAGGAGGGCATGATGGATAGGACGGGGAGGAGAGGGGCGCAGATGTTGTTCACCAGAGTGATGGTGACATAGGTGATGTCACCATCACTGAATTAGATTGGGAAGTAGCTGAATCCAGTGATGGTGATGATGACGATGAAGGGTTGGCTGCTGAAAATTTCTTAATCTTAAGTGAGACGACGATGAGGAGCTTACACAGTCAAGGAAAAAACAAATGGACTTTTTGTCAGATAGATTTGCAACTTTGCAGGTAGCTGATGAAGTTTCAAACAGAGACGAAGGCCCTGCAGATGCTAGTGTTGCTGGCCAGGAGACAGATTATGAAGAAAGCATCGACATTGCTACTTCCCAGGATGAACTTGAAGAAGATCAAGGAGCTGTGCGTAGAAGGAAAAGTAAGTTTCCTTCGTATGATCCATCCGTTGCCTCTCCTACTTTGTCAGTAGATATGAAATTCCAAGATGCGATACAATTTAAGGAAGCTATACTGAAGAACTCTGTTACTGCACAAAGAAATATTGATTTCATTAGTAACACTAAGAACTTTGTAAGAGCTAGGTATTCGCAGCAAAATTGTCCATGGAAGATTTACGGCGCGTTTGTTAAGAGGAGTGGGTCTTTCCAGATTAGAGCCTACCAAGAGGAACACACTTGTTCCATTAATTTTCAAAACAAAAGGGTAACAAGTGCATGGTTGTCCAAGCACTTCTTCAATCCGATCAAGCTGATGCCTGAGATGAAAATTACTAACTTTAGGATGCTAGTGAAGGAGCGTGTAGGCATCAATGTATCTAGGAATCAATGCAAAAGAGCAAAGCAAAATGTGATAAAGATGCTTATTGGTCAGTATGGTAAGGAATATGGGCAGGTGTGGGAGTATGCTTGGGAGTGTAGGCTGCAAAACCCTTCAAATAGAGTGTATGTAGAGGTGGTGGAGAGACCGCTTCCTGATAGTGGAACCAAGTTCGATAAGTTCTATGTGTGCTTTAATGCATGCAGACGGGGATTTTTAGCTGGTTGTAGACGGATTATAGGATTGGACGGCCGTTTCTTGAAGGGCTTGTGCAAGGGAGAATTGTTGGCGGCGATTGGAAGAGATGCAAATAACCAAATGTTCCCACTAGCTTGGGCTGTTGTAAAGATTGAGAACAAGGACAGTTGGTCCTGGTTCTTGAAAAATCTGATGGCTGACTTAGAGATAACAAATGGGGAAGGGTGGGTGTTCATGAGCGACCAACAAAAGGTAATGCTTGCTTTTTGAAAAATTTAGTCAATAGTTTGCTTTGTAATATTAACATGTAATTTGCTTACATTTTTTACTTTGAATTATTGCAGGGATTGGTTCCGGCAGTAGCCGAGTTGTTACCCCATGCTAAACATCGAATGTGTGCGCGGCACATATACGGAAATTGAGCAAAGACCTACAAAGGGGATAAGCTGCAGTTGCAATTTTGGCAATTAGCAAAGAGTACAAACATAGCTGACTTTAGGATAGCCAAAGAAGGACTGCTTCAGTTGACAAAGGAATGTTGTGCTACACTATTTCAACTAGAACCGAAGCATTGGTGCAGGGCATTCTTCAGTGAGGAGTTCAAGTGCAATAACGTCGACAACAACATTTGTGAAGTATTTAATTCGAAGATAATAGATGCCAGATGCAAACCAATCATCTCAATACTTGAAGATATACGAGTTGCGGTCATGACTCGACTACAGAAACAAAGAGATGATGCTACAAAGTGGACTAG
The DNA here is from genome assembly GCA_017140615.1 of Eucalyptus cladocalyx. Lineage (NCBI taxonomy): Eukaryota > Viridiplantae > Streptophyta > Magnoliopsida > Myrtales > Myrtaceae > Eucalyptus > Eucalyptus cladocalyx. The sequence continues at coordinate 7,090,034 of CM029519.1, forward strand.
ACAATATGGTTCTAGGATTGCCAAGAAATTGGATGAGAACTTGGCTGCAAGTAGGCATTGTCATCCCATTTGGAATGGAGATGACGGATATCAGGTAATGAAGGGTGTTGATAAGTATGTTGTTAAGCTAGGAAGCAAGAAGTGTTCATGTAGAGCATGTCAACTAAGTGGAATTCCTTGTGCACATGCCATATGTGCCATCCAGTTGAAGGGCAACAATACAGATGATTACATCGATGATTGGTACAATAAATCAAAATACCTTGCTTCGTATCAGTTCATGATGCAGCCAATTAGAAGTAGCAAGTTTTGGGAGCCCACGGATCATGAAGCACCTCAACCTTTGCAACTGAAGAAGAAAATTGGAAGGCCAAAACAAAGACGAAGAATGGCGGAGGGAGAGGTCTCGGGTCAGCAAAGAATGAGCAGGCAGGGTGTAAAGATGACATGCTCTTATTGCTGCGTAGCAGGCCACAATATTAAAAGTTGTCAATCGAGGAAGCAACAAGAACAATTAAGGCAAGCTGAAGGGCCTAGTGAAGAGACAGTTGAAGAAAGGCAAACAGAAGGGCCAAGTGAGTTGACTGTTCTTCAGTCGACAATTAGAACCTCGGTAAGTCATGAAATTTATTTTATGTTTATGTTGTTTTGTGGTTTATCATAAATATGTACATAATATCCTATTTGGCCTTGTATGTAATGTCTTTGTTAGGTCACAAGAAGAACCCCTGTAAGTGATGAAATTGAACAGCCTGTTCGAAGAAGGTAAGGTAAAAGACGGCCAGCTGAAGGATTGGCCCAAGAGCATCACAACCAATTCAGTCGACTGTTCTTCAGCAGAGAAAGAAATACCCAGTAAATTCAACCATTTGTATTTAGTTTTTCTTTTTCTTTACATTATTATATGGCCCGATGTTATATTTATGGTATCTTTTGCCTCTCTCTCAAGTTCGAAGAAAGCAAGTTGAAGCTCAACTGCCAACTAAAGGGCCATCACAAGAGCCACCTCAAGGGTCACCACAGGGGCCACCAAAAGAATCACTACAAGGGGCACCACAAGTACCATCAGTACCACTAGAAGGCCCAACAGAAGGTGTCACTGAAGTTGAAGGGCTACACAGAAGGACAACTGGAAGAAGGCCAGGCGAAGGGGCAGCTACACAAAGGCTATCTAGAAGACGCCCAACTGAAGAATTGGTCAAAGAAGCCCCGACTGTAGCTGAAGGGCCCAAGAAATCACAGGCAAGAAAAAAAGCCAACAAATCACAAGTTCCTAAAAGTGACGCCCCTATTCAAACAAGAGGGGCACTTGGGAAGAGGTTAAGACAATATGGCTATGGCCTTTATACAGATGAGCGTACTGGAATAGTCATTCTGAATGTAAGTTTTATTGGCTGCATTTAATTTAATTTATGCTGCAAACTTTCGCTAACAATTTATTGTCTTTTTGTAGCCTAGGAGAAGTTCAAAGGTTCTTATCTTAGGCCTAACTCAAGAATCAACGGCTGCACCAACAAAAAAGAAAACACCAACTGCGCCAACAAAAAAGAAGAACAAGAACCTAGTTGCAGGTCCAGCTGATTTAATTCAGCCTAGGACATTTGCAGCTCCATCTGAGTTAGTGGATACTGAGAAAGTTGAAGAAGAAGTTGCACGTCCAGTTAGAAAGAGTGCAAGAATTATGAATTAAGTGAAAGGCCCATCGAAAGGAGCACGAACAGGGGGTGTCGTGCATATTGATTGATGAGATGGGACGTGATAGGATTTGTGGAGCTTAAGAGTCAAAACAATTTTGTAAACATTATAATAACTTGCTATGGATAGTTATCTTTTTTTTTCTTTAGTTTGTCATTGATTTTGTGAGACTTAATTTCAATATTAATGAAATGATCTTGCTGGTTGTCAATTTTTGTTTTTTGTAAGATATGGATTCTGCTTTTACTTGCTGCTATTGGTGTTAGGTCTGTGGTGGTAGCCGGAGTGCTGGTGTGGCTGGTGGTGGTGGATGGTGATACTTGGTGGTAGTGAGTTTGTTGTTCGAGTGCTAATGTGGTGGCTGGGGTGCTAGTGTGGCTGGTGGTGATGCTCGGTGATTATGGGTTTGTGGTGGGGGTTATGGGCTTATGCTGCACCTAGTGCAAGTGTGCAGTTTGCACATTTTACACCATGTGTACTGGTGCAACCTAGTGCAAAGGTCAGCTTGCACTTGTATCTTGTGCAGCAACACCACCAGCACAGTGATGGCTGGAGCGCCTAGTGTGGCTAGTGGTGATGGTTGGTGGCGCAGCCGGTGGTGGTGGCGGGAGCAATTTTTAGAAAAAATCCACAAAAAATTGGCACTTAATTGATCACATTCTAAAAAACTTGGCACTTAAGTGTTCACTTTTAACTACAAGTGACATTTAAGTGATCACTTTAATAATAACTTGACACTAAAGTGATCTTTTTTTCATCGCGACTAGCACTTAAGTGATTACTAAATACAACTTATGGCACTCGGGTAATCACTCATGTTTGTCTTGTGTATATGCTGGTCTGCAGTAAAACAGAGAAGGTGATGGTAATTTAACTTATGGCAACTCCATTCAATTCCAATATTTGCTGCTGGTTTATGTTTATATTTGGTTCAAGTAAAAAAGCCACCACAACACATTGACCGAATACACTTCCATCATTATTGGTTTATATTCAAGAACAAGTGAAAACATAGTACAAGCAGCATCTAATTCACTCATTCCATTTCCTTAACCTCCCCACAAATACAAGAAGTAACTCACAATACATATGACAGCACAAACAACAACAAAGCCACAGCGATCTTGTGGAACAACACAAACTTCTTCTCATCTTTCAAAAAGAAAAAAGTCTACATTTAATCCAAAACAACACCATTTTTAACTATGGCAGTCGGAGAAACTTTTTCTCATCTTCAAGTGCTTTACATTTCATCATAAAGTATAATAGACAACAAAACAACACCATAATAAATGCTTGGTAACACTTCCGTTTAATTTTCATCATTGAAACTTCATTCTTGAAAGGTTTAGCTGAAGACGCTTGAGCTTACATTGAGACTTTATTCTTGAAAAGTTTAGTTGAAGACGCTTGAGCTTACATTGAGTCAACATCGTCCAAGTCGTCCACAAACATAGATGGAGATTGATGTCTTTTATGAAGTAGATCTAATATCACCTCTGTGGCTCGGTCAGAGAACTTCGCATCGACCCATTTGAAGTATTTGCACTTCGACGCTTCTTTATATCGGGTGCATCCATAAAATCTTCTCCCATGATTGATTCGAGTCCACGATATTCTTCTTGGATTCGGTAACCCACAAAAACATAAACGCTGGCCTTCTCCTTCGCTTCGGTGAGAGGAATTTGAGGCGCTGCTGCGAGTCCTGCTCTCCATTTCCAAGATTCGATGATGGAAATTTAGGCAAATGAAAATTAGGGTTCGAGACTTGGATTCGAGCACTTCAATAGGGATTTTGGCTGATTTAGGGTTTTTGATTTGGGGCATTTGGGGAGACGACGTCGTTTTTGCAGATTCGGGGCTTTTATTTTGCAGACGACGTCGTTTCTGGTGAGTTAGAGCCGACTCAGCTTTCCAGCGAGCCACGTAGGCAAGCAAAAATAATAAAATATTACCACGTAGGATTTCCGGCAAGGTTCGCCGGAGATGGCACTTAAGTGTCCCACTTTTCAAAGAAAGTGGCACTTAGTGTACATTTTCAAAGTTTTGGCACTTAAGTGTTCCCTCGTGCCAAGTTTTGGCACTTGGATTGTTCTTCTGCCGCAAGAATTAATTGTTTCTCTTGAGTTTGGTGCTCTTTTAACTGTTTCCACTTAAATTCACCAACAATGTTATGTCTTCAACAGTGTTTCTTGGTTTCGACATATGGCAACCAATTGCTTCATTATAGAATTATGTATCTTTGCTTGTATGTCGATCGAAACCAAGCTTAAGGATTCTTGAAATCCTTGGCTATCTTTTGTTTTTATAACCATTGTAGGCTGGACTGATGTAAATTACAGCCCTCATGCAGCAATGATGACGATTTTAGAGTTTTCTGCCCCTCTTGAACATCACGTGTATGTAGGAGTATTTTTTAGGTGTCAACAAAATCTTAATACAAGATTTCATGACTACAAACACTAATCTTTCTTAAATGTAATTGACGAAAAAAAACCCATGTACGAAGAAATATCCACTATCAATCGCCCCACAGCACTTCAAGGACTCTTCTCGCGGCCACTGCAAAACCCTTGATGAAGTCACATCTGCACATTAACGGTGCTACCCTTTTGGAGTACTCACGACATCAGTTGTAACATCAATCCAAGGCAAGACACACTAGAGGTCAAACCCCTAATTATGATATATAACCACCGCCAGAGAAATCCATTCGGTCAGCAAAATAACCCCAAGTTGACCGAAATACTGTCCAATTCGAATTCACGTTGGACTTTCCGATAATCGTCCAAAGAAAAAGCCGAATTTAACTCTGACAATGTATTTTCATCTCTGTTTTGCTTGGCCGATTTCAACATTAATTTTGATATTGAATTTTATCTGCAATTCAATTCGGATCGAGTTCGTTCAATGATTTAAATTTGAGACATATTTTAATAATTTCTATGCTTATTATTATTTTCTGCCAGACTTACGTATTACGGACTTTCTCTTCCCCTTTCACCTGACCATCCTACCATACATTCGAGCTTCTTAAATAAATAAGGTTTTCATATCTTTTCCGTAGGTTTCTAGACGTTTGTCGTTTAAGACTCCCTTTCTTTATCAGTTTTGGCATGCGCAGACGTCGAGAGGGTAATGCGAATCCATCCGCTTAGCGACCTATCGCGGCACAAACATTCTGTGCCTCCCACGCGAATGGACGACAGGTGGCTCCTGATCAATATTTGCGCGTGCCTTGAACTATGAATGGCAAATCTTTTCGGCTTAATGAATCCAATGTTAAATAATTCCATGGTATTGCGCTCCATCTGCAAGAGCTTTTTTTCACCGTCGCGAGTGCGTACGATGAAGCTAACATCTTTTTTCCTGTATCGGGACAGGTGGCGACGTTTGATCTCGTGACAATTATACGTAACTAACTCTTGTGGAAGAACATATATTAAAAGGGTTTGCCCCGGATCCATCATTTGATATCATCTCACATTAAGGTTTTGTACTGGGAATTCGCCTCGTTATAAAACTGAATAGCTCTCCATCATTCTTTATACCGTCGGCTATTAAAAGCCCCAAAAGTTTTTTAAAGTGGTAGTGGATCTTGGAATATATATATGACAAACTGAAGTGATAAGATTTGCTTTTTCTAAGTGCTCTGGACTCTAACGACGCGAATGCTATGATTAGCTCAGCAGATATCTTATGATATATTGTGTACTTAAAATCCCATTAACATGAGCACGCAGTACTTCTCTTTGGTTAGATATTTGCTGTAGCGCAGGTGATTTCTATAATGTATGTGCAATCCTAGGATGTGTTATTGTCCTGACTCAGCATTTAGGAAAAGGTTTCGACCTTTCGAACCGACCGAGGAAAGGAAGTTGAGCAATTGAACCTGCTCACTTTTCCAACCAAAAACTTTTATGTCGTTTACCAGTACACTTCGGTCGCATCTTTAATCTTCCCCGTCAGAATTTTCAGTTTTTAGGTTTGATAGATTGTATGGTAAATTAGTCAGGATAATCCATTAAAACTGTCGTTCTTCATGGTGGTCTGTTGCCTGACCAAATGGATCAATATTATCAAAATCCGGCTATCTTATATAATGGTTCGGCATGGTGGTACCATTTAGATCCCATTTGCTATAGTTATGACTGAATCATATCTCTATTGTTCTATATAATTGTACCGTGAAGTCTTAGTGATTCATATATTTGGTAATTTACATCTTAGAATTGTAGTACCTACAAGTTGGGTGAAGCAGCTTTCTGAAATCTACTACAAGCCACTATAGTTGTGACATCCTCAAAATTTGATCAGAACACGATAAGGGGTTTACTTCTATCAATGTGCAATTAGTAGAATTAGACTTTGAATTGGTTTGTGAACCATTCAAGAGAGTGTTAAACCTATTGGAAAAGGTAATTTAGGATTTTGATGTGCATGACCAGAGAACTCAACCATGTATTGATAATTCAACCATAAGGATCGATGAGGGACAATCTTAAGCCATTTCAAGCCGATCCAGGAGCGGTTATAGATCGTTTGATAATGGTATATAATTGGATTGTGGGTGATTCCGTACGATTACTATATTATTTACGAACGACCCTAAACAAATTTCAAATGATCGTGTACATTGGAATGAACAATTGACCCCTCATGATTACATGATAACCGAAGACCATCCATGAATTGAAAATGGCTTAAACATTGATTGATATCAAATCAACCACGGGTCGAACTCACGAAATCCTTAAAGCTTGCCCGTTGGTTTTAATTATGCTAAAGTTGCATTTGATATATTTCAACCACAAATTCTTTTTTAGTTAAGGATATCTGACTTTAAAGGATTAAGTGACCACCATTGGACATTGCTTCGTCAAATTCCTTAATTATCGGTAAACCCTAAATTCTTGGATAAGTGAAATTGGACCACAAATTGGAAGCCCAATGGGCCTCACACCCAATTAAAGGCCCATTAAGCTTGTTAAGGTTCAAATTGGATGTGTTAAGCCCAAGCCCAAATTGTCAAGCTCAAACACAAGCCCTATGTGCGTGAATAGTGTGCGTACTGCTAGACCTTCACTGATTTCCAATTTTATAGGGCTTTCTGTGTTTCAAATCTCGCAAAACTTTCTTCATGAAAGTTGTTCAAAACATCTTGATCTAAAACATACTTTAATTTTATATTTTTCTGAGGTGAAATGGTTAGTAAAAAAAAAACCATTCTTTTACCGCGTGAAAACTGTCTAGTGCAGTAAAAAAAGATGACCTATTTGTCTTCTTGATTTTTTATAAATTTTTCTCTTTGAAATCTGAATATGCTTCATTCACAAAAATTGTAGAGAACATCTATATCTACAACATACTAAAAGTATTTTTTTATTTATGAATATTTGGATGTTGAAATGGGTTTTCCTCTGCGGTCATTAGAATTGTTCAACGGACGAGAATTTTGGTTGTATTTGGAGATTTTTCTTCTCTTTATACAAAATGAATTAGGCTTGGATTCCTCATGAAAAATGTTATTTAAAGTCTTCACTACAACATATTAAATTTTTATAATTTTTCGAATCCATTTGATAAGATAATGACATTTATTTCGAAAATTGCTTAAAATATTCTTCATATTAGAAGGAGAGGGCCACATGCCCAAGCTTGAAGGACAAGCTTAGGCAATTGCATGGTTGAGATTAACCATTGCTTCCCAAGTTTAGGAATTTCATCATTTCAATAATGGACTAGGATCTTTTCTTGCTTCTCAAGTTTGGAGTCATTATTGCAAAATCTTAGCATTTATTGCACTCAAGTACGTGAATAGTGCGCAATCTTGGTAAAATGACTAAATTGCCCTCTTATTCAACTAAGGACAAAGGGACAAGATGGGAAATGACATGCAAAGGGGTGGCAATGAGCTTGAGAAAGGTTAGGGAAAGGACAACCTAAAGCCTAGCCTACCCCCCAACTCTCAAGTGCATATTTCTTCATTAATGGCTTGGATTTTTCTTCTTCAAGAAGCTTTCCTTTACTTGGTTGAGAGTGATTCAAGGATTGGTGATATGATAGGCATTTATTGACTAGATTTTCTCATCATTCTCTCTCTTTCTTTCCCCCTTAGACCCCACGGCAATTTTCTCTCTCTCTTCCCTCTTTTTCTCTCACTTTCTCTCTCTCCCTATCCTTTGGATGAATTTCCCTCATCCTCTTCCTCATTTTATACCATTTCTCTCTTATTTTCCTTTCTAGACTCACCGGTAACCGACCACCACAACTGTCACTCGTAAACCGCCCTTCACACCATCGTTCCCGTCGCCAAGTTGGAGTTTTGGAGATGAGGAGGCTGCTGTCTAGCTTGCCGCAGCTCTCTCTCCCTCCTTCTTCTCACGGTTTGGTCCCCCACAGAGCCCGGAGGCCATCCGCCGCCTAGCCGACCGCCGTGCCGCCACCCAAGCTGCCGACTAGCCCTCCTCGTGAGCTGTTTACTGCTGGTCCAGCAACCACAGTCGCTGTCCAGCCTCGCCACACCACCCCCGACGCTTCTTAAAGCTTGGACTTGGGTGTGAGTAGCTTTCTAGCCCTTGATTAGAGTTGTTGAATTTTGGAAGTAGTTTAGGGTGATATTAAGGTTAAATGATGTTTTGTTGATGTTATAAGTTGGTTTTATGTGATAAGTGATCATTAGGTTTCGATAGGTTATCTCGATAGGTTATCAATTTTTTATCGATAAGTTATCATGTTTAGGGCGATAAGTTATCAAATTTTGGATGATAAGTTATCGAGATTTGGGCGATAGGTTATCGAGCTTTTGACGATAAGCTATCGAGTTTTGAATGATAGGTTATCGAGGTTTTGACGATAAGCTATCGAGTTTTGAATGATAGGTTATCGAGGTTTGGACGATAAATTATCGAGTTATGGATGATAGGTTATCATGTTTAGAGCGATAGGTTATTGACTTTTACCGATAAGTTATCACTAATTGGTTCGATAAGTTATCATTACATGATTAGTGGTTATGCGATAAGATATTAGGATATGAGATGTGGATTATAATAAAGTGTTATGATATGTTAAAATGAGGTGATGAATTATTTTGTGATGATATGTGATGTGTGATTTGTTATGGTGATAAGCAAATGCGATATATTCTACAATTGATAAGTACTTGCGAAATATGAATTGGAAAGGTTACATGCTTAGGTTGTTTGATTTGATATTGTTATTGGATGTGCTTGTTCTATGTGATGTTGTTTAATATTAATGGCAATGTATTATATGCGTTCATTGGAAATAGTTGTTACACATATACACATATGTTATGTTCATTGTACATAGTCGACGTGTGAGAACTCCCTGAGCCTTTGAGACCAGTTATACGATGGTTCTTGGATGTGCAAGGAAGCATGCAGGCTCAAGTCTGTCTCTTGGGATTGGCGATATTGAGACGTATCGTTTCCAAACCAAGTCTAGTACTAGATCAGTGATCATGTCACGATGGGCCGGTCCTTTCTTAGTCTCGGTGCGATATTGAGACGTATCGATCCCGAGCTCAGTTCGGTACGAGGTCAGTGATTATGTCACGGCGGATCAGTCCTTTTGTTGTCTCGGTGCAATATTGAAGCGTATCGTTTCCAATCCATATTGGACTTAGACCGGTACTCAACGTAACGGGTTAAGCCATAAATTCTCGTTTCGTGCTTGGCATATTTTATTGATGTACTTTCGATAGATCATGAGACACTCTGCTTGGCATGCCATTGAGGCATCATACTTCGTTAATAAGAAATATAACAATGGGCGTGAGTGATGATGTGCTCATGTGATCATATAAAGATCTTGATGCGTTTTACGCGGGATGTGAACCCGTCCTGCTGCGTTTTACACGGGACGATGCGCAATTAAGTTCGGATGCCCCCAAGTCAACGGGATGCCGTTCGTGGATGGATTTCGGAACGAAACTCCTTATAAGAATGCTGTCTTGATGCATTTACATGGGACGATGCCGTGCTTGATGGGGTGAGACGATACCCGATTACACCGGATGACTGCGAACCTTCAGGTTGGCCTTAAGCCCTGAGTGGCCATAATAATATGAACGCATGGTCTCGAGAGTTGTATGGTAGTATGAGATGCCATGCAATTCTCGAGACACCACATGTGTAAAGTGCATAAGTGCATGAATGCTTATCTTAGGAAGTGATACTATAGTCGGCATACGTGTGACCTGAGATCAATATATAAACAGTTCTAGATTATTGCATGGCATGGGTGCATGATTATAATATGTTGTACGTTCTTGTGTTTGACTTGTGAATATGGAAAGTGTTATAATAATTGCTTACGTACTTTGTTATGATGGCTTAAGAAGGTAAGATGATCATTCCTGTTTATAGTTAAGGCAACCCAAGAGTTGTTTTACTATTGATTTGCTATTGATAGATAACCTGCATGTTAGGGCGTTTCCGAGATGAATGGTTTCCTTACACGGGATCTAAGGAGTTTACTTGCTGAGTTATCTCTCTCCTCGTTGTTTAACTTTTTCAGGCTCTAATCATGACTATCCGAGCGCGAGCCAAAGTACTTTGATATAAACGCGTACTAAATGCATAGGGACTACTACTCTGTGAGGTCACCCTCGTAGAATAGAGATGCTAGTTTAACCCTAACCCCAATTCTTGAACAAGTACGAAGGAATCTACTACATAGACGTGTAAATGGCTAAGCTTTTGATATAAGGAAATATTATGTTTGATGGTATATATATATATATATAAATTATCCCTATTGTTTGTTAATGATTGTGAGATGTTTATTTTGCTTCCACTTGCATATAATCAAAAGATAAAATGAATGGGTCAGCGACGTGTCCTGAGACGTCGCAAGCAAATGATCTAAGTAAAAAGCGATGGCACGGGTTGTCGCGAGCCCAAAGTGGGTGGGGGCGTGACGATAGTTTTGTAGACGATGCACTTGAGGGGCTTGTCGAACATCTTTAAAAGTTGCAGCCTCTTTTTCACAGCTAAAATTGTTACGTGAAAGTTGCATCAAACCACCTCATTTGAAAAATAGACAAGTGTCTAGCCAAAAAAAAAAAAGCATCGTAGTTGTCATGGTATGATAGATTTAACACCAAACCATTATTTTGTTCACCTTAAGTAGTTAAAAAAAATTATTACGTTAGCATGTCCTATATATGGAAAGATTGTCCAAAAATTCTTAAACCTATTGTAATTTTGCACAATTTAGCCATAAACCTTTCAATTTTACCAATTGAGTCATAAATCTTTTTATATTTTGCCAATTGAGTTCATTCGATCAATTTTTGCTAGAAACTGCTGATGTGGACATTGGCAGTCCTATATGGCATAACCGACATTGACGTGGATAATTTTTAATGATTTTTAATAATATTTTATTTTTTTTACTTTTGTTCTTTTTTCTTTTTGTTTCCCTTTTTCCCTCCATTGGGCCTCGTCGATGGTCCGCAGAGGTTGTTGGCGTCAAGCTAGGGGTGGCCAGCCTTGGGCAAAGGAAGCTTGGGCCTAGGGCCGGCGAGCCCTTGGCCTCGCCCTTGCTCGGGCAAGTGACAGCTTGGCGAAGACCGAGGTTTCCAGCCTCGCAACCCGCCCGAGGTTGGCAGCCTTCACTAACCATTGATGAGGCTTGGTGATGGTTGGCAAAGAAAAAAAAAAAAAGAAGAAAAAGAAAAGAAGAACAAAGGAAAAAAAAATAAAACGAGAGAAGAAAAGAAAAAAGAAAATTAAAAAATATATGAAAATATAATTAAAAATTATCCACTTCAACGATTTCTTCCCAAAATTAAGAGATAGATTCAATTAGTAAATTGTGAAAAAGGTTTATGATTCAATTGATAAAATTGAAAGATTTATGATTTTTAAGACAAGTTTTTCCATTTCTTATGAATTTGCTTATTGGACTATTTGATGTGCACCACTCTCTCTTCATCCATCATATTACTTTAAGCTGGTAACCTTTTCAATTGATTGTTTCTTTGCATATGAGGTAGATATAACTGTCTAGTACATTTAGTAAGCAAATATATTTGCAATTAACGCACTACGCTATCTTAGTAAATTCTCAATGGATTAGTAATTACCAATTTTCTCTGGTAAATATGGTGCTTGCTTTTGACATTTGAGGGTGCCCAATTCCAGTTGATTTGATAAATTGCCAAGTGTATTTAATAATTCTTGTGCTACTTCAGGTTAGTTTTTCCAATACATAATATTTCATTTTTATAGTGAATATGTTGTTTGCCTATATAAAGTGCGGGGGTAATGTCTCTCAAGTTTGGTAAATTATCCAATATATGAATTATTGTGATGCTACTTTTTATTTTTTGGTCGGTCATACTCTATTACTATTCTAACTCTCACTCTCAGACTTTTGTCCTGCCTCCTTGCAGGGTATGAGAGTCGAAACCCACTCTTAAAACTAAATCGTCCCCACCCCAACTCCCATGAGAAGATGGGGATTCGAACCCTCCACCTCCCTCTTCCATTTGGAAGGGTGGCCATTGGGACAAACCCCAGTGGTTATTGTGATGCTACTTTGAAAGCGGCATTTTGTATCTTGTTGAAAAGTGCTCCAAGGACACTTGCTAAGTGATCATAAGGAGGTATTGCGATTTTCAATACACTAATTAACCTCGCAGTATGTGTTCATTATTATATATTATTCCAATGTTTACGACATTTCCAATAAAACATTTATATCTCGCCTCTCATGGATTAGTTTATGGAAAAATTTTACCTCGTGGTTAAGTTAGATTTATGTCCTGTCTTAATCATCATTCTTATTCTAACAATTTTCAACACATGTCATGTTTTTTGACATTACGAGTTTATGAATTTGAAAATGATGTCGCGCATCATGTGATCATCTTAGAATTTTCAATCGTCTAGAGCATTCTTTGAATCGTTTAAGTATTTCTACAACATATATATACGTCAAGAAAACTTTTTAAGGTCTCTGTTGTTAAGATACTTGATTTTTGAAATAGTAACATGCGAAACTAATTCTTCACGTGGTAGAAATTATTAGGTGAGTGCTCTATATATACTAAAAGGATTTTGGACATTTTCAAAAAGTTGGTTTCTTATGACCATATGGATTTCACCAATGTGACAGTCCACATTGATTTTAATAGATGATGCGAGCACACCTTACAATTCTTCATGAATAACATAGACCAGCTGTAGCTAAGTCTCTCTTTTTATATATACCGTGTTAGGAAATAATGGGTATTCCTAATTCTATTTTTTTAGACATACCATATGTCATGAGATGATGAGCATGGATGCATATGGTCTTAGATAGGACCATTTTTAAGTATAGAAAATTTCTCGGTCAAACTTATAGTTGTATTGTCAAACTATCTATCTAACTAGATTTAAAAAAAAAAAAAAAAAAAAAAAAAACTTATTAAGTCCTTTCCTTTATGAAAGATATGTCAAATTGAGATCCAATGGTGTAGGAACTAAAATTGATAGTTCCTTAGCCATTTAACTTATGACCCTGCAACACTTAGCCATTTTAAAGAAAACATCTTTTATCATCTCTAGATGTATTGATGGACTTATAAGTACAAGATAGATAATTAACAATGATGCCTAATTACTTCGTTCAATGAAATCGCCAGAGAATTGGAAAAATGTATATTGCTTTCTCATATCAATATTGTATAATTATAGTCCTATTTGTAGCACATAGGATCAAACCAATTAAGGAAAACGAGATATGTAGAACAAAGGAAAAAAAATCAATTTCCTAATACAAAAAATTCTAGTTCCCATCAATGAACTAATCATCATCAATTAGAACCACTATCTGGATTGAGATCAATCAATCTAGGCAATAGTATCTTCAACACTTCCCCTCAAGCTGGTGATTTATATACATCGAGGATGCATAGCTTGCTTAATATATATGCATGCTGCCTCTGACTTAGGGGTTTATTGAAAATGTTTGCAAGCTGTTTCGTCATTATTATCTCTATTATTTTCACTATTCCATCTTGAATTTTGTCTATGATGAAATGACAATTAGCTTCTATATGTTGTGTCTTTCATTGAAAACTGGATTTACTACAAGTTTAAATGCAACACCATTATCATAGAATAGGATGGTTGGTTCTTTTACCCATATGCCGAGATCTTGAAGTAATCCTCTAATCCAAACTATCTCAAAGCTAGTCTTGCCCATTGCCGATATTTTGGTTTGACAGACGATAAAAAAGTAGTTGATTGTTTCTTTGTTTTTTAAGAGAGTAATGAGTTGCCCAATTTGATGCAAAATCTAGTGAAAGATTTTTTACTCATAGGGCAAGTAACATAATATGTATCACTGTGCGTTGTCTTCGCCATGTTGCTTTCTTGAGAGAGTAGTATTCCCAAACCTGGAAATCCCTTTAAATTCTTTACAACCTTTAGTGAATCATTCATGTGGGACTGCTTCGGATTATGCATGAACTAGTTGAGAATCTACACGGCATAGCATATGTCGGGTTTAGTCATGGTTAGATATATGAGTTTCCCAACAAGTCTTGATAAGAAGAAGGCTCTCTGAGCAAAGGGTTGTCATTCAGGTGTGATGGTCCTTTATCATACTCAGCAATTGTTACCTTAACATTCTATTCAATTGGAATAACAATTGGTTTGGATCCCGATAGTCCTGCTTCTGATATAATTTCTAGCACAAATTTGCATTAAGTGAGGCAAATTCCCTTATCCAATCGTGTAATTTCTTTTCCAAAACAGTATTTGGGAGATCCTAAATCCTTAATATGAGACGTAGAGTGTGGATACTCATTAAATTTCTTCATGGCATTTTCATTATTTTCTATAATGAGTATATCATCAACGTATATAAGCAAGTAAATTAATGATGTAACTTGACTCAATGGGAATAAGGCCTAATCATGTCCAGATTGCCTGAATTTTGCAATTGTAAGTGCAGTGGCAAATTCGGCACACCATTGATGAGAAAGTTGTTTTAAGTCCACATAGGAATTTACAGAAACAACATACTCTATTCTCTTCCCGACTACGTAAACCCGACAGAAGGTCCATGTATATTTCATCTTTAAGATCCCCATGAAGAAATGCATTATAAACATCCATTTAATGAGCAGGCCAATCACGAAAAGCAGCAATGGAAAAGAAGGAATGGATAGTGACTTCCTTCACTATTGAAGATAACCTTTTAATATAATCAAAACCTTCTCGTTGAGTGAACCCTTTGAGGGTTCAATGGAACCATCCGCCTTGTATTTGATTTTGTATACCCACTTGCAACCAATAGATTTTCTAATGAGGGGTATAGGAACTATGTCCCAAGTTTTATTTTCTATTACGGCTTGTAATTCATCCACCATTGCTTGTTGCCAACAAGGGTCTTTTGTAGCTTCATCATATAAAGATGGTTCCTGTCCTTCAAATGTTTTGCTAATGCAACACGTGTCAAGTGAAAGAGAAGCAAAGCTGACATATCATGAGATGGGATATTGTGTACCATATGACTCCAACGTAAGATAAATATAATTTGTTGTCCATGTGGGCGGTCACTTAGTACGAATAGAACGTTGAGAAGGAACTAGTGTGGCGGATGGAATAATTCCATGTCATTCAAGAGAGATATCACCTAGAGGAGTAGGTGATTGAAGTTGTAGGGAACTCTGATGTGACTTCCTGTGGAATATTGGGAGTCATATTATATGTACTTGATAATGAGGCTACATCATATTTAGGAGCCAAGGATGCCATGGGAGATGACATATAAGGAATCATCATCAGTTGAAAGGGTAATAAAAACTTCTTTAGTAAAAAATGGGCGGTGATCGTAGTCGTATTAATTTATTGATGAAAAGATAATTGGTCCTAGAAAGGGAAAACATCTTCACGGAAGATAATATCTCTATTGACAAATAAACGCCCGGTGGATGGGTCATAAACCAAATATCCCTTCTAAAAAGTAGGATATTCCATGAATATGCATTTAACAACATGGAGATACAATTTGTTCTAAGAGCCCATGGTAGACACCTAACATAAACAGCCAAAGACAAAAAGGTGGTGCATGTCTGGACTTTTCCCAAAAAGCAATTCGAAAGGGGTTCTTCCATTGAGGACTCGAGATGGATCCGATTGATTAAGTATGCTGTCATGACCACACAGTCTTCCCGGAACATTTCTGGAATAAAAGCTTGACATTTAAAGAAGGAGCTACTTCTAGGTTTTCTTTCGACAAACCTTTTGGTTGGGGAGAATATGTGCAAGAGCTCTCATGAAGGACTCCATTTGCAATGAATAGTGAAGAATATTTGTGATTGAAAAATTCATAGATATTATCAGTGTGAACTCGTTGTATGGATCTATGAATGATTTTTTAATAAGGGTGAAAATTTTTTGAAGATGGGAAAGAACTTAGGCCTATGAAGTTGCTTGTGTACGCAAACAGACGATCACGACTCTTCATGATAGCAACATGAGTCATAAACCTTGTGGTCACCGGCATTCACAATGATGAAATTTCAGGTAAGTTTAAAGCAGGGTCATCACTAACTTAAGAAAAGGCCCAGTATTAGACATGATCTCAGCTCCTACGCAGTTCCTACATTCCACAGGAAAGCAGCCCTTGAACTCGGCTTAAAACAAGAAAAAGTCCAAATAGTCTAGGATGCGTGCATGACCTTGCTAAGCTGTTTTTAACTATATCACCAATCTTACAGATCATATCTGAAGTAGATGAAAAAACCGAATGATAAGGTCATTCAGCACAAACCACATACTGAAACGAACATAGCAAGGAGAGGTGGAGGAAACCTTTGGGCCAATCGGAGACAACTCTCTGCTTCAACATATCGATGGTGGACGCCGATGAGAACTGGAAGGGACCCATGTCCGATCCATCGAACAATCTGAACTTACATCCACCAATTCCTCTTCCCGCATTTCCGCCTCCTCCTTCTTGATCACTCCCGCGTGCCCGTCTCTCTGCTTCGTCTCAGTTCAACAAGGGACCTTGTCGGATCACTCCATCTGAATCAGCGAAAGGAAGTGGAGTCGATGGATTGAGCAGGCAAGCAGGAAGATGAAAAGCCGGGACTTGATGAACTCGCGGCAAGCGGAAATCGAAGATACGGCGTGGGAAAGGAAGCGAAGATGGTGTTTGAGTTTAAGGGTATTGATGGGCAAGAAGTAGCTCAAAGAAACATGTCATACCTTGGCAAGTTGGTGAAGCTAACGACCGAAATGCGACTGCCTTTGGTTCGGAAGATGGGTGTCGGTTTGTTGGCGAGTCACCAAACGAGACAGGAAACGAAGACCAAAATCCAGATTAGAATAGTGTCGGACGGACAGACGGGACGGAACGCTGGAAACGACGTCGTCTCGGCCCTGTTACTGCAGCTCCCGCTTACCTCAAGTGGGTGGGATAAAGGAAGTGCCCTTTGCTTTGACGCATCATATTCCTCCCCAACGCCGTCGTTTCTAGCCGGTGGATGGTCGCAGGAAAATGAAGAGGAAGAGAAAGGAAGAAGGAGGGGGAGGAGGGGGAGGAGCGAGCGAGGAGGGGGAGGTCGTGTGGCAGACTCCGTTGAATCCTCCGGAGCGCCAAGATTACATCTTTCGCGAAGGTAATTCTCAAGAGAGTATTTTTCTTTCATGGGACATTGTTGTAGGGATTCTTGCTAGTAGAGGGAGCGAAAAGAAGACTAATCTATTAAGAGAATGCAGGGAGGCGTTACGTTGCACCCTACCACTTCGAGTTCATCTCTCATGTGAGTCGTCGCTATCTCCTCTTTCTTCTTCTGCAGTGGAGTGGTTCGCATGCTTTACTTGTGATCTAATTTTTGTGTGGTCAAGACCCTCGTTAAGCCCTTTTTCGCGTCAACCTTGAGCTCTCAATTTGGCTGGTTTTCTTGTTATGAATTATGATGTATCATAGGTCAAGAGCCGCTGGGCTGGCAAAACCATCGTGGATTTGTTTGCCCACGAGTTCAAAGGCAGACCTTATGAGTATTATGTAAGCATTTTCTTCGTTGCATAACGAATGTTTAGTTCTGCATGTGACCATGACTTTTAACCTTGCCTAGTTATAACCTGTAGGTCAGTGCTGTCGAATGCGGACGGATACAAGTAGAGGGGAGGGTAGTTCCTGTAATCGTCTGAAAAAATAAGCCACTTTGTACACAGGTTGGTTTGAGCTTTACACTTGCTATGATCTCCTTATCAAATGTTGCTTTTCAAGAGTCTGATCTAGCGATGATATATACCTTTGGCTGGATCAGTTTCTTTTGCTTAGATTCCCTTTCTTTACCTTTTCTGTTTCTTCAGGCTTCTTTATTCCTTCTTCACCCGCGAGTTGAGAATTCTAATCTTAATTTAGAGTTTTTCTAGAAGTTTTAGGGTATTCTTTGAATATATATTAATCTTGATAAGCTTGTAGGCATGAGCCTCCTGTGATGAGCCATGGTGTCTCCATCCTACAGAAAGAACCAGATGTGGTGACTGTTTGTAAGCCGGCATCTATTCCAGTAAGGAACAACACAATTATGTTTTCCCTCATTTCAAATGTACAACAAAAGAGTGATTTTGTGTGGAATTTGCATGAGTGCTGTAAAATCACTGATGAGATTCAGAGAGTAATGTGGTTACAGCAGCCTTGCTTGGCCTAGCTAGCTCTTTTGGCCTTATAGGATCTATGTTTATAGAAATTTCAACTTGTTTATAGGTGCATCCGTGTGGTCAGTATCGTAAAAACACAGTGGTCAGCATCCTTCAGGCAGAGCATGGGCTGGCACCCCTATTTCGTATCCTAAGTAGCTCTTTCACATGCATATGCATTCTTGGCTCTATCGAAATCAGATTGGGCATATTCTGTTTCCTTGTGATTCTTGATGTCTATCATTAACTCTTTTTCGGTCCTCTAACCTATATCTGTCACATCCACATTATGGATTTCGTACGTCCTCCTTGATATTATAATACAAGCTGTTCACCGACTAGATCGCCTTGTCTCCGGACTCCTTATATTTGCCAGAAAGCGTCAAAAGCAGATCTTTTCAGGCAACAGGTGAGTGCTGTATTGAAAAGCGTGCTTTTGGAACCTTTACTAGTGTAAATTCCTATTAGCTGCAATACTATGTGGGTGGTCAATTTCCTAAATGGAAGTGGGGCTCTCTTCCATTTACAACAAGGGTAGTGGTAGTTCTCCGAGCATGCTGCTGTGTTGCAACATCTTGTTCATCATTTGTAATATCATCACACCATGTCATGTGCATCTACTTTATGGATTGACTTAAAGAGGTCATATAATTTCTTTCTGTGATGTGCATTTCCTTTGTATGTATCTTCAGTCTGTAGAGTTCTAATCCGTGTCTGGTGACTGTTTCTCCTAATAGCTAGTGCTAGCAAGTACTATTTCTGCTGCAGACTTCATTCCCTTGAGTAAAAATTATCTAGAATATCCTATTATGTATTTTAAGTGTTTATACATCATATCCATGATGTGGCAAGGTACAGATGATACTTGGCCTAAAATTTAAGTTTCAACTGACATTTAATATCTTCAGATTGAAGGTGGTTTGGTGCAGAAACAGTATATTGCAAAGGTGGTGGGTGAATTTCCTGAGAATGAGGTATATCTTGCTTCAGTCTGTTGATTTTGGAATATGCACTAAAAGTGGATAATTTACGAACTGAAAAATCCTGCAGTATGGTGCTACATGAGGGAGTTTAACCCTGAAGAATTGGAATTATGAGATGTTGAAGTAGATGGACTCAATCTAGCAATGCGATTTCTTTTTTCCAATTCGACTATTTTCTGTTTGTTTGTTGAGTTGTCTTGAGAAGAGGTAACGCTGAAAGGACAAGTCTTGCCCATATTCTTTTTCTCCACGTAGATTTTAGTAATTATAAGACTCCTTTTGAGTGGGAGAGGGTTAGTTGTTAAAAATCAACTGCACATCTTGTGTGACATCTTCAGTTATTATTTATGAAAGATCCAGCCGTGGTTTCCCGTATCATTTTATCAAACCCAAGGAAGATCCACTTATTTATGAACACAATCAACTAGTCCTTTTTCGTTTAGGTCCTCTCTTCAGAAGATCCTGGAGGCTAGTTAGATCGTGTGAAAAAGTTCTAGAGAATGTGGTATCAGAAATGCATTCTTATTAGTTCTCATCTGATTTATGTGTTCTGGGGTTTCTTGTTAGCTGGAGGTCAATGTCAACATCAATTACAATGCTTGAGAAGGCAGGAGCACAGCGGAGGTGAGTGTCTGCTCAAAAGCTTGTTATTTCGACCTTTTTCTGAGTTTAAATTCATGTCGATCACTGTATTACATGAGGTCACGGAAATGAAACTGAGCATCTGGGTGTTGGAGAAGGGTCTTGAAATGATGGCTTTTTGATGATGCTTTTGAATGAAAATTATGTCATGCCTTCCTTGTGTACTGATTTCTTCTCCTTTCTTTGTTTTTGCTCTCTTTCCTTCATAAAGGAAGGTTTTTGTGGCTAACCAATATGAATTCATTATGGGATGCAATTTTGAATGTTATCAGAGTGCTATAAATGGAAGCTAATGCCCTTTCTTAACATTCTTACAGAGGCATGTAAAAATAACTATATAGTTTTTGTAGATATCCATTTATGATGGCCTATCAATACTTTTTAGGAGCATTCATATACTTATGAGCCACTGTGGACTGTTATCTTGGTGATGCACAACACACTGTTTGAAATGGAATTGAAAAGTAATGTGTGATGGTAATCTGCACTAAATTCGTCAGAAGTTAAGAGCTCCGAGCTCGTGACATAGTGCTGGCTGATGCAAAATCTGTGAGCCTTGGTATATGAATTAGCAAATCTAAATACTGCCAGCCAAAAGCAAGAAGCCACAGTTTCCCTATTCATTAGCACATATGCTCTCTCACTTTACGAGCTCCTTTCGAGCAATAGTATGTGGTTTGGATTTCATACGGATGAGTCTTCATATAAAGGCTTTTTAATCTCTAAGGAAATTGAAAATGGTGGTTGGATATCATCTGCCACCCTTCTCCTGGTCCACGTGGCATGGTGTGTCGCAATGTATGACCGCTCTTAGAGCTTTCTTTTCCTTCTACATTTAAAATACATCTTCCCTGACTGTTTCATAGTCGTGTCTTAATTTCAACCACTAAATTAGAGCATTGGCAGTGAATGTAATAATGTGCTTAATGCCATTAGTCTGGTCAATATCATCTCTTTTTACAGGCAGGTGACCCTACTTGTGATACTGCCCTCTTGAAAGGAAAGGCCGCTTGTACAAAGTTCACAAGGATCAGCACCAATGGAACTCATAGCATTGTTCTCTGTGAACCGGTCACTGGAAGAACTCATCAGGTAAGGCGATATGATGCTAAAGGATGCAAATACCATATTGAGAGTCTGATACCTCCTATTTTCCTTAATGTAGCCAAGTCAATTGCTTGCATAGATGTACCCACACATACAGGAAGGACATTCCGTTTACTGTTAACTTTTTGAGTCGTGCGCTTTCTTTTCTGCACTTTGTCTCTCCATAAACCCTGTCCTGCTCATTTTGTAAGATACTTTCCGGTCCTGCTTATTATATATCTCTCTGCATTTGGTTAAGTCAGCCTGTTTTTTAGACCTTTTAATTTATGAGGTTTATTTGATATATGCTAGTATTTGCAGCGCCTTCTTCTCTCAACCCTGCTCTTTATGTGCAGATACGAGTCCATTTGCAGTTTAGTGGCCATCCAATTGCCAATGACACGCTTTACCTTCTTGAACAAAGGACCAATCGTTCAGCTGAAGGAATGGTTGCCGATAAAGCTGCTGGTTTGTCATCGGAATCCAGTGTTTCTGATATTGGGCAGAACGATAAGGAAGAAGAGCCTTGCATTGAATTTAGTACTGACCCTGTGTGCACAAATTGTCCGAATTTAGCTCCAAAAGGGTGTGTTCCTCCTTTTTCCCATCTTGGGCACTTGTCTTTACTCATATTCTGCTTGCACACCCTTGCCTGCGTGTGTACGATAGAGAACCTAAGATTTGACTTCTGAGCTTATGCAAAATGCAGATATGACGGGAGTGAGGAGGGATTATGGCTGCACTGCATACGATATTCTGGACCCAGTTGGGTCTATGAGTGCCCATATCCAGATTGGGCATCACTTAGCTAGCCTGAGAACATTCCGAATTTTCATCTCGAGGCTGTTCTCTAAATTTGCTCGAAAAATGTAGCAAATTCACATAATGCAGCTATTTACTTTTCCAAAATGCCTTGGAAGAATCTGATACAGTAAGAGGCAATTGGAAGCCTGTAAAAAATTTTCAACTACTGCAATAGTGTATTCCAATGCCAAGTGCATGCTCATTGGTTGTAGAGAAAAGAGCTTCCTCATCGGTGAGATTGCTAGCGTTGAAGTCCTTCATGTTTGTAGGATGAGAATCAACTGTTGATCCGCTTGACAAAAGAAACATTTTGCTGTGACTCAGTTCTTTATCGTCAGTCTGATTGAGGAACTACTTACTGTTTACTTTCCTTTAGGGGGAAGTTCCTCTGATCTCTCAGTTGAGTATCAGAGATATCTATGGTGTGTTGGGAGTACTTTTTAACTATGATTTTGTGTAGTAACTGGGTTGACGGTCCGGTTGAATCTGGGCCTAATGGTACGTGCTATCCTTAGTGAGTTTATTACCCACTTGAGCAAACTTCTCCCAAATTGGAATCAGAGAGTAAGAATGTCATCTCAGGGCACGCATTACGTGACCACAGTTATATTCTGATGAAGAGGCAGATTTACTCAATGATTGTACAGAGGTCTCCCAAAGTGTCTCGGATCTTTAGCTCATGATCCTAACTTAGCCGGATTTCAAAGGAAAAAAATGTTTAATAAGGGGACAGACCTCATGGCCTGGTAAGTAGATGATATCAATCAATCAGCAATGAATGGAGAGTAGCTGAATCTGTTTCTGAAAGAGTAATGCGTCTGGTAACTGTATTATTAGGAAAAACAGGTTGAACATTCACAAACAACACTCTACCCCGCCAAGCACCGACATGCGCGCATGCAAACACTCTCTTGCATTTGCATTTTACATAGCAGAAGCAACGAGTAAGCCAGCTAGGAGCTGCTGGAAAACAGAAAGTCCGACTGGGCATATGAGTAACTTAGACGCCTGTCAAACTTCAGATGGAGTGGCCACTGGTCCTTTATCAGAAGCTTCAATAAAGATGATGAAGGCTTGCCCATTGCAACTTTGTATATCAGAGCTCAGCTTTCCAACACTGGTATCATTCTTCTCCTCCTCCATCACAATTGTATTTCCCTTCCTGTATATGGCATGCAGCGCCATCTGAAGCACTCAAAGATGACTCCTAACACGTTTGGACCCTATATATGCACGTACACATGTTAATATTGTTCATTCAGGGAACAAAGATAATATTGCTGCACCTCGCTATCTTGATTTTAACAAGTAGATGAACCATGCATACCGCGACATACAAGTCCTTGAGGAATAGGCCGTATAGGAGCCATGTCACAGCACTGAGCATGAGGAAGAACGATAAAGAAAAGGGCAAGAACTCCACGCTCTTGGTGCGTATCACCATTCTCTGCACACACGTATGTAAACTCACATGTACGTCGAAACCAAAATGCATGTCATGCACAACTTGTGTTCCACATTAATATGCAAGACATGCGTTCTCATGCAGAAAAAAGAAAGGAGTCACATAGAAGTAAATTACAATGACGCTTAGAGGAGCAGCAAAGACTGCAACAGAGAGCGCAACGCAAATCCACCCAACAAGTTGGACCCTCGCCGATCCCTTTGCCAAGAAGTGGGACAGAAGAAGAATGGAACAATACCCTCCGAAATTCAGCAACAGCAGCGTCTCTCAGATACATTGCTCAACACAGGGTCAAAAAGAAAGGCGAAATAGGAAGAAGAATATGAATACGTTTGGTATCATCCACAAAAAGAATAAGAATTGCCACCTCTGACTGCTTGCGGCCATCGCTGTTGTTGCTTGCTATTCCCAACCGTTGACTGCCTGGCGGCCATGACAGGCGATAGCTGTCGACGAGTTGTCGGCAGCAGTTGGTGGTAATTAGCAATGAGTGGGCGGCAGTGGTTAGCGGTCAGCAGTCAGCTAGTAGCGACCGGCAGATAGTGGTCCGCGAGGAGCGGCAAGGAAGAAGAAAAGAAAAGAAAATTAAAAAAAATTATTTCTAGAAATTATTTTTAGAAATAAAAAATTACTTTTTTCTACTTTTTTGTTTCTATTCCAAATCTATTTCTTGACTACTTTTTCTATTCGGAAAATAGAAAAATTAGTTGACATTACTAAATGAATCAATATTCTTTTTTTTATTCCGAGGAGCACAAAAACAAAAGAATAAAAAAACAGAAATGTTTTCATTCGCAACCTTCATGATATGGGTGAGTCATGGTTTGTACATTGTTTACCGAATCAGGAAGAAGCTCTAACAAGGGACAGAAACAAACTAGAGGCTTTCTGTCAAACAAAATGAGAGGAATTTGGTTATTGTTCCTAGGAATGGAGTTTAATGGAATCCTTCCGCGCATATCATGAACAAACAAATTGGAATGACATTCATTAAAAAAAAAAAAGCATGTAAGCCAAACCATAAGCTTCGTGAGAGATACAATCCGACAATCATATGAACAACATCCAAAAATGCTAAAGCATCATCTTTTGGGAATGACTCTCTACCCACACTTCACTTCTCAGCAACTTCCATACCCGGATGTAGGACTCGCCATCACATTTACTTTTTAGAGCATATATGGTCGCAATATACTTTGCAGCAAATCTAGCTCCACGGATGCATAAACTCCACTAAACCAACTAGACTGGACAGCCATCCCCCCACTTAAAAGGAATGCCGTCGGTGAACGCACGTATTACATGCACGTTTAGACAACAAACAAGGAACTCTCGGAACATTGGAAAATATCCATGCCACGTTTCAGTGGCTTCAGTTAGATCACATTTTTGACCCGTGTTCTCAAATGCCATGCCAGCTAGGGCAACGAAGCAAATCCATCCCCGAATCAGGGATCAGAAAAGGGTAATACGTAGTCGTCGAAACGCTTTGAGTGTGAGAGAAGACGAGGTGCGCGAGAGGGGGTCGCTATAATATATGGGCCATAAATCCAGCCCAAGATATTAATTAGTTAAGCCCAAATCCGGGCCATGTCTCTTGCAAGCCCACAGGCCATCTTCAATCATCTTCTTCATTTGTTGCCACTCAAGTCAGCGGACAGAACGAAGACAAAACAGGGAGCTCGCGGAAGAGAAAGGAAAAAGGGAAAATTTTGGTATGCTCACGATCCGAACGACTCATCAAGCTGACTCAACTTCGTTTTGCAATGCTGGTAAATGATCGAAGCCTCTAATTGTCTATTCGAAGAAATTGTTGCAATTAGAGCTTGAAATTCTAAATTCTTGGAGATTTGTGCAACGAAGTTTGATTTTGAGTTACACAACTACGTATTTTTATAAAAATGATAGTTTAGGTTGTTGTGAAGTTTGTAAGATTTTACGAATCTTACTTTGAGCTACGGTTTGCCTAGAATGAAATTTTCAAGTTTGGCATACGTTCTAGACATAATACTGAATAGTAACTTTGGGCCTAAATTTTAGCTATTTTCAGTGAATTTTTGGGCGACTTAGTTGGGTTTGATGTAATACATCAAAGAGCTTGATTATAAGATGGCTCGAAACGAATTTTTGTAGAGGAAGTTATGGAGAAACGAAATTCAACACGTAGGCCACACCTCGAGACAATAATAGATTGCTACTAAAGGCGAGCTTTTCATTGGTGTGTAGATATCATTTATCAACAAATAAGCATATTATAGTCGAATCGTTCGTCATAATATCGTTTTATTCAATATTTTGATAATGTTTTCATTAATTGTTACGAATTTGAGTGCGTCGGCTCGACTAAGCATTGTAGTTGGTTTTTGACTTTTTCCAGGTGAGTGATACTACTTCTTTTTTGTATTTTATACTTATGTTTTCAAAAACGTTATGGATTATATATATGCTTTGAGTTAATAAATACTATATTTTGTTGTATAAAACAAAATTGAGCTTTCACTACCTTTTTGTTGTTTGAAAGATTGTTTGGAAATGGTTTGCGAAACCCTTTATGAAAGAATCTAGAAAATTGTGGTTCTTGAAGAATACTTTTATATTTATATATTAAATGCCTGAGTTATAAGATAACTCTCATTCTGATGTTGGATTACTAGATATTTGTGATTAATAATTGATACTCAGTGTCTCTGTGAACCTTGAGAGGTGTGTTAGTATGCACATATTAATCTAGGATATCCTTGTAAGCCGAGCCACCATCTAATAATGGTAGAGACCTAATCAAGGAGAATCTTGGTCGTCTTATTATGAGCATTACAAGTCACCATAGTTAGATATCTGAACATGAATTGGTCAGGAGTGAACCATTGATATGTGATTTGAGCTTGGTTGATGGAATGAACCATCGATGTGTGGTTTGTGAGATTAATCAATGGACCAGATCATTCACACATGCTTTTGTGAGATTCATTGATGGACTAGACCATTGGCGTTTTAAGTAGTTGTTTTATAAATATATTATAGTAAGCAAATTATGATTGTATTTTAAAAATGTATAGTGATTTTTAATTTGCTTAGCAAAAATGTGTTACTTACGATAGCTCACTTCTCTCATCTATTGCTTTTCAAGTTATTTAGCGAGCCATAAGTAGGTATGAGACTTTTTTGTGGTGGGGATTTTGGCATGAGTTGTATATAGTTGATCAGTTTGTGAGTTAGTTTTTAATGAAGGCGTATATATTGATTATGTGGTTTATAGTAAACTATGATATAGTAATCAAATACCTTTTTTGTCAAATATATATGTTGATATCAGGTTGAATTTTGGTTATGTTGAAATCGCGTCCTTTGATGAAATGATGGCCGTGTCATGCCCTTATTCTTATTAAGTTGGGGTATGACAATCGCAATCCTAAAGCTCCGCAAATCTGAAAAAGAGAACAAGAAAAGGAGAGATTCAAAACCTTTTTCAAGCATCAATATGTCATCATCAAATCGAAGAAAAAAGTGAACGAGAATTACTCGACGTAGAGAGAGAGAGAGAGAGAGAGAGATCGAATGAAGATTGATCCAAGTAGAAGCGTATCAGGAGTGTGGCCCTTGATTTCACACGAAGGCTAGGGTTCTCCTCCATCTACATTGACGCCATTGATGAATGCAAAGAAAGCACAAACGAGGAGAGAGAGAGAAAGAGAGAGAGTTAGAGTGCTTCTAGGTGGGAAAACGTGCATATGCTAATTGATATTCCTAATGATTTGAGTTTTCATCAGGATAAATACACAAATAATCTAATGTCGATGCTAAATTTTGAATTTATTCAATATAATTTCTAAGCATTAGTCAAATGTGCAATATCATCCTAATCTTTTAATTTGTTTAATGAGGTCTAAATTTTTAGTAAATGTTCAATATAATCCGTGAATATTTCCATATAGTTTAAAGACAACATTAAATATTTTCATATAATTTAAGGAATAAATTGAACATATACAAAAAGTTCAAGTAGCACATTACATAAATTAAATGTTTAGGGACATTGCACATTAGATTAGAGTTTGGCGATCATGTTGAATAAATTAAAAATTTAGAAGTAACATTAGGCATTGAGTCAAAGTTTAAGGATAATTTATATTGTTTTTCCTTTTCATTATGAAAGTATTTTAATTGATGTGCCAAACAACTCAAGCATTTATTATGAAAGAAATGCTACGTGGTATTGATATTACACATGACCTAATTATCTAAACGACTATTGACATTTCATATCATTTAACATATTAATTTTGTAAATCAATCTTATTCTATTCAACATCCCTCGATTATTAGATCCTTCCTTTGATGCATTTCAAACATTGAATCAGGAGAAAAAAATTCAACGATAGTGCTAAATAAGACTTTTGATTAATCTATATAGAGCGACCGATAATAAGATAGATCAGGTATGCGGTCAACCCTCAGGAAGTCTACGCGATATTTTGAATTTTTCTCATTTTCTCATTCTCTTTTTTAATACATGAAAATGTCAGTTTCGCTTTATGTTAGTAATTTTACTTCTATAAATCGCAATTTCTCCGAACATGCAATGAATCAATAGCACTTAGTACTTTTACGAGTAGCTATTAGGCTACTGATTTCATAACTTAAAATTGCTACGAGTAATTAATCCGAAATTGTCTCAACCATCCTCAACAATTGTAATAGTAATTTCCCTATAAGTTTTCGTAAATGAAAATTAGTAACATGTTTTCTAAGTGCGACTAATTTTATTTAAAAGTAGTAAGTTTGCTCCATCGGTCTCCTTCGTGGGGTATAATTTTCTCAAATTCCTCATAGTTTAGTTGCACTTATAGTTAGCAATTACAGTCGAGGATAGTAATTTGACTACAGATCACGTGAGGTGAAAATTCTAATCACTTAACCATTAACCTAAATTTTCGTAAACATCATAGGGATAATTTTCTTGTAAGTCATAAAGAATGAAAGTAAATGTGCCTTCCGAGGGAAGTAATTTTCCTCAGAAACAATAGTTTACCAAAGACGAAGTCATTTTCCTTAAAAACAGTACGTTTTCCTTTACGGGTCTGTAATTGCCATCGTCATTAGTAAATAAAGCAAGCGCTACTTTTTGACGATTGTAATTTGTAATCATCCCTACTTTTTGTAACTTGCAAACAGAGTCTTGTTGCAGCAATTTGACTTGTCATAATAAAATACGAAGTAAAGTTCTCAGAAGATTTAATATAGGTTGCTAATTACTATGTAAATTCAAAATATTTAGAACATGATTGAATGAATTTGAACATTTAGAATTTGATTGAACATTGAGCCAAATACTTCAGGACTCTTACAATTTGAAAATGAGTCAAGTTCACATAGAGGACCGCCTACGATCAGTTTTGACTTAGAGTCGTGACATGAATGCTTATGCGTATGCTCCTGCCTTGTCCAAGCACAAGGAGATTCAGTACCCATTTAGCTGAAGGCTGTGGTAGCAGGTTGGGCTGAGGAAACTGATTATTTAACTCGGAATCACAATATGACCGACATTTGCATCTAAAGCGACTCGAGCTCTGTTGGAAAGAATATTAGAATACATAAAATAATAATAAATTGGAAATACATTACAAAATATTAGAAAATAAAATGAAATGTACGAGGCGTGCAAACACTGTCCTTAAGGATAATTCCACCCCTCGGAGTACGAAACTCGGTGCGTAAAGGCTTCGTGGCTATCCTCCCAAGATACAATAGACCTTCTTCTATACTCCGCTGAATATTAGAAGGAAAGCATAACAACTTTTGTGTATAACCCAGCTAAAAGTAAAGGAAAGATATGAGAACATGTTGTGTATTCTTGGATTGTGATTTGAAGTTCAATTTATATTTAAACAAGATAAAGATAGAGCCATTAGGAGATCGTCATAAATCAATTAGTAATTAAAAAGATGACCGTTATAAAATTATGAAGAGTTTATGAAGTAATAAATCAAAAGTTATAAAGCCATTAAACGATCGTTATACAACCATTAGAAAGCCGTTATATGACCATTGAAAAAGCCGTTACAAAAATGATAACTTTTATGACGATCATAATTTCTAATAAATATTTCAAAACTGCTGAAATATCCAACAATCCCCCACATATTTCAGAAAGTTTTGACAAGAAAATAGAATAATGTTGGGTTATTGGAGAGTAATGCATCGGAATTGGTGCTTATTAGGCTATGAACCAACCCTAGAAAGAATGAAATATAATTCACGAAATTATTGGTGAAGTTTGAAACTTCTATGAACCAAGAATTTCTTTTTGTGAATTATAATTTTCACCAATCACATTACACTCCCACAAACTTTGTTGTTCAACGCGGTTTTTTGCGCTAATAGGCCATACGCGTGCTTGGTTTTATTCATAAGTGCTTTAGAGATTTTGTAAAAATTCTCATAGGAGCGGCCCCACTCCACACTTATATAGGTGATTCCATCAAGTGTATATTGCAGATTAATACACCACCAATAATGGCTATGGAATTTCATTAAGAGCTTAGCTCAACCTCTTTTTCCTTACAATTTTGCACTATTTTCACCTTAGGAGGGACAATAAATTATTTTTTTTATAGTGCACTAGATCAACAAATGACTTGTTATTACCCATATGAACCTAATTCATGGGATCGCCAATCACATAGGTTGGGTTACTATCATTGTTGATTTTCTTCAGTTGGCTTGTCCCATTCCCCTCGATGTATAGTCAGAGGATTGGCCAAAATCCATTTCTGACTTCATATAATCAATGGACATAATTCCATCATTAAGCAATTGCTTTATCACATCATCCTTCAATCAGATGTGTCCATTTTTACCATTGAAAATTTTTTCATTGCAATGGTTATTGCCACTTGGCAATCACGATACTTAGACACATAAGGTGTCAATTTCTTCCCAAAGGAATATCTGCTAAGAGTTTTCAACTACTTAGCCTCATTTTCATATATGAGTGAGAAGAATTTTCTCTTTTCCTCAAGAACTTGAATAGTTCTCAATTTACCAAAAAATAGTAAATATTTTCTTCTCCTTCACCCATTGGAGCTTAGGAGGATAAAGCATTTTGTTTACACATATATGCCCGGTAGCACTTGAGTCTACCACTCATAATTTTGATTAGCCACAATATTGGCATGGGAATGACTCCATCAATTACTTCGTCAAATTATTTACTTCAACCAAGTCGACTTTTGGTTTAGTAGGATTGCCATTTCCCCCACAATTTCATCCAATTACTTTCCACTGGGTGAACACATATTTGTTAGTGGATTTTATCTCATATGAATCCAAGATCTAGTTAACATCACCAATCCTTATAATACAGTGGAAAATCCACTATAATAAACTTGACAATAATCACCCTTTAACAAAATATTTCACAAAAGGCATCAATCTTATTTAATATAGATCTATGATGGCTATGGATGCAAAGAAATAAAAATAAATTTCATCTCCACAACAATCACTAAAGGAGATTCTCTTTCCCGATGCAATAGCCAATCAAGTCTCTAATGATCATCAAAAAATGAATGGACATTCAACATAAATTGGCAAAGTAAATATTCTTACAAAGAACATTTTTTTTTAATATCATTATTGCTGTCAATAGTACATGTTGCTCCAAAAATATTAACCAAAACTCATAGGTCGGTAGAAATCCAAAATGAATTAATAATTTCACAAAATAATTGTAAGACTTCCTTTGAGTGTTATATATGAATCACAAAAAAATCTCAACAATGCATACTTAATACAAAACATGTAATTAATTTAATTATATAATAAAATACTATTTAATAATTCTATCAAAAGTTATGCGTGGAGAGAGAGAATTAGCATATCTTCATGCATTTATCAAACATACACATTGTCATGCAGCAAATACCAACACATTTATGAGCATATACATAGATAGAGGCCCACGCTGCACTCCCAAGCAAGCATGAATAAAGACATGCCACCAAATATCAACACAAACTCGTGTCTACACTTACTTGAGCATATTGGCATGGATAATGATTGTATGCACTCTAACATATTCCCAAGAATGACAAGACAACATTGTGATGAATATTGAAGAATTTTGTTCCAAAGTCAAATGACACCAATTTTCAAAATCTATAAACACAATAATATAAGATTAAAAAAGAGTAATTTTAGTGGTAAAACACAAAAATCCCACATGACAGTATCCATTGTTTCGCTAAAAACAATTATATATAACTTTGGTCCAACATGGGGCGGGCTCGATAAGATTCTATAGAGATGGAGTCAAAGACAAATTAAATAGCAGATAAAAACAGTTATAAACTTGCTTCATGAATGTACATTAAACAAATTTTAGCAGGAGAATATGAAGAATTATGGACAAATGGAAACTATTTCGAGTAATAGAAGAGCGCCCCAATTTCCAATCCTAAATGGATGATTATTCATTAAAATCACGAACTTGAGAAAGAAAACACCTACACACATCCGACTTTCTATTGGAAAAACAAGTATAGGTATTGAAGCCCCAAAATAAAAAATATATATATATAAAAGAAATATTAGCCCGATTTCTTTCCATTTCTTTTATGGTTTTCCTTTTCTATTTCACTATGCCATTTTTAAAGATTTTCTACATAGGTAACTTTGAAAATCTGTAAGCATCTTCCATAAATATATAAGAGCACACATTCATGGAATATTTCTAACAAGATCAAATCAAATCAAATCTAAAGAGAACACACAAGCTTGTGATGCCAAATTTCAAATACTAGAATGAAAGTATCTCGACCCGTGTGATGATGATTCCTCAAAATGTGGAAACAGTGTGCCAAAATGGCAATTACACCATTCAATGGGACACGTGTCGGGGCGCGGGGGCGGGGAACAGAAGTCGAGGCCGGGGTGGTTAATCCTCGTCAGTGGGTCACACGCGTTCTGATTTGTCGCGCGATCGGCGGGGGTGCGCGGGGGAAGATTTTTTCCGGCTTTTCTGCTCCCCCGAGGGGCTTTTTCCAGCTTTTTGGGGACCGTTAGTGGGCCCCGCGTGAGGGGAAAACGGAGACTTATGCGTGGGGTGCTGACGTGGCGATAAGCCGTGCTTATCTGAAGGAGGGGGAAAAGTATATGCAATGCAATTGCGATGTAGGTGCATGACTTTGGTGGTCGCACATAGGGTTTTTTTTTTTTTTTTCTTTCTCTCTCCATAGGTTATTCCACGTTAGTTGAAAAACCTATGGAGAGAGAAAAAAAAAATCTGAAAAGATGGGCATGAAATGAGTGGAGTGAAACGACTAATCATGTTCTTTTTTTTAAAGTTGAGAGACTAGTGGTTGTGGAAGCACGTGTGAGACCTTGTAGATATCGTTCACATTGAACCGTTTCACAATGATGGTCATTTCTTCCTTAAAGAAAAATCATTGGAGCACGCCATGGACCACCTATATGTGCAGGTAACAACGTCAAGGCACCAAAAAGTTGTGCCAACTCTCAGTCTTTCCTAACAACAAAAAAAAAAAAAAAACTCCCCAGTGTTTCCTCAACGAGAATGGAACTTCGCAGCTCAGCAGATATCAAAAGTTTCAAGACCAGAGAGCTTCAATCACTCTCAGTCTTGGTTTTCTCTCTAGCCTTCGCCTTCACTGCTTCGGCATTGTCACAGGGCATTCATTTCAACTTCCAAACTTTCAACGATAGTATGATGGAATGCCAAGGTGATGCGAGAATCGACTCCCAGCACTTCATCCAAATTACGCCCAACAGTAAAGGCAAAAACGGGTGGGTCACATACCACGAGCCGATGCACCTCTGGGATAACGCAACCGGTAACGTGGCGGATTTCACTACCCAATTCACCTTTGTCATCGATGCGCAAAACCAAACACCTTTCGCTGATGGATTCACCTTCTTTCTTGTCCCCAGTGGGTCTTATATCCCGAACAGCTCGAGCGGAGGTAACCTCGGTATTATAAGTCGCTCTGCTGATCATCCTCCACTTCCGTTCGTAGCCATCGAGTTCGACACTTGTTACAATGATGAGAGTGCCATCAAGGACCCGAATTGTTCACCAGTTGTAGCAAATGGTAGCGACTCACATATCGGTATAGACTTGAATAGTCTCACTTCTGTGGAAACTAGATGCGTCGGTTGGCTCGATGATAAAGTCAGGAGCGGTGGACAGATCAAGGCTACGGTTACGTACGATTCTAGCACGCAAAACTTAAGCATTCTCATGATGGATGCTGATGCCACGAATACCATCATAAATTCCGCTGCTATCGATCACAAAGTCAACTTGGCTGATTATTTGCCGGAGTGGGTGACTTTTGGTTTCTCGGCTGCCACAGCTACGTACTCCGAGTTGCACACTATAAAGGCATGGGAATTCAGATCTACTATACAAGTGGCTGGAAAAAAGAGTAAGTCATGGCTATGGTCTATCTTAGGCTCAGGTTCTTTCTTTTTGCTCATTCTTGTTTTAGCCGTTATTTGGTTTCGTCACCGTTTGGAGAGCAAAAGAGCTAACATGAGTGGAGAAGAAGATGATCTAGTGATTGACGGAGAATTCGAGCAAGTGTCAGGCCCCAAGAAATTCCCCTACAAGGAATTGGTCGAGGCGACTGGTAATTTCGCAGTCGAACGGTTGCTTGGAGAAGGGGGCTTCGGTAGAGTATACGAAGGTTACTTGACCAGTGTGAATGCTAATGTTGCAATCAAGAAGATTAACCCAGGGTCAAGACAAGGGATAAAGGAGTATGCTGCCGAAGTGACGATCATAAGCCGGCTACGACATAGAAACTTAGTCCAACTCATTGGATGGTGTCATGAGAAAAAGGAACTCCTTCTTATCTATGAATTCATGTCTAATGGTAGCCTTGATTCTCATCTATTCAAAGAACAATCTTTCTTGCCATGGGAGAACCGATACAAAATCGTGCAAGGCATAGCCTCGGCATTACTCTACCTCCATGAAGAATGGGAACAATGCGTTATACATCGGGATATAAAGTCCAGCAATATCATGCTCAATTCTGATTTTAATGCCAAAATAGGAGACTTCGGTTTGGCTAGGCTGGTTGACCATACCAAAGGGTTACGAACGACGGTGCTAGCTGGAACCATGGGCTATATGGCTCCTGAATGTGTTTACACGGGTAAGGCTAGCAAGGAATCAGATGTCTATAGCTTTGGAGTTGTTCTATTAGAAATAACTTGTGGAAGAGAAGTCATCAAGCCAAGGGCCGAGGAAGGCCAAGTCAGGCTTGTGGACTGGGTTTGGGAGCTATATGGGACCAAGAGGCTACTTGATGCGGCAGATCCGAAACTTGGTATCGATTTCGATGGGAATCAATTGGAGTGCTTGATGGTTGTAGGGCTATGGTGTGCTCATCCGGACTACACTGCCCGTCCTTCCATAAGAGAAGCATCAAACGTTCTCAACTTTAACACTACAGCACCTGTTCTCCCATCAAAATTGCCAGTCCCTACATACCCGGGGACTCTATCCACATTCTCTACGGTATCGATTCCTTTGTCTCATGCCACCTCGACTAGCGGCATTGAATGCTCCACATTTACTACCTCCCCTGTATATTATTCAACTTCCCCTGCATTGCTCCGAAATACGATATGAGTTCCTACTTTCGGTATATGTTTTCCTCGAAATTTTATTTTGGATATTATTTGCTCCACATTTACTACCTCTTATGTATCTTATTAAGTAAGGTAGTATGTATCTTCTTTGATGGTTTTATTATTTGTTATCAATATAATTATTGGTAAGTTATCAAAGAGTTGTTGGAAAAACTGGTGACTAGTGATTTTTTTTTTTGCCATTAATTATCAGAGAAACATCTAATTATATGGCTTAGCTCGAGATAAACATCCTTTAAGTAGTGATTAGGGCAATAAAAATTTATTGAAGGTTGAACCTAGGTCATGTTTTGATGCTCAACTGACAAACAGCTCGTCACAACTGATGGCGGTAATTGCGGACATGGAAACTTAGCTTAGGGAGCGAGATAAAGGAATTACATTACTCTAGACTCGAGATTCGGGATACTAAAACTTAACATAAACTATCATAAACCATATTTTGCGCATGCAAAGAGATTCGCATCGATGACCAGCGGATAGATTCATGGCGGCTCTTGCCAGCCTCTCGGTGGGTCCGTCGTTGGGCGGCTGAGAACAACGGGTGTAAAGATGGCTTCCAGATAGTTGCGAGGGTTAGGGTCCTTTGTGCGTCACGATTATAATAAGAGACTCAAATGGCAGCCCACTGTGTACTCTGGCAATTGGCCGTTGTTTTTGACCAAACAAGAAAAGCCTAATATAAAGAAAGAAGGGGGTCTGGTAAACGGAAAACGTGTTTTCCTTTGCATCGTATAATATTGCTAATAATAACCAATAATCGGTCATACTTTTCAAAATTGGCAGTCATCTTCCGTTTAGCATCATGCGTAAGCAGTGACTCGCTTTGATATTAGACCAATGCTAAACTTCTTAAACATGATTTACGAAATTGACACATGAGTGGTGCCCTGGACTATGGATAGCTCTTTACACATTTACCATTCATTAAAATTTTGTCAATGAGAACCGTTAAAAATCTACCTATATGGACGGCAGAAAGCAAATGGTGTTGATGTGGCACTCATATAGCTTAGGTGAAATAAAAAATAACATTTTGGCTGATAAATGTTTAACGAAACTTTGATGAATTGTAAACATGTCACATAAGTACAAGTTTTGAGTTTTTTTATGTCACAAGAAAAAGTTTAAGGTAAATTTGTCACAATAAATATAATTTAGGATTTTTGATATTGTAAGAAAATTTCAGGATAATGGCATCACACATAATTTGTAGTTTTTTTAATGATTTTTTTCCTTTTATACAACCGTGTTCTCTCTCTTTTTTTCCTAGTTTGAAGTCTAGTCGTCAGGGAAACTCTGTGGACCATCTCATTTTCGTGTATGTTGAATCTTCCCGAAATTGATCGCAAGTTGCTCAGGAACTAAAAGCCTAGGTCATTAGGACCCACCACGTTCACCTATATGAGCATGGTTCACTGTTGAATCATGCTGGAATTAGGAGGATAGTACGATAAAATCTTAGTTTGTCCAAAGGAGATGGTGCCTATAAGTAGGTATTCGAAGACAAAAACCGAATAAGTCGGACTGCTCGGTCAGAATTAGTAGTCCAGCGGGGGGATAAAGCATTTGTTCTATATCGGAACATGTAGGAATATCGTGGAGGCCTCTACAGCATGTTGCTATCCAACCTTACCGAAGGAGACGGGCATGATATTTCTAGAACAAGTTGTAATTTTGATGAGCTTTCCGAGTCACCCGAATCTTCAACCCTATCAAAGGGGCCGCGTATCTGATATTCAGAGCTTCTCTTTTCATGGCCAGTTCATGACCTATCCGGCGGTCCAACAATCAGGAAATTTCTCTGTTCTATTTCTTTTGTATATCGAATTTGTTCGTGTGAACGAACTAAATCTCTCGTTGTCTTGTCGGAATCTAGTTTCTGAGAAATTTTATGGAATTCCTTGGAAGCGTGACGTGATTTGCGGTTGGGTAAAGTCTAGGTTTTTCCCTTGTTTGGATTTCACACTCGAAATTGTATTGCTTATATATCCTTTGTCTTGAACAATTTCCATTTTGCGCATTGAAACCCTGGTATCACAGTCCGTTTCTACATCGATTTAGGGCCCAAAAGTGGGCTGAATACACACTTTACAAACCGCTCCATGGTCTGGACAACGGGCATTCAGCACACTATTGGTCTTTTTAGAGTTTTCCTGCGTCAATTTTCAATATTCCTTTGCCCCAAAGCTCATTCTAACATCCAATAACATATCATTCATTCATTTAGACCCTATTTATTTCGTGAAAAATATTTTTTGAGAAAACATTTTACTCATTATCTAGCGTTTGAATACTTAGGAACACGAGTTAAAGGAAAATGTTTTTTGGGTCACCGGAAAGTCTATACTTAATTTAGGAAAATGATTTTCTCTTTAAAAAATTGGAAACCATTTTAAAAAATATGACTAGATATTGGTTCTTAGATAAAAAACTTTACGCTTGGGTATGGGAACCCTAATGCTCATTCCTAGGGCCTCGGCATCCAACATCGAGTGCCAGGGCTTGGGTCCATTCAGGCCAGGTTCACAACCCTAGTGCCCATGCTTGGGTACCCATGCTTGCGCTCGGTCCATCAAGGCCAAACTTCCCGGTGCTAGTACCTTGGTGTTTAGCGGTCCATCAAGGCTAAGCCCCTAGGCCTTGGCACCAGGGCTGGGTCCACAAAGGCCGAGCATAGGACCCAAGTACCCGTGCTTAGCTCCCCCACGTTGGAGCTCATGTCCATCAAGGCCAACCCTAGAAACTTGATGCTTGTGCTCAGGAACCCTGGCACCCGTGCTCGGGTCCATCAAGGCCATGCTTAGGACCCTAGTGGCTAGCCTCGAGTCCATTAAGGTTGAGCCTAGACCTTGGACCTCAGTACTTGTGTCTAGATCCCCATGTCCGAGCTTTGGGTCCAACAAGATTGAGGCCTGAGACTTCGGTGTCCGTGCTGAGATCCATTAAGGCCATCACACTCGTCTATAATGGACGAAATTGGTCGCAAAGCTTGCTCTTACGTTCACGTTTCTGATTGACCATCCTAAAAACTTGGGGGAGGTCATCACACTCATCTATAATGGCAAGCCTACTCACCTTCCTCCCATGCATCGCTTGAGGGAGGACTTCCATGAGTTCTGCCTCTTTTTCTATGAGGGGCTGGACGCGTTCATTAAGAACTAGGGTACCACCTCTTCTTACCATAAAGTAGAAGAAGAGCTCATGAGAGGTGTTGACTACAATCGACATCGTCAATAGCTTCACGGTGGATGGCACCAGATCAGGTATGACACCTAGAAAATGATGGAGTGGATCATAGCTTACAGAGACGACGTGGTTAGGGAGCAGAAAAGCATCCAAGCACGGAGTCCCAACCGTGGTTTTCCTCATGCGATACCTAGTTTTCTGACCATTCTTGAAGAGGAGACCATCATCAGCCAAAAAGTGAGGACGAGCTTTGGAAAGAGGGTCGTGGCATGTCAGGATGCTCTCATAGACTTGGATGAAATAAATGCCTAGATGGAGTTGATCCTGGAGGGGAAACACCTCACCTATCACCAAGCCGTCGAGGAGAATAGGGACATAGAACGATGCCTAGCCAACTTTGTTTCAAGGTTCAGGTGCCATTTAGGCTTAGAAAATTGTTTAAGTAAGTTTTACTAGGGCATTGTACTTTGAAAATTGTTTCAGATATCATGTGTTTCATATTAATTCCTAATAAAAGGCATGTCTTGTATTTCTTTTTTTTGTGATAAGAAAATTTATCTTAAATTTGTAACTCTTGATTAGTAGGCACTCACTGTTGCAAAGTGCTTTTTAATCATGGAACCTACTAAAAGATATTGTTGTAATGTGTTTAATATGCCAAGTTAATGAAAATTTTAATGATATGATTTTAATGTAAAATTTTTTCACTCAGATTTAAAGTTGACTTAATTGATGTGTTCGAGAGAGATTCAATTTCTCTGAATCAAAAAGAAAAAGAGAAAAAAAAGGGACAAATTCGAATATAAACACCCTTGATTGCGCTGGATTTTTTATTTTTTTTTGTTATACGTTTTCTATTTTTTAAAAAAATAATATGATAAACAAAATGGTCCCAAAATCCTTCCTAGCATCTCAGTGGACACTTTCAAAGTCGGATGGGAGAAAAGTAGTATTGATCAAACTTTCATCAGCCGCTAGTTGGTCAAACCGAGTAGTCCAGTGGGGCTCAAATGGGTGCCGTGAATCTCTTGACAAACTAGACATGTACAGTTGACAGAAGATGGCTTTGGAACATAAAGGTAGCATATGAAGAATAAAGAATAAAGAATCGATAAATAGAATTAATGAAATAAAAATTAAATTTGTTTTCCACTTTATTATGTTGATTTTTTTTTTTTTTAACTTTTAGACGTAAACTACTGGAAATTATTTCTTGCAGAGTAATGTTCTTTTTGAAAATAGCTGATATGATTTCTCGTGAATTTACCTATTTAGAGACTTTTTTGGTCAAAATAAGTTTTATTGGATTCGGTTAGGAAAACTAGAGGTGCCAAATAATTGGGTTTCGTTAAATAACAAATCCTGCAGGGTATGGCGAGGAGGATGAAGAGACCCAATCATGCGATGGTAAATTTCTCTCGTGGGTTTTAGCGACTTAGTCATCGATGGAGTTGGCCTCTCTAGGGAAATGACCCAACAAAATGTTTGAAAAGCGGACTAACCTATCACAACAATTTAATGTCTTCCTCCACAAATCCCCGCGTGGCTAATACACCGTTAGATGATGTGATATGTACATTTGAAATTAATCATGTAATCAATTTTGTCTACATGTCGAAAATATATTAATTCAACATACTTCTTTCGATAAAAAACAAACAAACAAACATATTGGACATAGCGGTTGAATAATATTTCTTACTACTAATTGTAGGAAACAATGACATTATAAATTGCTATAAAAGTGAAATAATAAGAAAGTGTTTTGTGGTTAGTGGAGTAGATACCTTATGTTATGGAGTGTTTTCTATTTTGAGGATACCAAGGCTTAACAATCACATTAGTATTTCACTTAAAGAGAAAAGAAAAGAAAAACTTAGGTTCACCAAAATAACCTGAGGAGCCACAAAGTCTACATATGTAAAGGCCAGCAATATCTCTCGTGGGCTTTAATGACTCAGTCAGAGGAGCTGGCCTCTCCAGGGAAATGGCCCACCAAATTTTTTGAGAAGTGGATTAATCCATTGCAGCACTTAATGTCTTCCTCCACAAGTCCTCGCATGGCTAATTCACCAATAGATGATGTGATATGTAAATTTGGAATTAATCATGAAGTCGATTTTGTCTACATATCGAAAATATATTAATTCAACGTATTTCTTTCGACAAAAAACAAATAAACAAACATATTGGATGTAGTGGTTGAATAATATTTCTTACTACTAATTGTAGGAAACAATATGACATTATAAATTATTATCAAAGTGAAATAATAAGAAAGTGTTTTTTGGTTAGTGGAGTAGATACCTTATGTTATAGAATCTTTTCTATTTTGAGGATACCGTAGCTTAGAAAAAAACCTTAAGTTCACCAAAATAACCTAAGGACCCACAAATTCTACGTATGTAAAGGCCAGCAATATGACAACCCCCTTCCCCCCCCCCTAAAAAAAAGAAAAAAAGATTACCATGAAACTAGATCAGAAAGGGTGTATTTGGTTTTAGGGATAATTTTTTTTTTTCAGAAATATATATATTTTATTTTTATTCCTTGAAACAGTTTTTGGGCAAAATAATACATTTGATAATTATACAAAATTTCTATTTCTAGAATAGAAAAAGATAGAAATGCATTTAGTACAATTCTCAAATTTTTTTGTGACATAGAAATTCTTTTGATTTTTTTAATGATTTTTAGAGATTTTTTTTTTTTTTCATTTTTTTTTTTCTTCACTTCTTCTACCTCAACCCGGTTGCCAGGCCTCAACGATAGTTGGCGATCACCTAAAAATGAGTGCTAGCAAGGTCACCGGTCTCGAGGGAGCCTTGCCAGCTCCCAACGAGGTTGGGCCTTGCCCAACCACGACGACCGGTTAGAAGAGGAAGAAGAAGAAAAGAAAAACAGAAAAGAAAAGAAAGAAAATGACTTATTCTAGAAATTGTTCATAGGAATGAGAAACACTTTTTTACTTCTTGTTTCCGTTCCAAACTATTTCCTAGTCACTTTTATATTCTGAAGATTATGAAAATTAATTGACGTTATCAAAGGGATTTCTATTATTTTTCTATTCTAGAGAACAAAAGAATGAAAATTTTGAGAAATAGAAACATTAACAAACCGACCATTAATGGAGCATTCCATTTCACTTACACCGCTTTCATCTGACTTTACTTCCCCGTGTTGGGCTGCTGTGAAATTTACCCAAAAAGGTAGTATTTCAACAACTGAACAAGAAGATTTATAGGTGAAAATGAAAACTTGCACAAACTAATTTC
The DNA here is from genome assembly GCA_017140615.1 of Eucalyptus cladocalyx. Taxonomy (NCBI): domain Eukaryota; kingdom Viridiplantae; phylum Streptophyta; class Magnoliopsida; order Myrtales; family Myrtaceae; genus Eucalyptus; species Eucalyptus cladocalyx. Next base: position 7,131,537 of record CM029519.1, read on the forward strand.
CCTCCAAAACACCGAAGGGTGCGAATGTTTTTAAAGTGATTAATAGAATGATTTAGGCGGTAGTTTGAAGATAAAGAAATTTGGATTTGGTAAAAGACATATTTGCTTACAATAATCCTATAGAATTCTTCTATTTCATAATAAAAATATGAATTTCTTTTCTGTTCTTGTAAATTTCAATATCCATTTGGAAGCGTTGCAGGAATATTATAAAAATGACGGACGACTTTCTTTACAGGTGACTTATAATAACTTACCCACATTTTTATGAAATTATAACTTGTTTTTAAGAGTTTGTAGATTACCGACTTTGCACTAACTTACCAACCTTTGTTTGCATAACTTTTTAGAACTTCAGATTTACTAACTCTTATGAAATTACTAAATTAAATTAGAGTGGCTTACCAATTTTTGTCAAGTTAATTAAACAACTAGTTTTCAGTTACTAATTCTTATTCATTAATAAACATTGATAACTAACTCATATAAAAGTTAGCAACGCAAAATTAGTCAGTAACTTAATAGAACAATAGTTGATAATCACTTTAACTATGGTTTGCAATTTTTAAAAAGAGTTGTTAAATTTAACGTATTGGTAAGCTTCCCTTCCTTTTACCCGTTTCTCATGCAATTTGTTACTTCCCAAAGAATTTAATCTGCTAGGACGCAAAACTCCCTTTTTTTTTTAATTCTAGGCGGATGAAAAAGATCACCTGATAGATTTCTTAAATTTACTGGGCTCATTTGTGGGGAGCTATTTTTATTTTTTCTCTTTTGAGTTGGGCAATAAAACACTGAAGACTATGGCCCTGCACTTTTCTCCTTTTTTTTTATAGCCTTTCAAGTGCCGCTTGTCTCCTTTGGCCACCTTTCCGAAAATATATTGAAAGATCTATAGGCTTATGTTGATCAAATCCACGTGAATAGTTGATCATGTGGACCTTAGGATGAGAAGACTCCCATAATTAATGGCATAGATTGATGTTGTTTCAATTTATAATATATGCAGTAACTTCTCTTTTCGATCACTTTCAATTATTATTATTTCTTAGTTCCACCTTTATAGAGATCTTGTCTTCTCAATTATTGTATTTCTTCACTATCATACAGTTCTTTCTCAAGATTTTCCATCTTTGGAGTGGGTATCATTTAGAACATCGTTTGTGGCCTATTAGAGAGAGAGAGAGAGAGAGTAGCATTTACATGCGGAGTTTCCCTTTGACATTGGCATTTCAGAGTTTCCCTTCGACATTTTTATGTTTGTGGCCTATTATCTGTTAAGGATAAGTGTATTGGAGAGAGTAGCATTTCCATGCGGAGTTTCCCTTCGACTTTTTTATATTTGTGGCCTATTATTTTTTAAGGATAAGTGTATTGGAAGTCTTTAAAGTTGTTATAAAAATGTAAATGAATTATAAAAATTTCAAAAATTACAATTAAATTCTAAAATCTTCACGAAAATGCATTTGAGTTCTAAAACTTTAAAAAGTGCAATCAAGTTATAATATTTTTTAAATTAATCTAATTAAATCCTTTTATTGATTACAATTTTTAAAAGTTTAAAAATTAATTACACTTTTCTGATAAGTTTTAAGGCTTCATTATATTTTTTAAAAATTTTACTGAAAATTTTAAGATTTTTAGTACTCTTATTCCTATCTTCTACGTCGAACGAGGTTCCCTTCTTTTGACAAAATTCCGCATCTCCGCACCTAAATGGAGGGACACGATCAACCCATTTGTTGCGTCAGACGCAAGTCATGTTTAGATGGTCAATTGACAAAGCCCCGGAACAACCGGCGGTCTTGCAAGGGCCGTCGTTTTTGACCGAATAATAAAAGGCTAAATGGTCCTGAGCAGGACCTTAAAAGGCTCTGACATCTCGGAAAGACGGGATAGTGTCCCGGGTCCGGGGGCACGATAAAGATATACCAGCCCCATTGGTTCACCCGTCCACACCCTCCTATGGAGGGTAGGGGAACCAGCCTGGATCCAAGCGGGCTTCCCCCTTGAAACACAGGGGCGCGCAACGCGGGAAATGAAGGGTCTCGGCCAAGTCTCCTAAACCTAACCTTTTTGTCTTGTCGTTTAAGTACAATGAACCCGTGTTTTTCTCTGTATTATATAACATCTACTATAACAAACAGTTTTCGATCCCATTTTTCCAAAATTCACAATCATCTCACGTTTGACAAATGCAAAATCAATGACTTTGTTTGATAATTGAGCAGCTCTAGACTTCTTAAATATGGTTTACATGATGCACTTATAAGAGATGTGTCCAATTATGAGTGACTCTTCACACAAGCAGGTTATATTCAAGTGTGAATAGCAACTTGAGACGTTAGTCTTATAAACCAATTTAAACTCAATAAGTCTTGACATTTCGGAGGAACAAAAAAAGTGTAGCATTTTGATTTAATATCCTCTAGAACTCATGTTTAATGACCCGAAGGAAGTCAGACATATTTGGACGGGATTGATTTTTCTCGTTGGTGGCGTGTGTAGCCATTGCTTCGCAATCGAAATTTCTCCCAATTGAAGCTGCAATGATTCGAGGGTTGGGAGAAGAATCGGATTGTTTTGCAGATTGTTGCGGTCATGTTACCAAACACCGAAACGGAGAAGAAGACGTGAGTGTCGATGGAGAGAGGGAGAGATGGTGCTGGTGAGAGAAGGCGATTTGATGATGTGAGACGATTGAGATTTTATTACTTTGCTTGCAGAAAAAAATGGAACCAATTAGAGAGGAGATACAGAGGTTGCGGATATGGGCGAGGGCGGTCACGGAAAAGAAAAGAAAAAGCGAAAAGAAAAGGAGAAATTAAAGAAAAGAGGTCAGAAAATTATAAAAAATTACAAAATCACATCATTTTAGTTCATTTATTATCCGCTTGAATAACAGAGCAAACGAAGAGATAGCGAGGGAAGAGAGAAAGTAATCAACAGACTATCATCGTACTTTGGATTCTTAAAGTATCCGACTGACTACATCGTACTTTAGATTCTTAAAAATAAGCAGGATTAAACTCTCATTTAAGCAATTACTTAGCTTTCAACATATATCAAAGCAAAATCAAATGTACCATTTTCCACTTGATTTTACAACTACATATGATATATGATATTGGAGGATCGTTGCACATAATTCTGCCACATATAAACGCGTAGAAGGATTTCTCCTTTCTCTTCCTATTTTTGGCCAACTATTTCCCCATTTATTTACTCGTTAATTTATTTTACCTTCTTTCCAGCCACCACTACACCACGAGGTACAAAGAAGAGAAGCTTACTTAATGAGCTGCACACGTCTGCTTCCAAAAAGCCCTAGACTTTCTTTTGGGCCACGAACCTGGGCCTCGAGCCCATAATTATGAGGCCCAATTCTTAATTAGATGATCACAGCCATCCCTCTTTCTCCCAAATTGCATGATTACCAAGATCATGCTTTAGAGAAAACATTCTAATTTTTTTTAATAAAAAAATTACAATAGTCAATCGATCCATATCCCCCGACGGATCATACGATCAAATCAAATATGCATAACCATCCACACGGCTGCCCCTCACATGCAAGAAAAGCTTAATCTAATCGCACGTCATGATCGAAATTTATTTAATTACCCACAACACAATACACCACTTATAAAAAGTAATTAATTAAAGTAAATTAAATTAAACTAAGCCCTGGGAAGAGAAATCTCGGTTGACTTTTCGGCACCGAAACCCTCAAAGACTAGGATTGGAGAGAAAATATTGGGTACCCTAATAGTGCCACGTCATTCGTGCCCGAACCATTCATTGCGCGACACGTGTCCGTCTGTCAGTCCACGTCGTCCACCTCTCCGTTTCGAACCAGCGCGCGGGAGCTTCTCTCTCTCCTCTCTCCCCGGCCCACCTCTCGCACCTTCGACGCTCTGCTCTCCTCTCTCTCCTCTCTGTCTCTCTCCCCGTTCTCCGTTCCGTTGCGGGGAGGGAGAACAAAATTGCGACAACCCCGAGCAAAACATAAAGTCCGCTCTGCTCTCTCTCTCTCTCCCCCTTCGACGGCCCTCCACCTCCGCCTCCGCCTCCGCCGGTTGCCTCCGTCGCCCCCGACGCCGACGCACCGACGCCGATGCAGCCTCCCTCTCGTGACCTCTGGTCGGCTTTATCTCTCTTTCGTCCTCGAAGGCGCGCCTCTCTGCCAGCAAATCGCGACGCCGACGCCCCTCCGCCGGTTGCCTCCGTCGCCCCCAACTCCAAGGCCGACTTCTCCACCTCGCCTCAGCCTACGCGGCCGACGCCGACGCCGACGCCCCTTGGCATCCCTCTCGCGACCTGCGCTCCGCTTTCTCCCTCTTTTCTCTGCGGAGCGCCCTTACCGGCCAACCCCGACGCCGACGTGCTCTCGCGTTTTGGCCTCCCTCTCCGCGAGCGAAGGTCGCGCTGCTCGCTCTTTCTCTCTTTCCTCCACGAAGGGCCTCCGCTCCGAACGCGGACGCCGCCGACGCCGTCACCTTCCCAAGCCCCACCGATAGGCGGCCCATTGGCGACTCCCGTACATCCGAAGGTTCGTTTTCATTTTTTTTTTTTTTTCGGGATTCTACTTAGTAGAAATCGGTGCCATGTTAATGTTGAAGTTTAAAGTTACATCTGCGCATTCGGCTTGTTGCGCGGTATCTTTTGAGATTGTTAGAGACTTCGACCCTAACTTGGTCACTCCATGCTTTTATTTTCTCCCAAAATCGCGTGTCTGTTGGAGAAGTTGATCCGTGCTTCTGAATAGTCATTTGCGTTGCAATTCCAAAGGTGTAACTCAGTTGTGAAGGATAAGATAAAAATTTCTCTCTAAGATCTACCTTCTTGGTCCACCGATCTATCGAAATAGGTAGTTTACTTAGGCAAATTCATTGCAGCTTGGGCTGTTTAAACCAACAAGTACCACTTATTTTGTTCATGTGCCAACGAGAGATATGGTGGGACGTCTTCACAAGCATGGAGCCAGAAGCTTATCTCTCTGTTTGCTTTGCGAGAGAACCACTGAAAATTGCTGGTTTCTTGTGTTTAGCTGAATTTGACACACAGAGACTGACCAATTTGTGAAGATGACTAATTTCACGTTTCTCCCTGTCTTTTGATGCATCTCTGTTCATAATCAAGTTTGGCGAAGTTGGATTGCTACATGAGGGTATTCTTTTTGGTGTATTGCTGGACACGCAACCTCTACCCATTGTGCATCCTTGTTTCAGCTTTGTATGTTTTCTTTGAAGAATACCAGGTGTCCGCATCCATATGTTGATATCTAAATTGTTGTGCAGGACAGTCCATTGGTAATAGAATGCTTCAACTTTAATAGCAGTGGAAAACATGACTTGATTGGGTAAATGGAATACTTGTCGACATTTGATTCTTGTATGTCCTGATTCTCGTATATGATTATGTTGACAATGCTTACTTTATGTCACTGCATTAGGAAACTGCAGAAGTCACTATTGGACTTGGAAAAGCTTCATTCTAGTGGGACGGGAGAAAATTTAGTTTTACCAACTGCTGCTGGAGATAAAATCCTTAAGAGCCAGCTATTTGTGGATACATTTTCTGAGAGTACCCAACATACTTTTCTAGATTACTTGGCTACGGGATTTGAAGTGAACTTCATGGTGGCTGTTGATTTCACAGGTAATGGTCTGCATTTCCACCATATGTTCCTGTATTGAGGAATTCTTGCTTTAGATTAGTAAATTTCGTGGTAGGTATAGAGCGGAGTTATATTCGTCTTCACTTGTAACTTCAGTTTTTCTGCTAGAAATAGAATATGCAGTTGTGTGATTTGATCAGGCATCCTGTGCATATTAGCTGTTCTACTTGTATCTAGCAATCATGTAATTTTGGTCTTTCGCCTGCTGCCAACATGCCCCTTGAATTTTATGCTTGCCTTCACTCTGAAGGTTAAAATTATAGGTTGGCTGAAGCAACCTGCAGTTTATGGTTCTTATTAAAAGCACACATAGTTCCAATGTTCTTCAATATTTTCATGAATCTGTTGACTCATTTTTGCTTTTAGCCAAGAAGGGATTTTCATGTTTCTTGGATTTTTAAGGTAAATCTGGGGACGAGTTTCCTCAAGATGTTGGCACGTGGAATTAGTTAACTTGCTGACATGATTGTCATGCATCTACGAGCAGCCTACTATACTTGGACATACATTAGTGTTATCTCCGAACTTATTTTGGCTTGTGGATTTGGTAGTTTTTATTAGTTCAAAGTGAAAATCCTTTTGCAATTGCTCTATGCCATTTAAGTACCGAAACTGAACTTCAAATTAGACAGGGACTAGTACTTACTTCAATTGTTACTCTGGTTCCTTTGTAATTCCATTATCTAGTATGTTCATATTAATAAGAATAATTGATTTTGTAATTGTTGATTTTTTGGTTGGATGAGTTGGGCAGAAAAATATTTAAAGACTAAAAAAATCCGAGAAGCAGAAGAGGCAGCATGGCGCTCAAGAATAACAAAGGTGATTTAATATCTACTCTACCAGTGCCCCTTATGATTTTGTTTTTGATGCTCAATTTTTACGTGTAGCTTGTAATCTCGATATATAGCTTGTGTTATATTGGTTTATTGTGCAACATACCCCTAAAATTCCTCTGCTTTGTGATGCAGACTGTTATAAGGGTACGGTTTCCTGAGAATCATACAGTAGAGGCTACATTTCATCCATAAGAGAAAATAGAGAGTTTGATTGTTCTCCTCGAGAAAGTGGTAGCTAAACCTGAACTGCCATTTTATATATGTAAGTTTGCTCACGTGATGTAACTAATTTGCAATATTTCAATGATTTCGATATTCATGTCTCAAGAATGTGTTTTTGGAAGCTAAAGCATAACGCAAATATCTGATCACGTTTCAGATACTGCTCCACCCAAGAAGCAAATAAAAGACTTGTCTCAGGACTTTTACTCTGCTGGCTTCATTCCTGGTGCAATAGTTTATTTTTCACATGACACTCGGAAAGGTTTGTATGCTTATTAATGACCTCAAATGTAGTACTTCCTTTTTCTTTATGCTTGCCATGGGTTGCTTCTTCGTGTTATTTAGAGTGGCTCATCTTTAAGCTGTTTTAAAGAAATAAATTTGAGTTTTACTGTGTGCCTAAGTGATCCAAAACTACCCTGAGTGCAGTTAACTTTTTTCTTAGCACCTCAAAGCTTAAGCACATTTACAGGTCCTTCTTGTTAATCTGCCTTGGGTATACTAACGCATACTGAAAGATGACCCACTCACATGAACTACCAACCGCTGCACGTTTGTGGCGATGTCAATCGAATAATTTGTTTTGCTTATCTTGTCATGTGCTCTTCCTTTACCAACCGTGATTCTATATTTGCAAGTAAGTCTTAAGATTAAACATATATACGACCTTAATGAGTGACCGTGAACTTGGGAATCCAATTCTACACTTACATTTATTTCTGTGACTGCTAGTATTGTAAGGCTCAAGTGCTTGTTGCTTCTTCCTTGAGGTGTGGCATCGACCCTGCTAGCAATACTATGAACATGGATCATAATCCTTTGCCATTTCTTCTTCTCTTTTGACTTCTGCCTTGTCAAGTGATGCTAAATTTGACCGATGCTTATTTATCATTTGGTTGGAAACAGGAAAGGATCAAGGTTTCTCGAGAGCTGCAACCCACGAGGTGTAACTGATAAGACACACAGTAGTATAGACACAGAACAAGCTTTGCTGGCTGTGTAGATCTAGAAGTCCCCCCATAAGGTAAGACACACTTTTGTGAAGCTCAAATAAAAAAGTATCATGTTACAGCATTGCAGTTCTCTTGATTTGCATATTTACTTCTTACATGATCAGAATATAGGTAACTATATCAAAATTAATGTTGTCCCTTTAAAGGCATCATATTATCTAGTGTCTTATTCTTTCTTTTTAGGGTTAGATGTTGTTTATTTGCAGAAGCATTTGAGAAAGCAATAAAGCATGGTAACTGTGTTCTTTGGAAAAGCTATCACAATGGAAAAACATATCAATAGATTTTTTGGTGAAAACGTTGCTTATATTGACTTTGGAATCTTGGGCAGCATATATATTAATGAACTGATGCACAATAGTGAAGCCAAGGATCTTGCATACCCTACTTGTACCATTGCATAGGTGCAGATCTTTAATCTCATCAATTTTATTTCTACTTAGCCTCTTTGTAAGACATATTTTCTTCTAAATTGGAGATGTTTGTATGTAGTGCTCGATTACAAATTATAAGTTTAATTTTGATTTGTGGAAGTTTGCTAGACCAAAATGAGAAAACTTATGTTTTTTTTCTTGGTGGTAGATTTATTTTGTGGTATGTCAAGTCGCAACAATCTTTAAGACGAAATAAACGACATTGGTTCTTGGCTCACGGGATTGAGAGTCTTTGAGGAAGCTGAAAGCTTGCCCGTCTATTTGAAAAAGGAATATTCAAATGGCTGAATCAGAGGTAATTTTTCATGCATACCATGTAAAACCTATTATGCTTTCTTAAGTAACGTGTTGGATGATATATTGCTCATAAAAGTATTATATTACTTACTTTTTATTTCAAAACTTGCAGGATGAAACTTCCCATCTTGCACACGTAATGCGTGATATGGAAAAAGATTATGAGTTTGCAATAGGAATGGTTTTTGCAAATGAACTTGAAGCATATCACACGTATGTAGCTTACGCAATTGGCAAAGGATTTGGAGTGAGGAAGGATAATTTGTTAAGAAATCGGAAAGGAGAAATAACTCGACGGATTTTCGTGTGTAATTGTGAGGGGCATCCTATCAACTCATCTGATCCAGAAAAGAAATTTCAAAGGTCTGAAGTTAGATGTGGTTGTCCTGCTCGTATCAAATTTAAGGTTGACAATGGTGTCTACGAAGTCATTGAGTATGTTTCCAAGCATAATCATCCATTTATTCCGGAAGGTCAGAAGCATTTGATTAGATGTGGAAGAATGATATCCGATACTTGTAAGGGTGTTATAGTTGATATGATTAAAGCTGGTATTGGGGGGACTTCGACATACAAGTTTTTAGCAAATGAAGCGGGAGGAAGTAAAAACTTGGGTTTCAACTTGCGTGATTGTCAGAATTTTTTGCAGACCAAAAGATCTAATGACATCAGTGGGGAGATTGTCAAAATGTTCTAAATCATTTTCATCGCATGCAAATGGAAAACCCGATGTTTTTCTATGCTGTTCAAGTAGATCAAGATGGTAAAATGACAAATATATTTTGGAGAGATAGTTTATCCAAGTATGATTATGACTGTTTTGGTGATGTGCTTGTGTTCGATACCACGTATCGTACCAACATATATAATTTGATTTGTGCACCTTTTGTTGGAATTAATCACCATTGGAAGAATATTTTGTTCGGTTGTGCATTATTGCTAGATGAGACTGCAGAGTCATTTATTTGGTTATTTGAGGTATTTTTGAAGTCTATGGGAAACAAGGCTCCAAAGACTATATTCACTGATCAAGATCAAGCTATGGCAAAAGCCATTAGAATTATGTTTCCGAATACACAACATCGATTATGCACTTGGCATATTGGGAAAAATGCCCATCAAAACATTCCAGATCTTTATCGTAATTCGGGTTTTAAGGATAAATATTTCTCGACGCTTATGTATAGATGCAGATCAGAGGATGAATTTGAATCTACTTGGAAGGAAATGGAAGACGAGTGGGGTACTAAGAATAACAATTGGCTTCAAAGATTGTACAACCTTAGACATAAGTGGAGTTTAGCCTTTGGTCGTAATACCTTTACATGTGGTATAACATCGAGTCAAAGGAGTGAGAGCACTAATAATGTCTTTCAACAGATAGCGACCAAGACATCGTCTGTTGTAGCATTGGTCCATCACTATGAAGAACAACTAAAGCACATGAGAGAAATTGAAAATCAAGACGATTATAGTTCTCGTGGGAAGCCTAAGTTGCAGATTCCTAAAAATGGGATCTTGGGACATGCTGCTTCGGTGTATACTCGTACCATATTTAAGAAGTTCAATGTAGAATTTTTGCAAAGTCTCAACGAGCAAGTTTCAGGCACTACATTCGATGGATTGATTTATTTATATACTTTGAAGTGTCCGGGGATTGCACGTGAAAATGTTGTCAAATTTAATCCCATAGACTTTTCAGTTTTTTGTGATTGCAAATCATTTGAATTGAAAGGGTGGTTGTGTCGCCATGCCTTGAAAGTGTTGAATGATAACATATCGGTTACGAGTATTCCATCTTCTTATATTTTGAAAAGATGGACCAAGAATGCCAAAGAAGGAATTGTGAATGATGAATGTCAGCAAATGTCTCCAGGTCCATCTAAATTTAATCGGTTTTCCACGTTAATGCAAGAATCTTTTGAATTGATGAGTTTGGGAGCCGAAGATGTAAATACTATGACTATAGTGAGAACAAACATGAAAAAAACGAAGGCTGAAATTGCATCATACAAAGCAAGTGTGGTTGTCACGATGATGCTGTCCCCGATGACGATGATGATATTGAGGATTCTTGTGAGATTTCAGTTTCAGACCCTATTCGAAGAAAAGGAAAGGGATTAAGCTATGGAAGGCTCAAAAGTTCAAGTGAGAAAAGGAAAAAAAATCTAAAAAAGGAACACCCCCATGCGAATAGAAAGTCGAGGTAAGTTATGTAATATTTTACTTAATATGATTATTAATTTCTTCACTTATGTTATATAATGCTAATTAACATATTTATTACTTTGTGATGTAGAATTGGCTATTCAAGCGACACATAATGAAACTCATTATCCGGACTATTCGAGTAATTCAAATCCATCTCGAAGTGCCTTTTATCCTAGCAATGTCGACGGTCCTTCGGTAAAACTAAATTATCATAGTTAGATATATTGCTATTAGTTCTCAATTTGTATTTACATCTTACTAATTTGTTTTTTTTTTTTTTTAATATAGGTGCAGCAGCCACCATGTTTCATGCCTCCAGGGATTATGAATGGGTTTTCCCCACTTCCCAATCAGGTTTATTTAGTAGTTTGATGTATTAATTTATCTATAATGGATCGTGTCTTTCTACGACTATAGATAACATATTATCTGTTTTATGTAGATGCAATACCCTTATAATATGCCGCCATATAATATGCCTCCGGGGAATATGACTGGATATTTGCCATTCACTAATCAGGTGATTATTATGAAATTATTTTAGATCCTAATGTTATATGATATTGTTTTTAATATTTTAATATTTATTATTAGTGGTTTCTTCTTAATAGATGTTGGCGTATCATAATAGATCTCACGGAACCATTTTGCGTCAGGTATAACTCGCCCTTTCTCTTATAGAACCATAATTTAGCCTTACTTGGAATGTCTATCGCTTTTAGTTCCTATGTGAAATAATCTTCTTGGTAGGGAGCGATTCTTGATGGTTTATAACGTACGATGGCTGGTTGGTATGAAGTTTTAGAATAAAATATTTGCAAGTAATGCCGCATCCCATATGATATTATCTCACTAAAATTATAATGTTAGTGTCTTGTGAGGCTTTTGTATTTTTTAATGTTTGTCATGTCAATGCAATGGCCAATTTACAAAGAGCAAACGAATTTTTTCTGATTCGAAATGGATAATTGTATTGGTCAAGGAAGAAGGTAGAGATCTGATTTGAATTTAAAATGGGAAAGATGCATCCAGCCTATTCATGTAAAGTGATGGGAGCACTATGTTATGCTATTACAATGAGAAGAGTAAGATGATTAGTGACACAATCATATGCTTAATTGTTACATGTTCACAGCTAATTGGTGATGGACGTACTACATATTAGAATGTCTTAATAGAGCATTTTTATTTTCGTTGTTCGCTGCCCCTGGCTCTTTTGAGACATATTTATCTTGACATGTTGTTTAGTAAAATGTAAATAAATTGTTTATTCTATTGTATAGGGGTCATCAAACTCTATTGAGCGTCCTGTGATGAATGAATTCAACAATTCTGAAGAAACACATACCGATTGGCCGAAGTAACTTACAATTCTTGGATGGGACGACCCCACCGTAAAGTCGCCTCTACCTCTGAACTATTTTTTAGCATCCCTTTTCTGGGAAGGTTTCTATCTTTTCATCCAATGAACCAGGCAGCCGCCTTTGCCATCATTTTTCATCGCAGGAGAGTGACAGTGAAACTCTAGATTTGTCATCATTTGTTCCTAGCCATTTTGCTGCCTTGCAGCTATTTTAGTGAAAGATGTTGATTTTATGCCATTTCATTTTTTATATTCTTCTTATCATTAAAGTGCAAAATCTAGGGGATTGAAAACGTCATCATGTGCACATCGGATGTTGTGCTAAGGAAGAAAGCTTTTGATGTACTGGAAAGGGTTAGTGTTTTTGACTTAAGATGTCTGCTCTTGCATCACTAAACAGCAATGACTTGGCCGAGGAAATTGAAGCAGCGGAAGAGCTTTTGAAGCATAGGAGAGTGAGAGTGAAACTCTAGATTTCTCATCATTTGTTCCTAACCATTTTGCTGCGTTGCAGCTATTATAATGAAAGATGTTGATTTTATGCCATTTAATTTTCTATATTCTTCTTATCATTAAAGTGCAAAATCTAGGGGATTGAGAGCGTCATCATGTGTACATCGAATGCTGTGCTGAGGAAGAAAGCTTTTGATGTAGTGGAAATGATTAGTGTTTTTTGCTTAAGATGTCTGCTCTTGCATCACTAAACAGCAATGACCCGCTCAAGAGGAAATTGAAGCAGCAGAAGAGTTTTTGACGCATAGGTAAGGGGTTTTGGCTCCAATAGGTAAGGGGTTGTGGCTCCAAAATTGCCGAACTCATTATATGGCCAATATATGCTAATTTGCCTACAGATCTTTAGGCAAAGATATTTTAACCCACGCCAAAAGGTGCTGGTAAGGTGGTCATTGCGACAAATGGTTTTAAGGTTGTATTTATATTTGATTTGCGCAAAGCATAACTAGATACAGAATGTGGACAGGGCTCCCAACGTTTCACTTGGACAAAATGTCCGGACGAGGATAAAGCAATTCGCTTTGATGAATAAGTTCAAGAAGAAAGTTCTCAGAGTGAGTCCTTGAACATTGCCTTGTTGGATTTCATTGCTGTTCTTAGTACAAATGGAGATGAAGATGAATTTGGAAACAGCTATGGAACTCCTGACATTTAATACTCCACAGTTCCGCAAAAAGTCATTCCAATATAAACACCAACTTAGATCATTATGGACAGGAACTGGTTGATATTATACTCACCACGTGTTGGTGACGATGTGAAATTAAATCATCTCAAACATGTTTATGAAATTATATCTCATCTTTCGGTACAAACCATCAACACAAATAGAAGGATCATTCCGCCTAGTCAAATATTTAGAAGGAAAAAAAAAAAAAAATCATTCCGCGGCAGACCAATTTAGAGCAGCCTTAATTTTCTGAACGGTCGCACTAATGAGAGTGTTCACGGTCGCCACGGATTCCACGCTGAGCTGCTCTGGACCTGAGTGGCTGGAAACCAATATCTGGAACGCCACAGTGAGAAGTGTACCTGCTGGCTTGCTGGAGCTTGTGCTGGTCGAAGGTTTTGAACCCGGATTGGCCCGGCCATCGCTGGAGATCGTGAAGCCAGATGGAAGAATTTGCACTGTGGAAGTGTCCTCGCCGCTCAACGCGATGGTCATCGCTGTTGAATCGATAGGGGCATAAACCACCATACACGTCAAAGGGTCTATGCAACTCTCTTGAAGCATCAACATGTTCTCGGCATGCAGAGAAGTCTGTTCGACAAGAAATCGGTGTTAATCAAGTCCAAAACTAGTCAATTGTCATAAAGATGTGACCACCACATGCCAAAGGATACGTAAACTAGCTTGTAGTGCACGCAGCTTAATTTTCCTGTAATTAGCATGATGTTATTCCAACTCCATAATGGTGACCATTGTGTATGTGCAACATAATCCGACAAACGCACGAGAATTATTGCGGAAAGATGACAACTCCATTGCTTCTTCAACAAAAGGTAAATGGGGGATTTCGACAACCGCATGTTCTAGACCATACATGTCTCATTTATTGTAGTGTGACCTTCGTAGTTATTCTTGAAGATCTCGGGGTCTAGTTGACACACATTATGTACTTGCAAATTCAGGAATAGAAGATCTCTAGGAAAACCTGTGGACTGCTAAAGAGACAACTAGTCTCCCAATGAAAGGCTGTTGAATCTCTCATAATGTCAGTGTTAAGTTCCTCCTCTAATGGCGTTTCGGTAAATAGCATGCGAAGCAGTGAGAATATCACCTGAATAACTGAGATTGAGTTTCCATGATGAGTGCCACTCGGTATGCGTGCTATCTCTTGGACTGGATTTCCGTTGCAGAGTACATCCCACTGTCAAGGCATTTCTTCTACGTACATTTCTTCCATTAGAGCTGAGGCTAGCACCTTCCACCGGAACAGACAGTAGGAACTGGACTTTATAACACTTGTAATGGAGTCTCGAATTGTAGCTCCTCGGGTATGGATGGATTGTTGCTAGTTCACATACCTGCTGTAGCAAGGACGTTGGCAATGGACGGACAGCATTCTTCTCCTTCATCTCGGCCTGCACGTTTATCATTGGCTGAATAAAATCTCTGTTTGTTGCACCGCATTATAGCTCGTTACGTGGCTCATGGACTTTGATTGTTGTCATGTATAAAGAAGCTACAGCATACTCAGCATTCACAGAATGCTGACCACACTCCACAACCAGTAAAGTAAAAGCAATGCTAACCTCTCCCTTGTGTGATTTTAGTGCCTGACTAGCCCTCAGAAGATTCCGCCACTTGTCCTGCAGAATTCAAGTGTCAATCATCAAAATCATGTAAAAAAAGAATGTGGACTATGACTTTTATTGATATATAACACAATTAGTACTCTGAGATCTATGGGTGTCCTGTAGGCAGACGTAGCAAAGAAAAGCCTCTTTATATCTGTCCACTTCCCAGCTCCATACTCAGAGATACCATCAACTAACTTTGTCACCTCAGCAAGAGTCCACATTCTTTGATGCTTCCTCCGATCAATACCCTTCTTAGGTCTCCGCTCAACAAAGTCATCTTCAGATTCAGATGCAGAAGAATACTCTCCCAAATCATCTTCCTGAATATTGAAGATAGCATAAATCAGACAGATCAGCTCCTCCGAACTATCTTGCAAACCTAGAATTACGTGACCCACTTTGTGCAATACTTCAACTTCACTCTTCACTCAATTAAAACAATTATATCCAGCT
Organism: Eucalyptus cladocalyx; assembly: GCA_017140615.1. Classification (NCBI taxonomy): domain Eukaryota; kingdom Viridiplantae; phylum Streptophyta; class Magnoliopsida; order Myrtales; family Myrtaceae; genus Eucalyptus; species Eucalyptus cladocalyx. The sequence goes on from CM029519.1 coordinate 7,146,866, forward strand.
CAATTTATGTCTTATAAAAACAGTCTCCAGAATGAAATTGGTGTTTTAATGTGTAACCTAGTCCTAAGCCTTTAAACTAGGAATGATCATCACATTAATAACAACTTTACCAAGTAAAACAAACAGCGCTTTAAAGCACATGGAAATAGTGGACAAGCAACAATAAAGAATTAACATGTAACAGGTCAAAATTTTTCCTACCAAAAGGGGTTTGCGTTTCTTCAATCGTCTTCCCTGTAAGTGAGGGTGACGCAAAGTTTTGATGCTAGTCTCTTCTGGACAATCCTTCACAGGAACCGAAATTATTTCTCTAGATTCCACATTATGTAGCTGATCAGGAGTTCTAAAGATCACATGCTTCTTTGAATCAACAGCAAAAGGCTTTTGCTCTGGCCTAAGATGACTAGATTTCATATTTGCCGATTCCTCGATGTACCTCCGAGTAGGCTTTCTCTGTCTCTTTTGTGTGAGACACGCTACCAATCTGCTTTCTGCAGCAGGATTGTTTTTGTTTCGGCTTGACAGCAAACTAACAACACAATCTGGACTATTTTGCAGTTGCTCAACCTTTATGGAATCACGTGAAAGACAATTGCTATCCTCAGGACCAATTCTTCCTTGACTTGAATCGTCATTACAATTGAGTTCTGGATTATTTCCATCAGATGACTCTGACATTTCAATGGCACCATTAGTACTTCCACTATATCCCGGTGAATGACTGTCTGTACTAGAATTCCCCAAGCGGAGGCCATCACAGGGACCAACATCCAATGCAGAGACTTCTTGAGCAAGATCCATGTCTAATACAGAAAGACACCGTCATCAATGTCTTATTCATACAAAATTAGCATATGTTATGCTGACTTGGAATTACCTAAAAGATAATCTTCACATGCAATGGGAGGACCATCCATAGAATCGAGAACCTCCATATCATCAACTTCATCCAAAAATCCTTCAAGTCCCTGCTAAAAGTTCCCAATGCAAACATCAGCCACCTAAAGCAAAGGATATACGACGAGAATGATACAGTAGTAAGCAACTAGCATATTTGATTAAAGTACAGCCAGGGTGGAAATTGGATCTTTGATCTTGTAAGATTGAGGGAAGGATTGCAAATCAAATTCTCCAAAAGAGGGATTCAGAGTGTAAATGCAAGATTGGGGTATCTCTGAACAACTTAATACCTTTTGGTAATTCCTTTTCTCGTAGCATTTGAAATTTGAGTCAAACACCTGAAACCTATCATACGTACAGATATTGACAAATAGAGCAATCCAGAAATTTCCCAAAATTTTCCCAAACTTCAAAAATTTCATATCCTTTTCAAAATTTTGGAAGGAAAGCAGAAGCTACTTCTTCTTAAGACAGGACAAGCAGACCCTTAGAAAATCAATGTAAGGGATACGTACTCCAAGATTTAGCGCATCTCCTCCTTCTGGAGTAATGTAGGAATCCAGTCCACCTTGCAGAAAAGCATGCAACTTCTCTAGTTCCCCTCATCATTTAGCTCTTCAACCTGCAATAATAGGACATGTACATTTTAATTATGATGAGAACATTATACATCATGATTCATCTTATTGATAGAGGGAGTACTCACTGTTTTCTCAGCTACATTGATGGATTCATATTGCACAAAAGCATGCAACTGCATAAAATATACAATGTCAGATATTAAGGACCAATTTGGATTGACATTTACTTATTGCTTAATCTAAAATTCACGCACTTTGATTCTTTCAATCTGAAACTCCTTTAATTTTCACAACCCTTTAATGATGGCGCATAGACTCACATAAGATTTTTCATTATAGTTCAAAATTTGACAAATATTTTAAATTTTGGCGGAAAATAAAAAAATAGCTTTTGCTTTTACTTAAGTACAAACAAACATACCCTAAACTTTCATGAGCACACTTGACTATAAAAGAATATTGATTGTGCTTAATCAAAATTCAACAAGATAGGCTACAGATAATTATCTTTGTTGATATCCAATAGAAACGAACACAGAGACAAGGGCCACCAGACACTTCATCAATCCATGATTCTAAACTATAGAACAGAAGCTATATATTGAGATTACAAGCTACACGTAAAAATTGAGCATCAAAAACAAAATCATAAGGGGCACTGGTAGAGTAGATATTAAATCACCTTTGTTATTCTTGAGCGCCATGCTGCCTCTTCTACTTCTCGAATTTTTTTAGCCAATGATTTTTTTTTTCTGCCCAAGTCATCCAACCGAAAAATCAACAATTACAAAATCAATTATTCTTATTAATGTGAACATACTAGAAAATGGAATTACAAACGAACTATTTCATCAAACTAAAACTTCAAACCACCAATAGCAATAGTGTGAGAAAACAGCACTCTAAGAACACACACATAATCGCAGAGAACATATTTTACACTCCATCCTAATTTGTACGGCAGGCCAGGGATTCAAGGTCCGAGAAGGAAATATATCTGTTAACTCTATACCCCAGTTGATTAGAAATCAGATGTCTTTTTCCCTAGACATCCAAAAGGCACGCTATCCTATCAGTAAAAATTAAAGCCTCTTCCTCCATTTGCACAATTTGCATTTTATTGATGGGAAGTACCAAATTTTCTTCCCTAAAAGGATGCACAATGGGTAGAGGTTGCGTGTCCATCAATACACCAAGAACAATACCCTCATGTAGCAATCAAAAGACAGGGAGAAACGTGAAATTAGTCATCTTCACAAATTGGTCAACCTCTGTATGTCAAAGTAAGGATCGGGTCGGGTTAAAGACAGCGAAAAGTAAGGATGATTTGGGAAAAATTACTTTCAATGATGACATGACTCATGCAAATTATATGATTCTTGTAAAACTATAGGTATAAATAAACCGACAAACCTCAGAAATCATCATCACAACCCTCCACATAGTTTCTTGGTCAACTTGACTGCAAATATCAATCAAATCAAGCATGTTCTCCTCATTGAGAATTTATTCACTACACTAAGGAAAGAAAATGAAGATACACTACAATGTAATACCTTCTCCTGTCCTTGAGCAGGTCTTGGAAGACGCTCTGCTTCAATGTCATATTTTATTATTCTAAAGCATTCAAGCCGTTCCTCTATAAACAGTGCATAGGTGCGCACCCAGGCTGAACAATCCCAAGCTGCAACCATCCCAAAAACAGTGATAGCATCATATTCCATGTTTTAAAGATAAGAACAATGATTAGTGCAAGAAAATTAAAAGCTAATGCCATCAGAGAGAGAGGGGTAAACCTATGGGACTTGAGTCATCCTTAAAATTAGAAAGCTGAAGAATTAGTCCCCTCTGTGAAAAAGCCAAAAGCTGTTCCCGAAATGTAGGATCTCCCTCTCTCAAGAGTCTGTGAATAACTATCAGTGTTTTCAGTGCCACCTGTTAGAGCATGAAGAACTCAAGAACATTAGCAGGTTAATGAAATGTAACATCAAAAAACTGTATACAAAACGAAAATTCACATCAAACTAACTTCAAGACTTCATAAAGACATTGTGTCATTCATAATATACAAGTGAACACTAACTGTAATAGAATTCAAACTTCCAAAAGTACATGCTGACTGTTAAAAAATCAGCACTTGTAAAAGACGCAAATCAGTAGAGATAAGTAGGAAGGTTTTCCTTTACTGAGACTACCAGTAAATTAAAGATTAGCTCATCACAAATAACATAAGTTCCTCATTGTAATACCCACTAATATAACCAGAAAAACTTCTTTGATCTCACTTTTAGTTAGTTCAATTTCTGCTTCTGCCCCTACATGAAAACCTACCTTAAGGTGAAACAATGCAAAAAAAAATACTATACCACCCACCTTCACACCACAACTAATCTCCGGTTACACACCTCTCCTTCAAAACTTCACACCTGTAATCCACTTTCTTAACGCATGCTCACAAAGGGTTATTTCCTTTATGTTCAACAACTAACCCACACCATTTGCATCTCTTTCTATCAGCATCAATGCCTCTTCTCAACATATCAGGCCCTCGCATGGTGCACAGAGAGACTAGGCATAATAACACAAAAATAACATAGAAGTGACGACTATTTGAGGCAGCTCTTGTGGAAGATAAGAGTCACCGAGAGAACACAGGGTCATATCAACCGAAATTTCTGTAGAATGCTTTATTCTTGCCGAATGAAGTACGGTATATATTCTTAACTTTTCTGAGGTCTCAATTACAAGAGTTAAAAAAGTTAACCAGCCAAGCTCAGGTTACGTCTAGATGCACAAAGATGTTGCAAATAGATCCCATACAAAACCAAGCCCGAGCTAGACCAGTTCGACATCTTTCTCCCCACTCCTCCATCATGAAAGCTCGAATGCAGTAACAACTATGTACAATCCTTCAGTTGTGAAGGCAACACAAAGATCTCATGATGGATTATTCGCTCAAGGTGAATGTGAGTGTCCAACAACATAAGTTGCTGCTATTTAATTAAAAAAAAAATCCAAGCCTTATATTGATCGCTGCATTAAGATCACAAAGCCTACGAAGAAGAAACGGCTACCATTTCAAGCTAGAACAAAACCTTCAAAGTGCAATACGATCCACCTAAAAAGCTACGCTCTCAAACTCGTTCTCTCAATTAAAATCAATCGAAGCCACAATCTAATACATTCGAGGTTTACATGTAAGTAAGTGCAGCAGTGGCATCATTAGCATCGTGTCGGCGTAAGTTCATTACAAGTAGAATAGACTACGTGCTGCACTGCGCAATGAGTAGTTATATACAAAACCAATCAGGCTAAGCAACCGTAAAGAACAGTCGTTTTTCCAATCCAAACAACGCATAGATCCACGCCGAACCACATCGAACTAGACAGCATCCGATCTGAGCAACTACAAATTAAGGAACCGATCCGTACCGTCCAATTGTGCGTCTTGGTGAGCCTCCTGGAGAGGGCCTGGATACAGTAGGCGACGTCGGCCCGCGGGCGAACCGCCGAGGTCGCGAAGGCAATCTCTGCAATAAGACAAGAACCGCCAATCCACGATCATTTCACATCCCATCCACGCCACAAGCGCATCAAAAACAGCAGCGGCAGCAGCAGCAGGAAGAGAAAACTCTAATATTGATCGATCGGAGGAGGAACACTCACTGCGGAGGTGCCTCTCCTTGGGCGGGCACTCGACGTGGTTCGTCGCTTTGACTATGGCCACATCCAATTCCTATCAAACACCAAAAAAAAAAAAAAAAAAAAAGGCGTAAAATCTCCCGAAATAGAAAATGAGAAGAGAAAAAACAAAGCACAGAAGGAGGAAGAGAGAGAGAGAGAGGGGGAGGGAGAATGGAATCTCGATGGCCTGCATTATACTAACAGCATGATCTTGAAGAACTAAGTACGACAAAAAAAAAAAGAAAACGAACCTTCGAACGTACGGGAGTCGCCAATGGGGCGCCTATCGGTGGGGCTTGGGAAGGCGACGGCGGGAGGCGACGGCGTCAGCGGCGTCCGCGTTCAGGAGCAGGAGGCGCTTCGCGGAGGAAAGAGAGAAAGAGCGAGCAGAGCGAGCAGCGCGACCTTCGCTCGCGGAGAGGGAGGCCAAAACGCGAGAGCAGGGGTTCGTCGGCGTCGGGGTTGGCTAGTAAGGGCGCTCCGCAGAGAAAAGAGGGAGAGAGCGGAGCGCAGGTCACGAGAGGGAGGCGAAGGGGCGTCGGCGTCTGCGTTGGCGTCGGGCGCGTAGGCGGAGGCGAAGGCGGAGGCGGAGGCGGAGGGGCGTCGGCGTCGCGGTTTGCCGGAAGAGAGGGGCGACTAAGAGGACGAAAGAGAGATAAAGCGGACCAGAGGTCACGAGAGGAGGCGGAGGCGGAGGCTGCATCGGCGTCGGAGTCGGCGTCGGGGGCGACGGAGGCAACCGGCGGAGGCGGAGGCGGAGGTGGAGGGCCGTCGAAGGGGGGGGGAGAGAGAGAGCAGAGCGGACTTTATGTTTTGCTCGGGGTTGTCGCAATTTTGTTCTCCCTCCCCGCAACGGAACGGAGAACGGGGAGAGAGACAGAGAGGAGAGAGAGGAGAGCAGAGCGTCAGAAGGTGCAGAGAGGTGGGCCAGGGAGAGAGGAGAGAGAGAAGCTCCCGCGCGCTGGTTTGAAACGGAGGAGTGGCGACGTGGACTGACACCCGGACAGGTGTCACGCAATGAATGGTTCAGGGCACCGATTGCGTGGCACTGTTAGGGTACCCAATATTTTCCCAATATTTTCTCCTCCCCCGAGGGGCTTTTTCCAGCTTTTTGGGGACCGTTAGTGGGCCCCGCGTGAGGGGAAAAAGCAGATTTATGTGTGGGGTGCTGACGTGGCGATAAGCCTTGCTTATCTGAAGGAAAGGGAAAAGTATATGCAATGCAATGGCGATGTAGGTGCATGAACTTGGTGGTCGCGCATGGAGGTCCACGTGAGTTGAATACCTATGGAGAGAAGAAAAAAATCTGAAAAGATGGGCATGAAATGAGTGGAGTGGAGCGACTAGTCACGTTCTTTGTTTTTTTTTTTTTTTTTTTAAAGTCAAGAGACTAGTCGTGAAAGTGCGCGTGGGACCCTGTCAATATCCTTCACATTGAACCGTTCCACAGGATGGCCATTTCTTCCACAAAGAACAGTCATTGGAGCACGCCACGGACCACCTATATGTGCAGGTAACAATGTCAAGGCACCAACAAGTTGTGCCAACTCTCAGTCTTTCCTAGCAAAAAAAAAAAAAAAAAAAAAATTCCAGTGTTTCCTCAACGAGAATGGAACTTCGCAGCTCAGCAGATATCTCAAGTTTCAAGACTAGAGTGCTTCAATCACTCTTAGTCTTGGTTCTCTCTCTAGCCTTTGCCTTCCCTGCTTCGGCATCGTCACAGGGTATCAGTTTCAACTTCACAACTTTCAACGATAGTATCATTGAATGCCAAGGCAATGCGACGATCGATTTCCGGAAGTTCATCCAAATTACGCCCAGCAGTCCAAACAGCACGGGGTGGGCCACATACTACGAGCCGATGCGCCTCTGGGATAAGGCAACCGGTAACGTGGCGGATTTCACTACACAATTCACCTTTGCCATTGATTCGCCAAACAAATTGGTCGCCGATGGATTCACCTTCTTTCTTGTCCCCAGTGGGTCTCAACTCCCAGCTACCTCGATCGGAGGTGCCCTCGGTATTATAAATGCCCTTGATCCTCAATCTGCTCGGTTTGTAGCCATCGAGTTCGACACTTTTTACACCAGTGTTGGTGGTAACTTTGGCGGTGCGATCAATGACCGGCGCTGTTCAACAATTGGACAGAATGGTAAAGACTCACATATCGGTATAGACTTGAATAATCTCACTTCTGTGAATTCTACATGCGTTGATTGGCTCGAAGATAAAATCAGGAGCGGTGGGCAGATCAAGGCTGTGATTACGTACAATTCTAACACGCAGAACTTAAGCGTTCTCATGATGGACGCTAATGCCACGGGTACCGGCATAAATTCCACCAATATCCATCACAAAGTCAACTTCACTGAGCATTTGCCGGAGTGGGTGACTTTCGGTTTCTCGGCTTCCACAGGTAAGTTATTCGAGTCGCACACTATTATGGCATGGGAATTCAGATCTACTGTGCAAGTGGCTGGACAAAAGAGCAAGTCCTGGCTATGGCCTATATTAGGCTCAAGTTCTTTCCTTTTGCTCATTTTCTTTTTAGCCTTTATTTGGTTTCGTCACCGTTCAAAGAGCAAAAGAGCTGACATGAGTGGAGAAGAAGATGATCTAGTGATTGACGAAGAATGTGAGCAAGTGTCAGGCCCCAAGAAATTCACCTACAAGGAATTGGTCATGGCAACCAATAATTTCACAGCCGAACGGTTGCTTGGAGAAGGGGGCTTTGGTAGAGTATACGAAGGTTACTTGACCAACGTGAATGCTAATGTTGCCATCAAAAAGATTAACCCCGGGTCAAGACAAGGGATAAAGGAGTATGCTGCCGAAGTGATGACCATAAGCCGGTTACAACACAGAAACTTAGTCCAACTCATTGGATGGTGTCATGAGAAAAATGAATTCCTCCTTATCTATGAGTTCATGTCTAATGGGAGCCTTGATTCTCATCTATTCAAAGAACAATCTTTCTTGCCATGGGAGAAGCGATACAAAATCGTGCAAGGCATAGCCTCAGCGTTGCTCTACCTCCATGAAGAATGGGAACAATGCATTATACACCGGGATATAAAGTCCAGCAATATCATGCTCGATTATGATTTTAATGCCAAAATAGGAGACTTCGGTTTGGCTAGGCTAGTTGATCATGCCAAAGGGTTACAAATGACGCTGCTAGCTGGAACAATGGGCTATATGGCTCATGAATGTGTTTACATGGGTAAGGCTAGTAAGGAATCAGATGTCTATAGCTTTAGAGTCGTTCTATTAGAAATAACTTGTGGAAGAGAAGTCATCAAACCAAGGGCCAAGGAAGGCCAAGTCAGGCTTGTGGATTGGGTTTGGGAGCTATATAGAACCGAGAGGCTAATTGATGCGGTAGATCCGAAACTTGGTATGATTTTTGTGGCATCCCAAAATCTCATGGCAATTTCTAGAGGCATTACGACCTATGGAAAAGTGAATGGTTGTGTCGTTGAAGTATGTTGTGACCTCTAGACCAAAGAATTGTAATAGATTAAGGCCGAACGCTTTAATGGAAAGGTATCTTCTGTTCTTGGGTTATCATGGTTGGTGCTATAGGATGATTTGATAATGAGAATTTTGTTCTTGGCTATGCACTTTATGGATTTGATTTTTATGGATTAATGTTGCAAGTTTTTGGCCATATTATTTTTGTGATTAGGTATTTATATTAATGGGTAATTAGGGGATGATTAAAGGGGAAAAATTAGAGAAGAGTGGGTTGAATTTTAGGCCTAAGACCAGCCCCACCATTCGGCCCTTTTGGCCTGGCCCGCGAAGCCCAAAGGAAAGGAGCTGCTGTCGACCAAGGGGAGGAGGCCCGGCCCATCTTCTAGCCCATCATGTGCATGGGAAAAATGCCAAGTATTTTTCCCTTAGAGCCAAGTGGCATTAGCCATGCAAAATCCAATGATTTCAAATGATGAAGGGGAAAGAAAGAGAGGGAGAGTGAGCGGATTGAGAGAGAGAGAGAGAGTGAAATCGAGAGAGGGAGAGCGAGCGTGCGAGAGAAGAAGGGGAAGAGGGAGGCCGTTCGCTGCTGTTCGTCGCCGCCGTCGAGCCGCCGAGTCCCGCCTTGCCCCGCTGTCTTTGCTTGCTATGTTGTGCTTGGATTAGAGGCAAGTAGAGTCCATTAATCTACCCTTTTCTTGCTGTGTTATGTGTGTGTTGAATGGTAAATTTCGAATGTGGATGAAGTGTGAAATCTCGAAGCTATAAGAGTTGTGTTCTAGCCTAATGTTCTGTTTTCTGGAAAAACAGTCCGACCTTTGATGATTTCGTGAGGTGCATGCGATGTTCTAGTGGGAATTTGGCTTCGAATTATTGATGAAAGTTGTAGAGGACTTCTTGGAGAGTAACATAGAAAAATTTCAGAAGAAACGAACAAGTATAGACCGGTGAAACTATTTTTCTTTTAAGAAGTTAGATCTGAAAATCGTAATGCAGACTTAGTGTGATTCTGTGAATTTTATAAAATTTTCTGGTTGAAATTTGATCTCGTGTTCTTAATGAAAGTTGAATATGACATGTTAAGGAGTAACATACTAAAAGTTGAGAGGAAATGGATGAGTCTAAGTTGGTGAAACAATTTTTATCCGAAACGGTTAGATCTGGAATTTGATGTCGAGGGTTATGGACGGTTATGGTTATTATAGTTTTTAATCTATCACAAATCTGATTTCGAGTTCCCATAAAATATTTACTTCTGGATTTTTTCTATAACATATAAAAATTTCAGAATTTTTGGAGTCGATTTAGGATTTTTACTGAATTTGTGAATGAAACTGTGTATGGCAATATTCCGAAATTATAAAGACTGTGATGTGTGGACTGTACCGAATTGTGTGATATTCTTTTGATATGGTGTTCTTCACAAAATATTTTCCTCTAGATCTTGTATATAACATGTTGAATTTTTAGAAATTTATTAAGGCTGTTTACAAATTTTTCAAGAATTATGACCAAATGAGTGCAATATGTTTTTATCTGGAAATTTGCTGCATTTTCAAAAATAAATGAATTTGCTCAATGTGATATAATGTTTCGAGTGGTTGATTATGTTGCATATGTGGTGACATATGGCATGTTATATGACATCAAAAGCTGGTTGAGACGTTTGATATTGTTGCATCAAATGCCATGTTGAAATTGAGATACATATGTGAATATAAATTATGAAAATGATGATACCGTCGGAGGTGTGAGCTGACGATGCTCCGGGAGTGTCGGGATGCCCGGAGTGTGGGTGCCGGATGCCCGGAGTGTGTGTGTCGGATGCCCCGGGAGTGTCGGGATGCCCGGAGGTGTGTGCCGGAAGCCCTGGAGGTGTGTGCCGGGGGGATTCCTTGTGATGCCAGTTGGGGTACGGGATGCCCGGAGTGTGTGTGCCCGATGCCCGGAGGTGTGTGCCGGAGGCCTTCGCGATGCCAGGTTGGATGTGAGCGATAAATTATGGGATGTAAACATTGGTCCCTGGAAAGAAAAAAATGATGAGATCCTTGTGAAATATAAGAATTAAAATTGAATCATGTGCACGGGTGTATGCATATGGCATGGGATGAACCTCATGGGAATGCAAGCATGAAGTGCATGGTGGTATGTGCACGTTGCATGGTGATATATGCATGGCTGCTTGATGATACATGTATAAGTGCATGGTGGTATATGCACGTAGCATAATGATATATGCATGGCTACTTGATGATACATGTATAAGTGCATGGTGGTATATGCACGTAGCATGGTGATATATGCTTGGCTACTTGATGATATATGTATAAGTGCATGGTGATATATGCACGTTGCATGGTGATATATGCATGGCTGCTTGATGATGTAAGTACAAGTGCATAGTGATATATGCATGGCTATAAGGTGAGGTATGCTTGAATGCATGAATGATATGTGTTTTATTCATGATACATTGATTGTTCTGTTTGACGCATTGTGTAGTTTGATGGATCTTTACTGCTGAGTAGTTGTACTCACCCTTCTGGGGATTAACATTTCAGATTAGAAAGATGCCTTTGTCACCAGTCGCACGTGGTACTTATTATGGATTGCCCTCTGATGTTGAGGTGGAGTGCATGGAGCATTCCTGTGTTAGTGTACCTGGTCTGATGTTTGTTCGAGTTCGTGTCTTGATGATGTACGATGTGGGTCTGGCTGATGGTTCGGTTGTCCAAGAGTTTTTGTCTGTTCATGTCTAGCGTGGTGGAGTGATGCTAGGGATGCTGCCGCCGCCGCCGCCGCTGCCCGATGCACCGGGTTGGGTGTGATGGCGCGTATGATTGGTGGGAGCTGACACTTTTTGGGATAGCCGATGCTTGTTGATGGAGGGGTGTACATGTCCGATGTAGGGTTGAGTTCTCTTTTGAGTTATAGCCAAGTATAGTTAAAAATCTTGTCCTTTTGCTGTACCGACCTGAGATGCCCATCGTGAAAATGTAAATAAAAGTGACTCGGCTTTGTCTTTTCATTTGGTGCGTAGTTGGTGTGCATTGCATTATTGTTGTCTGGAGATGGGATAGGGAGATTAGATTATGCTTCCGTCATGTGAACTGTGCTGGGACCATTATATATATATATATATATAACCCCCCCAGGTTTTATGGACCCGCTGAAATTGAATTGGTATCAGAGTGGAATGTTATTAGGACAAGTGATAAGTACTTGTGGCGACCTTAGCGGATCGGGGGCCGTGCCGAGGGGGTGCCACAATTTCGATTGGAAGCAACTGGAGTGCTTGATGGTTGTAGGACTGTGGTGCGCTCATTCGGACTACACTGCCCGTCCTTCCATAAGAGAAGCATCAAACGTTCTCAACTTTAACGCTCCGGTACTTGCTCTCCCATCAAAATTGCCAGTCCCTACATACCTGGCACCTCTATCCGCATTCTCTACGGTATCAATTGTTTCGTCTCATGCCACCTTGACTAGCGGCGCTGAACTCTCCATGTTTACTACCTCTTATGTATAATCCTCTTATTCAGCTTCCTCTGCATTGCTCCAAAAATCAGTATGAGTTCCTACTTTCGGTATATGTTTTCCTCGAAATTTTATTTCAGATATTATTTGCTTCATATAAATTTCTTCATCCCTCCATGTTTAAACTTCCATTTGATCTCCTGGATTAAGTAAGGTACTATGTATCTTCTTTGATGGTTTTATTATGTGTTATCAATATAATTATTGGTAAGTTATTAGAGAGTTGTTGGAAAAACTAGTAACTGGTGATTTTTTTTTTTTGCCATTAATTATCAGAGAAACATCTAATTATATGGCTTAGCTCGAGATAAACATCTTTTAAGTAGTGATTAGGGCAATAAAAATTTATTGAAGGTCGAATGTAGGTCATGTTTAGATGCTCAACTGACAAATAGCCCATCACAACTGATGGCGGTAATTGTGTACGTGGAAACTTAGCTTAGGGAGTGAGATAAAGGAATTACATTACTCCAGACTCGTGGTTCAGGGTACTAAAACTATCATAAGCCATATTCTGCGATGACGAGCGGATAGATTCATGGCGGCTCTTGCCAGCCTCCTGGTGGGTCCGTCGTTGGGTGGCTGAGAACAACGGGTGTAAAGATGGCTTCCAGATGGTTGCGAGGGTCAGGGCCCTGCACGCATCGCGATTGTAATAAGAGACTCAATTGGCAGCCCACTGTGTCCTCTTGCAATTGGCCGGTGTTTTTGACCAAACAAGAAAAGCCTAATATCAAGAAAGAAGGGGCTCCGGTAAACCCAACCTTTTGGGAACACGTGTTTTCCTTTCCATTGTATAATATTGCTAATAATAACCAATAATCGGTTGTACTTTTCAATATTGGTAGTCATCTTCCGTTCAGCACCGTGCGTAAGCAGTGACTCGGTTTGATATTAGACCAATGCTAAACTTCTTAAACATGATTTACAAAATTGACACATGAGCGGTGCCCTGGACTATGGATAGTTCTTTACACGTTTACCATTCGTTAAAGTTTTGTCAATAAGAACCGTTAAAAATCTACCTATATGGACGCCAAAAAGCAAATAGTATTGACGTGGCACTCATATAAAATCAACTATTTTCCACCGATTTGCTTGACATGTCATTTTCAATGAAGACTTAGAAAAGTAAGTCAAGCATGCCTATCTTGATACCTAATGTCAATTTCAATGAAGAGTTGGAAAAGTAAGTCAAGTATGCCTGTCTTGATACCTAAATGACTAACGTTGAGTGTCATCATTTTGTACCACTTATTATCCCTAAAGTCTAACTAAGGGTTCATGAATACCGACACTCAAACCAAATCAACCATTTTCCACCAATTTGCTTGACATGTCAATTTCAATGAAGACTTGGAAAATGAAGTCAAGCATGCCTATCTTGATACCTCATGTCAATTTCAATGAAGACTTGGAAAAGTAAGTCAAGCATGCCCATCTTGATACCTCATGTCTTGATATTAAATGACTAGCATTGAGTCTCATTGTTCTATACTACTTACTTATTATCCCCAAAGGCTAACTAGTGGTTCACAAATAAAAGACACTCAAATCAAATCAACCATTTTCCATCAATTTGCTTGACATGTCATTTTCAACGAAGACTTGGAAAAGTAAGTCAAGCATGCCCGTCTTGATACCTCATGTCTTGATATTAAATGACTAGCATTGAGTCTCATCGTTCTATACCACTTATTATCCCCAAAGGCTAACTAGTGGTTCACGAATAAAAAACACTCAAATCAAATCAACCATTTTCCATCAATTTGCTTGACATGTCAATTTCAACGAAGACTTGGAGAAGTAAGTCAAGCATGCCCGTCTTGATACCTCATGTTTTGATATTAAATGACTAGCATTGAGTCTCATCGTTTGGTACCACTTACTTATTATCCCCGAAGGCTAACTAGTGGTTCACGAATAAAAGACACTCAAATCAAATCAACCATTTTCCATCAATTTGCTTGACATGTCAATTTCAACAAAGACTTGGAAAAGCAAGTCAAGCATCCCTATCTTAATACCTAAATGACTAACATTGAGTCTCATCATTTTGTACCACTTACTCAATATCCCCAAAGGTAGCATGCTAAAGTGACTAAAATCGGAAAATATTTTATCTTACAATATATTGCCAATTACAAAATAAATGGTTCGCGAAAGGGCTCATTCACTGGAAAATGATGTATAGTTGTAATAGGCATTGGTCTTGTTACATGAGTGAGTTATATTCAAGAATCGGTAATAGTTTGGCATATTGCTTTTGAAAACCAGCTTTATAAACTAGATTTATCAAGCCTAACATTTTGGGGGAGAAAAGGTCTAGCAGTTTTCAAAGGGATTGATTTTTTCATGCATGGCATGTATAATTAGTGCTTCGCAGTCTGGCAATTTTATTCTAATTAAATAGTTATGAAGTGTCTCCTCAACATATAATAATATTGTTATAAATATTAACGCGGAAATGAAAGGATCTTGCAAATAAGTTAATGTGATAGAACTAGAGAAATAAACAAGATACAATAAGGACAATATAGATTTTCAAAATTTGATTTGAGTATTAGCACCCACATCCATGAGAAGAGCCTGCAACAAACAATCTATTATAATCAAATAATCAGAGTTTATAATTCCTCATACACCCAAGTGTTTCTTGCACCAAAATTTAAGCTCAATGGTTAGTGGAGTAGCTATGTTTATCTCATGGAGTTTCATCTTTCTTGAAGACAAATTACATAAGTATCATTTAAAATTAAAAACTTAAAATTACCCAAACATGTTATTATATATAATATAATATAATATAATATAATATAAATGGGCCAGTGATGGACTACCTATCTAAGCCTAACATCTATATGTGTTCATCTATATAACATTGAAACTTGATCATGGACTATTTTATGTGAGCCATTGTGGACTATTTTCTTCTTTGCAAAAAAGATTGATCGGTATTCAATTTGTTCAATCTAATCCCTAATAATTTGGCAATTAAAAATTCTATTGAAGGTCAAGGGTCAAACATATGGCTCAATCATTGACGGTCAATTGTCGTTAAGCGAATAACCAAAGCCTAATATCGACAAAGTCTCCTAAACCCTTCGGATCAAAAAGGAAAAAGAAAGAAAAAAGAAGGGGGTCCGGTAGACCTAACCTTTGGTAATTGTTATTCTAGTACGATTTAAACTAGTGTTTTTCTTTGCATCATATGGTGTTACGATAACAAAGCAATTAATACGTCTAAGACAAGACATAATCAATGATCCTGTCTACTATTAGATTAGTGCTTGACTTATTAAAACTAATTTACTAAATTGGTACATATGTGATGCTTCGGATTGATAGCTCTTTACACAAGTGACTTATATTAAAGCATCAATAATAGCTTGACACATCGCTCTTGTAAAACAATTTTATAAAATCCAGCATTTTTATATAATTAGAGTCTATCATCTAGGACACATGTTTAATGACCAATGAAGGAAATCAAATCATTGAAAATTACCTAAAAAACCCAAACTTTATTTTATAGATGCTAATTCAATCATAAAATTCTCATTTTGACCCATGTAATCCTAATTCTTCTAACAATTTTTCAATATAATTTGTTCGGCCAATTGAGGCTAGCAATTGGTAATGACACCAGTTATTTTAGGAAAAATTACCAAAAAAGTCATAAATTTATTACAATTGTGCTAATTCAATCATAAACTTATTTTTTCACCAATTAAATCCTAAACCTTTTATAATTATTCCCGATCAGTCCATCCAGCCAAAATTGGCGGCCGGCGCCGCGAGCTTTTTCTAATAATATTTTATTTTATAATTATTTTATGAATTTTTTTCCTTTTTCCTTTTTTTTTTTCCCTCCTCCCTCTTCCTCCCTCCTCCTTCCATTGGCCGGCGAGGCGAGCCCCCGCCGGATCTGGTGAGGGCTTGCCTCGTGGTCGTCGGGCAAGGCAAGCCCTCGCTAGATCGACGAGGGGCCTCGCCAAACGCGACAGCGAGCCCCCTCGGCAGATCCGGCAAGGGCTCGCCTTGCGGTCGTTGAGCGAGGCGAGCCCTCGCAAGACGCGTTCAAGGGTGATGCGGACAAGCTTGCTCGACTACATCTCCTTGACAAGCTGCTGCGTCAGGATCGAGAGCTCAAGGAGGGGGGAGGGCTTTGTGGAGAGCTGGTCGTGCTACACGCAGAACCACACGTGCCCGCGGTGTGGGCCGAAGATGGTCCTGATCGCCATGGTCTTGGAGGGCGCAGGGCGCCACGGCCAGTAGGGACATTGAGCCGGCGGCGTCCCCCACGGATCCGTCGTCTTCCACATCGTCACTCCCATTCTGAACTCGAGCCCTCGCTAGATCTGGTGAGGGGGGCTCGCCGTCGCGTTTGGCAAGGGCTCGCTCCAAATCCGACGGGGGCTCGCCCCGCCCGGCGACCTCGAGGCGAGCCCTCGCCGGATTGCCTCGGTTCGGCGAACACCCCGGCCGGTCGCCGGAGCCAAAGGAAGGAGGAGGGAGGAGGGGAAAAAAAGAAGAGGAAAAAGGAAAAAAAATTCATAAAATAAAATATTATTAAAAAAACTCGTCGGCGCCGGCCAGATGCCACATTAGATCGGCCAGCCAATTTTGGTCGGATTGATTGATAAGGAATAATTATAAAATGTTTATGACTTAATTGGTAAAAAAATAAGTTTAGGATTGAAGTGGCACAATTACAATAGGTTTAGGATTTTTTTGATAATTTTCCGTTATTTTACGTGATAAAGTTGGCAATACAAGACATACGGCTTCTCAAAATGACGTCGTTTTAAGAAATTCTATAAGCTGTTTGATTTTTTAATTTTACTGTTAATGGTGTCAATCTTCATTCCTTTTTTAAAAAAAAAATTTATTGTTTTGATTTTTTTTTTCCTTACTGTTCGTCTCCTTCGGCCATGAGAAACCCTGAAACTCCTCGGGCATGGCTTATCGAGTATGATGGTCGGTTTTCGGCTAGTTGAGTTTGGGCGACCTGCGAAAGGAGATGATAGTGCCACCTTTTCTTTCGTTGGGCCTGTGGGTGGTCGGCTTCATTATGGCTTCTTCGAACTCCATTTTTGGATACCGTTTCTTGTCACTGAGGAGTGAGGAAGTGGGAAGGGGTCATCTCTCTCCAGCTTCACTAACGTATCCGAATCACGACGATTGAATTGAAGGAGTATGAGCGGAGCTGCAATGATTCGAGGGTTGGGAGAAGAATCGGACTGTTTTGCAGATTGTTGCGGCGCTGTTACTGAACACCGAAATGGAGAAGAAGGCCTGAGTGTCGATGGAGAGAGAGATAGTGATTGGCTTTATTTTTTTGTTCCCCATAATTAAAAAAAATAGAAATCCGTTTGGTAAATTTTTTGTTCTCAAAAATAAAAATCCATTTTTTTTTCGAGAGTAAATTTGGAACAAAATCAATAAGTAGAAAAAGTTGCTTCTTGTTATCCGGAATAATTCCTATAATCAAGTATAATTTTTCTTTAATTCTCTTTTCATTTTTTCTTTTCTCCTTCTCTCTTTTTCTTCACTGGTCACTGCCAACCACCACCGTTGTGGTCAGCGACCGGTTAGGTGAGGTATGGCAAGCTCGCTTGGCCTAGTCATATTTGGGTGAGGCCCAGCCAACGCGAGGTTGGACCTTGAGGCTGACCTTGCACTGCCTGGGTGAGGCTAAGCCTTGCAGTGGCCAAGCAAGGTTTGGCAAGTCCGACAAACTCGCCGGACCTCGCCTAGCTAGTCATCGGCCATTACCTTGGCTGGCCACCGGCTACAAAAAGGAAAAGAAGAAAAAGGAAAAAGAAAAGAAGAAATATATAATAAAAGTTTTAAAAATTAAAAGAAACAAAAAAAATTAAAAATCTTACCAAACATATTTTTATCTCCGAATAGAAATTTGGATAGTTATCAAGTGTCTTCAAATACTTAGAATTGTTTCCGGGAACAAAATTAAAAAAAAAATCATTTTTTTAGCAAAAATTGTTCTTGAGAATAAAATGGTTACCAAATGATCCCTTACTTAGCTCTTGTGATTGCACACCTTTGCGGCGTGGTAGCAGTTTCTTCCTTCACAAGTTCATGGGTGGTTGATTTGCAAATAGATGATGTGATATAATATGTATATTTAAAATAAATCATGTAATCAGTTTTATCTACATGACGAAAATATACTAATTCAATGGAAATGACTTAGCAATTGAATTAATATTTATTACTATTAGATGTAGGAAACATTAAGACATAATAAATCTCTATAAAAGTGAAATAATGTGAAAGTGTTTTTTTCTTTGGTTAGTGGAAAATAGATACGTTTGTCTTGTGGAGTCTCATCTTCTTCTTTTTCTTTAATATACCAAAAGTTAACAATTACATAAGTGTTTCACTAAAAAAAAACCACAAAAAAGGAAAAAGAAATAGAAAAGACAACGTGATCCCTTTGTCATTCAGGCGTTGTCTAGCCAAAGGTTCCAACCAGTACAGTCATTTCCAACCCTTTGGCGTGGTGGACTAACCAGGCCAAGTCAAAGTCCTCTAATTTCGCACAGAAACACGAATCAAGCACAATGTTGATAGGATTTTATGTCCTTATGAACAACGCAGCGTTCGCATTCTTCGTCGATACATGACAATGTCGAGGATATTCGTTGTTCGATTCAGTGCCTCTTTTCCCCATCTTGAAAAGCTTGATCTATCCTTGAACGGATGAGAGTCTGAGCTACTGGAGACGAAGGGAGGAGTTCCCTTTTTCTAGACGCGATAATTAGAAAGAGAACGATCTCCAGCAACCTTTCTGTTTCTTGGATTTTTCCTTTTCTCAAGTATAAGCAAAATGTCAAAAGTTATTTCTTTATGATGGAAAACAAAAACAAGTTGCTTTCTTCCCTAAATTTAGGAACTTTCGAAAAGAAGGGAACTGAACAGGAACGAGAAGGATTATTCTTTTATTGGTTTGAAACAAAAAGTCTAAAGTTGAACAAGTTGTAAATCACCTCTTTTCAAAAGAGAGACACATGACATTACAAATGCGGCAACATTAGAACATGGTTGTGAATGTTTCAACCATCATGTGCTATGATGCGACGTGGGTTTGAAGAACGACAGCGATTGAGGATTAACATCGCTCGTGCAAATTTACCGGAGGGGAATCGTAGGCAACTGCGGAGCTGTGGAGATTTTCCATTCGCTTAGTTAGTTGAATTTCTTTAATTGGAGAATTTAAAATTACCAGCCTTTGGCATAACTAATCGTAAGAAAAATGAAAATTAATATGGTTATGTTTTAGAAATGTAGAATGCAATAGGAAAAATTAAATATAGGTATTCAACTCTTAATGGACTGCATGAATTAAAGAAATGGCGGAAAATCAGTGTCATACAAGAAAGCAGCAAGGGAAAATGATCGATTGATACGTGATTCGTTCAATCTAATCTCCTAATTAGTTTATTACATCATGTTTTAAACTTTGGTTGGCTCTTTACACAAGTTATATTCAATCATCAATAATAGCTTCACACGTTGCTCTTGTAAACTGTTTTATAAATCGGATTTTATAGAATTCCAACATTTTTATGTAATTAGAGATTATCCTTTAGAGCACATGTTTAATGACGAATGGAGGAAGTCTAATGGGATTGGTTTTGTCTGGAAAAATTATTCAAAATGTCCTAAATTTAATATAAGGATGTCACAATGTAGTTCTAAATCTTTTGACAATTTTTCAATATGGTTCATTCGGCTAATTTAAATCAATAATTCTTAATTCGCAATCTAATTAGTACCAACCATTCTACGTGATAAGACTGGCAAGTTTATGCCTATGACTCCAAACAAAGTTATTTTAAGAAATTTTATAAGCTTTTTTTTTTCTTTTTACCGTCAATGGTCTCAATCTTCGGTTTTGTTTTTGTTTTTGTTTTTTTTAAAGCGTTTTACTGTTTTGATTTTTTTCTTTTATCCTTTTCCTTACTGTTCATCTTCTTCTTATTCTGCCCCACCGTCACCGCACACTATTGGCGGCTTCACCGGGACCTCGGTGATGGCTGGCGACCGTTGCGTAGATCTGAGCTGGCTATGAAAAACCCCGAAACAGGGCATAGGAACTCATCGGGCATGGCTTCTCGACTATGATGGTCGGTTTTATTCATTGGGTAGTTGGGTTCGGGCGACCCTGCGAAAGGAGATGATGGTCCCACCTGTTGAGCTCAGGGCCACCTTTTCTTTCGGTGGGCCTCTGGGTAGTCAGCTTCGTTATGGCTTCTTCGAAATCCATTTTTGGAGACTGTTTCTTGTCACCGAGGAGTGAGGAAGTAAGAAGAGGTCATCTCTCTCTTCAGCTTCACTAACGTATACATTCATCATGATGACTGGAATTGAAGGAGTATTAGTGAAGCTGCACGAGTCGTGGGATGGAAGAAGAATCGGATTGTTTTGCAGATTGTTGCGGCAATGTTACTGAATGCTGAAACGCAGAAGAAGACAAGAGTCTTAATGGAGAGGGAGAGGTGGTGATGGTGACAGGAGGCGATTTGATGGTGTGAGGCGAGTGGGATTTCATTACTTCGCTTGCGGAAAAATGGAACCAAGCAGAGAGGACTCAGATGAGAGATTAAAATTGCAGATATGGGCAAGGGCCGCGACCCGTCATTTCTGACGATGGTGCGGGCCACATAAAAAGAAGATGAACAGTGATGTCTTCTTGGCAATGAAGTGGTGTGGAAAAGATAAGAAAAGAAAAGGAGAAATAAAAGAAAAAGTTCAGAAATTAAAAAAAAAAAATGCTAAACCTGGCCATTTCAGTTCATTTCTTCTACGTCAGTTGTCAGCAATGCCAAGCTGGAGGAATTAATTTCAATCGTGTTCCTTTTTTTTCCTTTTTTTCAAATCAAGAGACTAGTCATATTTTCAAATCAAGAGACTAGTCATATTTTCTAATCAAGAGGTTAGTTGTTGGGGAAGCACGTGTGAACTTTGTCAATTTTGTCTGCATAGAACCGTTCCACGGTCGATAGCAAGTTCTTCAACAAAGAAAAGTGCTTGGAACATGCCACGGACGCCTATATGTGCAGGTAACGACATCAAGGCCCCAAAAAGCGGTGTTAACTCCTCAGTCTTTCCTCAACGAGAATGGAACTTCACAGCTCAGATATCATTAATTTCAAGACCAGAGAGCTTCAATCACTCTTAGTCTTGGTTCTCTCTCTAGCCTTTGCCTTCACTGCTTCGGCATCGTCACATGGCATCAATTTCAGCTTCCAGACTTTCAACGAAAGTATCATAAAACTCGAAGGCCATTCAAGTTATGATGGGAGCTTCATCCAACTTACGAAGTCCAGCACTGAACGCGAGACGCTCTATTGGAGCGTGGGGTGGGCCACGTACCGCTAGCCTATGCGCCTTTGGGATAAGGCGACCGGAAACGTGGCGGATTTCACCACCCATTTCACCTTTGTCATCAAATCGAGCCACAGCACGGATTTTGCTGATGGATTGACCTTCTTTCTTGTGCCCGAAGGGTCTGAATTCCCAGGCAACTCGTCGGGAGGACAACTTGGTCTTGAAAGTCTGCAACGCAGTCCGCCCAGCTCTGTTTTTTCATTTGTAGTCATTGAGTTCGACACTCGCTACAATGCCGGTTTCGACCCAAATTGTTCACATGTTGGTATAGACTTGAATGATCTCGCTTCCATAACTTCAAGCTGCGTCGATTGGTTCAATGATAAAATCATGAATGGTGGGCGGATTAATGCTACGATAGCATACAATTCTAAAACGCAGAACTTGACCGTTCTCATGATAGACGCTGACGCCACGAGTACCAACATAATTCCTCCGCCATCCATTATATAGTCAACATGACACAGTATTTGCCGAAGGAGTGGGTAAATTTCGGTTTCTCGGCTAGCACAGGTTTGTCGTTCGAGTTGCACACTATTGAGGCATGGGAATTCAGCTCTAACGTGCACGTGGCTGGAAAAAAGAGCAAGTCATGGCTGTGGTCTATCTTAGGCTCAGGTTCTTTCCTATTGTTCATTCTTGTTGGAGCCTTTATTTGGTTTCGTCACCGTTCGAAGAGCACGAGAACAGACATGAGTGGAGAAGAAGATCATCTAGCGATTGACGAAGAATTCAACCAAGTGTCAGGCCCCAAGAAATTCACTTACAAGGAATTGGTCGCGGCAACCAGTAATTTTGCAGTCGAGCGGTTGCTTGGAGAAGGGGGCTTTGGTAGAGTATACGAGGGTTACTTGACCAGCATGAATGCTAATGTTGCAATCAAGAAGATTAACCCAGGGTCAAGACAAGGGATAAAGGAGTTTGCTACTGAAGTGATGACCATAAGCCGGTTACGACACAAAAACTTAGTCCAACTCATTGGATGGTGTCATGAGAAAAAAGAACTCCTTCTTATCTATGAGTTCATGTCTAATGGTAGCCTTGACTCTCATCTATTCAAAGAACGATCTTTCTTGCCATGGGAGAACCGATACAAAATCGCACAAGGCATAGCCTCGGCATTACTCTACCTCCATGAAGAATGGGAACAATGCGTTATACATCGGGATATAAAGTCCAGCAATATCATGCTCGATTCTGATTTTAATGCCAAAATAGGAGACTTCGGTTTGGCTAGGCTGGTTGACCATACCAAAGGGTTACAAACAACGATTTTGGCTGGAACCATGGGTTATATAGCTCCTGAATGTGTTTACACGGGTAAGGCTAGCAAGGAATTAGATGTCTATAGCTTTGGAGTTGTTCTATTAGAAATAACTTGTGGAAGAGAAGTCATCAAGCCAAGGGCTGAGGAAGACCAAGTCAAGCTTGTGGACTGGGTTTGGGAGCTATATGGAACCGAGCGGCTACTTGATGCGGCAGATCCGAAACTTGGTATCGATTTCGATGGGAGGCAACTGGAGTGCTTGATGGTTGTAGGGCTGTGGTGTGCTCATCCGGACTACACTGCTCGTCCTTCCATAAGAGAAGCATCAAACGTTCTCAACTTTAACACTTCAGCACCTGTTCTCCCATCAAAATTGCCAGTCCCTACATACCCAGGGCCTCTATCCACATTCTCTATGGTATCGATTCCTTTGTCTCATGCCGCCTCGACTAGCGGCATTGAATGCTCCACATTTACTACCTCCTCTGTATCTTATTCAGCTTCCCCTGCATTTCTCCAAAATACAGTATGAGTTCCTACTTTCGGTATATGTTTTCCTCGAAATTTTATTTTGGATATTATTTGCTCCACATTTACTACCTCTTTTGTATCTTATTAAGTAAGGTAGTATGTATCTTCTTTGATGGTTTTATTATCTGTTATCAATATGATTATTGGTAAGTTATCAAAGAGTTGTTGGAAAAACTGGTGACTGGTGATTTTTATTTTTTTTTTGCCATTAATTATCAAAGAAACATCTAATTATATGGATTAGCTTGAGATAAACATCCTTTAAGTAGTGATTAGGGCAATAAAAATTTATTGAAGGTTAAACATAGGTCATGTTTAGATGCTCAACTGACAAATAGCCCGTCACAATTGATGGTGGTAATTGCAGATGTGGAAACTTAGCTTAGGGAGTGAGATAAAAGAATTACATTACTCTAGACTCGAGGTTCAGGATACTAAAACTTAACATGAACTATCATAAACCGTATTCTGCACATGCAAAGAGATTCGCATTGATGACCAGCGGATAGATTCACGGCGACTCCTGCCAGCCTCCCGGTGGGTCTGTCGTTGGGCAGCCGAGAACAACGAGTGTAAAGATGGCTTCCAAATAGTTGCCAGGGTCAGGGTGCTTTGCGCGTCGTGATTGTAATAAGAGACTCAACTGGTAGCCCACTGTGCACTCTGGCAATTGGCCATTGTTTTTTGACCAAACAAGAAAAGCCTAATATAAAGAAAGAAGGGGGTCCGGTAAACGGAACACGTGTTTTCCTTTGCATCGTATAATATTTCTAATAATAACCAATAATCGGTCGTACTTTTCAAAATTGGCAGTCATCATCCGTTTAGCACCGTGTGTAAGCAGTGACTCGCTTTGATATTAGACCAATGCTAAACTTCTTAAACATGATTTGCGAAATTGACACATGAGCGGTGCCTTGGACTATGGATAGCTCATTACACATTTACCATTCATTAAAATTTTGTCAATGAGAACTGTTAAAAATCTACCTATATATGGATAACAGAAAGTAAACGGTGTTGACGTGGCACGCATATAGCTTAAGTGAAATAAAAAATAATGTTTTGGCTGATAATTGTTTAACAAAACTTTGATGAATCATACACGTGTCACATAAGTACAAGTTTTGAGTTTTTTTATGTCACAAGAAAAAGTTTAAGGTAAATTTGTCACAATAAATATAATTTAGGGTTTTTGATATTGTAAGAAAATTTCAGGATAATGGCATCACACATAATTTGTAGTTTTTTATGATTTCTTTTCCCTTTATACAACCGTGTTCTCTCTCTTTTTTTCCTAGTCTAAAGTCTAGTCGTCAGGGAACCTCTGTGGACCATCTCATTTTCGTGTACGTTGAATCGTCCCGAAAATTGATCGCAAGTTGCTTAGGAACCAAAAGCCTAGGTCATTAGGACCCACCATGTTTACCTATATGAGCATGGTTCACTGTTGAATCATGCTGGAATTAGAAGGATAGTATGATAAAATCTTAGTTTGTCCAAAGGAGATGGTGCCTATAAGTAGGTCTTCGAAGACAAAAACCGAATAAGTCAGACTACTCGGTCAGAATTAGTAGCCCAGCGGGGGCATAACGCATTTGTTCTATATCGGAACATGTAGGAATATCGTGGAGGCCTCTACAACACGATGCTATCCAACCTAATCGAAAGAGACGGGCATGATAATTCTAGAACAAGTTGTAATTTTGATGAGCTTTCCGAGTCACCTGAATCTTCAACCCTATCAAAGGGGTCGTGTATCTGATATTTAGAGCTTCTCTTTTCTTGGCCAGTTTGTGACTTATCCGTCTGTCCAACAATCGGGAAATTTCTCCGTTCTAGTTCTTTTGTATTTCAAATTTGTTCGTGTGAACGAACTAAATCTCTCATCGTTTTGTCGGGATCTAGTTTCTAAGAGCGTTTATGGAATTCCTTGGAAGCGTGACGTAATTTGTGGTTGGGTAAACTCAAAATTGTATTGCTTATATATCATTTGTCTTGAACAATTTCCATTTTGCGCATTGAAACCTTGGTATCACACTCCGTTTCAGCATCGATTTAGGGCCCAAAAGTGGGCTGAATACACGCTGTACAAACTACTCCATGGTCTGGACAATGGGCATTCAGCCCATTGTTGGTCTCTTTAGAGCTTTCCTGCATCAATTTTCAATATTCCTTCGCCCCAAAGCTCATTCTAACATCCAATGACATACCATTCATTCATTTGGACCCATTTATTTGGTGAAAAATATTTTTTGAGAAAACATTTTACTCATTATCCGGCATTTGAATACTTAGGAAAATGAGTTAAAAGAAAATGTTTTTTGGGTCAATGGAAAATCTATACTTAATTTAGAAAAATGATTCTCTTAAAAAAATTGAAAACTATTTTTCAAAATATGACTAGATATTGGTTCTTAGATTAGAAACTTTACGCTTAGGTATGGGAACCCAAATGCTCATTCTTTCGTTGGGCCTGTGGGTGGTCGGCTTCATTATGGTTTTGAGACCATTTCTCGTCGCTGAAGAGTGAGGAAGTGGGAAGGGGTCATGTCTCTCTTCAGCTTCACTAACATATCCGAATTACGACGATTGAGTTCAAGGAGTATCAGTGAAGCTGCAATGAATCGAGGGTTGGGAGAAGAATCGGATTGTTTCGCAGATCGGTGCGGCCATGTTACTGTACACTGAAACGGAGAAGAAGACCTGAGTGTCGATGGAGAGGGAGAGATGGTGATGGTGAGAGGAGGCGATTTAATGATGTGAGAGAATTGAGATTTCATTACTTTGCTTGCGGAAAAAAAATGGAACCAATTAGAGAGGAGATACAGAGGTTGCGGGATGAGCGAGGGCGGCCACGTAAGAAGAAGATGAACAGTCTTCTTGGCAATGAAGTGGAAGTAGATGAGACATAAGGAAGAGGATCAATAATGGTGTGGAAAAGAAAAGAAAAAGCGAAAAGAAAAGGAGAAATTAAAGAAAAAAGGTTAGATAATTATAAAAAATTACGAAATCACATCATTTCAGTTCTTATCCGCCTAAATAACAAAGCAAACAAAGAGATAGAGAGAGGAGAGAGAAAGTAACCGACTGGCTATCATCGTACTTTGGATTCTAAAAAATAAGTAGGATTAAACTCTTATTTAAGCAATCGCTTAGCTTTCAACATACACCAAAGCAAGATCAGATGTACCATTTTCCACTTAATTTTACAACTAGGTATGACATATGGTATTAGAGGATCGTTGCACATAATTCTACCACATATAAAAGCATAGAAGGATTTCTCCTTTCTCTTCCTATTTTCTTTTTGGCCAACTATTTCCCTATTTATTTACTCGTTAATTTATTTTACCTTCTTTCCAGCCACCACTACACGACGAGGTACAAAGAAGAGAAGCCCACTTAATGAGCTGCACACATCTGCTTCCAAAAAGCCCTAGACTTTCTTTTGGGCCAGGAACCTGGGCCTCGAGCCCATAATTATGAGGCCCAATTCTTAATTAGATGATCACACCCATCCCTCTTTTTCTCCCAAATTGCATGATTATCAAGATCACGCTTTAGAGAAAACATTCTAATTTTTTTAATAAAAAATTTAAAATAATCGATCGATCCATATCCCCCGGCGGATCATATGATCAAATCAAAGATGCATACGGCCGCTGCGCCATCACATGCAAGATAAGCTTAATCTAATTGTATATCGTGATAGAAATTTCTTTAATTACCCACGACACAATACACCACTTACAAAAAGTAATTAATTAAATTAAATTAAACGATGCCTTGGGAAGCAAGAAATCTCAGTTGACTTTTTGGCACCAAAAAGTAATTAATTAAATCCAATTAAAAAGAAAGGAAACGGCAGGAAGTGGGCCCCGCGTGGGTGGGGAAAAGGGCTTTTTATTTGTGGGCTGCTGACGTGGCGATGAGCCGTGCTTATCTGAAGGAGGGGGAAAAGTATATGCAATGCAGTTGCGATGTAGGTGCATGAACTTGGTCGCACAAGGAGGTCCACGTGAGTTTAATACCTATGGAGAGAGAAAAAAAAAAAAGATCTGAAAAAGATGGGCAGTCGTCATGGAAGCGCGTGTGGGACCCTGTCAATAACATTGAACGTTCAAGGCATTTCTTCCCAAAAAGTTGTCACGGACCACCTATACTCAAAAAGTTGTCAATCTTTCCTAGCAAAAAAAAAAAAAAAAAAAAAAAACTCCCAGTGTTTCCTCAACGAGAACGGAACTTCGCAGCTCAGCAGATATCACAAGTCTCAAGACCAGAGAGCTTCAATCACTCTCAGTCTTGGTTTTCTCTCTAGCCTTCGCCTTCACTGCTTCGGCATCGTCACAGGGCATCAATTTCAACTTCCAAACTTTCAACGATAGTATCATTGGACTCCAAGGCAATGCGACGATTGATTCCTCAGCACTTCATCCAAATTACGCAAAACAGTAAAGCCCAGACCTTGTTAAACAGCGTGGGGTGGGCCACATACCACGAGCCAATGCGCCTCTCGGATAAAGCAACCGGTAACGTGGCGGATTTCACTACACAATTTACTTTTGCCGTCAATTCAGAAAGCAAATCAATTTTCGCCGATGGATTCACATTCTTTCTTGTTCCCTATGGGTCTCAACTCCCGAACAACTCGTTCGGAGGTGCCCTCGCTATTATAGATCCCCTTCTTCGTCCTCAATTTCCTCCGTTAGTAGCCATCGAGTTCGACACTTTTCACACCAACCGTGATGGTGTGGCCGTGGACCCAAATTGTTCAACAGATGCAAATAACGGTCGTGACTCACATATCGGTATAGACTTGAATAATCTCACTTCTGTGGAATATAGTTGCGTCGATTGGTTCAATGATAAAATCATGATCGGTGGGCGGATCAAGGCTATAATTACGTACAATTCTAGCACACAAAACTTAAGCGTTCTCATGATGGATGCTGATGCCCCGGGTACCAGCATGAATTCCTCTGCTATCAATTACAAAGTCAACTTGGCTGACTATTTGCCGGAGTGGGTGACTTTCGGTTTCTCGGCTTCCACAGGTTCGCTGCTTGAGTTGCACACTATTATGGCATGGGAATTCAGATCTACTGTGCAAGTGGCTACAAAAAAGAGCAAGTCATGGCTATGGCTATGGTCTATCTTAGGCTTAGGTTCTTTCCTTTTGCTCCTTCTCGTTTTATCCTTTATTTGGTTTCGTCACCGTTCGAAGAGCAAAAGAGCTGACATAAGTGGAGAAGAAGATGATCTAGTGATTGAGGAAGAATTCGAGCAAGCGTCAGGCCCCAAGAAATTCACCTACAAGGAATTGGTCGCAGCGACCGGTAATTTCGTAGTTGAACGGTTGCTTGGAGAAGGGGGCTTTGGTAAAGTATACGAAGGTTACTTGACCAGTGTGAATGCTAATGTTGCAATCAAAAAGATTAACCCAGGGTCAAGACAAGGGATAAGGGAGTATGCTGCCGAAGTGATGACCATAAGTCGGCTACGACACAGAAACTTAGTCCAACTTATTGGATGGTGTCATGAGAAAAAGGAACTCCTCCTTGTTTATGAGTTCATGTCTAATGGTAGCCTTGATTCTCATCTATTCAAAGAACGATCTTTCTTGACATGGGAGAAGCGATACAAAATCGTGCAAGGCATAGCGTCAGCATTGCTCTACCTCCATGAAGAATGGGAACAATGCGTTATACATCGGGATATAAAGTCCAGCAATATCATGCTCGATTCTGATTTTAATGCCAGAATAGGAGACTTCGGTTTGGCTAGGCTGGTTGACCATACCAAAGGGTTACAAACAACGGTTTTGGCTGGAACCGTGGGTTATATGGCTCCCGAATGTGTTTACACGGGTAAGGCTAGCAAGGAATCATATGTCTATAGCTTTGGAGTTGTTTTATTAGAAACAACTTGTGGAAGAGAAGTTATCAAGCCAAGGGCTGAGGAAGGCCAAGTCAGGCTTGTGGACTGGGTTTGGGAGCTATATGGAACCAAGAGGCTACTTGATGCGGTAGATCCGAAACTTGGTATCGATTTCGATGGGAATCAATTGGAGTGCTTAATGGTTGTAGGGCTATGGTGTGCTCATCCGGATTACACTGCTCGTCCTTCCATAAGAGAAGCATCAAACGTTCTCAACTTTAACACTTCAGCACCTATTCTTCCATCAAAATTGCCAGTCCCTACATACTTGGGGCCTCTATCCACATTCTCTATGGTATCGATTGCTTCGTCTCATGCCACCACGACTAGCAGCATTGAACTCTCCCCATTTACTCCCTCTTCTGTATAATCCTCTTATTCAGCTTCCTCTACATTGCTCCAAAATACAGTATGAGTTCCTACTTTCGGTATATGTTTTCCTTGAAGTTTTATTTTGGATATTATTTGCTTCATATAAATTTCTTCATCCCTTCATGTTTAAACTTCTATTTGATCTCCAGGATTAAGTAAGGTAGTATGTATCTTCTTTGATGGTTTTATTATCTGTTATCAATATGATTATTGCTAAGTTATCAAAGAGTTGTTGGAAAAACTGGTGACAGGTGATTTTTTTTTTTTTTGCCATTAATTATCAGAGAAACATCTAATTATACAGTTTAGCTCGAGATAAACATCCTTTAAGTAGTGATTAGGGCAATAAAAATTTATTGAAGGTTGAACATAGGTCATGTTTAGATGCTCAACTGACAAATAGCCCGTCACAACTGATGTCGGTAATTGCGAACATGGAAACTTAGCTTAGGGAGAGAGATAATGGAATTAAACTACTCCATATTCGAGGTTCAGGATACTAAAACTTAACATAAACTATCATAAACCATATTTTGCGCATGCAAAGAGATTCACATTGATGACCAGTGGATAGATTCACGGTGGCTCCTACTAGCCTCCCGGTGGGTCCGTCGTTGGGTGGCTGAAAACAACGGGTGTAAAGATGGCTTCCATATGGTTGCGAGGGTTAGGGTCCTTTGCGCGTTGCGATTGTAATAAGAGACTCAACCGGCAGCCCGCTGTGTACTCTAGCAATTGGCCGCTGTTTTTGACCAAACAAGAAAAGCCTAATATAAAGGAAGAAGGGGGTTCGGTAGACCCAACCTTTTGGGAACACGTGTTTTTTTCCTTCGCATTGTATAATATTGCTAATAATAACCAATAATCAGTCGTACTTTTCAAAATTGGCAGTCATCTTCCGTTCAGCACTATGCATAAGTAGTGACTCGGTTTGATAGTAGGCCAATGCTAAACTTCTTAAATTTTGATTTATAAAATTGACACATGAGCGATAGCTCTCTACACATTGACCATTTGTTAAAGTTTTGTCAATGAGAACTGTTAAAAATCTACCTATATGGACGCCAAAAAGCAAACGATGTTGACGTGACACTCATGTAATTTAAATAAAACAAAAACAACGTTTTGGCTGATAAATATCTAATGAAACTTTGATGAATGGTAAATGTATCACATAGTGCAAGCTTTGAGTTTCTTTATGTCACAATTAAATGTTTAAGATAAATATGTCACAATAGGTATAGTTTAGGGTTTTTGATATTACAAGAAAATTACAGGATAAATGCACCACACATAATTTGTAGTCTTTTTTATGAATTTTTTCCTTTTATACAACAGTGTTCTCTCTCTTTTTTTCCCTAGTCTAAAGTCTAGTCGTCGGGGAACCTCGTGTGGACCATCTCACTCGTGTACATTGATCGTCCCAAAATTGATCGCAAGTTGCTCAGGAACCAAAAGCCCCGGTCATTAGGACCCACCACGTTCACCTATATGAGCATGGTTCATTGTTGAATCATGCTGGAATTAGGAAGATAGTATGATCAAATCTTAGTTTGTCCAAAGGAGATGGTGCCTATCAATAGGTCTTCAAAGACAAAAACCGAATAAGTGAGAGGGATAACGCATTTGTTCTACATTGGAACATGTGGAATATCGTGGAGGCCTCTACAGCACGTTGTCATCCAAACTATCCGAAGGAGACGAGCTTGATAATTCTAGAACAAATTGTAATTTTGATGAGCTTTCTGAGTCACCTGAATCTTCAACCCTATCAAAGGGGTCGCGTATCTGATATTCGGAGCTTCTCTTTTCATGGCCAGTTCATGATCTATCCGACGGTCCAACAATCAGGAAATTTCTCTGTTCTAGTTCTTTTGTAATTCGAATTTGTTCGTGTGAACGAACTAAATCTCTCGTTGTTTTGTCAAAATCTAGTTTCTGAGAGCGTTTATGGAATTCCTTGGAATCGTGACGTGATTTGCGGTTGGGTAAAGTCTAGGTTTTTCCTTTGTTTGGATTTCACACTCAAAATGGTATTGCTTATATATCCTTTGTCTTGAACAATTTCCATTTTGTGCATTGAAACCCCGGTATCACAGTCCATTTCAGCATCGATTTAGGGCCCAAAAGTGGGCTGGATACACACTGTACAAACCGCTCCATGGTCTGAACAACAAGCATTCAGCCCACTGTTGGTCTTTTTAGAGCTTTCCTGTGTCAATTTTCAATATTACTTCACCCCAAAGCTTATTCTAACATCCAATGACACATCATTCATTCATTTAGACCCCGTTTATTTCGCAAAAAATATTTTTTGAGAAAACATTTTACTCATTATCCGGCGTTTGAATACTCAGGAAAATGAGTTAAAAGAAAATGTTTTTTGGGTCAATGGAAAATCTATACTTAATTTAGGAAAATGATTTTATCTTTAAAAAATTAGAAATCATTTTTCAAAATATGACTAGATATTGATTCTTAGATCATAAACTTTACGCTTGGGTATGGGAACCCTAATGCTCATTCCTGGGGCCTCGGCATTTAACATCGAGTGCCAAGGCTTCAGTCCATTAAGGCCGGGTTCAAGGCCCTAGTGCCCACGCTTGGGTACCCGTGCTTGCGCTTGGTCCATCAAGGCCAAACTTCCCGGTGCTAGTACCTTGGTCTCTAGCGGTCCATCGAGGCTAAGCCCCCAGGCCTTGGCACCAGGGCTGGGTCCACAAAGGCCAAGCACATGACCCTAGTACCCGTGCTTAGCTCCCCCACGTTGGAGCTCAAGTCCATCAAGGCCAACCCTAGAAACTCGATGCTCATGCTCAAGAACCCTGGCACCCATGCTTGGGTCCATCAAAGCCATGCTTAGGACCCTGGTGGCTAGCATCAAATTCATCAAGGCTAAGCCTAGACCTTGGACCTCAATGCCCGTGCCCATATCTCCCATGTCCAAGTTTGGGTCCAACAAGATTGAGGCCTAAGACTTTGGTGTCTGTGCCAAGATCCATTAAGGCCATCACACTCGTCTATAATGGAGGAAATTGGTCACGAAGCACTCTAACAAAACTTGGGGGAGGTCATCACACTTGTCTATAATGACGAGCCTACTCACCTTCATCTTGAAAACTCGAGACAACCACGGCTCGCACGAAGGCTCGACAGTGGCTGTTACGGCCCTACGAACTCTCGGCCAAACAAGGAGAGCTCGGCTTGGGCTGAGGTCGCTGGGGGCGAGCTGGGCTTCGGTGGTGCTGGAGCTGCAGCGAGTTGCAGTGCGTGCTGGGCGTTGTGGAGTTGGCGGTGGAAATGGATGCTGGGTGGGTGATGAAGATGGTGCTGATGATGATGGATGGTGATGATATGGTGGTGGATGATGGAGATGAGGGGGAACGATGAAGATGGGATGATGGGCTGGCTGGTGTTTGAGCGGTGAAGAAGATGACGTGAGGGAGGAGTGATCGTGGGGGAAAAGAGCGAAGAAAGGAGGAAGCAGAAGAAAAATCAGCAGGGGGAGACTTGCGCGCGTGAGAAAGAGAGAGGGAGGGAGAGAGAGAAAGAAAGAAAAGCAAGGGCAGCCAATGAGAACTCTTGAAAAATATCTACACCATCATCACCTTGCCCCCCAAAGTCTTCATTCATCAAAGTCCTTAACTCCTCCAATCAAAATTTACCTCACAAACAAAGCCATTTTTGGGATAGAAAAACATATTTTCTTTATCCATCCGAATTTCACTTTTCTTTTTCCTTTTATCCGAAAATCATTTTTCCGCAAAATTTCGAACTCGACGAAAATTCGCCGAAAGATGAGACGATATCCAATAAATGAATATGATACGTTCGAACGTCCGATTCTCAAAATCGAATTAAATTTCGTAATTAAAATCGACCGAACGCGACTTTAGTATGACATAACCTATCAAGTAGCTATTAGAGGTTTTAGCGCGTTTAATCCGTGGTCGATAATTTTCGATCCACATTTGTGTATCTTTGAATGGTAGACGACCATTGATTGTCGCATAATCACAAGGGTTCAATTACGTGTCCCGAGTATAATATCGATAGAAAATCGGGTTATTTTCATTCGACGCGAATATTGTAATTATGTGGAACCATCCGTAATTCGACTATGTACTTTCGTCGAATTGACTTGTATCCGTTCGCTAATCGATTTATAACGGTGTCGTATTGACCATTACCAATAATTATGGTCGAGTAGTCGGTTTCTGATCGAATTCTCTAGTCTATCGCGTTTATATCCCTTAACGGCATCACTTAATAGATTAGTTAACTCGTGAGTAATCAGTTCCAAGTAAATTAACCATAAACGCGTCGACAAACAACCATTTCATATATCCGAATCAGGGGCCAAATTTCAGGATGTCATAGAAAAGGTAGCACTATCATCTCCTTTCAAGGTCTCTTATGGCTGAAGGAGATGAATAGTCAGGAAAATGAATAAAAAAAGTCAAAACAATAAAAGTTTTTAAAAAAAGAGTGAAGATTGAGACCATTAACAGTAAAATTAAAAAATCAAACAGCCTGTCGAATTTCTTTAAGTCATTTTGAGAAGCCATATGTCTCATATTGCCAATTTTATCACATAAAATAGTTGGCGTCATTATCAATTGTCAGCCTCAATTGGCTGAATGAATTATATTGAAAAATTGTCAAAAGAATTAGGATTACACGAGTCAAAATAAAAAATTTATGATTGAATTGATAGTTACACAATAAAATTTAGGTTTTTTGGGTAATTTTCAATGATTTGACTTCCTTCATTGGTCATTAACATGTGCCCTAGAGGATAGTCTCTAATTACATAAAAAAAAAAAGCCTGATTTTATAAAATTGGTTTACTAAAGTGATGTGTCAAGCTATTGATGCTTTAATATAACTCACTTGTGTAAAGAACTATCGGTCTGAAGCGTCACTTATATACCAATTTAGTAAATTAGTTTTAATAAGTCAAGCACTGATCTAATAGCAGATGGGGTCATTGATTATGTCTTGTGTTAAACATATTAATTGCTTTGTTATAGTAATACCATGTGATGCAAAGAAAAACACTAGTTCAAATCGTACTATAACAACAATTACCAAAGGTTAGGGCTACCGGACCCCCTTCTTTTTTCTTTTTATTTTTTTATTTTTTTGGTCCGAAGGGTTTAGGAGAATTTGTCGAAATTAGGCTTCGGTTATTCGCTTAAAAACGACAATTGACCGTTAGTGACTGAACCATACATTTGACCTTCGACCTTCAATAGATTTTTTAATTGCCGTATTATTAGGGATTAGATTGAACCAATCAAATACCAATCAATCTTTTTTGCGAAGAAGAAAATAGTCCCCAATGGCTCACATAAAATAGTCCATGATCAAGTTTCAATTTTATATAGATGAACAAATATAGATGTTAGGCTTAGATAGATAGTCCATTACTGGTCCATTTATATCATATTATATTATATTATCTTATATCTTTGGGTAATTTTAAGTTTTCAATTTTAAATGATACTTATGTAATTTGTCTTAAAAAAAAATGAAACTCCATAAGATAAACATAGCTACTCCACTAACCATTGAGCATCTAGGTGTAGAAAACACTTGGGCGTATAAGGGATTATAAACTTTGCTTCTTCAATTATAGTGGATTGTTTGTTGTGACTCTTCTTGTGGATATAGGTACTAATACTCGGATCAAATTATGGAAATCTATGTTGTCCTTATTGTTTCTCTTTTATTTCTCTAGTTCAATCACATTAACTTATTTGTAAGATTCTTTTGTTTCCGCATTAATATGTTTATATGTTGAGGAGGCACTTCATAACTAATTAATTAGAAAAAAATTAACATACTGTGAAGCACTGATTATACATGCCATGCATGAAAAATCAATCCCTTGGAAAACCGATAGACCTTTTCTCCCCCTGAAATGTTAGGCTTGATCAATCTGGTTTATAAAGCTGGTTTCCAAAAGCAATATGGCAAACTATTACCGATTCTTGAATATAACTCACTCGTATAACGAGACCAATGCCTATTACAACTATACATTGACTTACTTTTCCTAGTCTTCATTGAAATTGACATGAGGTATCAAGACAGGCATGCTTGACTTACTTTTTCAAGTCTTCATTGAAACATGCCAAGCAAATCAGTGGAAAATAGTTGATTTGATTTGATTGTCGGTATTCATGAACCACTAGTTAGCCTTTGGGAATAATAAGTAAGTGGTATCAAGACAGGCATGCTTGACTTACTTTTCCAAGTCTTCATTGAAATTGACATGTCAAGCAAATCACATGGAAAATGATTGATTTGATTTGAGTGTCGGTATTCATGAACCACTAGTTAGCCTTTGGGGATAATAAGTAACTAGTATTAAGACAGGCATGCTTGACTTACAATGACCCATGATCGATCCTTTTAGAACCTTATAGCTGATCCTTACGGGGTCGGAGTCAAGGATGTTACATCAGTATTCAATTTGTTCAATCTAATCCCTAATAATATGGCAATTAAAAAATCTATTGAAGGTTGAAGGTCAAATATATGGCTTAGTCACTGACGATCAATTGTCGTTTTTAAGTGAATAACCAAAGCCTAATATCAACAAAGTCTCCTAAACCCTTTGGACCAAAAGGAAAAAGAAAAATAAAAGAGAAGGGGGTTCGGTAGATCTAACCTTTGGTAATTGTTGTTCTAGTACGATTTAAACTAGTATTTTTCTTTGCATCCTATGCTATTACCATAACAAAGCAACTAAGGTAGCGTTTGTTTGTGTTCTTTTTTACTAGTCATGAACACAATCTTTGTTTTTTGTTCCGAGGAACAAAAAAAGAATGTAAACAGCGTTTGTTTACATTTTTGTTCTAAATCTGTTTTTTTGTTTATGGGAACAAATTTGGAACAGAAACAAGAAACAAGAAAAACTTGTTTCTTGTTCCCGGAATACTTTCGAGAAACAATTTTTCTCTCTCCTCTTTTTTTCTTTTTCTTTTCTTCTTCTTTTTTCTTTGGCCGGCGACCTCGCCGGAGTGTCGCCGGCCCTAGGCGAGCATCGCTGGCCCTAGGCAAGGCCAAGCGTCGATGGCCCCGGCGAGGCTCGGCCTCGCCTTGGCTGGGCGAGCTCGGCCTTGCTAGATCTAGGCGAGCTTGAGCTCACCCAGCCTAGGCGAGTTTGAGCTCACCCAGCCTAGGCGAATTTGAGCTCACCCAACCAAGGTGAGGCCGCCAGCCCTCGTTGGCCGTTCACGGCCATGGCCAAGGCCGCGACAAGCCAAAAGGAAGACAAATGAAAAAATAAAAAAATAAAAAAGGAAAAATAAAAAATAAAAAAGGATAATAAAAACGGAAAATTAAAATTAAAATATTAAAAAATTAAAAGAAACAATAAAATTATACAAGTTTACCAAACGTGTTTATGTTCTTTTTCTATTTCAGAACAAGTTTACCAAATACATTCTTTTATTAAAAAATTGTTATCCGAAACAGAAATAGTTTTTTCTATTTACGTTCCCTAGTAACAATTTTTGAATAGAAATATTACCAAACGCATCCTAATACGTTTAACACAAGACATAATCAATGATCCCGTCTGCTATTAGATCAGTGCTTGACTTATTAAAACTAATTTACTAAATTGGTATATACGTGATGCTTCGGACCGATAGCTCTATACACAAGTGAGTTATATTAAAGCATCAATAATAGCTTGACACATCACTCTCGTAAACCAATTTTATAAAATCCGGCATTTTTATATGATTAGAGACTATCGTCTTGGGCATATGTTTAACGACCAATGAAGATAGTCAAATCGTTGAAAATTACCCAAAAAACCCAAAATTTATTGTATAAATGCTAATTTAATCATAAAAATTTTATTTTGATTCATGTAGTCCTAATTTTTTTAACAATTTTTCAATATAATTTATTCAGCCAATTGAGGCTGGCAATTGATAACGACACAAATTATTTTAGGTGATAAAATTGGCAATACGAGACATACGGCTTCTCAAAATGACATTGTTTTAAGAAATTCTATAAGCTGTTTGATTTTTTTAATTTTACTGTTAATGGTCTCGATCTTCATTCTTCTTCTTTTTTTAAATTATTGTTATGACTTTTTTATTCATTTTCCTTACTGTTCGTCTCCTTCGGCGATGAGAGACCCTGAAACAGGGCACAGGAACTCATCGGGCATGGCTTCTCGACTATGATGGTCGGTTTTCGGCTAGTTGGGTTTGGGCGACCTGCGAAAGGAGATGAAAGTGCCACCTTTTCTTTCGTTGGGCCTGTGGGTGGTCGGCTTCATTAAGGCTTCTTCGAACTCCATTTTTTGGAGACCGTTTCTTGTCACTGAGGAGTGAGGAAGTGGGAAGGGGTCATCTCTCTCTTCAGCTTCACTAACGTATCCGAATCACGGCGATTGAATTGAAGGAGTGTCAGTGAAGCTGCAATGATTCGAGGGTTGGGAGAAGAATCGGATTGTTTTGGAGATTGTTGCGGCCATGTTACTGAACACCGAAGCGGAGAAGAAGACCTGAGTGTCGATAGAGAGAGGGAGAGATGGTGATGTTGAGAGGAGGTGATTTGATGATGTGAGGCGATTGAGATTTCATTACTTTGCTTCCGGAAAAAAAATGGAACCAATTTGATGATTTGAGACGATTGAGATTTCATTTTCTCGAGGTTGCAGATATGAGCGAGGGCAGCCACGTAAGAAGAAGATGAACAGTGTTGTCTTCTTGGCAATGAAGTGGAAGGAGATGAGACATATGGAAGAAGATGAATATTGGTGTGGAAAGGATAAGAATTGGTGTGGAAAGGATAAGAAAAGGAGATATAAAAGAAAATGTTCAAAAAATTTAAAAAAGAAGGGAAAAAAAGTCGCGAAAAATCCCGAACTTTACTTAAAATGACACATTTACTCAAAACTTTTTTTTTTTGTACGAAAAATCACAAACTTTTCAAATTGTGACACATTTACCCCATCAAGAGAATTTTTGTCATTTTATTCTGTTTTTTCTTTTTTTCTTCTTCTTCCCTTCGCCGGCCATGGTGGAGCCAGCGGAGGAAGTCGGCGTCCGGCGTTCGGCGACGGGCGAGGGCGGCTCTTGCGGATCCTCGTCGGCGTCGGGTTGCCCTAGCCCGACGCCAGCGAGGGTGACCCTCGCCCGATGTTGGCGAGGGCAGCCCTCGTCGGAGGAGGGAAGAGAGAAGAAAAAAAAAAAAAAAAAGAAAAACATTTAAAAAAAATGAAAAGACCAAAATGCCCTATAATTTTGGGGTAAATGTGTCACATAACAAAAGTTCAGGGTTTTTTGTGTCGCAAAAAAAAGTTTGGGGTAAATGTGTCACTTTAGGCGAAAGTTCAGGATTTTTCGTGGTTTTTTTCCCATAAAAGAAATTGCCAAACTAGGTCAATTCAATTCATTTCTTCTTTGTCAGCTGTCGGTAGCGCTGCATCGGAGGACCATCATTTCAATCGTGTTCCTTTTTTTTTTTTTTTTTTTTTTCGTTTTTCATTTTTTCAAATCAAGCGACCGATTGTCGGGGAAGTACGTGTGGACATTGTCAATTTCGTTCGCATTGAACTGTTTCACAATTGATGGCTTAAGTAGCATCGATACGACACGTAACACCTACATGACACGACACGATATGTTGACATGTTATTTTTAAAAAAAAGATAATTCCGATATGGAAGGATACGTTATATATTAAATGAATATTTTTATATATACATAATAATTTAATTTTATAAATAAATGATTAATTAATTTAAAAAAATCTCAAATGAATTTATGAGCCCTCCATCCCGCCAAAGCAGTCGCCCCCTTTTTAGCAATTCATTCAAACACAGGAAGCCCTTTACTTCCCCCTGGCCCCCGAGTCAAATCCCTCCCTTCCCCCCTGCTTCCAATTAAATTCCGCCGTTTACCCAGACGCCTCATCATCATCACCGCCCATTTCCAATAATTCAAAAAAATAAAAAGCAACACTGCAAATTTGATGATCCAACGGCCAAGATCGAATTTGGCTCGGGCCCCATGGCCAATCAGGCGCTCCTAAAAACTAAAAATAATTTAAAAGAATGACAAAAAAAAAGAAAAAGAAAGAAAGAAAAGAGGAACAAGGACGGGAGTGCGTGAAGATTCGTCTTCTCTACAACTGCAATGTCGACACGCACCGCTTCAAACCTCCCCCACCGCTTTTGAGAGAAAATATTGGGTGGGTTTAACCCTCCACGTAGGCGGTGGGTTAAATCACTCAGCGGTCGACGCGTGGCGCCATGTAGGCGAGGGCGTCAGGCGTTCAAAATTCGCGCGGGCCGACCACTCGACGCTCCCTCTACTCCGCTCTGCGACGCCTGTGCCTGTCAAAATCGTCCTCTCTCTCCTCTCTCTCTCCCCCGTTCTCCGTTCCGTTCCATTGCGGGGGAGAACAAAAGTCTTTACGAAAGCTGCTTCTCTCTCCCTCCTCTGCTCTCTCTCTCCATTCTCGACGGCGATCTCTCTCTGTCCATTCTTGACTCCAACGCCCCGCCGACGACCTCGCCTCCACCTCCGCCCGCCCCCAACGCCCTCTCGCGACTCCGACGCCCCGACTCAAGCCAGCCGGTTGCCTCCGACGCGACGCCAACGACGCCGCCTCCGCCTCCGCCCCCGACGCCCTCTCGCGACTCCGACGCGCCCGACTCAAGCCGGTTGCCTCCGACGCCTCCGATGCCGCCTCCGCCCCCGACGCCTCTCGCGACTCCGACGCCCCGACTCAAGCCGGTTGCCTCCGACGCCTCTCTCGTACTTATGTGTGCGCTACGAGATATAGGTGCATGCACATAGCTGCTAGTCCGAAAGCCTTGCGTATTCATGAAACCGACTGCTTTTATTTTAGTAAACTTTTGCTGATAGATTTGTTGAAAGTGTGGACCACTCGGTTCTCGCTAATTTTGAGGAACGACATCTTTTAAGCGGGTTTGTTTCGATTCTTCTCGCATGGTGACTCCCGTTATTTCGTCTCGTAGGAGCTTACGTATGACTATGGCTATGCGCTTGATAGTGTTTTTGGCCCTGATGGAAAGGTGAAAAGAATGCCATGCTACTGTGGTGCAGCTGATTGTAGGAAGCGCTTGTTCTAAAACATTAAAACATTCCAAGTGCTTGTTCCACCTTCTGTGGTTCTTATGCTTTTCTTGGCCAAGCAAATTTTGTGGTAATGTGCTATTGCGTAAGCTTGTCTCATTCGTAATATTGTCTCCGCGTGACGGGTTTGATACGAAGGGTTAGATTCTATAGCCAGAAACGGAGAGGGAAAGCAAATAGGTTCTGTTGTGAAAATCAAAGAAGTGCACGTCGTTTGTCGGCTAAGGAAGTTTTGTGTTCCGCTCGGCTTTTGACGTGAATAATGGGTGCGTTTGGTTCAGCATTTGCAATGGGCTTTGAGTCCAATGCAAATGTTGAAAGCCCAAAGCTATTTGGGGAAAATGTAGTTGTGTTTGGTAAAAAAATTTTGCAAATGGATTTTGAGTTGAACGTGCGTTTGGTAAAAAAAGCATTTGGAAAGGGCTTTATGGGTATTATATTTTCTTTTCTTTTTTTTTTTGGAAAAATCAGGTAAACCCTTCGCCGGACCGGCGAAGGGCTGCGGCCGCCGGATCGGCGAAGGGCCGCGCCGCCGCGCGGCCGCCGGCCGAGGTCGCCGAGGTCGGGCGACCTCCGGCGAGGGTCGCGCGACCCAGCCCGAGGGCCACGGAGGTCGCCCGACCTCGGGCGACTAGGGTCGCTCGACCCGGGCCGCGCGACCCGGGCGGCCGCCGCCGGGTCTCGCGGCCGCAGCGGCCCTCGCCGTCGCGCGACCCTCGCGAGACCCGGGCGAGGCGCTGCGGCCGCGAGACCTGGCGGCGGTCGCCCGGGTCGCGGCCCCGGGTCGAGCGACCGGGTTGCCCGAGGTCGGGCGACCTCCGGCGGCCCTCGGGGTCGCGCGACCTCGCCGGAGGTCGCCCGACTTCCGGCCGGACGGCCGCGGCGCGCAGATCGCTCGGCGGCCGCCGCCGCTCTTCGCGATCCGGCGAAGGGCTGCTCTTTTTTCTTTTAAAAAATAAACAAATGCGGGGGGCAACAAAGTGGGTTTTCAAAAAACTTTTGAGGGTAAAATAGGAAATAAAATTTTCATTAAATGGACCTTCAAGCATTCCCAAGGGGAAACTTTCACTTGAAAGCCCCTTGGGAATGGTTGCCAAACACCCATTTTTTGGGTGAAAGAGCTTTGGGGCTTGGATGGGCTTTCTAAATGCCCATCCAAACGCACCCAATCTCCACCATCTCCATAATCCTTCGATTCATTGCTTTTCCGACCCGAGATCTCTTCCAAGTTCCCAACTTTCGTCCCATCTTGACATACCCGTTTGCTCCTTTCGCCGGAATTCCAGCGCCGCCACCGCCGCCACCGCCGCGTAATGGGGCAGGTCCCATCTTCCACCTCCGCCTCCACCTCCCCCGAGCCCAGCCACCGTGGCGGGATCTCGTCCACATAGCGGCTCGACTCACTGCTGGGCGCGATAGCCACGTGAGTCCTCCACCTCCTGCTTCTCCGCCTCCGTCAAGAACACCAAACCCCGCCCGCTCTCCGGTGGCGTGTGGCTGTCGGAATTTTTTGTATAACTCCATACTTGTCGGAATCGCATGTCGGAATTTGGACTCGTAAGTTGAAGTATGTCGGGAAGAGTGGATCGCGTGTCGGAGCTTGTGATAACGTATCGGAGTATCCGAGGGTCGGACACAACTCGAAGTACTTCTAAGGATAAGGGTATGCGATTCGTCGCATGATGCGACAACGATGTTCCCCATAATGTGGTTTTGTCTTTAGTCGTTGAGGCTTTTCTTCCCAACATCCACGAGCAACGCCAATCCACGCATGGCACGACCCCCACGCTT
This sequence comes from Eucalyptus cladocalyx, assembly GCA_017140615.1. Classification (NCBI taxonomy): domain Eukaryota; kingdom Viridiplantae; phylum Streptophyta; class Magnoliopsida; order Myrtales; family Myrtaceae; genus Eucalyptus; species Eucalyptus cladocalyx. Next base: position 7,189,505 of record CM029519.1, read on the forward strand.
TTCTTAAACACTGACCCCAGACCCGCCTCCCCGAATTTGCCTTCCGACTCCGGACGGTCGTCTCGCGTCGCCGGCGGCCGCCAAATGACCCGAACCCCAGTTCGTGGAAGTCGTTTCTGGGCTCGCTTGTGCCCTGCTTCGAAATCTCTGCGTAAAACAGGTCCAAATTTTCCATTTTCGGCTTGCGTAGATATTGTTGTTCCTTTGGCCCAGCATTCATCCATAGGAGGTGCAAATAGTTCGGCAGATTATATTGTCCCGTGAGCTGTGGGTTTTGACAGAATCTTGCTGCCAAAGAATGTCTCTGTCCTGTCATGACAAACTCTAGTCTTCGATGAATCGATGTAGTTGGGCGAAACTTGAAATGGGACGGAAAACCGGTGAATGATTTTTGAGATGACTAGAATCGATGTTGCGGTGCCGATCATCAGCTTCACTTCTTGCTTTGATGAATCGATCATCCATTTCTTCTCTTACTAGCGTGAGCTATGGTTCCTTCTCTTCATTTTTCTTCCTCTAAACTCCAGATGGGTGAGTCGAGTTCTGCAGAACTAATCGGTGAAGGGGTTAAGTCCTCTATTGGCAATTATGCATCTGTGAATGCATAAATTGGATAGAACAAGAATTCATGTTCCATATTGGAAAATGACTTGTAAAATTTTAGGTACATAAGAGTGGCAAGACATCAGTCCATCCAGAGCCGACTTCACGACAATTTTAGTATGATGGATAACTAAATTATTTATATGCTTTACCTTTCGATGCTCCAGCGAAATCCTAATTAGACTTGTGCACGAATGGAATGTTGTGTAATGGAACCTAAGAGCGAGACATACTAAAATTGTTGCAATTAGGGCATGGGAAGTGTAACCATGGGTGATGACTTCGTGGAAGTGGAAGAACAGGAAGGATGATGAGGTCTTTTTTATCATATTAGGTTGGAGGAGAAATTATCCAATCTCAGTACCTTAGTTCCTGAATTAGCAGATCTCAGTGCCTTAGTCATCTCTTTTGTTAGCCAGAAATTGAGAAAGTAGGGGCAAGCAGCTAAATGTCATGATGATGGTGGTTGTTTTATGATGTGTACATCTATTTAATGGTGTTAATTCATTCCAAAATCTTGACTGTAGAGTGCAAATGAAGCTACATTGGCGATGTTAGCCGTAACCCCGGAGATTTTGGTGACACACAAGAGTTTTATTAGCTAGTATTCTGAGATCCACAAGGATGGTATACCTTCTCTATAATGGTATGTTCCCTTGGGCTCCCTCTCTTTGCCATATTCAAGAAATGTGAATGTTATGTCACTTTCTTGAAGTCTTAAGTTGTTGAAGGATGAAAAAAATTTATGTTACCCATCATGCAATGTATAAAAACATGATATTCTCAAAAATCATGGATCCAGCCTTTCCTTTTCATGTGCTAATATCAACTATGGCATGCTAGATATGCATCCCAATAACTCCTGATTTCCTTTTCCACCACTGACTACCTCCTGGGCTTGTGATGGTGCTGTTATAGTATGTTTCACCTCCTGTATAGTCTTTGCTTCTTCTTATTGCCAATAATAACAAGTATTTTTTGTGGTCTTCAAGGGGTAATTTTTTTTGGGAAAGATTGGTTTTTTACTCTTCAGTGAAGTGATTGATCCTATTTAGAGATGGATGAAGGTGCAAGCAGACCCATACACCCATGGAGATATAAACTGGCTTTTTGTAGCTTTATTATCTACTTTGAAGTCTCAATCATAAAAATTAATACCAGATGGCTCTTTTTTTTTGTTCGATTATCCACTCAAAATATTTCAATCATATCAATTTTGTCAAAGAGCAAACCGCACCAAATTTGTAAATATATATGACTTTCTTTTGGCTTGATTACCTGTTACCTAAGATACTTTTTCTTTGGTCGAAACTTAAGATACTTTACTGACCTTACTTCTGAACAAGACTCCCTAGAAAAAGCTTCTTTGTCCATCTTTCTTGGCAATTTCTGAAGGGTTCTCAAATTTGACGATTACATTATGTGATATTGGTTTCTAGTTTCAAAGGTTGTCTTGCACTCCGCTACTCAGCCGATTTCTTTGGGCATATGTGATTACAGTGAGAATGATGTAAGCCTTTTCAAAATTTCCAAGTTCCAGCGAAGTTCACTGCACTAATATACTTTCTAAGGTTATCTACGAAGAAGGATCTTTAACGAGCAATTTTAATACTGAATATCATGTGTAGAGAGCATCAGCCACCTACATGGTCTACGTTTGAAATTGTGCTCTTGTAGTGGTACTTTTGTTTAATTCCGAGTGTCCTCAGGGAGAAAGGACCGTGGAAAGGAAAAGACTTCGTGAAAAAAGAGCTGGCTACTCCTTCCCAAGAGCTAAGAATATTCTCTTGGCCTTGTGGTGTGCATCTTCTATAAGCTTATATTGGTTAATGTCACTACGTAAATGCTAATTAGAGTAGTCCCTGCTAGCAATGTGCCTTAAACTACTTTGCTCATTATTTTTTTTTTCTTCTTCCAATTTTTTTCTCAATATGCAGGGATAACAGAGACATGTTCTTCGCTAACATACATGACTCTCTATGACCCACATTTCCATTTTTCCTACCAGCCCCTTCATTTTCATGTTGGAACATATCTCAATTCAGTTCAAAGACCAAGAGGCATATGTGTCAGCAAACCGGCACCACATGTTGAATTGAGGACAGACGGCGATGATTTTATTAGCATTGGGACAGTTCTAACCAGAGGTTGATATGACGAATTGTCGACTCTGAAGACGAATCCTCTGTTTCCCAACCTTCAACTTACAATGAGGGAGGAAAAATTGAAAAACCTCAATAAGTCGGTCAAGAATGAGAGAACTTCATGCATTGTTTGAAGCTCTGAAATTTCATGTACAATCCAATAAACACAATGATCAGAACAAACGCTAGATGAATCTTGTTGGCGATACACTTGCATTTACATTTGCTGGAAATTTTTTCGGATAAATCTTGGCATTGACCGGTTGGTATTGGTGACTGGTCAGCAAAATCATCAGAGAAAACAGAGTAAGGAAGATCATAATACCCATCAAAGAAATCGTAATGAAAGGAGATTTTGGACTAACATGCAAGAGAAAAGAAAGAAAATGGCCAAGAGAAAAAGAAAAAGAAAAAAAAAAAAGAGCAGCAGACGTACTATCTGAGATGCCCTATCTTGATGCGCGACATAGGGCCCAGAATACTGCGCATCTGCTTCAAGTCAACGCGGTTCTTGCAGAGAACGGCCTTACCCTTAGCCTTGCGCTTGTCCAGTGGGATTGCACAGACAGGCTTCGCCGCAATAGAACTCATGGTCGGACGAGTATTAGCGGAGAGAGAAAGAGACAAATCTCTAGACAGCAACAACAGAGCAAAAGAAGACAGCAGCGAGAGAAATCTCTTGACAGCAACAAGAGAGCAAGGAGACAGCAACGAGAAGCTTAGAGACAGAGGGGAAGAGAGAAGTGAGAATGGGTGAGGAAGACTGGAGACGATATGTACAATATACAACGTTCTAAAATAGGAAACTCCGAAAGTTTTTGCACCGAATATTTCAATTTCTAATTCCTATGTTATGTAAATTTTATGGTACTTGCCCTTCGACTTTTCTAAGCTCGAAATGACTAATGTTTGTACAAGATTTTTAATAATTTTTGGAACGAAAAATTTCAATAATATTTATATTTTCACAGGAAAGTGAAAAAAATTACCTTTTATGCCAAGATCATTTTGTACGTGCTTTTGGCAAATAAAATAAGTATTTGCTTTCTAATGGACAATGATTCAGTTGGAGACAATTTATAAGGAAATAATTAATAGAATGACAATTTGTGATCTAATATATAAAGAAAAGGAATAAAAATAATACTTTTTCTTTAAAAAAAAAATGAAGTTTCCTCATTTGTTGAGAACTACTATTAAAATTTTGGATTTGAATATAAATATCGACGGTATTTATATTTGTAATCCATCGATGAAAAAAACCCACTGGAAAATAATGAGTAAGTGGTATAGAACGATGAGACAATAGTGATTTTGGGATCAAGGCAAGCATACTTGACTTACTTTTTCAAGTCTTCGTTGAAATTGACATGTCAAGCGAATTGGTGGAAAATAGTGGATTTGAGTGTCAGGATTCTTGAACCATTAGTTATGCAGGTCAATTCGTGAGTTCCCATCTTGCTCAGGCCTTTTAGTCGATGCAAGTCAGTCAGTAAAGACTTGTAAATGGATTTTCATTCTAAGTAATTTGATTCATGGAGCCAGATTCCCTCTTAATTATTTGAGAAATAAAAGAATCTATGATGGGGAATTTTTTTTTTTTTGGCTTGTTCAACCTGTGCTTTCTGATTGTGATGGGGAAAAAAAAAATCTATGGCTTCACTTTTTTTGCGGGCTTTGTAAAGAACTCTCCAATTCGACAGTATTAAAACCAAGTGAGTAGACCCGAACCCTTTCCGAAATAGGTCTTGACTTGCAAATTATTTCAATTCAATTGCTTTTTTCTTCTTTTTTTTTGACACACGATCAAAACCAATCCCATTTGATTTCCTTTGTTGGTCATTAATCGCGTGCTCTAGAGGATAATCTCTAAGTACATAAAAATGCTGGACTTTCTAAAATCTGATTTATAGTGACATGTCAAGTTGTTATATGAATATAAATCGCTTGTGTAAAGAGCCACTCAATATTCGAAACACGGCATAATAAATTAATTTAGTAAACTAGTTCTAAAAGTCAAGCGCTGTTTAATTACGTCCTGTGTTAAACGTAAGATGATCGCGAGCTTTTTAAAGTGGGATTGACAATTGCTTTCTTATATAAATACTACATGATGCAAAGAAAAGCACCAGTTCATCGTACTAGAACACCATGACGAAAGTTTAGCTATGCCAGATGCTGGTAGTTTAAATTTTTCCATTAAGGAAATTCAAGTATCTAAGCGAACAGAAAATCTCCACGGGTCTCCATTTGCCTCCAATTCCCTCCATTAAATTTGGTGAAGGATGAAATGAATAATCTCCTACTAGCAGAAATGAATCTAGAGGAAGTGAAAGATGCACTATTTCAGCTTGGTGCTTCTCAAGCTTTTAGGCCAGATGATTTAAGTGGGCTTTTCTATCAATACTATTGCGATGATATCAAATCTAATGTGTTCAAATTGGTGGGAGATTTCGTCCCAAAGCTTGATTTTATCAAAATTCACATCTCCCTAATTCCAAAAATCCCCAGCCTCGAGAAACTGGAGTTTTCTTCTCTATTTTTATGTAATTAGAGACTATCCTCTAAAGCACATGTTTAATGACCAACAAAGGAAGTCGAATGAGATAAATTGTGTTGAGAAAAATTACTCAAAAAATATAAAATTTATTGTATGAATGCAAATTCAATTAACTTTTCAATTTGATCAGGATTTTTTCACAATTGCTAATGGTGCCAGCCGTTTTATGTGATGAGACTAATCTCACATGTATATTTTGAGACAACATCATTTTAAGAAATTTTATAATTTGTTTGATTTTCTCTTTTTACTATTAATGGTCCCAATCTTCTTTCTTTCCATGTTTTTTTTTTTGTTTAAATCTTCCATTGTTTTGATTTTATTCATTTTCCTTACTGTTAATCTCCTTTGGCCATGAGAGACCCTGAAAAAAGGGCACAGGAACTCATTGGGCATGGCTTCTCGACTATGAAGGTCGGCTTTCGCCTAGTTGGGTTTGGGCGACCTGCAAAATGAAATGATAGTCCTGCCTGTTGAGCTTGGGGCAATCTTCGTTGGGCCTGCGGGTGGTCGGCTTCATTATGGCTCCTTTTTTTTTTTTTTTTTTTCTTCTGTTCGGTCTATTATGGCTCCTTCGAGCTTTAGTTTTGGAGACCCTTTCTTGTCACCGAGGAGTGAGGAAGTGGGAAGGGGTCATCTCTCTCTTTAGCTTCACTAATATACGAATCAATATGATTGAATTGAAGGAGCATCAGTTAAGCTGCAATGATTCGAGGGTTGGAAGAAGAATCGGATTGCTTTGCGGATATCGGGGCTCATGTGGGTTTGGTGCCGAGATTTAGTATGGCGCGAGACTGTTACTGAAAACTGAAACAGAGAAGGATGCCGAGTCTCAGATGGAGAGAGGGAGAGATGGTGATGGTGAAAGGAAGCGAGTGAGATTTTATTACTTAGCTTGCGGAAAAAATGGAACCAATTAGAGAGGAGATGCAGAGATCGCATGTATGGGCGAGGGCCGCGACCTGTGGTCACACAAGAAGAAGATGAATAGTGGTGTGGAAAAAAAGGAGAAATAAAAGGAAAAAGGTCAGAAAATTTAAAAGAATTGCAAAATCACGTCATTTCAGCTCATTTATTCTACGTCTGAGTAACGAAGGAAATGAGGAGTCAGTAAGAGGAGAGAAAAAAAATCTGAAAAGGTCGGCCGCTCAGAGACGTGGCAATCACGAGCAATGAGCGGAGTGATGCACGATACCTCCTAATATTTTCTCGTCTACGGCAGAGCCACGACGAGAAACCATTATTTCAATCGTGCTTTTTCTTCGTCTTTACAAGACTAGAGTGTGGACCCTGTCAATTTCATTTACATTGAACCATTCCACACGATTTTTTTTTGTCTGTCCTACTATAACTTTTAATTCACTCTAACCGTTTCACACGATTAATAGCAATTTCTTCTACAAAAAAAGTCATTGAAACACACCATGGACACCGAAAAGCTCTGCTTAGTCTCATATTCTAAGAGCAGTGTAGAAACCTCAATGAGAATGGGACTTCCCAACTCAACAGATATCAAAAGTTTCGAGGCCAGAGAGCTTCAATCGCTCATAGTCTTGGTTCTCTTTTTGGCCATCGCCTACACTGCTTCGGCATCGTCTCAGGGCATCGATTTCAGCTTTCAGACTTTCAACGATAGTGTCCTTGTACGCCAAGGCAGTGCGACGTATGATTCGACCAGCTTCATCCAAATTTCGGAGACCACTCGAGGCAAGGTCCCCTCTCCGAACGTAGGGTGGGCCACATACTATGAGCCGATGCGCCTTTGGGACAAGTCCACCGGGAATGTGGCGAATTTCACCACCCAATTCACCTTCGTCATCAATTCGCTACACAACTCGTCATTCGCTGATGGAATGACCTTTTTTCTAGTCCCCGAAGGATCAAAACTCTCGCCCTACTCAGGAGGAGGTTTCCTGGCCATTTTCTTTCAATCCCGCGACCCTTCAGACTCTCCTGCTAAGTTTGTAGCCGTCGAGTTCGACACTCATAACAACGGCATGCCGATGGACCCCTTTTGTTCAGGAGGAGCTCCACACATCGGTATAGACTTGAATAATCTCACTTCCGCTGTCTATCGCTGTGGCACTTGGTTAAGCAATAATATCATGAGCGGTAGGCCAATGAAAGCTACGATTACGTACGATTCTAGCTCGCAAAACTTGAGCGTTCTCGTGATGGACGCCGATCCCACAGGTAACAACACATATTCCCTTGCCATGTATCACATAGTCAACTTGACTGAGTATTTGCCGGAGTGGGTAACTTTGGTTTCTCTGCTGCGACGGGCGACATTTACGAGTTGCACACTATTCAAGCATGGGAATTCAGATCTACTATGCAAGTGGCTGAAAGAAATATTTCGATTCCTACAAATGGTACAAAGAGTCCGATTCCTGCGAACCATTATGCTAAAAAGAGCATGTTATGGCTATGGTCCATTTTAGGGTCTGGTTCTTTCATTCTTCTCATTCTTGTTTTAGCCTGTATTTGGTTTCTTCACCGTTCTAAGAGCAAGAGAGCTGACACGAGTGGAGAAGAAGATGATCCAGCTATCGATGAAGCATTTGAGCAAGTGTCGGGTCCCAAGAAATTCACCTACACGGACTTGGTTGCGGCAACCGATAGTTTTGCAATCAAACGGTTGCTTGGGGAAGGGGGCTTTGGGAGAGTGTACCAAGGTTACTTGACTAGAGTGAATGCTAATGTTGCAATAAAGAAAATTAACCCAGGGTCAGGACAAGGGATAAAGGAGTATGCAACCGAAGTGAAGACCATAAGTCGGCTCCGACACAGAAACTTAGTCCAACTCATTGGGTGGTGTCACGAGAAAAAAGAACTCCTCCTTATCTATGAGCTCATGTCTAATGGTAGCCTTGATTCTCATCTATTCAAAGAACGAACCTTCTTGCCATGGGAGAAGCGGTACATAATAGCACAAGGCATAGCCTCGGCGTTGCTTTACCTCCATGAAGAATGGGAACAATGTGTCTTGCATCGGGATATAAAGTCCAGCAATATCATGCTTGATGCCGATTTCAATGCTAAATTAGGGGACTTTGGTTTGGCTAGGTTAGTGGACCATGCCAAAGGGTTACAAACAACAGTGTTGGCTGGGACCATGGGCTATATGGCTCCGGAATGCGTTCACACAGGCAGGGCAAGTAAGGAATCGGATGTCTATAGCTTTGGAGTTGTCTTATTAGAAATAGCTTGTGGAAGAAAAGTCATTGAGCCAAGGGCCAAGGAAGGCCAAGTTCAACTAGTGGACTGGGTTTGGGAGCTGTATGGGATCGGAAAGCTACTTGATGCGGCGGATTCAAAACTTGATACCGATTTTGATGGAAAGCAACTGGAGTGCTTGATGGTTGTAGGCCTATGGTGTGCTCATCCGGACCATACTGCCCGTCCTTCCATAAGAGAAGCATTGAGCGTCCTCACCTTTAACACTTCGCCGCCTATTCTCCCATCGAAGTTGCCAGTCCCTACATATTCAGCGCCTCTGTCCACATTCTGTATAACATCAATTTCTTCATCCCAGGCCACCTCGACTAGCAGCACCTAAGTGTCCACATTTACTGCCCCTTCTATACAATCCCCTCATTTAGCTTTCGCTACATTGCTCTCAAATGCTGGATGAATTCCTACTTCTGGTTGTAATTGTAGTTTGAAAATTGACGTCAGATATTACCTATTTCTTATAAGTTACTTTATGTGTACATCAGTATCGACTCTTCATGTTTAAACTTCCATTTGATGTCCAAGAATAAGTAAGAACTATGAGACTCAATGTTAGTCATATGGACAAGGAATTGAAGTATTCCAAAAAAAAAGAAAAAAGATATTGTATGCGGAGATTCCATGATAAAATATTACTAATTTATGGTGTTGCGACATACTCTTTCCATCTGAAGGGGAAAATATAATAGGTTTATAGGTATTATCTAAATAGCGGGTTTACAACACTTGATTAAGTACGGGCTTTCCCAAGCCTTGCCCCAACGTGATGTTGGTGCATTCAATATTATGAGGATTTTCAAATGAGAAGTCACTACTAACTTATTATGGTCAGTTAAAAACTAAATGAGACACTTTCTACTTAATTAAATAATCTAAGGTTGGAGACTTGATTATACTAATTGATTATCTAGTGTTCTCTCGGTACATAATCTTATTTAATTACCAAAATGTTTAGGCAACCTTCTTGCTAATTATAAGTCTTAAGTCCTAAGATTCTATCCCTAACTATGTTAAAGGAAAACAACAATTAACATATTGGAAGTGTGCAATCAAGTGACAATTGAAAAAAAAAAAAAAGTGCAAATAGTGACCTAACATTTGTCTTTAAGAACATTCAAATCCTATGGTAAAGTCTTTAGAGCTTATTTAATTTTGAACATAATATTTTACCAAAGATTTCACAGCTCTTTTCATAAAAACATGCATAAAAAACCTAAAGTATGCGAACCAATTGAAAACCAATTCAAAACTAGAATTGATACTAAGATCTAGAAAAACTACCCAAAATCTAAATTCTAAACCTTTTCCTAAATTTTAGAAAAAAAAATCAGAAATTTTAAAAATTTTCCCTTTTTTAATTTTTGAATATTATTTTCTTAAAAATATATTTTAAATTTAAAAAATATATATGTTTATAATTTTAAAGAAATGAAAAATTTAAACTAAAAATAGGGACCCGGATCCACCGACCCGGATCGCCAAGCCCACAACCAGACTCAGTTCGGTCCCCGAAATCTAGCCCATCCCAGAAAGAAATAAAAAAGGCCTGGCCCAAGAAAGTAAAATAAGCCCACTATGTGCCTAGTTTAACACTAACTGAGCCGGTTCCTAAAGCCCTAAAAACCTAAAACCCAGGATTGGAATTACACCGGCCCAGCTGTCAAGGGACCAAAGGCATCCGGCCGGGCTCCTTTTGCCCGACCCGGATGACCCAGTCCACGGTGCCCCGACCGTGACGGACCCGAGTCTTCAATTGGCCGCGAACGAGCGGCGCGGTCGCCGCCGGTCCCAAACTCCGACGACCCAACGAACACGACTCGGACTCAGAACCGTGACAGACCCGACCCCTCCCCATTTGTTGAAATCGGCACCGCCGCATCTACGCGGCCGCGAATGAACGGCGCCTGCCAAGCCAACTCCCGGTCCCCTACGAACGTCGCCCCGTCATGTACCTGCCACGGGGCGAACAAAGGAAAAAATGGAGCAACGACCAGCGTTCCAGGAGCAAACCAAAATCAGAGAAAGAGTTCACGGATCTAATCGAGGCATTTTCACAAACAGGTGACGCGCGTTACCGAATCTCAAGGTTTCTGGCAAAAAGGGGAGCCGAACCAAGGCCGGGACTCTTGTCAAGCAACCAACAAAACAGGCAGAGGCCACGCGGCCGACCGTCGGGGCCGGAGTTCGCGTGAGCCGGACGGCCGCGAGCTCCGGCCCGTAGTGTCCGAAACAGAGCAAAGCAAGACACGCCGAATGGGAAAAAAAAAAAAAACAGTGGGGTTGGTCGGTGGTAATCCCTACCCGGCTCGGCGGTGGCGAACGGGAGAGAACTCGATAGATCAGACTACGTGCGGTCGCCTCGCGTGCCTCCAAGCTGGAATCCTCGGGAAATCGGCCCCCAATTCAAGGGGACGAAACAAAAGAAGACAAAGAACCGAGCCGAGACCTACCGTGGCTTTGGCGCAGGGAAAGGGGGCACGGCGGCGGGTTGTCGGCCGCTATTCAGGCGAGGTGGCTGGCGGTCTCTCTCCCACTCTCTGCCCTCGCTTGAACTCTCATCCACGGCTCTCTCTCTCTGTCTGTCTCTCTCTCTGCCCTCGCTCTCCAAAATCCTTCCCCCCTTTGTTTCGCTCTTCTGCTCGCGTACCTCTCTCTGTTGCTGCGGAGACGCCTGAGCGGGGTGAGGAAAGAAGAAGGAAGAGATATGCGCGCGGGGCGGGGCGGGCCGAGGAAAGGAGAAAATGGGCCGGCCCGCTCGGGAAAAGAAGAGGGAAAAGAAAAGAGGCCGGGCCATGTTTAGATATTGACAATAGCCAGTCGCAACTCGCGTCAAAGGGAAGTACATTACTGCAGACTTGAGGATTGGGAAACATACACTTAACATAAAACTTTCGTAGTGATTTTGCATCATCAACGGGTGTGAAGATGGCTTCCAGATAGTTGCAATCCTTTGCCTGTCACGGCTATAAAAAAGAGACTAATGTAGAGAAAGAAACCCAACCTTTTGTAATATTGTTCTAGTACAATGAACTCCATTTTTTTTTTTGCATAATATTGCTAACAAAAACCAACAATTGCTCGCAATTTTCAAAACCGGCAGTCCTCTTATGTTTAAAGACATGCATAATCAATGATTCCATTTGATATTAGAATAGTGCTAAGCTTCTTAAAAATGGTTTACGAAATCAGTACATGAGTGGTGCCCTAGACTATAAATAGCTCTTTATACAAGTGAGCCATATTCGAGAATTAATAATGGCTTGACATATCACTTTTCTGAACCAATTTTATAAATTTGGACTTGATAAGTATATCATTTCAGATAAAAAAAAATCCTGAACTATGCTCACTGCAACACATTTACTTTAAACTTTTTTTTTTTTTTTTGTGATACAAAAATCCCACACTTATACCTATGTAACACATTTATCCTCTATCAAAGTTTTGTTAAAATCTACCTACATGGACGCCAAAAAGCAAATAGTATTGACATGGTGCTCACATGACTTAAGTAACATAAAAACAATGTGGTGTTGACTGAAAAATCATTTAATGAAACTTTGACGGATGATAAGTGTGTCAAATGGTACATTTTTGCGGTTTTTAAACATTTTATATCATAAGAAAATATTTAGGGTAAATGTATCATAGTAGGTATAATTTGAGGTTTTTGATGTTGCAAAGAAATTTAGAGTAAATGTGTCATAATTGACATAATTTAAATGTGTCATAATTGACATAATTTGAGATTTTTTATGGCTTTTTTTTTTCTTTTCTACAAGTTCTTTTTTTTTTTTTTTTTTCCCAAGTCTAAAGTCTAGTTATGGGGAACCTCGTGAGGACAATCTCATTTTCGTGTACATTGAACTATTCCAAATTGATCACAGTTGCTCAAGGGCCAAAAGCCTAGGTCATTGGGACCTCACTACGTACACATTTACGAGCATGTAACAATGTCATAGCACCGATCTTGAAACCTCGGGAGGAGAAAAAGCTGTGCTGAGTCCCTGAATTCAAGCGATCTTGAAACCTCGGGGAGGAGAACTTCACAGCTCAGCAGATATCATGTGTTTCAAGACCATAGAGCTTCAATCACTCTTGGTCTTGGTTCTCTCTCTAACCATTGCCTTCACTGCTTCAGCGTCGTCTCAGGCATCGACTTCAGCTTCTAAACTTTCAATGATAGTATCATAAAACGCCAAGGCAATGCGAGGTATGATTCGAGTGGCTTCATCCAAATTACAGAGGCCAATCGAGACAAGAACCTCAATTCAAGCAAGGGTGGACCTTGTACCACAAGTCAATGCGCTTAAGGATAAGGCGACTGGGTATGTGGCGGATTTCACTACCAAATTCACCCTTGTCATCCATTCGCACGAAAATTCGACTTTCACTGATGGAATGACTTTCTTTCTAGTCACTGTAGGGTCACAACTCCTAGCCAACTCATTCTTCTACTTGGTTTGTAGCCATTGAGTTTGGCACTTTTTACAACTACAACGACAACAATATTGTCGTCGTGGACTCGAATTGTCCACAAATTGCGCATGTTGGCATAGACTTGAATAATCTCAATTTCTCAATCTATAGCTGCGTTGATTAGTTCAAGATTACATCATGAGTGGATGGCAGGTCAATGCTACAATAATGTACAATTCTAGCACGCAGAACTTGAGCATTCTCATGATGGATGCCGATGCCATGGGTATTGACATAAATTCCTCTGCCATCTATCTAGTAGTCGACCTGACAGAGTAGTTGCCGGAACAGGTGACCGTGGGTTCCTTGGCTGCCACGGGTAGAGATTTTGACTTGCACATTCTTAAGGCATGGTAATTCAGCTCTCACGTGGAAATGGCTCGAAAAATGAGCATGTATTGGCCACGGTGCATCTTAGGCTCAGGTTCTTTCATTTTTCTCATTCTTGTTCTAGCCTTTATTTGGTTTTATCACCGTTCTAAGAGAAAGATAACTTACATGAGTAAAGAAGAAGATGATCCAGATATTGAGGAAGAATTCGAGCGAGTGTCGAGGCCCAAGATATTTTCTTAAAAGGACTTGGTTGTGGTGACCGATAATTTAACAATCGAACAGTTGCTTGGGGAAGGGAGAAGTGGTACACAATCGAACAGTTACTTGACTAACGTGAATGCTAATGTCGCAATGAAGAAAATTAGCCTGGGATCAAGACAAGGGATAAAAAAGTATACCACCAAAGTGAAGACAATAAGTCAGCTCCAGCACAAAAACTTAGTCCAACTCATCGAGTGGCGTCATGAGAAAAAAGAACTCCTCCTTATATATGAATTCATGTCTAACGATAGCCTTCTTTCTCATCTATTTAAAGAACGAACTTTCTGCTGTGAGAGAAGTGGTACATAATCGTGCAAGGCATAGCTTTAGTGTTGCTTTGCCTCCATGAAGAATGGGAACAATGTGTTTTGCACCGGGATGTAAAGTCTAGTAATATCATGCTCGCTATTGATGTCAATGCTAAATTAGGGGACTTTGGTTTGGCTAGGCTAGTTGACAATGCCAAAGGGTTACAAATGATAGTGTTGGCCAAGACCATGGGCTATATGGTTTCTGAATGTGTTATACAGGCAAAGCAAGTAAGTAATCAGATATCTATAACTTTGAAGCTGTCTTATTAGAAATAGCTTGTGAAATTGATTCTATCATAAATAATCATACTTGGGAATTGATTGTTATTCCATTTGGAAATAAACCAATTGAATGTACATGGACATTAAAAAAGAAATGTAAAGCTGATGGTTCCATTTATAAAACATGATTTGTTGCCAAAAGGGTTTAGACAAAGTGAGGGTTTAGAGTACTTTGATACTTATTGACTTGTAACAAGAATAACATTAGTTAAGATATTGATAGCTATAACTTTGCTATACAATTTGTGCATACATTACATGGATGTGAAAATAGTTTTCAAGAATGGTGATTTCGACGAAGAGATTTATATGGAACAACTTGAAGGACTCAAGGTCAAAGGACAAATACATTAAGTGTGTAAACTTGTCAAATTATTATACGGACTTAAACAAGCTTCTAAATAATGGCATGGGAAGTATGATTGTATGATGATCCAAATGGATATAGAATGAATGAGTGTGATAAATGTATATTTATTAAATCCACAATAGTTGGATGTATAATTATTTGTTTATATATTGATGACTTGCCGATTCTTTGAGATAATGCTAAAGTTATCAAAATCACCAAAGATGTTCTCAAGAAGAACTTTGAGATGAAAGACTTAGATGTCGTAGATGTTATTCTCCGCATCAAAATTTTCAAGAATTCCTGATGATCTAAGCCTAACACAATCTCATTACATTGAAAATGTAATTGAAAAGTTTAAAGGGTTTAGCGTTAAAGATACAAATAATCATTTTCTTCCATACCTAATTTTAAACAAGAATACTAGAAATAATATTAGGCAGCTGGAGTAATCTTAGGTAATTGGTAGCATCATGTACATCATGTATTGCACTAGGTTGGACATTGCATATGTGACATCATCAAAATTCAACCCTATTTAAAAGATGATAAGGGGTTTGCTTCTATCAATGCACAATTAATAAATTAGACTTTAAGTTGATTCATGAATCATTTAAGAGTGTTAAACCTATTAGGAAAGACATTTTAGGATTCGATGCACACGACTAGAGAACTCAACCATGGATTGACGATTCAGCCATAATGATAGATGAAAGACAATCTTAAGTTGTTTCAGACCAATTCAGGAACGGTTATTGATTGATTCCAAATGATTGTGTACTTTGGAGTGAGTAATTGACCCTTCATGATTACATGACAACCAAAGATCATCCATGAATTGAAAAGACTTAAACGTGGATTGATATGAATCAATCTTGAGTCGAACTCATAAAATTCCTAAAGGATGCCCATTGGTTTTAATTATGGTAAGTCGCATTTGATAGATTTTAACTATAAATCTAGCTAGGTTAAGGATATTGGACTTTAAAGGATGAAGTGACCATCATTGGATATTGCTTTATCAAATTCCTTAATTATTAGCAAACCCCGAATTCTTGGATAAGTGAAATTAGGCAAAAAAATTGAAAGCCCAATGGGCTACATGCCTGAGTTAGGCCCAAATTGGATGGGTCAAGCCCAAACCTAAGCCCTCTTTGTGTAAATAGTGTGTGTACTGTTAGACCTTCAGTATTTTCCAATTTTATAGAGCTTTATGTGTTTCGAATCTTGCAAAACCTCATCATGAGAGTTGTTCAGAATATCTTGATTTACAACATACTTTAATTTTAGATTTTTCTGAGGTGAAATGGTTGGTACAAAAGCCTGCTCTTTTACCATGTGAAAACGGCCCAGTATAGTAAAAAATGTGATCTATTTATCTTCTTGATTTTTTATAAATTTTTTCCTTTCAAATCTGAACATACTTCTTCAACAAAGTTGTAGAGGACATTTATTGCTACAACATACTAGAATTTCAAAGTGTTTTTATGAAGATTTAGATATTGAAATAGGTTTTTTTCTACGGTCATTAGAACTGTTCAACAGACGAGATTTTGGGTTGTATTTGGTGATTTTCTGCTCTTTATATAAAATGAATTAGGCTTGAATCCTCATCAAAAATGTTATTTAGAATCTTCTCTACAACATATTAGATTTTTATAATTTTTTGAATCCATTTGATAAGGTAATGATATTTATTTCGAAAATTGCACAAAATTGTTCTTCACATTGAGGAAAGAGGGCCACACACCCAAAGAGTGGGCGGCCCAACACTTGATTGGAGAATGATCCTTTGAATACTATCCAATGGTTAGTTTGAAAGTGGAGAAATATAAAAAAAGACCAAAGTGCTAAAGAAAATAGAAGTCTAGAGTAAAAAATTCCAATGTCTATGTGAACTTCGATCCTGCGTATTTGTCTTTCTTGAGCTATAAATTGTAATCTTAGAGAAACATTGAAAGTGTGATTGAATAAGATAATGAGACCTATCATATACTTGAGTATTATCTTCTACATTTGTAATCTCTAATTGATTATCAAATGGAATTTAGCCAGTAGGCTATCAGGGTGGAAGAGTAGACATATGCTTCACTTAAGCCGAACTAAAATAAAATTCATGTGCAATTTTATCTATTTCTTTACTCTTGTTTATTGTTTATGGTAGACATTTGCACACTTGTTGCCATTATCATGATCAAATTTCAAACTCTGATTTCACTTGATTATGAAGTTACTCATGTCAATAGTTAAAATCCACACAAATTTGTTAAAAGTTTTTAAATCTGCCTTTTCACTTCCCTATAGGTAACATTGCCAACCTCGAACAATATACGTTATGATAACCAAGGTGCGATATATCTAGCATATAATTCGATTTATCATGAGCGAATGAAACATATCAATATCAAGTACCATTTTATCCGAGATGTCTTAGCGAAGGATAACATTGTTCTAAATAGAGAACCTAGCAAACATAATGACCAAACATGATGACCAAACCTATTTGTAGAGAGTGAGCGCCTATTGAGACGTCGGGAGAGCAGTATGAATGATGATCATTATAACTCAAATATTGAGTCAAGGTTTATAATTATTAAATTATAAACTCATGTGCACTTTCCCATTTAGAAGAAGAAGAAATCCTCTGCCACTACAAGACCAAAAAACAAGGGCTCCATTATTCTATTATATATATTTACTTATTTTTTGGTGGTGAAGTTCTTCGCAATCATCACCAAAGAAGGACTCTTGCTTCCATATTACCGCACGATATGAGGAGGACTTTCTTGTCCTTTTGTGCTGATGAAAAGGGTTTACTACAGGGACGAATAAAAAGACACGGGGTTTCTTCTTGACAGTAGCCGCACTGTAGAAGTCATAGAAGGACGAACGAGAAAGACGGACACGATGACATTGTGACACTCACTCTTGAGTTCTATACACAATGATTTTGTGCTTTGGATTTACATCAATTGAGTTGTTTATTTGGAAAAATTTGAGTTTAGGCTCAAATCTTGGTGTGAAAAACATTCGAGCATATGAAAGATTGTAAACCTTGATTCTTGAATTATAGTAAATTATTTGCTGGTGACTTTTTCGGTAAATATAAATATCGATATTCAGACCGATCCACATAAATATCCGATATCCTTATTATTCATCGTTTATTTTTTTGATTCTATTACATTGCCTAATTTGCAAGTTCATGTCATTTTCGCATTAATATTTACAACAATATATTATTATACATCAAGGCAGCACCTCATAACTAATTAATTAGAGAAATTGCCAGATTGTGAAGGATTGGTTTTGCACGGCATGTATGAGAAAAATCAAGCCCATTGAAAATTACTAGACCTCTTCTCCCCCCAAAATGTCAGGCTTGATAAATCTAGTTTATAAAACCGGTTTTCAAAAGTATTATGCCAAACTATTATCGATTCTCAAATATAATTCACTTGTGTAACATGACCAATGCCTATTACCACTATACATCATTTTCCGGCTAATGAGCTGTTTTGCATACCATTTATGTTGTAATTGGCAATTTATTGCAAGATAAAATATTTTTCTATTTCAGTCACTTTAGCGTGTGCCTTTGGAGATGATGAGTAAGTGGTACAGAACTATGAGACTCAATGTTAGTCATTTAGGTATCAAGACATGCATGCTTGACTTACTTTTCCTAGTCTTCATTGAAATTGACATGTCAAGAAAATTGATGGAAAATGGTTGATTTGATTAGTAAATTGGTGGAAAATGGTTTATTTGAATTGCATAATGAATTTGATTAGTAAATCGGTGGAAAATGGTTGATTTGAATTGAGTGATGAAGACTTGGAAAAGTAAGTCAAGCATGCCTGTCTTGATACCTAAATGACTAACATTGAGTCTCATCGTTTTGTACCACTTATTATCCCCAAAGGACCACTTATTATCCCCAAAGGCTAACTAGTGGGTCATGAATTCCAACACTCAAATCAAATCATCCATTTTCCACCAATTTGCTTGACATGTCAATTTCAATGAAGACTTGGAAAAGTAAGTCAAGCATGCCTGTCTTGATACCCAAATGACTAACATTGAGTTCATTGTTCTGTACCACTTACTTATTATCCCCAAAGGCTATATAGTGGTTTACGGATATCGACACTCAAATTAAATGAACAATTTTCTGCCGATTTGCTTGACATGTAAATTTCAACAAAGACTTGGAAAAGTAAGTCAAGCATGCCAGTCTTGATACCTAAATGACTAACATTGAGTCTCATCGTTCTGTACCACTTATTATCCCCAAAGGCTAACTAGTGGTTCATGAATATCGACACTCAAATCAAATCATCCTAAATTTGCTTGACTCAATTTCAATGAAGATTGAGATACCCAAATGACTCATCATTGTTCTGTACCACTTACTTATTATCCCCAAAGGCTAAATAGTGGTTCACGAATATCGACACTCAAATCAAATGAACAATTTTCTGCTGATTTGCTTGACATGTAAATTTCAACAAAGACTTGCATGCCAGTCTTGATACGTAAATGACTAACACTGAGTCTCATCATTCTGTACCACTTACTCATTATCCCCAAATGTGCATGCTTAAGTGACTAAGATCGGAAAATATTTTATCTAGCAATACATCGCCAATTACAAAATAAATGGATCATGAAAGGGCTCATTTGTTGGAGAACCATGTATAGCGGTAACAAGCATTGGTCTCATTACTTGAGTGAGTTCTATTCAAGAATCAGTAATAGTTTGGCATATGGATTTTGAAAACTAGTTTTATAAATCAGATTTATCAAGCCTAACATTTCGGGGGGAGAAAAGGTCTAGCAGTTTTCAAAGTGATTGATTTTTTCATGCATGGCATGTATAATCAGTGCTTCACAGTTTTGGCAATTTTTTTTTCTAATTAATTATTTATGAAGTGCCTCCCCAACATACAATAATATTGTTATAGATATTAATACAGAAACGAAAGGATCTTGTAAATAAGTTAATACAATAGAACTAGAGAAATAAACGATAAACAATAAGGACAATAGAGATTTTCATAATTCGATCTGAGTATTAGTACTTACATCAATGAGAAAAACCAGCAACAAACAATCCACTATAATCGAAGAATTAGAATTTACAATCTCTCACACGTCCGAGTGTTTCCTACACCTAGATTTAAGCTCAATGATCAGTGGAGTGGCTATGTTTATCTTATGGAATTTCATCTTTTTGTGGACAAATTACATAAGTATCATTTAAAATAATTACCCAAAAATGTTATTATATATAATATAAATGGGCTAGTAATGGACTATCCATCTAAGCCTAACATCTATGTAAGTTCATCTATATAAAATCGAAACTTGATCGTGGACTATTTTATGTGAGCCATTGTGGACTATTTTCTTCTTTGCAAAAAAGATTGTTGATATTCAATTTATTCAATCTAATCCCTAGTAATACAGCAATTAAAAATTCTATTGGAGGTTGAAGGTCAAATATATGGCTCAATCACTGTCGGTCGATTGTCGTTTTTAACCGAATAACCAAAGCCTAATATTGACAGTTTTCTAAACCGTTAGGACCAAAAAAAGAAAAAAGAAGGGGGTTCGGTAGACCTAACCTTTAGTAATTGTTGTTCTAGTACGATTTGAACTAGTGTTTTTCTTTGCATCATATCATATTACCATTACAAAGCAATTAATATGTTTAACACAAGATATAATCAATGACCTCGCTTGCTATTAGATCAGTGCTTATTAAAACTAATTTACTAAATTGGTATATACGTTACGCTTTGGACCGATAGCTCTTTACACAAGTGAGTTATAATAAAGTATCAATAACAGCTTCACACATCGTTCTTGTAAACCATTTTTATAGAATCCAGCATTTTTATGTAATTAGAGACTATCCTCTTTATTCTTGTAAACCATTTTTATAGAATCCAGCATTTTTATGTAATTAGAGACTATCCTCTTGGGCACATGTTTAATGACTAATGAGGAAGTTGAATCGTTGAAAATTATCCAAAAAACTCAAATTTTATTGTATGGATGCTAATTCAATGATAAATTTTCATTTTTGACCCATGTAGTTCTAATTCTTTTGACAAATTTTCAATATAATTCATTCAGCCAATTAATAACGACGCCAACTATTTTACATGATAAGGTTGGCAACACGAGACATGCGGCCTCTCAAAATGACATCGTTTTAAGAAATTCTATAAGCCGTTTGATTTTACTGTTAATGGTCTCAATCTTTATTCTTTTTTTACAAACTTTTATCGTTTTGATTTTTTTATTTATTTTCCTTACTGTTCATCTCCTTTCGCCATGAGAGACCCTGAAACAGGGCAAAAGAACTCATCGGGCATGGCTTATCGAGTATGATGGTCGGTTTTCGGATAGTCAGGTTTCGGCGACTTGCGAAAGGAGATGATAGTGCCACCTTTTCTTTCGTTGGGCCTGTGTGTGGTCGGCTTCATCATAGCTTCTTCGAACTCCATTTTTGGAGACCGTTTCTTGTCACTGAGGAGTGAGGAAGTGGGAAGGGGTCATCTCTCTCTTCAGCTTCACTAACGTATCCGAATCACGACGATTGAATTGAAGGAGTGTGAGCGAAGCTGCAATGATTCGAGGGTTGGGAGAAGAATCGGACTGTTTTGCAGATTGTTGCGGCGCTGTTACTGAACACTGAAACGGAGAAGAAGACCTGAGTGTCGATGGAGAGAGAGAGAGATGGTGATGGTGAGAGGAGGCGATTTGATGATGTGAGACGATTGAGATTTCATTACTTTCCTTGCGGGAAAAAAAAAAGGGAACCAATTAGAGGGGAGATCCAGAGGTTGCAGATACGGGCGAAGGCGGCCACGTAAGAAGAAGATGAACAGTCTTCTTGGCAATGAAGTGGAAGTAGATGAGACATGACGAAGAGGATCAATAGTGGTGTGGAAAAGAAAAGAAAAAACGAAAAGAAAAGGAGAAATTAAAGAAAAAAAGGTCAGACAATTATTTAAAAAAAGAATTCCGAAATCACGTCATTTCAATTAATGTATCTACATCATTTCACTTCATTTAGGGCCTATTTATTTTTACTCTAAATAGTGTTTGACTTTATTTTTTTGTTCGCAGAATAAAAATAAAATAAAAATCCGTTTGACAAATTTTTTGTTTTCGAGAATAAAAATCCTTTTTTTTCGAGAGTAAATTTGGAAGAGAATCAATAAGTAGAAAAAGTTACGTCTTGTTATCTGGAACAATTCTGATAATCAAGTATAATTTTTCTTCTTTTCTCTTTTCATTTTTTCTTTCCTCCTTCTCTTCTTTTCTTCACTGGCCACTGTCGGCCACCACCACTTGTGGTTGGCGACCGGTTGGGCAAGGTCTAGTAAGCTCGCTTGGCTGCCACAAGGCTTGGCCTTGTCATATTTGGGCAAGGCCCAACCAACGCGAGGTTGGGCCTTGAGGCCGACCTCGCACCACTGCGCGAGGTGAGCCTTGCGGTGGCCGAGCAAGGTCCGGCGAGTACGACGAACTCGCCGGACCTCACCTAGCTAGTCATCGGCCATTACCTTGGCTGGCCACCGGCCACAAATGAGGAAGAAGAAGAAAAAAAGGAAAAAAGAAAAAAAGAAAATATAATAAAAGTATTAAAAATTTCTTCCTAAACATATTTCTATTTCCGAAATAGAAATTTTGGATAGTTATCAAGTGTCTTCAAATACTTAAAAATTGTTCCCGGGAACATAATAAATAAAAAAATCATTTTTTAGTAAAAATTGTTCTCGAGAATAAAATGGTTACCAAACGATCTCTTACTTAGTTCTTGTGATTGCACACCTTTGCGGTGTGGTAGTAGTTTCTTCCTTCACAAGTTCATGGGTGGTTGATTCGCAAATAGATGATGTGATATAATATGTATATTTAAAATAAATCATTGTAATTGATTTTATCTACATGACGAAAATATACTAATTCAATGTAAATGACTTAGCAATTGAATTAATA
This sequence comes from Eucalyptus cladocalyx, assembly GCA_017140615.1. NCBI lineage: Eukaryota > Viridiplantae > Streptophyta > Magnoliopsida > Myrtales > Myrtaceae > Eucalyptus > Eucalyptus cladocalyx. Next base: position 7,212,083 of record CM029519.1, read on the forward strand.
TTTATTACTATTAGATGTAGAAAATATTAAGACATAATAAATCTCTATAAAAGTGAAATAATGTGAAAGTGTTTTTTTCTTTGGTTAGTGGAAAGTAGATACGTTTATCTTGTGGAGTCTCATCGTCTTCTTTTTCTTTAATATACCAAAAGTTAACAATTACATAAGTGTTTCACTAAAAAAAAAAAAAAAAAAAAACCACAATAAAAGGAAAAAGAAATAGAAAAGACAACGTGATCCCTTTGTCATTCAGGCGTTGTCTAGCCGAAGGTTCCAACCAGTACAGTCATTTCCAACCCTTTGGCGTGGTGGACTAACCAGGCCAAGTCAAAGTCCTCTAATTTCGCATAGAAACCCGAATCAAGCACAATGTTGATAGGATTTTATGTCCTTATGAACAACGCAGCGTTCACATTCTTCGTCGATACATAGCAATGTCGAGGACATTCGTTGTTCGATTCAGTACCTCTTTTCCCCATCTCGAAAAGCTTGATCTATCCTTGAACGGATGAGAGTCTGAGCTACTAGAGATGAACTCTTAAAGATAAGGGAGGAGTTCCCTTTTTCTAGACGCAATAATTAGAAAGAGAATGATCTCCAGCAACCTTTCAGTTTCTTGGATTTTTCCTTTTCTCAAGTATAAGCAAAATGTCAAAAGTTATTTTTTTATGATGGAAAACAAAAACAAGTTGCTTTCTTCTCTAAATTTAGGAACTTTCGAAAAGAAGGGAACTGAACAGGAACGAGAAGGATTATTCTTTTATTGGTTTGAAACAAAAAGTCTAAAGTTGAACAAGCTGTAAATCACCTCTTTCAAAAGAGAGACACATGACATTACAAATGTGGCAACATTTGATCATGGTTGTGAATGTTTCAACCATCATGTGCTATGATGCGACGTGGGTTTGAGGAACGACAGCGATTGAGCATTAACATCGCTCATGCAAATTTACCGGAGGGGAATCGTAGGCAATTGCGGAGCTGTGGAGATTTTGTATTCGCTTAGTTAGTTGAATTTCCTTAATGGGAGAATTTAAAATTACCAGCCTTTGGCATAACTAATCGTAAAAAAATGAAAATTAATATGGTTATGTTTTAGAAATGTAGAATGCAATAGGAAAAATTAAATATAGGTAATCAACTCTTAATGGACTGCATGAATTAAAGAAATAGGGGAAAATCTGTGTCATACAAGAAAGCAGCAAGGGAAAATGATCGATTGATACTTAATTCGTTCAATCTAATCTACTAATTAGTTTATTACATGATGTTGTAAACTTTGGTTGGCTCTTTACACAAGTTATATTCAATCATCAATAATAGCTTCACACGTTGCTCTTGTAAACTGTTTTATAAATCGGATTTTATAAAATTCCAGCATTTTTATGTAATTAGAGATTATCTTTTAGAGCACATGTTTAATGACAAATGGAGGAAGTCTAATGGGATTGGTTTTGTCCGGAAAAAATATTCAAAATGTCCTAAATTTAATATAAGGAGGTCACAATGTAGTTCTAAATCTTTTGACAATTTTTCAATATGGTTCGTGCGGCTAATTTAAATCAACAATCCTTAATTCACAATCTAATTAGTGCCAACCATTCTACATGATAAGACTCGCAAGTTTATGTCTATGACTCCAAACAAAGTTATTTTAAGAAATTTTATAAGCTTTTTTCTTTTCACCGTCAATGGTCTCAATCTTTGGTTTTTTTTTTAAAAGAGTTTTACTGTTTTGATTTTTTTCTTTTATTCTGGCAGAATAACAGCCCAAGTGCCATAACTTGACACCGGATGACACTTAAATGCCATAACTTCAAAATAGTACACTTAAGTGCCAATTTCGAAGTTAAATGGAACACTTAAGTGCCATTCCGGCGAAAATCCGGCCAAATGGCTGACGTGGCAACTTTCCGGCAAATTTGGTTTAAAACAACGTCGTTTTGCACGGCGTGGCGGAGAAAATGCAAAAACGATGCCATTTCGTGTCGACGTGTAAATACTAATATAATAATTAATTAAATTAGATTTAAACTTAATTTAATTTAAAATATTCAAAAAATTTAAAAAAATTTAAAGAAAAATTTATAAATATATAAAAGGGGGATCGAACGGGGCGGCGAGGCTAAGCCCTCGCCGCCGCCGCTCCTCCTCGCCGTGCCGGGGTCGCCGGCCCCCCAACCGAACCGACGGCGAGGGCTCACGGGCCCTCGCCGGCCGGTCGGCCCGGCCTCGCCGGCCCCTAGCCAAGGCCCGGCGACCCCGGCCGACCCTCCTTGCTCCGTCGCCGGCCCTTCCGCGCGGTGGGGAGGCGGCGAGGGCTGCGAGCCTTCACCGGATCCGGGCGAGGGCCGCAACCCTCGCCCCGGATCCGGGGGAGGGCTTGCGTGGGGAGAGGGTCGCGAGCCCTCGTCGCCTCCCGTCGCCGCGGGAAGGGCCGGCGACGGAGTGGGGAGGGTCGGCCCGGGGTAGCCGGGCCCTAGCCAAGGGCCGGCGGGCCCGCGAGCCCTCGCCCGGATCCGGGGCGCGGGTCGTGGGCCTCGCCGCGATCCGGCAAGGGCCGCGAGCCCCGCCATTTCGGGCCGGTCGGTTGGGGCCGGCGACCCGGCCGACCCTCCCAGCCGTCGCCGGCCCTTCCGGCGACGGCGGAAGCGGTGGTAGTGAGGGCTTAGCCCTCAGCTGCCTTGTTCGACCCTGCCCCCCCCTCTCCCCCTTTTTTTTCTTAATTTTTTAAATTTTTAAATTTTTTTTTAATTTTTTGAATATTTTAAATAAAATTAAGTTTAAATCTAATTTAATTAATTTTTATATTATTATTTACACGTCGGGGACACTAAACGGCGTCGTTTTTGCGTTTTTCTTTGCCACGTCGTCGTGCAAAACGACGCCATTTTGGATCAAACTTATCGGAAAATTGCCACGTCGGCCATTTCGCGGATTTTCGCGAGTGGCACTTAAGTGTTCCATTTTACTTCGATATTGGCACTTAAGTGTACAATTTCAAAGTTATGGCGACTTAAGTCATGTCCTAAAATGTCGAGTTATGAGACTCGTGTCCCAACCTCCTTTTATTCTTTTCCTTACTGTTCATCTTCTTCTTATTCTATCCCACCATCACCGCACACTATTGGTAAGGCTTCAGCGGGACCTCGGTGATGGCTGGCGACCCTTGCGTAGATCTGGGCTGGCCATGAAAAACCCCGAAACAGGGCATAGGAACTCATCGGGCATGGCTTCTCGACTAGGATGGTCGGTTTTATTCATTGGGTAGTTGGGTTCGGGCGACCCTGCGAACGGAGATGATGGTCCCACCTGTTGAACTAAGGGCCACCTTTTTTTTCGTTGCGCCTCTGGGTGGTCAGCTTCGTTATGGCTTCTTCGAAATCCATTTTTGGAGACTGTTTCTTGTCACCGAGGAGTGAGGAAGTAAGAAGGGGTCATCTCTCTCTTCAGCTTCACTAACGTATACATTCATCATGATGACTGGAATTGAAGGAGTATTAGTGAAGCTGCACGAGTCGTGGGATGGCAGAAGAATCGGATTGTTTTGCAGATTGTTGCGGCAATGTTACTGAACGCTGAAACGCAGAAGAAGACAAGAGCCTTAATGGAGAGGGAGAGATGGTGATGGTGACAGGAGGCGATTTGATGGTGTGAGGCGAGTGGGATTTCATTACTTCGCTTGCGGAAAAATGGAACCAATTAGAGAGGAGAGATTAAAATTGCAGATATGGGCGAGGGCCGCGGCCCGCCATTTCCGACGATGGTGCGGGCCACAAAAAAAAAAAAAAAGATCAACAGTGATGTCTTCTTGGCAATGAAGTGGTGTGAAAAGATAAGAAAAGAAAAGGAGAAATAAAAGAAAAAGTTCAGAAAATTAAAAAAAAAAAAAAATGCTAAATCTGGCCATTTCAGTTCATTTCTTCTACGTCAGTTGTCGGCAATGCCAAGCTGGAGGAATTAATTTCAATCGAGTTCTTTTTTTTTCCTTTTTTTCAAATCAAGAGACTACTCATATTTTCAAATCAAGAGGTTAGTTGTCGTGGAAGCACGTGTGGACTTTGTCAATTTTGTCTGCATAGAACCGTTCCACGGTCGATAGCAAGTTCTTCAACAAAGAAAAGTGCTTGGAACATGCCACGGATGCCTATATGTGCCGGTAACGACATCAAGGAACCAAAAAGCTGTGTTAACTCCTCAGTCTTTCCTCAACGAGAATGGAACTTCACAGCTCAGATATCATTAATTTCAAGACCAGAGAGCTTCAATCACTCTTAGTCTTGGTTCTCTCTCTAGCCTTTGCCTTCACTGCTTCGGCATCGTCACAGGGCATCAATTTCAGCTTCCAGACTTTCAACAATAGTATCATAAAACTCGAAGGCGATTCAAGTTATGATGGGAGCTTCATCCAACTTACGAAGTCCAGCACTGAACGCGTGGGGTGGGCCACGTACCACAAGCCTATGCGCCTTTGGGATAAGGCGACCGGGAACGTGGCGGATTTCACCACCCATTTCACCTTTGTCATCAATTCGAACAACAGCACGGTTTTTGCTGATGGATTGACCTTCTTTCTTGTGCCCGAAGGGTCTGAACTCCCAGACAACTCGACGGGAGAACGACTTGGTCTTGAAGGTCTGACTCGCGGTCCTTCCAGAACTTTTTTTTTCATTTGTAGCCATTGAGTTCGACACTGCGCCCAATGACGGTATGGACCCTAATTGTTCACATGTTGGTATAGACTTGAATAATCTCAATTCCAAGAATTCAAGCTGCGTCGATTGGTTCAATGATAAAATCATGAATGGTGGGCGGATTAATGCTACGATAGCAGACAATTCTAGCACGCAGAACTTGACCGTTCTCGTGATAGACGCTGATTCCACGAGTACCAACATAAAAACCTCCGCCATCTATGATATAGTCAACATGAAAGAGTATATGCCGAAGGCGTGGGTAAATTTCGGTTTCTCGGCTAGCACAGGTTCATATTTCGAGTTGCACACTATTGAGGCATGGGAATTCAGCTCTAACATGCACGGGGCTGGAAAAAAGAGCAAGTCATGGCTGTCGTCTATCTTAGGCTCAGGTTCTTTCCTATTGCCCATTCTTGTTGGAGCCTTTATTTGGTTTCGTCACCGTTCGAAGAGCACGAGAACTGACATGAGTGGAGAAGAAGATCATCTAGCGATTGACGAAGAATTCAACCAAGTGTCAGGCCACAAGAAATTTACCTCCAAGGAATTGGTCGCAGCGACCGGTAATTTTGCAGTCGAACAATTGCTTGGAGAAGGGGGCTTTGGTAGAGTATACGAGGGTTACTTGACCAGCATGAATGCTAATGTTGCAATCAAGAAGATTAATCCAGGGTCAAGACAAGGGATAAAGGAGTATGCTGCCGAAGTGATGACCATAAGCCGGCTACGACACATAAACTTAGTCCAACTCATTGGATGGCGTCATGAGAAAAAGGAACTCCTCCTTATCTATGAGTTCATGTCTAATGGTAGTCTTGATTCTCATCTATTCAAAGAACGATCTTTCTTGCCTTGGGAGAATCGATACAAAATCGTGCAAGACATAGCCTTGGCATTGCTTTACCTCCATGAAGAATGGGAACAATGCGTTATACACCGGGATATAAAGTCCAACAATATCATGCTCGATTCTGATTTTAATGCCAAAATAGGAGACTTTGGTTTGGCTAGGCTAGTTGACCATGCCAAAGGGTTACAAACGACGGTGCTGGCTGGAACCATGGGCTATATGGCTCTTGAATGTGTTTACAAAGGTAAGGCTAGTAAGGAATCGGATGTCTATAGTTTTGGAGTTGTTCTATTAAAAATAACTTGTGGAAGAGAAGTCATCAAGCCAAGGGCTGAGGAAGGCCAAGTCAGGCTTGTGGACTGGGTTTGGGAGCTATATGGAACAGAGAGGCTAATTGATGCGGCAGATCCGAAACTTGGTATCGATTTCGATTGGAAGCAACTAGAGTGCTTGATGGTTGTAGGGTTGTGGTGTGCTCATCCAGGCTACACTAGCCGTCCTTCCATAAGAAAAGCATTAAATGTTCTCAACTTTAACACTTTGACACCCGTTCTCCCATTAAATGTGGGCCTCTATCCACATTATCTACGGTATCGATTGCTTTGTCTCATGCCACCTCGACTAGCGGCATTGAATGCTCCACATTTACTACGTCTTCTATATAATCCTCTTATTTAGCTTCCTCTGCATTGCTCCAAAATACAGTATGAGTTCCTACTTTCGGTATATGTTTTCCTCGATATTTTATTTCAGATAGTATTTGCTTCATATAAATTTCTCCATCCCTTCATGTTTAAACTTCCAATTGATCTCCGAGATTAAGTAAGGTAGTATGTATCTTCTTTGATGGTTTTATTATCTGTTATCAATATAATTATTGCTAAGTTATCAAAGGGTTGTTGGAAAAACTGGTGACTGGTGATTGTTTTTTTTTTGCCATTAATTATCAGAGAAACATCTAATTATATGGCTTAGCTCAAGATAAACATCCTTTAAGTAGTACCCACCGATGGATAGCTGTGTTGGTTGAGAGTCTCTTCTTTATTGCCGAGGTCGAGAGTTCGAAACTCGTAGTTGCTAGCGTTGTAAATGGGGGGCCATGATGATGGGGTACCGTACTAGTCTCCCTCAAGGTATAGTCGCTATTAAAGTTCGAAGGTGCCCTCGGATACTGGAGGACCCTTGTGACCCCGAATAGCGTAAGCGAAAGGGAACTCATGCGGATTCTCGATTACTAAAAAATAAAAAATAAATCCTTTAAGTAGTGATTAGGACAAAATTTTCTTATTGAAGGTTGAACATAGGTCATGTTTAGATGCTCAACTGACAAATAGCTCGTCACAACTAATGGCGGTAATTGCGGACGTGGAAACTTTGCTTAAGGAGCGAGATAAAGGAATTACACTACTTTAGTCTCAAGGTGCAGGATACTAAAACTTAACATAAACTATCATAAACCATATTCTGTGCATGCAAAGAGATTTGCATTGATGACCAGCGGATAGATTCACGGCGGCTCCTACTAGCCTCCCGGTGGGTCCGTCATTGGGCGGCTGAGAACAACGGGTGTAAAGATGGCTTCCAGATGGTTGCGAGGGTCAGGGTCCTTCTCGCGTCGCTATTGTAATAGGAGACTCTAACTGGCAGCCCACTGTGTACTCTCGCAATTGGCCGTTGTTTTTGACCAAACAAGAAAAGCCTAATATAAATAAAGAAGGGGGTCCGGTAAACCCAACCTTTTGGGAACACGTGTTTTGCTTTGCATCATATAATATTGCTAATAATAACCAATAATCGGTCGTACTTTTCAAAATTGGCAGTCATCTTCCGTTCAGCACCATGCGTAAGCAGTGATTCGGTTTGATATTAGACCAATGCTAAACTTCTTAAACATGATTTGCAAAATTGACACATGAGCGGTGCCCTGGACTATGGATAGCTCTTTACACATTTACCATACGTTAAAGTTTTTTCAATAAGAACCATTTAAAAATCTACCCATATGGACGCCATAAAGCATACGGTATTAATGGGGCACTCATATAGCTTAAGTGCAATAAAAACAACGTTTTGACTGATAAATGTTTAATGAAACTTTGATGAATCGTAAACGTGTCACATAAGTACAAGTTTTGAGCTTTTTTATGTCATAGGAAAAATTTTAAAGTAAATGTGTCACAATAAATATAGTTTAGGATTTTTATATCGCACATAATTTGTAGTTTTTTATGACTTTTTTCCTTTTATACAACCGTGTTCTCTCGCTTTCTTTCCTAGACTAAAGTCTAGTCGTCAAGGAGCCTCTGTGGACCATCTCATTTTCGTGTACATTGAACCGTCCCGAATTGATCGCAAGTTGCTCAGGAACCAAAAGCCTAGGTCATTAGGACCCACCACGTTCACCTATATGAGCATGGTCCACTGTTGATCATGCTGGAATTAGGAGGACAGTATGATAAAATCTTAGTTTGTCCAAAGGTGATGGTGCCTATCATTAGGTCTTCGAAGACAAAAACCAAATAAGTCGGACTGCTCGGTCATAATTAGTAGTCCAGCGGGGGATGACGCATTTGTTCTATATCGGAACATGTAGGAATATCGTGGAGGCCTCTACAGCACGTTGCTATCCAACCTAACCAAAGGAGACGGGCATGAAAATTCTAGAGCAAGTTGTAATTTTGATGAGCTTTCCGAGTCACCTGAATCTTCAACCCTATCAAAGGAGTTGCGTATCTGATATTCAAAGCTTCTCTTTTCATGGCTTGTTCGTGACCTATCCAGTGGTCCAACAATCAGGAAATGTCTCTGTTCTAGTTCTTTTGTATTTCGAATTTGTTCGTGTGAACGAACTAAATCTCTCGTTTTTTTGTTGGAATCTAGTTTCTGAGAGCGTTTATGGAATTCCTTGGACGCATGATGTGATTTGCGGTTGGGTAAAGTCTAGGTTTTTCCCTTGTTTGGATTTCACACTCGAAATCGTTTTGTTGATATATCCTTTGTCTTGAACAATTTCCATTTTGCGCATTGAAGCCTTGGTATCAGAGTCATTTTCAGCATCGATTTAGGGCCCAAAAGTGGGCTGAATACACACTGTACAAACTGCTCCATGGTCCTGACATCGGGCATTCAGCCCACTGTTGGTCTTTTTAGAGTTTTCCTACGTCAATTTTCAATATTCCTTCGCCCCAAAGCTCATTCTAACATACAATGACATAACATTCATTCATTTAGACCCCATTTATTCCGCAAAAATATTTTTTTAGAAAACATTTTACTCATTATCCGGCAATTGAATACTTAGGAAAATGTTTTTTAGGTCAACGGAAAATCTATACTTAATTTAGGAAAATGATTTTCTCTTTAAAAAATTGGAAATCATTTTTCAAAATATGACTAGATATTGGTTCTTAGATTGGAAACTTTACGCTTAGGTATGGGAACCCTAATGCTCATTCCTAGGGCCTTGGCATCCAACATCGAGTACCGGGGCTTGGGTCCATTAAGGCCAGGTTCATGACCCTAGTGCCCATGCTTGGGTACCTACGTAGTCCATTAAGGTCAGACTTCCCGATGCTAGTACCTTGGTCTCTAGCGGTCCATCGAGGCTAAGCCCCTAGGATTTGGCACCAGGGCTAGGTCCACAAAGGCCAAGCACAGGACCCTAGTACTCGTGCTTAGCTCCCCCATGTTGGAGCTCATGTCCATCAAGGCCAACCCTAGAAACTTGATGCTTGTGCTTGGGAACCTTGGCACCTGTGCCCAGGTCCATCAAGGCCATGCTTAGGACCCTAGTGGCTAGCCTCGAGTCCATCAAGGTTGAGCCTAGACCTTGGACCTCAGTGCTCGTGCCTAGATCCCCCATGTTTGAGCTTTGGGTCCAACAAGATTGAGGCCTAAGACTTCCGTGTCCATGCTGAGATCCATTAAGGCCATCACACTCATGTATAATGGAGGAAATTGGTCGCAATGCTTGCTCTGACCTTCATGTTTTTTGATTGACCATCTTGAAAACTTGGGGGAGGTCATCACACTTGTCTATAACGGCAAGCGTACTCACCTTCCTCCCACGCATCACTTTAGGGAGGACTTCCATGAGTTTCGCCTCTTTTCTATGAGGCGCTGGACTTGTTCATTAAGAACTAGGGTACCACCTATTCTTACCATAAAGTAGAAGAAGATCTCATGAGAGGTGTTGACTACAATCAACATCTTCACGATAGATGGTGCCAGATTAGGGAAGACACCTAGAAAATGATGAAAAGGATCATAGCTTACAGAGAAGATGTGGTTAGGGAGCGGAAAAGCATCCAAGCACGGAGTCTCGACCATGGTTTTCCTCATGCGGTACCCAGTTTGCTGATCATTCCCAAAGAGGAGATCGTCATTAACCAACAAGTGAGGAAGGCTTGGAAAGAGGGTCGAGGCATGTCATGATGCCCCCATGGACTTGGATGAAATCAACGCCAGGATAGAGTCAATCCCGGAGGGGAAACACCTCACCTATCATGAAGCTATCGAGGAGAATAGGGACATAGAACGACAACAAGCCGATTTGGTTCAAGGTTCATGTGCCATTTATGCTTAGATGGATTGACCTATGTCTGTACTACTCTCTTGTAAATATGACGGAAAGTGAATAGCAATTTGGTCTTTGCATACTATGGATTGCTTAGAGATAAACTTTCATGCCTAAAAAGCTCATTCAAACGGGCAAACACTAATGTTCATGCCTTTTGCATAACCCCAACAATATCAATCCATATCAATGCCCATTATCCGCTACAATTTAAAACCTGTCGATTTATCAATAAGCATCGTTTCTTCCCAAGAAATCTATTATGATGAAAAATTTTAATATCGTGTCCTTTCAAATCCTCACTAACCATATTTATATATAGAGGACTACACAAAGGACAAAACTGTTCACACATATGCACAAGTCTTCTCCCCTTTCTATTTTTATCCCTCTCTCTAAATCTATGGCTAGTCGATCCTTTTCCTCTACTTCATCTTCCTTGAGTGATAAGTTCGTCACCCTAGGGAGGGACTTACTCTCGAAACTGTTGTTGACTTTTGCTATAATCTCCAAAAAGTCAAAGATTATTGAAGCCATTCGTCGTGACCTAGCCTCGCCACTGCCCGCAAAGAAAATGTGGGGAAGAGATCGATTTAGAGGTACTTGATCACGAAAGGTCCCATATGGTTCTCATCCACAAAGGCGTCATCACCTTGCCTTCCGGGCGAACCTCTTATGAGTTCACTTAATCGCAATCATGAGCTCTTGCAAGCTTGTACCCTGCGTGACAGTGGAAGGTGTCGTGACTCTATCCTAACGTCGCGGCATATCTTGATCGACAGTTTTAAGATTGAAAGGAAATCGGACATAAAGGTGAATTTGAGGGTATTTTATGATCATGATAGCCTCCCAAGATGTACATCCACCAAAGATGGCATTACTTCATCTTTATCGGCTTTATTATCTTAAGTATGCTAAATCACGACCGTGAACCTTTTCCAAAGGTCCATACCCTTCACGATGAGTTTGATTATATGATATAGTTGTTTAAGACAACCTAGAGATAGGATGGGAGTCTCTACTAACCTCTTTTATAGGGGTCGGCTAGAAAACCCAATCGAGGGTTGGGAGTGGTCCCTCGTTTCATACGCAACCAGAATCTAGATTCGAGAACTTAGGTTACGCTAATATTTCTATTAACGCTATTCGATACTTAACAATATGTTGTGTTACCTAAGGTATCAATGCATTTCTCTTTACTTTTTTTGGGATCGTTTTCTCTTAAGTTAGGTGATCATGCGTGGATGGTCATTTTTGTGTCATTTTATCTCTAAGCAAAATGGAAATAATGCAATCAATTGAATTGAAAGTGCGAAACAGTAAGTAAACAACCAAGGACAATGGTAAATCTATCATACAATCTTGATAAAGGTCAAAATTCGAAAGAAATAAACGAAAAGGAGATACCCGCAACTCGTCGAGTGTTTATACAAACAAGAGGAACCCGAGACATATGTTGGGTAAAATGAATACAAAAGAGTGGTTGGAATGGACATTGACCTTTTGCCATCTTCATACCTTCTCCATCTTTGGGATCCTAATCTAAGCTAGTCTAAAAAATTGTAACTACGTACATACAATGGAAAGAAATTGTCACGCCTCGATCCTCGAGCGCGCTCCCATCCCTCACTTGGTCGATTAAATAGCAACGTCTCAGGACGCATCGCCGACCCATTCATTTTAATACGCATGTGGAAGTATAATAAAATCCTCAAACAATAAAACAATGGGATAGGAAAGCAGGATTCCAAATTTCGAACTTTAAAAACAACCACACTTATATACATTGCAAACTATAGTGCAAATATATACAAGGTTAACTACTAAGCCAATACCTAAACAACAAGTTCACAAAGCAAAGTCTATAAACAGGGGTGGGGTTTCAATCCTCTCCTGGATCCTCCTCTAGGTCCTCCTCCGGGTCCTCCTCCTCCTCAATGATATCTCCTTCTTCCATGCTCCAACTAGAGTCCACTGCTAAGTGCTCCAGAGAATTAGGATCATCACCAAGCTTGGGATCCTTCGTATCTACCACTGATCCACCCTTTGGCCATCATCGTAATGGTGATACCATGACCGGTATATATGGGGCACCTTTTGGGGTTCACCCACATCAACTTAGATAGTGGATTTCACCATTACATATTCCAATCCTACATTTACTAATGCCGAGATGCCTCATTTACCTACCTTAACTAATCACTAGATCAGACGACCAAGGAGTTTACAAACAGAAAGCTTCTATTCTCCACCACGCTTTTAAGCGAAAGGAAATAAGATTCTAATTGGAAAATTTTCCATAAGGGCATCTTCCCCTCATTGTCTAAACCAAATCACAAGTGTCGAATCTACCCTCTCATGTCTGCGTTGCATTTGGTCTTAACAGCAGAATGGGTTTTGAGAAGGAAAAAGAAAATGCAAATAAACAAACTATTTGATTATTGCTCGAAGTTTCCCGTTGAATTTGATATAGGCACAAGTTTATGATTATTGTGATGTTCTAAGTGTTTGTGGAGACTTGAAGGCGAGACAGACTCTCGGAGAATGCAAGAAGATGGCTTGCTTAGCGCTTGGGCAAACCAAGCGATTCGTAAGCACTTATTAACGAGTGTCGGACACCTGGAGTGCCAAAATTTGGTACGGATGGACACTCAAGTGCCAAAAGTTAGGAAAATGATACTTAAATGCCAAAATTGAAGCAAAATGGATCACTTAAGTGCCATTCTGGCAAAAATCCTGCCAAAATATTGACGTGGCGATTTTACGGTGAAATAAATGCAAAACGACATCATTTTGATGTTGACATAGTAAAAAATTAATATAAAAATTAATAAAATTAAATTTAAAACTAAATTTATTTAAAACATATAAAAATACAAATATAAATATTCAAAAAATTAAATATATATATATATAGATATATTTTATTTTTTACAAAAAAAGGGAAGGGGCGATTGAGGGTTGAGCGTTTGCCCTGCCGCCTCCCCACCACCGGTGGGAAGGCGGGGCCCGGCGATGGAGGGAGGAGGGTCGGCTGAGGTCGCCGAGCCCTGCCTTCTTGGTAGTGGTGGGGAGGTGACGATGGCGAGGGCTCGGCCCTTAGCCACCCCCAATTTTTATTTTTTTAATATTTGTATTTGTATTTTTAAATGTTTTAAAGAACTTTAGTTTTAAATTTAATTTAATTAATTTTTATATTATTTTTTACCGGTCGATACCAAAACGACGTCGTTTTTGTATTGTCTAGCCGCGTCGGGATGTAAAACGATGCCATTTTGCAATTATTTATTTGGTAAATCACAACGTCAGCATTTTGGCTAGATTTTTGCCGGAGTGGCACTTAAGTAATACATTTTGCTCCAATTTTGGCACTTAAGGCGCATGACAACCATTATGTTTTGAAATAGTTTACGGAATAGAAATAGATTTTTCTATTTCTATTTCTAGAAGAGTTTAAGCAAAAAATAATAGTTTGATAACGACCACCCGAAATTCTACTCTAAAAATAGAAATTCGTTTGATAATATACAAAATTTCTTCCTTTTTCGGGCAGTGCGCGATATTGACAATCTTTAATATAAAAAATAAAAATAAAAATGATTTAGTAACAAAAAAAATAAATCATAAAATAAAATAAATCATAAAAAATATCATTTTATTTTAAAATTAAAATATCCTTAAAAATAAATTTATTTTATTTTATTTTATTTTATTTATTTTACTAATAATTTTATTTTAAAATGAATAAATGAATATTTTTATTTTTATTTTTAATAAAATGAGGAGAGGTGGAGGAGGAGGAGGAGGAGGAGGAGGAGGAGGCAGAGACATAGAGGAGATGAGGGAGGACTTACCGAAATTAGGGTTTAGTGGGAGAAATTATTTCGATTTCTCTTCTAGAAATTAGAAATGAAAATTTCTATTTTCGATTTCTTCCAAATCGATTTACGGAATAGAAATCTATTGTAGAAATAGAAAAATTGAGTAGATTTATCAAAGCAGGTTTATTCCAAAAACAGGTTTGAAATAAAAAAATTATTTACGAAACAGAAATTTTGGTTATATCGCTTTTTTAAGTGTCACTTTCCTAGCTTTATGCGGCTTAAGTGTCCCGTCCCAAAGTTTTGTCGGCTTGGGATGTACTTCTCCCACTTATTAACAATCAATTTTGAAGACTATTTTGTACCTAACTTGTCAGAATCCTAGAGAGTTTTTTGGAGCCATGTTGAAAGCATAAGAAGTGGGTGTCATAGAGAACCATCTAAGCCTTGTTTGGTATTCCGAACTGTGACCAGATTTCGATGGAAAAAGAATGCTAGATTTATTAAAAATATGTTTTAAAATAAATTTATTAAAGAATGTGTAGGATTATAAGCGACCCTTTAAACAAGTGGGCCTCAAACAACAAACAAATAGTGTGACATATTATTTAACAAATCAATTTTCAGCTATAGTAATTCTAGTTTTTTCTAGTGAGAATAAAGTCGTATTCCTTTAATTTATTGTGTTTGGTAGCATGGAATGAAGAAGAAAGATATCAAAGTTTGAAATAAAACTGTCATAGTATATTTTCTTTTCATGAGGGGTTAGGTGAAAATGAAAGATGGTTAATGGAAATGGTTGAGTAGACATTACACGTGATAACCTAATAAACAGACAAACAATCGAGATTTTATTCAGAGAAGAAAAGTTGATATGATGGGATATGCATTTCTTATATATGTAATTTGGCAAGTCTTATAATAATTTACACATTCAAAACTGTGAATCATATTTTCAGCCTCAAAGTGATACTAAATGCTAGAATTAGAGAATCATTACTATTTCCTTTCCTTACTTTTTTTTAATTCAGTTTTTTTATTCTTATTTTTTCATTCCCAAATCGCGAGAGTTCTATATCGTTTCATGAGTAATACATCAATCCCTTTCTATATTTAATTTAGTTTGACATTTGGGTGCTCGTTATTTATCATATTGATGTTATGTGTTATTTTTACTTGGTCAATTCACGCATAATATTCAAAATTTCAAAGTCTTTACTAATTGCGGATTGCTTTATATGTCTATTGAAGTGGGAACAAAACGGGCCTACAAGGAGTCCTCGATTGGTAGTCTGATTGATTCATTGTAGTCCTGATTGATGTTTCGAGCTCTTTTTGCCCAGGTTTTTTTACCAATTCCTCATATGATCAAGCCGATGAAGGACTGAGGAGAATTCAATATACTATGCTTCTACTACACCTGTAGTTTACACATACATTAACTAAATTGCGGCAGTAATAATTTATTTTTTTATTAAATAATGTTTTGAATTTGAACTGTTTATTTAACTTGGCCCGGTTAGGTAACTGTCAAGTTTGACAGCACAATAAAATTCAAGAGTTGGGCTCGCCTGGGGGGTGAAAAAGGTCTTTATGAAAGGACAAAAACAAAGTGAAACATACCTAGGTCATGTTTTCGCCTGATACTCCTGCTCGTCCCTTTCTCCTTGAAGTCCAGCCGCAAGTGGGCTCCCCACATTAACAAGGGATTTGATGGCCACACATTAAAGTTCCTTGAGAGACGCGCCGCCAACAAATGGCCGCGCGGAGATAGCACGTACGTGGCCGTGGCAGAGCCGGAACATCGGATGGAATTGTGCCTTGAGTATTATATCCATTTGAATTATTTAATTATGAATATTTTGGATTTGAATTTAATTTATGTGTAAAAAATACTCGAGTTTATAAGGGATTATAACTTGAATTCTTCCATTTTTATTAAATTATTTACAGTCCATAAATGCAGGCATCAACACCCAGTACTAAATTGTAAATTCTTGACATCCGTTATTATTCTTTATTTATTTTCTTTGGCTTTTCATATTAACGTAAATTGTACCATCATGAATGACTTGTGCACCAATATACTATAACACTTTTCGACGTGGACAGAGATTAATCGTCAAAGACTCAAGCAGATATGGCTGTTAATAAATATCTAGAACGGTAGACCGGTATGAATTATTAGTAACAAATAGAAGAGAGTGTGGCTAGTTACGTAAGTCTTGTCGTTATCCTGCATGTCATGTCAGAAAGCTTCATTAAGAAGTTGACCTGACGTGGAAAAAATAATAGGTGTTGAAAAAAAGGTATGCTTTCACATTTTAGATGGCGATAGTGTTACAATAAAAGAATCTTCCAATAATAAAAAAAAAACATAATATAAAATTAATGAATATAACGTAACAAAATCAAATGTAGCCATTATTAATCTAACGAATGAGAATCTTCATCACTCTCCCTGTGATATATGTGATGGATATGTTTTTTTTTTTTTCTCTCTTCAATTTTGTGGAAATAGCAAATGTGTGAAATGGAATTCATTCATTCTCCCTAGAACTACCAAATATCAACCTTTAATCAAGATTTAATATATGGATTCTACATGCCTAGTTGTCAAAAATATATTGCCCATAATATATTTTACTAAATTGGGCATGTATCAAATATTAGATTATTGACTTAATAAGCCACATTAATGGGTTAAATCTCGTCAAGTCCAACAAATATAGAAATATATTCTACATGCCTAGTTGTCAAAAATATATTAGTGAAACAAAAATTAGAAAATCCATAAAACATTTTTCTAAAATTGTTTTTCACAAAACGAACAAAGTCTTAGGGTATATTTGATTTGTTTGAATCAATAATTTGAAAAACACATTCCTAATAATAATTGATGGTATCGCTTACAAAGTAAATTAACGAAAAAATATTTTCATCATTAAGCGAAAATACCCAGATATATATTGTTGTTGATAATAAACATATTTTCCAATTGAATAATTTCTCTAAGTGATACGATGGTAGTGCTATTTCCAAAACGTTTTTAGCTAAAACACACCCATTCTATGTTAATTGAACAAATTAGCCTTCAACTTCTTAAGCAAGTATTGATACTTAATAACACATTTTTTGGGGAAAGATAATTTATGAGTTGCTACTTTCCTATCTCGATTTAAATGGGGATGGAGATGATTTGGAATTCAATACAGAGGTCGCAACTATGGTCGAGACGAAGATGAGTATTGTGATGAAACCCTCGATCGGAATGTGTACGGTGCACGGCGAGGGAGAGGCTGTCATGGTGGGGAATCGCGAATGGGAAGATGGAGTACTTATGACATTTGGTGGCCAAGTAATCCCCTTCAGCTGCCCATAAGAATTTCTTCTCAAATCTTCACAAACCACTTCATTTTGATGGCCAAAAATGCCATGGCAGCAGCCCACACGAATTTCCCTCCAATCCTTCACATAACATATCAAATTGGTAGCCAAAAATCCAATTAAGGGTGGCAATCCGAATTTTCAAAAATTATTTTTGTCCAATTTGAATTTTTCCATAAAATTCCCGGCTTAACGGAATTTTCCCAAAAGATGAGACGAGGTCCTAAAAATAAATTGTGACACGCTCAAACGTTCGATTCCCAAAATCGAAGTCAATTTCGTGATTAAAATCAACTGGACGTGATTTTAGTACAATCTAACCTACCGGGTAGCTTTTAGGGATTTTATCGCGATCATATCCCTTAATGGCTTCACCTAATAGGTTAGTTAACTCGTGAGTGATTAGCTCAGAGAAAAATGACTATAAGCACGTCGACGAAAAGCCCATTTTATTTTATCGAGACGGGGTCGAAATTCAGGATGTCATATGCAAAGTTTAGCAGATTCATCTTAAGTACAAGAGCACCTACGAATTTATTTCCAAAATGTTGGAACAAAAAAAAAATGGATTACTCAAAATTGTTTCCAAAAAGAGGGATTACTGATGTAGCTTTGGCCATGGGGCAAGGATTAGGAACCGACACCCGGACCCCTAGAGTGCAAAAAGTTGGCACAAATGGACACTTAAGTGCTAAAATTACGAAAGTGACATTTAAGTGCCAAAATCGGAGCAAAATGAATCCCTTAAGTGCTACTGGCGATAAAATCTCGCCAAAAAGCGAACGTGGCAATTTTCCAACAAGCTGCACGCAAAACGATGTCATTTTGCATGCTGATGTGGCTAAAACGGTGTCAAAACGACAGCGTTTTTATGTGTGGTTTGCTGAGTCAGCCTTCCAGCAAGCCACATAAGTGAAAAAATTAATTAAAAAATGCCACGTAGGATTTCGGTGAGGTTCGTCGGATGTGGCACTCAAGTATCCCATTTTTCATAAAAAGTGGCATTTAAGTGCCATTTTCATAAGTTTACAGCACTTAAGTGTCCATTTATGCCAACTTTTGACACTTGAAGAGCCCCTGAAGTAAACTATTTTAGCTATGCAATCACAACCAGCAATTAATTTCAGTGTAATTATAGAATACATCGGTGGTCTGAACTTTTTTTTCTACACATTGTTTCATCCATCCTTGATTTGATAAAAGTAAGAGAATGAGAAATTAAATCTGTTAGATTAAGGATTGTTGAGACTCCTTGTTTAAATTTATGTTTTCATTGACAATATATGCCCTAATTTTGCTTAATTTTAAAGCACCTACACAAAATTTGGGATTGGTTGTTGTGATAATTCTTGAAAAACCAAGAAAGAATAGGTCATATTTTTCTTGTCCTCAAACCAAACCTTTGACTAATAAGTTATATTAACATGGACATCGTCATATGCAAACTTAACTAAAAAAAAAAAAAAAAAATGTAACAGAGGCCCATATTTATAACTCAACATTCAAAGGTTTAGTGATAGAGAAAAACACGGCCCAAAATGATTTACTTCCGAAGTGAATACCTTGAAAAAAATTTCGTTTATTTTATTGTACGTACAAATGGAGCTATCAAAATAAAAAAGAAAGTTTGGATTAAAAAAAAAGTAAAAATAAAGAGAAAAATAACTTACTCTCTAAACTTAATCAATATCTTCAGTTTCTTTTTTGCCTAATCGAATTCTTGAACTACATATTTTTTTTTCTTTCATATTGATCCTGCCGTTAGAAAAATAAACGGCCATCAATATGATGTTAAGTGCCATGCTAGCATCCTACGTCGATGTGACGGTTACATCTTATGCCTCATTTATCTAACTTACCACTAGATTAGACGATTGAGGAGTTTGCAAAAAGGGAGCTTCTATCCTCCAACTCTCTTTAAGCGAAAGGAAAAAAGATTCTTTTTAGACAATTTCTAAACCAAACATTGAGTGTTTAAATTAGCTCTTGTCTGCCTTAACTTTAGTCTTCATAGCAAAATGGCTTTTGAGAAGGGGGAGAAAAAGAAAAGAAAATAACCAAAGTGATAAAATCTACCTATCTTGGTCGGGGCCCACCCCGATGTGGCCTTAATTTTGCACTTACAAGTTATTATAACCCTATGTTGATGTTTATTTTGTACAGTTCCTCCTTTCCAAATTCAAGTGCTTTTCATATCCAATTGTAAAGTGAGCCCTAAATTCTCAAGTTAGTGTCGAACTTAAAGGAACACTCCGATATTGTATATGATAAATACTAGCATCTCAAATGAAGTTCCCTATTAGCTGCCTAAAATTTTATCCAACATTGAATGATTGGATCTTTCAGGTAATATGCTTGCAACATATCCTAAATTATTGGAAAAAGGATGCCACTATGTGGGTTAGGATCTCGCTTGAATCCCTGCGTGGTGCTCAGCGC
This sequence comes from Eucalyptus cladocalyx, assembly GCA_017140615.1. Lineage (NCBI taxonomy): Eukaryota > Viridiplantae > Streptophyta > Magnoliopsida > Myrtales > Myrtaceae > Eucalyptus > Eucalyptus cladocalyx. Next base: position 7,231,853 of record CM029519.1, read on the forward strand.
TCAGTGCTCATGTAGTCTGCTATTGACTTGTATTTCTTCTCCGTCACAAAATTGCTTACCAACATTAAAGTCGTGCTCTTTTGTCACATTCACAAGTAGAATGATGGAAAGAAACACTGTGCACAAGTGTTGACTATGACTGGGTCACGTATGAAGCGATCATCCAACTTGTCAACATTTAGCAGCGGAGTCATTAAATGACTTCTGCCGCCGGATAAGCCGCCCACACGGGGAAATGCGAACCACAGAAAGGAGCGCTTTGGATAAGGCCAAGTGTGTACGCAATGATAGCGGGTGAAAGGGCACCAGCCCTGATTGCAACCAATGCTAATGCACGATTGCCACAGCGTCGCCTGAACAACCCGAAGACCCCAAGAAAGACTAACATTGATGCAGTGATGGCTAGCAAAGCCTAAATTCTTAGCAATAGGGTCCATCGACTTTCGAACTTATCCGCGTGGTTGCAGCGCTTCCTCTGCTCGTCCGACTATCTGGAGCCAAAGAACATGGATTCGTCCATGATCATCGACTCTCTCTCTCTCTCTCTCTCTCTCTCTCTCTCAAGAGAGCCGAGAAATGGTGCACCAATGCCAGTGATGACGAAGGATCTTTTATACTTATTATAGTATGAAGGGGGAATGAATGTGCGGTGACTACCATATAGGTGATGCTCTGAGGTTCCCTTTTACTGATGCAACTTTGGCCGAGTGTCGAGAATTAGGAACTCCTGAAGTAAATTGCTTTAGCAAAGCAATTAGAATCATTACTTAATTTTAGAGTAGTTATATAATGCATAACCAATATAATTTTTTTTCTAAAAATAATATTATCCATTCTTGATTTGATAATATGAGAAGTTAAAACTCTCAATCAAGGATGGTTGAAATCGCTTATTTAAAGTTACCTTTACATTAGCAACATATCCGAATTTTTGCTTAATTTTAGAAGCACCTACACAACAATTGGGATGGATTGTTATGGTCATTCTTGAAATACCAACATAAAATGGGTTGTTATTTCCTTGTCCTCGAACCAAACATCAAATTGGTAGATTATATTAACATGAACATCACCTACATGCAAATTTAATAAAAACATAATGTAAGAGATTTCCATTTGTATAACTCATCAGCAAGAGGTTTAGTGATGGAGAAAAAATAAACTAATTTACTTTCCAAGTGAATACCTTGAAAATTTTTATGTTTAATAGATTGCACTGGCAAAGCTATTGAAGCAATAAAAAGTGGTGGAGGCACCAGTAGGAAAGTGGTGGAGGCACCAGTAGGGGTGAGCATAGTCTGGGTTGGGCCGATCCACCCCCTAACCCTAGTTGGGCCGATCCATCCCTTGACCCTAGGATCAACTCGTACAATGCCGGTCCTCAATTTTTAGGACCGATGACTGACCCTATTGAGCTTAAGACCGAGGACTGAACCGACCTAATGGATTCGGGTCCGGTTCCGAGGTCAACCTAGACCAATTGATAATTTTTTATATCATTTTTTGTACTCCTTAAAAAAATGATTGAGGATCGGATCGACCCAATGGGTTCTGGGTCGGTTTCAAGTCAATACAGGACTAACAAATAATTTTTTATTTCATTTTTTCTACTTTTTGAAAGGGCAATCGAGGATCGTACCGACCCAATGGGTTCAATGATAAGCAAGGTTAGCTAAGAAATGCAAGCGGTGAGGGTCAAGTGGGGTGAGCGTCGAACAAAATGAGCATCGAATGTCAAGCGGGGAGCAACAATCCAAGCGAGCATTGAGTGACGAGCAACACGAGTGACCCAAAGCAAGCGAGGCGAGTGTTGGGTGGCGAGCGGAGAAGTTGTTTCTTTCGATTTTGGCAAATTGAAGACTAAGAGGACAAATAAGATAGAAGAGAACGAATACTAAAGGAGGATGCCATAGTGAGTTGTTTATACCTTTTTGGATGCCGTGAAGACTCCACATAAAAACATTTTCCTCCTTCATAAATAATGACTATTAACGCCGTAAAATACATTAAAAATATAAATTATTAAAGAATAATGTAAAATTACTTTAAATTTTTTTTTTTGTGACCCAGGGAACCCCCATGCGCTGCTTCGTGGTGGAGTAAACCCTAGGGGCGACATGTGCTAGCCACCACACACGTGCCACCGGGTAAGTCACCCTGCAACGCCCGGGATTCGAATGCTCGACCTTTTGCGAGAGGAAGAGCGCCCGCTCCAGCGACGCCACCTAGGTGGGTGGTTGTAAAATTATTTTAATTCATCTCTAAAGAAATGTTTAATGTTGTTGACGCCGTTTATTTTAAGGTTTTCTTTATATAAAAAAATTATAGATAATATTTTATATATATATTCAAGGTTGATTCGGATTGGACCGATTTGGAACTCTCAGAACCGATGATCGACCTCTACTGCATTGATCTTGGTCCCAGAAATTCTAGGACCGAGAACCAACCTAGTCCACCGGGAACCCGCACTGGATTGGCGAGTTGGGCCGTCCAAGGTTGGTTCGGGGTTGATTCTGGACTGATGCTCACTCCTAGGCACCAGTACTCCTCAAACTTTTGCAAAAGTAATCACCTTTTGGAAATTCTATTTTGTCCCATTGTAATATATACTTTTGCACCAGTACTCCTCAAACTGTGCACTAGTACTCCTCATACTTTTGCAAAAGTAATCCGCTTTTGGAATTTCATTTTTTTTTTCAATTGGATTTCTGGACTATATACCTTTTTGTTTAAATTGATCTTGCAATTAAAAAAAAAAAAATCAAAGGACAAGCCAAAATGGCTATTGATTTGCTATTAAAATGCCGAGATGCCTCATTTACCTACGTTAACTAATCACTAGATCAGACGATCAAGGAGTTTACAAACAAAAAGCTTCTATCCTCCACCACGCTTTTAAGTGAAAGGAAATAAGATTCTAAATGGAAAATTTTCCATAAAGGCATCTTCCCCTCATTGTCTAAACCAAACCACAAGTGTCGAATCTACCCTCTTGTGTCTGCTTTGCATTTGGTCTTAACAGCAAAATGGGTTTTGAGAAGGAAAAAGAAAATGCAAATAAACAAACTATTTGATTATTGCTCAAGTTTCCGTTGAATTTGATATAGGCACAAGTCTATGATTATTGTGATGTTCTAAGTGTTTGTGGAGACTTGAAGGAAGAGACGAACTCTCAAAGAATGCAAGAAGATGGCCTGTTTAACGCTTGGGCAAACCAAGCAACTCATTAAGCACTTATTAATGAGTGCCGGACACTGGAATGCTAAAATTTGGCATGGATGGACACTTAAGTGCCAAAAGTTAGGAAAATGATACTTAAGTACCAAAATCAGAGCAAAATGGATCACTTAAGATGCCACTCCGGCGAAAATCTTGCCAAAATGCTTTGATGTGGCGATTTTCCAAAAAATAAATGCAAAATGGAGTCGTTTTGATGCGACATAGTAAAAAATTAATAAAATTAAATTTAAAACTAAATTTATTTAAAACATTTAAAAATAAAAATATTAAAAAAAATTATATATATATACCATAAAGGGGTTAAGGATCGGAGTACTATATGAGAGAACAAGAAAGTATAAGAGATTAACAGATCTATATGAAAGCAAGTAAGGATGTATCTTAAAAAGAAATGAAGTACAAGAACAAGAAAAATGACTTAAATAAAATCGCGAGAATTAAAAATAATGTAAAGAGCAAAGGCAATATATAAAATATAAAGTAAGAGTATGCATAAACAAAAACCAATCATGAAGGTGGTATGAACTTGTATTATATAAAGCTGAAAAGCTGAAATTACATGTATTGAAGGATGCAGAAACTAAAGCATCAAGTCATCCACTAGGGCGGTAATCCGCACTCCAGGGAGTATTGATGTTTGTATTACAAGAAATGGTTAACCAACTATCATGTAAGTTGGTAACCCTGTATAAAACTATGTATATGAAAAGCTAACTTACTTTGAAACCCGGGGATACAAGGTAAGAGAGCTTGGAGATGGAAGAGATGAGGATGGAGATGAAAGGAAGGATGGTTTACAAGTGAGAGAGAGAGAGAAGAAGAGAGAAATTTGGAAAATTTCGAGGTGCCCTTCTTCTATGTCGAGAGGGTGTATTTATAGATGGTGCTACAGTGAAAGTGAATAGTGAACAGTGTATGTCTATTACGCTCCGGTGTGTAGCCTTTACGCCGCTTGTAACAGTATCTGCATGTGATGTCTTTGAATTTTAATCTCTGTCCAGATTGATCCCGTAGTAGTCGTCTTCATTAGTGTTTCCACTGTGATGTGACTGGGAGGATCCGTCTTGACTGTTTTGAGATTTGGAAGATCCACATTGTGATTCTTCTGCTTCTAAGAGCATTGTCCTAAGGATGTTGTAGTATTCCTCTATGTTTTGGATTGCTGCAAGTGCTGCACTTGCCATGGATTTTTCCTGTAAGAACGATGTATTTGATGGGGATGCGATTATTTGGGTTTTCTGGCTATTTAGCCATGTTTTTACCGCAGCTTCGGATCCTTGATCAAGAAATTTGAATCCATCCCACCATTTTGTTTTGTATTTTCGGACAAGTACTGGTACACCCGATTTATTGGATGTATTGTATTCAAATTCCCATGCTGTTACCCAAGAGATTTTGAATATTATAAAGAAATGCATAAGGCATGGGAACCTTATATCATGAGGTGTTGGTATGAAGTGTTCTCACCGAAAACCTTGTATCCTTGTTTGACGTGGGGTGTAATATTATGTCCAAAGGACCAAAGAGATCCCACAGGAGTCAAACCAGTTTGGTAAGCTTTGTCTTGGGAAGTTGTCTTTGAAGAATAATAACCAGGAGTGTTGGAAATTTGTATTTTGTCTAAAAAAGACGTTCCACCAAGCTTGTTGGTAGTCACAGTATGTATATGAGGAGGAGTATGGCAGGCTTTGGGTAAGTCTGGTTTGGAATTTTCTGGGTGTATGGGGTGAGGCTCCCCAGTGTGAGGGGTGTATGACTTTACTGATGGATATAATGGAATAAAGGATATTTTCTGTATTTGTTTTATCAGTAAAGTGAGTGAACCTTGCCGATTCTGTTTCCACTAGAATTTGCTCATAATAAGCAAGGGTTTTGTTTGTATTGTGAGGTTTAAAAAGCCAATTTTTTGGAAATATTTTTTTTGCAAATTTGATTGGATCTTCATCGAAGAGTCCGTCTTCCACAGTCAATATTTTTTGAAAAGATGTTTTGGGGAAAAATTTTGATCTTTGAGAAGGAGGGGTTGCCTGAGGCCTGATAACCACCTCACTCGAAATTCTTTTGTATTCCGCTTGTTTTTGTGTAGCAAGCGGGGAAGGATTGTTACTTACATTTATGGCACTAGATGGCTCTTTCTTTACATTTTGTAAAGACTGGGCAAGTAACAATATTGTTTCTTTTAGTAGTATGTTGGCTAACTGATTAAAGGCTAGCATGGGTTCAGATGATATGGGTTCTGTTGTCAAAGGTGTTTGCTGTAAGAATGTCTGGTTGTTCTATGCCATTTGGAGCCATATCTTGACGGATGTTAAGCCTTTTGGCTTTGGTGGTGTATTGGAGGGTTCGGCAGTGGCTTTGCCTTTGCCTTTATCTTTGTCTTTTTTGGATCTTGGCATATTGGTATCCCCTGTAAAAATTCTCTTGTGAGAAAAACAGGTAATGAATTTGAAGAACCATTTATAAATTCAATGTCAAAATCAAATCTGAAAGTATGGCTTGCCATCGGCAAAAATCTGTTTTGATGCAATGTTTAAAACGTCTTTTTGTAAAATGTCTTTGGCTGATTTGCAATCAATTCGTAAGAGAAATTTTTGATTTAATAAATCTCCTTGGAATTTTGATATAGATAAAACTATAGCAAGTATTTCTTTTTTGATTGTTGAATAATTTTGTTGAGTAGAATTCCAATGTTTTGATATAAACTGAACAACTTGTTCTTTGTTGTTTTTGACTTGTTTGAGAATGCCACAATATCCTAATTCTGAAGCATATGTTTCAACTATTTTGAAAGCATAAGGGTCAGCAAGGTGTAAGCATGGTATATCTTTTACATGCATTTTTATTTGTTTGACAATGTCTGTATGGACCGAAGTCCAGGGTGGAGGATCCTTACGAAGCCTTTGATGTAAAGGTTTGTAGAGGATATTTATATTGGGGAAGAAATCTAAAATATAATTGAGACTACCCAAAAACCTTTGTAATTGAGTTTTGTCTTTAATCTCATCTGGAAATTTATCGGTAAAAGAAATTGATCTTTCTATTGGGGTTATAGTACCTAAATGGATGTAATGACCTAGAAATCTAATTCTGGTCTGGAAGAGTGCAATCTTAGTGGGAGAGACTACTAGACCATTTTGTATGATTATTTTTATGAAAGTAGAAAGATGTTTGAAATGTTGTTCTATATTAAAGGAAAAAACTAGAACATCATCTATATAAACTATGATGTAATCTGAATAAGGATTGAAGATATCATTCATGATTCTTTGGAATTCTGAAGGGGCATTTTTGAAACCGAATGGCATAACATTCCATTCATATTGACCAAAAGGGACAGTAAAAGTTGTTTTGTATTTATCCTTTTCACAGATTTGTATTTGCCAAAATTCTGACTTCATGTCAAATTTTGAAAATATTTTTGATCTACAAAGTCTGTTTAGCAAATATTTTTTTATTGGGTATAGGATATCTTATCCATCTAAGGGCTATATTAAGAGGTTTATAATTAATAACTAACTGGGAACTCCTCTTTCTAGTTCGGCATTTTTATTGACATAAAAAGCAGAACAACTCCATGGTGATTGGCTTTTTCTTATGAGTTTTTTATTCAAGAGGTCTTGTATTTCCGCTTGACAGAATTTCAAAACTTCTTGATTCATCTGTGTCGGGCGGGCTTTGGTAGGTATTTTAATTTCAGAAAAATCTTGTTCATAAGGTAAATCAACAATATGCTTCTTTCTTTCCCAAAAGGCATTGGGTAGAGTAGAGCATATAGTTTTTTCTATATGTTTTTTGTAGGGAAGCTATCTTATCTACGATGTTGGGTTTTATAAGATTTTCTTCTATTCTTTTGAATTCTAAATCTTCTTTTAAGAATTCAAGCTGGTTCTCTTTATCTTTTATGAGGCAATTTATTTCAGAAATAGAATGTTCTTGTAGAATATTTAGGCTTCTTTTTTATGGTTTTGTCACGAAGTTGAAAGTGATTTTTCTGTTTAAAGCATGAGTTTCAATGCCTTCATTAGTAACTGTAAAAGGTTGGATTAATTGAATAAAAGGTGTTCCAAGAATTACCTGTTGCCTCATATTTTTTACTAAAAGAAAAGATGTTTTATAAGACATTTGATCTTTTATTATTAAGGCTTCGGTAATTTGTATCGGATATTAAGTTTATCACCTCGATGCTGATTTTAGGGATTCGGAAGTTTTATCAAAGTATATTGTTGGAACAAGGCCTTCTTTGATACAATTGAGATCAGCTCCGTATCAAAAAGTGCTGTTGTTTCAATAATAAACTCATTGTTGATTTTTATCATAATATTTATTATCCATTTTCTAGATGTTATTTCTGTTAATAACATAAGGAAGGTTGGATCTGGAATATCTGATGTATTGGTGATTTCGTTTTGGTCTTCTAATTTTGTCTTTCCTTTTATGACGAGAGATTTTATATCAGAATTTTCTTTTTTCATATCTAACCGTGTTGTTTTCAAGGCTTGAATTTCTAATTTTTGTTGTTTTATTTCATTTTGGAGGTCATTTATATTAATGGGTCTAGACTGAGGTTTTTTGTTTCTATTCAAGATGTCTTTTAGATTGTAAGAAGTATTGGGCTTGGAGGTAATATGTAGGGAAGAATGACGTCTATCTAAATATTCTTTCTTGGCTTCTGGGTCAGTAATCTTATCAGCAGTGCTAAGGAGAAATTCTTCTTATTTTGTTAACATGTTTATTTCAGGAACGGGTTTTTCAGGAGAGGCGTCTTCATAATCGAATCGAAGAGGAATCTATTTCATTAATCGAAGACCTTCTTCCTCAAGAAGTTCATCAAGAAGTATCACCATTTTCTATGAATATGTTGTTTAACTGGTTAAGAGTATTGTCATCAAGAAATAGTTCATTTAATTTTTTATTAATCCTACAGTATTTTGAAATATGACCTTTTTTACCACAAGAATAGCATTTGATGTCTTTAAAATTTTTCTTATCATTATGAGGTCTATTTTGGCTATTCGGTGTCTTTGTTTATTCCTATGAGGTTGAGATTTGTTGTGATGTTTCTTTGTTTCTTTCTCAGAAGAACAATTTCCCTTACATTTTGGTTTTATTTTTTCATTATAAGAAAGGTCGTATTAAGCACATAAATCTCCTAGACTTCTATTGGTGAGAGATTGTTCTTCCTTGAGCTATCTTTGTAATTTGATAGTATTACACATTTGTGTTCCTTGTCGGTAAACATAAGAGATTATTTCACCATAAGAAAGAAGTTCATAAGGTATTTGGCCATTGTATTCTTCTCTAATTTTATCCCTAACTTGATCACCTATAATTTGGGGTAAACCTGCTAAGAATTTTTATTTCCAAAAGGGTTGATTGCAATCAGGTTTGATGAGAACCCTTTGAAGGAAAAGTTCTTTGTATTCTCTAAACCTTCCTAAGGATTTGCAACGCATATTAGATAAGAGGTCTTGATTCCTATCTCTAATATGTGAAGGGTCTCCTACAAAGTGTTGTGAAATGGAATAGATAAGAGTATTCACCGCATCTTGGATGAGATTTCCTTGATCATCATCCATGCGTTGGCCAAAATCATCTATTTTATAGGCAGTTAAAATTTGTATTATTTGTTCATCAGTCAAATAATTATCCCACCAACTTTTTAGTTGTCTAGTAAAACCGGCTACTAAAAGATTAGCAACAGCATGATCAGAAACATCTTGCTGGGTTTTGTAGGCATTGGCAAGCATGACCATATTATTAAGAATATTCATAATATTGCTTTCGGCAACACCATCTATATTCCATTCATAAATGGCATCAGGAGAGTATTTATTCTATATTTTCTGTGATGATTCTTCTTGGGCAATGTCAGGTGGAGTAGCCCTACTATAATAAAGCTTCTGAGGTTGTCTCCAATTGAGTCTGTTAATCTCAGCGACCGATTCATTATCAGAGTCACCAGATTGTTTGGTCAATGTACTGATAGTGGGTTGGTCAGGGGTGTCTTTAATGATAAGATTCTGGAATTTAGGGGTGTCTATAATAGGAGTAGGTTCTAGCTTTACTTTTCCTAGGAGTTTTTTCTTTTGTTCTATGGCTTTGGCAAACTCCGGGCTAAGGTTTTTTGGGAATTCAAAGGCTTTGAAAATGGGTTTTTTGAAAGTGTCAACTTGTGGTGTGATGAGTTTAGTAGGATTCTGAATGGTGGATTCTATCCTATTCAACTGTTTCCCTATGGTCGCCAAATGTTGATTAGTGTAATTGTTTTGTTCAATGACTTTGTGAGTATAAAGAGAGTCTCCTTGATCTGGAAGCCTAAAAGGGGTAGCTGTAACCTCACTTTCTCCATGTTGTATTTTTATTCTTCTAAGAGGTGGATGATTGGATTCTATGGTTTCACTATTATCAAGTTTCCACTTATAATGATGATCTAAAACAAGTATTTCTTTTGGTTCAAGGAATTGTTCTTCTAACCAATCAAAGAAGAATATATGGACTTCATATTCGTATATGTAGTCGTAATATTTTTGTTTGATGTCTTTTGCTTTGTCAGCAAATGTTTTGAAGAACCATTCTCTGATTTGTTTGCTGTCTTCAAAATTAAATTCTTCATTAAGAAAAGCTTTGTTTGGTTCAAAATGTTTTTCTAAAACATTAAGCTCAGCATCTATCATTTGAGAATAAGTAGGAGAATGATGAGGGGAATCTGTATTTTCTAGGACTGGTTCAGACTGGTTTTATTGATAAACTGGCCTGGAAATCCCTGATCTATTATCTAAACCACTAATTTCTGGTTCAGGAGGTGTCTCGTGATTACTTCTACTGGTGGAAGGAGGTAAAGGTGTTGTATTGGGAGTATCTCTATGTATACTAGGAGGAATGGTGATTATAGGAGGAAGATTAGGATTAAGATCTATGGACCTCGTATAAGAATTATGAAAAGAATGACTAGATCTTGAATCGAAAGATCTTCTGGGAAATCTAATGGTCACTCTTCCTTCTGGATGTTGAATGACATTAGTCGGATTTGTATTTTGAACAACTTGTTGGGGAATTTGGTTTTCTAATTCCCATTGTTCAGTAAAGTAACTTGGTTCCAATTAATGGACCTAGGAATTGTTGTATTAGCTCTAGAAATGTCAGTTTGGAGGAGAAGTGTTTCTCCTCGAGGACTATGTTTGAAAGCATTTTCTCCAAAGGCGGAGGACATGGCTTTTTAATGAATTCTATAAATAAGGGCTAAAGGAATAGAACCATCTGCCACTTTGTAATTATGGGTTTTGATTTGGAGTGTTAGGGCTCTAAGAATGTTCTTATCTTTGAGAGATACAGAAAAATTAAGGTAACAGTCAAAATGTATAGGTCCTTTGTAGAGACTTGTCTCTACAGTACCTAGAATGGATTCATCATAGTTTAAAAGACGTGAATCTCGTAAAACTAAGAGAATGGAAGTATTAAGGCCTTCTTTTGTAAGATGTTTGACTCCTATATTTACAAAAAAAAAAAGGGAATGGGCAACCAAGGGCTGAGCCCTCCTAGTCGTCGGCGAGAAGGCAGGGCCTGGCAATGGAGGGAGGAGGGTCAGTCGGGATCGCCGGGCCCTGCCTTCCTGCCGACGGCAGGGAGCTAGCAGCACCAAGGGCTTAGCCCTTAGCCACCCCCTTATTTTATTTTATTTTATTTTATAAAAAATTTTAATATTTGTTTTTTATTTCTAAATGTTTTATAAATTTTAGTTTTAAATTAAATTTAATTATTTTTATATTATTTTTTACCACATTAGCACCAAAACGAAGTCGTTTTCGTATTGTCTAGCCACGTTAGTATGCAAAATGATGCCATTTTGCACTTATTTCGCTGGTAAATCGAAACGTCAGCATTTTGGCCGAATTTTCACCGGAGTGGCACTTAAGTAATTTATTTTGCTTCAATTTTGATACTTAAGTGTCACTTTCCTAACTTTAAGCACTTAAGTGCCCCCCGTACCAAGTTTTGGCACTTGGGCTGTACTTCTCCCACTTATTAACAATCAATTTTGAAGACTATTTTGTACCTAACTTGTCAGAATCCTAGAGAGTTTTTTGGAGCCATGTTGAAAGCATAAGAAGTGGGTGTCATAGAGAACCATCTAAGCCTTGTTTGGTATTCCGAACTGTGACCGGATTTCGATGGAAAAAGAATGCTAGATTTATTAAAAATATGTTATAAAATAAATTTATTAAAGAGTGTGTAGGATTATAAGCGACCCTTTAAACAAGTGGGCCTCAAACAACAAACAAATAGTGTGACATATTATTTAACAAATCAATTTTCAGCTATAGTAATTCTAGTTTTTTCTAAGTGAGAATAAAGTTGTATTCCTTTAATTTATTGTGTTTGGTAGCATGGAATGAAGAAGAAAGATATCAAAGTTTGAAATAAAATTGTCATAGTATATTTTCTTTTCATGAGGGGTTAGGTGAAAATGAAAGATGGTTAATGGAAATGGTTGAGTAGACATTACAGGTGATAACCTAATAAACAAACAAACAATCGAGATTTTATTCAGAGAAGAAAATTTGATATGATGGGATATGCATTTATTATATTTGTAATTTGGCAAGTCTTATAATAATTACACATTCAAAACTGTGAATCATATTTTCGGCCTCAAAGTGATACTAAATGCTAGAATTAGAGATTCATTACTATTTCCTTTCCTTACTTTTTTTAATTCATTTTTTTAATTCTTATTTTTTCATTCCCAAATCGCAAGGGTTCTATATCGTTTCATGAGTAATACATCAATCCCTTTCTATATTTAATTGAGTTTGACATTTGGGTGCTTGTTATTTATCATATTGATGTTATGTGTTATTTTTACCAGGTCAATTCGTGCATCAGATTCAAAATTGCAAAGTCTTTACTAATTGCAGATTGCTTTATATGTTTATTGAAGTGGGAACAAAACGGGCCTACAAGGAGTCCTTGACTGGTAGTCTGATTGATTCGTTTTGACATTTCGAGCTCTTTTTGCCCAGGTTTTTTGACCAATTCATCATATGATCAAGCCGATGATGGACTGAGGAGAATTCAATATACTATGCTTATACTAAGCTATAGTTTACACATACATTAACTAAATTGCAGCAGTAATAATTTATTTTTCTATTAAATCATGTGTTGAATTTGAATTGTTTATTTAACTTGACCCGGTTAAGTATATGTCAAGTTTGACAGCACAATAAAATTCAAGAGTTGGCCTCGCCTGGGGTGAAAAAGGTCTTTATGAAAGAAGACAAAAACAAAGTGAAACAGACATAAGCGAAAGGAAAAAAGATTCTTTTTAGACAATTTCTAAACCAAACAATGAGTGTTTAAATTACCTCTTGTCTGCCTTAACTTTAGTCTTCATGGCAAAATGGCTTTTGAGAAGGGGGAGAAAAAGAAAATAAAATAACCAAACTGATAAAATCTACCTATCTTGGTCGGGCCCACCCCGATGTGGCCTTAATTTTGCACTTACTAGTTATTATAACCCTATGTTGATGTTTATTCTGTATGGTTCCTCCTTCCAAATTCAAGTGCTTTTCACATCCAATTGTAAAGTGAGACCTAAATTCCCAAGTTGGTGTCGAACTTAAAGGAACATTTCGATATTGTATATGATGAATACTAGCATCTCTATTAGCTACCTAAAATTTTATCCAACATTGAATGATTGGATCTTTTAGGCAATATGCTTGCAACATATCCTAAATTATTGAAAAAAATATGCCACTATGTGGGTTAGGATCTCGCTTGAATCCCTGCGTGGTGCTCTGCGTTCAGTGCTCACGTAGTCTGCTATTGACTTGTATTTCTTCTCCATCACAGAATTGCTTACCAACATTAAAGTTCGTGCTCTTTTGTCACATTCACGAGTAGAATGATGGAAAGAAACACTGTGCACAATGTTGACTATGACTGGGTCACGTATGAAGCAATCATCCAACTTGTCAACATTTAGCAGTGGAGTCATTAAATGACCCCTTCCCACTTCCTCACTCCTCGGTGACAAGAAACAAAAGAAAAAGGTGGCACTATTATCTCCTTTCGCAGATCGCCCAAACCCAACTAGCCGACAACCGACTATCATAGTCGAGAAGCCATGCCCAATGAGTTCCTGTGCCCTGTTTTCAGGGTCTCCCATGGCCAGAGGAGATGAACAGTAAGGAAAATGAATAAAAGAAACAAAAAAAAACAATGAAAGATTGAAAAAAGGAATGAAAGAAGATTGAGAACATTAATAGTAAAAATAGAAAAATCAAACAACTTATAAAATCTCTTAAAACCAAGTCATTTTGAGAAGCCATGTGCCTGATGTTGCCAACCTTATCACATAAAATAGCTAGCATCATCATCAATTGCCTGCCTCAATTGGTCAAATGAACTATAATGAAAAATTATCAAAAAAATTAGGACTACATCGGTCAAAATAGAAAATTTATAATTGAATTGGTATCCATACAATAAATTTTAGATTTTTGGAGTAATTTTCAATGTATCAACTTTCTTCATTGGTCATTAAATATGTGCCCTAGAGGATAGTCTCTAATTACATAAAAATGCTGGATTTCATAAAATTGGTTCACAAAAGCGATATGTCGAAGCTGTTATTGATGCTTTAAAATAACTCACTTGTATAAAGAGCTATCAGTCCAAAGCATCACATATATAACAATTTAGTAAATTAGTTTTAATAAGTCAAGCACTGATCTAATAGCAGATGGGGTCATTGACTTTTGTCTTGTGTTAAACGTATCCATTATTGCTTTGTTATAGTAATACTATATGATGCAATAAAAATACTAGTTCAAATCTCACTAGAGCAACGATTACCAATGGTTAGGTCTATCGGACGCCCTTCCTCTTTTTTTTTCCCCTTTTTTTGGTCCGAAGGGTTTAGGAGACTTTGTCAATATTAGGCTTTGGTTATTCGCTTAAGAACGACAATTGACCGTCAAGGACTAAGCCATATATTTGACCTTCAACCTTAAATAGAATTTTTAATTGCTGTGTTATTAGGAAATAGATTGAACAAATTGAATACCGATCGATAAGAAGAAAATTGTCCACAACGGCTCACAGAAAATAGTCCATGATCTAGTTTCAATTTTATATAGATGAACACATATAGATATTTTTTTGTTCCCTAGAATTTAAAAAAAAAAATAGAAATCCATTTGGTAAATTTTTTGTTCTCAAGAATAAAATTCGTTTTTTTTTTTTTTTAGGAATAAATTTGGAACAAAATCAATAAGTAAAAAAATTTGCTTCTTATTACCTAGAACAATTCATATAATCAAGTATAATTTTCTTCTTTTCTCTTTTCATTTTTTCTTTTCTCCTTCTCTCTTTTTCTTCATTGGCCACGCCGAGCCACCGCCACTATAGTTGGCAACCGGTTGGGTGAGGTCTAGCAAGCTTGCTTGGCTGCCACAAGGCTTGGCCTTGTCATATTTGGGTGAGGCCCAACCAATGCAAGGTTGGGCCTTGAGGTTGACCTTTCGCCGCCTGGGCAAAGCTGAGCCTTGCAGTGGCCAGGTGAGGTCCGACAAGTCCGACAAACTCATCGGACCTCGCCTAGCTAGTCATTGGCCATTACCTTGGCCGGTCATCGGCCACAAAGGCAGGAAAAAGAAGAGAAAAGGAAAAAGAAAAATAAGAAATATATAATAAAAGTATTAAAAATTAAAAGAAACAAAAAAAAAATAAAATCTTACCAAACATATTTTTTTTAAGAATAGAAAAAGTTTGTTCTTCAAGAATAAAATTGTTACAGAATAAAAAAAATAATTTTTTAGCAAAAATTGTTCCGGTTACTAAACGATCCCTTACTTAGCTCTTGTGATTGCTCACCTTTGCAGTGTGGTAGCAGTTTCTTCCTTCACAAGTTCATGGGTGGTTGATTCGCAAATAGATGATGTGATATAATATGTATATTTAAAATAAATCATGTAATCGATTTTATCTACATGACGAAAATATACTAATTCAATGTAAATGACTTAGCAATTGAATTAATATTTATTACTATTAGATGTAGGAAACATTAAGACATAATAAATCACTATAAAAGTGAAATAATGTGAAAGTGTTTTTTTCTTTGGTTAGTTGAAAGTAGATACGTTTATCTTGAGGAGTCTCATTTTTTTTTTTTTAAATATACCAAAAGTTAACAATTACTTTAGTGTTTCACTAAAAAAAAAAAAAGCCACAAAAAAGGATAAAGAAATAGAAAAGACAATGTGATCCCTTTGTCATTCAGGCGTTGTCTAGCCGAAAGTTCCAACCAGTACAGTCATTTCCAACCCTTTGGCGTGGTGGACTAACCAGGCCAAGTCAAAGTCCTCTAATTTCGCATTGAAACCCGAATCAAGCACAATGTTGATAGGATTTTATGTCCTTATGAACAACGCAGCGTTCGCATTCTTCGTTGATACATAGCAATGTCGAGGATATTCATTGTTCGATTCAGTACCTCTTTTCCCCATCTCGAAAAGCTTGATCTATCCTTGAACGGATGATACTGGAGATGAACTCTTAGAGATAAGGGAGGAGTTCCCTTTTTCTAGACGCGATAATTAGAAAGAGAACGATCTCTAGCAACCTTTTAGTTTCTTGGATTTTTGCTTTTCTCAAGTATAAGCAAAATGTCAAAAGTTATTTTTTTATGATGGAAAACAAAAACAAGTTGCTTTTTTTATTGGTTTGAAACAAAAAGTCTAAAGTTGAACAAGCTGTAAATCACCTCTTTTCAAAAGAGAGACACATGACATTACAAATGCGGCAACATTTGAACATGGTTGTGAATGTTTCAACCATCATGTGCTATGATGCGACGTGGGTTTGAGGAACGACAGCGATTGAGGATTAACATCGCTCGTGCAAATTTACTAGAGGGGAATCGTAGGCAACTGCGGAGCTATGGAGATTTTCCATTCGCTTAGTTAGTTGAATTTCCTTAAGGGGAGAATTTAAAATTACCAGCCTTTGGCATAACTAATCGTAAGAAAAATGAAAACTAATATGGTTATGTTTTAGAAATGTAGAATGCAATAGGAAAAATTAAATATAGGTATTCAACTCTTAATGGACTGCATGAAATAAAGACATGGGGGAAAATCAGTGTCATACAAGAAAGCAGCAAGGGAAAATGATCGATTGATACTTAATTCGTTCAATCTAATCTCCTAATTAGTTTATTACATGATGTTTTAAATTTTGGTTGGCTCTTTACACAAGTTTTATAAATCATCAATAATATAGCTTCACACAGTGGGGAGTTGCTCTTGTAAACTGTTTTATAAATCGGATTTTATAAAATTCCAGCATTTTTATATAATTAGAGATTATCCTTTAGAGCACATGTTTAATGACAAATGGAGGAAGTCTAATGGGATTGGTTTTGTCTGGAAAAATTGTTCAAAATGTTCTAAATTTAATATAAGGAGGTCACAATGTAGTTCTAAATCTTTTGATAATTTTTCAATATGATTCATTCGGCTAATTTAAAGCAACAATCCTTAATTCGCAATCTAATTAGTACCAACCATTCCACATTATAAGACTAGCAAGTTGATGTCTATGACTCCAAACAAAGTTATTTTAAGAAATTTTATAAGCTTTTTTTTTTCTTTTTACCGTCAATGGTCTCAATCTTCGGTTTTTTTTTTTTTTTAAAGCGTTTTACTGTTTTGATTTTTTTCTTTTATTCTTTTCCTTACTGTTCATCTTCTTCTTATTCTGCCCCACCATCACCGCACACTATTGGCAAGGCTTCACCGGGACCTCGGTGATGGCTGGCGACCCTTGCGTAGATCTGGGCTGGCCATGAAAAACCCCGAAACAGGGCATAGGAACTCATCGGGCATGGCTTCTCGACTAGGATGGTCGGTTTTATTCATTGGGTAGTTGGGTTCGGGCGACCCTGCGAACGGAGATGATGGTCCCACCTGTTGAGCTAAGGGCCACCTTTTCTTTCGTTGGGCCTCTGGGTGGTCAGCTTCGTTATGGCTTCTTCGAAATCCATTTTTGGAGACTGTTTCTTGTCACCGAGGAGTGAGGAAGTAAGAAGGGGTCATCTCTCTCTTCAGCTTCACTAACGTATACATTCATCATGATGACTGGAATTGAAGGAGTATTAGTGAAGCTGCACGAGTCGTGGGATGGAAGAAGAATCGGATTGTTTTGCAGATTGTTGCGGCAATGGTACTGAACGCTGAAACGCAGAAGAAGACAAGAGTCTTAATGGAGTGGGAGAGATGGTGATGGTGACAGGAGGCGATTTGATGGTGTGAGGCGAGTGGGATTTCATTACTTCGCTTGCGGAAAAATGGAACCAATTAGAGAGGAGAGGAAAAAATTGCAGATATGGGCAAGGGCCGCGACCAGCCATTTCCGACGATGGTGTGGGCCACATAAAAAGAAGATCAACAGTGATGTCTTCTTGCAATGAAGTGGTGTGGAAAAGATAGGAAAAGAAAAGGAGAAATAAAAGAAAAGGTTCAGAAACTTTTTTAAAAAAAAATGCTAAACCTGGCCATTTCAGTTCATTTCTTCTACGTCAGTTGTCGGCAATGCCAAGCCGGAGGAATTAATTTCAATCGTGTTCCTTTTTTTTTCCTTTTTTTCAAATCAAGAGACTAGTCATATTTTCAAATCAAGAGGTTAGTTGTTGTGGAAGCACGTGTGGACTTTGTCAATTTTGTCTGCATAGAACCATTCCACGGTCGGTAGCAAGTTCTTCAACAAAGAAAAGTGCTTGGAACATGCCACGGACGCCTATATGTGCAGGTAACGACGTCTAGGCACCAAAAAGCTATGTTAACTCCTCAGTCTTTCCTCAACGAGAATGGAACTTCACAGCTCAGATATCATTAATTTCAAAACCAGAGAGAGCTTCAATCACTCTTACTCATGGTTCTCTCTCTAGCCTTTGCCTTCACTGCTTCGGCATCGTCACATGGCATCAATTTCAGCTTCCAGACTTTCAACGATAGTATCATAAAATGCCAAGGCGATCCATTTTATGATGGGAGCTTCATCCAACTTACGAAGTCCAGCACTGAACGCGCTCTATTGGAGCGGGGTGGGCCACGTACCACAAGCCTATGCGCCTTTGGGATAAGGCGACCGGGAACGTGGCGGATTTCACCACCCATTTCACCTTTGTCATCAATTCGAGCCACAGCACGGATTTTGGTGAAGGATTGACCTTCTTTCTTGTGCCCGAAGGGTCTCGAATTCCAGCCAAATCGAAGGGACTACTACTTGGTCTTGAAGGTCTGCAACGCGGTCTGCCCAGCTCTTATGTTCCATTTGTAGCCATTGAGTTCGACACTCGCTACAGTGGCGGTTTCGCCCCGAATTGTTCACATGTTGGTATAGACTTGAATGATATCACTTCCAAAACTTCAACCTGCGTCGATTGGTTCAATGATAAAATCATGAATGGTGGGCAGATTAATGCTACGATAGCATACAATTCTAGCACGCGGAACTTGACCGTTCTCATGATAGACGCTGATGCCTCGAGTACCAACAGAAATTCCTCCACCATCTATTATATAGTCAACATGACAGAGTATTTGCCGGAGTGGGTAAATTTCGGTTTCTCGGCTAGCACAGGTTCATATGTCGAGTTGCACACTATTGAGGCATGGGAATTCAGCTCTAACGTGCACGTGGCTGGAAAAAAGAGCAAGTCATGGCTGTGGTTTATCTTAGGCTCAGGTTCTTTCCTATTGTTCATTCTTGTTGGAGCCTTTATTTGGTTTCGTCACCGTTCCAAGAGCACGAGAACAGACATGAGTGGAGAAGAAGATCATCTAGCGATTGACGAAGAATTCAACCAAGTGTCAGGCCCCAAGAAATTCACCTACAAGGAATTGGTCGCAGCAACTGGTAATTTTGCAGTCGAGCGGTTGCTTGGAGAAGGGGCTTTGGTAGAGTATACGAGGGTTACTTGACCAGCATGAATGTTAATGTTGCAATCAAGAAGATTAACCAAGGGTCAAGACAAGGGATAAAGGAGTTTGCTACCGAAGTGATGACCATAAGCCGGCTACGACACAGAAACTTAGTCCAACTCATTGGATGGTGTCATGAGAAAAAGGAACTCCTTCTTATCTATGAGTTCATGTCTAATGGTAGCCTTGACTCTCATCTATTCAAAGAATGATCTTTCTTGCCATGGGAGAACCGATATAAAATCACGCAAGGCATAGCCTTGGCATTACTCTACCTCCATGAAGAATGGGAACAATGCATTATACATCGGGATATAAAGTCCAGCAATATCATGCTTGATTCTGATTTTAATGCCAAAATAGGAGACTTCGGTTTGGCTAGGCTAGTTGACCATACCAAAGGGTTACAAACAACGGTTTTGGCTGGAACCATGGGTTATATGGCTCCTGAATGTGTTTACACGGGTAAGGCTAGCAAGAAATCAGATGTCTATAGCTTTGGAGTTGTTCTATTAGAAATAACTTGTGGAAGAGAAGTCATCAATCCAAGGGCCGAGGAAGGCCAAGTCAAGCTTGTGGACTGGGTTTGGGAGCTATATGGAACCGAGAGGCTACTTGATGCGGCAGATCCAAAACTTGGTATTGATTTCGATGGGAGGCAACTGGAGTGCTTGATGGTTGTAGGGCTGTGGTGTGCTCATCCGAACTACACTGCCCGTCCTTCCATAAGAGAAGCATCAAATGTTCTCAACTTTAACACTTCAGCACCTGTTCTCCCATCAAAATTGCCAGTCCCTACATATCCGGGGCCTTTATCCACATTCTCTACAGTATCGATTCCTTTGTCTCATGCCGCCTCGACTAGCGGCATTGAATGCTCCACATTTACTACCTCTTCTATATCTTATTCAGCTTCCCCTGCATTGCTCTGAAATACAGTATGAGTTCCTACTTTCGATATATGTTTTCCTCGAAATTTTATTTTGGATATTATTTGCTCCACATTTACTACCTCTTATGTATCTTATTAAGTAAGGTAGTATGTATCTTCTTTGATGGTTTTATTATCTGTTATCAATATAATTATTAGTAAGTTATCAAAGAGTTGTTGGAAAAATTGGTGACTAGTGATTTTTTTTTTTTTTGCCATTAATTATCAGAGAAACATCTAATTATATGGCTTAGCTCGAGATAAAGATCCTTTAAGTAGTGATTAGGGCAATAAAAATTTATTGAAGGTCGAACATAGGTCATGTTTAAATGCTCAACTGACAAATAGCCAGTCACAACTTATGGCGGTAATTGCGGATTTGGAAACTTAGCTTAGGGAGCGAGATAAAGGAATTACATTACTCTAGACTTGAGATTCAGGATACTAAAACTTAACATGAACTATCATAAACCATATTCTGCGCATGCAAAGAGATTCGCATTGATGACCAGCGGATAGATTCACGACGGCTCCTGCCAGCCTCCTGGTGGGTCCGTCGTTGGGCGGCTGAGAACAACAGGTGTAAAGATGGCTTCCAGATGGTTGCGAGGGTCAGGGTCCTTTGCGTGTCACGATTGTAATAAGAGACTTAACTGGCAGCCCACTGTGTACTCTGGCAAGTGGCCCTTGTTTTTGACCAAACAAGAAAAGCCTAATATATAGAAAGAAGGGGGTCCGATAAACCCAACCTTTTGGGAACACGTGTTTTCCTTTGCATCGTATAATATTGCTAATAATAACCAATAATCAGTCATACTTTTCAAAATTGGCAGTCATCTTCCGTTTAGCACCGTGCATAAGCAGTGACTCGCTTTGGTATTAGACCAATGCTAAACCTTTTAAACATGATTTAAGAAATTGACACATGAGCGGTGCCCTGGACTATGGATAGCTCTTTACACATTTACCATTCATTGAATTTTGTCAATAAGAACCGTTAAAAATCTACCTATATGGATGACAGAAAGCAAACGGTGTTGACGTGGCACTCATATAGCTTAAGTGAAATAAAAATAACGTTTTGGCTGATAAATGTTTAACGAAACTTTGATGAATTGTAAACGTGTCACAAAAGTACCAAGTTGTGAATTTTTTTATGTCACAAAAAAAAGTTTAAGGTAAATGTGTCATGATAAATATAATTAAGGTTTTTGATATTGTAAGAAAATTTCAGGATAAATGCATCACGTATAATTTGTAGTTTTTTATGACTTTTTTCCTTTTATACAACTGTGTACTATCTCTTTTTTTCCTAGTCTAAAGTCTAGTCGTCAGGGAACCTCTGTGGACCATCTCAATTTCGTGTACATTGAATCGTCCCAAAATTGATCGCAAGTTGCTCAGGAACCAAAAGCCTAGGTCATTAGGACCCACCACGTTTACCTATATGAGCATGGTTCACAGTTGAACCATGCTTGGATTAGGAGGATAGTATGATAAAATGTTAGTTTGTCCAAAGGAGATGGTGCCTATTAGTAGGTCTTTGAAGACTAAAACCGAATAAGTCAGACTACTCAGTCAGAATTAGTAGTACAGCGGGGGGATAACGCATTTGTTCTATATCGAAACATGTAGGAATATCGTGGAGGCCCTACAGCACGTTGCTATCCAACCAAACCGAAGGAGACGGGCATGATAATTCTAGAACAAGTTGTAATTTTGATGAGCTTTCCGAGTCACCTGAATCTTCAACCCTATCAAAGGGGTCATGTATCTGATATTCAGAGCTTCTCTTTTCATGGCTAGTTCGTGACCTATCCAACGGTCCAACAATCAAGAAATTTCTCCGTTCTAGTTCTTTTGTATTTCGAATTTGTTCGTGTGAACGGAATTAGTCTCTCGTTGTTTTGTCGGAATCTAGTTTCTAAGAGCGTTTATGGAATTCCTTGGAAGAGTGATGTGATTTGCATTTGGGTAAAGTCTAGGTTTTTCCCCTGTTTGGATTTCACACTCGAAATTGTATTGCTTATATATCCTTTGTCTTGAACAATTTCCATTTTGCGCATTGAAACCCTGGTATCACAATCCGTTTCAGCATCGATTTGGGGCCCAAAAGTGGGTATACACACTGTACAAACCGCTCCATGGTCTGGACAACGGGCATTCGGCCCACTGTTGGTCTTTTAAGAGTTTTCCTGCGTCAATTTTCAATATTACTTCGCCCCAAAGCTCATTCTAATATCCAATAACATATCATTCATTCATTTAGACCCTATTTATTTCATGGAAAAATATTTTTTGAGAAAACATTTTACTCATTATCTAGCGTTTGAATACTTAGGAAAATGAGTTAAAGGAAAATGTTTTTTTGGGTCAACGGAAAATCTATACTTAATTTAGGAAAATGATTTTTCTCTTTAAAAAATTGGAAACTATTTTTCCAAATATGACTAGATATTGGTTCTTAGATCAAAAACTTTACACTTGGGTATGGGAACCGTAATGCTCATTCCTAGGGCCTCGGCATCCAACATCAAGTGCCAGGGCTTGGGTCCATTAAGGCTAGGTTCACGACCCTAGTGCCCATGCTTGGGTACCCGCGCCTACGCTCGGTCCATCAAGGCCAAACTTCCCAGTGCTAGTACCTTGGTGTCTAGCGGTCCATCAAGGCTAATCCCCCATGTCCGAGCTTTGGGTCCAACAAAATTAAGGCTTGAGACTTCGGTGTCCATACCAAGATCCATTATGGCCTTCACACTTGTCTATAATGGAGGAAATTGGTTGTAAAGCTCGCTCTTACCTTCAGGTTTCTGATTGACCATCCTGAAAACTTGGGGGAGGTCATCACACTCGTCTATAATGGTGAGCCTACTCACCTTCCTCCCACGCATCACTTTAGGGAGGACTTCCATGAGTTCTGCCTCTTTTTCTATGAGGCGCTGGACTTGTTCAATAAGAACTAGAGTACCACCCCTTCTTACCATAATTTAGAAGAAGAGCTCATGAAAGGTGTCAACTACAATCGACATCTTCAATAGCTTCACGACAGATGGCACCAGATCAGGGATGACACCTAGAAAATGATGGAGCGGATCATAGCTTATAGAGACGACATGGTTAGGGAGCGGAAAAGCATCCAAGCATGGAGTCCCAACCATGGTTTTCCTCATGCGGTACCCAATTTGTTGACCATTCTTGAAGAGGAGATTGTCATCAGCCAACAAGTGAGGACGAGTCTTGGAAAGAGGGTCAAGGCATGTCAGGATGCCTTCATGGACTTGGATGAAATCAACACTAGGATAGAGTCGATCCTGGAGGGGAAACACCTCACCTATCACCAAACTGTCAAGGAGAATAGGGACATAGAATGACGCCTAGCCGACTTTGTTTCAAGGTTCAGGTGCCATTTAGGCTTAGATGGATTGACCTTTGTCTATACTACTCTCTTGTAAATATGACGAAAAATGAATGGCAATTTAGTCTTTTCATACTTTGGACTGCTTAGAGATAAACTTTTATGCCTAAAAAGCTCATTCCAATGGGCAAACGCTAATGTTTGGGCCTTTTGCATAACCCCAACAATATCAATCCGTATCAATGCCCATTATCCGCAATGCTTCAAATCCCGTTGATTTGTCAATAAGCATCATTTCTTCCCAAGAAATATGTTATGATGACAAATTTTAAAATCGCATCCTTTCAAATCCTCAGTACCCATCTTTATATATAGAGGACTACACAAAGGACGAAACCGTTCACATATACGCGCAAGTCTTCTCCCTTTTTCTATTTTTATCCCTCGCTTTGAATCTATGGCTAGTCGATCATCTTCCTCTACTTCATCTTCCTTGAGTGATAAGTTCGTCACCCTATGGAGGGACTTACTCTCGAAACTGTTGTTGACTTTTGCTGTAATCTCTAAAGAGCCAAAGATTATTGAAGCCATCTGTCGCAAAGAAAATGGGTAGAAGAGATCGATTTAGAGGTACTTGACCATGAAAGGTCCCATACGATTCTCATGCATGAAGGCATCATCACCTCACCTTTCGGGTGAACCTATTGTGAGTTCACTTAATCTTAGTCGTGAGCTCTCCCAAGCTCGTAATCTGTGTGACAACGGAAGGTGTCGTGACCCTACCTTAACATTGTGGCACGTCTTGATCGATGGTTTTAAGATCGAAAGGAAACTCGACATAAAGGTGAACTTGAGGGTATTTTATGATCACAGAAGGTGTCGTGACCCTACTCTTTTTTGGGTGTCTGCTAGAAAACCCAATCAAGGGTCATGAGTGGTCCCTCGATTCCTATGCAACCAAATATCTAGATTCAAGGACTTGGGTTACGCATATGTTTCTATTAGTGCCTTTCGATACCTAATAGTATGTTGTGTTACCTATGATGTCAATGCATTTCTCTTTACTTTTTTTTTGGGATCATTTTATCTTAAGTTAGGTGATCATGCGTGGATGGTCATTTTCGTGTCATTTTATTTCTAAGCAAAGTGGAAAGAATGCAATCAATTGAATTGAAAGTGCGAAACAGCAAGTAAACAATCAAGGAAAATGGTAAATCTATTATACAATCTTAATAAAGGTCAAAATTCGAAAGGAATAAATGAAAAGGAAATACCCGCAACTCGTCTAGTGTTTATACAAACAAGAGGAACCCGAGACATATGTCGGGTAAAATGAATACAAAAGAGTGGTCAGAATGGACATCGGCCTTCCGCCATCTTCATACCTTCTCCATCTTCAGGATCCTAATCTAAATCTAGTCTAAAAGATTGTAACTACGTACATACAATGGAAAGAAATGACCATGCAAGTCAAAACAATCAAAAATATGATACAAAGGCAATATCACACAATCAAACAAAACAAGGTTTATCAACCAAGCTTGGGCCTCGAGGCAGCCTTTGGAACTCATGCGTAGGTCCCTTTAGACACCTATTCGGTTCGCTTTGTGACTTAAAGCTATTATTGACCAATTATATTCTCGCATGGCTTATAATGCTTATAAGTCCCTAATTAAAGAGTTCTATTTAATTCTCGGGATTTCCATCAGTATCATGCATCGTCCCTAACATTCATCTAGAATTCACATACGAGCAAGAATTAAACATGCATGCAGGCTTTGTGAGCCTTGTTTCCTAAACAATCAAACAAGCGAGTGAGACGTCAATGGGTCACTTACTATCAAGACATGCGTCAATCACGTACACAAGCATATCTAATAACTGGTGTGATTATATGCATGAGAGGTACATGTGACGTCTCAAAAATGGATTCAAAATTATTGATGAGATTTTTGAGACAAGGTGATGTCTCAGTTACGGAACGCATTCAATTGCCAAGACTAGCTCGGGGTTCACAGAAAAGCATTCACAAGTGTCGCATGCATTTTGAATACAGTTCAAACCGTGACTTTCACAATATCATATCAAAGTTTGAAAATATTTAAAAACATTTTGGACTAAGGAATATATAGGCTATGGAACATATTTAATTGCGAAGGCTAGCCCGGGACTTGCATAAATACACTCACAAGTGTTGCAAGCATTTTGAATATAATCCAAACCATGACTTTTCCTAAGTCAAATCAAGGATTGAAAGAATTTCAAAAAGGTTGCTTTTTGGAAACGTCACATATACCAAAGCGATTTCAAGATATAATTTGAGAAATTCATTCATTGGAAATCATTTGATAATGAATATTAAAATATTTGAAGCACATTTCATGAAGGTGATATGCCCTAATATCATGCACAAGCTATCCTAAAAGATTTAATTAAACAATCACAATAACAAGTTCATATCAGAAAATTTCAGACCAAGCAACATGTCAGTAAAATTGGGTAGTACCATTAATGATCTAACTATGAGAAAATTCTCTAACATGCATAACATGATATAAACAACTTTCATGAAGAAATTTTTCTTAAATGAGCTAAACATGATTTTATAAAAATCAAACAACAAGTACTAATGCCTCAGGAAATTGTCAAAATAGCGGAACACTCAGTCATTACTACTGAAATTTAACCTACCAAATGGAGTCTAAAAATCACAAAATTTTGTCACAACATAGCCAACATGATGGCAAATAAACTTCATTAGAGATTAAGTCAAGAATTCTTACAGAAAGATAGTACTAAAATGGCAAACATCTGTCTAAACATGGGTAAAAATAGGGGTCTGAATTTGATCCCAAGTCCAAGTTTTAGTCTAGATTGGGAAAAATGGAAAATGGCACTAACAATGAGCAATTGTCATGAAATTAATGGCATTTGAAAGCTCTAAGTGTGTTTTACAATTTCCTAGAAGGGTCTGAGTCCAACTAAGGTCAACTTGATGTTCTAAGACTGGGGTTTCTAAAAGTGTGCATATTAGCAATCAAAAACCAGAAACTAAGCATGCATTATTAAGCCTCAAAATCACTCAAGTAATGCCCAAAAGGCATGAATATAGCACACACGACCTAGAATTGGATGTGATAAGTGGATAGGGAAATCATCTTACTCTAAGTCAATATGCAAAAATGTCATGCGATTCGATGTCAATACAAGATGATTAAGCACTTATAATGACATACTTGAATATTTCTAAGTGCAATAAGCATTATTGTGGCACTAGTTTAAGATGCAAAATGACATTCACATATGATGAACTACACATGCACACAAAGCTTATAACATGTAGTTCAAATATCAAGAAGGCACTAACGTGAAATTTGGTCTCTAAAAGACCCAAACATTCATGTAAATACATGCACATGATGAGGTTTTAATCCTATACCGAGAGCTAAGAACATGTCAAGTTTTGATCACTTAAGGATATGTATAAATCCTATCAAAAATATGTCATATAGAATGAATGATAATAATCATTTTTTGTTGAGGACTCAAAACCTAATTGTGATCACACGAGTAGTGACGAAAATGGCAAAACGAATGCACATCTTTAATCTTTTTAATTGCAGCCACACCCGTGCCCATTTAAACATGCAATTGCCACATTGAATGACTCCGAATTCATGCAAATCGTACATCAATAGGAAGGATATAATTATATTTCATTCTTAATGAAGGCCTTTAAGTCAAACAAGTTCAATTTCATGCTTAAATTCACCTAAGTTCATCTTGGACCAGAACAGGGCAAACAAACTAATGCTTAGATCTAAGAGGTTTTGACTTAGCTAAACATGTCCAAAAATTCAAAAAAAAATAAAATTTATAGAACATTCTCAAGACAATGAGGAACAATTTTCATGAGACAAGTTCATCAAAAAAATCATTTCAGAAGGCAGCACAAAAATAGAAAAATCAGAAGTCGGAATAAAAAATAGAACCTAAAATGGACCTAGAATACTACAAAATTGAGCAATTTTGGAGGTATTTTTTGAGAGTCAAACATCATTCGATTGGGCTGTGTGACCTATCGATTCAAAGCTTGTGATGCATATTTTCAAAGTGCAGAAGGACTTGAGTCAAAATAAGATCATCTAGGATCTCATTTTGACCAAAACAGTAAGTCAATTCTAGAAACATGAAAATCACAGAATAAGGCCAAAATCATTCCATCAACCATGAACTTTCAATCAATCAAACTCAAACCTCAGCAAATCATTGATTATCACATAACCTTCAAATCTAAAGCTATTTCATGGACCTAATAACGAATCCTAGTCCTGGCTGGATGATCCAACCTCGCTTCACAGGATTCGAGTTCTAGGGGTAACCTTTTGTGTTTTCGTTGATTTTAATCCATAATCAGACGAATCGGACTACATCGGAACTTGATCGAAGGAGTGAGGAGCAGATTGAACCACTTATGGACCTCCGAAGGAAGGATCAAACTGTCAGTTCAACTTTGGAATGAAACCAAACCGATCGGACTAGTTTACGGCCGTCAGGGAAAGGAACGATCACCGGAGCTTTTCCGGTGATCAGGAGGCTGGCTTCTAGCCACAACCTAGTCGGAGACAATGCGGAGGATGGATATCATATTTGGTAGTTACATAACCAAGCTGGTTGTTCGATTGAGCAGCCAATCAACCAGTCCAAGTTGGACTAGTTTGAGAGTGAACCGGGACAGGTTAAGGACCTTAGAGATGGCCACTGAACACCAATTAGGGAAAGTGAACCTATTGGAACCAAAGACTGATTCCAACATTGAATCTGCACTTTGCGACTGAGGAAGTCAGACCAGAGGGAGTTTAGATTGTCATGCCCTGATCCTCCGAGCACATGCCCATCTCTCTATGGTCGATTAAATAGCGACATTCTAAGACGCATTGCCGGCCCATTCATTTTAATACACATGCGGAAGCAAATAAGTAATCCCCAGACAATAACCAGATGGGATAGGAAAGTATGGCCATAAATTTTGAAAACTAACAACACACTTATATATATATGCATATCAACCAAGTCTTACATAAAGCAAGCCAATATATACATACATAAGTCAGGTCTACAAAATAGGGGGGTTGCAAACAACTACTAATCTTCCTCCTACTCCACATCCTCGTCCTCATTAGAACCTTCAACTGAATGCACCGGAGTCCCTGGATCTGACAAGTCTGGATCTACATCTACCACTGAACCTTCTGAAGGATCTGCAGTGCCTTTCCCAAAAGCGACATCCAGGACATAAAAAGGAACCTCAGACTCCAGTATGGGCCCTTCTCTTTGGCCATTCTACTCCTGGCAATACCATGATCTGTATTGATGGGGCACCTTTTTGGGTAAATCCGTATCGACCAAGACTATGGATTTCACCAACTCATAGACCCATCCCCTTGGGTCTCCATGAAGCTGGATGAAGCACTTTTGTTCGGTCACCTTCTTAGGCTGACCAAAATGCTCGGGAGGAGCTACCATCTAGGGACCTGAAATGGTATCCCATAACGATGTGAGACAACGTCTCAGTGGGTTCACTCCCTAAGATCCAACTAGGAAGAAAATACGCCCCAAGGGTTGTCTAAGCACAATACAAGTTAAAGGACTTACCTTGGCATCAGTCCCTTCCTACAAGTCAATATAATATGCTATTCATCGAATCACATCAACAAATCAATTCATTAAATCAAATCGACTCATCGATCAATCGACCCAGTTGATTCCATGTCATCAAGATCATCACACGGTCATTCCAATTATTAATTACGGCCACACTCGGGCACGGCCTACTAAATGTTCAGCAGTGAATTACAGCCTGATGGGCACACCCTGTTCCAAGTTCGGTGGTAAATTACGACCCAATAGACACAGCCATACTTCGAGGTTAATTATGGCCCAACAGGCACATCCATACTTCGGCGGTTTTCTTGATCTAACTCAAAACATCATGCATAACCTGCATCATCTCAGCTTTTGATAGTCATCTTCCTACGACTATAAACCATCACATGATTATTCACCCACGGCCAAGAATGTGGTATTCCACCCTTAAATTCCTCAATTAATATAATAACTTGACCTATTGCTAGAAAAAAAATTTGTGCTATAAACCAACGCTCAGTGATTTTCTAATTAAGTACTAAAATTAAATAAATTTTGGGATAAATACCCAACATCACAAATCACACTCAATTTACATAAAATAACAGTCAATTAAATAAACATATCTCACCACTAAAATCAGCATAAAATTCAGGCCACTTGACAATTCGGTCTAATTTCTGAAAAATAAATAAATAATTAATTAATTAATTACGAAAATTAATTAGTAAATGCAAATAATGCACACTTAGGCCCATAATGCCTAATTAAATACCGAAATGGGCCCGGAAAAATTCCTAGACTTGTTAAATAAATAATAGAACTTTTTTTTATCCTAAATAAATAATAGGACTTATCTAATTGCTAATTGCACTAAACTAACCACCTAACGTGCAATAATGATTAATTAAATCACTAATCTATTCTAACTATCCACCTAATCCATACTTAGTCTAAATTAATCAAACCTTAAACGTCATTAACATACTAAGTAGGGATTACTGAGTTAAACTCACTTGATTAATGATCTGCTCAGATCAAAACGATGGGGATGCGACGGGGATCGACAAACTCCAAAGCGGGCTGCCAAACGGGGTCAGGAAAGCTACAAAAACGGGCCAAACAGTCGCTAAGAGACCCACTGTTGTTTGGTTCTATGGCTGGGCTAAGAAGGGAGAATCGGCAACTAGCTGAGGCTGAAATCGGCAGGCGAAGGTTGCAGCGGTCCCGGTGGGGCTTCATGGCAATAGGCGGGTGACCATGCAACTCCAGCGATGGTAAGACAAGCTCGAGCATCCTTGGGGGTGTCCTGGGGTCACGGTGGAGGTGGAACGGCAGCTAGAGGCACGCGGGTCTGGCGAGCGGGGTGTGACGGTGTCGCGGTGGAGCTCGGGCAATCGGATAGGCATGCGACGGCTTAGGCTGGCTATTGGTTCTCTCTGCAAGTTTTTGAAGTTTTTTGGTCTTCAATGGAGGGTGGTCGACCGGCTAGGAGGAGGAAGAGAGGGAGGGGGAGACCAACAAGGCTTGGAGGGTCCCATGTGCTCCCTTCTTATCCCTTTGTCTCCTTGGGAGGGTCCTACGGTGTAGTTGGCATCCTCAGCCAAAAACAGCCACCAAACTTGTCTTAGAAGCCAAATGAAAGAAAGGGTCCAAAGGTTGTGGCAAGCGAGGGGGCATACGAATTTTGCAACATTTTTTCTCAAATTGGACCAATATCCTACTTGAATCAATTCAATTCGCCTCTATAAATTCAACCATCATATCCTCAATCAAATTGGCATTTTTTCTCACCAATAAAACCTACTTGTATCCCAATTTCTCGATCAAAATTGATCCTCTGAATTTTCCAGTAAAAAACGGCCCTATATCAACTTTTTCCGCAAAACCTTAGTTTGCAGAAAAATCTTCGAAGACTGAGTCGACGTTCCTAAAATGACTCATGACGTGATGGAACTTTTAATTTACGAAATCAGATTCAATTTCGCGGTTAATTTCAATTTGACGCGATTTTAACGTGACCTAAGCTATCAGGTAGCTTTCATAAATTTTTAGTGCAAATGACCTGTGGTCGATTTTCTTCGAGCCATAATGAATTTCGTATACACATTGGCAATTCTCGATTATCGTGAAAATCTCGATGATTCAAATATGGACACAAGACACCAAAACGTCAGAAAAATCAGTATAGTACCGGTCGACGAGAATTTTACAATTTAATGGAATCGTCCACATTTAGCCACACATCTCAATCGAACTGACCTATGTCTGATCCCTGATTGATTTTTAATTATGCCATAATGACCTCTGCAGATGAGCACGATCGAGTAGCCGATTCTTGGTTGAATTCTCAAGTCTATTGCATTAAAATTCGTTAATGACTTCCCCAGGTAATCTAGTTATCTTGAGAGTGATTAGCTATGAAAACAACACTATAGGCGTGTCGATGAAAAGCCTTATTAATTTAATTGAAAGCAGAATTGAAAATTTCAAGATGTCGCATAGATGCCACTTGACCTTGCTGCTGCTCCTCTCTAGACGAGAAGGATGCCGAGACCGCGGTAGGGGTTGCAGAGGCCGGCAACTCACAATCACGAGGCCAATCAGATGGCAAGGAATGAACCGGTGAAGAGGAAGAAGAATCGGTTAGAAAGAGCGGGAGCGAGAGAGAAAGAGAGACAGAGAGAGAGAGAGAGAGAAAATTAAATTATGAGAAATAGAGTTTCTACACAAATGAGGCCCTCCTTTCAAAATTGGAGGGAAAAGTCTATTTATACCATCTCAAATTAGCTAATATCGACCGTCAGTTTGATTTGACGGTCGAAATCCTAATCCAATAGACAAAACTTGATTTCGAAAGTTTAATTATAATCTAAAGGTATTAGGTAATCGATCTAATGGGTTCGATTCGTGAAAACCCGAGCCAAAATCAAGAATTGCACTAAAAGGTGTAATTATGGGTTAAATTGCAATTTTGCAAAAATATGATGGCCAATCTGCAAAATCTTGAGAAATTAAGGGTGTAATAACAAAATTAGTGCGGTAAGGATCGCGAAACCAGTTGCCGAAGGTCCAAAACTAGCCGACAAGGGGCCGAATCAGCCAATCTCGCTAGTGGCCATTGGATTAGTCGGATCGATTCGTACCGATTTGACCGGTTCTTGACCGGTTCAAACCGATTCTGGCCGGTTCACGCACTTGTGGCCCTTGTGGGTTCAAAATGTATGCAATTTGATCCATCAAGGACTACATCAAAAAGAAAACTTACTCGGTTTGAGAGGGAAATTGCCCAATTTCAATTCAATTAAGCCAATTAACCTTCATATATGTGTTATATGGGTCTTCTATTTACTTAATTGAGTGATTGTCATGAAAAACAATGGACCAAACCATGAGTACTTAAGATTGAGCTTAAAAGGGCTAAAATGAACAATTTTGCAATTTATTAGGTAAAGTTGTAAATTGAATGAAATTGGATCCAATTAATGTTGCGATTACCCTATCCAACTATCCACAAATATGTAAGATCACCTGTTGTATTCAAATTAGCCTTGGATTAAAGTGTCCAAGCTTCGATAAAAAAATGAACCTAGACCCAATATTAAAATTGGACCTCGATCTACAAAATCGAATCATAACCTTGAATGGGTCAACTTGAATTTCTTCGATTGAAGCATGATGTCTCAGTTTTCTTACCTTCAAGGGAATGAAATCCCACAATTCGAGAAGTTCTAAAGTGAATTTCTCAAAATCAAATTTAGATTTGGACTCATCTTAAGAAAACAAATGGAAGATGATCATCTGTTCATAGATCATGAAGAATTGATTATGATCCTTTAATTAGGGCTCAAAACGGCAATCTTGTCTTTTGACATGGCAATTCACGAAATTGAATGCACAAGCAGATTTAGAATAGTCCCTAAACCAAATGTCATAAAAAGAACTGCACCGAATTATGGCTAGCACAAACGTAATTTTGTTTTTGGTCGATCTAGAACTTAAAATTAAAAAATTTGAAAAACAAGGTTCTTAATTGATTTTTGTGAAATTTTCAACACTAAAGTAAAATTAAAGCTAAATGGCATCTTTTTGGATGAAAAGCCACTTTTTGGCCTAGAGCTGATTTTTGGTTAAACGGTTGACCAAAAAGTCAACCCGAAAGTCAACCGTTTGACTTCTCAAGTTTTCCTTAAAACAAGTAAATTTTTTTTAAAAACAGCAGTATAAAAGAAAGAAATTAAAAACAACAATTTTTTGCCTAGAAATGGGCCCTGTGGCAACCAGAATCCTGAATCTCGATTTTTTACTTTTTTGACATATCACCTAAAAATCATGTGTCAACAGCATTCGAAAGCATTCGAAAGTTAGCCTGAGAATGTCAACCTATGAATGTTTATAGTGATCATCCCTTCTTGCAGAGGTTTGAGGAATTCATGATCACTTTTGATCATGATCTCGCAACTTACCAAGCCAATCAATCAACCATTGACTCTCATATTATGACATCCTAATTTTCGATCTTGTTTCGATTAAATGAAATGGGCTTTTCATCGACGCGCCTATAGCCTTTTTCTTTGAGTTGGCTACTCACAAGATAACTAATCCATTCGGTGAAGCCGTTCGTTGGCGAATATAAATGCGACTGACTTAAGAATTCAATCAGAAATCGACTACTCGACCGTGCTAATCTACGAGGATCAATACGGCCTCGCTAAAATCTATTAGAAACCGAAGATAGGTCGATTTTCAACAGAGGCATGTAATTAAATTGTGGGTGATTCCACCTAATTGCAAAATTCGCGTTGAACGGTACTAAACCGATTTTTCTGTCAATTTTGTACCATGTGCCCATAATTGAAACTTTGAAATTTTTATGACAACCGAGAGTTGCTTATGAGTTATGAGTGGGAGATGCACAATGTAAGCCTGTCGCGACCCGATCTCGCCGCCCCTCGAAAAGTATCCAAGGTGGGAAAGGTCGGGTTTAGGGGTATTTGATCTCAAGATCGCGAGCTCTCCCAAGCTCATACCTCACGTGACAGCGGATTTATTTATACGAGCTAGGTATTTAACAACCTAAAAAAAATATACAGGAGTCGCCACTAGCCTCATTTTGGGAGTCAGCTAGAAACCCAATCGAGAGTTGGGAGTGTTCTCTCGATTCCTACGTAACCAGATATCTAGATTCGGGGACTTGGGTT
Organism: Eucalyptus cladocalyx; assembly: GCA_017140615.1. Lineage (NCBI taxonomy): Eukaryota > Viridiplantae > Streptophyta > Magnoliopsida > Myrtales > Myrtaceae > Eucalyptus > Eucalyptus cladocalyx. Next base: position 7,266,221 of record CM029519.1, read on the forward strand.
ACGCTAATATTGCTATTAGCGCCCTTTCAGTACCTAAATAGTATGTTGTGTTTTTCCTAACATGTCCATGCATTTCTTTTTATATTTTCAGGATCGTCAATTCTATACTAAATGATCATGCGTGATGAATTACTTTCATTCTATTCTATTTCTAAGAAATGAAAGGAAAAAAAACAATGAAATGAAAATTAAATTGCAAGACATGAAGTAAACAATCAAGATAAAACAGTAAACCTAATCATGCAATTCTAAAGAATATAAAAGAGAAAACAATTGAGAAAGAAAGTAAACCCGCAACTCGTCGGGTTTTATACAATGCATGTAACCCGAGACATATGTCGGGAAAACGAATATTACATGACAATGGTCGGAATGGACATCGACCTTCACCATCTTCACGCTTTATCCATGTTCATGATCCTATTCTAAACCTAGTCTAAGAAATAAGAATCCCTTGCCTCATCTTATATGACTAAGACAACGCATAGAAATCATTATTACAACGAACAGACATAGGCATCAGACATGAACATGAATCCAGCAAAATCAAATCACAAACAGGACAAAATACAAGGCATGTTTAAAGGTTCGTAAGACCACCTAGACGATGTACAAAAATGTGAAACTTGCACATGACATAAGGTTGAATGCGAAAAAGGTTTGGGTAAACATTTAACCCTAAATCAGAATGCAAAGAAGTCACACAAGTCATTAACATTGCAAAGTGACTTAGGACTGAGAATGTCATGCTTGACAAATTCCAATTGCAGTTAGCCAAATGGGTGCATGATATTCACATCAAACGAGATTCAACTATGATATGCCATGCATTAATGCGAAACTTGTAACACGTGTTTCAAATGTCAAGAAGACAATGAGGCACAAGTTTAATGCTTACAACTTCGTCAAAAATGCAGCAAACTATCAAGATGTCATGACACATTAATAGTGATTTGATCTAAAAAGAAAAATCTGAAGAATATGAAATTTTACCACAGCACGAACAAAAGAAAGGCGAACAACTTTTGTTAAAGACCCAATCTTAGAATCCTTAACAATAAAATCATAGAAGAATGACAAGAGGTCAGCTTCAACAAGGGAACAACAGGGGTTCTGAATTTCATTTTATGACAGATTTCTATTATGCGCATCACAAGAGAAGTTGAGTCCAATTGATGTGCAAATCATGCAAAATCAGCATCATAAGAAAGTGACAGACAATCAGGCCCACAATAACAGTATATGCATTTCTGACCAAGGCAAATTCCAGATTTCAGAATGGATTAGAAAAAAAATGTTAAACATAGCAAACGATGATCGATTCAGGCATGCAATATATCATTTTAAAGCTTGAGATGTCTATTACAAATCTCTAGAAGACATTAAGTCCTAATAACATAATTTACCAGCTCGTTCCAAGGACCGAAGCATATCAGTCAAAACAGGCATACGAATTTCCACATCAGAGCATAACACAACAATTTTCCAGAATTACTTCCTAACTTTTAAAGAAAATTTCATGTGGCTAATGATATTGGATCAGGGTGTATTATAGCTCTTTGGAAAGCTAGTCGAACCATCTTCAGCTCTCATGAAGGCATCAAACACAGAAAACCACAGCAACCAGCTCGTATCAGGTCATTTACACAAAATGTCATCAGAAACAGAGAATCAATCAGAACAGCACAAATTTCAAACAAGGTCAGGGATATTCTAGACATACTCGACCTGGGTAAATGATCTTCAATTATCACGAAATTTTTATTTGATATAGATTGGAACCTAATGAACAACTTTCATTTAGGCATCAACTTTAGAATCTAATCACAAAAAATCATGTGAAAATGGCAAACAGCACAGGTCATTAAAGGCATGAAAACAGAACACTTAATCATTTACAAATTGTAGCTCTGTTTTTAACAATTGTTGAATCTAGTAAATGCTGGCCAAATCCAAGAGCTCTCGGCATCCATTACAAAATATCAAGAAAGAAGCAAAATCTATCCAGACATGCCCGCATGTTGACACACTCACAATGTCTAGAGATTGAAATTAGCAGAACTTCATCAAAAGAACACATTACAAAGTGCACATTCTTGTATCACATGAGGAGGTAGACAAAAGGACTAACAACAACCTAACCCATATAGAACAGAGCAGCAAAACAGCAAAACAGAACCAAACTAAGACAGAATTCATCTAATCTATACTTAATCCACAACTTCCAGCATGCAATTGGAATGGTAATAGAGCATACGAGACTGCAAATTGTGATTGTTTGATGACAAATTGCCATGAAATTGAAGCCATATTTTCTCACAAGCATGAATGAGTCTACTTGATCAAAATGGCATCAATCCATAACCAAACTAGCCTCAAGTTGAAATCAAATGCACACCCAATCATGGGATATCAAAACATGGTCAGCATACATGGATTGATTTTCAGTAAAATTTGACTTATCCTTGACATAATATCTTTTCCACATGCTTCAATCATAAGCAGCAATTATAGCATACTGGTATTCATATATGGCGTGTGTCATGGAAAGTCAATTTTACATTTGCAATGAACAGCAAACATCAAATGCACGTGACCCGCATTTGACCCACTAAAAGCGCACATGATAACAACAAATCACAGCAGCATAACAGTCAAGAACACTGCCATCACTCTTAAGTAGTAAACAACTTCACTGATGGCTAATGCCCTCTTTAATACTACTCATAGACAAACTAAGAGTAAAACTCATTTTCTTACTTCCCAAACTCAACATGAAAAGATTGTTTGAAAGAACTCTAAACCTCGGATGCTGTACAGTCTCACCTTCATGTACACAGGGCCTTGAAACAGTTCAATAACAAAGATGTGAATGGCAGACAGAAAAGAAGAAACACAAGTAATGAAAACAACTAAATGCAGAGAGTCCATAGTCAATGATTGTAGCCTTGTCAACCACTGTCAGTAAACTTCTATTTGAAGGGGCAAGCTCTCACTCGATCGTCGGCCACATCACATACACAGCATCACTCGATCGTTGGCAACACCACATACACAGCGATGACACATCAGAGTGATATGGACAGGGGAAAATGAAATATAATAGAGAAATCTAAGCATACAAGCAACGATTCCAACACCAATTTCCATCCCTGTACGATACAGCGATTGTTTGTCTTGATTACACAACACGGAGCACGGCTTAATCAGATATCTACTCAGCTCAAGATCAAATACGAACCAGAGCCTAAACAGATCCTCTAAATCCATCAATCAATAACAATGACGACAACAGCAGCACCTAAACAAACGACATTTACCGGGAGAAACTCAATAAACTTGTTCTTCCCCAACTGGTCGAACCAGAGATAGAGCGATTGAGAGAGAGAGAGGTAGATAACCTTGAATGAACAGCGAAGGATCGAAGCTGTAGCTGCCAACGACGCTGTCACCGCTGCTGCAGGGGAGTTACCTAATCTGCAATCCGAGCAGGCTGTGTGAATCTGAGCCTTGAACTCCCAGGTCCTCGATCGGCCGTTCCGGCGGATCAGATCCGGTGCGAGAGAAAATGTGCGAGGTCAGGGAGATCGAACAGGAGAGGAAAATCAGGGGCCAAAAACCTAACGGATCGAGAAAGAGGGAAAGAGAACTCACCGCTCTGGTGAGTTCGATCCAGAGAGAAACTCGGTTAAGCGTCGTCGTCGCCACAGTTGTCGCCGATCCGGCCACCCTAGAGAGAGATCACCGGCGAGCCTCTGCACCAAAGGACTGAGAGCCGAGCGAACAGGGGTTGGGCGTCGGATCTGGTGGAGAGCCGAATCAAGCCACAGATCAGGAACTGCTGTCACCGCCGGTCCGCCCCAGATCTGAGCTCCCTGCAGCCGAGCGAACTTCCGAGGGAGAGAACCGAGGGAGAGAACCGAGGGAGAGAAGACAGAAAGAACTCGTCTCTGATCCCCGAGCAAGAATCCGATCCTCCGACCCCCAACCGTCGGCCTTCGATCTCTGATCTCCGCTAACGAGAGAAAACCCTAGCCTTCGACAAGAGCTCAGGTGGTTGATGATGAATAGAAGAGGTCGAATCCACGACGGAATCGAGCTAAGATAGGATTTTGGAGACGATCGGATCTCAGAGTGGAGGAACCGTTGTAGAGAGAGCGTCCGTTGCCGTCGTCGTCATTGCTATCGTCGCCACCGTCTTCGCCGATGGCGCCGCGATCGAGCAAAAACCAGAGATTCTGGGTTTGATCCCCAGTGGAGTCGCCAAGCCTGTCGCGACCCGATCTCGCCGCCCCTCGAAAATTTTGGGTGCGCGAATTCTCTCTCGGAGTCTCTTTGCGCCCGCTCACTCTCTCTCTCGAAAATTTGGGGCGCGCGGATTCTCCATTGGAGGGGCTCTCTGTTCCCGCTCGCTCTCTCTCTCCTCTCAGAGGCTCTCTCTCGAGCTGGGACCTCACACTCTCTCCCTCCGGCGCTCAGGCGGATCAGATCCGGTGCGAGAGAAAATGTGCGAGGTCACGGAGATCGAACAGGAGAGGAAAATCAGGGGCCAAAAACCTAACGGATCGAGAAAGAGGGAAAGAGAACTCACCGCTCTGGTGAGTTCGATCCAGAGAGAAACTCGGTTAAGCGTCGTCGTCGCCACAGTTGTCGCCGATCCGGCCACCCTAGAGAGAGATCACCGGCAAGCCTCTGCACCAAAGGACCGAGAGCCGAGCGAACAGGGGTTGGGCGTCGGATCTGGGAGTTCAAGGCTCAGATTCAATGCATAGAAATCATTATTACTGTTTTATCTTGATTGTTTACTTCCATGTCTTGCAATTTAATTTTCATTTCATTATTTGTTTTCCTTTCATTTCTTAAAAATAGAATAGAATGAAAGTTATCCATCACGCGTGATCATTTAGTATATAATTGACGATCTTGAAAAATATAAAAAGAAATGCATGGACATGTTAGGAAAAACACAACATACTATTTAAAAGATTTTGAAATGGACGCTAATAAGAATATTAGCGTAACCCAAATCCCCGAACCTAGATATCTGGTTACGTAGGAATCGAGGGAACACTCCCAACTCTCGATTGGGTTTCTAGCCGACCCCCAAAATGAGGCTAGTGGCGACTCATGTATATTTTTTTTAGGTTGTTAAATACCTAGATCGTATAAATAAATCCGCTATCACGCGAGGTATGAGCTTGGGAAAGCTCGCGATCTTGAGATCAAATAACCCTAAACCCGACCTTTCCCACCTTGGATACTTTTCGAGGGGCGGCGAGATCAGGTCGCGACAGACTTGGCGACTCCGCTGGGGACTGGTTACTAGATTAAGAGGACTTAAAGCCGTTTAAAAATGGTTGCTGTGTTTTAACTAACATGTCTTATGTAGGATCGCCTGCATGTCAAAGTCGCATGGAAAATCAGGTTAGTCACTAATCTCGTGTTAAATGGTCTTGTAGGTGGGAGTTATAAGGGGAGGCGTGCTTGTAAACCCTTTGTTTTGCAGGTGGTGTAAGGATGTATGAATGTATGAGGGTTTATATTGAAATGCTGGATGTTTAAATTTAAATGCATGTTTACAAGCTTTAGCACGACACTGCACACACAACCGCGGTCTAAAACCCCGATCGCCCAATCTAGGACCTTAGGAGGGTTTATGGGTGGAACCCACGAGTGAATCCTCGTGGTAATCCATTACTTACATAAACCTGCTCATCCCAACTGATAAAGATAGCACTGACCGACGATAGTAGCGGTGGGTAAACTATTTTTATCTTTTGGGATGAGGACCATGAGCCTTTAGCACCCTCACCTTAGGCGTCGAAACCTCACAGTTTCATGCGACATGTGATTTGTGCTTGCCATGTGTCTGGTGGGTAAGATATCACTCCTTTTTCATCGTGCTTATATTTTACTTCCCATATTTCAATTATGCGTTTTATATTTCAACGACGATATATTTTAATCATGTATGCCCCTTTAGGTTTAGGATTAGATGGGTAGATCTGAAGTGGACGTGATCCTTGTGCCTGGGAATCTCAAGACTCTACGAGATAATCTCGACCCAAGACATCAAGACTACGTGGAGAAAATGCATAGGCATTTTTGGCGAGCTCATATTAAGGAACAAGAAGACGATGCCTTGATCAATGAGGAACGCTTGGCCCATGATAACAAGCGTCTCCGCGCGATCCCACCTAGTCCTTAGGTTTTCATTTCATACACTTTTCTTGTAAAGGGATTTCCTTTGTGTTTCCCTCTTTTCTATCAAGGTTTCCCTGTATTCATTTTCATATACCTTGTAAAATCGAACTACTTTGTAAGCTTCAAGAAAGCAAGATTATATTTCCCTTGTAATTGTTCGATGAAATGAATAACATTCTTGAACATTTTCATGTAATTTTTAGAAAAGGGGCATTCTGATTAAATATTTGTCGTCGTTCCTTTTCAATTGTATAATTTCTTTTGAAGAAATTTTGATAAGAGGAGGTTATATGATACTGGGATCATATACACTTCTTATCATTATTTCATCTCAAGAAAATATAAAATTGACTAGGATTTGTATTTTAATGGTTTCTTTTGATCGGTACTAATTCGAGTCATTTTCTTTTATAGGAGGTTTTGAAAAAACGGCTGGAGAAAGATTTGTTATACGAACTCGCCGCCAAACAAAGATGGAAAACGAAGATACCCGAGCCCGTGTCATTAATATGGAGAATCAAATGGCACAAATGATGACGTTATTGGCTGATCTCTCTAGCCAAGTCAAAAACTTGACATCTACTTCTTCTACCATGAATATTCCTACCGCGCCCCCTGAAGTGCCGGTAGTAGAGCCCGTGGCAAAAGGGCCTGCGGAAGAGATTCCCACTGCAATCCCGATAATTATCGGTCCAGGGCCTCCATCTAAAGAGATTCCAACTTCGCACTTCGATGAAGAAAATGCAAGGCGCCTAACAAAGATTGAAGAACGCCTTTGCATGCTGCAAGGCTATCAGTTGCAGGGGCTTGATAAACTGTCACCCTTTGCCAAAGTTACGGTCCCCGAATTCTATAAGGAGCCGAAGTTCACAAGAAAATACGACGGCATTGGATGTCCTAAGACACATTTGAAGTACTACCTGGGCAAGATGGCCCGTTATTCAGATAATCCCCCACTCTTGATCAATTCATTTCAGGACAGCCTGGTTGGTCCTGCGTTAACCTGGTTTATAGAGTTGGACATGTAGAAAATCCATACTTGGGAAGATCTCGTTGATGAATTCCTCCAGCAATACAAATTCAATACTGAAATCGCTCCGACTCGAGAAGAATTAGTCCGAGTCGAGAAAAGGAGAATTGAATCATTTAGAGCCTACGCTCAAAGATGGAGGGTCACTGTGTCTCAAGTAAAACCGCCATTATCTGAGAAAGAGACCATGAAATTGCTACTTCAAGCTATGCCCTGTGATCTTTTTGAGAAGATGTACAACCATACTTGTATGAACTTTGCTACATTTGTCGAGTTGGGAGAACGCATCGAGGGGATCATGCGGGAAGGAATGTTGATGGAGAACACAAACCGTCGATATACCCCGAAGAGAGATAAGGAATCGGCTATGGAGATCGCCTACATACAAAATTCCTCTTCTCAGAAGCCGTACAACCTTCAAGCTCATAAACCTGCCATGGAGGTAGGGGGTTCTTCCAGAAACTTTGAGCAAAAAGGAAAAGCCCCTCAAAGGCAATTTACTCCATTGCCTAGGCCCATGTCCCAACTACTTCCAATGTTGATCGAAAATCAACTTGTGGCGAAAGAGATCCCGAGGGATAATCCGCCAAAGTATGCTAGGTACGACCCTAATAAGACGTGTGAATATCATATGAGAGAGAAAAGTCATCATGTGGATAACTGTGTTGTGCTCCGTTCTAAGATCCAGAATTTGATGGATAAAAAGCTGCTCACCTTTAAGGACTCAACACCGAATGTCCAACAAAACCCCCTTCCAAAGCATTCTGAAGATGTTAACATGGTTGGCGCTGTTGATGGAAATGAAGAACCTACAGTTCCCACTGTGTAAGGGATGTTTCTAGTTCTTGCATTCAATTTTTAGTTGTATTTCATTCATTTCTCCCCTGCAAGGGAATTCTATTCATTTCTCCCCTGCGAGGGAATTTCATTCATTTCTCCCCTGCGAGGGAATTCCATTCATTTCATTTGTAATAATCTGGATCATAAACTTTCTAGATCCAAGATGATATACATTGTAATGCAATTTTCGCATATTAATACAACTCATGTTTTGTTAATAGACGTGTGAGGCCTAAATCAGTCCTATGATGATGCTTTGAGGCCTGAGCCTCCACACGATCTATAGTTTCAAAATGTTTTAGTGGAATGAAGATGTCCGATGACATGAGGGCTAGTTCCCAATAATTTTTTCAAAAGAAAAAAAAAACAATTTGAATTTGAAAACAAGTTTTTCATGACATTTACATTCATTGTATTCATTTAGATGTACATATACTAACCATTTTTTTCAATTGCATCTCAAGCATGGCATTTCACATCATGATAGTCATTTGCATGGCTTGGATTCGCATTCAAAAGACTTTGGTTATTCTGACTCAGAGAATGAAGATGATCCTCGAGGTATTGAAAAAGAATGGCTCAGACATGAAGAGTCCAAACCTCCTATCACCAAACAGCCAATCACTCTAAATTTAGGAGATTCAGATAACCCTAAAGAAACCAAGATTGGGGCAGGTCTCTCTCAAGCGGATGCCAATGGATTAATTGGGCTCTTGAAAGAAATATATGAAGGAGAGTGTGGTCCTCATATGAATGGTCATCTCTTGGCTAGAAAAATCATGAGGCTCGGTTATTGTTGGTTGACCATGGAAGTCGATTGTATTCAACATGTGAGGTGTTGTCATCAATGCCAAGTCTATGGAGACAAAATCAATGCTCCTCCTAATGAGTTACATCAAATGTCCGAGTCTTGGCCTTTTTCAATGTGGGGCATCGACATCATCGGACCAATTAATCCTCAAGCGTCGAATGGACATCGTTTTATCTTGGCAGCCATTGATTACTTCACCAAGTTGATTGAAGCCAATTCTTATGCCCATGTTACTGCAAAAAGTGTAGCAAAGTTCATCAGTCGTGATATCATCGCCCGATATGGAGTTCCTAAAACGATCATCACAGATAATGGATCAAACTTGAACAATAAAGTGGTGGATGATTTACTTGGAGAATTCCACATTCGCCATTTGAATTCTTCTCCTTACCGCGCACAAATGAATGGAGCTGTGGAAGCGGCAAATAAGAACATCAAGAAGATTTTGGCCAAAATGGCGGAAAATTATCATGATTGGCATGATCGGTTGCCATATGCTTTGTTTGCTTATCGAACTTCAATTCGTACTTCGATTGGGGCAACACCATTCTCATTGCTTTATGGAATGGAAGCTGTATTATCCGTGGAAGTGGAAATTCCTTCACTGAGGGTACTTTCTCAAATCAAGCTCTCTGAAGCTGAATGGGTTCAACAAAGATTTGAACAACTCAATATGATTGATGAAAAGAGGGTAAAAGCCTTATGCCATGGACAAAGCTATCAGAAGAGAGTAGCTAGGTCATTCAACCGCAAGGTTAGACCAAGGCATTTCGAGATTAATGATCTTGTCTTAAGGAAGGTTTTACCTATCATTCCAGATCCTCGTGGGAAATTTACTCCAAATTATGAAGGTCCATATATTATAAAGAAAGTGCTACTTAGTGGAGCACTAATCCTTGTAGAAATGGATGGTCATGAATTGCCAAGACCTGTAAATGCTGATGCTGTCAAGAAGTATTATCCATGAATAAAGTGAAAGGCCTTTGAGCCATTTTTGGATTGAATCTGAGCCATTTTAGGATGTTTGCATCATGCATTTTCATGCATACATATTGCATCTGCATGATTGTTCATTTTGCAAGATCTCTGATGAAGATTCTACCTATCTGCAAGTGGTTCATCACAAGAGTGCAAAACTTTCAAAAGTGTCAATTCTTCTTTAGAACTTAGAAGTGACCTTATCCTTTAGAATGCTAGAGGAGTCGGTTAGAATTCTAAAAGTACAATTAGAACTCTAGAAATGAACCCATGTGCTAAGCAAAGCATGTTCTGTCTACAAATGTTGTCCAATCTTACTTCCAAAGAAATCTCCCCAGTAGGGTCAAGGAAACATGTCCTTTCAGACAAAATTTCATTATATTTTCATTTCCCCAAGGAGCTGAATTTAACCAAAGTGTACTTTGGAAAACCTGAAAAGAATGATTAAATATGCCAGGTGGTAGTGCCTAAAATGATGAGAGGCAACCCCTTTACCAAACACGTCCTCATACACTCTTTGAGAGAATTGAGTGGAAAGAACCATGTCTTAGGGCATAGGATCCATTCACAGTGAATACATGATTTGAAATGATAAAGGCATTTTCATTTCTCAATCCGAAACACTATTAATATCCCTTGCAAGCCACTTTGAGCCAAATAGGGAGCATTTCCAAAATAACCCTGTCAAGAACAACCCCGCATTGGGGCAAAATAGGGGGTCTTGGTTGAAAATCATGGAGCAAAAGATTAAGAAAGGTTTTATTGCTTTCACTTGCATCAATCTTCTTGTGTTAGCTTCAGGTGATTTCTTATCGAAACTCGAAGCATCCCAAAGTGACGAAGAGCATTCCGTTCACTACCACAAATACAATTATCCATCGCTTAGCCACTTTGAGCCTTATACAATTCTTTCATAACCCCAGGTGATGATTATCTCCCCACACTGGGGCAAGGCACATGATTTACCAACAAAATTGAGAATATTGGTAATGTTGGTAAATGCCACTCGAGAGTCCTAGATACTCAAAAGAGAATGAAAACTAGGGGGCATGAAAAAGCAGTGTGCCTGGTAAAAGCAAGGCCAATGCCCATGAAAAAAATGCAAAGAAAAGCAAGAATGCAAAAAAGAGCGAAATCCATGATCATGCAAAAGATCATTCGTTGAAAAACAAAAGAAATGTCTTGCAAGAGAAAAACATGTATTGCAAGCAATATCATTAGAACAAAGAGCGAAGCTCTCATGTCTCAAGACAAATTACCCAAAGGACTCTCGAGATAGGTTAAATCTCAAGAGTTGAATTTTTGAGAAGTCGTGTGATGGTAATGATGCCAAGATAATCACTCACTTTTTAACCCTTTGATATCTGAAAGTTTTTCAAGCCTTTCTAAGCCTCACCCGAACCAACACTACAACCCTTATCCGAAGTCTCTTCGATTGGGATGGTTTGAGTTGAAATGAGAATATCACATAGGAGCTACCGCTAGAAGGAGTGGAAGCAATCCTATCTTGTCTTATCTTCAAGGTTCTTGACTTGTAAACCCGGTGAAGAGATTGATTGAATTTTCATTTTTTGGCCTCAAAGTACATACCCTTTGTGTAAGCCCATGACCAAGCCATCATTACGGTCCCTTCAAAAGACCTTTTGATCAATGGATTGTATTCACTGTGAACGTTTCCAAAAACCTTAGACATAGGTTGAGTGAGATTTCTCCAGTGAGATTTAAACAATTTTCCCATATCAATGGTTGGGAACAAAAGCCCTTTTTGAGAGCTAGTGTGAAAGACCTATTTTGATTAGGATATTTCCACTGGCATATTTGATTTAACCCTTTAGATGGTTAATCGGATCCCATTTTGTTAAAATCTTCTCTAAAAGGATTTGACAATCAATATTATTTTGCAAGATTGTTTCTCCAGCAATTGAGAAAATCATAACCGGTCGAAACCCGTTTGTATACGGTGAGACCTTTCTCTCAGTCGAAACCCGTTAGTATACGGTGAGACTATCATACCCAGTCGAAACCCGTTTGTATACGGTGAGACTATCATACCGAGTCGAAACCCATTTGTATATGGTGAGACCTTCCTCTCAGTCGAAACCCGTTTGTATATGGTGAGACTATCATACCCGGTCAAAACCCGTTCATATACGGCGAGACCTTCCTCTCAGTCGAAACCTGTTTGTATACGGTGAGACTATCATACTCGGTCGAAACCCATTCGTATACGGTGAGACCTTTTTCTCGGTCAAAGCCCGTTATTACACGGTAAGACCCTTTTTCCTTGTCAAAGCCCATTATTACACGGTAAAACCCTTTTCTCAGTCAAAGCCCGTTATTACACGGTAAGACCCTTTTTCCTGGTCAAAGCCCGTTATTACACGGTAAGACCCTTTTCCCGGTCAAAGCCCGTTATTACACGGTAAGACCCTTTTTCCTGGTCAAAGCCCCTTATTACACGGTAAGACCCATTTTCCCGATCAAAGCCTGTTATTACACGGTAAGATCCTTTTTCCTGGTCAAAGCCCGTTATTACACGGTAAGACCCTTTTCCCGGTCAAAGCCCGTTATTACACGGTAAGACCCTTTTTCTCGGTCAAAGCCCATTATTACACGATAAGACCCTTCTCCCGGTTTAAAACACACAGTTCTAGGTCAACTTAAAACCTTGTCCCCAAGTTCTAGGTTATCTTTAAACCTTGTCTTTAGGTTCGTGGGTCCATCCTTAAACCACTAGGTTCATGGGTCCATCCTTTAACCACTAGGTTTCAGGTCATCCTTAAACCTTGTCTCTTAGGTTCGTGGGTCTATCCTTAAACCATATTAGGTTCGTGGGTCCATCCTTAAACCACTAGGTTCGTGGGTCCATCCTTAAACCACTAGGTTCCAGGTCATCCTTAAACCTTGTCTCTTAGGTTCGTGGGACCACTAGGTTCCAGGTCATCCTTAAACCTTGTCTCTTAGGTTCGTGGGTCCATCCTTAAACCACACGGTTCCATGTCATCCTTAAACCTTGTCTCTTAGGTTCGTGGGTCCATCCTTAAACCACACGTTTTCAGATCATCCTTAAACCTTGTCTTCCAAATCCGAGTGATTTCATTGCCTTCATTCCATTACAAGAATTCAGGGACAAAGACAGAGTGAATAAACCCCAACAAGAGTTTAGATACCCTCATGAGCAAAGGTAAAGTATCAGGTACATCCCTAACCAAATATCTTTGCTTTTGTCTTTCCTCTATTTCCAAAGTTGGGTCGACTAAAAATTTCAGGTATCAATTTTATCTTTGAGTGGAACCTCTTCGAGCTCCCACCCAAAGAGGGGTAGCTGTTGACACCGAAATTTTCGTCGACATTTTAAACAAATAATTTGCAAAAAAAAAAAAAAAATTGTTTGAAATGAAAAGATAAAAAAAAATTAGAAATGAGGAAAAACGAAAAAAAAAAAAAAAAGAAAAAATGCTAAAAAATATATAAAAGCTCGCTGATTTTTTGGCACGTGGGGGCTCTGATTTTTTTTGCGCGCGAATTCTCTCTCGCGTATTCTCTCTCTCACGGGGACTTTCTCTCTCTGACCTCACACTCTCTCCCTCTGGTGCTCACTAAAAAAAAACTCTCTCGGCTCTCTCTGCAAAAGGAGACCGAACGAAGGCTCTCTCGACTCTCGAGGAACTCTCTCTCTCGGACGAGCTCTCAGGCTCACGGGGGGGCTGACTCTCGTTCTCTGAATCTCGACTTCCTCCTCGGCACTTCCCAAAAAGAACCGGAGAAAACAGGGTAACCACTAGCGCAGGAGCGGGAGGTGAGGGGCTCAGATCCGAATCCGATCAGCGACGGCGACAGGGACGATGTCACGCCCCGAACCCCGAGCGCGCGCACATCCCACTGCGGTCGATCAAATATGCGATATCCCAGGAGTATGTATCGCCGACCATTTCATTTATTATTGCGCAAGCGGAACGTATTATAAACCCCTGACAATGAAATACAGGATAGAAAAGCAGAAAGCAAACTCACAACACAACACTTAAACATAAATCGACAGAATTACAGACAGAGGTTTACGGCCAACAGTCTACAAAAGACTGGCTCTTAAAAAGAGGCTATCCTACGACCTATAAGTCGTACACGATCTCCAATCCTTATGACTTCACCTCTGTCTCCTCAAGGCCAACCAAAGCTATCGGCCGCTCCGTCCACCGAGGGACCGAAATGGTTATTCAATAACCACTGAGACAACGTCTCAGCAAGTTCAACCCCCTAAACCCCTATTAGAAAGAAAATACGCCCAAGGGTGGCCTAGCCACATCACACAGAGAACTTACCTCGCCTCAATTCCTTCCTGCAGGTTAGCACAATTTGTATCACATAATCTCAGGTAGTAATAATAATTCAAACAATTGGAATGCCATCACTTTCATATAAATCACAATCGCACTTAGCACGCATTCCAATTATTATTCACTGCCACACAAGGGCATAGCCTACTCCCAGGTCGGCTATCTATTAACATTACGGCATTTCGAGAAGAATAAAGGTCCAGTCGGTCCCGCCACTACTGCGACCAAGCCACGTCATTCTATCGACGGCATTTCTAGAAGAATAAAGGTCCAATCGGTCTCGCCACTACTGCGACCAAGCCACGTCATTCTATCGACGGCATTTCTAGAAGAATAGAGGTCCGGTCGGTCTCGCCACTCTGCGACCAAGCCACGTCATTCTCTTGACGGCATTTCTAGAAGAATAAAGGTCGGTCGGTCTCGCCACTCTGCGACCAAGCCACGTCATTCTCTTGACGGCATTTCTAGAAGAATAAAGGTCTAGTCGGTCTCGCCACTACTATGACAGGCCACGTCATTCTCTTGACGGCATTTCTAGAAGAATAAAGGTCCGGTCGGTCTCGCCACTCTGCGACCAAGCCACGTCATTCTCTTGATGGCATTTCTAGAAGAATAAAGGTCCGTCGGTCTCGCCACTCTGCGACCAAGCCACGTCATTCTCTTGACGGCATTTCTAGCGAGAATAAGGGTCCGGTCGGTCCGCCACTCTCTTGCGACGAGTCTTTCAACTTGACACACAACAATTCAATAATCAATTGCACAAATCATCACTCAATTTGTAATATCTAATCATCAAACTCATAATCTGAATACGCTGACGGCGATCGGCACAAAATTATGAGAATTTAGGGTTCAAAATAATTTTTGGAATTTATTTAATAATTAAATTTATTCCAAAAATTAATTAAATAATAATATCCCTATCTTTCACAATCCACACTCAATTTATAATATCCAATCATCAATTTCAAAATCTGACTACATAGCAACGATCGGCACGAAATTCGAGAATTTAGGTCCCGACAAAATTTTCGGAATTTAATAAATAATTAAATTTATTCCGAAAATATTTTAATAATAATATTTTAATAATTTCGAATAATAATATATTATTAAATTATTTAATAATTTCAGGACATTTAAATAAATCAAAAGTAAATTCATTTATGTCAAATCAAGGCTTATTTTAAATAAACCTACTTACTCTTAATTAAGCACACTTTGAATTAAAACACCACCTTAATCTAATCTACTCTTAAATAACCTAAACTAACAACCTAATAATACTTAACATAAACTAAACCTCCCTAAGCATAATTAACCCTCTAAGCGAGGTTTAGTGAGTTAAACTCACTGGATTAGCGAGCCAAGCGGACCAAAACGACAAGGACGACGCGAGGATCGACTTTCCTCAAGGAGGGCCGAGCATCCGGGGCCGGGAAGGCAGCCGAAACGGGCCAAGAAGGGGCTGCCATACCCATTTTATGCAGCTTTTAGTTGAGGCCGACGGAGGCGCTCGCGCGGTTCGGGCGCGAGGAACGGCGGAGAGGGCGGCGGTAGCTCGGGCGCGGCCGGTGGTGGCTCACGGCGGTGACGGCGGCGAGGGCGACAACGGTGTGGGCTAGCGTGAGATGGGTGAAGCGGGCGCGGGGGCTTCGCGCGAACGCACGGCGATGACCGCGGAGGCTCCGGCGGCGAGCTGGCGGCGACGGGCGAGGCTGCCAACGGTCGGATGAGTGGGACGAAGCGGGGCGTCGAGCTGCTGGAAGCGTTCGAGGAAGAAGAAGAAGAAAAATGTCCATGGAGGAATCGCACGGGAGAGAGGGAGAAGAGAGGGAGGAGAGAGAAGAAGGGGGGCCTTTTCTTTTCTTTTTGCCTTTCTTTAATCTAACAAATTGGCCCACCATGACATCATCAAGTGATGTCATGTTCCACTAACTTCAAATCTCTCCCACAACAATCTTCAATGGGTCCATTTTATTTTTCCGCCGGGGCATAAAACTTTGTGCAACAATTTCTTTAATTCCACTTAATTCTCTTCCAATTGAATCTTAATCCTACTTGAATTAAATCACATTGACCCCCATTAATTCATTCAACACCTCATCAATCAAATTGGTATTTTTTTTCTTACCACTGTGGCGTACTTGCATCCCAATTTCACAATCTCGGCTTCAAGCGACGAAAACGGCCCTATTTATCTAGTCGAAATTAAAACCCGAAAATCTGGATGTCACAGACGATGACAACGGCAGCGGATCCTGTTCTTTCTTGGAGATCATATGCTTGCTCGCTCGATCGGGGATTCTCTCTCTCGGTTCTCTGATTCGGCGGATCGCTCTTGGAGATCGGGGACCGGAGGTCGGGATCGTAAGGGAGGCTCTCGATCGCTCTCGGTTCTTTGGTTCAGACGCTCGCTCGCTCGATCGTGATCTCGCTCTTGGCTGGATCTGATATTCTCGTTGCAGACCGCGTCCTTCCGGATCTCGAGGTGCAAAGTTTCGGATCCGCGCCAAGTTTAGGGGTCTCGGCTCAGCTCCAAGGGTAGAGCTCGAGACCGTCGGTGGCGTTGGCGCGGCCCAGTTGTTTCCTTATTCGCTTTTCCGGTGATTTCACGCGCAAGAAGGCTCGGCGACGATTTCTCTCTTAATCAAGTCATTTCCGAGGGTTTTCCCTCACAAATCTCGGCAAGTCTCATTCAGATTACAGATTTGTTTCTTTTGATAAATTTTTTTTAGAAGTCATCTCTGTACCTCCATCCCCTAAAGTTTTCCTTTGCTCCCTTTGAACATGTGCTTCTTCACGCTGACGGACGATGGAGGATTCTCCTCGTCGATTAAGCCATTGAACCGACCGAACTCGGCATCTTCCTGAAACGAGACTGAAAAACATTGAAATCGCCACGCCTGCCAGTGGAGCACGAGTTTGTTCTACGGCGTCAGGAGGAACGCTCTCTTTTACAGGTCATGGTTCCCGGTGACCGGTGGAGTCAGGTGAGGTGTTTATTTTGCTTCTTTTAGATTTTGATCAGCTCTGTAGAGGAAAGGAAAAACCTGGTTCCGCATCGCTGAATTTTGACCTTTTATGAGAGCTAAGGGAAAGTTTAGTTGGTAGTTGTTTTCTTATTTGTTGTGATGCAAGATCAAGCTGAGCAGGAATAGAATAGAACCGCCCCTCGCAGCGATCCTCTTGTTTCTTTTTAGCTTCAAAGCCTTCAGCCTTTTTAGTTGTTCCTCCTCCTGATTAAGACTCGGAAGAGCAAAAAAAAAAATGGTAATCAATCTTAGTAAAACACACCTGAAATGATGGTTGTCAGGTCATGCTTCTATTAAACAGACATTAGATGCTTTGTTCTTGTATAGATTGTTTTGGTTGATTGATATATCTCTGCTCTTGAATTTTTTAGAAAAATATGCATGCTGAATCTGATAATGTTGTTTTCTTTGAAATTGATTGTGGCATTTGTTGTATACTTTCTGATGGACCAAGTGAATATAAAAGAGGCATAGGGGTTCACGGGGTTTACAAGCTTGATTTTGTAGTCCTTTTTGATTTTCTCTGAAGTATTGTGTTAAGATTCCCCTGCTTGTCCTTCTCTTGGATTGTGCTTTCGTATGGTGAGAATTTAAGTAACACAGAAAGCTAGTTGTCTTGATATGATGTTGCTGGTGTAAACAATAGGTTAATCATGCTTGGTGAGGAACTGACTTCTGGTGGAGTAGAGTCTAGATCATAGATTGGTGCTTTATGAAATGCCTTTGGTTACAACATATAGAATTCTTTGGAGTTGATTTGATTAGTGATATGCTGTCTTTTCTTTGGCTAATTGCAATTGGAATTTGTCAAGCATGACATTGTCAGTCCCAAGTCACTTTGCAATGTTAATGACTTGTGTGACTTCTTTGGAGTTGATTTGATTAGGGTTAAATGTTTACCCAAACCTTTTTCGCATTCAACCTTATGTCATGTGCAAGTTTCACATTTTTGTTCATTGTCTAGGTGGTCTTACAAACCTTTAAACATGCCTTGTATTTTGTCCTATTTGTGATTTGATTTTGCTGGATTCATGTTCATGTCTGATGCCTATGTCCGTTCGTTGTAATAATGATTTCTATGCGTTGTCTTAGTCATAAAAGATGAGGCAAGGGATTCTTATTTCTTAGACTAGGTTTAGAATAGGATCCTGAACTTGGATAAAGCGTGAAGATTGAGAAGGCGGGAAGATGGTGGAGGTTGATGTCCATTCCGACAATTTTCATGTAATACCCATTTTTCCCGACATATGTCTCGGGCTCCATTTGTTGTATAAAACCCGACGAGTTACGGGTTTTCCCTTTTTCCTTCACTTTTCTTAATTGTGTTTTCTCTTTTATATTTTTAGAATTGTATGATTAGGTTTAACTGCTTTTCTTGATTGTTTACTTCATGTCTTGCAATTTCATTTTCATTGTTTGTTTTCCTTTCATTTCTTAGGAATAGAATAGAATGAAAGTAATCCATCACGCATGATCATTTAGTATAGAATTGACGATCCTGAAAATATAAAAAGAAATGCATGAATATGTTAGGAAAAACACAACACACTGTTTAGGTACCGAAAGGGCGCTAATAGCAATATTAGCGTAAACCAAGTCCCCGAACCTAGATATTTGGTTGCGTAGGAATCGAGGGAACACTCCCGACCCTCGATTGGGTTTCTAGCCGACCCCTAAAAATGAGGCTAGTGGCGACTCCTGTCTATTTTTTGTAGGTTGTTAAATACCTAGATCATATAAATAAATCCTATTATCACGCGGGGTACGAGCTTGGGAGAGCTCGCGATCTTGAGATCAAGTACCCTTAAATCCGAATTTTCCCACCTTGGATACTTTTCGAGGGGCGGCGGGATTGGGTCGCGACCGGCTTGGCGACTCCGCTGGGGAAATGAAAATATGATGAAATTTTGTCTGAAATGACATGTTTCCTTGACCCTACCAGGGAGATTTTTGGAAGTAAAATTTGATAAAATTTGTAGACAAAACAGGCTTTGCTTAGCACATGGGTTCATTTTGAGAGTTCTAACTGTACTTCTAGAGTTCTAACCGACTCTAAAGTTTAAACTGACTCTTTTGGCATTCTAAGGAACATGGTCACTTCCAAGTTCTAAAGAAGAATGGACACTTTTGAAAGTTTTGCACTCTTGAGATGAACCTCTTGCGGATAGGTAGAATCTTCATCAAAGATCCTGCAAAATGAACAAACATATAAATGCAATATGTATGCATGAAAATGCATGATGCAAATATCCTAAAATGGCTCAGATTCAATCCAAAAATGGCTCAAAGGCCTTTCACTTTATTCATGGATAATACTTCTTGATAGCATCAGCATTTACAGGTCTTGGCAATTCATGACCATCCATTTCTACAAGGATTAGTGCTCCACCAGGTAGCACTTTCTTTACGATATATGGACCTTCATAGTTTGGAGTAAACTTCCCACGAGGATCTGGAATGATAGGTAAGACTTTTCTCAAAACAAGATCGTTGATCTCGAAATGCCATGGTCTAACCTTGCGGTTAAATGACCTAGCTACTCTCTTCTGATAGCTTTGTCCATGGCATAAGGCTTTTACTCTCTTTTCATCAATCATATTAAGTTGTTCAAATCTTTGTTGAACCCATTCAGCTTCAGAGAGTTTGATTTTAGAAAGTACCCTTAATGAAGGAATTTCCACTTCCACGGGTAATACAGCTTCCATCCCATAAACCAATGAGAACGGTGTTGCCCCAATTGAAGTACAATTGAAGTTCGATAAGCAAACAAATCATATGGCAACCGATCATGCCAATCACGATAATTTTCCGCCGTTTTGGCTAAAATCTTCTTGATGTTCTTATTCGCTGTTCCACAGCTCCATTCATTTGTGGGCGGTAAGGAGAAGAATTCAAATGGCGAATGTGGAATTCTCCAAGTAAATCATCCACCACTTTATTGTTCAAGTTTGATCCATTATCTGTGATGATCGCTTCAGGAACTCCATATCGGGCGACGATATCACGACGGATGAATTTTGCCACACTCTTTGTAGTAACATGGGCATAAGAATTGGCTTCAATCCATTTAGTGAAATAATCAATGGCTACCAAGATAAAACAATGTCCATTCGATGCTTGAGGATTAATTGGTCCGATGATGTCGATGCCCCACATTGAAAAAGGCCAGGACTCAGACATTTGATGTAGCTCATTAGGAGGAGCATTGATTTTGTCCCCATAGACTTGGCATTGATGACAGCACCTCACATGCTGAATACAATCGGCTTCCACGGTCAACCAATAGTAACCGAGCCTTATAATTTTTCTAGCCAAGAGATGACCGTTCATATGTGGACCACACTCTCCTTCATGTATTTCTTTCATTAGGAGTTTAGCTTCTTGTGCATCCATGCATTTCAGTAAAACTGAATCGAAAGACCTTTTATAGAGGGCTCCTCCACTGAGGAAGAATTTGGATGCCAACTTTATCAAGTATTTTCGATCATTGGCTTGACTCCCTTGGGGGAATTTGCCTTCTCGAAGGTAATTCGTGATGTCATAATACCAAGGTTGACCATCAGGTTCTTTTTCTATCATCAGGCAATAAGCAGGCTTTTTCAAAACATCGATTTGCAAAGGATCAACGCTCAAACCATCAGTTACTTGCAACATCGAAGATAAAGTTGCCAAGGCATCAACAAACTGATTTTGTGATCTCGGCAGATAATCAAAAGAAATCTCGTCAAATTCCTTGACCAAGTCTTCGAGATATTCATGGTAAGGGATTAATTTTACATCCTTTGTTTGCCATTCACCTTCCGTCTGGAGAATGATGAGTGCAGAATCACCATAAACTTGAAGCTTTCTGACTTTCATATCGATGGCTAATTGCAAGCCAAGCATGCACGCTTCATATTCAGAAATATTGTTGGTACAAGGGAATACCAACTTTGCAGCTACTGGATAATGTTCACCTTCTGGGGATATTAAAACTGCCCCAGTGCTAGAACCAGAAAGGTTAACAGCACCATCAAAATACATGGTCCACTTGTCAGGCGAGACCAAATAAATCCGTTCATCGATTTCATCCCAATCATTAGATTCCCGGGATTTTCGGCTAACATATCAGCTATAGCTCGTCCTTTGATGGACTTTTGTGCCATGCTTTGAATATCAAACTCAGAGAGTAATATTTGCCATTTAGCGAGCCTTCCAACCAATGCAGGCTTTTCCAAAAGATATTTGATCGGATCATTTTCAGTCACCAGAAGGATGCGGTGATGCAGAGTATATTGTCTCAGTCGGTGTAAAACCCAAATCAAGGCTACACAGGTCTTTTCAACCTTATGATATCGAATCTCGAAAGTAGTAAACTTCTTACTAAGGTAATATATGGCACGTTCTATTCCATCCCTTGGTCCTTTTTGTGCTAACATGGCTCCTAAAGACTCCTCATGAATGGTGAGATACAAGATCAGAGGTACACCTTGGATAGGTGGTACAAGTACAGGAGACTGCGAAAGATATTGCTTCAATTCTTCAAATGATTTTTGACATTCTTCATCCCAGTTGACCTTAGCGTTCTTCTTTAATAGCTTGAAGAATGGCTTAGCAGTTTCTGACAATTGAGAGATAAATCTTGCAACATAATTCAATCTTCCCAATAAGCTTCGGACTTCTTTAATAGTAGAAGGAGGTTTCAAATCGCATATGGCCTTCACCTTAGAGGGATCTATCTCAATACCCTTGTTACTAACCATAAATCCAAGAAGCTTCCCAGACTTTGCCCCAAATATGCATTTTGCGGGGTTAAGTCTCAGCTTGAATTTCCTCAATCGGTCAAATAATCTTCTTAATATTTCAACATGATCTTCACCTTGTCTTGACTTTGCAATCATGTCATCAACATAAACTTCAATCTCCTTATGCATCATGTCATGGAATAGTGTCACCATGGCCCTTTGATATGTTGCCCCCGCGTTCTTTAAACCAAATGGCATAACTTTGTAGCAAAATGTTCCCCACGGGGTGATGAATGAAGTTTTAGTCTTATCATCCTCTTTCATCCGGATTTGGTTATAACCAGAAAATCCATCCATGAAGGAGAACAATTCAAATCCAGCAGTACTGTCAACTAAAACATCAATGTGCGGCAGAGGAAAATCATCCTTAGGGCTTGCCTTATTTAGATCGCGGTAATCAACACATACTCGGACTCGTCCATCCTTTTTCATAACCGGGACTATATTAGCAATCCAATCCGCATACTGGGTGACTTCAATGAAACCAACATTTAAGAGCTTCATGACTTCTTCTTCAATCTTTTTCGACAATTCAGGTTTCGTCCTTCTGAGCTTTTGCTTCTTCGGCAGAATATTAGGATCAAGTGGTAACGCATGTTCCACGATATCAGGATCTAAACCCGGCATATCGGCATACGACCAAGCAAAAATATCTCGATATTCTTTCAAAAGCCCAATTAGTCTATTGGCATACGCTTGAGAGAGACACGCCCAATTTTAGTTTCTTTAGGGTTGTCTCGAATCTCCCAAATTTACGGATCGGGTTGCTGTTCGGTGGTAGGGGGTTTGGACTCTTCATGTTTGAGCCATTCTTTTTCAATACCTCGAGGATCATCTTCATTCTCTGAGTCGGAATAATCAGGTTCATCAAAATCTTTTAAATGCGAATCCGAGCCATGTAAATGACTATCATGATGTGAAATGTCATGCCTGAGATGCAATTAAAAAAAATGGTTAGTATATGTACATCTAAATGAATGCAATGTATGTAAATGTCATGAAAAACTTGTTTTCAAATTCAAGTTTTTCTTTTTTTTTTGGAAGAAATTTATTGGGAACTAGCCCTCATGTCATTGGACGTCTTCGTTCCACCAAAACATTTTGAAACTATAGATCGTGTGGAGGCTCAGGCCTCAAAGCATCATCATAGGACTAATTTGGGCCTCACATGTCTATTAACAAAACATGAATTTTATTGATATGCGAAAATTGCATTACAACGTATATCATCTTGGATCTGGAAAGTTTATGATCCAGATTATTACAAGCACAAACGAATGAATGGAATTCCCTCGCAGGGGAGAAATGAATGAAATTCCCTCACAGGGGAGAAATGAATAGAATTCCCTCGCAGGGGAGAAATGAATGGAATGCAACTAAAAATTAAGTGCAAGAACTAGAAACATCCCTTACACGGTGGGAATTGTAGGCTCTTCATCTTCACTAATAGTGCCAACTAGACCATCTTCGAACAAATCGGCGAAGTGATAGATATTGGCTTCTTCTTCTTGTAAGAGCTTCGGTGGTCCAGGAAAGAAATCTTTCAAAGGTAGAGGCAAGAGACGTTGATAGCTTTTACCTTTGATGTTTGGACCTTTGCAATTACCTTGACCCTTACGGTCGCCTTGATAACCCAGGCCTTCACGCTTGTTGATTTTGACCACCTTAATAGGATCTGGCATGCCTTGGGTGAACTTACCCAAACCTTTCCCCATAGCAAAACCATTCTTGAGCAGTTCTCTACTTGCCATCAAGGAGGCCTCTGAGAACCGAGGCTTTCTGATAGTCGACCCAACAAGTACATGAGTGACAGACACCATCTCAAACGAGTGATAGCTCGAAATCTGGAATTTGCCTTGGTCAAAATGCATATACTGTTATTGTGGGCCTGATTGTCTGTCACTTTCTTATGATGCTGATTTTGCATGATTTGCATATTAATTGGACTCAACTTCTCTTGTGATGCGCACGATAGAAATCTGTCATAAAATGAAATTCAGAACCCCTGTTGTTCCCTTGTCGAAGCTGACCTCTTGTCATTCTTCTATGATTTTATTGTTAAGGATTCTAAGATTGTGAAATTTGTTGACATCTGAAATTTTTATTGACATTTTAATCATTCATTTTACAAGAAAAATAAAAAAAAAATAAAGAGCCAAAAAAAAAAAAAAAGAAGAATAAAAAGAATGAAAACAAAAAAAAACAAAAAGAAGAAAACAAAAAGAAAAAAGGAAAAAAAACGCTCAAAAATATATATAAAGGCTCGCTCATTTTTTGGTGGAGGAGGCCATTTTGACGATTTTTTTTCTCTCTTGGAGGTCTCTCTCTCTAAAAAAACCGTTCGCGCGCGAATTCTCTCGGGGACTCTCTGTGAAAGGGGTCTCTCCCTCCCGCTCTCTCTTGGGGGCGAAAATTTTTTGGGGCACGCGGTTTCTCTCTCTCGGGGGGACTCTCTCTCGCACGCTCTCTCTCTCTAAAACGACTTCTCTCTCTGGGGGGATCGAGGAGTTTGGCGGGCTGAAGCGTTCTCTCGCTGGCGGACTCTTTCTGGATCGAACGGGCTCTCTCGATCCCGACTTCCTCCGGACCCTCTCGAACCCTAGAAGACGGAGCAGCTGCCGATCGAAGAGCTCGAAGCTTGGGGCTCGGATTCGCGCCGAATTTCGGAGGTATCGACTTGGCTCCGAAGATAGAGATCCGAAGCCGATCGATGGAAGCATCAACAGCGGCGTCGGCGGTAAATTCCGATCGTTTCCT
This sequence comes from Eucalyptus cladocalyx, assembly GCA_017140615.1. Lineage (NCBI taxonomy): Eukaryota > Viridiplantae > Streptophyta > Magnoliopsida > Myrtales > Myrtaceae > Eucalyptus > Eucalyptus cladocalyx. The sequence continues at coordinate 7,290,997 of CM029519.1, forward strand.
TATTCTGCTTTTCTGGTGATTTTGCGCGCAAGAAGGCTAGGCAACGATTTCTCTTTGGATCGGATAATTTCCGAGGGTTTTCCCTCTCAGATCTCGGTAAATCTCACTGAGATTATTGATTCATTCTTTCTAGCAAAGTTTTTTTTAGGATTATCTCTGTACTTCCATACTTCCATCCCCTGAAGTTTCGTTTTCTCTTTCTGGCTTTGATTTCGCCTAGTATGTGCTTCTTCTCGCTGACGGACAATGGAGGATGTTCCTCCTGTCGATTTCAGCCTTTGAAGTCACCGCTCGTCTGTTGAAGTTGCGAATTTAGCCATTAAATCAACCGAATCTAGTGATTCACGAAACAAGACTGAAGAATAGATCCGCTGGTGTTCACGAAGGTCGGATCACTCGATCAAGCGTCAAAGTGTCACATACAAAGTATCATTCCGAATCCGTTTGGCGGACTTTGTTAGAAGTGATTGTCGAGCATTATGGATTGGAAGTTGGTCAGGTTGCTATTACTATTTTTATATGCCTGATTCCAGTTGTCATTGATGCTTGTGTGAAGCCTGTGTTAATGAAGTTCTGGCGTGATTGATCAGTGGGTGCTTTATATTGGTTAGGTTTTACCATTGATGATCCTTATGTCCTGATCAGTTAATTCATTGTCTTCATGCTTGCTTGTTTAAAACTTCGTGCCAATCACAGGTCTAGCTTTTCAAGGTCATATACTTACAGAGAAGTAATATCCCAGCGTAAAAACACATTTGTATGGAGAGACCTCTCATTTGAAACTAAAAGCATGTGGACAGTTCTTGACTACCTGAGGGTATATTGTTGTTGCCATCTGTTGGATCTCATGCTTGCTTTAGTTTTAATTACTGGGACCTTGTAGTACGATATATTGCATCTTGGATATCTTGCCTTTCCTCTGGTTTTCTTTCGAATGACTCACTATATTGAAGAAGAGAAATAGGATTTTTAAATTCTTGCAGATGTACAACTTTGCAGTTATTGTTCTATCTCTTGCCCATCAATCTCTTTTTGTTAGGGATTTTTGTGCCAAAAAATGCAAGACAGCAAATTATATACTTGAGGTAATTGGTTTTCAGTTGACCTTGCTTCTCTTATGGGTGCTCCATTCGGTCGATTGCCTTTATACAGTGTTGTTGGTGATCATCATAGTGTCTGATGAGGCGAAAACCTTTTATGTCGAAGTACATTCTCGACATTGAAAGTTCGGGGCCAGGATGCATTGCAAATCTAGTTAAAATCAATGCTTATATGATCTGGAACAGATTATAGTTAGATGCTGTGATTTTTGAGTATGGATGAGCATGTTCCTGTTAGTTCTATTTTGAACTCTTAAATGCCGTTGTCTTGTGAAGTGATGAGCTAGAAGTTCAACGTGCACATCTTAAGCTTTGATTTGGTGTATTAAAGCCCCCAAATGAAAGTTGTTTGTCAGCTCAAATCCATCTCAAAAATATACACACTGTCCTGAAATTCTGACTTGAAGTACTGCTGCTGTGATTGTTGGACACGCTTGCTATTTGCTGAGTTTCTATTGAATTTTGTTCTTGGATTCTGTGGGCTAGCTGCTGTGGTTTTTTGTGTTCAATGTCATCACGAGAGTTGAAGACGACTCAAAGACCTTTCCAACGACCCATAGAACGTTCCGATCCAATGTCGTTTACTACCTGAAAATAGCTCGGCATTTAGCACCAGTTTTCTGGAAAATTTTGGTGTTCTGACTTGCTCTCTGTTCTGAATGACCTTCTGTGCAAATGACTTGATATGAGCTGGTTGTTGTGGTTTTCTGTGTTCGAAGTCTTCATGGAGGTCGAAGACGGTTCGATTATCTTTCCAATGAGCTATAGAATGCCCTAATTGGACTTCATTTAATATGGTTTTTGCCTGTCCAAAGTTAGGTCCAGAATCTGCCAAATATTTGTTCTTCTGTTTCGGATGATCTTCTGTGTAAACCGCTTGATATGAACTGGTAGATGATGTTATTAGGACTTAATGTCTTCTAGAGATTTGTAATAGACTTCTCAAGCTTTCCATAGACATAACATATGTGCGATTTGGCCATCATTTGCCCTGCCTGATGCTTCTTGCAAAGAGCACTAATCTGCTGATGTGTTCTGCTTGTTATGATCTGATCTGACCACTTATACTAATGGCTTTGCTTGAGCTAGAAAAAGACCTAAATTGCAATTGTCACCTAATAGGAATTCGTAAAGGACACCTTGAGCTTTCTAACGATGCCTAGTTTGTCCAATTTGCCCATCATTTGCCCTGCTTTTCTTTTTTTTAGATCAAGTTTTGAAGTCTGAATTTGTCTTGACCTGCAGTGCTGTCTTGTCTCTATGAATCTGACTGTCTACCAATTTTGTGTGATCTTATACATAATGATCCTGAGGATAAATTCTCAATGAAAGCTGTCCATAATATCCATATCCATCCCATGCTAAAATTTGAGAATTTTTAAGGTCAAGTAACCTTAGAATTCAAGTTGACATGTAGCAATTTAAATTGTTATGCATTTTGCTCCTAATGACAAGTCACATATCAATGTTAATGGATTTGTGTGGCCTTTTGCACATGGATTTAGGGTTAAATGTCTAAATCAAACTTTTTCTTCACATTTAACCCTACGTCATGTTCAAATTTCATGATTTTCATGCATTGATTAGGTGGCTTAACAAATCAGTTATCATGCATCATTCTCTGATTTGCTTATGATTGATTTGCATGCTTTAGGGATTGTTGCTTTTCGGCCATGAATTTGACTTTACTTGAACTTGATACGCCTCAGGAAATTCCATTCATGAAAGTTGCTCTTTATAAAGTGCTTGATTTCTGTGCTTTTTTCTCAGAGCCAATCATACATGGCTTCTACCCCAATTGTTTTGATCTTAGTTGTGATAATTGTTTCTTTCACTTGTATGCACCTAGTCATAAATTTCTTAGATTAGGTTTAGATTAGGACCTTGAAGATAGAGAAGGCGTGAAGATGGTGGAGGTCGATGTAATACCCATTTTCCCGACATATGTCTCGGGCTCCATTTGTTGTATAAAATCCGACGAGTTGCGGGTTTTCCCTTTTTCCCTCTTTTTTCTTAATTATGTTTTCTCTTTTATATTTTTTAGAATTGCATGATTAGGTTTAACTGCTTTTCTTGATTGTTTACTTCATGTCTTGTAATTTCATTTTCATTGTTTGTTTTCCTTTCATTTCTTAGGAATAGAATAGAATGAAAGTAATCCACCACGCATGATCATTTAGTATAGAATTGACGATCCTAAAAATATAAAAAAGAAATGCATGGATATGTTAGGAAAAACACAACATACTGTTTAGATACCGAAAGGGCGTTAATAGCAATATTAGCGTAACCCAAGTCCCCGAACCTAAATATCCGGTTGCGTAGGAATCGAGGGAACACTCCTGACCCTCGATTGGGTTTCTAGCCGACCCCCAAAATGAGGCTAGTGGCGACTCCTGTATATTATTAGGTTGTTATAAACAACTAGATCGCATAATAAACCTACTGTCACGCGGGGTACGAGTTTGGGAGAGCTCGCGATCTTGAGATCAAGTATTCCTAAACCCGACCGTTCCCCACCTTGGATACATTTCGAGGGGCGGTGAGATCGGATCGCGACAGGATCAAAAATAATCGATCACGAGTCAAACGCGCTAAAAATTCCTATAAGCTACCCGATAGGTTAAGTTACGCTAAAATCACATCTGATTGAATTTAACCACGAAATTGAATTTGGTTTCAGAAATCAAACATTTGAGCGTGTCACAATTTATTTATAGGACGTCGTCTCGTCTTTTGGAGAAATTTCATCGAGTTCGGGATTTTTCGGAAAAATCGAATTTCGGACAATTTGGAAATAGAAAAGAAATTCGGATGGGAGAGGGATTTGGTTATTTTGCTGTCCAAGATTAGTTATTTGTGGGATTTAAGATGCAAGAGAGTAACAGGGGACCGAGGGGATTAGCATGAGGACTTTGAGGACCAAGAAATGATGATTTGAGATATTTTTCATTGACTTTCAAGGCTTTGTCCCCTCCTCTCTCTCTCTCGTCTACCTTATTCCCCCTCCCCTTCTTCTTCGTGTGAGCTCCCTCCTTCCCCTTCTCTGCCATTCTTTCTTTCATCTTTCCCCATCATCCCTCCTCACGTAACTCTTTCCCACTTACTTTCTTTTATTCATTTTCTTCTTCTGCACACCACCGCCAACACATGCCCGCCCATCATTTCCTTTCCCCTCCTCACGCCTACGACGCCAGCCCGCCATCTACGTTCAATGCATCATCCCTTCTCCTCGTCAATTTCCTTGCCGCATCCATTCCAGCATCTCTGCAACTCGTCATAACCACTTCATCCTCTATTCCAGCAGCTCCATTCAGCCGCATACAACCCACAACTTAGCCCCAAACCGAGCCAAGGCCAGCCCACTCGAACCGATCAGCAGCCCTCCACAGCAACAAGGTCGAAGCTCAGCCTTAGCTGAGCCGTGTTGGGCCATTTTTAGCCCTATCCGAGCCTCCTTTGGTCTCGCCGTAGACTCGAGTTGTGGTCGCCATCGCGCCATCGTCGCTGTGAATCAATTTTCGTGCTAAGCCGGTGAGTTTATCTCCTAAACTCTAATTAGGAAGCTAATTATACTTAAGGTGGATTAGTGGGCTAATTAGTGGGTTAGTTAAGTTAATTAGGATTAGTAGACTTAGTTTATGTAATTAGAATGGTTAGGTTTAGTTAGTTAGTTTAATTAATTAGTTAGGTGGATTAGTTAGGATTTTTAATTAGCTTTAGTTCGATTAATTTAGCCCGATTAGCTTAGGTTAATTTAATTAAGTGCTTTAATTTAATTATTTTGCAATTTATTTAATTATTTATTAATTAACGGAAATTATACCGGGATAGCCGGTCGTCAGAATTTCATGCTAATCATCATGGTTGTATTGGTTTGTGCAATTGATCATTAATTTATGCAATTGGATGCTGATTGATGATTTTTGAATTATTATTTCAAAAATATGAAATTTTGGTATTTAATTAGAAAAAATATCAGGTGTCGGGTTTTGACGTCAAAAATGTTTTTAAGTACTATATAAAATTGTGGGATTTTTAAAAGAGAGGATATCACGCTTTATGGTTCAATTTGATCATGTGACCATGCACACTTATTTTATCGGATGTTTTTTAATATGAAGAATATAGGCCTAGTTCATTATTTGAAATGTAAGTATTTGAGTGCAAAGCATGATATTCTTGGCCGGACATGGATGTGCATGTGATCGTTATGAGAACCCGTCGCTCGATGAAAATCGAGGGCGATGCTCTTATATGGAATGCCCATTGTCAACGGATGTCAATTGCAGTGGAGGCTGGATCGATGCTCATTCGGGAATGCCGTCTCGGTGTAGACGTTGCCGTGCCCGACGAGGCGGGACAACGCCCGGTTATGTCGGATGACTATTGACTGCTGAGTTGGACATGACCGATGGGTCATATTAACTGGGACACGTGTGAATGATTGAGATAATTGCACCTGGTTATGGGACGAAATTGTGTGGCACGGAATGGGACGTGTCATAACGATTTGGCTTTATAATCGGGACTCATGTAATTGATTGATATATGAGTAAAGTGGTCCAATTACTGAGTGCATTTATTGTATGCATATGTTATATGAGTTGTATTGACACATAGGGAGATGCCGAGGTGAGGTAAGTCTTATATGATGAATGTTTAGGCTGCCTCTAGGTGAATTATCTTCCTAATTGGGGTTTAAGGTGTAGAATCGCTGAGACATCGTCTCACCCCGTTGTGGTTTACAATTTTCAGGTATGTCATGTACAATATGGGGTCCCACATGTGATGGATTTTCAGCACACCTATTTCCCAATTCCCGAGACTAACTTGATCCGTGAGTTGGTTGAGTCCATGAATTGGGTCGAGGAGGGCCGACCTCAGTTGGTACCTCATCGATACATATCATGGTTCATTAGCTTTCCTCAAGTGGGTCGGGAGGGTCCCCTATAGGGTTTTGACGGGTCTCCCATTGGGACCAAGGAGTGGGAAGTAGGACATCCCATGGATATCGACACCCCTTATGGTGTCGTGGTGGACCTAGAGTTTAGATGGCTCAATAGTCCTTTTTGAGTTAGACTCTTGTGTATAGACTAGTAAGACTGACTAGTTTTGTATATAAACCCAGTTTGTTTATAAAATATGTTTTGTTTAAATTGATTGTCCTGCTTTTCTATTCCATGTTTCTTTGTTTCCGGATATTGTTTATTTCACTTCCGCATGTGCAATAAAACAAATGGGTTGGCGACACGTCTTGGGAACATTGCAATTTGATCGAGCACCGAGGGATGTGTGCGCCCTCGAAATTCGAGGCATGACACATACAGTCGCGAAGCATGCACACCAAAGCAAGCAAGAGGAAATAGGGTGTGTAGAGGCGATATATGATAAATTGGTGAATACCTGAAGTTCACTCGACATCTTGCACCTCCTTCATTCCTACGTAACCCTCAGGATAATAGATTTAGATGGGGAGTGGAAAAAGGACCCGAGTCAATTGGAGAGGGAGAAAGTCACACAGGACAAGTTGGTACAGAAAAACACTTAGAATGTGATCGACCTGCAGGTTAAAGACACAAGGGCTCTTGTGAGCTAGATCAATGATCTTGTTAAATCCCAAATTATCATCCTTGACCGCTTGGAGAAAGAGTGGCAAACCATTTTTGAAGTCATGCACGATTTGGAAAAGGCAAGTGCCTCGGTAATTGAAGGGAATCAAAAGAGATCTAGGATTTAAATAGATAATCTTGCTAGGGTTGTAAATATAATGTTTATTTAATAATAGCACTGCCTTTTTCTTATTGTGTTGTTCACTTCGTTGCATTTCCTACATAATAGGGTAATATCTCTTCAAGAATTTTCCATTAATCGTTTGTAGTAATTCTCTGCCATCGACCTCTATCAAATGATAAGCATTTCCACTAAAAACTTTGGAAACCACATATGGTCCCTCCCAAGTTGGTGACCATTTGCCAAACTTTTCATTATTCATACTCATTGGCAAAATAGTCTTTCAAACTATGTCACCAATATCAAACTGTTTCTCTTTTATATGCTTATTATAAATTTTTGCAACTCTATTCTTTTTTAGGACCAACTTTTCCAAAGTAGTAACTCTACTTTCCCTTAATTCATTAATATTGTTATACATGAGTTCATCATATTCTTCTTTGGCCAATTCCCTTAGGAGCCTTACCCTTAATTATTGGACAGTAATCTCAAATGTTAATATGGCCTCCTAGCCATATATTAACATATATGGACTAACCCTAGTTGCAGACCTCTTAGATGTTCGGTAGGCTCATAAAACTGTTGACAAGAAAGAATCCCATTTCCTCGGGTTATCTTCAAGCTATTTCTTAATTAAATTAATAATTACCTTATTAGAAGTTTCAACTTGACCATTAGCTTGAGCATGATAAGGCATCGATTGGAATATCTTAATCCCTCTAGACTTAGTAAAATTCCTATACCTCATAACCAGTATATATTGTCTCTTGATATGTAGTTATTGACTTTGGAATGCCAAACCTATGAATAATATGCTCCTCGATGAGCTCTTTCACTGTCTTTTGTGATGTTTATATATGATGCAGCCTCAACCCATTTCGTAAAATAGTCCGTGGCTACTGATATAAAACTATGCTTTTTAAATGAGGGAGGATATATTTTCCTAACGATATCCATTGCCCATCCCATAAACGGCCAAGGTTTAATATGGGCTTCATTACCGAAATTGGCACATGCTGAATAGGGCCATACTTTTGGCATGTTTTACATCCCTGAGCATAGTCGATACAATCTTGAGTAATAGTGTGACATCCCAGATTTTCAACCCTATTTTCTACTGAATTAATCGAGCATTTCATTGATGTGCCTACAGGGCTGTTCTCAGGGCTAATCATTCTTGAGATAACTAGACGATCTAGGGAAGCTATTAAGGACTTTAAAGCAAATATACTTGAGAATTCGATCAGGAATCGGCTTTTCGACCGTGCTCATCTTTAGAGGCCATTACGGCACAGTGAAAAATTGATTTGAGATCAGAGATAGGTCAGTTCGACTGAGATGTGTGGCCGATCATGGGTGACTCCATTAAATTGGAAAATTCTCGTTGACCGACACTAATTTGATTTTACTATCGTTTTGGTACCTTGTGTCCGTAATTGAGTCCTCGAGACTTTCACGACAATCGAGAGTCGCCAATGAGTCGAGTGGATTCATGGTGGCTTGAAGAAAATTGATCATGGGTCATTTGCCCTAAAAAGTTTAGAAAACTACCCGGTAGCCTAGGTCACGCTAAGAACGCGTCAAGAGGAAATTAATCGCAAATTCAAGTCCGATTTCAGAAATTGAAGTTTCTATCATGTTACAATAAATTATAGGAGTATCGGCTTAGTCTCAAAAGATTTTTTTCAACGCCGACACTTTTTGGGAAAAAGTCGGCTCGTGATCGTTTTCGTGTGGACCATTTGGAAGGTTGAATGGAGTGTGGGTGTGGCCTAATGGAAGCCAAGCAAATATACATGGCCTAGGATGAATTTAAAAGATATTCTTGTGGAAAAACAAGCCAAGATGGCCCACCTCCCTTTTATCCCTTCATTCTCTCTCTCTCTCTTACCTCAACCGGCCATCTCTCTCTCCTCTCCCTCTTGTTTCGCACGCCACCAGCAGGAAGGAAGAGAGCAGCTCGCCGTCCACGCCAAGCTGCCCGTAGCCACGCCAGACCGCTGCCCTTGCGCGCGCCCACTTGGCCGCACCTTGCCGCACACCATCCGCCCCTTTGGCTGTCTCTCTCTCTCTCGCTCAGCTGCTGTCTAGCTACTGTTGGGTTCGGTAGAAGCTCAACCGGAGGTGCTTTGAGCTCGTTTGAACCTCGAAAGTCAACCTCTAGGCTCGGTTTGGCCTATTCTTGCATTCCCGATCTATCTCCGCTTGATACCAAGCTGTTTTCTTCAATATCCGGCCAAGGACAACATGTTTTGGGAGTCGGTTTCCAGCCACTTCTAGGTCCGCTTTCGGAGTGTTCTGGGCCTCGGTTCCTAGGCCCGCTTTGGAGTTAATCGCTCCCCATGCCATTCCCATCGGATTGATTCGACTTGCGCATTATTCTGGTGAGTTTTGCTCACTAATCCTTGCTTAATTTGCTAATTATGCTTAAGGGTTGATTAGTGTTAATTAAGTAGGATTATGTGGTTAGATTAGAATGGATTAGCGATTATTAGATAATTGTGATGCATGTTAGGTAATTGAATTGTGCAATTAGCAAATAGAGACGTCCTATTATTTATTGAATGCATCTCGGGATTTTTCCCAACCCATTTCGGTCTACAATTAGGTATTATGGGCATAAATTGGATTTTTAGTATTTATTTATTAATTTTTTAAATTGATTTAGTTATTTATTTATTTTCGGAAATTAGGGTTGACGACCGAAATTTTATGCTGATTGCCGTGGTGCAGTCTGTTTATTTATTTGAGCTCTACGTTGGGCTGAATTGAATTGTTTGTGATATTTCAAGAATTTATTCTAAATTGAATGGAAATTGAGTGATTGATTGGTAAATGGCCGAGTATGAGTATATAGCACCGGTAATGCTTTGATGGGCTATAAAGTGGAGAAAGTCATGAGAATGAATTAAATATACTCTTGGCCAAGACCAATGAAGTACGATATTATCGGTTATTATCAAGTTGGGAAAGAATTATGTAGCACGTAGCTTTGTGATTAATATAACACCTTGGCGAAATCGATGCCCAGGAGCATAGTAAAGTGTTTATAGTGGCTTTGTGATCAATATATCACCTTGGCAAAATCGACGCCTGAGAGCATACACATAAAGTGTTTATTGTACGTCACCTTGGCGAATCGACGCCCGAGAGCATTACTGTAGCTCTGTGACTGAGTGTACAATTGAAGGTTATATAGTGAGGCGTGAAATGATTTAGAAATGATCCAATTGACATGTAATCAACTAGGTCGATTGATCAATGATTTGATCTGATGTCGTGAATTGGTTGATTGATTGATGTTATATGTGAGACATCTATGTATAACCTTGAATTGCAGGTTGGGACTGAGGCCAAGGTAAGTCCTCTGACTCATGCTGTGCTTAAGCAACCATGTGACATATTGGTTTATTAATCGAGTCATAGGGGGTAGAACTTAATGAGACATGGTCTCAATGGTTATTGTATAACCATTTCAGGTCCCTAGATGGCAGCACCTCCACCTCCTCATCCTCCTAGACATTTTGGCATCCCTCAAGAAGTTACCGAAGAAGCATACTACTTCCCGATAGACCACCACCTAGAGGGACTAGAGTATGTGCTAATAGAGTCCAAGGTGTGGGTTGATGTAGGTAAGGATGCCCTAGTACCCCATGAGTACAGATCGTGGTATCGTCACTACCACGATGGGCGATAAGAGGGTCCTGTCCTGGAAGGCAATGTGCCTTTATACATCCTTGAGGTAGCATTTGGGCTGGGGACAACAGACCTTAAGGATGGGTCGGTAGTGGATGCTAAGGATCCCAAGCTTGAAGGTGATCCTGAGTCTCCGGTTTACTTAGCTGAGGGTGCCAACTGGAGTGTAGAAGAAGGAGAGATCATTGAGCATGAGAAGGGGCAAGAGGAGGACCAGGAGTGGGAAGAACCTGAGGAAGAGGAGCCGGAGGAGGAGGGACCGGAGGAGAATTACCTGTCGGACAGCCCTGTTGATGAGCCAACAAGAGATGAAGAACTTGAAGACGATGAGATTGATTCTGAGGAGACTGAGGATGATCAGGATGATGACCTCGAGTATGACCCGGATGAGGATTGAGATCCCATCCTGTCTTGTCAAACCTTGTCTGTATGTGAATAGATGTTAGATCAGACTTATGTATATAGTATTGTAGAATACTATGAAGTGTTTGTATAAAAGTGTGGTTGTGAATTTTCAGTATGAAAAATATGGTTCTGCTTTTATATTCCATTGTTTTATTGTCTTGGGATTTATAATTGCTTCCGCATGTGCTTATTGAAAATGAAAGGGTTGGCGATACTTAGTCTTGGGATATCGCATTTAAAATCGACCAAGCTGAAAGATGGGTGCGTCTCCGAGGATGGGTGCATCTCCGAGGATTGGGGGATGACATCCCCTTTTTGTGGTATCAGAGCGAAGTTTAGAGGTTGGAATGATAAGGAGCATTGACCATGAGATAGATGGTGGGAAAGGCCTTTAAATTCACAACTTGTGCGTGTCTGTGGTAGCTGAGTGCTAGAATTGCTTGTTGTTTCGATCGCTCTGTTTCTAATTCGTTGTGGAATTGGAAGCAGGTATTAGTCTATAAAGCTGAGCCATGAGTGACCAAGAGCTGAGAACTTTTGCAAAGAGGACCAGTAGGGCCATAGTTATGGGTAGAGCTCCGACCCAAGTCGGTACCCGAGGAGGCCGTGTTCGAGTGCTAGCATAGGCTAGCGTGAGTGGAATGGTTCCACTTGTTTTAGATGCCGGAGTAGCAGCACCTCCTATTGGTGCTGGGGTAGAAGCCCCGGGTGATCCTAGGATAGATGGGATCATGTGTATTTTGGAAGTAATGGAGAATCGTATGGATCAGCAAGTGCAGAACCAAGCCACTGCTCAAGCTGCTGCTGCTGCAACACTTGCCGCTGCACTTGCCGTCGCCCCTGCTGAAGTTTTGCCAGGAGTTATGGCTACTGGGAGGCCAATCCACCAGTTAATGGAACAGTTTCTGAAGCTAAACCGCAGAGGTTCATGGGTACCGGAGACCTTGAGGCAGCGTTTCTGTGGATACAAGATCTGGAAAAGGCATTTGCACTTCTGGTGTGCAATGAAGAGGAGAAGGTGGTACTGGCTGTGTACCAACTTCAAGGTAATGCTAATATTTGGTGGAGAGCCACCAAGGACACAATGTTCCCGGAAGGCGTGGCCCAAGTGTGGAACACCTTCCTTGGAGCTTTTAATGAGCAATACTTCTCAAGTACTACTCGGGAACAAAAGATAGAGGAGTTTCATCATCTTCACCAAGGGAGCATGACAGTTGACCAATATGGGGTCAAGTTTGCAAAACTGTCACAATATGCTCCTAGATTGATAGAAGACCCTAAAGAGAAAGCCTGGAAATTCATAAGTGGTCTTTGTAGTGAATTGAAACAACCTCTACTACCGTTTGACTTGAAGGATTTCAGAGAAGTCTATCGTTGAGCTCAGATGATAGAGCGATGATTGATTGAACAAGCTGCCTCATCTAGATTGAGATTTAGCTCCCATCGAGAAGGGATTCGCCTAGGAAAAAGACCTATGCCTAGAGGTAAATCTCATACTCCACCTTTCAAGAAGAGTGGATTCAGTAGGCCGACACCCAGTAGTGTTGGTGCATGTCGCTTGTGTAGAAGGCGATATGGGTCAGCTCCGTGCCCCGCCAGGACAAGAGCATGTTTCGAATGTGGCCAATAGGGCCACATCGTCAAGAATTGTCCAAGGAAGTAAATAGGACAACCTCAGTTGCCGCCGCCACCGCCAATGAGACAGATAAGAGGGTATGCCCCTCAGAATGCTCCACAGGGAGGATAGCAGAGGCAGAATGAGGCAGAAGCTGTGCCAAACGTAATCACAAGTATGGTTTCGCTCAACGACCAACCTGCATATGCTTTGTTTGATTCGGGAGTAACCCATTTCTTTATTGCCGAGCAATATGTTAAGTTGTTGGGGTTAAGTCATGTATTGCTGGAGTCGACAATTTGCATATCTACACCATTAAAGGATAAAGTTATTGTTGCTTTGGGATGTTTGGGGTGCAAGTTAGAGATTAGTGAGCGAGTGGGGAAAATTGATCTGTTAGTTTTAGCCATGTATGATTTCAATTTAATAATTGGTGTGGACCGGCTCACCAAACAACGAGCTAAAATGGACTGCTATCATAAAGCGATTCAGTTTGACCTGTTAAGGGGTAAGAGCTTCGAGTTTGTCAGGAATCGAGGAAGACCCTCGATTATCTTGATCTCATCGCCAGAGGCAACTCGTTTATTAGACGAGAGTTGTCAAGGTTACCTAGCAAATTGTTGTGGAAACGACGGTTGTGGAAATGAAAGTGGAGGACATTTCGGTGGTACGGGAGTTCCCGAGATGTCTTTTCAAAAGAAGCGCGGGGTTATCGCGCGGAAAAGAGAGATGGAATTTATAATTGAGTTAGTCCTCGGAACAGAACCAATCTCTAAAGCTCCTTACCAAATGGCGTTAACTGAGTTGAAAGAACTAAAGGCTAAAGGTGCAGATGTAAGAGTTATTGGATAAAAGATTTATTCGTCCTAGTGCATCACCTTGGGGAGCACCGATTCTGTTTGTTAAAAAGAAAGATGGTTTGTTGCGTCTGTGCATCGACTATCGACAACTCAATCAAGTAACGATCAAGAATAAATACCCACTCTCGAGGATCGATGATTTGTTCGATCAATTGCAAGGAGCGTCAATATTCTCGAAGATTGATTTAAGGATGGGATATCATCAGCTAAGGATTAGAAAGGAGGATATTCCTAAGTTAGCATTTTGTACTTAGTATGGTCACTATGAGTTCACAGTGATGCCATTCGGGTTGACGAATGCTCCAGCTACCTTCATGGATTTAATGAATAGGGCGTTCCAGGAATACTTGGATCAGTTTGTGATCGTGTTCATTGATGATATCTTGGTCTATTCGAGAAGTGATGAAGAGCACGAAAATCATCTAAGATTAGTGCTCCAGACTTTAAGGATACATTAGTTATATGCTAAGTTTAGCAAATGCAAGTTTTGGTTGACTCGTGTTGCGTTCTTAGGTCATGTGATTTCTGGAGAAGGAATCTCCGTCGACCCGAGCAAGATTGAAGCCGTGATCAACTGGCCAAGATTGACTACAGTGACAAAGATCATAAGTTTTCTAGGTTTGACAGGTTATTACAGACAGTTTGTGGAAGGTTTCTCATCATTAGCATCGCCTCTAACAAAGCTTACAAAGAAAGAAGAGAAGTTTTATGGACAGATAAGTGCAAGCATAGTTTCCAAGAGTTTAAAGAAAAGCTGACTATCACACATGTACCGACGATTCCATCTGGTCCTGGAAGATTCAAGATCTATAGTGATGCGTCACTCAGAGGATTGGATTGCATGTTGATGCAACATGGTAGAGTTGTTGCATATACCTCCCGTCAGTTGAGATCTCATGAGCAGAACTATCCGATGCATGACTTAGAACTCACAGCGATTATCTTTGCGCTAAAGATTTGGAGATAGTATTTGTGTGGTGAAAGATTCCAGATCTTCATGGATCACCAAAGTCTCAAGTATCTGTTCTCTCAGAAGGAGTTGAACATGAGACAACGCAAATGGATGGAATTGCTGAAGGACTACAACTGTGATATTTTATATCACTCAGGAAAGGCGAATAAGGTCGTCGAAGTTTTGAGTCGAAAGTCTTTAGTGGCTCACTTCTGATAAAGGAGTGGAACCTAATCGAAAGAGCGTGAGTTTCGGTATTCAAATTTGAGGTAGGCCACCTCTCAAGTCTTATGGCCACCCTCAGAATTGAACCGGATGTTCAGGTCAGAATCAAGTTACTCCAACCAACAGATCCAGATGTGTAGAAAATTCTTCAAGAGGACACTAAGAAGAGAAAGGCTAATTTTTAGATTTCTGATGATGGAACACTAAGGTTCCGAGGACGTTTGGTTGTACCTGACAATGAGGAGCTTAGAGAAGATATTTTATTTGAAGCGCATCGCAGCAGTTACAGCGTTCATCCTGGAAGCACTAAGATATATCAGAATCTGCATCAACATTATTGGTGATCAGGTATGAAGGCGGACATCGCCAAGCATGTTGCCAAGTGTTTGACTTGTCAGAAAGTAAAAGCTCAACATTGTAAGTGATATAGCTAGTATAACCACCTAGAGGGGGGTGAATAGGTGCACAAACAATTTATCGAGATACGGAAGCGATTCTAGGCAACCGATAGAAAGGAAGATCTCTATTGATTAACAAAATGAAGTACGATCAAAGTAAAGAGAGTAAGGAAGAGAAAATTGAACACGGGGTTTATAGTGGTTCGGCTTATTTCAAGCCTACGTCCACTCTTCCGCACTGACAGCCCACCGGCTGGATTTCACTATGAACGAAAGAGAAGTTACAGCACAGTATTTCCTTGATTCCACAGTGTAGATGTTCTATCACACCTCCTCAAGGTTTCTCACAAATATAGACTCTCTTTTGTATACAAAGTTTCGCTCAAAGGAATTGTCTATACAACAAGAAGCTTCGAGACTTTGGAATTCTTCTATCGCACACCTTGAACAACTTAGAACTTCTTCCTTATATACTCCTTTACGCCATCATACCCGTTGGCATTTACTAAAGGAATTCCTCCAATCTACCCGTTGGACGGAATCAAATAAGAAGATTATTCGAGCTATTAAAGGAACGTGTCGATAGCCCATCAATCCTGTTCGCCCATACAATCAAGATTTCGGTTTCCATAAGTAGAACCTTCCAAGAATATTTAGGCAATCATCGGATCCTTAATCTTCGAGTCAATCTTGATCAATCAAAGAATTCTGTTATGTCTTTTCAGCCAAGAGATCTTCTCCAGTCAATAAGGTCATATCCTTAATGAAACATCCAGTTCTGGATAACCTTTCTTCAATGGATTAGAGACTGTTAATGAGGATAGACTTTGAATCTTGAGTACGGCTAGTAGGAGGTCTTGGACTTTAAATAGCAAAGTGCAAACTTTCGAGACTAGGCGATGGAAATGTTTTGCGCTTCAAAACACTTCAAGAAGATTTCTCCAACAATCTCCCCATTTTTTATGGTGACAAAACTTTCTTGTAGATTTGGACAATTTTGACCTGCAAAACATTTCTCAAACACATATGCATATCTTATAGAGATAAATGGCTAAATGAATAACACTAGAATCTGCAACCACAGAAAATAGGTTAGTCTAGTATGCGATAAAGCCATCCATAAGATATCAATAGTAGTTAATAGAAGCAGTCAAGTCCAAGTCTAGTTCAGTTCTCATCCAGACACAAAAACAAAGTCAAATAGAGTTATTTCAACAAACCACACGATTATGATTAAAAGTCAAAATTCAAATCTTGCATCTCTCCCCCTTTTTGTCAGCATTAAAAAGGTTGAGATGAAAATGGAATAAAGTCAAGATTGCTTTGGAACGCGGACAAGCTGGAAATCTCCCATAGGCGAACGATGCCTTCCGGCCTTTTCAAGTCTTCTTTCGGTTGAGCAATCTCCTCACCCTTGGCATTGGCCTGAATCGAACGAGAGAGGGTTTGGATCGATCATTCAATGAACATGAAGAAACTTAACCCGCATTTTGCAAGTTTTGAACCTCGCATCCCGGAAGCGAGAGATTTGTCCTCGCATCTCCAAGAGAATATCCATGATTACGCAAAAATCTGCTGCATTATCGTCGAGTACTTGCTTCGGCCCGATCGATGGAGTAAATGCGAGACGATGGTAGATCGGCATAATCTCGCGGGTTTGGCGATGAAACTTCATGACCTTCCTTTGGAAATTGAGAGGCATAAATGTCCTCGGGGTGCGCGGGAGAGCGGCGCGCCCTCACTTGCATCGGGATATGAGGACTTCCCTCTTTTCTCTTGATCTCCCCTGTTTCCATGCCTTCGGGTGGAGAAGAGTGTTCCTCAGGTTCTCCTTCTTCTCTTTTCTCTTCTTCTTCTTTCTCAGCTCTTTCCTTTTCAGCTTCTCTTTCTTCTTCTCCTTTCTTCTCTACTTCCTTCTCCTCTGTTGCTTTCGTCATTTGTTCCGATTCTTTTTCTGGAACAGGATGACTTAAATTCTTCAAAGCCATTGCAGAAATGGTGAGGTTTTCATCATCATCTTCATCTTCAACAATAAGAGCTCTTTTTTTCTTTCTTGAAGCAACTAAGGGCTCATTTCCTTTCCGTTTTGATGAAGAAGAGGGTTGATGAGCTTTGACTGGAGTCTTCTCCTTGAATTTCTCCAACGCCTTGTTCAATTCTTTCAGACGCATTTTGGTCACCATTTTCAGTCCTACCACCATATGATCGCATGATCGAACACAAAAGATTTGCAGAGGCTGAATATTCAGATGTCTCAATAACTTCGTCACAAGACTTGGGTAAGGAAGTTGACCTCTGTCCTTCATCATGGCTCTATACATGTGGAACATAACAGTGTGAGGAAGAGAAAACATTTTCCCATTGAGGATGGCATACATTAGCTTTGCCTCTGAACTTGAAACATCAGTCTTGGAAGTTGATTTCGGTCGGAGGCAATTGATCACAATCTTGTGAAGCAAGATGTTGAACGCACCCATCCTTAAGTAGGAAATCTTTTCCTCTGTTCTTTTGTCCTTAACAAGTTCCAATGTAGCACGAGCAATAGAAACTTTGATCGGTTGATATCTTCATCTCTCAACTCCTAACACATCTGCCAGCATATCCATATCCACAACAAAGTCTTGATCTTTGACGAAAGAGAATCTATTCGCATCAAAGAAGCTAAGATTTGAATAGAAATATGCGGTTAGTTCGGCATAGGCCTACGTAGTGTCGGAGCGGAACTTTTCAAGTTGAAGATAACCGAACTTTTCCCTCAAGTTCATATTCACAGCATCCAGAAAATCAAAATCCACACTCCTAGGGTTTATCACCCCACACTTCAGTAATTTTGAGTACAAATCCTTTTGTTCCTTCGATCTGAACAAGTCTCCCCTTTTTCCTTGATTTTCAACCGCAACACCCATTCTCGGTTGAAATTGGTTATCTACAGTTTATCATCATCATTCCCATCTACAGAATTCACTCCCCAATCACGAGGATCACTTGGGATATTCGCAAGGGTTTCTTCAGCCACCCCTCTACGAGCAATTCCCAAACTTTCCATTTTTCGCAAAAAGATATATTCATTTCCATACCCTTTGTCTTTAAGAAAATCATCGATATACTTCAAAGGAGTATGAGTCCCTTTTAAAGCACGATACAGCTTATAAATAAAAGCGGGCTTTTGAGCTCTTATAGGATCTGCATCCTCGATGATTTCTTCCTCTTGTTGATGATCAACGCCTTGAGGACTAGATGGAGGAGAGTGACGCTGCTGAGAATGTTGTGAGCTCTGCTGCTGATCTGGAGACACTTCTTTTTCGGTGAGATCGAAGTGCGTAGGCCCCTCACACATTCGCCGTGGTCCCCTGCTTGCGATTCTCGAAGACTTTCTTGAAGACGACATCTTTCTCAGTTTTTGGAAGATTCCTTGCTTGACTTTCCCAAGAAAGATGACAACTTTTTCGAAGATTAAACAAGGGAAGAAAATGGGAATGGAAGATCGATGCTTTCTAGGGTTTTTGAGAGTAAAGTGAAGGGAAATCAACAATGCGCGATCGGTTAAAAAGGGAGGTATACAAACCGTCACTAAGGAAAATAAAAAGATGCATTTTCAAAATAACTGTCCGTTTTCCGTGAAAATAGTCATTTCAAAAAATAACTTCCTTTTTGAAAGGGAACGATGTAACAATTACGTCGATTAAATATAGCAATAATTAAACACAGTCTGACGATCGTACCTCTTCAAGATAAGATTCGAGAGAGAGAGATAATTACTTACAGTCAAGGTCTTGTATGTCTAAGTCTGAAAGTCTTTAGACTTTGATTTCCTCATACCTCAAAATGTTGAGTTTGGAACGGATGGTTTCAAATTGATTTTTCTCCAAAGGCTTTGTGAATATATCCACCAGTTGATTCTTTGAATCAACAAATTGAACCGAAACTTCTCCATTTTGAACATGATCTCTAATGAAGTGATGTCGAATTTCTATATGCTTTGCTCTTGAGTGAAGAATTGGATTTTTAGTGAGATTGATAGCGCTGGTATTGTCGCAATTAATCTCCGTGCATGAATCTTCAATTCCAAAGTCTCTTAGCTGTTGTTTTATCCAGAGAATTTGTGAACAGCAACTCCCAAGAGCTACATACTCTGCTTCTGTTGTAGAGAGTGCTATTGTACTCTACTTTCTTGAAAACCAAGATCTTGTCCTGCCTCCAAGTAGTTGACAGTACCGAGGTGCTCTTTCTATCAACTCTCAGAACCGGCTAGATCTGCGTCGAGTATCCAAAAAGAGTAAAGTCTCCTCTTTTAGGATACCATAGACCGATGCTTGAAGTAGAAGCAATGTATTTAATAATACGCTTTGTAGCATTTAAATGAGATTCTTTAGAATGTTTTTTGAAATCGGCACAAATGCAAACACTAAACAAAATGTCGGGTCTAGAAGTAGTAAGATAAAGAAGTGAGCCAATGATACTCTTTGTATAGCTTACGGTCGACTTTCTTTCCTTCTTCATCTTTGTCTATCTTTAAGGAACTTGACATTGGTATTTTAGCCTTCTTGCAATTGTTCGAGACTAAACTTTTTGACGAGATCATTAGCATATTTTTCTTGATGAATAAAAGTTCCTTCCTTAGTTGTTTCATTTGAAGCCCGAGAAAGAAGGTTAACTCACCCATCATGCTCATTTCAAATTCATCTGCATAGTCTTAGAGAATTTCTTACACGAGACTTTCATTAGGAGATCCGAATATAATATCATCGACATATATTTGAACTAGTACAAAACTTTTGCTTTCTCTTTTAATAAATAAAGTAGTGTCTACTTTACCTTTCACAAAACCGTTTTGGATTAAAAACTTACTCAGCCTGTCATACCAAGCTCGAGGAGCTTGTTTTAAGCCATATAAGGCCTTTTTGAGTCTGAATACTGAGTCTGGTTTCCTTAGGTCTTCAAACCCAGGTGGTTGTTCCACATAGACTTCCTCATGGATGAATCCATTAAGGAATGCACTTTTGACATCCATTTGGAATAACCTGAAATTTTTATGACAAGCAAATGCAAGTAATAAACGAATTGCTTCTAACCTTTGCGGGTGCGTAAGTCTCGTCATAGTCTATCCCTTCTTCTTGCGTGTATCCCTTGGCCACGAGTCTTGCTTTGTTTCTTACGACCTTTTCTTTCTTGTCCATCTTGTTTCTGAAAACCCATTTAGCTCCAATAAATGATTTACCTTTTGGTTTTGGAGTCAATTCCCAGACATCATTGATACTGAATTGCCTGAGCTCTTCTTGCATAGCTTCAATCCAGCTTTCATCGAGATAAAGCTTCATCTATGCTTTTGGGTTCTATTTCGAAATAAGAACCACGGCACTAGACTCTTCGCGCCTTTTGGATCTAGTGCGAATTCCTTCATTAATGTCGCCAATGATAAGATCTTTGGGATGACTAGACTTATGCTTCCGATTCTTGGTTGATTTGTCGAATGATGATCACTTCCTTCACTTGAATCTTCAACAATTACTTGCTGCTGGTCCTTCAAAGTGCTGTTTCTTTAGACTTTGTAGAGTCCGGAGTAGGTTCGGATCTTCAAGATGAGTCTCGAATAGATTCATTTTGTATCGAATCTGGAATTTGACATTCATTGATTCTTCCACAGTTTGAGTCTTTTTGTTGTAGACTCGTACGCTTTGCTTGTGATTGAGTATCCAAGGAAGATGCCTTCATCGACTTTTCTTCAAACTTACCAACTCGATCATTTGCATTTTTCAGTATAAAACATTTGCATCCAAATACATGAAAATATGAAACAATAGGCTTCTTTTCTTTGAATAATTCATAGGGGGTTTTTTCTAGAATAGGCCTTAGAAAAACTCTGTTAATAATATAACATGCTGTAAAAATTGCTTCAGCCCAAAAACGTGAGGAGATGTTACTTTCAATTAGAATAGTTCTAACCATTTCTTGAAGCGATCTATTCTTTCTTTCCACAACTCCATTTTTTTCTGGAGTATACGGAGAGGAGAACAAATGCTGAAAACCAGATTCATCACAAAACCTTGTAAAATCTTGATTTTCAAATTCACCTCCATGATCTGTTCTTATACTTGAAATAACATATCCTTTTTCGTTTTGAACCTTTTTAGCAAATTTTTCAAAGTAAGAGAAGGTTTCAGACTTACTTGCCAGGAAATACACCCAAGTGAATCGTGAGTAGTCATCCACGATTACTAGGCAATATTTCTTACCTCCAATGCTCTGTGTTCTTGTTGGTCCAAAGAGATCCATATGCAGAAGCTGCAGTACACGATTAGTGGAAACTTGATTTATTGGTTTAAAGGAATTTCTTACATGTTTTCCCAATATGCATGGTGTACATAGGTCAGACTTTTGATATGATAAATTGGGTAGACCACGAACAAGCTTCTTTGATGAAATTTTGGCTATCTGCTTCATATTGATGTGCCCAAGCTTTCTGTGCCATAAACTTGCATCGTCTTGGATTGAAATTAAACATTGCGATTCATACGGTTTCACATCCAAGAGGTAGATATTTCCATGTCTTCGTCCTATAAATGATCGAGTAGAGTCTTTGCGGTTCCCGAACATATACCCTCTTGAAAGTAGATTTTGAAACCGGTATCACATAGCGACCCGACACTTTGAGCGGATTGTAGTTGAGTCCTTCAACTAAAGAAACATTGCTTATTGTGAGGTTTCCAATCTTCACAGTTCCAAATCCCACAATTTTTCCTTTGTTGTTTCCTCCAAATGAGACTTTTCCACCATTCACTTGAACAAGCTTTATGAAGCAATTTGAATCTCTGTCATGTGTCTCGAGCATCCACTATCCAGGTACCATTTCACCTTTTTCTTGATAGTGACTGCATTTAAAAAGAGACTCAACCTTTCTTTGGTACCCATATTTTCTTGGGTCCTTTTGAGTTAGTCGATATGCGGTTTTTGCCCAAACTTTATTGATGGTCTCCAAACCATAGGACATTCTTTTTCAAAATGATCTGCACTTTTGCATTTCGAACATCTAAGAGCATTGCGACCTGCGGTTTTACAAAGGTCCTTTCAAAATGATTTTTGTAA
Source organism: Eucalyptus cladocalyx (assembly GCA_017140615.1). Classification (NCBI taxonomy): domain Eukaryota; kingdom Viridiplantae; phylum Streptophyta; class Magnoliopsida; order Myrtales; family Myrtaceae; genus Eucalyptus; species Eucalyptus cladocalyx. Next base: position 7,313,064 of record CM029519.1, read on the forward strand.
GCATTTCTTGTGGGTCTTTTTTGATTCTTTCTTTCACTTTAGGAAAATCAATTAAAGGAATGGTTTCAGCAGTCATTCCTAAACTAGATTTATTGAAATAAGGTCTTTGAACATAAAGTATTTTTTCTAGTTTCTCGAGATCCTATCGAAAATCTTTTGGAAATATTTGAGATATCATTTTTCAAGAATGCATTTTCTTTTGAAATATTATCTTCACTTTCTCTAAGAGAAGAAACATTCACATCTAAACATTTCACCTTTTCTTTCAAAATATTTTCTTGTTGTTTTAAGGCAAAATTTTCCTTTTTAAGTTCAGAAATCCTTTTAAGAGAAGTCTTAAGACTAAAACATAACTCATCAATGTATTTAGAAACTTTAATAGGGATTTTGAAGTTACTTACCTCAAATTCGATGTCGAATCGAGTTTGTCTCGGAGTTTGAATCTGGATCCGATTGTGCCATCAGACATATGTTGGCATAATCATCATCACTTTCTTCACATTCCGTATCACTCCAGGTTTATGCTTTAAGAGCCTTTCGATACCTTTCGGCTTTTCCTTTCTTCTTCCTCAGAAGAGGACAATTGGGTCTGATGTGCCCTTTTTTCTTACATTCAAAGCAGACTACATCTTTATTTGATTCATCATCTTCAACAGACTTAGTCTGTTGCTTTTGAAAACTTTGTTTCCTTGGATTGAATCTTCTCCCTTTTCTGTTCAGCTTTCTAAATCTTCTTATCATGAGAGCAAGCTCCTCATCGTCCATATCGTCTTCAGAATCTGCAGCATCAGAATCATCATTGGATTTTAATGCAATGGATTTCTTACCTTTAGGGTCTTCGTCTTCATTGATTCGTTCCACTTCATAAGGCGAAGAGTTCCAACCAATTCATCAACAAATAGTGGCATTATTCTTTGGGTCTCTCTGATTGAGGTCTTTATGTGATTTCAATCCTTGGAGAGTCCACGCAGTAGTTTGTTTACCTTCATGGGATCAGAAATTGGTTGACCTTGATTTTCAAGACCATTCACAATATCGTAAAATGACTAAACATGTCGAGTTATAGATTCTCCGATTTCATTACGAAGGCTTCATATTGACCGAGAAGAATGTTGATTCTAGTCTCTTTCACTCGATCGGTTCCTTCGTAAGTAATGTGTAATCTATCTCAGACTTCTTTGGCTGTATCACAAGAAGATATTCTGTTATATTCAGTAAGTGATAAAACACAATATAAAGAATAGATTGCTTTTGTATCAAGAGCTTGTCTCTTGATTATCTCTTCCTGAGTCATTTCGCTAGACTCAACAGTGTTGTTTCCTCTTTCTGAGACAGGTGCAGCTTTAGGAATGATTCCTTTTTCTACAACATCCCATTCCAGAGGATCTTTTGATCTTAGGAACACCTTCATCTTGTTTTTCCATATGTTGTAGTCCTTTCCATCAAAGTAAGGCGGTCTGGTATTGTTTTGCCCTTCTACCAGCCCTGGAGCCAACATACTAGCCATGGATCTTTAACTCTGAAGTAAAACACTTCAAACAAAGTGAGTACACGAGCTCTGATACCAATTGATATAGCTAGTATAACCACCTAGAGGGGGGTGAATAGGTGCACAAACAATTTATCGAGATACGGAAGCGATTCTAGGCAACCGATAGAAAGGAAGATCTCTATTGATTAACAAAATGAAGTACGATCAAAGTAAAGAGAGTAAGGAAGAGAAAATTGAACACGGGGTTTATAGTGGTTCGGCTTATTTCAAGCCTACGTCCACTCTTCGCACCGACTGATTGCCCACCGGCTGGATTTCACTATGAACGAAAGAGAAGTTACAGCACGGTATTTCCTTGATTCCACAGTGTAGATGTTCTATCACACCTCCTCAAGGTTTCTCACAAATATAGACTCTCTTTTGTATATAAAGTTTCGCTCAAAGGAATTGTCTATACAACAAGAAGCTTCAGACTTTGGAATTCTTCTATCGCGCACACCTTGAACAACTTAGAACTTCTTCCTTATATACTCCTTTACGCCATCATACCCGTTGGCATTTACTAAAGGAATTCCTCCAATCTACCCGTTGGACGGAATCAAATAAGAAGATTATTCGAGCTATTAAAGGAACGTGTCGATAGCTCATCAATCCTATTCGCCCATACAATCAGGATATCGGTTTCCATAAGTAGAACCTTCCAAGAATATTTAGGCAATCATCCTCAAACGGATAGCCAGTCTGAGAGGACAATTCAGACCCTCGAAGACATGTTGAGAGCTTGTGTAATAGACTTCAAAGGAAGTTGGGAAGATCAACTTCACCTGGTAGAGTTCGCCTACAACAACAGTTATCAGCAAAGCATCAAGATGGCTTTATTTGAAGCATTGTAATGCAGAGTGTGCAGAACGCCCGTTTGTTGGGATGAAGTTGGAGAAAGGAATATAACAGGCCCAGAGTTGGTCCAGCAGTCAGTGGAAGCCGTGGCAGCAATCAGAAACAAATTAAAGACCGCTCAGAGTAGGCAGAAAAGTTACACAGACAAGCGTCGTAGATCATTGGAATTCCAAGTTGGTGATCACGTTTTTTTGAAAGTGTTACCAATGAGGGGAACTTCGCGCTTTGGAAAGAAAGGCAAACTGAGCCCAAGTTACATAGGTCCATTTGAGATTCTTGAGAGAATCGGGACCTTAGCGTATCGTCTTGCGTTACCGCCGTGATTGGTGCAAGTGTATGACGTCTTTTACGTATCAATGTTAAGGAAGTATGAGCTTGACCCGACCCACGTGCTCAATTTTGAAGAATTGGACGTAGATAACCATGCATCATACGTTGAAAGCCCAATTTAGATTGTCGATCGTAAAGAAAAAGTTCTGCATACAAAGACCATTCCGTTGGTCAAAGTGGTTTGGCAACACCACGGTACTGAGGGAGCGACATGAGAGACTGAAGAGTAGATGAGGAATTTTACCCTCATCTTTTTGAGCAAGTTCTGTAATGGTTTAAATTTCGAAGACGAAATTTTTATAAGAGGGGAAAGTTGTGACATCCCAGATTTTCAACCCTATTTTCTACTAAATTAATTAGGCATTTCATTGACGCGTCTATAGGGATGTTCTCAGAGCTGATCACTCTTGAGATAACTAGATGATCTGGGGAAACTATTAAGGACTTTAAAGCAAATAGACTTGAGAATTCGACCAAGAATCGGCTTTTCAACCGTGCTCATCTTTAGAGGCTATTACGGCATAGTGAAAAATCGATTTGAGATAAGAGATAAGTCAATTCGACTGAGATGTGTGGCCGATCATGGGTGACTCTACTAAATTGGGAAATTCTCGTGGATCGACATTAATTTTATTTTACTATCGTTTTGGTATTCTGTGTCCATAATTGAGTCCTCGAGACTTTCACGACAATCGAGAGTCGCCAATGAGTCGAGTGGATTCATAATGGCTCAAAGAAAATTGACCACGAGTCATTTTCCCTAAAAAGCTCTGAAAACTACCCGTAGCCTAGGTCATGCTAAGAACACGTCAAGAGGAAATTAACTGCCAATTCAAGTCCAATTTCAGAAATTAAAGTTTCTATCATGTCACAATAATTATAGGAGTATCGACTCAATCTTAGAAGATTTTTCTGACACCCGACACTTTTTGGAAAAAAAGTCGGCTCGAGATCGTTTTCGTGCAATTGAAGCCGGGGATTTATTTTGGTTGCAGAATTGAGAAGCATGAGGGATTCTTGGATGAGGAAAATTATCTTGATAAATGAGACATCAATTGATTTTATGAGAGCCGATTGAGAGAGAATCAAAAGAGAATTGACTCCAATTGAGAGAGTTGTGTTCCAAAATTCGTATGCCCCTCCCCCTTAGCACTTTTTGGACCATTTGGAAGGTTGAATGGAGTGTGGGTGTGGCCTAATGGAGGCCAAGCAAATATACTTGGCTTAGGATGAATTTAAAAGATATTCTTGTGGAAAAACAAGCCAAGATGGCCCACCTCCCTCTTATCCCTTCATTCTCCTTACCTCAACCGGCCATCTCTCTCTCCTCTCCCTCTTGTTTCGCACGCCACCAACAACAAGGAAGAGAGCAGCTTGCCGTCCACGCCAAGCTGCCTGTCGGTGCGCCGGACTGCCGCCCTCACCCCCTCACGCACGCCCGCTTGGCTGCGCCTTGCCGCACGCCGTCCGCCCCTTTGGCCGTCTCTCTCTCTCGCCCAGCTGCTGTCCAGTAGCTGTTGGGTTCGGTGGAAGCTCAACCGAAGGTGCTTTAAGCCCGTTTGAACCCCATAAGTCCACCTCTAGGCCCGGTTTGGCCTATTCTTGCATTCCCAATCGATCTCCGCTTGATACCGAGCTATTTTCTTCAATTTCCAGCCAAGGACAGCAGGTTTTGGGAGTGGATTTCCAGCCACTTCTAGGCCCGCTTTTGGAGTTAATCGCTCCCCGCGCCGTTCTTGTCGGATTGATTCGACGTGCGCGTTATTCCAGTGAGTTTTGCTCACTAATCCTTGCTTGGTTTTCTAATTATGCTTAGCGTTAATTAGTGTTAATTAAGTAGGATTAGGTTGTTAGATTAGAATCGATTAGTGATTATTAGATAATTGTGATGCATGTTAGATAATTGAATTGTGCAATTAGCAAATAGAGACGTCCTATTATTTATTGAATGCATCTCGGGATTTTTCCCGACCCGTTTCAAGCTCCAATTAGGCATTACGGGCCTAAATTGGATTTTTAGTATTTATTTATTAATTTTCGAAATTAATATAATTATTTATTTATTTTCGGAAATTAGGCTGGGTTAGCCGACGACCGAAATTTTATGTTGATTGTCGTGGTGCAGTCTGTTTATTTATTTGAGCTATATGTTGGGCTGAATTGAATTGTTTGTCATATTTCAAGAATTTATTCTAAATTTAATGGAAATTGAGTGATTGATTGGTAAATGGCCAAGTATGAGTATATAGCGTCGATAATGCTTTGATGGGTTATAAAGTGGAGAAAGTCGTGAGAATGAATTAAATATACTCTTGGCCAAGACCAATCAGATACGATAATATTGGTTATTATCAAGTTGGGAAAGAATTATGTAGCACGTGGCTCTGTGATTAATATAACACCTTGGCGAAATCGACACCCGAGAGCATAGTAAAGTGTTTATAGTGGCTCTGTGATCAATATATCACCTTGGCGAAATCAACGCCCGAGAGCATAGTAAATTGTTTATAGTGGCTATGTGATCAATATATCACCTTGGCGAAAACGACGCCCAAGAGCATACACATAAAGTGTTTATTGTACGTCACCTTGGCGAATCGACGCCCGAGAGCATTACTGTAGCTCTGTGACTGAGTGTACAATTGAAGGTTATATAGTGAGGCGTGAAATGATCTAGAAATGATCTGATTGACATGTAATCGACTAGGTCGATTGATCAATGATTTGATCTGATGTCGTGAATTGGTTGATTGATTGATGTTATATGTGAGACATCTATATATAACCTTGAATTGCAAGTTGGGACTGAGGCCAAGGTAAGTCCATGTGGCGTATTGGTTTGCTAATCGAGTCTTAAGGGGTAGAACTTGCTGAAACGTGGTCTCAAATGGTTATTGTATAACCATTTCAGGTCCCTAGATGGTAGCACCTTCACCTCCTCGTCCTCCTAGACATTTTGGCATCCCTCAAGAAGTTACCGAAGAAGCATACTACTTCCCGATAGACCACCACCCAGAGGGACTAGAGTATGTGCTAATAGAGTCCAAGGTGTGGGTTGATGTAGGTAAGGATGCCCTAGTACCCCATGAGTACCGATCGTGGTATCGTCACTACCACGATGGGCGACAAGAGGGTCCTATCCTGGAAGGCGATGTGCCTTTATACATCCTTGAGGCAACATTTGGGCTGGGGACAGCAGACCTTAAGAATGGGTCGGTAGTGGATGCTAAGGATCCCAAGCTTGAAGGTGATCCTGAGTCTTCAGTTTACTCAGCTGAGGGTGCCAACTGAAGTGAAGAAGAAGGAGAGATCATTGAGCATGAGGAGGGGCAAGAGGAGGACCAGGAGTGGGAAGAACCTGAGGAAGAGGAGCCAGAGGAGGAGGGACCGGAGGAGAATTACCTGTCGGACAGCCCTGTTGATGAGCCAGCAGGAGATGAAGAACTTGAAGACGATGAGATTGATTCTGAGGAGACTGAGGATGATCGAGATGATGATCCCGAGTATGAGCCGGATGAGGATTGAGATCCCATCCTATCTTGTCAGACCTTGTCTGTATGTGAATAGATATTAGATCAGACTTATGTATATAGTATTGTAGAATACGATGAAGTGTTTGTATAAAAGTGTGGTCGTGAATTTTCAATATGAAAAATATGGCCCTGCTTTCCTATCCCATTGTTTTATTATTTGGGAATTTATAATTGCTTCCGCATGTGCTTATTGAAAATGAAAGAGATGGCGATACTTAGTCCTGGGATATTGCATTTAAAATCGACCAAGTTAAAGGATGGGTGCATCTCCAAGGATCGGGGCGTGACAAATAGTTAGCCAGAAATAACCGTGTTGACACAATAGCCATTTCATTTTGACCTCGGCCTTATGTGCACCACAGATGCCTTCATGCACTTTAGCCATTACAAGCATAGACTCGTGTTTCCACAAACACTTCAATAACTGACCGTCCACGGTTTTCTAGTATAGATTATCACCAACCAACAAATATTTAATTGCTTTTCTTTTGAAATTTTTGTCATTGGCAACTTGATTTTTCATATACTTAATAAACGGGTTCTCAAATCTTGGCCAATTGTTTCCTTGTGTGAACCAGTATATCTTGAATCAATATGATCCTATTATCAATCAAAGGTAACTTCTTTACCTGATTGATAATATGATCCCCCAATTCCTTAGATATTTTGTAACCGGATGCCATTTGAGCTAATATATTGGCTTTTGCATTTTGATTTCTTTTGACATGAACCAACTCGTAATCATTCAAATGGTACAAGAGTCGTTTGGCTAACACATGGTGCGGCATAATATTTTTATTAAGGCAGTAATATTCTCCGGACAACTATTTTATAACCAATTGGGAGTCACCTTACCTTGATGAATCGTGCTTTCATGTTAGCCAAAATGTTTAAGCCAACAATTAATGCCTCATATTCAGCTTGGTTATTCGAGCAATTGAAATCCAGCTTAAACATCATTTTAGACCTATGTTTGTGGGGAGAAACTATCAAAACTCCAGCTCCTACTGACCCAATTACATTCGACCCATCAAAGTACAATGTCCAAGGAACTACCTAGATACACCCTTCTAAATCATTTTCAACTTGAATGACTAGATACTCCGTAATAAAATTTGTTACTACTTACCCTTTAATTTCCTTAAGTAGGACATAAACTAGGTTAATTTTGGAGTGTAAATGCCGTGACACCCCGAACCCCCTTAGGTCGCCACAGGCACCTAACGTTACACCTAATTACATCTCTTAGAAGAAGCGTCGTAAATCATAGACATTTTTTTTTTTTGAAAACGGTCCCAGCGCGACTCATTTAGCGGAAGCAAAATATAACATCGCCATCTCTCCCTCCATCAACCATGATACAATTGCACACCACTAAACATCATCGTAAAGACAAAGCCATGACACTTTATTTACATATTTTCAAGATGGGTTTCCTTGGGTCGGTACATCAAAAGAAAGCCAGGACATGTAGCCACACTCGGCCATAAACCCAAAAAGAAACACTCGACCCACTACGTCTAACGTGCAAGATCCCCCATCACTAGTGTCGGCTAATCATCCCAAAAATTTTAAGCTCCTACTTCTCACGTACGAGCCCTCACACCCATCCCGGTGCATCAGGGGGTGGCGGCGGTAACATCCCACGCATTACTCCGTCTCGGCGAACATGGACGGATATAAACTCCTGAATGACAGGGCCCCCAGCCAGGCCCACATCGTACATCACTAAGGCGCACACTCGAATATACGTAAGACCAGGGACGGTGGGACAGTCAATCTGCACGCACTCGACCTCTACATCCGAATGAAGGACGTAAAATGCGCCCTGCGTGACAGCAGAGAGCGGCATCCTACTAATCTGAAATGTTGGTCCCCAAAGGGGTGAGTACAACCACTTAGCAGGTAAAGGACCAATAAACCACTCAGTACATCATACCATGCAACCATCACAATCATAGCATCACATGTCATACAAGCATCCATCCACAACTTACCTTGGTATCATGCACATGTCATCATACCTCATGTACCATCATCATATAGTCATCACCATCATATCATACACTTACCATCATCATGTCACATATAGCATCATCTTTACCATGCATCCATGCATGTAACATCATCATCATATATCACATGTACCATCATCATGTCATGCATCCACACATGTAACATCATCATCATGTCACATGTACCATCATCATGTCATGCATCCATGCATGTAACATCATCATCATATCACATGTACCATCATCATGTCATGCATCCATGCATGTAACATCATCATCATGTCACATGTACCATCATCATGTCATGCATCCATGCATGTAACATCATCATCATGCATAATTTGATTTCAATTTCATCTTGGACTGCCACATTTCTCTTTCCCGGGACCAATGTTTGCATCCCACATGTATCCAAGATACAATCAGACCATCCGGCTCCCCCACTCTCTGGGCATCTCGTACCCCAACTGACATCACGAGGACCCTCCGGCATTCAGCCATTCAAGGCCACCGGGCAACCGGCCGTACCCTTCTAGCCAAGCATCTCGCACCCAAACCAGCATTCGCGAGGTATCCCTCGGCACAATACCTGCCGAGCTTCCGGCTCCCCCACTCTCCGAGCATCTCGACACCTCTCGGTACTCCCGAGGCCCTCCGGTATCCGGCCATTCATGACCACCGGACAACCGGCCGTACCCTTCTAGCCAGGCATCCCGACACTCCCGGGGCATCGTTGGCTCACACCTCCGACGGCCTTCTCATTTATCTCAATTTTCATCTTCAATTATAGTTCAATTTTAACATGGCATGTGATGTGATGGCAATCAAGATCATATTCATCATTGAATTCATACACGCATCTCAATTCCTTATCATACATGCATCAAGACACCATCATCCATAACAATACAATTCATGGAGTCCATGCAATTTAAATGGTCCATATTTCATGCCTTTTTCAAAATTTCAGCATGTACCATTTTTAGAAAATATTTAAATTAAATATTCATATGCTTCTCAAAAATCATGAAATCAAGGCACGTGATAGACAAGACAATAAGATAGCAATTTCATGAAAAGCACATGCCCAATAGAGTTCCACACAAGAAGATACAATCCACACGATTTCAGCATGCAAATTCGGATAGAAACAGAATGTGGAGTTTTCGAAATAATTCGATTAAAATACCCAAACGACCTCCGAAAATTACGAAATTTTACCAGGTTATATTTAAGACACTAAAGTAGATTTTTTATGAAGACTTCTAGGCAAAATTCGTTTTAGATAATTTTCTATAGTCATCCGAAGCTTCTGGTTCTCGCACCGAAACGTCCAGTGTAGGTATCTCCGAAATATCGAGTTTTCACCCCTTTATTCTTCTTCGTTTCCTCTGAAATTTGGATATGTTTTACCTCAAGAGGTCCCCTACAACTTTCATTAAGGTATCTAAGTCAAATTTCCGAATAATAGTCACCATATGGGTCCATGAAGTCTCGGGTGTCCTGTACCGCGTCTCCAGATTTACCGTCTTCAAGAGTAAGTCGATTCACTAGGCTACACTTTCTCATTTTACTTCAAATTTGAGTATGTTATTTTTTAGGATTTTCTCTACAAGTTTCATGAAGAATTTGAAGAGAGATTCTTAGTAAAAATCGACAAGCAACCACAAATCTACCAAAAGGTCAGCAAAACTGTTCTGGATCTAGTGTCTTCGTAGGATGAGGGTTTGACCCCTTAAATCTCCACCATTTTATCCCAAATTTTAGTATGTTTTAGTTTAAGATGTTGGATACAACTTTCATGAAGGAATCAAGGTCAAAATCCAACTCGAAACATGCATGCAAGCCTTTACAAGATTCTGGTCCAGGCGGTTCACACGAAATCAGCAAGCATAACATCCGAAACCTACCACCAACAAATCACACATGCAAGGCACACATGCAAGAGTGGAAATCAGTCCCAACTTGCCTCTAGGACCGAACAGATGACAGCAAAAGGGACGGCACACCGGCGACGGACGGACAGCGTGCGGGCGGCGACGGGCGAGCTCCTTCTCCCTCTCAGTTCCTCCCTCTCTCTCTCGGCGATTCTCTCTCTCTCTCTCTCTCTCTCTCACTTGGCTTGGCCGAATGTCACTAACTGGCCACCCTCTCTCTCTCCTTCCCCTTTTATTTCCCCAAATCTCCATCATTGGAAATGATTAGTTGCCTCTCCACAAGCCAATGCATGCAATCTTCCTTTTTGCCACTTGGCCAAGCTCATGCAAGATGGGCTTGGGCTTGGGCTTGGATTGGAAGAAGTGGGCCGGCCACTCCTCCCCCCTCTCATGATCGACGGTCACTCTTCATGGGCCTCAATTGGGCCGGCCATTCAGCCCACCAAAGGCTCAAACCAATGGGCCTAAGGCCCAACCTAATTAAACCCACAATTTCATTTTCAATTATTCATCTTTAATTATTTCTTTTATAGATTTCAAATTTTAAATTTCACCTGGCCAAGAATAAATTATTCTCATTAATTTATCCTATATTACTAATTTAAAAACTCATGAACACAAGCACATATCACTTAGTCTTAAGAGGAGACTAATGGCTAAAGCATAAACCATAGGTAATTTCATTACCTAATTATGGGCTTTAACACACCTTAGAGCTTGTCTTGAATTTTTGGGATGCCACAGATGCCCACTTAGTAATTCAACCCTTTATTATTGGTCGAGTTAACATATATTTGATCATGTCTATTTTACATATTGCATGGACCGTGGTCAGTAACATATAATGACGTAATTTTGTAACAACACCATAGTTTCTCAATAGTTGTGTATCTTGTCTCTGCATCATTCATTGTTCGACTCAAATAATAAATTGCTTGCTCTTTCCCCTCATCATTTTCTTGTGCCAGCATACATCTAATTGTAGTATCGATGACCGACAAATATAGTTTCAATGGCCTACCCGCCTTGAATGGCATCAAAACTAGAGGGTTGTATATATATGCTTTTATCTGGTTGAATGCCTCTTGATGCTTCATTCTTAAGCTTCAATAATGGGGAAAATATTTCGACCTTTCTTGACAGGTTCGCAATAAATCAACGCAGGAAATTTATTTTTCCTAGTATCATTTGAAGTTGTTTTTTGGTAGTCAGTGGTGTCAACTCTAATATTGCCTTAGCCTTATTTTTATCTATTTCGATACCTCTTTGATTAACTAAGAATCCTAGGAATTACTAACTTTAGCTCTAAAAGCATATTTCAAAGGATTAATCTTTAATTTATACTTCTATATCCCAATAAAAGCCTGCTCTAAATAAAGCAAGTGACTTACCCGGTTTGATTTAACGATGATATCAATATAAACTTTCATGAAGTCACCAATCATGTCAGGGAAAATGAAATTCATGGCCCTCTAGTATGTGGCACCTATATTCTTTAATCCAAAAGGCATGACTAACCACTAGAATGTGTCAATTGCTCTTGGACATCTAAATGCGGTCTTATGAACATCCTCTTCCACTCTAAATATCTAATTATAGCTTGAATGACCATCCATAAGTGACATAATCTCATTACCAGAAGTTGAGTCAACTAGCGCATTAGACATTGGCATTTGATATTCATCTTTGGGTGTAGCCGCATTCAAATCACGAAAATCTATGCACACTTGAGCTTTCCATTCTTCTTTTTCATTGGGACAATGTTTGACAACCACTCAACATACCATGTCATTCTTATAAAGCCAGTTGCAACCAATCTTTCAATTTCTTCTTTGAATTTTTGCATAACTTTTGGCTTAAATTGTCTTAGGGGCTATTTATATGGTCTAAAACCCTTTTTAATTGGTAGTCGATGCTCAACGACATCTCTACCCAATCCGGGAAATTCATGATAGTGCTAAGCAAAGCAGTTTTTGTATTTTCTTAACAAGTCTACTAATCGAACTTTGAATTCATCATCCAATAAGGCACTTACATAAATTGGGCGTCAATCAATTTTAGTGCCACGATTAACTTCTTCTAGTGGGTCTTGAGCTTCGATCACCTTATCATCATAATTGATAGGCGAATCTTCAAACTCTAAAATTCCTTCAATAGCTTTGGCATTCTACTTTGTTAGTTCGGCCCTATAGGTCAAGTACCTCATAATGAGGTCTCTTGATAATGTAAGGTTCTCCATGGATAACTTTATCAAACTACTTTGCCAGCTGATTCCTTGGAACCCATTCAACCATCTCTTTATCAAAATGGCATAATGCAATATTGTTAGGATCTACCAATGGGGGCTTGCTTACACAGATATTATCCTCCATTGCCCCTCGGCATCCCATTGTTGTTTGTGACTAGGCCACTTGCGGCTTAGTATTTGCTCTAACATATTCTACCTTATCACAATTCCAAAATGTTAGCATTTGATAAAAAGTCGATGGTACACATCGGTTGCCATGAATCTAATCCCTCCCAAGTAATAATTGTATGATCCATCAACGTCAACCACACATGAGGAAGTCCTAGAAGTCTTGGATCCCACTGTTGAATTAGTCACGTTTATCCCCTTAGCGTTTGAGACATCCCATGTAAAGTCTAACAACTGAATATTCGATAAGATAATCTCATTGTCTTTTCTTCCCTTTTTCTTGTAGAAACAATATGGGATGAGATTCAAGGTGGACCTACAAGACCACCAATAGTGTTGACGCAGATTCTGATACATTTTTGTGCTACCAGGATGAATGTTGTAACTGCTACGATGAGCTTCTGACAAGATCTCTTCCTAAAGCGCTGCATCGTCAGGTACACACAATCGTCCTCGAAACCTCACTGTTTCATCTTCAGAAATCTGAAAGTTAGCTTTTCTCTTATCGGTATGCTCTTGTAGGATTTTCTGAACATCCGGATCTATAAGCTAAAGCGTCTTGATTCTGATCTGCACTTCTGGCTCAATTCTGAGGGTAGCCATAAGATTTGAAAAATGGCCTAACTCAAATTTGAAAATCGAATCTCAAGCTCTCTTGAGTAAATTCCACTCCTTAACCAACATATACGTAACTGAAGACTTCCAACTCAGCGCATCTGCGACCTTGTTCGCCTTTCCTAAGTGATACAAAATATCACAATCATAGTCCTTCAGGAGTTCCATCCAGCGACGCTGTCTTATATTCAATTCCCTCTAAGAGAATAGATACTTGAGACTTTGATGGTCTGTGATGATCTGGAATCTTTCTCCGCACAAATAATGTCTTCTAATTTTCATAGTGAAAATGATTGCTGCGAGTTCCAAGTCATGCATTGGGTAATTCAACTCGTGAGATCTCAACTGACGGGACGTGTATGCAATAACCCTACCATGTTGCATCAACACGCAACCCAGTCCTTTAAATGACGCATCATTATAAATCTCATATCCTCTAGGACCAGATGGTATAGTCAGCACCGGTGCGGTAATCAGCTTATGCTTAAGTTCTTGGAAACTACACTCACACTTATTTGTCCACACGAATTTCTTTTCCTTCTTCAATAATCGAGTCAATGGCGACGCCAACGCTAAAAACCCTTCCACAAACCTTCTGTAATACCCTATTAAACCCAGAAAACTTCTGATCTTTGTCATTGTAGTCAGTCTTGGCCAGTTAATTACTGCTTCAATCTTGATCAGGTCTATGGAGATTCCTTCTCCTAAAATCACGTGACTTAGGAAAGCAACATGAGTCAACCAAAACTCGCACTTGTTGAACTTGGCATACAACTCATGAGTCCTTAGAGTCTGAAGCACCAACCTCAAATGATTTTCATGCTCCTTAGCACTTCTCAAGTAGACCAGGATATCGTCGATGAACATGATCATGAACTGATCCAAATACTCTTTAAACACTCGGTTCATTAGATCCATAAAAGCAGCTGGGGCGTTCGTCAATCCAAATGGTATTACAGTGAACTCATAATGGCTGTATCGAGTACGAAACACTGACTTTGGTATATCCTCCTTCTTGATCCTTAGTTGATGATATCTCGTCCTCGGGTCGATCTTAGAAAATATCGACGCTCCTTGCAACTGGTCAAACAAGTCATCGATCCTCGAGAGTAGATACTTATTCTTGATCGTCACCTGATTGAGTTGACGATAGTCAATGCACAAGCGCAACGAACCATCTTTCTTCTTTATGAACAGAACTGGTGCTCTCCAAGGTGATGCACCGGGACATATGAATCCCTTATCCAATAATTCTTGCATTTGTACCTTCAGTTCTTTTAACTCTCACAAAGCTATCCGGTAAGGAGTCTTAGAGATTGGCTCTGTCCCGGGGTTAGCTCAATCACGAACTCTATTTTCTTTTTTGGCGGTAGACTTGGCAATTCTTTCGGGAATACATCTAGAAACTCTTGGACTACTACAATGTCCTCCATCTTCAGCTCCTCAACTATCTTATTCATGACAATCGCCAAGTAACATTGGCAACCCCCGTTTAACAAACGGGTTGCCTTAAGTGATGAGATTAAGGAAATCGAGGGTCCTCCTCGACTTTCAATAAATTCGAAGCTTTCACCTGCTAAAGGTTTAAGCTGGATCACCCTTTTTATACATGACATTAATGTTATACATATGCAAACCAGTCGAGTACAACTTTAGCTAGGTTCTTTTTTCTACAACTTTATTACAACAACTGAAGTTCTACAAACCTAACCACAACTCCGCTACACTACTTTGATAACATCATCCCGAAAACATTCTTCTTCTGATCCATGCACGGTCAGTTCTTTCCTGTTCCTTCTGCCAAACTAGTGGCGTCCTATTTGCGGTAGCGATGCTTGTGCTTTCTTGGACCTATGCGGGCAATCCTTGTACTGGTGGCCATAACAAGCTCTCATCGTTCTAAAACACGGGGCAAACCCATGCCTTTTTCTACAAATTCGACACATGTCTGGTGGGTCTTCTACCTCCCATCGGGTGACAGCACGCACCCTTTCTTACACCGGAGGCCTGTCCCAATTATCCCACTGGGTGTTCTGTGGCACACTCTCTCTGCTCTGACTCATCGGCGGCAATGGCGGTAGCTGTTGTGATCCCACTTGCCTCCTGGGAAAGTTCCTGGCCATGTGACCCTGCTAGCCACACATAAAACAGGCACCCATTCTAGCAGGACATGGGGCTGATCCATGTCATCTTTAGCAGGAACGCCACACTCTAAACTAGCTAGGTGCTGGCTTTCCCATTATACTCCTTCGAGTGGGACGACAGAAGTGCTTTCCTTATGTCATTGGTTTCTTCCCGAATCGGTTGCCATCTCTATTGGAACCGAATCTTAACCCATACGCGACAGCTTGCTCCCTTGACACATCCCCATGCTGGACCTTAGCAGGTGCGGCAGTAACGGTGGCTACAGCATTGGCAGTAGCAGTGGCAGCGGGAGCTTGATTTTGTGCTTGCTGACTCAAAATGCTTCCCAAATTCTCTAGCGCCTGAACGATCCCGTCGAACCTAGGATCGCTCGATGTTGCTACACTCTCAGTACCAGCCTGCGGTGGTACTCTTACACTCACGCTAGCCTGAGCCTGCGCTCTGCCTCGAGTACCGATCATTGTCGGTGTCCTACCCCGAGTTACAGGTCCTACTAACCTCCTTCAAGGAGTTCTCCACTCCTGGACACCCATCATGCAGATTCTTTACAGAAACCTACTTTCCAATTCCAATAACAAATTAGAATTTGAGTGACCCCACAAACAAGTAACCAATCAGCTATCACTAACATGCATCCGCATAAATTAAAAGTCATTCCTATTAACTATCCCAAGAACCCATTGCACCTTATCACTCCAAACACAGACCTTGCTCCGATACCACTAAACGAGGATGTCACGCCCCAATCCTCGAGCGCATGCGCATCCCTCTCTGGTCGATAAAATTTTACAACTTCTCAGGACGAGTTGCCGACCCTTTCATTTTATTGCACATGCGAAAGCGAATAATAAATCCCTTAACGGAAATCATCTCGGGATAGAAAAGCATGACAACAGATTCACAAACAAAACGTGCTTTTATAAACATACTGAGTCATGTACAAAAGGTCAACAATCAAAAGACTTCCAAAGATGGTCCTCCAAAAAAAAAAAAACTGACCTAACTAACCTACACTTCTGATCACCTCAATTCGGCTTCAGGTCCTCCACTCTACGGCCCTGAAAATTTTGCCCACGATGGGGTGAGATATAAACATCAGGGAGTTCACCCTCTAAACCCCGATTAGGAGAGAAATACGCCTAGAAGCGTCCTAACCACACAATCACAAAGACTTACTTTGTCTCAGATCTACCTTGTAGATCAGTATAATTTATATCATAGACAGCTATAAAGATATGAGCAGCAATTAAGTACATCAATAGGAACGTCATACAATTATAATAAAGCACAAGGGTCCTGATTATAGGGCTAAATCGTTATGACACGTCCCATACCGTGCCACACAATTTTGTCCCATAATCTGGCTTGTTCAACTCAATTAATCATGCATTCCTAGCTTTGATCTCGGCATATAGCACGTTCTACTCTCTGTTCGGCGGTCTTCTGGCATTGCCAGGCTATGTCTCACACCATTAAGTACGGCTACGTATTTCCTAGACGGCTTTTCCGAAGGAGCACGTGTTCAGAATCTACTACGAACGGCTTCCCGTTGTCTAGGGGCGTCCCATATAAGGGTTATCGTCCAGCTTAATAGTCCAAGACAGGCTCTCTTAACCAACACACAATCACTCAATTATGACTCAGGGCACCGTGCATTGCATAGAAATATCTCCATTAAAATGGTGAACCTAGCATAATTTCTTCATATTAGAAATACATGGTAAAAATAGTCGTGTGTGGGTATACGGTCAGATCGAACCAGAAAATTTGATATCTTCAAATTTAAAATCCCACTGTTTTATATAGTATATAAAACCATTTTCGGTGTTAAAATCCGACACCCAGAATTTTCTGAATAAATATTAAAAATTCATAAATTTTGGAATTAAATACTCAATTTTTTAATCAGCACTCAATTTATACAATTCAACACTCAATTGCAGAAATTAACCACATCATTGCAATCAGCAAGAAATTCTAGTTATTGGCTAACCAGTCTAGTTTCTAGAAAAATTAATAATTAAATAATTCCTAAAATTAATTAAATAATTCAATTTAAATAGCAAAATACTCACCTAGGCCGTAATTGCTAAACGAAATACCGAAACGGGCCGGTAAAATTCCCGAACCTGTCTAGATAAATAGCAGATCCTATCTAGGCCTTGATTAATTTAATCTAACTACCTAACATGCATAATTAACTAATTAAATCACTAATCTAATCTAATTAACCACATAATCCCTAATTAATTTAATCTAAACACCCCCTTAACCGTCATTAGCCTACTAAGAAGAGTTTAGTGCATAAACTCACCGGTTTAACGCGAAAACCGTTCACCGCAATGGCAGCACAACTGCGGACAAAATTTGAACTTTCGGTGTCACCAACGGACACTTGCCGGGCCAAAAAGGCCTTGTAACTCTTTGCTCGAGCTGGTCGCAGGCTTGGGCTCAGAATTGGGCTGAAATGTGGCTGGGCTTGACTGAACTTGCGTAGGCTGAACTGCAGGCTTCACTGGGCTTCAAGTGGGGTGGACCAAGGAAATTGCGTGGGCTAAAGACGCTGGATTGGCCGCTAGGGTTGCGGCTTCAAATGGACTGAACAAAGAAGCAGCAAGGAGGGAAACGCTGGGCTTCAAATCTGAGCTTGTGGGCTCGCGGGCATGAAGACTGCTAGGTTGATGGGCTGAGTCGGGAACTTGGGCTGCTCGATAGGTTGCAGCGGCTGAACGAGAAGGAGCTGCGACGTCAACGCTAGGGAAAATAGAAGCAGCGAAGTGGGGTTGTCTCGGTTGTGTTGGCAGCAAGAGAGAGGAACGACTGGGCCGACGATGGACTCGAACGTGGCACTGCAGGTTGGTGTGAGGGACGGTGAAGATGCAAGGGCTGTTCAATGGGTTGAGCTACAGGGAAACGTGGCATGAAGCGGAGAATACAGTGGAGATGGCGATGGAACGGTGGGCCGTGAGTCAATGTTGGGAGCTTCGGGGGAGGTGTGTTGACTTGGACGTGGAAGTGAAATGGAGGGGAAATGGGCATGTGGCAAGGGCAAAGCAGAAGCTGTTTCGGTGCAGGGGATGGCAGACGGAGGGAGAGAGAACGTGGAGCTTCGAAGGAATCAACTGAGGGAAAAATGAAAGTAAAGTAGAAACCGAAGGGGACGCTTGAGCAAGAGGGAAAAGAGGCGGCTGATCTTGCAAGCTGGAGAAGCTGAGGATGGGGGCAAAAAGTCAAGAAGTTATCTCTACTAATCAATGCTTGGTCCCCCTTTAGTCTTCAATCTTATCCCTCAAGCCTTCAATTACTTTCTTGCCTAAAATTCCATAAATAGTCCAATTTAAATGTAAAAAATTCAGCCCCCAAGCGTAGGTCCGAATTTCACTCAACTTTGGCTTCAATTTTCTTCTCCGATTTCTCTAATTTGAAGTCTAATTTCGTTGAAGAAAAAGCCCATACAATTTCCACACTTTCCTATCACCAAGTAGCTTGGCTTGAAAGTCAAAATTCCATTCAATTTGGCCCATCCGAATTTTAGTTCGTTTTTTGAATCGCCCGCATCAATTTTTCGTAAAATTCTTGGAATCTCCAAAAATTCTTCAAAGGATGAGTCGACGTTCTTAAAATGAATCATGACATGACAGAACTTTCAATTTTTGAAATCAAGCTCAATTTCGCGATTAATTTCAATCTGACATGATTTTAGTGCGTCCTAATCTACCGGTAGCTTTTAAGAATTTTTAATACAATTGACCCGTGGTCGATTATTTTCGTGCCACAACATACATCTTCGACACATTGGCAACTCTCGATTGTCGTGAAAATCTCGAGATTTCAAATACGGACGCAGGGTACGAAAATGACAGAAAAATCGGTATAGTGTCGTTCGACAGAAATATTGCAATTAGGTGGAATCACCCATGCACTAATCACATGCCTCTATCGAATCGACCTATCTCCGGTCTCTAATCGATTTTGATGGTGCTGTAATGACCCTTGTAGATTAGCACGGCCGAGCAGTCGATTCCTGGTCGAATTTTCAAGTCTATTGCATTTAGATTCCTTAACGACTTCACCTAATAGGCTAGTTAACTCGTGAGTAGCCAACTCAGAGAAAAAGGCTATAGGCATGTCGATGAAAAGCCCATTTCATCTCATCGAAATTAGACTCAAAAATTAGGATGTCACAAAATTCACTAGGAAGTTTTGCCTGCACCATGCACGAGCTTAATAATGATATTGATCTTGATAATGGACTCCCCTTTTGCTCTAACTACTAAGCGACTAACTGTGTAGCCAATCCTTCATCTCGGTTGGAAGTTGTAATATTGTTGTCTGGCTTTCTCCTCCATACCAGATTCTTTGCCTTGACTCTCTTTAGTTTATAGGTTGGCATCACAGTAGGCTTGACTGAAGTGATATGCACCTAGTCAAGTTGTTTTTGGAGCAAATACATCATTTTCTTCCTTTGTATCCTCATTTTCTGTGTTCATGTTGATAGGGCTAGTAAAAGCACCTAGAGAGAGGTGAATAGGTGTAAAAAACAGTATTGCAAGACTTAACAAATTAATTCGTCTTTTGAGGATAATAGACTGAAGATATAAAAAAAACTATAAATAGGTATATAAAGCTACGAATTAAAGTAAAGAGTTTAGGGAAAGAGAATTGAAACACAAGATTTATAATGGTTCGGCTTAGACCAAGCCTACGTCCACTCTCCCGCACTGACAGCCCACTGGCTGGATTTCACTAAGAGTCAAAAGAGATTTTACAATATCACGTCCTTGATTCCATAGTGTAGAAACTCTACCACACTTTCCTCAAGGTCTCACAAGTATTTAATCTCTCTTTTGAGTACAACTTCAGCCCAACTGTTGAAATAGCAAAGAACTAGGAGCTTCAGACATTGGAATTTTTCTTTCACGCACACACTCGATTAACTTGAGCGTCTTCCTTATATACTCCTCCATGCCTTTATAATCGTTGGCACTTTCCAAAAGAGTTCTTTCAATCTACCCATTGGACAGAATCAATTAGGGAAATCTTCTAGTTATTTAAGGAATGTGATGATAGCCCACCAATCATGTTCGCCCATACAATCGGGATCTAGGTTTCCATAAGTAGAACCTTCCAAATATACTTCGCCAATCAACAGATCTAATTATCCAAATTGATTTTAATAAGAGTAATTGATCACGGGATGCTATCTCTAGCCGTGAGATCTTCTTCAACCGTACGAATCAAACCTTGAAGATAAACTCGCATCTGGATAAGTCTTCTCTTCGTCGGTCTGGAAACTATCAGTGAGGGTAGACTTTAAATCTTGAGTCTAGAAGTCTTCAGACTTTGATGATAGAGTCTCGCAAGCCGTCGACAAGCGATAGAAATATTTTGTCAACTTCAAAACAATAAGGAAGTTTTCTCCAACAATCTCCCCATTTTTTATGGTGACAAAACTTTCCTGCAGATTTGAACACTTTTATCCTGCAAAACAACACTTAAGCAAAACAAGATATCTCATAAAAGATAAGTAGATTAGGATATGGATAGTAACGATTCTGCAAAACATATTAGTTCTGTAAAACAGCTATCCTTCGATAATCATTACCAAGGCCTAAGTTACTGCAAGCATCAAAAGATCAAATCAACCAGTCCAAAGTCAAAAAGTCCATCCAAACAAACGATAAGTCCAAAAGTAAAAGGTCCAAACCAAAGTTAAGCCAAGTTAAGCCAAGCCAAATCTGCACAAACTTTCTCCCCCTTTTTGTCAACAGCAAAAAATGGAGAACATAAAAAGAATTGGATAAAAGCAAGGTTGCTTGGGGATGCGAATGAGCTGGAAATCCCCCATAGACTTGACAATCTCCTCCAGCTTCCTCATATCCTCCTTCAGTTGCTCTATATCCTCACCCTTTGCAGTTGCTTGAACTTGAAGATTAAAGGCTTGTACTTGGTCGTGCAAAGAAAATGAAGTGGCTTTATGAGCATTCTGCATGGTCTAAAATTCGCATTCCAACCCATAAACCTGAGCTTTAATCTCCAGAAGAAGCTCAATTAGCCTTTTAAAGTCTGCTGAGTTGTCAATTTGAGTACTTGCTTCAGCATGATCAGTTTGTGGAGTATTGGCTAATGATGGAACTTCAGCACGAACTTCCAGACTTGGAGATGAAGCCTCATTACCATCTTCAGGAAATTGAGAAGCATATACATCTTCTGGATTGGCAGGAGAACGATTAACATCATCACTAGCAAAAGCAAGTGAAGAAATACCTCTTTTATCAGTAGCTCCCCATGTTTCAGTGCCTTCAGGTGGAGAAAAGTACTCTTCTTACTCTTGCTCTTCTTCAGCATCATGATGATCTTGTCCTTCCTCCTCTGCATAAGAATTACCATGACCTTCTTCTTTATCTTTTTTTCCCTCTTCTTCTTCTGTTCTTCCTTCTTCTTCTTCTTTCCTCATCGCTTCTCTCTCTTCATCTATTTGCTCCGTCTCTTATACCATGTCTTGGTTCTCTCGATCCTCTATCTCTCGAACAAAACTCTATAAGTTTTTCAAGGCAAGTGCGAAGATAGTAATGTCATCCTCATCTTCTTCATCCTGCAAGATGAGTGCTCTCCTCTTCTTAGATGGTGCTGATAAGGGCTCATTGCCTTTCCCTTTTCCTCCCACAGAGTCTTGACATGCCTTGACAAAGGTCTTCACCTTAAATCTTTCCAAAGCCTTATTTAGCTCCTTCAAACGCATCTTGAAAACCATCTTCAGTCCCACTACCATTGGATCAATGGTTCGAACACACAGAATTTTAGGAGGCTGAATGTTAAGGTGTTTGAACAAACGAGTGACAAGAGCAGAATAAGGGAGTTGTCCCTTATCCTTTACCACTATCCTATACATGTGCATAAGGATAATGTGAGGCAGAGAGAACTTATAACCAATGTTAATGGCATACATTAACTTTGCTTCAGAGTTTGAGACATCAGTCTTTGATGTGGATTTGGGTCTAAGACAGTTGATGACAATCTTGTGGAGCAAGATATTGAAGGCATTCATCCTTGAGTAAGAAATCCGGCCATCAACAATCCTATCTCGAACAAGCTCCATGGTAGCAATAGACACACTGATTGGTTAGAAATGCCCTCTTTCCACCCCCAATCACATCAGCCAGAGTGTCCATATTGACCACGAAATCCTAGTTTCTCACACTAAAGGAAAAACTATTCGCATCTAAAAAGGGTAGATTGGAATAGAAATAAGTTGCAAGTTATGGATGAGCAACAGTTGTCTTAGAGCAAAAGCGTTCGAGTTGAAGTAATGTAAACTTCTCCCACAAATTCACGTTCAACGAATCAAGAAAGTCAAAATCAACACTCCTCGGATTCATTACCCGTCACTTTAGCAATTCAGAATAAACTTTCATGTGCTCCTTAGAACGAAAAAGATCCATTCTTTCACAACAAATGTTCGCAGCAACACCCATCCTAGGCTTAAAGTGATTGAACATCCTCTCATCGTCATCTTTTCCTTTAGGTTGATTAAATGATCCAAACAGTGGATCACTTGGGAAATTTGCAAAAGCCCTTTTCTACTAAACCAGCAGGAGCAATGCCCAAACTCTCCATCATCTTTAAAAAATGAGTTTCATTTTTGTATCCTTTCTCACTCAAAAACTCATCAGTAAGGGTCATTGCAAAACCACCTTCCTTCAAAGCGGTGTAGAGTTTGAAAAGAAATGCGAGCTTAAGAGACCTTACAGGTTCCACATTCTCGATGATTTCTTCCTCTACTTGTTGTTGCGAAGGCACTTGAGTTCTAGCCTAAGAAGAATGGCACAGTTGAGAATGTTGTTGACTTCGTTGCTGCCTTGGAGAGTCTTCTTCCTCGGTCATATCATAGTGCCTAGGACCCTCACGCATATGCTGTGGTCCCTTGCTTGCGATCCTCGAGGACTTTCTTTGGGAAGACATTGTCACAGTCTTTGAGAGATTTCTCAAGCTCAATTTACAAAAAAGATAAGAACTTTATTGATTAAACTAGAGAGAAAAAGTAAGAAAGTGAAGTTCTATGATCTAGGGTTTGTAAGTGAAAACGAAGAAGAAAACAACAAGATATAAGGCAAATGAAAAGAGGTATATGAATCATCATAAAACTGTCTTTTTGAAAATGAATAGCTGCATTTTTGAAAATGAAAAAATGCCATAAATTCAAAAAACACGGAAAAAATAATTTCTAAAATTATAACAATCAATTAGCAATTAAAAAGTAACCGTACCTTAAAAATTTAAAATACTGGAATCGAAATAACTTACAGTCGTAACTTTTAGTTATTCTGAATCTGAATAACTTCAGACTTTACCTCTGAGTTTTAAGCACTTCCAGACTTTACTTGATAAAAAATATGATGTTTAGTCTAGTGCAAATAGACTCAAATAGACTTTTCTCCGGTGACTTTGTAAATATGTCTGCCAACTGATTTTTTGAGTCGATGAACTGTATCATAACTTCTCCATTCTAAACATGATCTCTAAAAAAATTATGTTGAATCTCTATGTGTTTTGCTCTTGAATGAAGAATTGGATTCTTTGTAAGATTGATTGCGCTAATGTTGTCACATTTGATCTCGGTGCATGAATCTTTGATTCCAAAGTCTCTCAGTTGTTGCTTTATCCACATGATTTGAGAATAGCAACTTCCAAGAGCCACATACTCTACTTTTGCTGTTGAAAGAGCTATAGTACTCTGCTTTCTTGAGAACCATGATATTGTCTTGTTTCCCAGCAATTAACAAGTACCGGAAGTACTCTTTCTATCAACTCTGCAACCTGCTAAATCTGCATTTGAATCTCCAAGGAGAGTAAAGTCTCCCTTTTTGGGATACCACATACCTAACTTTAAAATAGTTGCAACGTATTTGATGATGCGTTTTGCAGCACTTAAATGAGATTCTTTGGGATCAGATTGAAATCTAGCACAAATGCAAACACTAAACAAAATATCAGGTCTAGAAGTAATAAGATAAAGAAGTGAACCAATAATACTCATATAGAGCTTTTGGTCAAATTTCTTTCCTCCTTCATCTTTGTCTTTTTGCAATTATTCAATTTAAACTTTTTAACGAGATCTTTTACATATTTCTCTTGGTGAATGAAAATTCCTTCCTTCAATTGTTTCACTTGTAATCCGAGAAAGAAAGATAGTTTACACATCATGTTCATCTCAAATTCATCCTGCATAGACTTAGAGAACTTCTTGCACAGGTTTTCGTTAGGTTCCAAATATAATATCATAAACATAGATTTGAACAAGTAGAAAGTTTTTACCTTCTCTTTTAATAAGGGCTAATTCCATAAAAAAGCACAAATTTTAGGTGTTTTCCCAAATCTGGCCCGAACTTTATTTTGTTTAAAAAAAAAGTACAAACTTTAGGTGTTATCTCAAATCTGGCCCAAACTTTATTTTGTCTTAAAAAAAAAGCACGAACTTTAAGTATTGTCCCGAATCCGCCTGAAATTTATTTTGTCTAAAAAGAGGCACAAATTTTCACTTATGTCCCAAATCTACCAACCGTTAACCCTTATTCCACGGTCATCCGACATAGCATTTCCACATCAGCAATAATATCCAACATAGCAAAACGATTTTGCATTCGCGTGTTTGGAGGAAGTGTTAAATTTAAGTATGTTTTTCAATGAGGTGAACTTTATAGATGATTATCATTGGAAAAATAATTCAGCAGCTTCAATTTCAGGGGAAGAGGCACATAGCTAGGGCCATTAGATCAATTAACAATTGGCAAACTGTTTGCAATGTTAGAAGCTAGGTTGAAAGCAGAATATTACATTGCCTTAAAGCGGCATATTAAAATCGTGTGTATCTTGTAGTTAAATATAGATGTGAAGCCTATTTGTAATAGAATTACTTTATTTTGTCTCAAATAAAGTTTGGGCCAGATTTGGGACAATACTTGAAGTTCGTGCTTTGTTTTGAGACAAAATAAAGTTCGGCCGATTTGGGACAACTCCTAAAGTTCATGCTTTTTTTTGAGACAAAATAAAGTTCGGGCTAGATTTGAGACAACACCTAAAGTTCGTGCTTTTTTTTGGAATTGGCCCCTTTTAATAAACAAGATAGTATCCACTTTTCCTTTGACAAAACCACTTTGAATTAGAAACTTACTTAACCTATCGTACCAAGCTCGAGGCGCTTGCTTTGATCCATATAAAGCCTTTTTCAGTCTGAAAACTGAGTCTCGTCTTTTTGGATCTTCAAATCCAGGTGGTTGTTCCATATAGACATCTTCTTGGCTAAATCCATTTTAAAATGCGCTTTTAATGTCTATTTGGAATAACCTGAAATTTTTATAGCAAGCAAAAGCAAGTAATAATCTAATTGCTTCTAACATTGCTAATAGTGCGTAGATCTCATCATAGTCTATCCCTTCTTCTTGTGTATATTCTTCGACCACGAGTCTTGCTTTGTTTATGACCACTCTTCCTTTTTCGTCCATCTTGTTCCTGAAAACCCATTTAGCTCCAATAATGGATTTACCTTTTGGTTTAGAAGTTAATTACCAGACATCGTTAATGCTAAATTGTTTGAGTTATTCTTGCATAGCTTCAATCCAGCTTTCGTCAACTAAAGTTTCTTCTATGCTTTTGGGTTCCATTTCAGAAATAAGTGCTATGGCGCTAGACTCTTCTTGTTTTTTAGATCTGGTACGAATCCCTTCATCAATGTTACCGATGATGAGTTCTTTGGGATGACTAGACTTGTGCTTCCAGTTACTAGTCGATCTGACAGTTTGCTAATCTTCTACTACAGTTGATTCTTCAACTTCCATTGCTCGTTGATCTCCAGAAGTCTGAGTCACTTCAGGGAAGATAGACTTTATAAGGTTTGGAGCAAATTCAGATTCTTCAGGTTGAGTCTGAATTAGTTGATTCTGCATAGAGTCTTGGAATTTGACGTTCATAGATTCTTTCACGCATTAAGTCTTCTTGTTGAATATTCTGTAAGCTTTGCTTGAAGTTGAATAGTCAAGGAAAATTCCTTCGTATGATTTTTCTTCAAACTTACCAATTCGATCATTTGCATTTTTCAAGACAAAACATTTGTAACCAAATATATGAAAATAAGAAACAATTGGCTTCTTTCCTTTGAATAACTCATAGGGAGTTTTCTCAAGAATAAGCCTTAAAAAATACTTTGTTAATAATATAACAAGCTGTAGAAACGCTTCAGCCCAAAAACAATGAGAAATATTACTTTCTATTAAATGAGTTATTGTCGATTCTTGCAAAGATCTATTCTTTCTTTCCACAACTCCATTCTGTTCTGGAGTGTATGGAGAGGACAAAACATGCTGAAAACCAGATTCATCACAGAATTTGGGAAAGTCTTGATTTTCAAACTCACCTCCATGGTCTGTCTGTATGCTTAAGATAGCATATCCTTTCTCATTCTGAACTTTTTTGGCAAATTTTGAAAAGTGAGAAAAGGTTTCAGACTTACTTGCCAAAAAGTAAACCCAAGTAAATCAGGAATAATCATCCATAATTATTAGGCAATATTTCTTTTCACCAATGCTTTGAGTTCTGGTTGGTTCAAAGAAATCCATATGCAGGAGCTGCAAAACACGATTAATAGAAACCTGATTTATTGGTTTAAAAGAACTTCTAACATGTTTTCCCAACAAACATGATGTGCATAATTCAGATTTTTCATACTTCAGGTTGGGCAATCCATGAACAAGTTTCTTGGATGAGATTTTGGCAATTTGCTTCATGTTGACATGGCCAAGTTTTCGATGCCAAAGATTTGCTTCATCTTAAATTGATATTAGACATTGAGATCTTTCTGGTTTTATATCCATAAAATAAATATTCCCATGTCTTCGTCCAGTAAAAGATTGAGAAAGATCTTTACTAGTTCCCGAACATATTCCTTCTTGGAAATTGATTTTGAATCCGATGTCGCACAGTTGGCTAATGTTGAGTAGATTGTAATTTAGTCCTTCCACCAAGGAGACATTGTTGATTGTGAGACTTCCAAATTTACAGTTCCACACACAACAATTCTTCATTTGCCGTTTCCACTAAAAGAGACTTTTCCACCATTTGTTTGAACAAATTTTATAAAACAACTTGAATCTCTAGTCATGTGTCTCGAACAACCATTATCCAAATACCATTTAACATTTTTCTTGATAGTGACCTGCAATTAAAAAAACAAACTCAAGCTTTCTTTGGAACCCACATTTTCTTGGGTCCAAGGGAGTTAGTGCAATATACAGTCTTTGTCCATTCCTTTTAACAGTGTCTCCAAACCATAGGACATTATTTCTCAAAGTGTTTTGAGCTGTTGCACTTTGAACATTTGAGAACATTTCAGCCAACAGGTTTTACAAAGATTTTTTTGAAAATGATTTATGTAAAAAGTTTTTGTACGTCTTTTGTTTGATTCTTTCCTTTACTTTTGGAAAATCAATTAGAGGAATAGTTTCTGAAGTCATTACCAAACCTGATTTGTTGTAATAAGGTCTTTGAACTGAAAAAAAATTTCCAACTTCTCATATTCCATTGAAAACCTTTTTGAGATATTTGAAAAATATTCTTTTGAAAGAGAGTCTGTATTTTTTTTTTTAAATAACAAAACTTTTGTCTAGATTTTCAAACTTTTCTTTCCAAGAATTTTCCTATTGCTTAAGTGTAGAATTCTCCATTTTTTGTTCGGAAATCCTTTTAAGAAAGGTTTTGAGACTAAGATAAAGTTCATCGATGTATTTTGAGACATTAATAGGAATTTTTAAATTACTTATCTCGATTTCGCTGTCTAAGTCTAAGTCTGAATCTATCTTAAAGTCTGAGTCTGATCTTGATTTTGCCATTAGACATATATTGGCATAATCTTCATCACTTTCTTCACATTCATTATCACTCAATGTCTCTGCTTTGAGAGCTTTTCTGTATTTCTCAGTTTTTCCCTTCTTTTTCTTCAACAGAGAACAGTTGGGTCTAATGTGTCTCTTTCTCTTACATTCCAAACAGATCACATCTTTGTTGGCTTCATCATCCTCAGTTGATTTGTTTTGAAATTTTTAAGTGCTTTGTTTCTTCCAATTGAATCTTCTTCCCTTTTTGTTCAGTTTCCTGAACCTCCTTATCATAAATGCTAGCTCTTCATCGTCCATATCATCTTCAGAGTCTATAATATCATAATCATGGTTAGATTTTAAAACAATTGACTTCTTACCTTTGGAATCTTCCTCCTCGTTGATTTGCTCCACTTCATAAGACTGAAGTGTACCAACTAGTTCGTCTAAAAAAAGTGGCATGATCCTTTGAGTTTCCCTTATTGAAGTCCTCACATGATTCCAGTCTTTGGAGAGTCCACGCAGCAGTTTGTTAACTTTCATTGATCCTGAGATTGGATGTCCCTGATACTCTAGACCGTTTACAATTTCTATAAAATGACTAAACATGTCAGTGATAGATTCTCCCGGTTTTATCTTAAAGGCTTCATACTATCCGAGTAGAATATCGATCTTTGTTTCTTTCACTCGATCAGTTCCTTCATAGGTAATGTGTAGCCTATCCCAAACTTCTGTGGCTGTTTCACAAGAAGAAATTCTATTATACGCAGTAGGAGATAAAGCACAATATAAAGAGTAAATTGCTTAGAGCTTGTCCCTTGGTTATTTCTTCTTGTGTCATCTCGCTAGTGTCTGCAACTTCTTTTCCTCTTTCTAAAACTTATGCAGCTTTAGGAACAATTCATTTTTCTACCACATCCCATTCCAGATGATCTTTTGATCTTAGGAATGCCTTCATCTTATTTTTTTTCATACGCTATATTACTTTCCATCAAAATAAGAAGGTCTGGTGTTGCTCTGGCCTTCAACCAAATCTGGAGCCAACATACTAGCCATAAATCTTTAACTCTGAAGTAAAAACACTTCAATTAAATGAGCACACAGGCTCTAATACCAATTGATAAGACTAGTAAAAGCACCTAGAGGGGGTGAATAGGTGTAAAAAGAAGTATTGCAATAGTGATCCAGACTCTGGACGATATAGGCATAGCTCCATATGAAGCAATATGGAAGAAGGTGCAGGACCCCTGTTTGTTGGAATGAAGTAGGTGAAAGGAGATTGACAGGACCTGAACTTTTACAAATTACTACTAAGGCTGTTGAAATTATCAGGAAAAGACTTAAAACAGCCCAGAGTAGGCAGAAAGACTACGCAGATAAGCGTAGAAGGCCTTTAGAGTTTGATGTGAGGGATCATGTATTCCTTAAAGTGTCCCCTCTGAAAGGAATATCTCGATTTGGAATAAAAGGAAAGTTAAGTTCCAGATTTGTTGGACCCTTTGAAATACTTGAAAGAATAGGAGACGTAACTTATCGTTTGGCGATGCCTCCTAAATTGGGAAATTTACATGATGTGTTCCATGTGTCGATGCTAAGGAGATATTGGCAGGATCCTGGTTAAATACTCGATCATAAAGCCATCAAAGTGGATGAGGGAGTGAGATACATTGAGGAGCCTGTGCAAGTACTGGATCGAAAGGAACAAATTCTTAGGACCAAGAAAATTCCATTGGTTAAGATATTATGGCGACATCATGATGTGGAGGAAGCCACATGGGAAAGTGAAAATGAAATGAGGGAAAGGTACCCTCACTTGTTTAAAGAGACATGAGTGATGTCTAATTTCGAGGACGAAATTCTTTAAGGAGGAGAGAATTGTGGCATCCTAAAATTTCATAACGATCCTTAGATACACTACGGCCCATGACTAGGTGATGGAAGCACCATCGGATTATATTATAGTCATTAGACCAATGGATTACAATCAAGCAAGGGCCGAGCATTGAATGGACTAGTGTTTTGTTGGAAATGTATCATATGCTCATGTGAGACCGAGGTTGTACTATAAGATGGGTTGATAAGTAATTTTTGGCCATGAACCCTATGAATTGAACTATCCTTGTGTATGGTTGTAATAATTATGGCCATGTGGATATTGGTGATTATGTAATTATAAGTGGAAATTAAAGTGAGATATTAGGAGTGGATGTGGGCTGAATACTTAAGGCCCAAAACCGCCCAAACCAGCCAACATTTCCTCTTCAATTGGTCGACCAAGGCCTGGCCAAATGAGGCCACATCCATGCAAGAAAATTGACAAGTGGCAAGAGGGACTGCATGAGGTGTCGCTGCCCCTTACTTCACCGGAGGTTTCCCATGCAAAACCTCATGATTACTAGCTAATTAAGAAAACAAAAAGAAAAGAGAAGGGGGCGGAGTGAATGATGAAGCAACCGAGGGAGAGAGTGACCGAGAGAAAGAGAGAGAAAGTCCGAGAGAAAGAGAGAGTTTGTGAGGGTGTATCGGCAAGGGGAAGAAGGAGACCAGCCCTGCCGTGAGCATGCCTGCTGCCACTGTCGACGTCACCTAGCTTCGCCGTCGATCAAGCCGCGCCCGAAGTCCTCAAGTCTCTGTTTTGCTTGCTGTGGTTGCGTTGGACTTAAGGCAAGTGAGAGTCCATTGATCTACATTTTGCTGTGCTGTGGTTGTTTAGTGAAGTGTAATAGATTTTGGAGATGCTTGAATTGTGATGCTGGATGCTGGAATTCGAAAGAATAGAAGTAGTTCCTTAGGACTAGTAAACTGTTTCATGGAAAAACAGCTTGACCTTTCGCGACTCCGTGAATTTTATGCAATTATCTAGTTGAAATTTGACTTCGTGTCCTTGATGAAAGTTGTAGATGAAATCTTAAGGAGTAACATACTACAATTTAAGAAGAAACTAACAATTATTGGTCGGTGAAATGATTTTTCTTTGTAAATGTTAATCCTGGAAACTGTTACAGAGGGTTAGGGAGAGTTATAGCGATTATAGCTCTTGATATACAATGCATTTGACTTAAAGTTCTTCATGAAACTTTTACCTTTAGGTCTTATCTATAACATATACAAAATTCAGAATTTTCTGAGTTCATTTAGGGGTTATTCCGAAATTTTCATTAAAACTGCACATTCTGGTTTTTAAGCTGTTTTACTCCGACTTTGCTCAACTGATTTCAATTAGTGAAGTGCATTCTGTTTTGTTCGAAAATTGTTTTATTTCAAGAACAATTGAACTGCTCTATGAGTTGTGATGTCTTGAGTTGTTGTTTATACAATGGATGCGGTGACATTTAACATATCGTATGGCATCAAATGTTATTTTCAAAGTAAGACATATACGTGTATATATATCATGTTGTTGAAGATACCGTCGGACGACTAAGTCGACGATGCCCCGGGAGTGTCGGGATGCCCATAGGTTCGAGTGAGTCGATGCCGATTGGATGCCCGGAGGTGTGTGCCGGATGTCCTCAGGAGTTTCGAGATGCCTGGAGGTGTGTGCCGGAGGCCTTGTGATGCCAGTTGGGGTACGAGATGCCCGGAGGTGTGTGCCAGAAGTCTCGCGATGCCAGGATTAGATGCGAAAGCCTGGAGGGATGAAACACTAGTCCCCGGGGAAAATGAGATCTTTTTGAATATCAAAATGGGAAATGAATCGTGTACATGTGTGTGCATATGGCATGGTACATGAGTTGTCTATGAATTTTGAGTTGGTATTATCTGGCATTGCCAGGATTAGATGCGAAAGCCTGGAGGGATGCAAACACTAGTCCCCGGGGAAAATGAGATCTTTTTGAATATCAAAATGGGAAATGAATCGTGTACATGTGTGTGCATATGGCATGGTACATGAGTTGTCTATGAATTTTGAGTTGGTATTATCTGGCATTGAAAATGTGGTTATTAAGGTATGGGATGAACCTTATGGATTTATATGCATGGTTGCATAGATGTTATATGCACGAAAACTTGGGTGTCTTGCTTGTTGCATTGTGTAGTTTGGTGGATCTTTTACTACTGAGTGGTTGTACTCTTCCCGTTTGGGGACTAACATTTCAGACTAGGAGATATGTCTCTGTCGCCAATCACCCCCGGTACTTTCTATGGCATAAAGACTTATGTCGAGTGCGGATGTACGGAGCATCATCACCCCACGATACGAGGGCTAGTTTTTGTTCGTGTGCGGGTTTTGATTTTGTACAACGTTGGATCACCCGTTGGCCTTGTTATTCAGGAGTTTTTGTATGTACATATGTACGCCGTGGTGGGGTTAAAATGGGGATGCTGCCGCCGTGACTTGCTGACAGACCAATTGGGTGTGACTGAGTGCGATGGACGGAAGATTAAGCTTCTTTTTGGACCGCCAACACTAAATGATGGACCGATGTACATGATTACTGTAGAGTCGGGTACTTTTGGTTATAGCCAAGCTTAGAAAAGCCTTGGCCTTTTGATGTACCGACTCATGATGTCCATCAAAGTTATGTAAATAAAAGTGTTCAGCTCTAACTTATATAAGATGTGTAGTTGGTGTGCATTGCATTATTTTGTTGGAGTATGGGATAAGGAGATTTGAATATGCTTCCACTATATGAACTGCGCTGGGACCGATCTAAATAATATAAACCCCCATAACTTATGGACCCACTACAATTCCATGGTATCAGAGTGAAATATTATAAGTTCAAGTGAAAGGTAAGCTAACTATGGTGACCATAACGGATCGGGGGCCATTGCGGGGGTGCCTCACTATCGGTGAGGGTAACTTTAAATCTTAAGTCTGGAAGTCTTTAGACCTTGATGATAGAGTCTGCAAGCCTTCAAACTAGACTGATGGAAATGTTTTGTCAACTAAAACAATAAAGAAGTTTTCTCCAATACATGTCAAGCGGTTCTTTACGAGTTAAACCCTATCAACCTTATACCACTTGCCATCAGGCAGATCAAGGGGTATTTTCAAGGTTCAACGACGGTGATAATTAACTATCAATTCCATGTTCTCATCACCAAATTCTAACCCTCATCCTGATGGACTAGGAGAAAAGAACACTACAAGTGCCATAACTTGGCACAAAGGGATACTGAAGTGCCATAACTTATGAAAGGTACACTTAAGTGCCACATTTTAAGAAAAATTGGACACCTGAGTGCCACCTCCAGCAAAGCTGGCCAGAAATCATATATGGCAATTAAATATTAATATTTCTCGATGAGGTGGCTTGCCAAAGAGCCGAGTCAACTCTAATTCACCCCAAACAACGTCGTTTTGGGTGTTGGCAAAAATTAAGCTCTTAAATCAATCAAAACAACGTCATTTTGGCATAATTTGAATTTTAAATTAATATAAAAATTAATTAAATTTAATTATAAACAAAATAATAATATAATTTATATTTATTAAAAAAAAAGGAGGAGGAAAGCGCCAACGGCTGAAGGGCCGAGCCCCGCGCCGCCACCGCCTCCCCGTCGTCGCGAAGATGGGGAGGGTCGGCCGGGGCCGCCAAGCCCGGGCCGGGGTGAGGGCACGCAGCCCTCGCCACCGATCGGCCGGAGCCGCTAGCCCTCAATCAAGGCTCGGCAGCCCCCCGCCCTCGCCACCGCCCGCCTCCCCCCCTCCTTCCCCCCCCCCTTTTTCCTTCCTCCTCCTCGCCGTCACCAACCGCTTCCCCTCCTCCTCCCCCCCTCATCGGATCCGGGCGAGGGCCACAAGCCCTCGCCCAAATCCGGCGAGGGTCGGCGCCCTCGCCCGGGGGCCGGGCCAAGGGTCGTTGACCCTCACCAGATTTGGGCGAGGGCCGCGACCCTCGCCCCAGATCGGGGCATGGGCTCGCGAGCCCTCGCCGCCAATCGGCCAAGGTCACTAACCCTTGGTTAGGGCCCAACGACCCGGCCAACCTTCCCCATTCCGTCACCGGCCTTTGCCGGCGACGAGGAGGTGGCGGTGGCCGAGGACTTAGCCCTCGCCGCCACCCTTTTTTTTTAATTCTTTTTATTTTTTTAATATTTTAAAATTTTAAAATATTTGTATTTTTTATAAATGTTTTAAATAAATTGAATTTAATTAATTTTTATATTATTTTTTTACCACGTCAGCCCAAAACAACGCCGTTTTGCACTCGTTTCGCCGGAAAAATGCCACGTATGCAATTTGGCAGGATTTTGGCCAAATTAGCACTCAAGTGATCCATTTTGCTCCAATTTTGGCACTTAAGTGTACCTTTCGTAAGTTATGGCACTTAAATGTCCCCTTCTGCCAAGTTATGGCAATCCAGGGGTCCGCATCTCAATGGACTAGCTACTTGAGGGTAGACAAGCGATACATTGTAACTGATGTAATAGTCATATTTTTCACTATGTTCTCCTAAAATTCCAATGGTATGATCTCCTTCCTCATATCTCCATTTGAATGATTTATCAGTCACTCAACGGGCACGAAATGTCATGCCTTGAACCTTGAGTGCGCACACATCCCTCGGTGGTCCATAAGACTTGTGACATCCCAGAACGCGTCGCCGACCCATTCGTATTAATGCACATGCGAAAGCGTATAATAAATCCCTAGACAACACAAAAATGGGAAAGAAAAGTAGGATATAGATTTCACAAAACACTTTTTCATAGACAAACTAGTTTATAGACAATACTAGTCTATAAACAGAAGTCTACTCCAAAAAGAAGAGCCACCAAGCCATCTAAGCATAAGATTCCTCAACCGAGACCTTTAAGACCTCTGAGGGTGCTGGGTCTTCCTCGACACCATTAGGGGGATCAGTTACCCTCTCACCCGCCGCAGCGTTGATCGCAACGGCGAGGATGTCGAAACCCTGAAGAGGAACTTCCCGGATTCCATTGATCCCATGGCAAAACCATGCCCTAAATCAATGAGGTACCAATAGAGGTCAGCCCTCATCAACCATGATAATGGTCACAATGAGCTCATGGAGCCAAGGACTCCTAAGAACAGGGACATCAGTATTCTACTTTGTATACCCCCTCAGCTGACCAAAACGTACTAGAGGAACCGCCATCTATGGACCTGAAAAGTTAAGCCCACGACGGGGTTAGACAATGTCTCAACAAGTTCACCCCCCAAACCCCGACTAGGAAGGAAATACACCTAGAGGTAGTCTAACCACATATCACAGAAGACTCGCCTCGCCTTAGTTCCTTCCTACACGTCAATACAATTTATATCACATATGCATATAATAAATGCGCACACCAATTGAAACGTCTCACTCAATCTCAATCAATCACAGGGGTCCCGATTATAGGGTCAAATCGTTATGACACGTTCCATTCCATGCCACACAATTTTGTCCCATGATCTAGCTTGTCAATTTCAATCATCCACATGTTCCAATTGATTACGGCCCTCAGGGCACGGCCTACTCGACGTTCAGCGGTCTTCTGGTGTAACCAGGCATTGTCTTACCCCCATTGAGCACAGCATCGTTTACACTAGACAACAATCCCGAAGGAGCATCAGTCCGGAATCTACTGCGACTAGCATCCGTTGTCCAGGGGCATCCCATATAAGGGCAACGTCCAGCCGACGCATATCAAGGACGGGTTCTCTTAACCACCACACCATCATTCAATTCCAGCCAAGGACACCACGCATTGTACTCAAATGCCTCAATTAAGATGATGTGCTTGGCCTATTTTCTTCGTATTAAAAACACTCGGTAAAATAATCGTGTGTGGGTACACAGTCAAATCAAACCTTAAAAATTGATATCCTTCCTTTTAAAATCCTACTATTTGATATAGTATTTAAAATCATTTTCAGTGTCAAAACCCAACACCCGGTATTTTCTAATTAAATACCAAAATTTCATAATTTTGAAATAAATGCTCAAAATTAACAATCATTACTCAATTGCATAAACTAAGCACACCACTGCAATCAGCATAAAATTCCGGACATCGGCTATCCCGGTATAATAAATTGAAAAATAATTAAATAAATGCAATTTAATCCAATAAATACAAACCTAGGCTGGAAATGCTAATTTAACCATCTAAACGGACCTAGAAAATTAATGCACCTATCCATATAAATAGTACAGTCTATCTAGCCCTTAATCAATCTATTCTAACCACCTAACAATCATAATTAACTAACTAAATCACTAATTAAACTAAACTAACTACTTAAGCCATACTTAGCCTAATCTTATTACCTACTAAGCATAATTAACCTTCTAAGCAAGATTTAGCAAGTAAACTCACTGGTTTTGCAGGCCGATGAGTTCACCGCGATGACAATGCCAAAGCGGGCGACAAACAAGTTTGTGGCGACACCAAACGAGGCGTGGAAGAGACCTAAAATGGGTCATGAAGCTTTCAACCCTTGTTGAACTTCAGCCTCTGTCCAAGGCCAAAAGGAGTTGCTCTACTTGGCTATGGTTGTTGAAAGCGAACAAGGCGGGACCAGGCGGCTTGGACGGGCGGCAGTGGAGCTCAACAGCGACGGATGGTGGCTGGAATAGCTCCGGCAAACAGTGACAGCAGCCATGGGACGCGAGCAGGAGGCGGAACCGTCGGCCTGGACACGCAAGCTCGAGCGCTTACGGGCGTGCATATGGCGATGGCGGTGGCTCGGCTAGATGACAGCCGCTGCAGGGGGTGCTGCTGAGGAAGAAGAGAGCTCAGATGAAGGGGGACCCAAAATGCCTCTAAAGTCTCCTCAAAATATCCAAACACTCATCACTAATGCCCCACCATGCTCAACCATCATCCTCAGCCATTATCCACACCAAAGCTTCTCGAAGAAGTCTCCCAAGGTGGCTAAAATGTTGCTCCCCCCTTGGTCTACAAATTTTGTAACATTTCCCTCCAATTTTATTCAATTCCTCTCCAAATTAATCTAATTGATGCCCCAAAAATTTAGCCAAGGTTTCCACACTTAATTCCACATTTTTCCTTGCCAATTAGTCTAACATGAATGCCAAAAATGCAACAAAAAACGGTCCTCTAATTTTTCCAGTCCAAAATAGCCCAACTTTGAAATTTCGCCAAAAACTCGGGTTTGCAGAAAAATCTTCGGAGGATGAGTCGACATTTCTAAAATAAATCGTGACATGACAAAACTTTCAATTTTTGAAATCGGGTTCAATTTCATGGTTAATTTCAATCGGGCACGATTTTAGAGTGACCTAATCTATTGGGTAGCTTTTAGGAATTTTTAGTGCATCTAACCCGTGGTCGATTATTTTCGAGCCACATTGTACATTTTC
Organism: Eucalyptus cladocalyx; assembly: GCA_017140615.1. Classification (NCBI taxonomy): domain Eukaryota; kingdom Viridiplantae; phylum Streptophyta; class Magnoliopsida; order Myrtales; family Myrtaceae; genus Eucalyptus; species Eucalyptus cladocalyx. Next base: position 7,350,594 of record CM029519.1, read on the forward strand.
GACTCATTGGCAACTCTTAGCTGTTGTGAAAATCTCGATATTTCAAATACGGGCACAGGGTACAGAAATGACAAAAAAAATCAATTTAGCGTCATTCAATGAGAATTTTGCAATTAGGTGGAATCACCCACACTTTAATCACATGCCTGTGTCAAACTAACCTATCTCCGACTTTTGATCGATTTTGATGGTGCCGTATTGACCCTTGCAGATTAGCACGGTCAAACAATAAATTTCTGGTCGAATTCTCAAGTATATTGCATTTAGATTCCTTAATGGCTTCACCTAATAGACTAGTTATCTCATGAGTGATCAACTCAGAGAAAAAGACTATAGGCACGTCAATGAAAAGCCCAACTTATTCAATCAGAAACAGAATCAGAAAATTAGGATGTCACACGAAATTTCTTAGATGGCCTCGTTTTATATTTATCAAGACTTGCTTGACTAAAGTTACGCAAATTTCATGTGTCATTAGCAACCATAACATCATGTTGATAATGATGCCCCCTAGAGTAGTGCCTTTGTTGTTGAATCAATCACTTACATTTTGGACACAATTGAGGACCTTGAATCTCATCAGATTCTAAATCCAACAAATCAACTCTTCTTTTTTTTATGAGCACAACATTCTTTAGAATAAGTTGGCTCATTTGGAATTGGTCCTTTTCGAAATGGGGTTTTCGAGTGTGAATTGTACATCCTGCTAGAGATCCTTCAACTAGATTGGTAATGCTGGCACCTGGGACTATATGCTTCTTGTCTAATCACCTGTTTGCATCTTACACAAAATTTGAAGCCGGTGATGACTCAAGGTATGGCTCTCACCCTAGGTGATATCATTCCAGTCATGACAGGGAATGGGTCCACATCAACTTCCATGGGAGCATTGTTCTTGTCATCAGCAAACTTTATTTTCCCTTGCTTAATCGCATCTTGAATGTTCCTTTTGAAAACCACGCAATCGTTGGTATTATGGCACCAAGAATGATGCCACTTACACTAACTCTTTCCTACCAATTCTTCTTTAGCAGGCATGCTTTGCCCTTCAGTCAGTTTTATCTGGCTATTAGCCAGTAACAAATTGAATATCTGCTCAATCTCATTGGCATCAAAGGGGTAATAGACAAACTCGTTAGCTTTAGACATAAGGTTGGATTTTTCTTTTACTCTAGCCGGTTTTAATGCTTGACAAACATATGGATTGTCTATAATCATCTTAGCAACAGCCATTTCTGCTATGTCCACCTACTCTACATCTTCATCCGTTTCTACTAAATCAGCCCAATTAACATCTACTCGTCTTCCAAGCCTCTTGTCTTTTTCTTCAAGCAAATTCTCATGCTTGGTGGCTATGAAGGACAATTTAAACATATCGGAATAGGGCTAGCCTATCATTCTTTCTTGGATCTCGAACTTCAAACCGTTAAAAGCAAGATCCGTAAAAGTTTTCTTAGGTGGAACTAGGTATTTATTTCTAGCTTTCTTAAGCCTAGAAATAAATTGATCGACTGACTCATTATGTAGCTGTTTCATGGTTGATAAATCTGCTACTAATAGATTTGAGACGGCCCTTTGAATTTGGGTATGGAAAAGTCTTTACATTTGTTCTCATGAAATAACCAAGTTTGGTAGCAATGCAGTATACTAAGTAAATGCAATTTTTTTATAATGATAGAGGAAATAACCTTAACTTCCAATAATCTACATGTGCTGCATCTCCACACTGTGCCAAAAACCGATTAACATGCTCAAAAGTCGACTGATCATCTTCAACAGTAAATAGAGTAAACTCAAGCATTTTGAAACCTCTTGGGTATGTTATGATATCCATCCAATTTGGGTACGACTTTCTATAGATACTGGCCAAGCACGCAATGTCGTTAACGTGTCCTATTAACAATGGCTCAACTATTAGTTGATTTTGAGTTAGAGCCATATGAGGAAATCCTAAGACCTGTTGCATAGCATAATTGGGTTGCAACGCTAGATTTGGCTAAGGAGCTTGATGATATTGTTGTTGAAGCCCATAGAACTGCAGCTGAGGTTTGACTACAGGTGCTGGATTTATTTGTGGGTTGGGAATATTCGCCTAAGCAGGAATAAGAGGTTTTTGTAACTTTTGAGGTTGAACATTTGGAGGTACCTGGGTTTGGACATTAGAGACTTATTGTTAAGTATTAGGAGCCCCTAACTGAGGTACCTAGGGTTGAAGCTTTGGTGCTCCCAATGGCGGTAACGGGGGGCTGAATGTTCACTCGTTGCAATTGATCTTGCCCCCAAGCTAGAGTCATTACAATTTCAGGGACTTCCATTGTGACAGGGAATATATTTGTCTAAGGCATCAGAACGAGGCTTGGCTGAATTAAACCTATCCTTGAAGCATTCTCAAATAACGTATTTTGTTGAGCGCTAGTGGAACGAACACTATAGGACCGCTATCAATATTTGTAATGACATTTGCATTGGTAGACCCATCTGCTTGCACGGTTATGAGAACTTCTTCCCTTTGCAGGATTCTAGAAGGGGGCCAAGTCGACGCAACTTGCCGTGCATTATTTAAGGTTACTTGAGAGGATGATGATACAAGCACGTACCTGGTTGAAATAGGGACTTGTCCCGTTTGAGGCTTGGCCTAGGTAGTTGAGACTCCATGCTATTCTTGAGTACACTCATGATAAGTGTTAATGATTCAAGGCTTGACAATACCAGTCATTCATTTTACCATATAATTAGCAAACTCATTCTAAGTCTCTTCCAGCATTTGCCTCATAGTAGCAAGCATGATTGATGTAATGTTTTATCTTCTTTCTTCTACATGATGCCTTGAGGCATCAGCTCCTTCCTTTTGGACTTCATTTGCAGGTTCATTTTGAGGATGCTAGGCTAATGATGACTTAGCTCGTGCATTGTTCTTAGCCATCACTATTTTCTTGTTAGTGGCACTATTCAAATTGAGTCGACTTTGAGTCCATGGCATTGCACTCTCTCAACTCAACACAATTAGTCCCACTAGGCATGCTAAAAAGATATTTCACCGGTTTTAATTCCCGTAAAAATCTTTCACCATACATTGTGTTTTGGTTTTATTATAGGAGACTATGGTTTTGTGTTGAGTTTGGATAGAGAATGTCAAATGCAAAGGGGAAATTTTATTCTCAACTTGTATATACAACCACGACAAGTGACACTTTGATGATTCAAAGACTAACTGCCTTGGAGCACAAATTACACTAGAATCTAATCAATGATGTGATGTCGGCACTCGTAGCTAGGTAGTCTATGCTTTGAACTCAAACTATGCTGGAATTTGATCTATGACACAGCTTGTTTTAGGCGTAGAGTTGGAATCTAATCAACATAATACTCTTAGATAGGAAACACGACGTCGGAATTTAATCAATGATGCTAGGCTTGTGGAACAACACCAAAATTTAATCGACAATGCTGAGCCGGATAGAGATGCACGCTAAAATTTAATTGAGAACGGGAATCTGGAAATTACAGCTAAAAATGCGATAAAAGTAAAGATAAAGTAAAGATAGTTGTTGTGTTGTTCGGGGGGCTTCTTCGTTGGATAGACTATGGTATTTATAAGATGAACCGGTAACCATCAGCTGGTCTCCTTTCCTTGGACGCTACTCTTAACATTTTCCACTTTAAAAAAAAAAAAAAAAATCTCCTTAGTACCCTTATCTATAAACAATTGCTTCCTGACTTGTCGACGATGCCTGTACAACTTGTTTACCAAGTAAATAATTGCTCCCTTTTTTTATGCGCATTTCTTGTAGCAGTTGTTCTCGCTTGAGTTCTAGTGCTAATTTCACTTAACTGTCAAATCTAGTAATCTATCCCCACAGCCTAACATGTGGCAATCGGTTACCTAGCCATTGACTCTTGAATCTACTTCTAAAATTATGTCGAGGCTTAGCTTAAATAGCCTTCACGAAAGCCATTTGCCCTTGGCTTTACGAACAAAACGGGGTGTTTCATCTATTATTCCCTCATGGCCAGCACGTGACACCATGAGTAATTTTGGGTGTCAACAATGTCTGTCATCAATTGCTTCTAAGGAAATTCTAACAACCTTAGGCTGTCCTTTCATTCTCCATCGAAGTTAAAACTTAATATAATTAATAAATGAAGGACTCCAAACAACTTCAGGGTTGAAAACACATTGTGCGTGGTCATTGCCTGAACTCATATCGTGATTCTCTTAAGTTGAACCCTGAGGAGTTTAACATATTGTTAGACTAACATTTATAATCCTCTTGCAAGGTAATGCTAACGCTTCGCACAAGCCCTCTTGAGCCCTAACAACTGCAACTTAATTTATTGTTTAGTATTAATCCAATGAGACTAGAGTAGCCACTTGCTTATTCTAGTCCGGTCAAGAGCTGAGTTAGTTAGGGAAGTTGCCTTACTTCTATGAACAAGGGATTTACGATTCAGGGACTTAGTTGTACTAATTTGTCTCGATACCTGTTATCATTTCCTTTTCTCTTTTAATAAAAGTTGTTTCATGCAATATTACGATTTTTTTCCTAAACATGATAATCCACTTGTCCATGCATAATTACAAGTACAATAAAATGAAATAATAAATATATATAAAATGAAGACAAAGAAAATATATAATAAAAAAACTGTTGGGGCTAACAATGTAACATAGAAGGAAGTGAATAGGTTATTTTCAAATTTTAAACAAAATTTCTCACAGAAGATAATGAATAGCACTCTGACAATGATCAATGGCCAGTCAATGGTGATAGGTGCTAGCATTGCTAGCAAACGTATATAGCCAATATTGAACTAATGGTAACAATAATATGGAGATAGAGATGATTGCACAGGAATTTAAAGAGATTTAGCTTTATTCCCAAGCTTACGTTCTCTCTTCAAGGTAACAACCTCGACGTTGGCTGAATTCAACTAGTATCTTTCAAGCCAAGTTACAATTAGCATGTATTGTTCCTATCAAACAATAGATCACACTACTGACACACGAATACTATTCACTCTTGTACACTTGCTTTGAACACAATTATAAAGCAGCAAGAACTTTACATAGAGAACTTCTAGATGGAAATATGTACAATATTATTAGAGAGAAAATTATAATGAATAGCCTTAGTATTTCTCTATTTTTTATTTCTACCCTATTAAGCTTCTTTGATCCTCTTTATATAGACATCCCCAATCTATCCATTGGAAACTCTTTTGTGAAGCAAGGAGCCGATGGAAGTTGATTGAAGTAGTTACTGAGGTCAGAATTGCCCATATAATTCGTTCCAGCAGCAATAGCGATGTTCTCCTAAAATGGAGTCTGCTAGCGCACTTACATCCCCTGTTTCTCTTAAAAGCTACCAATTGTTCTCCGACACATTCCTAATTCTTCTGTCGTGGCTTTCTTAGCCTTGCATAAGCCTTTGGACAAACGGTCATCTTAACATGACACATTCACCAGCATCTCCAAGACTCAATATTTGCACAATCCAAGGCTCTTTATCACTCGATATCAATACGTGCACATAATTATCATTTTGTTGATGCCGTCCATGATTAAACCGTAAGGAATGACTTGCGATCAATCATCAAATGATTTTTCTGAGTATGTCTGCTTCCAAAAATCGATGTTGATGATAGATTCACCATGGTACCTCCCAGTCCTAATAAGTTTTATTCATATCTAATCTATTCTCCTCTTGTTGAGGTCTTTATCAATCTTCACTAAACTCTTGGAGATTGTTGAGTTTTTCCTAAGGTTACCACAACCATCTGATTTATCATGAAGATATTATTACCAAGAATAATTTTGGCATGATCAAAATTGCATAAGAACGTCTTCCAACGAACTCAAGTCTTATATGAAAAAGTTATCATAAGCCCTCGTGAGAGACCCTGCTATGTATAAACAGTAAACAAGCACTAAATTAAAAGAGAATCCTTCAACTTGCTTAACAAACTTTGTGATAAAACTAGTGAAAGCAGACTAACGTGATCCTATCATGAAATGCAAAAGATGTCCAAATGAATATGATGATTTAATCTATTATTCATCCATAATGATGCGTCTGAACCTGAATGATGCAATGAAATTAAAGAAACCCATAAAACCGATGAAAAAAACAACTAACTAGAGCTGGCAAAAGCGGTAATGTAACTGCACAAGTTCCTATCATGAGATGCACTGATTGATTGAGCTTTTTGGTACTTTACGAATTAGCGTTTGGATAGTAAAATTCAGCTATCCTATGAAACACACTAATCAATTTGCGAAACAACAAAATCAATTAACCAAACAGCCCCTGTTTTGAGCACGAGTCGCATCGCACCCCGGTTTTCATCGCTAACGTATAGCTGCAATGGTGGTGCGTTATATCTAGATACATGCAATCAATACTTTCAAGCATCAGAATCAACTTGAGGGCGAAGGAACCATCAACAACCAACTCAGCGAGGCTCGAGGAGACACAATAAAGGACTGCCCGCCCTCTGTACAGGCTCGAACGTGGTCTGCACAGTGGGCGATCAGTCCTTTAGTCGGCCGCGAGCAATGATCCCGAGTTGGCTCGTCGGCAATTACTAAATCCCTGCACCGAATATGGACAAGGAGTAGACGTATTCTAAAAGAAACATGGATTCGTATGTGGAGATTTGACGATAAGTTGTTAAAAAACTCATGGCAATAAATTAACCAATAGTAATCCGAGTTTTCATAGGCTGAACGGGGAAATTTGATCATGGTGGAGCTAAAATTTGCATGAAGTACACACTCTAACTGATATAGGTAATTCGAGCCGTGTAAAACAGAATAAATTACATGGACGATTGAAGCACGAGTCTATACATGAGATAGTCTGTGACGGGTACATACGACTTATCGAAGACCAATTGGGCCCGCACGGCATGAATCCTCATGAAGACGAGCGATGGATCACAACGTGGATCCCGAACCCTTGCACTGGTAACCAAAACTAATTGATAACCCATGGAGAAAAGCTGGTAAGCCACACAGGTGAAAGTTGGTAAATTCATATGAAGTCAATAAATTTATGGAGAAAGAAAATTAAAATTTGGCAAACCATAATAAAAGTTGATAAACTAAACAAAAAAAAAATCAAATAAACATTGGGAAATCATTCAATGGAGAGTTGATAACTTAAACCTATATGTGAATTACATCATAGAAAAGTTGGTAAGTCACCCAAATAAAAATTGAGCAACTCTTTAAGGCTTTAACATGAGGAGTGAACAAAGGTTGGTAAAACTAAAAAAAAAATGGTAATTTGTGAACAATATAATTATTGGTATGTTAAAAAAAGTGATGATAAGTTACCAAAGAGTTGTTGGAAACTGGTGATTTTTTTTTTAGCCATTAATTGTCAGAAAAACGCTCCATTATATGGCTTAGCTCGAGATAAACATCATTTAAGTAGTGATTAGGGCAATAAAAATCTATTGAAGGTCAAGCATAGGCCATGGTTAGATATTGACAAAGCTCGTCGCAACTGGCGTCAGTAATTACGGAGGCGGAAACTTAGCCTCGGGAGCGAGATAAAGGAAATTACATTACTTCATTATCGAGGCTTGGGATACAAAAACTTAACCAAAAATTTTCGTAGGCCATGTTCTACAAATGCAAAGAGATTTTGCATTGACGAGGGGCCCATAGATTCACGGCGGCTCCCGCCAGCCTACCGGTGGGTCCGTCGTTGGGCGGCTGAGAACAACGGGTGTGAGGGCGGCTTCCAGCTAGTCACAGGGGTCACAGTCCTTTCCGTGTCACGACCATAGAAAAGAGAATCAAATGGCAGCCCCACCGTGTACTTTTGTAATTGGCCGTTGTTTTTTACCAAGCAAGAAAAGCCTAATATAAAGAAAGAAAGGGCGGGTCCGTTTTTCCTTTACATTGTATAATATTGTTAATCATAACAATCAATAATCGATCCCACTTTTCAAAATTGGCAGTCATCTTCCATTTAGCACATGGGTGATCAAAGACTCCGTTTGACATAAGAACAGTGCTGAACTTCTTAAAAATGGTTACAAAATCGACAAACGAGGGGTGCCCCGACTATGGATGGCAAAGGAAATCCGCAATCTTCCATGGGATTGATTTTCCTCGCAAGTGGCATGTGGAATCAGTGCTTTGCAGCCGGTATTTCTCCTAATTAATGATCTATGAAGTGTCCTCTGGTCATTCTTTATACGACCGTGTTCTCTCTTTCCTTTTTTTTTTACCCTGGTCTAAAGTCTTTGTCGTATCTTTCTGAAATTGATCGCAAGTTGTTCAAGAACCAAAAGCCTAGGTGATTGGGGACCACCACGTAAACATATATGTACGTGTAACAATGTCAGAGCACCAAAAATCTGTGCTAACTCCCTGGTTCCAAGAGCATCTTGAAACTTCAGAGAGAATGGAACTTCACAGCTCAAATATCATTAGTTTCAAGACCAGGGAGCTTCAATCACTCCTAGTCTTGGTTCTCTCTCTAGCCATCGCCTTCACGGCTTCAGCATCGTCTCAGGGAATCGATTTCAGCTTCCGAACTTTCGACAATAATAATATTCGATTCCAAGGCGATGCGTCTGTTTCGAGCGGCCTCATCCAACTTACAAAGGCCTCTCAGAGCTCAGGGTGGGCTACGTACCACAAGCCGATGCGCCTTTGGGACAAGGCAACCGGAAACGTGGCGGATTTCACAACCAACTTCACCTTCATCATCAAATGCCGAGCAACTCCTTGGGACGCTACCTCGCTCTTGTAAGTCCATGCCGCAGCCCTTCGATCTCTTCTACTCCCTTTGTAGCTGTCGAGTTCGACACTTATCGCAACAACTATACTGGTGTTGTGGACCCGAATTGTTCACAAGTTGCACATGTTGGTATAGACTTGAGTAATCTCACTTCCGCGGCCTCTAGCTGCATCGATTGGTTCAAGGATAAAATCATGAGCGGTGGACGGATCAATGCTACGATTACGTACAATTCTAGCACGCAGAACTTGAGCATTGTCATGATCGATGTGGATGCCACGGGCACCAACATAAATTCCTCTGCTATCTACAATATAGTCAACATGACCAAGTATTTGCCGGAGTGGGTGAATTTTGGTTTCTCGGCTGCAACGGGTACGGATTATGAGCTGCATACTCTTGAGGCATGGGAATTCCGCTCTAATGTGCTAGTGGCTGGAAAAAAGAGCAAATTATGGTTATGGGCTACCTTAGGCTCAGGTTCTTTCATTTTGCTGGTTCTTGTTCTAGCCCTTGTTTGGTTTCGTCACTGTTCGAAGAGAAAAGGAACTTAAAAGAGCGGAGAAGAAGATGCTTTGGCAATCGATGAAGAATTCGAGCAAGTGCCAGGGCCCAAGAAATTCTCCCACAAGGACTTGGAGGTGGCAACCGATAATTTTGCAATTGAACGGTTGCTTGGAGAAGGGGGCTTTGGGAGAGTGTACGAAGGATACTTGACTACCATGAATGCCAAAGTCGCAATCAAGAAGATTAATCCGGGGTCAAGACGAGGGATAAAGGAGTATGCCACCGAAGTGAAGACCATAAGCCAACTCTGGCATAGAAATTTAGTCCAACTCATAGGGTGGTGTCATGAGAAAAAGGAACTCCTTCTTATCTATGAGTTCATGTCTAATGGTAGCTTGGATACTCATCTATTCAAAGAAAGAACCTTCTTGCCATGGGAGAAACGATACAAAATTGCGCAAGGCATAGCCTCAGCATTACTTTACCTCCATGAAGAATGGGAACAATGCATGTTGCATCATGATATAAAGTCCAGCAATATCATGCTCGATTCCGATTTTAGTGCTAAATTAGGGGACTTTGGTTTGGCTAGACTAGTTGACCATGCCAAAGGATTACAAACAACAATATTGGTTGGAACCATGGGCTATATGGCTCCTAATTGTGTTTACACAGGTAAGGCAAGTAAGGAATCAGATGTCTATAGCTTCGGAATTGTCCTATTAGAAATAGCTTGTGGAAGAAAAGCCATCGAGCCAAGGGCCAAGGAAAGCCAAGTCCTATTCGTGGATTGGGTTCGGGAGCTATATGGGATTGGGAGGGTCCTCGATGCAGAAGAGTCTAAACTCGGTACCAACTTCGATGAGAAGCAACTAGAGTGCTTGATGGTTGTAGGGCTGTGGTGCTCTCATCCGGACCACCCCACCCGTCCTTCCATAAGAGAAGCATTAAACGTTCTCGACTTTAATGCTCCGCTACCTAGTCTCCCATCAAAATTGTCAGTCCCTACATATATAGCACCTCTATCCTCATTCACCATGGCATCAATTGTTTCATCTCACACCGCCTCGACCAGCGGCACCGAAGTGTCCACATTTACTACCTCTTCCATACAATCTCCTCGTTCTGCTTCCACTACATTGCTCCCAAGTACAATATAAATTACTACTTTCGGTATATTTTTGAATAATCAATTTGAATTGTAAATTGTACTTCGAAATTTGATGTCGGATACTATCTGCTTTCATATAAATTTCATCATGTGTGTACCTTAGTATTAACTCTTCATGTTTATACTTCGATTTGATCTCCACGATTATCTGATGTAGTATGTAACTTCTTTGATGGCTTTGTATATATTATCAATTGCTAGTTAGAGAGTCCTAGCAAAATCTATCATTCTTCTAGTATCGTTTCATGCTTCACGGAAGTTAAAACTCAATATAATTAGTAGGTGAAAGCCTCAAACAAATTCAGGTTGAAAACATATTGTGCGCTCTCATTGCCTGAACTCATAAATTGAAACTGCTTTTAAATAAAACTTTTTAGTTGCTCTTAATTTAATTTTTTTTAATTTATATTTTCATTACACAAATTGAAAGATCTAGTATGCCCTAATTGCATTCGTAATGCAAGTTTTTAGGATCATTAGTATACTCAAAGTCGGATGAAGCTAAATGTATTTTTTTCTTTTGTTCGTAAAAAGGAGGTCGAAGTAGCCAAATTACCACTAATTTACGGCAAACAACACGGGAACCAATTATTATAAAGGATAATCCAGAATTTTGAGTCAATAGATGAAGAGAGAATCTAAGTAGCACCGACACTAACGCGACGACGTGATACAACATGACACGCCGATCGTCGTTTCTCAAAAAATAGAAAATTTCGACACGTTGGGATCGTTGTATATTAAATATATATTTTTATATATACATAATAAATTAACATTTTTATGATTATTTCAATCAAATTAATTTGAATCAAATTCATAAATAAATAAACCTTGAATGAATTTATACTAAAAACATTAATCCACTATTTATTAATATAATTAATTGTTTCAATTTAACAAATTCAATTTTATTTCAATAATTCATAAAACTAGGAGAAAAAACAAGCGATCCATATTCTGGACTCGTATGTTAGATATGTTGGAAGAGGAGAAAAAAAACTTAAGGGGTAAATTATGTATCAAGGATAATGGGAGTCATAAGAGAAGAGAATATTAGGTTTTTCTTCTTTCTCAATTTATTATTTTTATTATTGTGTTTTATTTTTTCACATATATATATATTTTGACATCTCATTTATTGAATTTTTAAAGTTGACTTTGATATTAGAATTACGTGTCGGAAACTCGTATGTCAGAATTCCAACTCGAGTATCGAAGAGTATCGGGAAAGTTGACTAGGTGTCGGATTTTCCGACAAGTGTTGACCTAGTGTCCGAGAGTGTCCGAGAGTGTAGGAGAGTATTGGACATGTGTTAAAGTGTCCGACATGACACGAAAGCTCTTGGAGAATATCAGTGCTTCATAGGAGAGAATACATGTACATAAAGTCAATTGGAACTTCATTAATAAACAATGGGACACTTTAACACCAACTGAGAACAGTAGTCGAAATTCAGGAATGGTGAGCAATAGAGTTGAATAAATAAAATCAGCTACTTGATAAAGTTTGATTAGCCCAACACTTTTGTCTTATTGTTCCAATCCAATGAACTCATCTCTTTGTATTATTGAATGTTACTATTATTTGCAATTTATCAATCCCCACTTGCCAAATACTCCCGATGTCCAACGCCATGTTCCACTAGACAAGATGATGCTCTATGGGACATATTCCACTTGCCAAATACTCCCAAATGGGTACTGAATCCAATTGTTTGGAACCTAGAACTTATCTTCTATAGGCTATTATAATCCCTATGGATGGCACGTTGAGTAGTGAGTACACAAGTTCTCCTCCTCTACGCTCTTGTAACTTTTTGTTTTTTGAATTTATCAAGCAAAAATTGTGACAATTCTAAATTACATGGACTATCGAAGCACGAGTCTATATCTGAGATAGTTTGCGACGGGTACATACGACTCAACAAAGACCAGTTGGGGCCGCACGGCATGAATCCTCATCAAGACGAGCGATGAATCACAAAGTGGATCCCAAACCCTTGCACTGGTAACCAAAACTAATTGATAACCCATGGAGAAAAGCTGGTAAGCCACACAGGTAAATGTTGGTAAATTCATATGAGAGTTAATAAATCTATGGAGCTTGTAGGAAAGAAAAATAAAATTTGGCAAACCATAATAAAAGTTGATAAACTTTAAAAGAAAATCAAATAAACATTAGGAAATCATTCAAATGAGTTGATAACTTAGACCTATATGTGAATTACATCAGAGAAAAGTTGGTAAGTCACCCAAAAAAAAATTGAGCAACTCTTTAAGGCTTTAACATGAGGAGCGAACAAAAGTTGGTAAAACTAAAAAAAAAAAAAAATGGTAATTGTCAACAATATAATTAATAGTATGTTAAAAAAAGTGATGATAAGTCACCAAAGAGTTGTTGGAAAAACTAGTGACCGGTGATTTTTTTTTTTTAGCCATTAATTGTTAGAAAAACGTGTTGGAGAAATCTTCATGTAGTGTTTTGAAGCGACAAAACATTTCCATCGATCTAGTCGAAGATTTGCGACTCGCTATTTAAAGTCTGAAGACCTCCGGACAGCCAGACTCAAGACTCAAAATCTATCCTCATTGACAGTTTCTAATCCGTTGAAGAAAGGCTATCCAAAACTGGATATTTCATTAAGGATGTAACCTTATCGACTGGAGAAGATCTCTTGGCTGGATATGACATAACGGAATCCTTTATTTGATCATGATTGATTCGGAGATTAAGGATCCGATGATTGGCGAAATATTCTTGGAAGGTTCTACTTATGGAAACCGAGATCCTGATTGTATGGGCAAACATGATTGATGGGCTATCGACATGTTCCTTTAATAGCTCGAATGATCTTCCTAATTGATTCCGTCCAACGGGTAGATTGGAGGAATTCCTTTGGTAAGTGCCAACGGGTATGATGGCATAAATGAGTATATAATGAAGATGTTTCAGTTGTTCGAGAGAGTGCACGATAGAAGAATTCCAAAGTCTGAAGCTCATTGTTCTTAGTCAATTCATTTGAGCGAAATCTTGTACGCAAAAGAGAGTCTATATTCGTGAGAAACCTTGAGGAAGTGTAGTAGAATATCTACACCTTTGTGGAATCAAGGAAAGCGTGTCTTTGTAACATCTCTTTTGTTTATAGTAAAATCCAGCCGATGGGCTGTCAGTGCGAAAGAGTGGACGTAGGCTTGGAATAAGCCGAACCATTATAAACCTTGTGTTCAATTTTCTCATCCCTACTCTCTGCTTTACTTTGATTATAATCTGTTTTGGAGATCTTCCTTTCAATCGTCTGCCTAGTATCGCTTTCGTATCTCGAGAAATTGTTTTTACACCTATTCACCCCCCTCTAGGTGTTTTTACTAGCTATCTCAATTGGTATCAGAGCATGTGTACTCACTTTGTTTGAAGTGTTTTATTTCAGAGTTAAAGATCCATGGCTAGTATGTTGGCTCCAGAGCTGGTAGAAGGGCAAAATAATACCAGACCGCCTTACTTTGATGGAAATGATTACAACATATGGAAAAACAAGATGAATGTGTTCCTAAGATCAAAGGATCCTCTGGAATGGGACGTTGTAGAAAAAAGGAATCATTCCTAAAGCTGCACTTTGTCTCGAGAGAGGAAAAGATCTTGTTGAGTCTAGTGAAATGACTCGGGAAGAGATAATCAAGAGACAAGCTCTTGATGCAAAAGCAATTTATTCTTTATATTGTGCTTTATCACCTACTGAATATAACAAAATATCTTCTTGTGTTACAGTTAAAGAAGTCTGGGATAGATTACATATTACCTATGAAGGAACCGATCGAGTGAAAGAGACTAGAATCAACATTCTCCTCGGTCGTTTTACAGAAATCGTTAATGGTCTTGAAAATTAAGGTCAACCAATTTCTGATCCCATGAAGGTAAACAAGCTTCTGCGTGGACTCTCCAAGGATTGAAATCACATAAAGACCTCAATAAGAGAGACACAAAGAATCATGCCACTATTTGTTGATGAGTTGGTTGGGACTCTTCAGTCTTATGAAGTGGAACGAATCAATGAAGATGATGATCCTAAAGGTAAGAAATCCATTGCATTAAAATCCAATAATGATTCGATGTTACAGATTCTGAAGACGATATGGATGATGAGGAGCTTGCTTTCATGATAAGAAGATTCAGAAAGCTGAACAGAAAAGGAAGAAAATTCAATCCAAAGAAACAAAGTTTTCAAAAGCAACAAACTAAGTCTGTTGAGGATGATGAATCAAACAAAGATGTAGTCTGCTTTGAATGTAAAAAAAAAGGGACACATCAGACCCAACTGTCCTCTTCTGAGGAAGAAGAAAGGAAAAGCTGAAAAGTATTGAAAGGCTCTTAAAGCAGAAACCTGGAGTGATACAGAGTGTGAAGAAAGTGATGATGATTATGCTAATATATGTCTGATGGCATAATCGAATTCAGATTCAAACTCCAAGGCAGACTCAGATTCAGACAGTGAATTTGAGGTAAGTAACTTCAAAATCCCTATTAAAATTTCTAAATACATTGATGAGTTGTGTTTTAGTCTTAAGACTTCTCTTAAAAGGATTTCCGAACCTAAAAAGGAAAACTCTGCAGTAAAATAACGGGAAAATGTTTTGAAAGAAAAGTTGAAATGTTTAGACATGAATGTTTCTATTCTTAAAGAAAGCGAAGATAATCTCTTGAAAGAAAATGCATTTTTAAAAAATGACTTATCAAATATTTCAAAAAGACCTTATTTCAATAAATCTGGTTTAGGAATGACAGCAGAAACCATTCTTTTAATTGATTTTTCAAAAGTGAAAGAAAGAATTAAGCAAAGACCCACAAGAGATGCTTACAAAAATCATTTTAAAATGATCTTTGTAAAACCAATAGGTCGCAATGCTCTCAGATGTTCAAAGTGCAATAGTGCAGATCATTTTGAAAAAGAATGTCCTTTGGTTTGGAAACATGTTAAGAAAGTATGGGCAAAAACCGCATATCATACTAACACCAATGGACCCAAGAAAATATGGGTACCAAAGAAAATTTGAGTTTCTTTTTTAAATGCAGGCCACTATCAAGAAAAAGGTAAAATGGTATCTGGATAGTGGATGCTCAAGACATATGACAGGAGATTCAAATTGCTTCATAAAGCTTGTTCAAGTAATTGGTGGAAAAGTCTCATTTGGAGAAAATAGCAAAGGAAGAATTGTGGGATTTAGAACTGTAAAGATTGGAAACCTCACAATAAGCAATGTTTCTTTAGTTGAAGGACTCAACTACAATCTGCTCAGTATCAGTCAGCTGTGTGATATCGGTTTCAAGATCAACTTTCAAGAGGGAATATGTTCAGGAACTAGTAAAGATTCTAATCAATCATTCATGGGTCGAAGACATGGAAATATCTACCTCTTGGATGTGAAACCAGATGAATCGCAATGTCTAATCTTAATCCAAGACGAAGCGAACTTATGGCACAGAAAGCTTAGGCACATCAATATGAAGCAGATAGCCAAAATTTCAGCAAAGAAGCTTGTTCGTGGTTTACCTAATCTATCATACCAAAAGCCTGATCTATGTACACCATGCATATTGGGAAAACAGAACTTAGAGCATTGGAGTTTGAAGAAAAGTCAGATGAAGGCATCTTTCTTGGATATTCAACCACAAGCAAAGTGTACAGAGTTTACAACAAGAAGACTCAATCTGTGGAGGAATCAATGAATGTCAAATTCCAAGATTCTATGCAAAATGAATCTACTCAGACTCATCTTGAAGAGCCTGAACCTGCTTCAGACTCTACCAAGTCTAAATCGCAAGAAGCAGCTCAGACTCTGAAAGACCAGCAACAAATGATTGTTGAAGATTCAAATGAAGGAAGTGATCATCAACCTGAAAATTTAACCGAAGAATCGGAAGCATAAGTCCGGTCATCCCAAAGATCTCATTATTGGCAACATTAATGAAGGAATTCGCACAAGATCCAAAAGGCACGAAGAGTCTAGTGCTGTGGCTCTTATTTCTGAAATAGAACCTAAAAGCATAGAAGAAGCTTTATCTTATGAAAGCTGGATTGAAGCTATACAAGAAGAACTCAAACAATTCAGTATTAATGATGTCTGGGAGTTGACTCCTAAACCAAAAGGTAAATCTATTATTGGAGCTAAATGGGTTTTCAGGAACAAGATGAACGAAAAATGAAAAGTCGTAAGAAACAAAGCAAGACTTGTGGCCAAGGGATATACGCAAGAAGAAGGGATAGACTATGACGAGACTTACGCACCAGTAGTAAGGTTAGAAGCAATTCGATTATTACTTGCTTTTGCTTGTTATAAGAATTTCAGGTTATTCCAAATGGACGTCAAAAGTGCTTTCCTGAATGGATTTATCCATGAGGAAGTCTATGTGGAACAACCACCTGGGTTTGAAGACCCAAGGAAGCCAGACTCAGTATTCAGACTGAAAAAGGCCTTGTATGGTTTAAAGCAAGCACCTCGAGCTTGGTACGACAAGCTAAGTAAGTTCTTGATTCAAAACGGCTTTATAAAAGGTAAAGTAGACACTACTCTGTTCAAATATATATCGATGATATTATTTTTGGATCCCCTAATGAAAGTCTGTGCAAGAAATTCTCTAAGACTATGCAGGATGAATTTGAAATGAGCATGATGGGTGAGTTAACCTTCTTTCTCAGGTTTCAAGTGAAACAACTGAAGGAATGAACTTTTATTCATCAAGAAAAATATGCTAATGATCTTGTCAAAAAGTTTGGACTGGACAATTCCAAAAAGGCTGATATACCAATGTTAAGTTCCTTGAAGATAGACAAAGATGAAGAAGGAAAGAAAGTCGACCGAAAGCTATACAGGAGTATCATTGGCTCACTTCTTTATCTTACTGCTTCTAGACCTGACATTTTGTTTAGTGTTTGCATTTGTGCTAGATTTCAAGCAGACCCTAAAGAATCTCATTTAAGTGCTGCAAAGCGTATTATCAAATGCATTGCTTCAACTTCAAGTCTTGGTCTTTGGTACCCTAAAAGGGGAGACTTTACTCTTCTTGGATACTCAGACGCAGATCTAGCCGGATGCAGAGTTGATAGAAAGAGCACCTCGGGTACCGTCAGTTACTTAGAAACAGGACAGTGTCTTGATTTTCAAGGAAGCAAAATACAGTAGCTCTTTCTACAGCAGAAGCAGAGTATGTAGCTCTCGGAAGTTGTTGTTCACAAATTCTGTGGGTAAAACAACAGCTAAGAGACTTTGGAATTGAAGATTCATGCACGGAGATTAACTGTGACAACACCAGCGTAATCAATCTCACCAAAAATCCAATTCTTCACTCAAGAGCAAAGCATATAGAGATTCGACATCACTTCATTAGAGATCATGTTCAAAATGGAGAAATTTCGATTAAGTTTGTTGACTCAAAGAACCAACTAGCGGAGGATATATTCACAAAACCTTTGGAGAAAAATCAATTTGAAATCATCCGCTCCAGACTCAACATTTTGAGGTTTGAAGAAGTTAAAGTCTAGAGACTCTCAGACTCAGACAAACAAGACTTTGACTGTAAGTTATTCTCTCTCTCGAATCTCATCTTGAAAAGGTACGATCATCAACCGTGTTTGATTATTGCTTTCTTTAATTGACGTGATTATTGCAACATTTCCTTTTCGAAAAAGAAGTTATTTTTTAAATGACTATCATCTAATTTTTCAAAAAAAGGCAGTTATTTTTTTTTTTAAATGCATCTTTTTACTTTCTTTTATGACGTTTCGTATGCCTCTCTTTTTAACTGTTTATGCATTGTTGTTTCTTCTTCACTTTACTCTCCAAAAATCCTAAGAAAACACCGATCTTCCATCTCTGTTTTCTTCTCTTGTTTAATCTTCGAAAAAGTTGTCATCTTTCTTGGGAAAGTCAAGTTTGGAATCTTTCAAAGACCGTGAAAGATGTCGTCTCAAAGGAAGTCTTCGAGGATTGCAAGCGGGGAACCGCAAATGCATGAGGGCCTACGCACTTCGATCTCACCGAGGAAGAAGAGTCTCCCGATCAACAACGAGCCCACAACATTCTCGCAGCGTCATTTTCCTCCATCTAGTCCACATGACGATGCTCATCGAGAAAATGAAGAAATCATCGAAGGCGCAGATCCTGTAAGAATTCAAAAGCCCTCTTTTATTTACAAGCTTTATCGTGCTTTGAAAAGAGGAGGAACTCCATTGAACTACACCGATGAGTTTCTTAAGGACAAAGGGTATGGAAATTAGTACATCTTTTTACGAAATATGGAGCGTTTGGGAATTGCCCCTACGAGATTGGCAGAAGAAACCCTTGCTAATATTCCAAGTGATCCGCGTGTTGGAGGGATGAATCAGTCAAATGGGAATGATGATGATAAGTTGTACAGTTAGTTTCAACCGAGAATGGATGTTGCAGCAAAAATTCGGGGAAAAAGGACAAATTTGTTTCGATCAGAGGAACAAAAGCGTTTATACTCTAAGTTGTTGAAGCGTGGGGTGATAAACCCTAGATGTGTGGATTTTGATTTCCTCGATGCTGTGAATGTTAATTTGAGGGAAAAATTCAATTTTCTTCAACTTGAACAGTTCTGTTCTGACTCTACAGAAGCCTATGCTGAACTCACTGCTTATTGATGTAGCTAGTATAAGCACCTAAAGGGGGGTGAATAGGTGTAAAAACAATTTCTCGAGATACCACAGCAATACTAAGCAGACGATAGAAAAGAAGTACTCTTTTGCTTTTCCAAAATGAATTACGATCAAGGTAAAGTAAAGAGTAGGGAAGAGAAGATTAAACACAAGGTTTATAGTGATTCGGCTTATCCTAAGCCTACGTCCACTCTTCCGCACTGACAGCCTATCAGCTGGATTCCACTATGAACAAAAGATATGATATAGCACAGTTCTTCCTTGATTCCACAGTGTGGATGTTCTATCACACTTCCTCAAGGTTTCTCACAAGTATAAACTCTGTTTTGCGTACAAGTTTTTCGCTCAAATGAATTGACTAAACAACAAGAAGCTTCAGACTTTGGAATTCTTCTATCGCGCACACTCTGAACAGCTTAGAACGTCTTCCTTATATACTCCTTTACGCCATCATACCCGTTGGCACTTACCAAAGGAATTCCTCCAATCTACCCATTGGACGGAATCAATTAGGAAGATCATTCGAGCTATTAAAGGAACATGTCGATAGCCCATCAATCTTGTTCGCCCATACAATCAAGATCTCGGTTTCCATAAGTAGAACCTTCCACGAATATTTCGCCATTCATCGGATCCTTGATCATCGAATCAATCTCGATCAATTAAAGGGATTCCGATATGTCATATCCAGCCAAGAGATCTTCTCCAGTCGATAAGGTCATATTCTTAATAAAACATCCAGTTCTGGATAGCCTTTCTTCAACGGATTAGAACGATCAATGAGGATAGACTTTGAATTATGAGTCTGGCTGTCCGGAGGTCTTCAGACTTTAAACAGCAGAGTCTGCAAACCTTCAGACTAGACTGATGGAAACGTTTTGTTAGCTTCAAAACATTTCAAGAAGATTTCTCCAACAATCTCCCCATTTTTGATGATGACAAAACTTTCATGCAGATTTAGTTAACTTTGACCTGCAAAACATTTCTTAAACAAATATACATATCTTTATAAAGATAAATGACTAAATGAATAACACTAGAATCTGCAACCATAGAAAGTAGGTTAGTCTTGAATATGATAAAGCCATCCATATCCATAAGATATCAATAGCAGTCAAATCCAAATTCACATCCAGACACAAAATTAAAGTCAAACATCAATCCAAATCAAACAAACCAAACGATTAAAAATTCAAAGTTTGATTCAAATCTTTCTCCCCCTTTTTGTCAGCATTAAAAAGGTTGAGAAGAAAATGGAATAAAGTTAAGATTGCTTAGGAACGCGGACAAGCTGGAAATCTCCCATAGACTGAACGATGCCTTCCAGCTTTTTCAAGTCTTCCTTCAGTTGTGCAATCTCCTTACCCTTAGCATTAGCTTGAATCTGAACAGAGAGGGCTTGGATCTGATCTTTCAATGAAACTGAAGAAACTTGACTTGCATTCTGCAAGCTTTGAACCTCGCATCCCATAGCATAGATTTGACCTTGCATTTCCAAGAGAATATCTATAATTCTGCGAAAATCTGCTAAGTCGTCGGTTCGCATCGGCTTCAAAGACGATCTGCAGATGATGGCATATCAGAATAATCGCGCAGATTTGGCGATGAAGCATCATGTTCTTCTTCAGGAAAATGAGAGGCATGAATGGCTTCTGGGTCGGCTGGAGAGCGGCTGACTCCCTCATTATCTCCCCCTGTTTCTGTGCCTTCAGGTGGAGAAGAGTGTTTTTCAGGCTCTCCTTCCTCTTGATTCATTCTCTCTTCTTCTTCTTCTCGCTTCTTTTCGCCAAGTGCTCTTTCTTCTTCTTCTTTTTCATCCCTTGCCTCCTCAGCATCCTTTTCTTCTTCTTCTCTTTCCTCTGCTTCCTTCTCCTCTGCTTCTTTCTCTCCTCTTTCTTTCTCCTCTCTTTCTCGAGTCCTCTGTTCTGGAGCAGAACGGCTCAAATGTTTCAATGCCATTGCAGAGATGGTGATGTCTTCCTCATCATCTTCATCTTCAACGATGAGAACTCTTCTTTTCTTGGATGGAGCAACCATGGGCTCCTTTCCTTTTCTTTTTGATGCAGAAGAGATTTGATGAGATTTTACAGGAGTCTTCTCCTTAAATTTCTCCAACGCCTTGCTTAGCTCCTTCAGACGCATCTTGATCACCATTTTCAGTCCTACCACCATATGATCACACAATCGAGCACAAAGAATTTGTGGAGGCTGAATGTTCAGATGTCTGAATAACTTCGTCACAAGACTTGGATAAGGAAGTTGACCTTTGTCTTTTACCACTGCTCTATACATGTGGAACATAACAGTGTGAGGAAGAGAAAACTTTTTCCCAGTGAGAATGGCATACATTAGCTTTGCCTCTGAACTTGAAACATCAGTCTTGGAAGTTGATTTCGGTCTGAGGCAATTGATCACAATCTTGTGAAGCAGAATGTTGAATGCACTCATCCTTAGGTAGGAAATCTTTTCCTCTATTCTCCTGTCCTTCACAAGTTCCAGTGTAGCACGAGCAATAGAAACTTTGATCGGTTGATATCTTCCTCTCTCAACTCCTAACACATCTACCAGCATATCCATATCCACTACAAAGTCTTGATCTTTGACGCTAAAAGAGAATCTATTCGCATCCAGGAAACTGAGATTCGAATAGAAATAAGTAGTTAATTCAGCATAGGCCTCTGTGGTGTCAGTGCATAACTTTTCAAGTTGAAGATAACCGAACTTTTCCCTCAAGTTCACATTCACAACATCCAGAAAATCAAAATCCACACTCCTAGGGTTTATCACCCCACGCTTCAGCAATTTTGAGTATAGATCTTTCTGTTCTTTCGATCTAAACATCTCTCCTCTTTTTCCTCGATTTTCCACCGCAATACCCATCCTCAGTTGAAATTGGTTGTACAGTTTGTCATCATCATTCCCATCTACAGGATTAACTCCCCAATCACGAGGATCACTTGGGATATTCGCAAGGGTTTCTTCTGCCACCCCTTTACGAGCAATTCCCAAACTTTCCATTTTTCGCAAAAAGATATATTCGTTCCCATATCCTTTGTCTTTAAGAAAATCATCGACATAGTTCAAAGGAGTACGAGTCCCCTTTAAAGCACCATACAGCTTATAAATAAAAGCGGGCTTTTGAGCTCTTACAGGATCTGTGTCTTTAATGATATCTTCTTCTTGTTGATGTCCAACATTTTAAGGACTAGATGGTGGAGAATGACGCTGCCGAGAATGTTGTGGGCTCTCTCGCTGATCCGGAGACACTTCTTCTTTGGTGAGATCGAAGTGCGTAGGCCCCTCACTCATTCGCCGTGGTCCCCTGCTTGCAATCCTCGAAGACTTTCTTGAAGACGACATCTTTCTCACTCTTTGAAAGATTCCTTGCTTGACTTTCCCAAGTAAAAATGACAACTTTTTCGAAGATTAGGCAAGAGAAGAAAACAGGAATGGAGGATCAATGCTTTCTAGGGTTTTTGAGAGTAAAGTGAAGAGGAATCAACAGTGCACGATCGGTTAAAAAGAGAGGTATACGAATCGTCACAAAGGAAAATAAAAAGATGCCTTTTCAAAATAACTGTCATTTTTCCACGAAAATAGTCATTTCAAAAAATAACTTCTTTTTTGAAAAGGAAATGTTGCAATAATTACATCGATTAAATATAGCAATAATTAATCACAGTTTGATGATCGTACCTTTTCAAGATAAGATTCGGGAGAGAGACTAACTTACAGTCAAGGTCTTGTTTGCCTAAGTCTGAGAGTCTCTAGACTTTAACTTCTTCAAATTTCAAAATGTTGAGTCTGGAGCAAATAATTTCAAATTGATTTTTCTCCAAAGGCTTTGTGAATATATCCGCCGTTGATTCTTTGTATCAACATCGAATCGAAACTTCTCCATTTTGAACATGATCTCTAATGAAGTGATGTCGAATCTCTATATGCTTTGCTCTTGAGTGAAGAATTAGATTTTTGGTAAAATTGATTGTACTGGTGTTGTCGCAGTTAATCTTCGTGAATGAATCTTCAATTCCAAAGTCTCTTTGCTGTTGTTTTATCCACAGAATTTGTGAACAGCAGCTTCCAAGAGCAACATACTCCGCTTCTGTTGTAGAGAGAGTTACTGTACTCTACTTTCTTGAAAACCAAGATACTGTCCTGCCTCCAAGTAGTTGACAGGTACCCGAGGTGCTCTTTCTATCAACTCTGCAACCGGCTAGATCTGCGTCTGAGTATCCAAGAAGAGTAAAGTCTCCTCTTTTAGGATACCATAGGCCGATGCTTGAAGTTGAAGCAATGTATTTAATAATACGCTTTGTAGCATTTAAATGAGATTCTTTAGGGTCTGCTTGAAATCTGGCACAAATGCAAACACTAAACAAAATGTCAGGTCTAGAAGCAGTAAGATAAAGAAGTGAGCCAATGATACTCCTATATAGCTTCTGGTCGACTTTCTTTCCTTCTTCATCTTTGTCTATCTTCAAGGAACTTGACATTGGTATTTCAGCCTTCTTGCAATTGTTCAAACCAAACTTTTTGACGAGATCATTAGCATATTTTTCTTGATGAATAAAAGTTCCTTCCTTCAGTCGTTTCACTTGAAACCCGAGAAAGAAGGTTAACTCACCCATCATGCTCATTTCAAATTCATCCTGCATAGTCTTAGAGAATTTCTTGCCTGAGACTTTCATTAGGAGATCCGAATATAATATCATCAACATATATTTGAACTAGCACAAAACTTTTGCTTTCTTTTTTAATAAACAAAGTAGTGTCTACTTTACCTTTCACAAAACCTTTTTGAATTAAAAACTTACTCAGCATGTCGTACCAAGCTCGAGGTGCTTGCTTTAAGCCATATAAGGCCTTTTTGAGTCCGAATCCGAGATCGGGTTTCCTTGGGTCTTCAAACCCAGGTGGTTGTTCCACATAGACTTCCTCATGGATGAATCCATTTAGGAAGGCACTTTTGACATCCATTTGAAATAACTTGAAATTTTTAAGACAAGCAAATGCAAGTAATAAACGAATTGCTTCTAACCTTGCTACTAGTGCGTAAGTCTCGTTATAGTCTATCCCTTCTTCTTGCGTGTATCCCTTGGCCACGAGTCTTGCTTTGTTTCTCACGACCTTTCCTTTTTTGTCCATCTTGTTTCTGAAAACCCATTTAGCTCCAATAACGATTTACCTTTCGGTTTTGGAGTCAATTCAGACATCATTGATACCGAATTGCACGAGTTCTTCTTACATGGCTTCAATCCAGCTTTCATCAGATAAAGCTTCTTCTATGCTTTTGGGTTCTATTTCAAAAATAAGAGCCACAGCACTAAACTCTTCGCACTTTTTGGATCTTATGCGAATTCCTTCATTAATGTCGCCAATGATAAGATCTTTGGGATGATTTGGACTTATGCTTCCGATTTTTGGTTAATTTGTCGAATGATGATCACTTCCTTCACTTAAATCTTCAACGAGTTACTTCTTCTTTGGTCCTTCAAAGTCGAATTTTGCTTCTTGAGATTTACACTTTGTAGACTCTGAAGCAGGTTTTGGATCTTCAATATGAGTCTGAATAGATTCATTTTGTATAGAATCCTGGAATTTGACATTCATTGATTCTTCCACAGTTTGAGTCTTTTTGTTGTAGACTCTGTACAATTTGCTTGTGGTTGAGTATCCAAGGAAGATGCCTTCATCTGACTTTTCTTCAAACTTACCAACTCGATCATTTGCATTTTTCAGTATAAAACATTTGCATCCAAACACATGAAAATATGAAACAATAGGCTTCTTTTCTTTGAATAATTCATAGGGGGTTTTTTCTAGAATAGGCCTTAGAAAAACTCTATTGATAATATAGCATGCTGTAAAAAGCGCTTGACCCAAAAACGTGAGGAGATGTTACTTTCAATTAGAAGAGTTCTAGCCATTTCTTGAAGCGATCTATTCTTTCTTTCCACAACTCCATTTTGTTCTCGGGAGTATATGGAGAGGAGAACAAATGTTGAAAACCAGATTCATCACAAAACCTTGTAAAATCTTGATTTTCAAGTTCACCTCCATGATCTGTTCTTATACTTGAAATAACATATCATTTTTCGTTTTGAACCTTTTTAGCAAATTTTTCAAAGTAAGAGAAAGTTTCAGACTTACTTGCCAGGAAATACACCCAAGTAAATCGTGAGTAGTCATCCACGATTACTAGGCAATATTTCTTACCTCCAATGCTACGTGTTCTGGTTGGTCCAAAGAGATCCATATGAAAGTTTGTAGTACACGGTTAGTGGAAACTTGATTTATTGGTTTAAAGGAATTTCTTACCTGTTTTCCCAATGTGCATGGTGTACATAGGTCAGACTTTTGATATGATAAATTGGGCAGACCACAAACAAGCTTCTTTGATGAAATTTTGGCTATTTGCTTCATATTGTGTGCCCAAGCTTTCTGTGCCATAAGCTTGCTTCGTCTTGGATTGAAATTAAACATTGCGATTCATCGGTTTCACATCCAAGAGGTAGATATTTCCATGTCTTCGTCCCATAAATGACTGAGTAGAGTCTTTTTTGGTTCTGAACATATACCCTCTTGAAAGTAGATTTTGAAACCGGTATCACATAGCCGATCGACCGAGCAGATTGTAGTTGAGTCATTCAACTAAAGAAACATTGCTTATTATGAGGTTTTCAATCTTCAAAGTTCCAAATCCCACAATTTTTCCTTTGATGTTTCCTCCAAATGAGACTTTTCCACCATTTACTTGAACAAGTTTTATGAAGCAATTTGAATCTCCTATCATGTGTCTTGAGCATCCACTATCCAGATACCATTTTACCTTTTTCTTGATAGTGACCTGCATTTAAAAAAGAAACTCAAACTTTCTTTGGTACCCATCTTTTCTTGGGTCCATTCGTGTTAGTATGATATATGGTTTTTGCCCATACTTTATTGACAGGTTTCCAAACCATAGGACATTCTTTTTCAAAATGATCTGCACTATTGCACTTTGAATATCTGAGAGCATTGCGACCTACTGATTTTACAAAGGTCCTTTTAAAATGATTTTTATAAGCATCTCTTGCGGGTCTTTGTTTGATTCTTTCCTTCACTTTAGGAAAATCAATTAAAGGAATGGTTTCAGTCATTCCCAAACCAGATTTATTGAAATAAGGTCTTTGAACATAAAGTATTTTTTCTAGTTTCTCAGATCCTATCGAAAAAATTTTAGAAATATTTGAGATATCATTTTTCAATAATGCATTTTCTTTTGAAAGATTATCTTCACTTTCTCTAAGAGAAGAAACATTCATATCTAAACATTTCACATTTTCTTTCAAAACATTTTCTTGTTGTTTTAAGGCAAAATTTTCCTTTACGAGTTCGGAAATCCTTTTAAGAGAAGTCTTAAGACTAAAACACAACTCATCAATGTATTTAGAAACTTTAATAGGGATTTTGAAGTTACTTACCTCAAATTCATTGTCAGATAAAGTAAATCTCGGAGTTTGAATATGAATCCGATTGTGCCATCAGACATATGTTGGCATAATCATCATCACTTTCTTCACATTCTCGTATCACTCTGGGTTTCTGCTTTAAGAGCCTTTCGATACTTTTCAGCTTTTCCTTTCTTCTTCCTAAGAAGAGGACAGGTTAGGTACGATGTGTCCCTTTTTCTTACATTCAAAGCAGACTACATCTTTGTTTGATTCGTCATCCTCAACAAACTTAGTCTGTTGCTTTTGAAAACTTTGTTTCCTTGGATTGAATCTTCTTCGTTTTTTGTTCAGCTTTCTGAATCTTCTTATCATGAGAGCAAGCTCCTCATCGTCCATATCGTCTTCAGAATCTATAACATTAGAATCATCATTGGATTTTAATACAATGGATTTCTTACCTTTAGGGTCTTCATCTTCATTGATTCGTTCCACTTCATAAGACTGAAGAGTTCCAACCAATTCATCAACAGATAGAGGCATGATTCTTTAGGTTTCTCTTATTAAGGTCTTTATGTGATTTCAATCCTTGGAGAGTCCACGCAGTAGCTTGTTTACCTTCATGGGATCAGAAATTGGTTGACCTTGATTTTCAAGACCATTCACGATATCTGTAAAACAACTAAACATGTCAGTTATAGATTCTCCTTATTTCATTCTGAAGGCTTCGTATTGACCGAGGAGAATGTTGATTCTGGTCTCCTTCACTCGATCGGTTCCTTCATAGATAATATGTAATCTATCCTAGACTTCTTTAGCTGTAACACAAGAAGATATTCTGTTATATTCAGTAGGTGATAAAGCACAATATAAAGAATAAATTGCTTTTGCATCAAGAGCTTGTCTCTTGATTATCTCTTCCTGAGTCATTTGGCTAGACTCCACAGTATCTTTTCCTCTTTCTGAGACAAGTGCAGCTTTAGGAGTGATTCCTTTTTCTACAACATCCCATTCCAGAGGATCCTTTGATCTTAGAAACGCCTTCATTTTTTTCTTCCATATGTTGTAATCATTTCCATCAAAGTAAGGTGGTCTGGTATTGCTTTGCCCTTCTACCAGCCCTGGAGCCAACATACTAGCCATGGATCTTTAACTCTGAAGTAAAACACTTCAAACAAAGTGAGTACACAGGCTCTGATACCAATTGATGTAGCTAGTATAAGCACCTAGAGGGGGGTGAATAGGTGTAAAAATAATTTCTCGAGATACCACAACAATACTAAGCAGACGATAGAAAGGAAGTACTCATTTGCTTTTCCAAAATGAATTACGATCAAGGTAAAGTAAAGAGTAGGGAAGAGAAGATTAAGCACAAGGTTTATAGTGGTTCGACTTATCCCAAGCCTACGTCCACTCTTTAACTGACAGCCTATCGGCCGGATTCCACTATGAACAAAAGAGATGATACAAAGACAGTTCTTCCTTGATTCCACGGTGTGGATGTTCTATCACACTTCCTCAAGGTTTCTCACAAGTATAAACTCTCTTTTGCGTACAAGTTTTTTACTCAAATGAATTGACTAAACAACAAGAAGCTTCAAACTTTGGAATTCTTCTATCGTGCACACTCTGAACAGCTTAGAATGTCTTCCTTATATACTCCTTTACGCCATCATACCTGTTGGCACTTACCAAAGGAATTCCTCCAATCTACCCGTTGGACGGAATCAATTAGGAAGATCATTCGAGCTATTAAATGAACATATCGATAGCCCATCAATCATATTCGCCCATACAATCAGGATCTCGGTTTCCATAAGTAGAACCTTCCACTAATATTTCGTCAATCATCGGATCCTTGATCATCGAATCAATCTCGATCAATTAAAGGGATTTCGATATGTCATATCCAGCCAAGAGATCTTCTCTAGTCGATAAGGTCATATCCTTAATAAAACATCCAGTTCTGGATAGCCTTTCTTCAACGGATTAGAACGGTCAATGAGGATAGACTTTGAATTATGAGTCTCGGCTGTCAGGAGGTCTTCGGACTTTAAAAGCAGAGTCTGCAAACCTTCGAGACTAGATCGATGGAAACGTTTTGTCAGCTTCAAAACATTTCAAGAAGATTTCTCCAACACTTATTTCTATTCGAATCTTAGTTTCTTGGATGCGAATAGATTCTCTTTTAGTGTCCGAGATCAGGACTATGTAGTGGATGTAGATATGTTGGCTGATGTCATTGGGTTTGAAAGAGGAAGATATCAACCGATCAATGTCTCAATTGCTCGTGCTACATTAGAACTTGTTAAGGATAGAAGAACAGAGGAAAAGATTTCCTACTTGAGGATGAGTGCGTTTAACATTCTGCTTCACAAAATTGTCATTAATTGCCTGAGACCGAAATCTACTTCAAAGACCGATGTTTCAAGTTCGAGGCAAAGCGATGTATGCCATCATCATCGGGAAAAAGTTTTCTCTTCCTCACACTATTATGTTCCACATGTATAGAGCGGTGGTGAAGGACAGAGGTCAACTTCCTTATCCAGGTCTTGTGACGAAGTTATTCGACATCCGAATATTCAGCCTCCACAAATTCTACGTACTCGATCTTGTGATCATATGGTGGTAGGACTGAAAATGGTGACTAAAATGCGTACGAAGGAACTAAGCAAGGCGTTGGAGAAATTCAAGGAAAAGACTCATTGTAAAACTCATCAAATCTCTTACGCAACAAAAGAAAAGGGAAGGAGCCCATGGTTGCTCCATCCAAGAAAAGAAGAGCTCTCATCGTTGAGGATGAAGATGAAGAGGAAAACATCACCATTTCTGCAATGGCATTGAAGAATCTGAGTCGTTCTGTTCCAGAGAAAGACTCATAACAGAGGACTAAAGAAAGAGAAGAGAAAGAAGTAGAGGAGAAAGAAACAGAGGAGAGAGAAGCTGAACAAAGAGATGCTGAGAAGGAAAGAAATGAAAAAGAAGAAGAGGAAGAAACAAGAAATCAAGAGGAAGGAGAGCATGAACACTCTTCTCCACCTGGAGGCATTGAAACAGGGAGAGATTGTGAGAAAAAAGGACTGTCCTCATATCTTGCTACCAGTAGGGGAGTCAGTCGCTCTCTAGCGGTTCTAAAGGACATTTATGCCTCTCAATTTCTGAGGAAGGACATGATGTTTCTTCGCCAAATCTGTGTGATTATGCTGATTTGCCATCGTTTGCCTTTACTCCATCTGACCGTGCAGAAGCTAGTACGCAGAACGATAATTCAATAGATTTTCGCAGAATTCTGGATGTTCTCTTAGAAATGCGAGGTCAGATATATGCTCTAGGATGCGAAGTTCAAAATTTGCAGAATGTAGGTCAAGCTTCTTCAGGTTCCTTAAATGATCAGATCCAAACCCTTTCTCTTCAGATTCAAGCTAATGCTAAGGGTGAGGATGTTGCACAACTGAAGGAGGAATTGAAAAAGCTGGAAGGCATCGTTCAGTCAATGGGAGATTTCCAGCTTGTTCGTGTTCCCAAGTAATCTTGACTCTATTCCATTCCATCTCAACCCTTTTATGCTAACAAAAAGGGGGAGAGATGCAAGATTTGAAACTTTGAGAACTTTTGATTTATTTTGATGTTTGACTTTACTTTTGTGTCTGGATGTGGACTGAATTTGGGATTTGGGTTTGACTACTTATATTAAGTATTATTGATATCTTATGGATGGCTTTACTCACATGCAAGACTAACCTATTTTTCTGTGGTTGCAGATTCTAGTGTTATCATTCATTTAGCCATTTATCTCTATAAGATATCCATATTTGGTTGAGTAATATTTTGCATGTCAAAGTTATCCAAATTTGCAGGAAAGTTTTGTCACCATCAAAAAGGGGGAGATTGTTTGAGAAATCTTCGTGAAGTGTTTTGAAGCTGACAAAACGTTTACATCAGTCTAGTCTGAAGATTTGCAGACTCTGCTATTTAAAGTCTGAAGACCTCGGACGCTAGACTCAAGACTCAAAGTCTATCCTCATTGACAGTTTCTAATCCGTTGAAGAAAGGCTATCCAAAACTGGATATTTCATTAAAGATGTAACCTTATCGACTGGAGAAGATCTATTGGCTGGATATGACATAACGGAATCCTTTATTTGATCATGATTGATTCGGAGATTAAGGATCCGATGATTAGCGAAATATTCTTAGAAGGTTCTACTTATGGAAACCGAGATCCTGATTGTATGGGCAAACATGATTGATGGGCTATCGACATATTCCTTTAATAGCTCGAATGATCTTCCTAATTGATTCCATCCAACAGGTAGATTGGAGGAATTCTTTTGGTAAGTGCCAACGGGTATGATGGTATAAAGGAGTATATAAGGAAGACGTTTCAGTTATTCGATATGGTGCACGATAGAAGAATTCCAAAATCTGAAGCTCCTTGTTCTTAGTCAATTCATTTGAGCGAAATCGTACGCAAAAAGAAAATAGTCTATATTCGTGAGAAACCTCGAGGAAATGTAGTAGAATATCTACACTTTGTGGAATCAAGGGAAAGTTGTCTTTAGTAACATCTCTTTTGTTTATAGTAAAATCTAAATGCGGTGGGCTGTCGGTGCGGAAGAGTGGACGTAGGCTTGGAATAATGTTCGAACCACTATAAACCTCAGTATTCAATTTTTTCTTCCCTACTCTCTGCTTTACTTTGATCATAATCTGTTTTGGAGATCTTCATTTCAATCGTCTGCCTAGTATCGCTTTCGTATCTCGAGAAATTATTTTTACACCTATTCACCCTCCTCTATGTGCTTATACTAGCTATCTCAAAACGCTCTATTATGTGGCTTACCTCGAGATAAACATCATTTAAGTAGTGATTAGGGCAATAAAAATCTATTGAAGGTCAAGCATAGGCCATGGTTAGATATTGACAAAGCTCGTCGTAACTGGCGCCAGTAATTACGGACGCGGAAACTTAGCCTCAGGAGCGAGATAAAGGGAATTACATTACTCCATTCTCGAGGCTTGGGATACAAAAAAATTTCGTAGGCCATATTCTGCACATGCAAAGAGATTTTGCATTGACGAGGGGTGGATAGATTCACGGCAGCTCCCGCCAGCCTCCCGGTGGGTCCGTCGTTGGGCGGATGAGAACAACGGGTGTGAGGGCGGCTTCCAGCTAGTCACAGGGGTCACAGTCCTTTCGGTGTCACGACCATAGAAAAGAGAATCAAAGGGCAGCCCCACCGTGTACTTTTGCAATCGGACGTTGTTTTTGACCAAGAAAGAAAAGCCTAATATAAAGAAAGAAAGGACGGGTCCGTTTTTCCTTTACATTTTATAATATTGTTAATCATAACAATCAATAATCGATCCCACTTTTCAAAATTGGCACTCATCTTCCATTTAGCACGTGCGTGATCGAAGACTCCGTTTGACATAAGAACAGTGCTGAACTTCTTTAAAATGGTTTACAAAATCGACACACGAGGGGTGCCTCGACTATGGATGGCCAAGGAAATCGGCAATCTTCCATGGGATTGATTTTCCTCGCAAGTGGCATGTGGAATCAGTGCTTCGCAGCCGGTATTTCTCCTAATTAATGATCTATGAAGTGTCCTTTGGTCATTCTTTATACAACCGTGTTCTCTTTGTTTTTATTTTTTTCGTGGTCTAAAGTCTTTGTCGTATGGGACCACGTGGGGACTGTCTCATTTTCGTTTACATCGAACCTTTCCGAAATTGATCGCAAGTTGTTCAAGAACCAAAAGCCTAGGTAATTGGGGGCCACCACGTAAACATATATGCGCGTGTAACAACGTCAGAGCACCAGAAAGCTGTGCTAACTCCCTGGTTCCAAGAGCATCTTGCAACTTCAGAGAGAATGGAACTTCACAGCTCAAATATCATTAGTTTCAAGACCAGGGAGATTCAATCACTCCTAGTCTTGGTTCTCTCTGTAGCCATCGCCTTCACGGCTTCGGCGTCGTCTCAAGGCATCGATTTCAGCTTCCATACTTTCGACAATCATAGCATTCGATTCCAAGGCGACGCGTCTATTTCGGGTAACCTCATCCAACTTACAAAGGTCTCCGGGAACGTGAGCGGGGGGTGGGCCATGTATCATGAGCCGATGCGCCTTTGGGACAAGGCCACCGGGAACGTGGCGGATTTCACCACCAACTTCACCTTCATCATCGATTCGCAGGAAAAGTCCAATTTCGGCGATGGATTCACCTTCTTTCTTGTTCCCGAAGGGTCTCAAATCCAGATCAACTCATTGGGACGCTACCTCGGTCTTGTAAATCCGAACAGCAACCCTTCCATCTCTTCTACTCCCTTTGTAGCCGTCGAGTTCGACACTTATAGGAACAACTATAGTGGTGTTGTCGACCCGAATTGTTCACAAGTTGCACATGTTGGTATAGACTTGAACAATCTCACTTCCGCGGTCTCTAGCTGCGTTGATTGGTTCAAGGATAAAATCATGAGTGGTGGACGGATCAATGCTACGATTACGTACAATTCTAGCACGCAGAACTTGAGCGTTGTCATGATTGATGCAGATGCCACGGGCACTGACATAAATTCCTACGCTATCTACGATATAGTCAACATGTCCAAGTATTTGCCGGAGTGGGTGAATTTCGGCTTCTCCGCTGCAACGGGTACGGATTTCGAGCTGCACACTCTTGAGGCATGGGAATTCCGCTCTAACGTGCAAGTGGCTGGAAAAAAGAGCAAATTATGGTTATGGGCTACCTTAGGCTCAGGTTCTTTCATTTGGCTGGTTCTTGTTCTAGCCTTTGTTTGGTTTCGTCACTGTTTGAAGAGAAAAGGAACTTACATGAGCGGAGAAGAAGATGCCCTGGCAATCGATGAAGAATTCGAGCAAGTGCCAGGGCCCAAGAAATTCTCCTACAAGGAAGTGGTAGTGGCGACCAACAATTTTGCAATTGAACGGTTAGTTGGGGAAGGAGGCTTTGGGAGAGTGTACGAAGGATACTTGACCACTGTGAATGCCAAAGTTGCAATCAAGAAGATTAATCCGGGGTCAAGACAAGGGATAAAGGAGTATGCCACCGAAGTGAAGACCATAAGCCGGCTCCGGCATAGAAACTTAGTCCAACTTATCGGGTGGTGTCATGAGAAAAAGGAACTCCTCCTTATCTATGAGTTCATGTCTAATGGTAGCCTAGATACTCATCTATTCAAAGAAAGAACCTTCTTGTCATGGGAGAAACGATACAAAATCGCGCAAGGCATAGCCTCAGCATTACTTTACCTCCATGAAGAATGGGAACAGTGTGTGTTGCATCGTGATGTAAAGTCCAGCAATATCATGCTTGATTCCGATTTTAGTGCTAAATTAGGGGACTTCGGTTTGGCTAGACTAGTTGACCATGCCAAAGGGTTACAAACAACAATAGTGGCCGGAACCATGGGCTATCTTGCTCCTGAATGTGTTTACACGGGTAAAGCAAGTAAGGAATCAGATGTCTACAGCTTTGGAATTGTTCTATTAGAAATAGCTTGTGGAAGAAAAGTCGTTGAGCCAAGGGCCAAGGAAGGCCAAATCCGATTGGTGGACTGGGTTTGGGAGCAATATGGGATCGGGAGGGTGCTTGATGCAGCAGAGTCCAAACTTGGTATTAACTTCGATGAGAAGCAACTAGAGTGCTTGATGGTTGTAGGGCTGTGGTGCTCTCATCCAGACCACATCGCCCGCCCTTCCATAAGAGAAGCATTAAATGTTCTCAACTTTAATGCTCCGTTACCCAATCTCCCATCAAAATTGCCGGTCCCTACATACCTAGCACCTTTATCCTCATTCACCATGGCATCGATTGTTTCATCTCACACCACCTCGACCAGCGGCACCGAAGTGTCCACATTTACTACCTCTTCCATACAATCTCCTCGTTCTGCTTCCACTACATTGCTCCCAAGTACAATATAAATTACTACTTTCGGTATATTTTTGAATAATCAGTTTGAATTGTAAATTGTACTTAGAAATTTGATGTCGGATACTATCTGCTTTCATATAAATTTCATCATGTGTGTACCTTAGTATTAACTCTTCATGTTTATACTTGATTTGATCTCCAAGATTATCTGATGTAGTATGTAACTTCTTTGATGGCTTTGTATATATTATCAATTGCTAGTTAGGGAGTCCTAGCAAAATCTATCATTCTTCTATTATCGTTTCATGCTTCATGGAAGTTAAAACTCAATATAATTAATAGGTGAAAGCCTCAAACAAATTCAGGTTGAAAACATATTGTGCGCTCTCATTGCCTGAACTCATAAATTGAAACTGCTTTTTAAATCTTAAAACTTTTTAGTTGCTCTTAATTTAATTTTTTTAAAATTTATATTTTCATTGCACAAATTGAAAGATCCAGTATGCCCCAATTGCATTCGTAATGCAAGTTTTTAGGATCATTAGTATACTCAAAGTCGGATGAAGCTAAATGCATTTTTTTCTTTTGTTCGTAAAAAGGAGGTCGAAGTAGCCAAATTACCACTAATTTACGGCAAACAACACGGGAACCAATTATTATAAAGGATAATCCAGAATTTTGAGTCAATAGATGAAAAGAGAATCTAAGTAGCACCGACACTAACATGCGACGCTTAACACAACACGACACGCCGACACGTCATTTCTCAAAAAATAAAATTTACACATTGGGGCGTTACATATTAAATAAATATTTATATATATACATAATAAATTATCATTTTTATTATTATTTCAATCAAATTAATTTGAATCAAATTCATAATAAATAATTAATTAAAAAAAAAAACCTTGAATGAATTTATTCTAAAAACATTAATCCACTATTTATTAATATAATTAATTGTTTTAATTTAACAAATTCAACTTCATTTCAATAATTCATAAAACTTGGAGAAAAAACAAGCGATCTATATTCTGAACTCGCATGTTAGATATGTTGGAAGAGGAGAAAAAAAAGCTTAAGGGATAAATTGTATATCACAGAAAGTGGGAGTCAGAAGAGAAGAGAATACTGGATTTTTCTTCTTTCTCCATTTATTATTTTTATTATTGTGTTTTATTTTTTCACACACACACCCGCACACACACACACACACACACACACACACACACACACACACATATATATATATATATATATATTGACATCTCATTTATTGAATTTTTAAAATTGACTTTGATATTAGAATTACGTATCAGAAACTCCTCCTATATCAGAATTCCAACTCGAGTGTCGAAGAGTATCGGGAAAATTGACCAGGTGTTGGATTTTCCGACACGTGTTGACCGAAAGTGTCGGAAAGTGTACGAGTGTAGGAGAGTATCGGACGTGTGTTGAAGTGTCTAAATACTTTACAAAAGTTCTTGAAAAGTGTCGGTGCTTCATAGGAGGGAATACATGTACATAAATTCAATTGGAAATTCATTAATAAACAATGGGACACTTTAACACCAACTGAGAACAGTAGTCGAAATTCAGGAATGGTGAGCAATAGAGTTGAATAAATAAAATCAGCTACTTGATAAAGTTTGATTAGCCCAACACTTTTGTCTTATTGTTCCAATCCAATGAACTCATCTCTTTGTATTATTGAATGTCACTATTATTTGCAATTTATCAATCCCCACTTGCCAAATACTCCCGATGTCCAACGCCATGTTCCACTAGACAAGATGATGCTCCATGGGACATATTCCACTTGCCAAATACTCCCAAATGGGTACTGAATCCAATTGTTTGGAACCTAGAACTTATCTTCTATAGGATA
This sequence comes from Eucalyptus cladocalyx, assembly GCA_017140615.1. NCBI lineage: Eukaryota > Viridiplantae > Streptophyta > Magnoliopsida > Myrtales > Myrtaceae > Eucalyptus > Eucalyptus cladocalyx. Next base: position 7,386,934 of record CM029519.1, read on the forward strand.
TTATAATCCCTATGGATGGCACGTTGAGTAGTGAGTACACAAGTTCTCATCCTCTACGCTCTTGTAACTTTTTTTTTTTGAAATTATCAAGCAAAAATTGTGGCAATTCTAAATTACATGGACTATCGCAGCACGAGTCTATACCTGAGATAGTTTGCGACGGGTACATACGACTCAACAAATACCAGTTGGGGCCGCACGGCATGAATCCTCATCAAGACGAGCGATGAATCACAAAGTGGATCCCAAACCCTTGCACTGGTAACCAAAACTAATTGATAACCCATGGAGAAAAGCCGGTAAGCCACACAGGTAAATGTTGGTAAATTCATATGAGAGTTAATAAATCTATGGAGCTTGTAGGAAAGAAAAATAAAATTTGGCAAACCATAATAAAAGTTGATAAACTTAAAAAAAAAAAAATCAAATAAACAAATCATTCAAGTGAGAGTTGATAACTTAAACCTATATGAATTACATCAGAGAAAAGTTGGTAAGTTTCCCAAAGAAAAATTGAGCAACTCTTTAAGGCTTTAACATGAGGAACGAACAAAAGTTGGTAAAACTAAAAATAAAATAAAAATGGTAATTTGTGAACAGTATAATTAATAGTATGTTAAAAAAGTGATGATAAGTTACCAAAGAGTTGTTGGAAAAACTAGTGACCGGTGATTTTTATTTAGCCATTAATCGTCAGAAAAACGCTCCATTATGTGGCTTAGCTCGAGATAAACATCATTTAAGTAGTGATTAGGGCAATAAAAATCTATTGAAGGTCAAGCATAGGCCATGGTTAGATATTGACAAAGCTCGTCGTAACTGGCGCCAGTAATTACGGACGCGGAAACTTAGCCTCAGGAGCGAGATAAAGGGAATTACATTACTCCTTTCTCGAGGCTTGGGATACAAAAAATTTTCGTAGGCCATATTCTGCACATGCAAAGAGATTTTGCATTGACGAGGGGCGGATAGATTCACGGCGGCTCCCGCCAGCCTCCCGGTGGGTCCGTCGTTGGGCGGATGAGAACAACGGGTGTGAGGGCGGCTTCCAGCTAGTCACAGGGGTCACAGTCCTTTCGGTGTCACGACCATAGAAAAGAGAATCAAATGGCAGCCCCACCGTGTACTTTTGTAATCGGCCGTTGTTTTTGACCAAGCAAGAAAAAGCCTAATATAAAGAAAGAAAGAACGGGTCCGTTTTTCCTTTACATTGTATAATATTGTTAATCATAACAATCAATAATCGATCCCACTTTTCAAAATTGGCACTCATCTTCCATTTAGCACGTGCGTGATCGAAGACTCCGTTTGACATAAGAACAGTGCTGTTCTTAAAAATGGTTTACAAAATCGACACACAAGTGGTGCCTCCGACTATGGATGGCCAAGGAAGTCGGCAATCCTCCATGGGATTCATTTTCCTCGCAAGTGGCATGTGGAATCAGTGCTTCGCAGCTGGTATTTCTCTTAATTTATGATCTATGAAGTGTCCTTTGGTCATTCTTTATACAACCATGTTCTCTTTTTCTTTTTTTTTCCCCTGGTCTAAAGTCTTTGTCGTACGGAACTGCGTGGGGACTGTCTCATTTTCGTTTACATTGATTTTTTTTTTAAATTGATTGCAAGTTGTTCAAGAACCAAAAGCCTAGGTGATTGGGGACCACCACGTAAACATATATGTGCGTGTAACAACGTCAGAGCACCAGAAAGCTGTGCTAACTCCCTGGTTCCAAGAGCATCTTGAAACTTCAGAGAGAATGGAACTTCACAGCTCAAATATCATTAGTTTCAAGACCAGGAGCTTCAATCACTCCTAGTCTTGGTTCTCTCTCTAGCCATCGCCTTCACGGCTTCAGCATCGTCTCAGGGCATCGATTTCAGCTTCCGAACTTTCGACAATGATAATATTCGACTCCAAGGCGATGCGTCTATTTCGAGCGACCTCATCCAAGTTACAAAGGCCACTATGAGCAATGGGTGGGCTACGTACCACAAGCCGATGCGCCTTTGGGACAAGGCAACCGGGAACGTGGCGGATTTCACCACCAACTTCACCTTCATCATCAATTCGCAGGAAAGGTCGAAATTTGGCGATGGATTCACCTTCTTTCTTGTCCCCGAAGGGTCTCAAATGCCATTCGACTCCGCGGGACGCTACCTCGCTCTTGTAAGTCCAAGCCGCAACTCTTCGATCTCTTCTACTTCCTTTGTAGCTGTCGAGTTCGACACTTATCGCAACAACTTTAGTGGTGTTGTGGACCCGAATTGTTCACAAGTTGCACATGTTGGTATAGACTTGAATAATCTCACTTCCGCGGTCTCTAGCTGCGTCGATTGGTTCAAGGATAAAATCATGAGTGGTGGACGGATCAATGCTACGATTACGTACAATTCTAGCACGCAGAACTTGAGCATTGTCATGATCGATGTGGATGCCACGGGCACCAACATGAATTCCTCTGCTATCTACAATATAGTCAACATGACCAAGTATTTGCCGGAGTGGGTGAATTTTGGTTTCTCGGCTGCAACGGGTTCGGATTATGAGTTCCACACTCTTGAGGCATGGGAATTCCGCTCTAATGTGCTAGTGGCTGGAAAAAAGAGAAAGTTATGGCTATGGGCTACCTTAGGCTCAGGTTCTTTCATTTTGCTGGTTCTTGTTCTAGCCTTTGTTTGGTTTCGTCACCGTTCGAAGAGAAAAGGAACTTACAAGAGCGGAGAAGAAGATGCTTTGGCAATCGATGAAGAATTCGAGCAAGTGCCAGGGCCCAAGAAATTCTCCCACAAGGACTTGGTGGTGGCAACCAATAATTTTGCAATTGAACGGTTGCTTGGAGAAGGGGGCTTTGGGAGAGTGTACGAAGGATACTTGACCACCATGAATGCCAAAGTCGCAATCAAGAAGATTAATCCGGGGTCAAGACAAGGGATAAAGGAGTATGCCACTGAAGTGAAGACCATAAGCCAACTCCGGCATAGAAATTTAGTCCAACTCATCGGGTGGTGTCATGAGAAAAAGGAACTCCTTCTTATCTATGAGTTCATGTCTAATGGTAGCCTGGATACTCATCTATTCAAAGAAAGAACCTTCTTGCCATGGGAGAAACGATACAAAATCGTGCAAGGCATAGCCTCAGCATTACTTTACCTCCATGAAGAATGGGAACAGTGCGTGTTGCATCGTGATATAAAGTCCAGCAATATCATGCTCGATTCCGATTTTAATGCTAAATTAGGGGACTTTGGTTTGGCTAGACTAGTTGACCATGCCAAAGGATTACAAACAACAATATTGGCCGGAACCATGGGCTATATGGCTCCTGATTGTGTTTACACCGGCAAGGCGAGTAAGGAATCAGATGTCTATAGCTTCGGAATTGTCCTATTAGAAATAGCTTGTGGAAGAAAAGCCGTCGAGCCAACGGCCGAGGAAAGCCAAGTCCTATTGGTGGATTGGGTTCGGGAGCTATATGGGATTGGGAGGCTACTCGATGCAGCAGAGTCTGAACTCGGTACCAATTTCAATGAGAAGCAACTAGAGTGCTTGATGGTTGTAGGGCTGTGGTGCTCTCATCCGGACCACACTGCCCGTCCTTCCATAAGAGAAGCATTAAACGTTCTCGACTCCTTAATGCTCCGCTACCCAGTCTCCAATCAAAATTGTCAGTCCCTACATATCTAGCACCTCTATCCTCATTCACCATGGCATCGATTGTTTCATCTCACACCGCCTCGACCAGCGGCACCGAAGTGTCCACATTTACCACCTCTTCCATACAATCTCCTCGTTCTGCTTCCACTACATTGCTCCCAAGTACAATATAAATTACTATTTTCGGTATATTTTTTAATAATCAGTTTGAATTGTAAATTGTACTTCGAAATTTGATGTCGGATACTATCTGCTTTCATATAAATTTCGTCATGTGTGTACCTCAATATTAACTCTTCATGTTTATACTTCGATTTGATCTCCAGGATTATCTAATGTAGTATGTGTCTTCTTTGATGGCTTAGTATCTGTTATCAATTGCTAGTTAGAGTGTCCTAGCAAAATCTACCATTCTTCTATTGTCCTTTCATGCTTCATGGAAGTTAAAACTCAATACAATTAATAGGTGAAAGCCTCGAACAAATTTCAGGTTGAAAACATATGGTGCGCTCTCATTGCCTGAACTCATATTGAAAATACTTTTTAAATCTTAAACTTTTTAGTTGCTCTTTATTGAAAATTTTAAATATATATATATATATATATATATATATATATATATTTTCTTATTGCACAAATTGAAAGATCTAGTATGCCCCAATTGCATTCGTAATGCAAGTTTTTAGGATCATTAGCGTACTCAAAGTCGGATGAAGCTAAATGAATTTTTTCTTTTGTTCGTAAAAAGGAGGTCCAATAAGCCAAATTACCACCAATTTGCGACAAACAACACGGGAACCAACTATTAGAAAGGCTAATCCAGACTTTTGAGTCGACAAATGAAGGGAGAATGCGGGACACTTTAACACCAACTGAGAACAAAAATCGAAATTGAGGAATGTTAAGCAATAGAGTTGAATATAGAAAATGAGCTACCTGATAAAGTTTGATAAACCCCACACTTTTGTTTTATTGTTCCAATCCAATGAACTCATCTCTGTCTTATTGAATGTTACTATTATTTGCAATATATCAATCCCCACTTGCCAAATACTTCCGATGTCCAACGCCATCTTCCACTAGACAAGATGATGCTCTATGGGACATATTCCACTTGCCAAATACTCCCAAATGGGTACTAATTCCAATTGTTTGGAACTTAGAACTTATCTTATATAGGTTATTATAATCCCTATAGATGATTCATTGTTAAAATCGACCGGGCGCGATTTTAGTGCAACCTAACCTACCGGTAGCTTTTAGGGATTTTAACGCGTTTGACTCGTGGTCGATAATTTTTTATCCACATTTGTGCATTTTCGATCGTCTGCGACTCTCGGTTGTCGTAAAAATTGCAAGGTTTTAATTATGGATCTAGTATAGAATCGACAGAAAATCAGGTTAGTGTTCGACACTAATTTTGCAATCGTGCAGAATCACCTACAATTCAATTACGGCATTCCATCGAATCGACCTATATCCAATCACCAATTGATTATAACGGTGTCGTATTGACCATTGTCAATTATCACGGTTGAGCAATCGATTTCTGATCAAATTCTCAAGTCTATCACGTTTATATCCCTTAACAGCTTCACCCGATAGATTAGTTAACTCATGAGTGGCTAACTCAAAAAAAAAGGGACCATAGGCACATCGACAAAACGCCTATTTCATTTTATCGAGACGGGATCAAAATTCGGGATGTCACAGCCTTGGTCCCATCCCATCCGAGTTTTCATGCACTTCATTTCTCTTCGTTAGATCGATCTTTGCTTCTTGACTGAAACATCGATCCGGTTACTATGATTCGTCCCTCGGTTTCTTTCAACTGGCCATGGCATCGTTTGGAGTCCAAACTTTGGACCGTACACGAGAAAAGGCTAATTAGCCCAGTCCAAAGCTCCCAACTTTCTCCGGCATGGTTTTTCAGGATCTTATAAGCTAACGTCAGTTTTTCCAACGATGAATTCTTTGTCTGATTACATAACATACTTGTTTTGATAATCCTGAGGACAAGTCCAGAGGCCCCACTATCCAGAGATGTGCAGATAGACTTCACCAAGAATAATTCATATGCAATTGATGAGATTTAAATGATATTCTCTAATATGTCGCGATTATATGACATCCAACACAATTATATCATTTTCACTAAAGTTTTCCACTAGATTTATGTTGCTTAAAATTTAACATTTTCACATTACAATGTACTATTCTTCTTTTGGAACATATTTCTCTGATTGGAACAATGGCAAGATCATCGCCTAACCTTGCCGTTTTCATCCTTAAACTATTCATCGAGAAGGTTGCGAGTCTTTTCCTGTGGATTTCCATTGAACCAATTCAAGATGGTCTCCAAAAAAAAACAAAAAAACAAAAACTCACAGCCTTAGTCATGACATGCAGAAGCGCTTTCTTTAGAAGAGAACATGCATAGGGTTCCAGCATTATTCTGTCCTCTTTTTTTTCTATCTAATTATCACATTCATTGCTTCAGTGTCATGTGATGGAATGCCGTTTAATTTTCAGGCTTTCGATGGTCGAATTGTCCCCAAAGGTAACGCCTCTCAGTTGCCTTCACGCGTCCAGCTCACCATAAGTGATAGGAATCGGAAACTTAATTCCAGCGCGGGTCGAGCCACGTACCACGAACCGATGTGCCTTTGGGATAAGTCGACTAGCAATATGGCAGACTTCACCTCTCAATTCAGCTTTGTCATCGGTTCAGAACATAATGAAACATTTGCCGATGGATTGACGTTTTTTCTCGCCCCCAATGGGTCAGACTTCGCAAGCAACTCGTCTGGTGGCAATCTTGCTCTTGTAAGTGTGAACCGAAACCCTTCGACCCTTCTACCACATTCCATCGCTGTGGAATTCGACACTTTCTATGACAGGTCCACCAATTTTTGGGACCCGCAGTGTGAACATGTTGGTACAGATTTGATTAACTTCTCATCTGTCAACTTTACATGAGTGGATTGGTTCGGGGACAAAGTCATGAGCGGTGGACTCACAATGCTTCGATATCGTACAATTCTAGAGCGCAAGATGTAAGTGTCCTCACGATCGATGCCACAGATCCAAAAAGGAACATTGCCAAGCACTCCCATTCAGTTAACCTGACAGAATATTTGCCAGAATGGGTGACAGTCGGTTTCTCCGTGACCACGGGTTTGAGCTTTGAGTCGCACTCTGTACTCATGGGAATTTAGGTCTGATCTCCGAGTCACCGAAAAACGCGAACAGAACAAGCAGTACTAATCCTGCAGACACAAACACATATGACAAGGTTTAGGCTCTTTCTTGTCCATCGCTTTTGTACTAGGCTTTGCTTGGTCTTTTTACTGGTCAAAGAGAAAGATAATTGACAGAATTGGAGAAGAGGATGATCTCCTGTCAATTGAAGAAGAATTTAACCAAGTGACCGGACCCAAGAAGTTCTCCTACAGGGACTTGGTAAGGCGACCGATAATTTTGCAGCTACACAATTGCTTGGGAAAGGGGGTTTCGGAAAAATTTATGAAGGCCGCTTGATTGGCATTAACTCTAATGTCACAATCAAGAAGATAACTCGAGAGTTGAGACATGGGATAAAGGAGTATGCCACATAAGAGAAGACCATCAGCTGACTCCAGCACAGAAACTTAGTCCAATTCATCAATTGGTGTCATGAGAAAAAGGAACTCCTTATTTATGAGTTCATGTCTAATGGTAGCAGACTCTCACTTATTCAACCACTGAACCTTTTTGACATGGAAAAAGCGGTACAAAATTGCACAAGGTATAATCTTTGCATTGTTATACCTCCATGAAGAATGGGAACAATGTGTTGTCCATAGGGACATAAAGTCGAGCAACATTGTGCTTGATTCAGATTTGAATGCTAAGCTGGGGGACTTTGGATTGGCTTGGCTAGACTTGTTAGCCACACCAAAGTGTCACAAACGACTAACTGTATTGGCAAAAACCATGGGATATATGGCTCATCAATGCATTTACATAGGCAAAGCCAGTAAGGAATCGGATGTGGATTCACGGGTAACAGAAGGCCAAGTTCGGGTAGTGGATTGGGTTTGGGAGCTCTATGGAATTGGAAAGTTGCTAGGTGTAGTGGACTCGAAACCATGCAGTGATTTCGATGACAAACAATTGGAGCGATTGATGATCATACAGCTTTAATGTGCTCATCTAGACTCCAAAATTCGGCCCTCTATAAGAGAAGCTCTAAATCTTCCGTATTAGGATATCCGTGTGAGTGAGTTATGTTAAAGAAATCTCACATTAAAGAATTAATGTGGTGTAAAGCAGTTAATATATTCTAGTTGGCTCATTACTCATTGGCTTAATCTTTTGAGTGAAGAAAAGTTCAATTGAATATGTTAACGGATTTAGACTTGGACTCTCTTAGCCATCTCCTGAAAGAAAATATTGGACTTATGTTGCGCACTCCCCACATTCTAAACTTTGATACTTCGCCACCTGCCCTTCCATCAACAATGCCGGTCCCGACATATCTCGCACCTCCTCTGTCTATATTGTCGACCAGGTCACACCTTTCATCTTTTAGGTTTCATCTTTTGGCGCCTCCACTGGCGGTGAACCAGTTGGTCATAGCATCGAAACGTCCACATGTACTACCTTGTCTAAGGGATCCTCTTGTTCATCTTCTTCTAAAATGATTTCATATGCTGAATGAGCTCTTATTTTCAGTTGAACTTTGACAATTACTGTGAATTGTAACTCCCAAGTATTTTTTTTTTTTTTTCTGGATAGATTTCAAAGAATGTTCGTTTACCTTGCCTTCGTTTCGCAGAAAATGTTTTGTCCAAAAACAAAGATGGAGTGCATTTGCGTGGCGATCACACACGTTCAACGCAATTATCGTTCTTACTGATTCGTTGAACCATTCCAAGATGATCCCCCGACGAAGTTGGCAGCCTTAGTCCGGAGCCCCGCATGCAGACAACGTTCTTCATATGAGAGCGGAGACGCAGTTTGTGTTAGTCCTCAAGATCAAGAGCAATTGAGCAAATTAAAAAGCGGTGCCTTTGCACGAAAGAGCTATATTCAAAAATTAATAACAGCTTGACATCTCACTTTTGTAAATCAATTTTATAAAAACCAAATTAAATTAGGGCCTATTTGTTAACATTTCTATTTCTCAAAATTTCTATTATTCTGTTCCTCGGAATAAAAGAATAAGAAATCCATTTGATAACTTTAGTTGAATTTTCTATTCCTTGGAATAGAAAAACGGTTAGGAAATAGATTTGGAACAAAAAAAACAAGAAATAGAAAAAAGTTAAATTTTGTTTTGGGGAACAATTTCTAAAATAAGTCATTTTCTTTTCTTTTTTACTTTTCTTCTTCTTCCTCCTCTAACCGGTCATCGGAGCCTCACCGGTGGCCAAGGAGGCTCCCTCGAGGCCAGTGAAGTTGTTGGCTCTTGTCTCTAGTCGGTCGCTAGCCATTGCCAAGGCCTAGCGATCAGCTAAAGGAGGAAGAAGAAGAAATGGAAAAAGAAAAATATCAGAATTTAAAAAAATAAATAAAAGAAATTCTACATTACAAAAAATAATTTAAGAATCCCATCAAATACATTCCTATTATTTTTCTATCTTGGGTATAGAAATTTTGTGGTTACCAAATATATTATTTTGCTCGAAAATTAGTTAAAGAATAGAAATAGAAAAAAATTATTTTTAAAAAGAAATTATTCTCAGAAATAGAAATGTTATCAAATGAATCTTTAGTAAAACAAAAGGACATTGACAATTTTTTAATGAGAATGATTTTTTGTTGTGGCTAGAATGTGTAATGCATTGCAGTCGGAACTACTCTTAATTAATCAATAATGGAAGGGCAACCTTGACATTTGTTAAGATGACCCCTTAGATTGTATTAATTCCTGCGATTTTCTTTTTCTTTTTTTTTCCTTTTTATATTTCAAGTCTAGAGAGTAGTTGTTGTGGAAGCTTAGTGTGGACACTCTCATTTTTTTTATTACGTTTGTTAAATTAATGTCTCGAGTTTAAATTTAGACAACGATTTGTTAAATTAAATTTATTGATAAGAATTTTTCCAAGTGAATTATATATTGGATGAAGAAATTTTCCTCCTACTAGATTTTCTTTTGAATGTCCAAAAGAAAGCAACGATATAAGAAAAAGGTAATCTATAGCTGCGAGACAAAAGAGGAAATAAAATAAAGAAAAGCAAAAGGGTTTCTTCTTTTACTTGCAGCAGCCGACACTTTTTGCTGCATGGTGGGCCCACGTCAAATTGTTGACCATGGGCACACACGGACAAAAGCAAAACGAGTGTCTTCTATCTCACTAGCCGCCGAAGCCCTACGAAGTAGACAGAGCCGCACAAAAGGAAAGTCTAGAAGCCGACGAGAAGCAGCAAACGTGAAAGAAGCAACTTGCATGTGAAAGAAGAAAATTCAATAACGCTACACGGTCTTGATTTTCAGTCGTACGAGAAGAGTATTGCTTGGGCTTGAACACACGGTTATTTTCATGCCGTAAGTTTATATTATTTATTTATAAATATTTTGGGTTTGAATTTAAATTTAGGTTTGAGAAATATTAGAAAGCGTGTGGCGATTATAAACTCGATTATCTTATTATAGTAAATTATTTGCTACTAATTTCCTTGTAAACATAAGATCGATACTCTAAATGAATTATGTAAATCTTTGAGTCTTTATTATTTATTGTTTATTTATTTGGTGATTTTGCGTTAACGTAATTGCAAGATTCATCATTTCCTCGGATTATATTCCAACACGTTAAAACTTTCCGAGTGTCCCCAAATTCAGGAGCAATCTAGAAACCTCAAGGAGAATGAAGCTTTACAGCTCAAATATCAAAAGTTTCAAGATCTAAATAATACATTTATGACAAATTTACTCTCCGTTAGTTTTAATTAAATCGGATTATTAAAATATAAATCGATACACTTATGACAAACGGAGGGTAAAACTCCAAATCGGTACACCCATTAATCAAGATGTCATCCAACTCAGTAATTTGATGATAAAATTTAACCAAAATTAACGGAAGGTAAATTTATCATAAATGTATTAATTTAGAATTTTTAGTAATCAAAAAATAGTTTGGAATAAATTTATTACATATGTATTAATTTATGCTTTTTCATGATATTTTCTTAATTTTTAAAATACCCTTGTCTATTGCAAAGTCAACATTTAGGAACAGCGGGACTAGAGTCTAGAGCTATATTAAACAAGCCTCAAACTCCCGTGCCTTCTTTCATTATTGATCTCATCTTAAGGACAAACGACCTTGGTCCCATCCCATCCAATCTACTCACATAAGCTATCTTTTGTCCTTTATATGGCCATTGTTTCGTTGACGTTTCTCTTTGTTATAATCGATCTTTACCGCTCACTGAGCCATCGATCCGGTCACTCTGATTCGTTAAACAGTCTCTTTCGCAAGAAAAGGCTAATTAGTTTGCGCAAGTCCAAAACCCACCAACTTTACCCAACAAGCTTGTTTTAGTACCTTATAAACCGGCTCTAGATTTTCCAATGACGTATATTTTCTATTGACATACTATATTTTATTGGTTATTCCAGAGCACTAGTGCAAAGGTCCCGCTCTCTGCAGGCCTGTTCAACATCCTGCAAGTCTTGTGAATTAATTAAGACTTTGAAATGTGCATATGGCCTAACCCAGAGGTATTTGGATGTAATTGATGTAATTTGAATAATGTGCGCTATTATGCCATCATCGTATTACATCCAATATGACTGTATTCTTTTTACTGAAGTTTTCAACTATATTAGTATTGCTTATAATTTATCGTTTTCCCATCTCGACATACTATTCTTCCCTTGGAACATATCCATCAGAAATTGAACAATGCCAAGATCCTTGTGTGATCTTTGTCTTTTCCATCCTTTAACTATCTATCGTGAAGCTTGAGTGTCTTTTCCTGTGGTTTCCATTGAATCCCTTCCAAGATGGTCTCCAATAAAACTCAGCCTTAGTCATGACACCTCCAAACACACAGACATAGAAACGGTTTTATTGTTTTTTCTTCTCTAAGAGAGCATGCATAGCCTTCAAGCACTTTTCTTAGTTTTTTTTCCATCTATCTAAGCATGATATTCATTGCTTCACTGTTATGTGAAGGATTTTCGTTTAATTTTCCAGCTTTTGATGATCGAATTGTCCCCGAAGGCAATGCGTCTCTGTCGACTTCACACGTCCAGCTCACCGTAAGCGATAAGGGTGAGAACCTTGGTTGCGGCATGAGTCGAGCCACGTACCACGACCCGCTGCACCTTTGGGACGATTCGACTGGCAATGTGGCAGACTTCACCACTCAGTTCAGCTTCGCCATCTATTCAGAACATAACGACACTTTTGCTGATGGGTTGACGTTTTTTCACGTCCCCAATGGGTCCGACATCCCGAGCAACTCGTCCGGAGGCCATCTGGCTCTTGTAAGTAGGAACCGAGACCATTCCGACCCTTGTACCACATTCGTTTCTGTGGAATTTGACACGTACTACTACAATTATTGGGATCCGCAGTGTCATCTATACGTGTGTCAATTGGCTCCAGAACAAAATCGAGAGGGATGGACATATCAACGCTTCAATAACATACGGTTCTAGCACGCAGATGTTGAGTGTCCTCATGATAGACGTGGAATATCCAAATCTGAACGTTGCCAAGCTCTCCCATTCAGTTGACTTGACAAATTATCTGCCAGAATGGGTGATGGTCGGTTTCTCGGCAACCACCCGGTATAGATTTGAGTTGCCCACTCTACATTCCTGGGAATTTAGCTCTAATCTACGAGTCACTGACAGTGGAAACAGAACAAACCATACTTCTCCTGCAGAGAGAAACACAGGTGACAACGTCAGGGCAAAGGGGAGCAAGTCATGGGTCTGGTCCCTCATAGGTTTAGGCTCTTTGTTGTTGGTTGCTCTTGTTCTGGGCTTTGCTTGGTTTGGTTACAGGTTAAACAGAATTGGAGAAGAGAATGATGTCCCGTCAATTGTTGAAGAATTTGACCGAGTGACAGGGCCCAAGATATTCTAAGAGGACATGGTCACGGCTACTAATAATTTAGCAGATGCACGATTGCTTGGGAAAGGGGGGTTTGGAAGAGTTTATGAAGGCTGCTTGCTTGGTGTAAACACTATTTTCACTATCAAAAAGATCACACCCGAGTCCAGACAAGGGATAAAGGAGTACGTGATTAAAGTGACCAAAAGCTGACTCAGGCATAGAAAATTAGTCCAACTCATCGGATGGTTTCATGAGAAAAAGATACTCCTCCTTATCTATGAGTTCATGTCTAACGGTAGCTTAGACTCTCACTTATTCAAGCACCAAACATTTTTTATGTGGGAAAAGCAGTGCCGGATTGCACAAGGCCTAGCCTCGGCATTGCTATACCTGCATGAAGAATGGGAACGATGTGTCATGCAAAGAGATATAAAGTCAAGCAATATCATGCTTGATTCAGACTTTAATGCTAAATTGGGGGACTTTGGCTTAGCTAGGCTGGTTGACCACGCCAAAGGGTCACAAACAACTGTACTGGCTGGAACCATGGGCTATATGGCTTCTAAATACATTTACATGAGCAAAGCCAGCAAGGAATCTGATGTGTTTAGTTTTGGCATTGTCCTCTTAGAATAGCATGTGGAAGACCAGTTGTAGATTCATGGGTAACAGAAAACCAAGTTTGGCTCGTGGATTGGGTTTAGGAGCTCTATGGGGTTGGAAAGCTGCTAGATGTAGTGGACCCCAAACTAGGCAGAGATTTTGATGAGAAAATATTGGAGCATTTAATGATCGTAGGGCTTTGGTGTGCTCATCCAGACTCTAACATTCGGCCCTCTATAAGAGAAGCACTAAATCTTTTTGACTTTGGTGCTTCGCCACCAGCTCTTCCATCATCATTGCCGGTCCCAACATATCTGCACCTCCTCCATCTATAGTGTCGACATGGTTACTCTCTTCATCCTTTGGTGCCTCGACTGGTGGTGAACCAGTTGCTCACAGCATCGAAATGTCCACATCTACTACATTGTCTAAGCAATCCCCTTGTTCATCCTCTTCTGCATTGATTTCAGTTGCAGCATGAGCTCTTATTTTCAATTTAATTTCGACTATTACTGTGATCTGTAACTTCACAAGTGAGCTGTTTTCTGGAGAGTTTCTGGAAAATGTTCAGTTACCTTCCATTTGTTTCGAGGATATTATCCAAAACAACTATTCCTCATTTTTTGACATTTAAATTGCTTAAGAAAAAAATAATTCGACGGAAATTTTCCTCGTAGTCAATAGCACCCGCTCCTTGAACTTGAGGTTGTGCTCGAGAGTTTTTCTTAAATTTGTAAAGCATAATTTTTCCAGAACAAATATCAAATAACGACTTCCACATTATCTGCAAGGTACAATCAAACATCTGAAGATATAATTATTTTCCTTGAAATAAGCTCCCTTGAAACTATTTTCCAGCAAAGTTTTTTTTTTTTGGTAAAATATTTTCCAGCAAAGTTCATTTTTTGTGAAACAAACAAAGCTTGAATCAAGTATTAATCCACAGAGTTCCCTGTTGTTTCACAATTGTAATGCTTTGAAAGTGGTTAACCTGCCAGTTTTTACATGATAGATGTGCTCACAAAGATCATGATTCTGAGGGACTGAAAACATATGGATTATTATACTTCTCATGAGTTCCTTCCATGTTATATAGGATGTTATTATCTGTGCTTCTCTGAGGAAGAAAAAGAAAACTAGTGTTTGGTAAGACAAGATTTTGAGGACACTTCTGTTACCAGGGCATAGGGAGTGCTCGTTTTTGTTTCATTTGAGCAATGACAACATGATCTAGAAAGCTTTGAGCCCACGCATCAGTTCAACTAAGCAGGGAATGAGCCCTGTAGTTAAACTTGATGAGCAAGGTATATACATCTTGAGCTTTGAAAGAACGAATATGTTATCTGACAAAATTTTGGGCATTATTTTTACAGGGAATCTTCTTTTTCTTTATCTTCTTCTTTTTCTGATGGTGAGCTTGGAATATCTGAAGCTTCTGCGAGTTTTTAAGCATCAAAACAACTTCAGTTGTGTCATCCAAATAATATTTTTCTTTGCTTGGTTTCTGTCCTCTGTGCATGCAAAAATGGATGCATTCGGAGAGAGTGCCCCTGGCAATAACACCGCCAGAAATCTCAAACTTGTCCTTACCAGATCTGTGGTCACCGATGCATAACTGAAAGTCAGCCTGTCTTCTGTTCTCAGGCCATTGAAGATAATATATTCTCTGCAACCACTTTTTTACTTACAGCACACCAAAATGTAAACAATCTACCACAGGCTGAAGAGATGCTCGACTTCAGATGCACAGCAGGTGAAAACAGCAACATCCAAAGGATAAACTGCACTTAACTTTGTCAGCCAAAAGATAAATTTCATATAATCCTGTCTCGAAAAGTCAAGTCGACCTCTTAATGTTGACCCAGGATTTGAACAGGATGGATTGATTTTCATGAGTAGCATCCACCTATGACTATAAATCCACCTCATGCTTTGCATCCTTAAATCTTCAAGTTTTAGCAGTTCGTTAGTAGAGAAGACCTAAAAGAGCAAAACCAAGACAGCCACACATGTAGGGACATCATACAGGCCTTTCCCTACAGCTTTGGTCTGCAGTAATAAAAACTATGCTGACTTGCAAGGAAAGACGATCATTGGAATATGAATGACGAGACAACCTCCTAATGAATTTTGAACATAGTGCCCCGCAGATGAAGAGCTAACATCCCCTTCCATGGAGCAAATATATGTAACATGATCCATATTCATAACTCATTCCCAGTCTTAGTACTTCCCCATCAGAAAGAACTAAGACAGGACTTCATACGATGTCAGAAACTTCAGTGTGTTGTATTCCATCCTAAGGAATGCAAAACAAATGTTCACAAGAAAATTTTACTAATCTTTTCTCCATGTCATTTCACCCTAGCCTCTATTCTTGCTCCAATCGGGATGGTTCTTGACAGGGTCAATTGGAGAAATTTCTCCGGCATTGAAGGCTCAAAAGGGCCAAAATAAGGAGATAAGGTATCATTTTCCGAACAACTGAGTCAAGTTTAGGAACCAAAAACACCTTTTTTTTCAAAATCTCCTTTGTTTTTGCTCCTTTGTATCTCTTTTCTGCCGTCTTGTCTCACTTTATTACTAGTGTGAAAGAAGGGAATGGTATCAAACACGAAACTGACAAGTGTTATGATTCGAAACGAGCAGTTCCTTTTGTGAACCATTTAATCCTTTTTTTCCTTCTGCCCCTCGATTTGTTTGCTTTTTAAGGAAGGTGTGCTCTAAGTTAGCATAGTCCATATTTATCAGGTTCACCTGCTTTTAAGGAAGCTCTGAGCTTAATTCTATTTTGGACTACACCCGCGCGAGCTTGATTTCTGTTAATGAACTCGATCAGGCCTCACTTGACAAGAGATCACCATCCAGCCATTTTGGGGAAATGAGGCGGAAAGGTGACAAACTCATTCGATCAGCAGCCAAAAAAGTAAAAGAAAGAAACTGTCTTTCCAACTTCCAAACACGCAATCGATTCAAGAATTGGCTGCTGATTTGAATTCATAGGAGAGAAAAGGGAAATATGGGCTGGATATCCTCGGTTCTTGACAAGAAATGATAGTGGAGGCGTGATTAGCCGGCCAATTCTTTCCAATGTTAAAGATGCAGATCAGGCTTAAAGTGGCAAGTAATTCCACACATGTGGAATAAGGAAACTAGAAAGAAAACAAGAGGCAGTCATTCTCGGCCTCAGGAAGACACACGATGGAAGAAAGAATTCTTGGTATTAGAATTTGAAAAAAAAGGAAGTGAAAAATCGACAAGATCATATTCATGTAATATTAAGCTAGTGGGCCTCAAAAGAAGAAAAATAAAAAGAAATTGAAAAGTCAACAAAGCAAAAAGGAGAGGGGAGAGGGCTCAGCTAAATAGAAGCTGAGAGGTCCCTCCACCAGAAAGAAAAGAAGAATAAGAAGAATAAGAAGAGAAAGGGGAATAAATGAAAGAGGGTTTGACGCAAGCATGCCGTGGATGCCTAGCCAACTCGACTCCATAACACAACACCCGGTAAGAGATTAGATCCCCCAGTTCGTCCAATTGAAGTAATTTTCAGGTTTATGGCTCAAATTCGGAATTTTTGGAAAATCAAGCAGCGAAGTCTAATTTTGGAGTCGTTTTGCCGCGTATTTTTGTAGGAATGGTAGTTTAGGGTGTTGTGGAGCCGTTGAATTTTATAGATCGTGATTTGAGCTTATGGTTTGTCTGAAACAAAATTTCAAAGTTTCCCGCGCACAGTGAACAGTACGCGTCCAGTAGCTTTGGGCCCATATTTTGTCATTTTTTGGCTTGATTTTGGAACGGTCAAGTTGGGATTCTTGTAGCATCTGTGAAAGGCTTTCTATTGACTATAAGTACATTTGGATTGGGGTTCGAATGAGAAAGTTAAGGCGCGATCAAGTTTTGCATTTAAACTCTATGTTGCGAATGGCTTGAACAATCACTTTGGTTATGTGATTTGTTAGCTTGTATGAGTCCTTTTGTGAGAGTTAAGGCGTAGTTTAGTCGTTTCATAATTGAGGTAGAGTTTTATTTTGATTTTAACATTATTTATCGGTTATTTGATAGGGCCGTGACTTCAACGATACGGGCATCGTCTGTCGTTTGGTCATAGACAATGAGGTGAGTGGTACTATATCTTCTTTGGTTTTGTACAATCATGTCTTGAAGTATATATATATGCCTATATATTAAATCGAGAAGAGCATTTTTATTGCATAAAAACCGGATCGAGCAATTGCTACTCTTTGGTTGATTGTAGATGTTTGAAAAGTGTATTATACAAAGTCAGTGGAGAAATATATATGAAATTGCTTTGCGACTGATTTATGGAAAAGTTTATGATGATTTGAGAAATTGATATGAAATTGTCACGCCCCGATCATCCGAGCACGTGCCCATCCATTCTTGGTCGATTAATAGCAACGTCCTAGCACGCATTGCCGACCCATTCATTTTAATGCGCATACAGAAATATATTAATAATCCCCAAACAATAAAAAAATGGGATAGGAAAGTATGGCTAATTTTTTACAAAATACGCATTTTTTATAAACACGGCGCGGAGTCTCGAACCCTTCCCCCGCGGATATACCATAAATGTTTAAAAGTGATCGGTGGTTCGAGAAACAATTAATAATTGTTCTACAATAAAATAATGGGATAGGAAAGTATGGCCAACAATATACCCTTTTTATATTCTTTGGGCTATACACTTAAACTATGATTGGCTCCCAACAAAAGAGAATTCACCTACAACCAGCTAAGGAACTAAAGATAGTTATACAATAATCTTAAACAATGACTTCCGATTATATCACCAAAACCAATAAGGACCTAAAAATGGTTATACTCTAGAGGCTGCCTAAACACAACATAAGACAAGGGACTTACTTTGGCCTCAGTTCCATCCTGCAATTCAACGTTATTTACAAATGTCTTATATCATATCAATCAATCAATTCATAACATTAGATTAAATCACTGACCAATCGACATAGTCGATTACATGTCATCTCGACCATTTTCTTGGTCGGCTCATCTCAATTACTCAAATTCAATGCTGAATTACAGCTCAGCAAGCATGGCCTACACAGTCATCTCAAATACTAAACCCCAACGCTGAATTATGGCTCAATGAGCACGGCCTACTAAAACTTTGGCAGTAATGTTGAATTACGGCTCAGCGGACACGGCTTACTAATTCTTCGGCAGTTAACACTAAATTATGGCTCAGCAAGCACAATCGATTCCAAATTCGGTGGTAATGCTGAATTACGGCTCAATTTGCACAACCAATTCCAAATTCAGTGGTGATGCTAAATTACGACTTAGCAAGCACAACCTAAATTAGGTGGTAACCTACAGTCAAATGGACATAACCGTACTTCTGCGGTTTTCTTGATCTAACCCACAATGTCATATGATTATTCACCCACGGCCAACAACATTACACTCCTCAAATAAATTCCTCAATTAACACATTATCTCGGCCTATTTTCCTTGGGTTAAGAGTACCCATTAAAAATGATCGTGAGTGGATACACGGTCGACCTTAGCCAAAATATAGTAATTTCACCTTTTTAAACATCCCACCAGTTTCAACAACCCATAACATGTTTTTGGCACTATAAACCGATGCCCAATATTTTGGCTCCGTGTGTCCCCTGGTTCAGAGCTGGAATCGTGAGCGGTGGACAGATCCAACCTTCAATAGCATACAATTCTAGTATGCAGAACTTGAGTGTCCACATCATTGATCCCACGGCTCCAGAAGTGTATGCTGTCGACCTCTCCCGATCAGTTAACATGACAGAGCATTTGCCAGAATGGGTGACGGTCGGTTTCTCGGCGGCCACCAAGGCGACTTATGAGTTGCATACTCTGTACTCATGGGAATTTAGCTCTAATCTACGTGTCAACGAAATGTAAATAGCACAATCAATACTTCTCCTGCATACACAAACAAAGGTGACAAGGTTAGAGCAAAGGGGAGCAAGTCATGGGTGTGGTCTGTCATTGCTTTAGGCTCTTTCTTGCTGCTCACTTTAGTTCTAGGTTTTTGCCTGGTTTTGTCACAGGTCAAAGAAAAAGACAAATGACCAAATTGGAGACGAGGATGATGTCCTATCAATTGATGAAGAATTTTACCAAGTGACAGGACGAAAGAAGTTTTCCTTTAGGGATTTAGTCGATAATTTTGCAGATACTCGATTGCTTGGGAAATGAGGGCTCAGAAGAATTTATGAAGGCTGCTTGATTGGTGTGAATACTAATGTCGCAACCAAGAAGATCACTCTAGAGTCAAGATAGGGGATAAGGGAGTATGCCGACCAAAGTGAAGACCACAAGCCGAGTCAAGCACATAAACTTGGTCCAACTCATTGGATGGTGTCATGAGAAAAAGGAACTCCTCACTTGTTCGAGCACCGTACATTTTTTATGTGGGAGAAGCGGTACAAAATTGTGCAAGGCATAGCCTCCGCCTTGCTACACCCCCACGAAGAATGTGAACAATGTGTTGTGCACCAGCATATAAAGCCAAGCAACATCATGCTTGATTCGGGCTTCAGTGCTAAATTGGGGGACTTTGGCTTGGCTAGACTGGCTGATCATGCCAAAGGGGCACAAACAACTATGTTGACCAGAACCATGGGTTATATGGCTCTTGACTGCTTTTACACAGGAAACCCAGCAAGGAATTGGATGTAAATAGCTTTGCTAATGTCCTTTTAGAAGTAGCGTATGGAAAACGAGTCGTGGATTCATGGGCAACAGAAGACCCAGTTGGACTCTTGGATTGGGTTTGGGAGCTCTACGAAATTCTAAAGCTGGTAGACACACTGAACCCGAAACTAGGCAGGGATTTCAACGAGAATCAATTGGAGTGCTTGATGATCATAGGGCTTTGTATGCTCATCCAGATTCTAAAGTTCGGCCTCCATACGAGAAGCACTAAATCTTCTGAACTTTGATGCTTCGCTACCCGCCCTTCCATCAACGTTGCCAGTCCTGTCTTATCTGGCACCCTCCATCTATAGCGTCGACATGGTTACTCCATTTATCCTTCGGCACCTCCACTGGTGGTGAACCAGTTGGTCAATAGCTTCAAAATGTACACGTGTTTTTCTAAGCAATCCTCTTGTTCATCGTCCTCAGCGTTGATTTCGAATGTAGAATGAGCTCTTGATTTCAGTTTAAGTTTGATTATTACTTTAATTGAAATTCCCATACGGAATGGTTCCAGAGAGATTTTGGAGAATGTTCAGTTAACTTTTATTCATTTCATGGAAATTTTATTACACAACATTGTCTCTTGTTTTTCGACATTTGGATTGCTTAGAAAATGAACCCATAAAAATTCATTTCATAGTTAAACAAATGCTTACTTTTCTTTTCTCTTCTTTATGTTGACCGATAAAAAATGTCTTTTATTTAATAATGAAACTGAATGTTTGGAATTCAGAACTTATCTTATGCGCTCTCATAGCCGCCACGGGATTAAACGTCAATCAGACATTCTTATCCTATACTCTTTTATATCTTTTTTGTTTATATTATCAAATCGAAAAGCCAAAATTCTCATTATTATCATGTTCGATGCTCCCTATAAAAATGTACCAGATATATGCTCTTGTCTAGGAGTAACATCACCCTAAAACTTGATATCATCGAAAGCCGAGCACACGGTGAAATGGGGTCAGAGGCAACCAGCCAACGAGGGCTTTCACACATCTTAAAGTGCAAAATTTTTCAAGAAAAGAGAAATTCGTGATACCTAAGTGCATTTACATTCACTTAAAGAAGAGATCTAAAGACTAACTAGTGCCTTTTTTTAACTGGTATCATTTACCTTTCTACAAGGTACTCTGTACAGGTGTAAAGTGGGTCCGCGTCTAATTTGCGACATTTACTACCCACCAGAGAAACAACCCAGCCATGATGATTCTGTAGAATCCGTGAGTCTCTCAGGTCCTTTTGCGCATCTCTAAATTTAGTCAAGTACTTTCTATCGTCATTTTTCTCCATGCCAATATCTAGAGTCACCACGTTCGATAATTTTTTGCCATTACGTAGAGATTTTCCAAGAAACAATTTGATTGCACTATTTTGAAAACTACTATGAACTCGCTCGACGGTAGGGGAAAAAATTATTTTTTTTATACAACGCAGTTCATGTTAAAAGAATAATTTCACATCATTACTATTCTCTAGCTAAAGAATGCCTTTGTTGAAGTTGTAACCTATCGAAGTTAGAGAAATGGCACGCATATAGAACTTTAACTTTGTTGGAGGGAAGTTTACTTCTGCTGTTATGTTAATTATAAATATCATCAACATGTAATTTAAACCAAATATAAACATTGGTGAGTTAAGAATTAGTTTGGATGGACTTTTAGTTTTACTTTTTGCTCGGTGAAAATATTTGGATTCACACACTATTACTTTTTCTTTGAAATCCAAAACACTTGAAAAAAAGAAAATGCACACGTTAACAGGCAGGTTCGAACATTATTTTTTGTACTTAATCCTAGACAAACGTGCCCTTAACCTTGTCTTCCTTCCTCGTTTATCTCCTGCCAGGTGTCTTTGGGGCCGAACAAGGGAAAACTCCCAAACTCCCAAGCCGGCACGCCTTTTCCGGGTGTTTTCGAAGCTGGCATGTCTTTTCCCGCTGTTTTCATTAACCATTCCACAGCGGTCTTTAATAAAACTCACAGCCTAAGCCATGACACCCCCAAACACTCAGACGTAGAAACGTGTTTCTTTTAAGAGAACATGCATAGGCTTCAAGGATTACCTGTAGTCTTTCCCTTCTATCTAAGCTCACGTCCATTGCTTCGGTGTTAAGTGATGGTTTATCGTTTAATTTTCCGCCTTTCGACGGGCGAATTGTCCCCAGACACAACCCGTATCCGTCAAGTTCGTGCATCCAGCTCACCATGAGCTATTACGATGGGAAACGTAATTATAGCGTGGGTCAAGCAGGTTACCACGAACCGGTGCACCTTTGGGATAAGTTGACCCGCAATGTGGCAGACTTCACCACTCAGTTCAGCTTCGCCTTCGATTCAGAACGTAACGAGGCATTTGGCAACGGATTGATGTTCTTTCTCTCCCCCAACGGATCCGACGTCCCGAGCTACTCGGGTGGGTGCAATCTGACTGTTTTAAGTGGGATCCGAGACCCTTCTACCACATTTGGTGCCGTGGAATTCAAGGCTTTCTACAACAATTCTGGGGACCCCCAGCGTGAACATGTCGTTGTAGACTTGAATAACATCATGTCTGTCGACCATGTGTGCGTTTATTGGTTCAGGGACAAAATCGTGAGCGGTGGACTGATCAATGCTTTAATAGCATACAATTCTAGCATGCGCAATTTAAGTGTCCTCATGATCGATGCGGCGGATCCAAAAGGGAACGTTGCCGAGCTCTCCTATTCAGTTAACTTGACAGAGCATTTGCCAGAATGGGTGACGGTCGGTTTCTCGGCGGCCACTGGGTTGAGCTCTGAGTTGCCTACTTTGTACTCATGGGAATTTAGTTCTAATCTACGCGTCACCGAAAATGTAAACGGCACAGTCAATTCTTCTCCTGCAGACAGAAACACAGAGGACAAGGTCAGAGCAAAGGGGAGCAAGTCATGGGTGTGGTCAGTCATAGGTTTAGCCGCCTCCTTGTTGCTCACTCTAGTTCTAGGCCTTGCCTGGTTTGGTCACAGGTCAAAGAAAAAGACAAACAACCAACTTGGAGACGAGGATGATGTCCTGTCAATTGATGAAGAATTTGACCAAGTGACGGGACCAAAGAAGTTCTCGTTTAGGACTTGGTCGTGGCGACTAATAATTTTGCAGATGCGCGATTGCTTGGGAAAGGGGGGGGGGGGGGGGGGGGGGGGGGGTTCGGAAGAGTTTATGAAGGTTGCTTAATTGGTGTGAATACTAGTGTCGCAATCAAGAAGATCACTCCAGAGTCAAGACTAGGGATAAAGGAATACTTGACCGAAGTAAAAAACATAAGCTGACTCAAGCAAAGAAACTTGGTCCAACTTATTAGATGGTGTAATGAGAAAAAGGAACTCCTTATCTATGAGTTCATGTCCAACGGTAGCTTAGGCTCTCACTTGTTCAAGTACCATACATTTTTGACGTGGGAAAAGCAGTACAAAATTGTGCAAGGCATAGCCTCAGCCTTGCTATACCTCCATGAAGAATGGGAAAAATGTATCGTGCACCGGGATATAAAGATGAGCAACATCATGCTGGATTCGGACCTCTTTGCTAAATTAGGGGACTCTGGCTTGGCTAGGATGGTTGACCACGCCAAAGGGGCACAAACGACTGTGTTGGTAGGAACCATGGGCTATATGGCTCCTCAATGCTTTTACACAGGGAAAGTCAGCAAGGAATCAGACGTAAATAACTTAGGTATTGTCTTCTTACAAATACAAATAGCGTGTGGAAAACGAGTTGTTGATTCATAGGCAACTGAGGACCAAGTTGGGCTCTTGGATTGGGTTTGGGAGCTCTATGGAATTTGAAAGCTGCTAGACGCATTGGACCCGAAACTAGGCAATGATTTCGATGAGAATCAATTGGAGCGCTTGATGATCGTAGGGCTTTAGCGTGCCTCGACTGGTGGTGAACCAGTTGGTCTATAGCTTCAAAATGACCACATGTTTGTCTAAGCAATCCTCTTGCTCATCGTCCCCAGCATTGATTTCAATTGCAGAATGAGCTCTTGATTTCAGTTTGACTTACATGAGTTGTAACTTCCCAAGTGGATTGGTTCCCGGAGACATTTTGGATAATGTCTGTTTACTTTCCATTTATATCGTGTTGTACAAAAACATTGTCTCTCATTTTCCGGCATTTGAATTGCTTGGGAAAATGAGTCGATGAAAATTCCTTTCATAGTTGAACCTACACTTGCCTATCTATTTTTTAAATCGCAAATCATTTCCAAAATACAATTGCACACCAGTGTTCGGACTTGGAAAGGACGGCCAAACAGGGAAAGAAGAACTAAGTTTTCCTTGATTATAAGCTCCCTTGAAAATAATTATCCAGCGAAGTTCATTTTCGTCTAGCAAACGGAGCTTGAATCAAATATCAACCCGCAGAGTTTTGCTTCACACTATGCAATTCTTTGAAAATGGTTAAGACTGACAAACACATGAATTGCTATACTCCTCATGCATTCCTTCCCCTTTGGATATGATGTTATTCTCCCTGCTTTCTTCTCCGTTCGAGGAAGAACCAAAGAAAACAATGGCTCGACGCGACGATCTCTTGAGGACACTTCCAGTACCCAGGGCGTCGTGACGGATCAGTTTTGGTCCATTTGAGCAGTGACAATATGATCTAGACAGCTTCGAGCCTACGCATGAGTCCAGAAGCACAAAAGCTGCGCATTCAGGAGCATGAAAACTGCATGCTCACACCCTTTTGGCTACATCAATAGCTTCGTAAATGTGAGACAGGAAAAGCTGGCTAGCTTACTCTCCAAGATTAGTCGAATGTTCTAACAGTCGCAGCCCTCAAAGTCATGTGCAAAAGAATATATTGAACTCCTTCAAATCGAGTTTTCACATCCTTAGCAGCCTTCCTGCAGATGCCAAAACAATATTTGACGAACTTTGTGTGCATCCTCTCAAGAGGCTGAGAACAATGATGAAGCCAAGTCCTTCCTTAGCTTAGGGACACTCTTTCTTCCCATAAAGAAAATTGTAATTCTACAAACACCGGCACTTTCAAAAAGACTAGCCAGCCATTCTGTAATTTCAACCAAAAATAAAAAATAACATGGAACAATGTTCATTGAAATAGACAAAAAGAAAACTTCCAACATCAGCTGTAACATTTACATGGCTTGTCAAAAGTTAATTTCAACAAGTTACTCGAGAGACACGGCAAAAACAAGAAAAACGGGTATGAGAATACAACAGACGGTCTTTGCATATGTATCGTCTCAAGCATGTGCATAATCAACTGAATGGGTCAGCTCAGTGCTTTCCAAGAAAATATTCAAGAAATTCCCTATCCAATTCTCCAGAAATGAAGCCGAAGGACACTGATACCTGGTCAGACATTTGATGACATTCGACATACTTAATCATCCTAAACAAGCCCTCCATGAGAAATCTTTCTATTCTCTGTGATTTGACAATTTGGAGCTGCTTATGTTTGTGTCAGCCTCAAGAGGAGTTCTTCACCATGCTTCTCTTCATCGAAGCAAAATGATCACCATAATAAAACTTGATGAGCGTGGTATTTATGTCTTGGGCTTTTGAAAGATTGAATTTGTCATCTGACAAAATTTTGGGCATCATTCTAGAGGGAAACTTCTCCTTCTTCTTCTTCTTCTTCTACTTCTTCTGATGATGGTGAGCTTGGAACATCTGAAGCTTCTGCAAGATTTTCAAGCATCAAAACAACTTCAGATGTGTCGTCCAAATAATATTTTGCTTTACTCGGCTTCTGTCCAACAGTGCATGCAAAAACGGATGCATTCGAAGATAAAGTGCCACTGGCAACAGCACCGCCAAAAATCTCAAACATGTCCTCATCAGATCTATCATCACCGATGCATAACACAAAGTCAGCCTGTCTTCTCTTCTCAGCCATCGAAGATAATATCTTCTCTGCAACCACTCCTTTGCTTACTCCCTGCAAACCAAAATTTAAATAGTTTATCACAAGCTAAAGAGATGCTCGACTTTAGAATGCACAGCAGGTGAAAACAGGGTCGGCCATATGACATCCAAAGAATATATTGCACTCACCCTTATCAGCAAAAAGATAATCCTGTCTTGAAAAGTTGTCAACCTCCTAAACTACCCCCCCCCCGGCGGGAAAAAGAAAAAAAAAAAAAAAAAAACAGAGCCACACAAATTGGGACATTACACATGCCTTTTATTACGGCTTTTATCTGTTTGCAGGGAGAAAACTATGCTCACTCACAAGAAAAGATGACCACTAGAATAAAAATCTCCTTTAATGAATTTTGAACATGGTGCCATGCAGATGGAAAGCTAAGATCCCCTTATGTATCATGATCCATACTTATAACACTCATTCCCACTCCCAGTACTTCCTGCCAGAAGAAATCTTCAATTCGGACCCCATATTCAGTGACCAATTCAAAGTGTTCTGTGGTTAAGAATTGCAATTGATTTAAATTGCAACAAATTAGACAGGCAAACTTGAATTGCAAATGATTTCATCGTGGCACTTTTAGCATTGAATGGCATAGAAGCCCAATCGAGACATTCCACACAGAACCACAAAAAGATAGTTTATATCCCTAATCATATTGCCTTAAATCAAACACGTATGCTGGGGAATATGATGAGCCCATGTTATGTTTATTGTAAATTTGACATAACGATGCAGCAAAATCAGCCTGTCAAATGGCTTTTCAGATTATCGGGGGAAAAAGGCTAAGTAGCACACCACAAAACAGCCTGATCATTTTTCACAAATTAAGACAGGACTTCAGACAATGTCGGAAAGTTCACCACTGTAGAATTTCCTAAACAATGCCGCAACGCCGATGCTAGCTTGCATAAACTAATCTTCCCTACTTATATCAATCAAGAGATAACTCTCATGACTGCCGTTGAATAATCGCACATGAACAAGATGGTGCAGTCTTGGGCCACTCATAAGAATACGACAACCAGCTCTTTAAGGGGAACTCACAAGCATAAAGAGAACACTATACATACGTAGTATAATACATTCGTACAAGAAAAGGTGCACAGTCTCCACCAAGCTCTATTCTTATTCAGATTTCAGGAGAACAATGTTAGCTTTCAAGGAGGAAAGTAACTACTTATGGTCAGTAACTTCAACTAAATGAATTTTCTTAGATGATGAACAGAATATCAATTCCAGAACCAATCACGTTCTTGTTTTCATAGTATATGCTTGCAAATATAAGGAGATGTTATGGTAATCTCCACTGCATATTGAAGTGAGTAAAAAGACTGGAATGAACTGCAATTAGTAATTTAGTGACTCACCCTGAGCATCTTTGACATAATTGTTGATAAATGCTCTCTAAAACAAATTAAACTCAAAAGGAATACATGTTCACGCATAATTGATAGCCAAAGATAAAATGAGTACCTGAGGCTTCACTTCAACGATGTATTGACCACTTTTCACAGCAACAGGTTCATTAGCCAACACACTCTCTAGATGGTCCAACATCTCCTTTGCCTGGCTTGATCCAAAACCTGGGTCTGCATCCCGATGATGCCAAACCAAGGCACTCTCTTTCTTCTCAATGGAAGACCCATCAGTGGCTTCTGTGTACAGTTGCATAACAGGTTCAGCCATCTGAATCCAGCCAAAATCATTGCCCTGTCCACAAGCTTGCCAATCCTCATCTGCAGACCACCTGATATTTCATCCCAAACAGATAAGCATCAGGTGTATAAGAAAAATTGTTCCGAAGGGAGGTGATCCAATCATGAAAGAAGGAAGTAAGGTTGTTAACCTACAATTAAGAACAACATACTACCTCATAAAGTAACCATGTTCAGCAGCAATCCCAAGCTTGCTACAAGAAGAAAGCCATTCCCCCAAGGTTTTGCCTCTTCCGCTAACCACGAACACCATGTTCTTTGGATCAGCACAAAGCGTGTTGATTATTGAAATAACTCTTTGACTTGGCCTCTTGTTCATGGATGTTTGCGGCATTACAGTGCCATCATAATCTAACAATATAGCCCTACTTTTAGACCTCAAGTAAGCAGATACTATTGCATCAATTGACAGCTTCTTGAAATTGGGGTCCAGTGCCACAACTCTAAAACCAAAACTCAAACCGATTCCCCAGCAACGTCTTCTAAAATGGTCTTTGCATGTCCTTTCCAAATCCTGGTAGAAGCTTCTTGACCAATATGCCACATCGTGCAAGCTAACATACTTATAGTGCTTCTCATGGCGCAATTGCTTTTCAGGATTAAGCATTGAAATTGCCTCATTCAATGCCTCACCAGTAGCCTCAATGTTCCATGGGTTGATGCGAATAGCACCACTTAATGAAGGAGAACATCCAATAAACTCGGACACAACAAGCATGCTTTTTCTGGGCCCAGTTGAATCTGAACAGGATCCTGAGTAAGAAACTCCTTCCCTGCATACAATGTACTCGTAAGGCGTGAGATTCATACCATCCCTCACGGCTGTGACCACAAGACACTCAGCAACAGTGTAATATGCGGCTCTCTCACTAAGAGAAACTGGCCTGTCAATAAAGACAACTGGTTCATAACCTGGTCGACCAAAAGTTTCATTAATTCTCTTGCAGCTTGCATGTATTTCAGCCTGTATTTCCTCAAGGTCACTACCCTTTCCCCTAGCAGGATTAGCAATCTGCACTAAAACTGCCCTCCCCTGCCACTTAGGGTGCTGTTTTAGCAAGTGCTCCATTGCCAACAACTTCAGATTGACACCTTTAAAAATGTCCATATCATCAACCCCAAGTAATACAGTCTTTCCTTCAAACTGCTGCTTCAGCTCATCCACTCTCCAATCCTTATCTGCCAGTTTCAATACAGACTGAATCTGGCCCATGTGGATCCCAACAGGCATGATCTTTACCCCAATTGTTCTTCCATAATATTCCAAACCAATATAACCCCTTTTCGACTGGTACTCCACACCCAAGATTCTACTGCAACAGGATAGAAAATGCCGAGCATAATCGAACGTGTGGAAACCAATCAGGTCAGCATTAAGAAGCGCTTTGAGTATCTCCTCCCTAACTGGAAGAGTCCTATATATCTCTGATGATGGAAAAGGGCTATGGAGAAAGAACCCCATCCTCAGCTTGATGAACTTCCTTCTTAAGAAAGTAGGCAACACCATCAAATGATAATCATGTATCCAGACATAGTCATCCTCTGGATTTATGACCTCAATCACTTTTTGCGAGAAAATCTTGTTTGCCAAAACATAAGCCTCCCACAAGGACCTATCAAACCTGCCACCATGATTGGCCGCAAAAGGGAGCATGTAGTGGAAAAGCGGCCACAAGTGTTGCTTACAAAACCCGTGGTAGTACTTTGACAAAATGTCAGGAGGTAAAAATGCCGGGACACACTTGAACTTCTCTAACAAAAGCTGCGAAACATCATCCTGCTCGCTGGGGTCAACATCGACCCTCAAAGAACCAACATATAAAACCTCCATATCATCGGGCAAACCATCTTTAAGCTGTAACAACAACGAGTCGTCATCCCAACTTAAGGCCCACCCCTTATTATCAGGCCTTCGCTTAGCTTTAACGGGGAGCTGATTAGCCACAATAATTATCCGATCCTGAATAATCGAAGACGGAACATCCGAGCTCACACTGTTGGCCTGATCATCGTCGAGCTCCGATATGTCCACCGGAACAGTCATCACCCGAGGAAGCCGCTTCTTCTCCCGGCCCATTACCGGGAAATTCCCCGAAGCTAGATCTAAGAGGTTGGTATACGACTT
Organism: Eucalyptus cladocalyx; assembly: GCA_017140615.1. NCBI lineage: Eukaryota > Viridiplantae > Streptophyta > Magnoliopsida > Myrtales > Myrtaceae > Eucalyptus > Eucalyptus cladocalyx. The sequence continues at coordinate 7,416,750 of CM029519.1, forward strand.
CGACAACATTTTCGAGACAATCCCAGCTCGACAAAGAACCCCTCAGAACCAACCGACCAACCCCCTCTCGCTAAATCCCTCCCCTTCGAAATGGACCCGAAATCCGCCGCGATCTGGGAACACGCACCAATCAACGCAACGCCGTCAGACCCACTAAAAGGGAACCTCTCATCTACTCAGCAGACACCAAATTGAAAACACCCAAGCAATAACACAGTGAAAAAACCGAAATTCTTGGACCTGCAGCCACTAAAGACACCACCAGACCACCAAAGAGAGGTGCAGAAAGCTCGAAACTTGACAGACCCAATCTGAACAGAAAACCCAAGTAAAAGATAACACGAAAAGAACAACTCACCTCGGCTGTCGACGAACCCAAAATCCTGTCCCTCTCTTCCCCTCCCTCTCTCTTTCTCTCTCTTATCTTTTTCTTGCAGAAATTGCTATCGATCTGAAAATCGAATAAAAGAATCTGAATTCCTCCCCTTCCCAGCAAATGGATAACGAGAAATCTAGGGTTTGGTATCACCTCCACCGGGTCGATCCCAATAGCACATTCACTCTCTCTCTCCCTCCTCTGCGCGAATGAAATAAAAATCGTTGCTTTTTTGCGGGATGAAAAGTGAAATAAAGAAGAAGAGAGAGGAGAGAGAAAGAGAGGGAGAAGGAGGAAAAAAAGAAAAAGAAAATGGAAAATGGAAAATAATAAAATAAAGGAAGAGGATAAGGTCGGCCAGTAGGCTGCCCAGTAATGCCAACTGGCATTTTATTTTCTTTGTATTTTTTTCTCCTTTTCCGATTTTTTATTTTTTATTTTTTATTTGGCTCCTCTCGTGGGTTTCGCTCCGCCCCCACGCGGTTCTTCCGTATAAGAAAATGGGAAAAGAAAAAGGAAATATATAAAATAATGATATATTTTTTTATATTTATATGTATATATAAATATATGATTCTCGAGTCATGGACCGCAATATTGTCGTAGAATCTTCCCTCTTTTCGAGTCGCGAAATTCCGACAATTTCGCCAATTTTTTCTCCTTTCTTTTTTATAAAGATTGAGTTGAATTTTAAATAATAATTGTTATTTACCTTAGTTGGAGATGAATTGGGGTCAACTTAATCTTTAAATTAATATAGGGTTATAAATCCTCCCTTGCCTACGTGAAGGCCATGACACGGGGAAATCGTACGATGCTCTTTCATTATTTGATTATTTGATTATTAATTATGATCATCGAATTGATTATGTTGAAAAATGTTGACTCTTTCGTACCTACTTAAGTCCACACATTTTCCTTTAATTAAGTCCGCTAATTTTGAACAACTCAAATTTATGAACAAAAAACTTCGATTGAAGTCCGTATTTAAATATATATATATATATATATATATATATATATATATATCTATCTATTTATTTTTTTGACTGGAGAGTTGAGAAGCACAAACTAAAAAGGGGAAAATCGATGCGGCTAACAATTTTAATCAACGTGCTTACGCGAGTAATTTAACGTCTCCTATTTAATGTTATCCAAGTGGGCAACTTTTTTTTTTTTTTTTTTTTTTGAAAGAAAACACTGCACTTATATATAATAAGGATGGGGCATCTTGAGAAATATTTCGAATGATTTTTCATTGCAACATACATGGCAACATTGCACTTATGTATAACAAGAAAAGGGGAGCATGAATAATACTAGGGCGATTTGGTTTTATGAATTAATTTTCCAATTTTAAGAGTTGGAAATGATGTCATTTTATTTTTCTTGGGAAAAACGAGTGAGCCTTTACTTTTATAGGAAAGGATTTTTTATTTTTATTTTTGCCAAACTATAAAGCATGTAAGGATGATATTGCCAAACTATAAAGCATTTTATTTTATTTTTACCAAATAGTCTCCAAACATCAATTTAGTAGACCTATATAACTCATGGATAATAAATACAAGGCTCATATTTAGGGGAAAAATATCATCAATGTAATCGAAATCCCAAGACCCATTTTATAAAGTGGTTTGCTATCTTTTACTTTATATCTTCCACAAGTTTCTATGCACGCACTATGCGCATGCTCAATTATTTTTCATATTTTGGCAGCATTATAGTGAATTAATAATAATATTAATAACTTTAATTGGATGGTGAAATAAAATGTTAATCATTATTTTCTTTTTAACTTATTATATGAATTTGTTTTAAGAAACCAAAATTAGCGAACATTTTGATATTTTGTTATAAACAAGAACAAGCATTTATTCGAAATTTAGAAAAAGGACATGACAGAAGAATGAAGGTGGTTACTACATTATAAGGCCAATTGAGGGGTTCCACCAAGTGTAGTTTTTAGGAGGAAGTGGATACTTAACTTTTTCTTCTTATCTTTTTTATTATTTCTTCAATGTCAAATTTAGTTTTTTTTTATTCTTTTTGGAGTTATTTTATATTACGATACTAAAGTATCGTGAAAGGGAGAGATGAACAAAATATAATAAAAATCCTTATCATTGTTCTCTCATTATCATTTTTAAATATTCGAATCTAATGAATAAAAACAAATATAACTCGTTTTTACATCATAAAATATGTGTAATGATATTTTAGAAAATGGAGTCCAAGTGAATAATGTGATAACATCTTTGACCATCATTTGATCATTTCTAATGGTGAGCATCGCCCTTCCTTGCACACCAAGAGAGGCACATAATTGCCACACGCCCTTATCTTTGAAAATATCGATATTCTGTTTAACCTAAATTCCACTAATTATTATCATATGCAAAACCATCATGATATTTTTTTTGGAAAACTCCTTTGATTTTCATTATTGTAACTTTTTACTCAAGTATAATCATGCTGATGTCAAAAACTTTAGCTCCATAAATCCCATACGCCGAGTAATAAAGTTTCATTTAATTAAAACTTATTCACGCTTCCCATTTTAATCTCTCGAAATTTCATCAAGCTGTCGTCATAAATCTATTAATTCGATAATAATGTCTGCCTAAAACCCTAAAATTGGACACCGCAAAAGATCTTCCCATCCACTCGTTAGTCCTTCCCATCCCAACATCTCTTCGGGGCAAGCGGTGCTTATTTCCCCTCGGGGCCCCAGCAGAGGACGACGTGGGAGGGGGCAAATCTACACGTGTCGAGAGATGCTTCGGTGCCTCCCGAACGGTGACCGTCGGATAAGATGGGACCCGGGGCCGCGTGCGCGCGTCCCAGGCATCGGGCCGCGCGCGTCCCAGGCATCGGGCCCCGCGCGTCGCCATCGTCGCTGATCCCTTATCTGCTCGGGTTTGGGGGAGCTTTCCTCAGGTGCTCCGCACTCCCGCGTGCACCCTCCCGGGCCCGGACTGCTCGGGCCTCGCCACGTCACCTGCCGGGAGGGCCCCCACCCACTTCTCGAGCCGAGCGGCCCGGGCTCCCGCGGTCCGCGGCGCACCTGAATATCCCCCCGCCGGGCCCCTCCCCTCCACGTGGCGGATCGAAGGACGCGGAAGCTTGTGGATATGGCGGAATAACGAGGTCGGGGGGGAAGAGGACGTGGTGGGCCCCCCGCGGCGGGTGACGTCACCCGATGCGTCACCGGGGGACACGCGGCGGGCCCCCATTGGCCGGGGCGAGGATATAGTTAGGCTTCGGCCCCTGGTTGGTGGCTTGCGAATTAATAACGTGTTTCTTCTGGTTAGCGGCCAGGGGGGTCTAGTTCGACCGCCGTCGAAATGTCGGTTTCGCCCCCGGGGCTTCGGGGTTTTTACCCCGGGATGGCAACGGGTTCGGGAGACGGCGAAGGGCAAAAGGGGCACGAGGGGCGTGCGTCCTTTCGGAGCGGGACCGGATTGCTGTCCGTTTTTGACCAATCTTTTTACAACGTGGGTGTACTCGTGTGCGCGTGTGCTGTCTCCACCTAATTTTTTGCCAGGTTGGTGCGGTGTGTTGCGGTGACCGAATTAATGGAACATCTTCTTTTCTGATTTCTTTCTTTTTTTCAATTTGGGTGGAATTATTTTTCTTTCATATTTAATACCTAGCGAAAGAGATATTCTCCTCTCTGACCAAAAAAAAAAAAAAAAAAGAAGAATAAGAAGAAATATTCTCCTCATACTTCTCAAAAGAAGATTAATACCATAAACAAACTCTAAAGATGCTCAATATAATTTTGATATTCCGAATTTATTATTGTCAGAGATACCTTAATACGAAAGGTTTAGGGTTTTCTAGGTAGGAAGAGAAGTACTAATACAAATTCGAGATTTTGGTAGTGAAAGAAACAGTTTTAGTGTTGTGATAGGTACAGTTTAGGTTGTTGTTGTTCTTTCTTTTTTTCCTTTTTTGCGATGTATTTTCCTTTTCAAAAAGTAAAAGTCCTTATTACCAAAAGTCAAGTGCCGAATTTAAAAGTATATGGAAAAAGAAATTATAGCATTTAAAACGTGTCTATCGTTTTTTTGGTAGATGGGGTGCTCCAAAGCCAGCTATATCGAAGACCTTTCACTTTCCTTTCAATGAAAGATATCCCGAGAGTACTTGCAAACAGTACATTGAAATCTAGATGGGTAAGTTTGAGGGATGGAGATATACTACTTTAATATTTATATTTTTACTCCACTCTGGTGGATTTCCTATGGAATGGGGATGTTGTGACTGATGACACAAATGATAAAGATGAGTAAAATATCTTCTTCTTTTTATATAGTCATCTCAAAACTCCTTTTGTTTTGGCATTGTCCTTGGCATATGCCACAGGATCTCCCCAACTACTACCTGGAACTATTTATTTTATTTTATTTTCCATTTTAGATACCGAATGATTCCTTCCATTCTTTTTGTAGGGACTAATTTTATAAATATCCGTTCCTCAGGGACCAATCAGCAACTTGTCACGATTATTTTTTTTTTTTTTATGGTTTTTTACTGCATTTTCTCTGATGAGGTATTTAATTGGCATTTCTTTCCTTCTTTTTTATCCTATCACTAACACAATGTCATGAGGGTGCATTCTCAGATAGCATGAGGCCAAAAGAATGCATGAATTTACATCCTAGGACAACATGCTCACATTTTTCAAAGTGATCTGAAAGAATGCATGGTTTCTACTCGAAAGATAAAATATTTGTTGGAAAAATAAAGTAATTGAAGTAAAAGTCATGCAATTTTGGATCGGTCGAACAATGAGGATATTTTGGTCTTGCAAATATAAGTTGATGCATGTTTTTGTGGGCATTTGAAAATTAATGTATATATTTAAATGAAAAGATTGAAAAGATATGTTTGAGGTTCGTGTAAAGTGTGAGACAAAAAATATGCAATAGTGGTAGCTAATTCCTTCTCAATGTAAATCATATTGAAAATAGGATTGGCGCAGTGAGCTTCGCCATGGAACGAGTAACAAGTGCTCTCTTAGGAAACTATCCCTATTTTTGCTTTTTTGTTTTTACTTTTTCAACGTTAGCACGATGGAAAATGCATTGGACCCAAACATTGCAAATCTAGGCAAGGTAGAACGACTATAGGAAGTACGGTACAATCATTCTATACCAGCTATAACCGTGGAAAGGAGTTGCACTTCTTAGAGCCAACAATTGCAGCATTGTCGGCAGCCAGAACACCTACGCCACCTCGCGATCAAATTATTTTTTTAACGTAGGTTTAAGGAGCTGCACGCTAGAAGGCTATCTTTTAATTACATTTCTATCAAACTCACTATTATGGACTTAATAGTCAATCAGCACCTATATTTAAATTGCCATTTTATTGGGCCATAATGGGGGAAGCACCGTAGCCCACTGCCTATAATGGTGCTTGTTCACAAATTAGGGCAGCTTTTGGGCCTTTTTAGCAAAAATAATTCTTTACTTTTCGAGCCCAATAAAAAGTCAAGCCCAGATTTGGAGGATTTCCCGATGTGGATCGTGGCATTAGTGATTGAACAGAAAAAAATTAAAAAATGATACGTCTTTCGGATTTGAATAATATTTAACATATAAAGTAAAGAAGGTCTCCTATTTTAAGAAGATAATAATCCTTCTTTTTATCCCAAAATATCCCCTTACTTTATGAATTTTTCGTGAATGAACAAATGCATGAATTGATAACTTCAGTTTATCTATCGCATGTTTTAATTTTGAAATTTAAATCATTTACATTTTATAAACAACCTTATTAGAAAATGCTCAAATCTCGAAGTATTATTCTCTTCCCACATGAGGACAAATCTTTCATGCTGCATCAATAACTTCTTTTTATAATTAATATTGCAAATATTTGCAATATGACGATTTTTTAGGAACTTTTAAATGTCAAAACATTTACAATGCACGCAAGACGTCTATCCTTTGGCCGGTTCTATGTTATTTTCTTCGGATAGAATCAAACGTGTTGTACGAAAGGGAACATTTGGGACTGTTCTTTTGTGAGACTCAATTTAATTTAGATATAATTGTTTTCGTAAGATTTAAATGCCTTGGTCTTGTGAATAAGTTTACTCAATGAATTTTCAAAGTGCACCTACGAATTGTCTTTAAGAAATGCTAATCGTGTTGCATGATTTGTGGGTTCATATAGAAATTATGCAATGAAAAAACTTCTTTTCCAACAAAAGGCTCGATGTTGGAAGAAGTGAGAAGGGCTACAGCCTACAGGCAGTAGATATGACCATCTAATTTAGATTATTAGGTCAAAGTGTTGTCAAATCATTATCATTTTAATCTTCCCTCTCATGTTTTTTTTTTTTTTTGGTCGAAAACATAACATATATTATATGCTTAGTGTTGAAGTTACACTAGAAAGCATTTCGGAATACAAAAGATGTCGTAAAAAAGGAGGAGGAGGATGCACCCAATTAGGGGAAAGCAGGAAGGCCCGATGGGCCTTAGTGGCTCGGTCTGCAACAGAATTCGTTGCCCTACTGCAATGAACTATTCGGAGATTAGGGCACCGAAGCTTCAACTCCATTATCTCGTGAAAGATGGCTCTGTGCTCCCATGGCGTTAGGTCAGGATGGTTGAAAGTGTGAAAATTGATCATATGCGGACAGTGTCTTACCAATTTCCTTGATATCTAGTTGTGTGATTATTTTCGATTTATCTCAAATAACATTAAGTTATTAGATAAAAGTGTAGCTTATTACTTGAGTATAATGATAAATGTTGACCATCATTAAAGGTGATGCTCGAACCTTTTGAGATCGAGTAAAAAAAACCAAATTTGAGTGTAAGGGTAGGGGTGCACAACACAAATTTGTTTCTCATTCCAATAAAGTCATGTCTGATCTTTTACATAGTTCTAATTTACGCTCAACTTGATCCATGTAGATAACTTTAACTGTTCTTATGTAAGTTTGGCTTCTGATGAAAAAATAACGGGTCTATGATTGAAATTAGAAGGTAAATTTTGTGTGCAAACTACAAAAAGCTTCATAAGGATTACAAGGAGTTGTGATTGAATTCCAGTGTTAAATCAATCGTTCATTTATTCTAGACGTACAAAAAGAGGAGACGAGAGGCGACCGGCTTCAGCATTTAGGTCTGAGGTAACCATACGCGTCTCAAACACGTGACAACACATTCTAGTTGAGCCATAGTTACTTAGCATATCCTGTCGGTATTGGAGCCCACTACCACATCGGAGTGCTAGATGTCCAATGACCAATTCATCAATATAAGAATCACATACCACTATTGCAAACCGGTTCGAACTGGAGGCTTCATGGATGAGAATATAACTCCCCGTATCACTTAGACTAACATCACCAGTGGTCCTATTCTTGTTCTTCTTTTTTGTGGTCTAATCCTATTCTTGTTCTTTTACTGTCCCTAATTGTTCCACAAGATGTTCGACCAAAGAATAAATAATCGGTCCACAGGATGGAAGAAGTGAGTATATAAGACTGCTAACTAGTCGTGAGGCACCAAAGTTTGGACTTAAAATTGCAATAATATGTTATGCATATGATGAAAGGGAAGTGTGAAGAAAACTTCCTCTAATCAGCCTTCTCTGATTCATGAATTATAGATTTGGGACTTTACCCACATTTATATTTAGCTAACTTCACATGTGGTTGATGTTTACAACTTGTAATTCACCAAACAAGATGGCGGTTGGAAAAAAATATAGCCCACGATGAAATATATTTGGGTTTGCTTTTTTTTTTTTTTTGGTTGGTTATTTTGAGGTCTACTTAGTTGATGCTAAACTTTATATTTAGGTTCACTTAGTCTTACCCAAAGAAGAAAGAAAGAAGTTGATGCTAAACAATGAACTATGGCATAAGTAAATAATTAAACAAATTATGTGAAAAAACCATATTTTCAAGAATCCAATAAGAAACTAGTTATGGCATCACGTTAGAAACTACTCTTAATAAGAATACTTGATTTTTTGTTGACTGATGTTTCCAGAGATTCCGCTGCCATAATTAACATATTCCACCCTTGATATTATTACGACACGACACGACACGCGACACGTCATTTCTCAAAAAGTAGAGAATTTCGACACGTTCCGACACGTTAAATATTAAATAAATATTTTTATATATAAATGTATAAATAAGTAGGTCTCGTATAATTCAGAATAGGACTATAAATTCTGTCGTTTGCAAGTTTTGAAACTGACTTTGATGGGAAACTTTGAATCGTTACTCTTTGATAGAAAACTTAAAATCAATGAGTCAATATAGAGAAAGGACAAAATAAAAGCCTAACAATACTATAAAATAGAGAGTTATTTCGAAATCTCACTGCTCATCAAGACATTGACAAATAGCCTAGGTTCGAGAGACTTGTGGGAATTTCAAAAGATGTATGAAAAATAATAAGTCTTGTTTAAATCAATGCAAGGAAAAACTAATATTCATAAGCCCGTATGAATGAAGATTTTAAGTTCTTATGACAAGATTCACGCAACAACACCCATTCACACAAGCCACAGAGAAAAAATTCAAGAAATTTACTAATCCACCTCAAACTCAACGTGTGCGACTGAAGAGAAGAGTTTGAAATCGTGCGCGCGTGCGTGCGAAGTCTAAGTTTCAACTTTTAATTTTTTTAATTTTTTTTTAATTTTTTTCATATATTTATATTTAGTCCCCAAAGTTTTGGAAATTTATAAAAATAACCCCGTGCGTGTCGGAGTCACGTGTCGGAAATTCCGACTCTCGTGTCGGAGCGTGTCGGAGAGAGTTGACCGCGTGTCGGTTTTCCCGACACGCGTTGACCACGTGTCGGAGCGTGTCGGAGCGTGTCGAAGCGTGTCGGACACGTGTCGGAGTGTCGGACACGACACGAAGGGTCCCGGAGAGTGTCCGTGCTTCATAGGTTATTACCGGTGCAAAGTTTTCGATCCACTACTTCTCGACTTGTCATAACATCCAAAGTTCAATTATCTGCAGCATCACTCTTAATATATAATAAAGACCAATCATCGCATAGTGACGTTGAAGGAGAAGATCACAACTTTATTCATGTTATATATAGTAGCTACTCAACTACGCCCTTTTTAACATATAATGTTGACATATCTCAGATATTCTAATCCCCACCAAAAAAAAAACCAGAAACTTATCCAAAAGTTAACTAGCTGAAATTATAGATGCAGAAAAGAGCAGCTGAAATAACACTAGAGAGTGTTGCAACTAATAGCCAGAACCGGGGCTGATGACGGAGAGCAAGATTCGGCTGGGCCTCATGAGGTGTCTGGCAAGCAGCTTACGGTCGACCGGTGAGGCATGACCCTTCTTGCTAGGGGCCGAGCCAGGGACGTCGCCCTTGGGAAGGACACTGAAGATCAAGCTTGCCTCTATAAATGGCATTCCCTTCTTCTTCTGCTTCTCTTCCTTCATTTCCAAAAGCTTCCTGGCTTCAGTACTCCAAGCAAATGCAGCGAAAACGATCATCAAGGTCATGAGCAGCACTATGCTAAACCGAGCCATGAGAGAGAGAGAGAGAGAGAGAGAGAGAGAGAGATGTTGCTAGGTTTCGAGAGCCACTAAGAAGACAAGGTTGTATGGAGGGTTCTGTCGTGGCTGTGTTGGGCTATGTACAAGTATTTATATATACCACCTAATGCGATACTTGTTTATACAATGGAGGATTATAATTAGAAACCATAATCGATGGCAAATAAAAAATACATACATGTACTTTTCACATATAGCATCACTTGGAGGACACATGTGCTTTTCAAGAAAGTCGTTATTCAAAAAATGTAGTCTTCTATAGTTTGGTTTTGTCCCACGTCACCTTAGGTTTCGTATCACCTTCGAGCACAAGGCAGTGAATCTTCATCGATTTCCTTCTTTACCAATTTATGTCGTTCAAAACTTCCCTTAAAAAAAAGGAAAAAAGAAAAAAGCTGCACAATGCTAGTTTTATGAGGACTATGTGGAAAATCATCTTGCAAAAAGAAGTTCCTTCACGATATTAAGTATATTTCTTGGATAATTTTTTTCGATTATTATTTTGTCGTTCTTGATGATTATGCCCATGCTCGTTGACCATTTTTATCATGGAGGATACGATGTGACAGAAAACCAAGATTTTAAATCCAAATCAACACCTAACTCCTCCAAGGACGTAGCGACAACTCCAACTTCAAGGTCAGATGCTGATCTTGATGATCCACGGGAACTATGACTAACCATTTTACATTTGAAGATATGATCTGCTTGCATGAATACTTGTGGTTATATGCAAATGATTAAAGAAAAATTTCAGCAATTACATGATGTAAAGAGGTATTGTGTTCAAATAATCTTAGTATCATTCAATTTACGTCAAAAAAATATTAAGTATTTATGTGTTTGGAATAAATATAACTATATTGTAAATTGGCAACGTTGCAGTTGTATTGTGATTTGTGTGTTTGGTAATGCATATTTTAAAATTGTAGCACCTAAAAACTAAGAGAAGCCTGCCATAAGCCATTGGAATTATGAGGGTATAGGGTTTTTCCTCCACACAAGGCCTTGACTTTCTCTCATGGGATAAACTTGTTCCAACTTTGAACTGTCTAATAAAAAGACAAAAACTTCACTCAAGGAACAAATTTGGCCACCGATAAACTCTACTTACGAGACGTTTGATCTGTTAAATGGAAAATGAGATAACCCGCTATAAGTCATTGGAACTATGAGGGCTCTGTAGGGTTTTCCCCCAAACAAGGTCTTGACTTTCTCCCGTGGGATAAACTCGTTCCCAACTTTCAAATGTCTCATAAAAAGACGCAAACTTCACTCACGGAACAAATTTGGCCACCTGATAGGCTCTGGTTATGAGATGTTCGATTTGTTAAACGGAAAATGACATAGCCAACGAACGATTGCCACATCACTAATGTAACCAAGACTCAATTTAACTTAAACAACATTCCCCCCCCCCTCCCCCCCTCATTTTAGGGCTTCATAAATTCAAAGAGAGAGAGAGAGAGAGTCAATTTGGGGTCGGCTTCATCAGATTGAGAGAGAGTCATTGGTGAGAGTCTCAATTTGGGGTCAATTTCATCAGATTGAGAGAGAGTGATTGGGGTGGTCAATTTGGGGGATGTGGGTTGTGATTTGGGGTTAGGTTTCTTGAGCAAATTAAGATCTGGGGGAAAATTGGTGGACTCAATTTGGGGTCGGCTTCATCAGATTGAGAGAGAGTCATTGGTGAGAGTCTCAATTTGGGGGATGTGGGTTGTTATTAGGGGTTAGGTTTCTTGAGCAAATTAAGATCTGCGGGAAAATTGGTGAACCGACTCTCTCTCTCTGTAATTTAGAACCTCAAGTTGACTTTGTCGGTTTCTTTGGAAGAGAGAACAAACTCATTTTTGTTTAGAGTTTTTGCCACATTGGCTGCATGACTTTGGAAGTAGGGGACGAATTTATCCCACTGATGAAAGGGGCCTTATTTGGGGAAATGGTCGTTCTGCGGCCGTGAAGAGTTTGCCGATCACTTTATAAAAGTTGCAACTCCCCTTTCCACGACTAGTCTGCTGCGAAGGGGCTGCACCAAACACGCTAAACACAACTTCCTTTGAATAATGGTCTCAAAAAGTTTTGGATAATGGCAGTGCAACTCACTATTTCCAAGTTTAGGACTAAAAGCGAGAAGAAGTTTGTTTATAACCAACTTAGCCATCTTTTATATTGCTACACAAGACCAGGTTGCCTATTTATTCACCTAGGATCTTTCAACTGGCTATTTTTACTTTGTCATCAAAAGCCAACTTTATATTCTGGACAGACAAATTTGATGGGTTCTAATGGACGATTTGATGGACAAAAAATATCAAGAAATTCAATTCCAAACCAATGACTGAAACTCCTCCAAGGAAATAAGCAAAAACTTCAACTTGAAGCTCATATGATGATCCTGAATACCCTGTAGATTGCATGATATGCTTGTTTTCATACTCATGACTATACATATACAATTCACCAATGAAAAATTCAGCCATGAATTACTTCTTCAAGAGACTAAAGGGAGGTATTACGTGCACTGACTTTCTTTCGAACTCATTGAACAAGAGAAGTCTTATCACACCATTCCTTAACTAATCAAAAGAAAAATAATCAAAAGGACCATCGAAGTTGATGGATGAATAATATTGTGTTCTTCGTTCATGTTGGTAGTTAATATGTAGCAGTCCGAGTGCTACTGTCATCCAGGCCAATCGTATTTCACCTCGGAAGAAGCCAGAAGAAGACTCTAATCTGCTGTTTTCTACGTATGAAAGGTTGAACGTTCGAAAAGCACCTTTGATTACCTAAAACATTAAAATAACAAAACCCCAATGGTCCAAGTTAGCGCCGTTGACTCTTATGTCAATGAATCCATCCACATCTTTCGCCAGTCAACTCTTGGGTTGTTAGAGAATCAAGATCAGAAGCAAAGTCTCAAGACCAGAAGCAAAGTCTCAAGATGAATCAACCACAGCAAAGTCTCAAGATGAATCAACCACAGGAGGTAAAGTCCTCGACTATTATAGATGTGGATTACCGAGAAGGCAATCAAGAATTAAGAAGAGCTGAAGGAATTGATATCTCATGGATAACGAGTTTCATCAACGGTGGAGATCATACAAAAGTCAGAGACACGGATTGCCAAAGTTTCAAGATAACTGTTCTGTTTTGGTTTAGCTGTAAAGTTTGTTAGTTAAAAGTTAGTTAGTTCGCTTTTCTAGTTGTTAGTCCTCTGTTTTTCCGTCTTTATATAGAGATGTATTGTAATCAGTTGAAGGCTAAGAAGAACATAACAATCCGAGAGAGCTTCGCTGTATTCTTCAATTTCCTTTTGTTCAAATGAATGGAAATACGATATCGTAAACTTCTTCACAGATCATCTACGGTCATTCTTCATCTTCATCTTTGTACTCTTGATTTCATAAGTTCTCATGGTATCGGAGCGGGAAGATCAACATATATCGAGAATAGAATCTATCAAGTAATCAGTTCGTGTATCAAGTCGGAAGAAGTAAACGAAGCGAAGATCTACGGATCAAGGTAAACTCATACGGGTTTAGAGCTCATAAGCACTACTGTTATCATCTTCTTCAAAGAATCATAATAATGGCGATTAGAACTCCAAAATATCCTTTTCCGATACATGTGAATATCACAAACTTCGTCACAATCAAACTTGCCGAGGACAACTTCCTATTGTGGCAAGCTCGGATCCAAAGGTTTTTGAAAAGCCAAGATCTATTTGGTTTTGTTAATGGAGATATTCCTTCACCCTCTCGAATGATGCAAACAGAGGATGAAGGTTGTGAAACCGATCTTATTAATCCAGTACACTTCGATTTGGACTAGAACAGATCGTTGATTTCATCATGGATCTCGGGAGCATTCTTTTGAAAATATTCGAGCCTAATCATTGGTTTAGAAACGTCATCGAAGTATGGCAAACTCTTCGAAAAGGTTTACACGAAATCAATTGCTAGAGAGTTCGAATTAAGGGGAAACTGCAAACATGTCATAAGCATGAACAAACCCTTGCTGATTATCTCGGGGAATATAAATCCATATGTGATCGAGTTGAATGCAATAGGCAAACTGTGGATGATATAACCAAGATGTTTGGTGTATTGGAAGGTTTAGGTCCGAATATGAGAATTTTCGGACTACCATATCTTGTTTGAAGCCTCGGCCAGTATGATGAGGTTATTGCTCAATTAGAAAGATTTGAATCAAGACTCAAAAACTTTTCTAGGAGTCGGTTCAACCCGAATTTGGCATATTTTGGACAAAGATAGTTTCGAGGATCGGTCTAAAGATGTCACAAATGAAAACTACTTTTCTCAAGCTTCGGATTTATATCGAAAGAGGAGGATACAGAGGTGGTCGAAGCTATGGTCGTGGCGGCGGTAACAATAGGGGTCGTGGTTTTGAAAGATATCAGAATTACAGAACAGATGTCTTCAGTCCAGGACAAGGAAATCAACACCCTAGACGGAGAAATGTTATCCCTACAACAAACCAAGGGTTTAGACCCTATACTACTTACTCACAAAGGTACCAAAATGTCAAGACTTATCCTTCGCAAACTCAAGTAAAAATTTGCAGAATGAAAAAGAAACAAGTAGCATTCGATTAGAGTGTCAAATATGTAAAAAGTCTGGACATGATGCTCTTCGCCGTCTTTGGTATCGGTTCGACAATTCTTATCAAGCGAGAGGATATTCCAGCAGCCTTGACAAGCAATGCATATTGAAGACTCAACAGAAGTGAGTGGTATCGACTGCGGAGCTACGGCTCACATTAGTGCTGATCCTGGTATGCTCCATACTCTTTCTAAATATCAAGGACATGATCTTTGTTATGATAGGCAATGGATCATGTTTACCGTAACTCACATTGGCAACACTGGCTCAAAACAAAGAACAATACATTACCTCTTAACGATGTTCTAATTGTCCCGAGAGATAAAGAAGAACCTCCTTTCGGTATCTAAACTCACGAGATGACTTCCCTTGTTCTTTTATTTTTGACAAAGCTGGTGTTTATGTAAAGGACAACAATACCAACACAATGGTGAAGCTCGGAAGGAAAGTTAGGGGTCTTTATCAAGCTAATCCACAAACCACAGAAGCTTTCTTTACTCAGCGGCAAAAGACAGTCAGTGAAGACATATGGCATCAGCGTTTGGCTCATACAAATGCTCAAATCGTTAAGCATCTACAAAAACAGAAGCTTATACAATTTGTTTCTTCATCTCAAGTTGTTTGCAGCAGCTGTCAAATAGCCAAAAGTTCAGCTCTATCGTTTCCTTTTTCGGATTCTATATCAAGTTCTCCATTAGAGAGAATTCATTGTGACATATGGGGACCATCACCCGTCTGTTCCTTTCAAAAGTTTAGATATTATGTGATTTTTGTTGACAATTTTTCTCGATATTCTTTGGCTATATCCCATGAAGTTGAAATCTGAGTTTTATGATATATTTGTTCAATTTCAGAAGCTAGTTGAACGACAAGTATAATCATCGATTAAAATCTTCGAGTGATGGAGGAGGAGAGTTAAGTAAGCTTTAGATTTCAAAAATTTCTGAGTCATCATGGAATAAGACGAGTTCATATCATGTCCTCACACTGAACAGAATGGGGTCTCGAAAGAAAGCATCGACACATCGTTGAACTTGGATTAGCCATGCTCTATCACTCAAAAGTTCCACTGAAATTTTGGGTGGATGCCTTTAATGACTAATTACATCATCAACGGTCTTCCCACACCAAAGTTGCGAGATGGACACACCCTATAACAAACTTCATAATAGACAGCCAAGGTATGATCATTTAAGAGTATTTGGCTGTGCATGCTATCCTTGCTTAAGACCATATGCAAGTCATAAACTTGATCCTCGATCTCTTCCCCTGTATCTTCTTGGGTTATAGCAATCAGCCACGAGAGGGTATAGATGCTTGGTCCCAACTAATAATCGTGTATACATCGGTAGGCATGTTGTCTTTGATGAGTATTCTTATCCTTTTTCAAAGAAGCTGATCAATGAATATGGACATTATACAAACTTATACAAACAATGGAGTGAAGGCATACATTTCCTTGAGTCATCAAGCACCGAGTCACCAGCTACTAGGTCCACTCCTCGTTAGCCACAAACCAGATCCATCCGACTTCCATGATTGCTGTACCTATCATCCATATCACGAGACAACAATCTCGAGATCATTTCCTCGAGGAATATGCAAGATGAGACAATGCCGGAAGGACAATCTATAGATCTTTGTGCCTCAAAATTGTTCTATGTCTCAAGGACAAAATCCTACCAGTTCTTTATCTTCACACAATGATCTACTAGCTGAAGGTAGTTCTAATGAAAGGCACTCCAACTCCAATTCCATTCTGTCTTCCTCTCAAGGTACACGTAATACTCATCATATGCAAACTCGACTAAAGTCGGAATTCAAAAACCAAATCCAAAGTATGCTTATTTAGCTGATTATCCAGTTCCTATGGAACCAAAGTCTATCAAGTCGGCTTTATCTAATCAAGCCTGGTATAGGGCTATGAAGGAAGAGATGGATGCACTTGCTGAAAATCAAACATGGACATTGATTCCTAGAACTAACCAGATCAATGTAATAGGTGCGAGATGGGTCTATAAAACCAAACTCACACCGGATGGCGGTCTTGACGGACTCAAAGCTCGTCTAGTCGCCAAAGGCTTTCACCAAGAAGAAGGACTAGACTTCTTTGAGACTTTCAGTCCAGTTGTGAAGCACACAACAATTCGAATAGTGTTGTCTCTTGCTATGATAAGACACGGCCAATACACCACTTGATGTTAAGAATGCTTTTCTTCATGGAGATTTGAACGAGACAAGTGTACATGGAACAGCCACGGCTTTATCAATCCTCATCATCCAAACCATGTCTGTTTACTCCACAAGTCTCTATATGGCCTTCGACAAGCACCAAGAGCTTGGTTTGATAAATTCAGCAAGTTTTTAATCGAAAATGATTTCTTACGCCACTGGTGATCCATCGTTATTTGTTACGCATACAAACTCACATACGGTTCTCTTGCTTCTATATGTTGATGATATCATCTTGTCGGGAGTTCACCACATCTCTTAAGCGCACTTATTCAGAAACTTAGTCTTCGGTTTCATATGAAAGACCTTGGGTTTATTCACTATTTTTTGGGCATTGAGGCCAAACGGACTTCTGAGAATCTCTTTCGTGTCAAACTAAATATGCTCTTGACTTGTTGAAACGAGCTTATATGGCTGATCGTAAACCGGTCTCAACACCTCTGCCTCTTCGATCAATCTCTGTGGCGACACTACAAATCTACTTACAGATCCTATGGAATACGAAGCTTAGTTGGTGCTCTTCAATACTTAACCATTACTCGACCGGACACGGCATTTGCTACTAATCTTCTCTGTCAAAAAATGCAACAGCCTTTTGTAGGAGATTTCCATCGGTTGAAAAGAGTACTTAGATATGTCAAAGGTACTATAAATCTTGGAATCTATATCCATTCTCAAAGCTCGAGTACATCTCTATGGTTTCTCCGATGCGGATTGGGCTGGTTGTCCAACAACACGACGTTCCACAACGGGTTTTTGCACGTTTCTTGGATCCAATCTCTTGTCCCAGTCGCTAAGAAACAACCTCTTTGTTTCTAGATCCTCAACCGAAAGCGAGTATCGTGCACTTGCTTCGACCACGGTGAACTCACGGATCACGTTTGTGCTACGAGATATAGGGATTTCTCTTCAGCCACCTACCACTCTATATTGTGACAACAAATCAGCAATTTCTCTCACCGCCAATCCAATATTACATGCTCGAACCAAACACATTGAAGTTGACTTTCACTTTGTCCGTGAGAAAGTCTCTTCTGGATCTATTCGCATTCAGTATATCTCTACTCATCTACAATTAGCTGATATATTTACCAAGTCTCTATCCCGCTTATCTCATCTTACTCTCCGAACCAAATTGGGAATCGAATCTTTTACTCTTCCCAATTTGAGGGGGAATGTTAGAGAATCAAGATCAGAAGCAAAGTCTCAAGACCAGAAGCAAAGTCTCAAGATGAATCAACCACAAAGCAAAGTCTCAAGATGAATCAACCACGGGAGGTAAAGTCCTCGACTATTATAGATGTGGATTACCGAGAAGGCAATCAAGAATTAAGAAGAGCTGAAGGAATTGATATCTCATGGATAACGAGTTTCATCAACGGTGGAGATCATACAAAAGTCGAGACACGGATTGCCAAAGTTTCAAGATAACTGTTCTGTTTTGGTTTAGCTGTAAAGTTTGTTAGTTAAAAGTTAGTTAGTTCGCTTTTCTAGTTGTTAGTCCTCTGTTTTTCCGTCTTTATATAGAGATGTATTGTAATCAGTTGAAGGCTAAGAAGAACATAACAATCCAGAGAGCTTCTGCTGTATTCTTCAATTTCCTTTTGTTCAAATGAATGGAAATACAGTATCGTAAACTTCTTCACAGATCATCTACAGTCATTCTTCATCTTCATCTTCTGTACTCTTGATTTCATAAGTTCTCATGGGTAACTTTGAACAGCAGGGCTGTCGTTTGCCTTTGGATAGTTCTGAGATTGCACTTGCAAGATCGCACATTCAGATTGTCCTTTTGCTCTTTCATAAGACATATTTAAATACGTGTCTTACGCATGTCGTTATCAGGTTAAGTGGGATATCACCTTGGATTAGGCATTCATCTGGGAACTGGCCAGATATCTCAGTGTTGCAATTATTTATAGTTTGGCCCAAGATAGTATTGCGACTGTTCCTGTGAAAACAACGTTTTGATCTTGATTGATACATCGTCGGCTTCATGAATCCATCGTACCATCTTACATTATTGTGCAAGATTTTGCGATCGATCTTATGTAAGAACGAGGCACTCGGTGTCCTTTCGTATTGTCTCTTTCCTCTACCTTCTTTTGTCCGACTCTCTGTCTCGTAATCGCATCTCTTTAGTTGAATATTGTGGGGATTTGTTAAATGGGTCCACAGCCCTAACCATCTGAAAAGAGCTTCTTTCATCTTTGAAAAATAATTTTACCAACTCACCGAATTTCACAATGATGATCTGCCTAATTTACTTGGAACTAGAATCAATATCATCAGAATTCAAACACAGAAAAGCATTTTCCTCATTTTATAGTGCCTGAATCGCTTGGAAAAATAACTTAAGGAAAGGGGATTTCCAAGTCAACAAGATGTTTTCCTACTCATACCTAAATTCAGGAAAATAATTTCCTTTTTAAAAAATAGAAGTTTAGAAATTATTTTCTAAAATATAATTAGATTTTGTGGCTTGGACCGGATACTCTACACTTGAGCATGGGAACCCTAATGTGCGTTCTCTAGCCTAGGAGTGAGCATGTTGCATTGTCCAAATTGGGAACCACTCAAACCAAACCGGACCAAGCAGTTTGATCTGGTTCCTCATTTCATAAAGATGGGACCGGTGATTGTTGGTCTCTTGGTTCCGAGGGTGAACTAGACCGAATCAGGCCAATAGACCAAACTGACTCTTCTTCTTTTTTTAATATTTTTTAATTTCTTAAAAATAACAATAAACCCCAAAAATAGTAACAAATTTTAGTATTTTTTTTTTTTTAATTTTTGCTAAGAGATCGGCTCCATGGGATCGGACCGAACTGAACCAATTGGTCCGATCCAATTCCCAATTTTGTCCCCGATCTAAAAATTGGGAACCGGTCCTCTCGATCTAGTTCTGACTCCTAGGTGGAAATTGGACCGAGAACCGATCACCCCTACTCTAACCAAGGTTCTGTGGACCTAGGACCAGTGCCTATGCTCGATTCCTTGGCTTCTCATGTACAAGTCACTATTGTCTGAACAATGTATGCTTGTCTAGGAAAAATCAAATGCAATTTTCCTTATCAAATAATGGAAGAAATTTTCTGTTTTATTTTTAAGTTTGAATTCAACATTGGAAACATTATCATTTTCTTAGAAAATAACTTCCTGAAAAACATTTTTCATAAATATAACATTTTTCATGAAACACATGAAGCCTTAAAATGTTAAAATATTCAAAAAAAGAAAAAAGTCTTTCATCATTGTCACTGCATTTAAAAATTGATCGCGTTCGTTACCTAATATATTAAAATTTTGAATCACTTGATATTTTGTTCGGGATTTCTACATGGATGTTCTTTCGTGATCTTTATTTTTAGATTTTGTGTACTGCATGAAGTGGGTGAAGAACGTCCGTACAATATTAATACCAAATCCCAGTCGAGTGTAAGCCATGACGCTATATCGCGCAGTTGATTTTTTGTTTATTTGTAGTTCTTCGGGAGCGTGCTCCATATTAACCTAACTTCTTGTTGGTTTCACATGAGTCGCTGGAATAGTGACTAATATCTATTTAATAAAATACAAAAAATACGGACCTATCTGAATAAATTGGATAATGCCACCAGTGATCCCTCTACTTCTGACCTTTGTTTTATGTATTTTGTCCAAATGATCCTTGTACTTACTAAGTAGCGCCACTGTTTGGCCATATTATAAAATTTGTCAACCGGAGTGCTATGTTGACAGTTGGAAAGTTAGGTGGCAATATCAGCAGATATGCCACATTTTTATTGGAACATTATTGCTGAGGGAGTCATAAAATAAAAAAGAACTAAAAGAGTTTGTGTACTACTGAAATAAACTAATAATAATAATAATAATAAACCGTAACTTTCGAAGTCAACTTTTTTTTTTCTCTTAAAAAAGAGATTCGCGTCAGAAATTTTTAATAGCGTCAAATCTATCTTAGCAAAAACTATGCAAAGATCAATGGTATCACATTTTATAAAGTACAAGGATCATTTTAATTTGAAAGAAAGTACAAGGACAATTTGGAATTTTCAGGCAAAAATAGAGGGACCACAAGTGACATTATCCTCAGCTGAAATAGCAAATGGCAGGAACGGAAACTAGCATTCTAATTTTTAAATTAAGGAGGTAATCAACGTGAATCTAAGTGCCGCCTTTGTCATCTTGTACCGATATCTTAGTATGGTATTATCACTTAAGAGTTCTGCATCGCTTAAATATATCATTTGAGTGGAACTGGAAAAATCAGACATTATTTGCATACTCCTTTGCTTCCACAGATGTGAGATGGATTTTTGCGACCACTAGGTCGCAATCCCCTTGGTTGATGCTCCAGCCATTAGTTTCGACTTTCAGATTATGCTTTCTCTAATAGGGGATCGGCCTCAATCCAATCTTCAAGTTCCTTGTCGACTTTATTCCGGTCTCGCCACACCAGCCGATGTATTTTTATCACTTTTCAACTCGTCTTATATACACGTATGTAATAAATTATATGAAAATTGGCAGAGATTGCCTTTTTTCTTTTTTTCTTTTGTACCAATCAAATTCTAGCAGATGTTATCCGGTATAGATTGTAATAAAGATAATCGTAATTTGAGTCCATGTTGATATCATAATAGTTCTCTTAGCGAATGCGTCCGGCCTGCCATATGAAGAGGGACAAGCGATGGCGTCATGCGGTTCCAGACATTGACCTTGTACTTATTTTTCTATCCCACAATTTCCATCGCCCTTGCGAGGAAGGAACGTGTCTGGTCGCGTAGCGGGTGCCCGACAATCAATCGCGATTTTTATCTCTTAATCGATCCTTGAAATTGTCTTCTGCCCTTGTGCGTTGAACGTCAGCGACGACTCTGAAACACGGAGACGTCAGCGACGCCTGCCATAATCATGCACCGAGGTTTTGCAATTTTCTAAGGTCGGGTCGTTGATCGTGTTAGGTTTGAAGAAATGGTTTTATAGGAGGAAGAGGCGAAATGCGTTTTGGATGCTGCCGCGTTTCAATTTAGGAGCACAGTTGAAGAAGAGAGGCTTATTGTAAATTTGTGATTGAGGTAATACATGCTAGCGATGTTTTCCAAATTGTCAACAAGTTTGGACTCAATAGTATATGAGTAAGTTATGGATTATTTCGGCTCTGACTCAAAACCCAATATGTAAGAGAAAGATAATTGAGATTGTCTTACACAGGTTGTAGAAGGGGTTGATGGTTAGTTTTTAAGTGTAAGAGAAAACTTCATCATTTGAAAACTACTCAAGATTGGTATCGGAGTTCAGATTGTCAACAAATCTTGACCCATAGTCATGCGGAAGAGTTAAGGTTGTTGTGGCTCCAATTTAGGCCCGATGTGTGAGGGGATAGATTGTTGAGATTGTCTCACATCGGTTGTGGAAATAACTTCTTTAAACTAGCTTTTGAGGTAAGAAATGCTCAAAACCACTTAACAAGATCCTCTATTTACTACAGAGACTACTCACATCATCACGCAGCTGCCGAGAGCACTCCTTAAGCAATGAATTAAAGGAAACTCTCATAGAGAACAACGTAGAAACAACGACTCAATCAACTTGAGGAGGACAATTTTCATGAACAACCAAGTTTTTCTCTTTCCACGTATAATAAATGACCATTTAATTTTCTTCAACTCATTTTATTAAATCAAATTTTGTTCAATTGTATAACCTTGTATTTTTGAATAAGAGTTCGTGCATTTCGTTTGTATTTTCGAATCCCATAACTATGTTCAAACTTCTCTTCCTATAGAATTGAAAATGAATAATGACACAAGTGGTCCCAAACATTTCTTCAAAATTCAATGAGGTCCATGATTTTTTGTTCAATTAATCCCAGAACTTTAAAGATCTGCTCAATGTAGTTCTTCTGCTAAGTGAATCGCCACATCACGTACATTTCTCTAATGTGGATTGCCAGTATGGCCAAAATAATGATGTGAATTGTCACATCATTTTTCCATAATAGCAAATCTATATGCATATAAAATGTGGAACCCCATGGAATTCATGAATCAACACGAAAAATCTAACTTCAAATGAACAAAAATTATGATCAGATCGAATGAAGTCAGAACTTTTAAGGAAATGAGTACCAAAAATAAAAATAAAAATCAAGGACCACATTAAATATTAAAAAAAAAAAAAAACCACAGACTACACATGTCCTTATCCCAATTAGGAAGCCTTCAAGCTCTCCACTCACGACGTATAGAGATATGAGTCTATTTTACATGGACAAAATGAAATACATAACTCCATGATTGGTACAAGCAAGAGTTCTATTCGCGTCCCTCCCTAAGATAAAGTTCAATTGCGTAACTTGCACTACACTCGCTTAACAAAGCCCTACCATGTTTCGAGGATGCAACATATTGATGCTTTTTTTTTTTTTTTTTTTTGTCAGTCCTACTCTATTCATACTCTACACTCACTCTCAGACTTTTGCCATGCAAGTCATACTCTACACTCACTCTCAGACTTTTGCTCTGCAAGTCATACTCTACACTCACTCTCAGACTTTTGCCCTGCCTCTTGCAGGGTGTGGGAGTCGAAACCCACTCCCGAAATTTACGCGTCCCCATCCCATCCCCCCCTGAGAAGGTGGGGATTTAAACCCCTCACCTCCCCCTTCCATGTTGGAAGGGTGGCCACTGGGGCGAATCCCAGTGGTTTATTTGATGCCCTTTTGAAATGGAGAAAATTGTCTAAAAAGATCTAAGCCTATTATAATTTTACTAATTAAGACATAAACCGTTTTAAGTTTTGTCAATTGAGTCTATTTAGTTAATTTTAACTGAAATCGTTGACATAAATGCCAACAATCCTACATGGTAAGAATAGTCTTGATAGATAATTTTTAATAATATTTTAATATTTTTTTTTTCGAAATTTGTATTACTTTTTTGTCTCTTTTCCTTCTTTACATTTTCTTCTTTTCTTCTCCCTTATTTTCTTATTTTCTTTTTACTCGCGCCGGCCATTGCCGGGCCTTGATGATGGCTAGTAGAGACTGCTAGCCTCAGGTGAGGGATCTTAGGCCTCGGTTGGCGAGGGTAGCCTTTCAATAGATTGGTTGAGGGTGACCCTCACTAAGGCTTCACTAGATCGGGCAAAGGTTGGCCTCACTAGCCCAGGTGAGGATGACTCTTCCTAGGGGACAGTGAGGGTGGCCCTTAACTTAGGCCAGTGAACTCTAGAGGCCATCGACTAGGCCCAAGGACAGTCGGCAAAGGGGAAAAGGGAAAAAGAAAAAAAAAAAAAGAAGAGAGTAAAAGAAAAGAGGAAAAGAAAATATTAATAAAAAAATTAAAAAAATAATAAGTCATCATAAAAATTTGATTGCATAGTGTTAATCGTACTACATAGCATAAGTAGCATACATGTTAGCGATTTGCTGCTAAATTAGTTAGATTGACTCAAATGACAAAATTTATAAAATTTTATGACTCAATTGATGAAATTGAAAAAATCAGATATGACATTACAAAATTGCAATAAGTTTATAACTTTTTTGATAGTTTTTTTCATTTAAAATGTGACTTCTCTTTCAAGAGGAAATTCTCGTCTAGTCACAAATCCATGGATCGGGTGAGATCATAACCATTTAACATATAAAAATTTATATGTAGGGTTCTTGTACACCTCATATGACAATAAATATTATCGATGTGATTCAATCCTGCTCAAGTTTGAGACCAAAGGTTCCCAAGCATCATTACTAATTCAACTATGGTACCTGCAATCGTTGACTTTTATCTCCATGCCTGAAAGTAGAAATGTCAAGACGACTTTGAAAATCGGAAGCTAGACAAGGCAAGATCCCGGCAAAACTCAGCGAGAAAATTCGCTTGTGCCAGGGATGTAACATGGTCAAAAGCTAAAGAAGATGATGGTACCGTGGATCATGCGCCCATGATGGCCCCATGAGCCATTCGCCATTGTCCCAAGTTCACGTGTTCCCCTCCCAACAGCTCCTTATCCGTAGACCTTTCCCCCATAGCACTCTTCCCTTTGATTGATGCATCATAAAGTCTCAGAATTAGGGTTTTGGGATTGCATATGCTTGGGACTACCTTACATAATACATATTTTCTTTTTCTTTTCTGGTAACCATATATAACATGGGAGCGAAGATCTGAGAATCTAAAAACTCATCACGTACCTTAAATCCTATAAATTGGCTAAATCCAGGATTTGGCTAGTGTTTTCTACTCTCACATAGAGAGGCTTACACATAATTGATGAGATTTGGACAAGTAACATCCAAAATCTAAAATGGAAATTACTTAACACCTTAACCAACTACACCAACCATGAAGCCCACTTAACATAGTATAAAAATAGGATAAAATTGAAGAAAATTGTCCAAAGTCATAAACCTATTATACAATGACCAATTCAATTTTAAATTTTCAAATTTAACAATTTTTGTTTTAAATATTTTATTGATTTGCCATTATAGTCATTTCAGTTAATTTTAATTAGAAATTACTGACATGTAGTTAATGCCGGGTATTTCATGTGGCATGACCAGCATTGATATAGACAAATTTTTAAAATTTCATGAACTTTTTTTTTCCAATCCCTTTTATTTTTATTTTTTCCCTATCTTTTTCCTAATTTTCTTTTTTTTTCTTTGTCCACAATCTTAGCGCGCGCGCGCGCGCGCACACACACACACACACACACACACACATATATATATATATATATGCATATAATGTCATTTTTGGCCTGCAACAGTGGACTATTGAGTAAACATGAAGCTCTACAAAAGCCACAGCAAAAAAATCACTCATCTATCTACCTATCGCTCACTATGCATTATAATATTTTCACAAGCGAGGTGAAACCTCTATGGATCAAATTTCATAAAGTTGTATATTGCCTTTCTCTGGGAAAAGCACCAAAATTCCTGAACAAAAAGGAAATTAGATGCGTCAAATAAATCAAAATTTTATATTTAAGAAGGCCTTACGAGAGAAAAGTCCGTCTGAAAGGTACACTGTAAAACAAGCTTCGTGTCGTTTGCAGCATTCTTCATCCATAATGCTCCCTGTTTTCTCAAGCATTCCATGGTCGGTGATTACCTTTTCAGGTGAGCTCATGAATGCATTTCTCTTGATCAGAGGAGACCACAATGCGCTTTGCTCGTAATCGAAACCGGCATGTTCTGACTCGTTGGGAAATTTATGAAGAAGCTGATCAAACATCAACTTCAAGACCAGTTGGACCCTAGGCTCTATTGGCAATGTGGGAGATGATGAGATTTGAGAGAGACATAAATGTGAGATTTTATGAGACTACTTCTAATTATTCTAAAATATTAAGCCGATAGATGAATGCATGATTTATTATTTAAATATTTTAGTACTCCCCCTTACGCTCAGTCTAGTCATTTTACCTAACTGAGTGTGAAAGTTTAATTAGGGAGGCAAATGAGACCTAATAAGATCTGAAGTTAGAGCCTCTAACTTTGATACCATATAAAATGTTATTGGACCATTGTTAACTGTTCCAAAAACTTAGTTTAGTAGATGAAGGCATGATTTTTATTTATTTATTTAAATAGTCTAACAATCAACTAAGATACTACAAATCACTAGGTTTGCTCTAGTGACCACCCTTCCAACATTGAAGGGGGAGGTCGGGAGTTTGAATCCTCACTTTCTTAGGAGGTTGGTGTGGGGACGATATAGTTTTAAGTGTGGGTTTCAATTTCCATACCCTACAAGGAGGCAGGGTTAGTCAAAGACACAATCTAGAGGTTTTTGAGGAAATTAAGGTAAGGAGTACTAAATTTTGAGAAATATAAATGGAAGTGTTGTGCAGATGGGCGCGATTGTAACCGAAGGTTCTTGGCAAGATGCAATCGATTGCTCATCCAGGTTTTTAAGCTAACAAAATAAACCAATATTGCTTATCGAGAATGATCATACAAGAATCTTTATTTACACATTCATTCAATGGTGAGAGTGAAATAATTTTTTTACATTGGGAGTGTTGGTAATGGACTTGACGATAATCCATACTATTATCACTACTATTGGTAATAAATATATATCCATTATTTTGTTTCTGCATGCATATGATCATCTGCATTTCTAAACTATATAGCATAAGATAGAACATATCAAAATCCTATATGCTAGTGCACCTGAAGCTCTAAATCCCGTCTACGAAATGCGATCAAGTTCTCAACATTTCAATTGGTTCAGTTAAGTCGCAAATATTTTTTTAGAAAGCGAAATCAAGCCCTCGAAGAACAATACCTGAAATCCCCTTTGTGGCATAATTAAATTGATCTTCTTAACATAAGTTTTATGACAAAATTGTATTTTCTTTTGGAAGTTCAGGACTTCATTATACCGGCTGAAAAGTTAAGGAGTTAGCTTGCATTTTTTGGTTGGGATTTCCTTTTGATTTGGGTAGTAAGTGAAGTAACGGGCTGATGGTTTGATTCGGTTTTGGGTACACAGTGGCTTTTACTGC
Source organism: Eucalyptus cladocalyx (assembly GCA_017140615.1). Taxonomy (NCBI): domain Eukaryota; kingdom Viridiplantae; phylum Streptophyta; class Magnoliopsida; order Myrtales; family Myrtaceae; genus Eucalyptus; species Eucalyptus cladocalyx. The sequence continues at coordinate 7,444,099 of CM029519.1, forward strand.
AAAGCGGCCACAATCCATATGCAGTTTTGGCCCAAAACCTATGGCCCTTTTATCGAATGCTTGTTTCTGTACGTAGAAAGCATTTAGATCCCAACTCTTATTCAAACTTTCCGGTTTGCTTCTCTCTCGTTCTCCAACGACGGCGACACTGGAATGGCAAGTCAGAAGACCCCGTCCTCCCTCTCTCTCCGTCGAGTCTTCCATCTAATGCTGCAGTGGTCGACCGATGATGAATTATTCTTGTCATTGAAATCAATTTGATTGACAGCTACTCTAACGCTCTCTTAATTCTACCATCCGATGTCCCTTGCTTTTGTGACGGACATAATTGGAAGTAGGATCTTGGATTTGTGTGAGTACTCAGGTTTTGCTTTCAGGTTGAACCGCGTATATTTCCGGTGTTCTTTATCGCTTATGGAGCATTTTTCTGTTAATTTCTTCTTCTCGAGTTGGATTTAAATTACAAAATCTTTTAACTTTCCATTTTATTTCACAGCACACACAGGTAGCAGTCCCCAATTCAAAAAGAGAGAGAGGAGGGATCACTTCAAATGGACGAAGAGCATACTTTCCACTTATTGCCGCACTAATTGTTTTCTGTGAAGAGAGTCGTTGGCACTTATGTAAAGATAGAGTTCTTATAGAACAGAGAGAAATGCTTATGGGACTGTCCTTAATTCACTATGAGATTAACAGCTTACATTGGTAAAAAAAGATAAATAACAAATAATTTGGAATTATTGTAGGCTCCATTACTTCAAGATTCTGTGGTCACAACATGTCGTTATTTTTCCTGGAGTTCCTTCATCAGTGGAATTCACTCTAAGGAGTTCTCGATGTCTATCACAAAGCGGTACTTCACGTCATTCTTTTGAAGCCTCTCAAGAGCTTCATTCGAGTACTGAATAGGAATCACTTCAATCTCGGGATGTATCTCATGTTCAGCGCAAAACTCGAGCATCTCCTGCGTTCGCTTGGTACCGCCGACTGCGCTTCCAGAAATACTCCTCATATCTGAACAGGATACATGTGATTTAATAACGCCAAGAAAGTCAAGGGGTCCTAGTCTACCAGAAGAGGAAGTGAAATGTAAGATCTGTGGAGAGAATATTTACCCATGAGAAGACTCAGGGGACTAAGCTTCAGTTCCTCGCCTGGGAAGCCCACCAAAGCCAAAACTCCTCCTGTCTTGAGCAATGACATGTACAGATCCAAAGGGTGATCTCCTGATGCAGTGTCGATTATGAAGTCTAGCGATTTCGACAGAGCCTGTAAAAGAAACCGCAGAATCAGATCTACTTTTAACACCTGCCATTCGAGAAACCTCAAGATTTCAAGTGGGTTCTGGTCATTAGACTCTCACGCTCATTTGTTCTTTGTCAGATGAGAGCACGAAGTTGTCTGCTTTCAGCAGGTTCAAGGCATCGTCTTTCTTGGAAGTGCTTGTGCTGAAAACAGTGACGTTCAATCCGAAAGCCTTGCCAAACTTCACAGCCAAGTGGCCAAGCCCGCCTAGTCCGATCACTCCCAATGATTTTCCAGGCTGATTCATGTTATGCCGGATCATTGGAGTGTAGACCGTGATCCCGGCACACAACAAGGGTGCTGCTTGAGCTAATGGATACTTGTCAGGTATCTTGTAGCAATACCTACAGATTCCACATTTTGCAATGAAATATTCAATGGATTAGGCATGGTAGTGAAGATATGAAGACAGAAGATTGAGGATACTAGCAAATTGGTAAATCGGCAACACCAGTTGTTGAATTGTCGTCGAATGAGATTGGAGTAATCTTATGTATATATTAAGTGATGCGTCCAACGATAATCAGGCGGATCTTTAAAGCGAGGTTCCTAATCACGCACCTCTCATGAACGACTGTGAACTGCGAGTATCCTCCCTTGCAAGTGCTGCCATCTGCATAAGTGCCGCCGATCGTAGAAACTGCACCTTTCAAACAATGTATTTCTAGTCCACCATCGCAGTTCTCACAATCTCTGCACGAGTCGACATAAGTTCCGACACCCACATGGTCTCCGATCTTAAACTTGCCGACATCTCTACCCACTTCTGTTATGATCCCCACGATCTCATGCCTGAATATATCTCATATAAGCATCACACCCCAAACAAAGATTGTAATTGCACACACGTCAAAAAGAAATTCTCCACAAGCAGCACTCATCGCCGTCGAAGTACTAAGTTAGTGACATGGTTGTAGTTACAAGCACTGGGTCGACGGTGATAAACAGCGAAAATGGAGAATTTCTTCTTGGCCAGCAGCGTCTCTGAGAATAATCATGAGGAAAGACAAAAACGTTTGAAGAAATAGACCATGCTACAATTACATTAGTAACAAAGGTAGCATACCCTGGGACCATGGGATATTTGGAGTGCTTTAACTTGTTGCGAGTGAACAATACATCCGCATAGCAAACGCCGCAATGAGTAATTTTCACCGAGACATCCTCGCTCCCGACCGCTCTGTCACGAGAACAATGCAATAAACATTACTCGTCGGAAATGGCAAGATATCTTATGGATCGAGGTTACGCGTTCACACAACGAGATTGGCGACTCAATACGCGATTGGCTAGTTCACCTGCGACCAAACTCATAAGGAGAGAGAAATCCCGACTCGTCTCTCGCCGCCCATCCATGGCAGTTCTTGCCCGTCGCTACGCCTGAACTCATTTTATCTGTTCTTTTCCCTTTGAAGAGTTGACAACAGAGGCGGTTGACGATCTGCTGCGTCCCGTGCAATATATATATCCCGGGTTCTTGCGCTGTTCTCATAAACGTCATTGCTTACTTCATGTGTATTACTTTTGCAACTTTAATTCTTTTAACTCCCAATCGCGATAAAAACGTATAGGGTGACGCCCATTTAGCGTCATGGCTTACTGCTAAGATAATTATACCGCCGCCACAAGAATGATCAGACAAAGAAAAGGTCGTTGCAGAGACACATCCACCAAGTAGACCCACAAGAAAAGTCCACACAACCATCGCTGTACAAGCTAGGTTGACTAATCCGGAAGACCTAATCGTCAAAATACTAAATGTGATGGACGGAATGCAATTGGATTCCTAGATATTTTAGCTCTTATATTCAAGTCCTAAATGCTTTTCAATATCATTCTAAAGCGAGTTGATCGGCGATTTCGACAATAGCACCATTTTATACATTTTCTTCCATGCATATTATTATTAAGATTTCACTAATTTTCCGTCAAGGAGTAGAAGAATCATCCATGAAGACTATAATTTACCCTATTATATTAATGCTTAAGGCTTTTTTTGGATCAATACCTTGAAAAATCCCAGATTAGTACATTTGTGACAAATTTACCAAAAATTAATTTTTTTTATCACAAAAAATCCCAAATTGGTACATCCTTGATAAATTTACCATAAACTGGTATATTTGTGACAAATTTACCCTTTATTAATTTCCGTTAAATTTTACGTTCAAATTATTAAGTTGAATGACACGTGACAGTTGACCGATATACTAATTTGGTATTTTATTCTCCATTTGTCATAGTTATATAATTTTTATGATTTTTTGTGATATTAATCTAATTTAATAGAGGGTACATTTGTCAAAAATATATCAGTTTGTGATTTTTAGTGGTCAAATAAATTAGAAGTAAATTTGTCATCAATGTACTAGTTTAGAGTTTTTTTTTATATGATCAGTCAGGTAAATTTATTATGGGTGTATCGGTTTGGGGATTTTCATGGTCAAAATATTAGTTTATGGTAAATTTGTCATATATGTATTAGTTTTGGGTTTTTCAAGATATTAACCATTTTTTTTCCTTCATCTGTAAGTAGAGGAAATTCCCTTTATTCATATTTTGATTTGTGGATTTCAAGTTATGGACATCACTCACGTGTGAGTTTAATTAAGGAAAATAAGAGAGTGACAACACCATCCGTCCTTGGAGATTCCTTGAGAAAATTGTGGATCCCTTTTGGATTCAGTGAATAAAGATAAAACATCAAATGAAAAAGAAACTAGAAAAAATAATATTACATTGAATATTAAGCGAATGGTTTAAACATCTTGGATTTCTATTGACAACACCTTTATGATTAAATATTTTTCACACTTGCAATCATGAATGAAAATATTTATCAATGAACAAAATGAATACATTTATCAAAATAAAGAGTCAAATACCTAATTTACATTACTTAAAAATTTAATAAATTTTGCTCAAGTCATGACTATCTAAGTGAACTCCAAATAAAAGGATGATCATCTCATGACTAACTAAAAATTAATTTTAATTAAAAATTCAAGTCTATTGGATTTGTTTAATTAAAATTTTAAACCTCAATGCTTTTTTATTTTTGTACAACTACTTTTTTTTTTCACCATGCGAACTTCCAAAATTTTCAATTATTTTGTAACTCTTTGAAATCTCATTAAATTAGGTTAAAATACAGGTGCGGGTTGCTAATTTGACTTTTAATGTATTTAGAATTGGTGAAATTGTTTTCGTGGGTACTTTGCAATTGAATTGATTTTTATATTTGAGTATTATTCAAAGTATTAAATTGGCTAACTAGGAATTTTCATTCTCTTTATGAAAAAAAATAACCATTGATATTTGAGAATTTTCTATCAAGATTTTTTTCCACATTGGTTCAGCTGGTTGCCCATTCCCATTGAATGGGAATTATGGCCCACGAGATGTGAATAACGGTGCCGCTCTCTTAGCAATGTCCTTTAATTAATATACGCTAGGTTTTCCACTAACCCCACACTTAGATTATTGGTCATTTAGGGCGTAAATGATAACCATTCTTTTCTCTATTTCTCCAATTTTCTATTTCCCGAAACAAGTTTAGAATAGAAACCTATCTAGCAACGCGATTTCATTTTACTATTTCTGAAACAGATTTCTATTGTAGAAACAGATTTGGAATATAAAGCAGAAGTTAAAAGTTTTAACTTATCTATTTTTGAAACAAAAATGAGAAATGAAAACTTTTCTTATTGTTTACTCTCGTATTGCTCACCAATCACCTGTCACTCGTGGGATGTTGCCCACCTGTCGCTTGCCGTTGGATGCTAGACGGCCATTGTCGGACGTCGGACATCGAACGTCAGGCGCCTCCTACCACCACTAAAAAGAGAGAAATTTTGTATCACTATCAAACAAGTTTCTATTTCAAGAACGGAAATTTTATAAGGTTATCAAATGCGCATTTTTCCTCAAAAACTCGTTTGGGAAATAGAAATAGAAAATTCAACTTTTACCTAGAAAGTTATCATGAGCGCTCTCATCACTTTAACATCTACACATGTAAAGGTTTTTTATTTGTTAGGTTGGGTTAGCTTGGGGTCACATGAATGGGAGTAAACTCACCAATCAGGGGCTGGTAGGTGGAAATTTACAAGGCCCTTCTATGTAACTATAAGAGATCTCCATATCTATAAAACCCTAATCGAAGGACTGGTTGGAAGAAGTTTCTCAAATAAGGGATGAAGAAAAACACACCCTATTCGTTTAGATGTCAAGGGCGTAAAACAAGTTTCGTGTCGTTTGTAGTAGGAGTGATCAGGTCCAGGGTAGGTAGAGTCTAAACCTGGATCTTATACCCGACCATATTATAACCGGTTTTCTTTTTATGGACCCTGTATCCGACCATGTTTGTATTGGACTCTATACCCGTCCCACCTTGTTTTTCCGGTCTGATCCAAGGTCAATCTTGTTTATATTGAAATCTGTTTTGCAATTTCCTGATATCCTATATGACTTCAAATTTTATATTAATACATGAGAAAATAATGTAATCCTAATTTATATCAAAACATTAAGCATTTGTAATAAATAAATACATTAACTTTTTGACAAAACGAAAAATTAAGGATCTACGGGGCTAATTATAATAAATAAAATCATAAGGCAAAGAATTAGTAACAAACATGGGTTTAATGTTAATCTTATTTCCATGGCTACTACATGAAGCTACTCCTTTATGCAAACATAACTTCTCCTACAAAAGAGAAATTAGACGAGCCAATTCACGTGGTGCACAAGAATTTGGCGGCGACGAACACCATTCCTCTGTCAAGCGGTGTAAGAGGGAGCCGATAATTTCACACCCCAAACCCTGAGCGCGCAAATATCCCTTGGCGGTCGATTAAAATGCGACGTCTCAGGATGTGTCGCCGACCCATTCATTTTATGCACATACGAGAGCAAATTGAACAAACCCCAAACAACAATCAACATAGGGATAGTCAAAACATACTAATTTTTCAAAAACCACACTTTATATATAGCCAGGTCAAACCTATGGGTTTATATATAGGAGTCTATATCCAAAAGAAGCTGGCAAGCTAATTTTACCTCAGACCCTACCTAGTCGGGATTTGGGTCCACAACGACACCATCTGGGATGTCAATGTCCAAAGGATCAGCTACCTTTACTCCTGACCCTTCAGCCTCGGGCCCCGGGTTCACAATGATATCGTCCAGTATATCAATATCCATGGGACCAAGTACCTCTTCATACTTGGTTTCGATGGCAAGCCCATCAAAACCCTTTAATGGACCCTCCCAAATCCCATTAGGCTTGTTAAGGAACCATGCTTTGAAGCGATGAGGTACTAAGTGAGGTAGGCCCTCATCAACTGAAATAGTGGTTTTCACAAGCTCATAGGTCCAAGTGGTCCCATGGATGGGGAGAAGGGTAGTCTTGGTCTCCACCTCCCGTGGACACCCAAAACGGACGTGACATACATCCATTTAAGGACTTGAAAGTATTTAAACCACGATGGGGTGAGATAAAAATCTTAGCGAGTCTATACCCTAAACTCCGATTATGATGAGAATTCACCTAAAGGCAGCCTAAACATGCACCATATAGGACTTACCTCACCTCAACGTCTCCCTGCATATTAGTACATCTCATACATCATATGTATACAACAAACTAATTCAATAACTAGAACACATCATCTTATTTTTCAAACAATCACAGTGGTCTCGATTATTAGGCCAAACCATTGTGACGTTCCATTCTATGTCACACAATTTTGTCCCATAATCAGATACGACTATCTCAATCAATCGAGTGTGTTCTAGTTAATTACGACTTAACGGCCACGGCCAACTCAACAGTCGGCGGTCATCCGGCATAATTGAGTGTCATCCCACTTCGTTCGACACGGCAGGTCTACATCTAGACGGCATTCCCGAAGAAGCATCGGTCCAGCCTCCACTACAACCGACATCTGTTGTCAAGGGCATCTGAGCTTAATCAGGCATCGTCCCACATGAATGCATCAGGAAGGGTTCCCATAATGACCATACGCACATCCATACTTGGCCAAGAACATCGTGCTTTGCACTCAAATATTTTCATTTCAAATAATGGATTTGACCAATTTTCTTTGTATTAAAAATACCCAGTAAAATAATTGTGCATGGTTACACATTTGAATTGATCCACAAAACATGATACTCACCCATTTAAAATTTCACGATTTTATATAGTACATAAAATATTTTTGGCGTCAAAAACCGACACTCGGTATTTTTCTAATTAATTACCATAAAATCAAATTTTGGCAATCATAATTCAAAAATCATCACCTGGCACCTAATTGCATAATTTAGCAATCAATTTCATAGATCAATTCAACCACGATGATCAGCATAAAATTTCACTAACCGGCTATCCCGGTACAATTTACGCTAATTATAATTATTTAAATTAAATCACTTAATTAATTTAAATAAACTAACCGGACTAACCTAATTGAACCAATTAAATTAATCTAACTATGCTAGCTACATAAACTTAGTTAAGCTAACTAAATAACCTAATTAACCATCTAACTAATTAATTAGCTTAACTAAATAACCTAACTTTGCTATAAAAAAAATATTCAACTAACTAAGGATTAACACTAATCTAGTTTAACACTGATCTAACCACTAATCCTTAATTAAGCCTAAACTAATCCACTAAGTGCAATTAACTTCCTAATCCAAGATTAGGGTGTTAACTCACCGGATTAGCGAGGCAATGGGTCCACGACAATGGCGGCGTAAAGATGATGAGATCTCGAGCCTACGACGTCTCTAACGGAGGGCTAGAAGAGGCTGAAAACAATCTTGCAAGTCACGGCTGAAGGAGGGGGGGTTCAATTCTAGACTAAGGGGCTATTTGGTAACCATACAAACAATACCCGATTCTGATTTTTGGTTCCCAGGAGTAGTTTTGGAATATAATCGTGTTTGGTAAAAAAAAAATTTCCGAGAACAAATTTCTATTTTTTTGTTCCCGGAAGTAGATTTGGAACATAATAAAAAAAAGAAAAGAAAAGTTGATTCTTGTTCTCAGGAACAAATTTGAGAATCAAGCTATTTGCTTCTTCTTCTTCCATTTTCTCTTCTTCTTCTTCTTCTTCTTCTTCTTCTGCTTCTTTTTCTTCTTCTTCTTCTTCTTCTTCTTCTTCTTCTTCCCTTTTCTTCTTCTTAATCTACCGCCATCGCCGTGGTTGCTATCCATCGTTGCCGGTCGTCAGCAATTGGTCCGACAAGCTGGCCGGAGGCTCGCTAGGCTAGGGCGAGGCCCGACGAGCTCGTCAGAGGCAAGCCCAACCACCAGCGAGGCTCGCCCAGCCCCGTCGGTGGCCAGGCAAGCTTTGCCTAGGCTCGTTGAGGCTTGCCTGGTCACCGGTGAGGTTGAGCCTCAGCGGGGCTAGGCAAGTCTCACCGGTGGCTAGGCAGGCCTCGCCTAGCCTCGGTGAGGCTCGGCCAAAGAGGGTCGGCCTCGTTGGGGGCCGGCAACGCTTCGGTGAGGTCGCCGGCCCTCGTCTGGCTAGTAACCCATCTGGCGACCAACCACTTGAAGAAGAAGAGTAGGAGAGAGAAAGGAAAAAAAGGAAAAAAGAAAAAAATTATATAAAAATTAAAAGAAATTGATTTGGAATAGAATCAATGAGCACGGTACCAAACGTAATTCTATTCTAAAATCAGAAATTTTGGACAGTTATCATACGGCTTAAAATGCTTAGAAATTGTTTCCGGGAATAGAATAAAAAAGAATCATTTCTGATTAAAAATTGTTCATGGAAACAGAATCGTTACCAAATGCGTCCTAAGTTAGTCGGTCTAGCTAGCGGTGGCGGATGGTAACTGGGCGGACAAGTGGACACGGTTGGAGCGGCGCGAACGAATAGGGGCGACTGGTGGCAGCTACGGGCGGGTGGTCGAGTGGAATGAGGAGCTGGTCACGACTGCTAGCTAGGGCGGATTAATGTCGAGGCTGGGGACAAGCAGTGGCACGAGGCTAGTCAAGCGATGGAAGCTGATTGACGGTGAAGGCTGTGGCGTGAAGGGGCTGCAGCGATTTTGGCGTGGGTTGGCTGGGATGGTGAAGGGCTGGAGTTGTGGTGGAAGTGGAGATTGAAGAAGATGAAGAAGAAGAATAAAGCATAAACTGTTTTGCAAGGAGGAGACTGGTCACATAAGGAGGGAGAAGAGAGGGGACAAGGAGGCCAAGAAGTCCAACATGCAACCAATGGGTGCTTAGCAAAAAATATCTTGTACTTGAGTGTTGGAGTCTTAAAGTCTTCTGCCATCTTTTGTTAAAGCATCAACCAATGGCTGTTTTCCCCTCAATTCTTCACAATTCAAACCAAATTAGCAGCCCAAAAATCCCTTTTTAGCAACCATACGAATTTCCTCTTCAATATCATTCCAATTCCTCACCAATTAATCCAATTTGAAGGCTAAGAAGTCCCTTAATTTTTCCCACAAAGTCCAGGGACCCTCCAATGGCAATTTAGCTCCCATTTCTTCACAAACAAACCAATGTGGTGGCCAAAATTCACACCAAATCAGCCCATCCGAATTTCCTTCTATTTAATTTTACTGAATTCAATTTTTCCGCAACTTTCTAGGCTCGACGAAAAATTCTCAAAAGATGAGATGATGTCCTAAAAATAAATCGTGACACGTTCGAATGTTCGATTCCCGAAACCGAGTTCAATTTCGTGATTGAAAGCGACCAGACGTGATTTTAGCGTGACCCAACCTCTTTGGGTTGTTTATAGGGATTTTATCGCGTTTGACCCATAGTCAATAATTTCCGATTCACGTTCGTGCATCTTTGACTCGTCGGCAACTCTCGGTTGTCGTAAAATTTTCAATATTTCAATTACGGGTACTGAGTACATAATTGATAGAAAATCGAGTTAGTGCCATTCAACATGAATTTTTCAATCATGCGGAATCACCCGCAATTCAATTACACCATTCTATCGAATTGACCTATATCCGATCACTTTCAACTATAACGGTATCGTATTGACCCTTACCGATTATCACGGTCGAATAATCGATTTTTGATTGAATTCTCAAGTTTGCTGCATTTATATCCCTTAACGGCTTCACCTAATAGATTAGTTAACTTGTGAGTGATCAACTTAGAGAAAAAGAACCATAGGTGCGTCAACGAAATGCCCATTTCATTTATCGAGACAGGGTCGAAATTCGGGATGTCATAGATAAGGGAGGAAAGCAAGTGAGGAAGAGGAACGATGAAGGAGGAGGGCCGTGTGTGTTTGAAAGAGCCTAGAGGAAAAATGTCGTGTGATTGTGGGAGTAAGAATAAAAATAATAGGAAAAAATATGGTTTTGGACCTATACTTAAAAAATCGGTTCCCAAATTGGTCTGGGAACCGGTTCCAGGGTGGGCAATCAATCGAACATGGTTCTCGAACCAGTTTAAACTAGTTTCGAATTTTGGGAAATGGTTCCCGGACCAGTTTTTGGGTGAGCCAGTTCGGTTCTCGAGTATACCCGGTTTGGTTGCACACCCCTAGTTTGTAGCATTCTTCATCCATAATGCTCCCTGCTTTCTCAAGCATTCCATGGTCAGTGACTACCTTTCTAGGTGAGCTCAAGAATGCATTTCTCTTGATCAGAGGAGACCACGATGTGCTTTGCTTGTAATCAAAGCCAGCATGTTCTGACTCGTTGGGAAATTTATGAAAAAGTTGATCAAACATCAACTTTGAGACCAATTAGACCCTAGGCTTTATTGGCAATGTGGGCGATGATGAGATTTGAGGGAGAGACCTAAATGTGAGATTTATGGGACTATTGCTAACTATTCTAAAATCTTAAGTAGATAAATGAATGCGTGATTTATTAATTAAATATTCTAATACTCTCCATATGCTTAGTCTAGTCTTTTTACCTAATATTGAGTGTGAAAATTTAATTAGGGAGGCAAATGAGACCTGTTAAGATCTGAAGTCAGAGCCTCTAGCTCTGATACCATATAAAATGTTATTGGACCATTGTTAACTGTCCTAAGAACTCAGTCTAGGGAAGGCATGATTTTTTATTTACACACTCATTCAGTGGTGAGAGTGAAGTAATTTTTTTACATTAGCAGTGTTGGCAGTGGACTTGACGATAACCCATACTATTATCACTACTATTGGTAATAAATATGCCCATTTTTTTGTTTCCGCGTGCATATAGGATAAGATAGAACACATCAAAATCCTATTTGCTGGTGCACCTGAAGTTCTATATCCTGTCTACAAAATGCGATCAAGTTCTCGACATTTAAATTGGTTCAGTTAATTCCAAAATTTTTGTTTAGAAAGCGAAATCAAGCCATTGAAGAACAATACCTGAAATCCCCTTTGTGGCATAATTAAATTGATCTTTCAAACATAAGTTTTATGACAACTGTATTTTCTTCCAGAAGTTCAGCACTTCATTATACCAGCTGAAAAGTTTAGGAGTTAGCTTGCATTTTTTGGGTGGCATGTCCTTTTGATTTGGGTAGTAAGTGAAGTAACGGGTAGACGGCTTGATTTGGTTTCGGGTACAAAATGGCCTTTACTGCAAGCTGCCACAATCCACATGCAGTTTTGGCCCAAAACCTATGGCCCTTTTATCGAATGCTTGTTTCTGTACGTAGAAAGAATTTAGATCCCAACTCTTATTCAAACTTTCCGGTTTGCTTCTCTCTCGTTCTCCAACGACGGCGACACTGGAATGGCAAGTCGGAAGACCACATCCTCCCTCTCTCTCCAACGAGTCTTCCATCTAATGTGTTGTACTTTAGCTAGCTAGCTAGTACGTCCATGATGGGGTGCGATTGGACCACACCATTTAGACTTGATATGGTACGATGGAAGGACACCATTTGTAGGGGTGTCATGGAGATGTATATAAACCTCCCGAATACAACCGTTGGAATGGTTGGCCATTCATTCGCACCAAATTTCCTCTCCATTTCCATCAAAGAAAATCAAGGCGTTCCATTTCATTTTTGCAAGAACAATTTGCATTTACGCCGTGGAAATCGGGTGTTTTCCTTGTGATTGCATCCAGACTAACGTGAGAAAGTGTCGTTTGTGATTTATTCGCAATTCAACGTTCGTTCCGGGGCTATTTGTTGTTTGTGCATTGGAATCAAGTAAGTCGTCTTCTACCAACTCGAATTCCAACATTGATATTAGAGCCCGGTCGTGATTTTTGCCTTGTTTTTCATCGAGTTTTCTCATTAACCATTTGATATTGAGATCAAGAGTTTGTATTCTACACTGTTTGGATCTTTGATAGTTGGAATTGCCATATGAAAAACTCGAAATTGAATCGGAGCAAAGAATGGGTTCGTGGTCGCATGCATCCGTGAGGGTTTCGCCGTTTTTCGAAACAAATTTTTGGTCAAAATTAAATTTTGAATATACAGGGTGAAAGAGCTCGTCGAGACGAGTCCGGTGATGGGCGGAGCACCTCCGGGAGACGCCGGACGCGCCCACACGCACAGCCAAAAGCCGCTGCACGTGGGCGCCACGCGCCTGAGGTGCTGGCACAGCCAGCACGTGCACCACATGCGCCGGTTGGCGAACCGACGTGTGGGCGTCACGCGCGGAGCGACGCGACGCTTGATGACGTCACGATGACGTCATCGATGACGTCATCCAACAGTCGGTAACCGCCGGGATGACGTCATCGATGACGTTAGCGTCGGCGATAGTTGGCCGGCCGGTTACCAGCCAACGACCCGACCCACGACCCGACCCGATTGTTGACCGGTCACCGGTCGAATCGGTCGGACCAGCCAGGAGCCTTTTGGCTCGCTAGCGGGTGTGCCACACGTGCCGCGCACTTAGGCGGCGCGTGGGGGCGCGTGCGAGCTCCGATTGGAGCATGGTTAGTGGCGATTAGTTCGTATGAGTGTTCTCTACACTATGATATAATGATTTTATACTTTTGAATTTTATAAATGTATGAAAATGCTTTGGAAACCCTATGTACGCGTAATTTTTTGTGGTTTAATGCAGCTTATTCATTTGTAATTGGTATTTTCTTGTGATTTAGGAAATACAGTAGCTAGCTTTTGTGCAAATGATGTTATGTATGTTGTGTAGAGCTTGGTTCAATGATATGATGTATATATTTTGATATACTTGCAATTTTCTAGTTGCTAGAAAATTAGAATAATGGTATGAAATCCATTACATGTTGAATTGCATAGTTAAATCATGATTGTTGTTTATACGTTAGTTATTATCATGCTATGTTTTTGTATTAAGGAAAAATGTATAAATTACATAAAGTCGTGTAATTATTTTTCCTAGTGGGAGTTCGTAGGTTGGTAGAATTTGAAATAATTCTCACCTAGAACTTAACATTTGCGCAAATTAAACTAATTAATGATAATAGAACAATTGTACATAGAAGTTGATTGGGAACATAGTGAACTTTTGCTTTTGTGTCTTTTGTTAAATTATCATTAATTTAGTTTGTTTTTGCTGCAAATCAAATATGTGTGTTACTATGTAAAGTGTGCTAGTATTGATTCTGCGTTTATTATGTTAATGTGTTATAGCAATTGATTATGGCATCGGCATTCAAGACCATTGTGGCTGTCCTCAATAAGGGTGAGAAGCTGAACGGTGACAATTATGATATTTGGCACCGAAAGGTTCAATACATCCTTGAGGAGCAAGAGGTTTTGGAAACACTCAACCATACCATGGATGAACCTAAGTATGGAACTTCAGCTCAACACAGGAGAGATCTGGAAGCTTATCAAACTTGGAAAAAGAAAAATAGCATTGCTCGCATCACATTGCTGAGCTGTATGCAAGATGATCTCATGTGTGAGTTTGAGAGTTATGATAAAGCTCAAGCTATGTGGGTTGCCTTGAAAGATAAGTTTGGGGGTACATCTGCCACTTAGCTGATGAGACTCACCATCAAGTTTGACACATTCCAAAAGTGCCCAAATGTAACAATGAGGCAGCATCTTCGAGAGATGTCAAACATGATTCGTGAGCTGAAATCGGTAGGTCACTCCCTTACTGATGAACATCAAGTGTAGGCTGTTATAAGGTCTCTTCCTGACAATTGGGAGCATATGAAGATCAATATGACACATAATGAGAACATCGTCACCTTTGATGATATTGCGCGTCATTTAGATTTAGAGGATGAACGCCTAGAGGCTGCGAGATCCTCTACCCATGCTTATGTTGCTGAATCGAGTTCGCGCAAAGTTTCGGGCTTCAAGCGCAAGAGGAATCTTCAGTTCAACAACAAAGGGAAGATGACTAATCAGGGACCCAAGATGGCTAAGATCTTTTAATGCAAGAAGCGTGGTGGGAAGAAGGACAAGGCCAAGATGGAGTGCCACAATTGTGGCAAGCTGGGTCACTTTGCTCGTGAATGCACTGAGCTGAAAAAGGTACCCTATTACTCCATTACTTTGAGTAATGCTTTTGTTTCTAGTACTGTAATACTTGTTGAATCTCATCCAATGTGAATTGTAGATTCGGGAGTAACAGACCATGTAGCTAGAGACCAAGAAGCATTTGTGGAGTATCGTCGGATACTGCCTGGAAGAAGATGGATATATATTGGGAATAACTCAAGAGTTGAAGTGAATGGTATCGGCACATACAAATTAATCTTACGTGGTGGTCGAAACCTATTCCTACATGATGTCCTTTATGCTCCAGATATTCGTATAAACTTGGTCTTTGTAGTTATTCTTCTTAGCTTAGGTTATGTATTGAATTTCCATGGTGAATATGTTGACATTTTGTATGGAACAGTTTATTATGGTTCAGGTCATGTATCGAATGGATTTATGGTGTTAGACATTGATTATGATCAGTACAATATTAATGTTGATGGTTGTTTTTCTTTAATTACGTCTTCTAATAACGTTGAGATTGATGCAAGTACTTAGCATGCTAGATTAGGTCACATTGGATTGCAAAGAATGCAAAGATTAGCTAGAGAAGGCCTTTTAGGGTCACTCACTAATGTTAGTCTATCCGTATGTGAACATTGTCTAGCGGGAAAAACAACTAGAAAACCATTCGGTAAAGGGACTAGAGTTGAATTTCCATTGCATATCATACATTTTGACATTTGTGGTCATTTGAATGTGAGGGCGAGGCATGGAGCCTCATATTTCATCACTTTCATAGATGACTTCACACGTTTCGGTTATGTCTAAGTTAGAAGCATTAAACTACTTTAGACGATATATAGCGATGGTAGAGAATCAATTAAACAAAACAATAAAGGCATTGAGAACCGATCGTGGACGTGAGTATCTATCGGAGCAATTCAAGGCTCTTTGTGATGAAAATGGAATTGTACGATAATTGACTATTCCTAATACTCCATAACAAAATGGGGTAGTTGAGAGAAGGAATAGAACCCTATTGGAAATGGTTAGGTTTATGATGGCGCAAACAAATTTACCTATCTCCTATTGGGGAGATGCGTTATTGACTGCTGCTTATATACTTAACCGTGTGCCCTCAAAATCGGTCACTTCCACCCCTTATGAATTATGGAGTGGTAGAAAACCAGACTTGAGTAGTCTACATTCATGGGGATGTGCAGCTTATGTTCATGATTCTTCCCATAAACATGGCAAATTAGGTCATAGAGGGAAGAAATGTATTTTTATAAGATATTCCGAATACTTTAAAGGGTATGTGTTCATAGGTGAACAAGCTGATGGAAGTGTGACCGAAATGGAGTCACGAGATGTCACGTTCTTAGATAATAATTTTCCTAGTAGAGGTGAGATTGATAAGGACTTCCAATTATATGAAATGGAAGATCTTGATAACACACCCATTGATGTTGTAGAGAGAAATGAAGATTTACCTCAACACACAAGACCTAGTGGGAGTGTTGCATCACCTGATGAGTTGAATTCAAGAGAAATTCAATTGTGTAAAAGTAATCGTAAAAGTATTCCCCGTCGTCGTTTTGAGATTGAAGGGGAAGCATTTATGATTGCTCAAAATGACGATGCCGAGCCTAAGACTGTTCAAGAGGCTCTCTCATCCTCTGACAAGGAAAAATGGAGAAAAGCTTTGGAAGATGAGATGAAGTCAATGAGGGCAAACCATGTCTTGGACTTGGTTGATCTACCACCCAATCGTAAGGCCATTGGAAACAAATGGGTCTTTAAGATTAAGCGAAGGGCGGATGGATCCATTGAAAAGTATAAGGCTTGCCTTGTGGCGAAATGTTATACTCAACAAGAGGGTATAGACTATGAATAAACTTTTTCATAAGGTTTGCCTCAATACGCCTTATTTTAGCCATCGTTGCACATTTGGACCTTGAATTACATCAAATGGATGTAAAGACGGCATTTCTCAATGGAGAATTAGATGAGGAAATCTATATGAAACAACCAATAGGTTTCATAGCTAAAGGTCAAGAGCATAAAGTTTGCAAGCTTCATCACTCAATATATGGCCTTAAGCAATCATTTAGACAGTGGTATTTTCGTTTTCATCGAGTAATAATAACTTTTGATTTCACGATAATCGAAGAAAATCACTGTGTATATGTCAAGCGGTCCAAAGATAAATTTGTGATTTTATCACTTTATGTGGACGATATTCTGTTGGCTGGAAATGACAAGGTTTTGGTTATTACTATAAAAGAATAGTTGTCCTCCAATTTTGAGATAGAGGACATGGGAGAAGCTGCTTATATATTAGGAGTTAAGATCAAAAGAGATCGATCGAGGAAACTCCTTACTTTATTACAAGAGTCTTATATTATGAATATTTTTAAGCATTTCAATATGCAACATTGTAATTCTATTGATACCCCTGTCATGCAAGGTGAAGGCCTAAGTACTGAGATGTGTCCTAAGACTCCAGAAGAAATCAAAGTGATGCAAACTATTCCTTACGCTAGTGCGGTCAGAAGTTTGATGTATGCTATGATGTGTACTCGACCCAACATATGTTATGCCATGGGATTGGTGAGCCGATATCAATTAAATCCTGGTCAAACACACTGGAAAGCAGTGAAGAGAATCTTGAGATACTTGAAGGGCACCATGGACTATCGACTTTATTACCAAGGGAATGATTTACGCCTATTGGGTTATTCAAATGTTGATTGGGGTGGAGATCTGGATGAGCGTAAATCGACTTCTGGATATGCGTTCTTGATCAATGGAGGTGCGATTTCTTGGAATAGCAAGAAACAGACATGTACGGCCTTGTCTACGATGGAGGCAGAATTTATTGCATGTTCTGCCGCAGTGCAATGAGCAGTATGGCTAAAACGTTTCTTGAAAAATTTAGCCACTGTCACTGAAGTTCCAAGACCGGTGACAGTTTATTGCGATAGTCAAGCAGCCATTGCTTATGTGAAAGATCCCAAGTATCATGGAAGGACAAAATACATTGACACAAAGAATAACTTTATCAAAGATATTATAGCGTAGAAAGAAGTGATCATGTAGTATATTTCAACCAATATAATGGTTGCTGATCCATTTACGAAGGTTATTCCTAGAGACATATTCTTGATCCATAAGATGTCACTAGGATTGCGTAGAATGTGATATCTGTTATTGTAGATGATCATTGGTTTATGTATTTGTGGACAGATGTATTGTACTTGTTTGTTTATTAGTGATTTGATATTTTATCAATAAGTACAAATCCACTATGAGACTAGCACAAACAAACATATATTACTGAAAAGTATGTCAGCAGGCAATGATTGGCTCACTCACACGAGCAATCGCCTCAAGTGGTGTAGTTAGGACGTTGAGATGAGACGTTATGTACAAATAAATGTTGAAGAGCAAGTTTGGTACATAAAATATGTCGCATTGATTGGAGTCAAGATGAGGTCTGTGATTGGTTCATAACAAGACCGAATATGATAGTCCCACAATCATGTATGCTTGAAAAATGCCGGATGCGAATACTTAATTGGGCGCTATAGAAAGCGAGCTGATATAGCACTCGGGCTAAACATGAGTACGTGAGAAGCACGTGACTATGTTTAGACTAAGATCTGTATGGTGGATATATTTGATAAATGACATACGCTCTTATAGAAACAGTAATCCACTATAGCATGTAATTCATACTACATGTGCATTGTATGACCAATAAGAGAAGATGAGTAAAATTATCCCTATCTACTCATCGTGTGAGCCCTTGAGGTAATTTGTATTTTATCTCAATTTTGTGCCCTATGTTACTTCTGACTATGTTCTCGAAGTAAAAGATCAATGTCGCTACTTTAGCATGTTACGGGCGGTCATGAATAGATATGCTTATGGGACATGTCTAGGAAAGCAGTTGTTCTGAAATTGAGAGAGATATGAGTGCGAAGGAAGATTATTGTTGTTTTACATCTATCATATGTATTTACTGGTCGACCAATTATATCGCCCTATATGGTTGCGGATATAATTGTAAATATATGGTGTTTTAAGAATAGTCAAGTATAGCCTTTAAGGGATAGATATACTTGGACTGATATAACAAAATATGTTTGGGGCACTGTGAGACATCGATTGTTTATTTCTTTTTAGGGTTGTAGCCATTATGTTATCCCTAACAGGTGCATAATTTGAGCTCCCAAGTGCAGGTGTATTCACTAGTCGCACGGCTTATTTGCCAATATGAATTGTTTTTGTAAAATTGATGAATGTTGAATGCCTTATATTCTTAATAGAATTCTATCAAGCCCATCATGTCCAAGTGGGAGATGTTATACTTTAGCTAGCTAGCTAGTACGTCCATGATGGGGTGCGATTGGACCGCACCATTTGGACTTGATACGGTACGATGGAAGGACACCATTTGTAGGGGTGTCATGGAGACGTTTATAAACCTCCCGAATACAATCGTTGGAATGGTTGGCCATTCACAAATTTCCTCTCCATTTCCATCAAAAAAGATCAAGGCGTTCCATTTCATTTTTGCAAGAACAATTTGCATTTACGCTGTGGAAATCGGGTGTTTTCCTTGTGATTGCATTCAGACTAACGTGAGGAAGTGTCGTTCGTGATTTATTCGCAATTCAACGTTCGTTCCAGGGCTATTTGTTGTTTGTGCATCGGAATCAGGTAAGTCGTCTTCCGCCTACTCGAATTCCAACATAATGCCACCGTGGTCGACCGACGAGGAATTATTCTTGTCATTGAAATCAATTTGATCGACAGTTGCTCCAACGCTCTCTTAATTCTGCCATCCGATGTCCCTTGCTTTTGTGACGGACATAATTGGAACTAGGATCTTGGATTTGTGTGAGTACTCAGGTTTTGCCTTCAGGTTGAATCGCGTAAATTTCCGGTGTTCTTTATTGCTTATGGAGCATTTTTCTGTTAATTTCTTCTTCTCGAGTTGGATTTAAATTACAAAATCTTTTAGCTTTCCATTTTATTTCACAGTACACCCAGGTAGCAGTCCCCAAATTCAAAAAGAGAGAGAGGGAGGGATCACTTCAAATGGACGAAGAACATACTTTCCACTTATTGCCGCATTAATTGTATTCCGTATAGAGAATCGCTGGCACTTATGTAAAGATAGAATTCTTATAGAACAAGGAGAAATGCTTATGAGACTGTCCTTAATTCACTACGAGATTAACAGCCTTCTTTGGTAAAAAAAGATAAATAACAAATAATTAAAAATTATTGTAGGATCCATTCATTCAAGATTTTGTGGTCACATGTCGTTATTCTTCTTGGAGTTCCTTCATTAGTGGAATTCACTCTAAGGAGTTCTCGATGTCTATCACGAAGCGGTACTTCACGTCATTCTTTTGAAGCCTCTCAAGAGCTTCATTCGAGTACTGAATAGGAATCACTTCAATCTCGGGATGTATCTCATGTTTGGCGCAAAACTCGAGCATCTCCTGCGTTCGCTTGGTACCGCCGACTGTGCTTCCAGAAATACTCCTCATATCTGAACAAGATACATGAGATTTAATAACGCCAAGAAAGTCATGGGGTCCTAATCTACCAAAAGAGGAAGTGAAATGTAAGATCTGTGGAGAGAATATTTACCCATGAGAAGACTCAGGGGACTAAGTTTCAGTTCCTCGCCTGGGAAGCCCACCAAAGCCAAAACTCCTCCTGCCTTGAGCAATGACATGTACAGATCCAAAGGGTGATCTCCTGATGCAGTGTCGATTATGAAGTCTAGCGATTTCGACAGAGCCTGTAAAAGAAACCGCAGAATCAGATCTACGTTCGACATCCACCATTCGAGAAACCTCAAGATTTCAAGTGGGTTCTGGTCATTAGACTCTTACTCTCATTTGTTCTTTGTCAGATGAGAGCACGAAGTTGTCTGCTTTCAGCAGGTTCAAGGCATCGTCTTTCTTGGAAGTGCTTGTGCTGAAAACAGTGACGTTCAATCCGAAAGCCTTGCCAAACTTCACGGCCAAGTGGCCGAGCCCGCCGAGTCCAATCACTCCTAATGATTTTCCAGGCTGATTCATGTTGTGCCGGACCATTGGAGTGTAGACCGTGATCCCGGCACACAACAAGGGTGCTGCTTGAGCTAATGGATACTGGTCAGGTATCTTGTAGCAATACCTACAGATTCCACATTTTGCAATGAAATATTCAATGGGTTAGGCATTGGTAGTGAAGATATATGAAGACAGAAGATTGAGGATTCTAGCAAATTGGTAAATCGGCAACAACAGTTGTGGAATTGTCGTCAAATGAGATTGGAGTAATCTTATGTATATATTTAGTGATGCTTCCAACGATAATCGGGCGGATCTTTAAAGCGAGGTCCATAATCACGCACCTCTCATGAACGACTATGAACTGCGAGTATCCTCCCTTGCAAGTGCCGCCATCTGCATAAGTGCCGCCATCTGCATAAGTGCCGCCGATCGTAGGAACTGCACCTTTCAAACAATGCATTTCTAGTCCACCATCACAGTTCACGCAATCTCTGCACGAGTCGACATAAGTTCCGACACCCACATGGTCTCCTATCTTAAACTTGCCGACGTCTCTATCCACTTCTGTTATGATCCCCACGATCTCATGCCTGAATATATCTCATATAAGCATCACACCCCAAACAAAGATTGTAATTACACACACGTCGAAAAGAAATTCTCCACAAGCAGCACTCATCGCGGTCGAATTGCTAAGTTAGTGACATGGTTGTAGTTACAAGCACCGGGTCGACGGTGATGAACGGCGCAAATGGAGAATTTTTTCTTGGACGGCAGCATCTCTGAGAATAATCATGAGGAAAGACAAAAACGTTTGAAAAAATAGACCATGCTACAATTACATTAGTAACAAAGGTAGCATACCCTGGGACCATGGGATATTTGGAGTGCTTTAACTTGTTGCGAGTGAACAATACATCCGCATAGCAAACGCCGCAATGAGTAATTTTCACTGAGACATCCCCGCTCCCGACCGCTCTGTCACGAGAACAATGCAATAAACGGTACTCATCGGAAATGGCAAGATATCTTACGGATCGAGGTCACGCGTTCACGCGACGAGATCGGCGACTCAATACGTGATTGGCTAGTTCACCTGCGACTGAACTCGTAAGGAGAGAGAAATCCCGACTCGTCTCTCGCGGCCCATCCATGGCAGTTCTTGCCCGTCGCTACGCCTGAACTCATTTTATCTGTTCTTTTCCCTTTGAAGAGTTGATAACAGAGACGGTTGACAATCTGCTGCGTCCCGTGCAATATATATATATCCCGGGTTCTTGCGCTGTTCTCATAAACCGCATTGCCTACTTCATGTGTATTACTTTTGCAACTTTAATTCTTTTTACTCCCAATTGGGATAAAAACGTATGGGGTGACGCTCATTTAGCGTCATGGCTTACTGCTAAGATAATTATACCGCCGCCACAAGATTGATCAGACAAAGAAAAGGTCGTTGCAGAGAGACATCCACCAAGTAGACCCACAAGAAAAGTCCACGCAACCACCGCTGTACAAGCTAGGTTGACTAATCTGGAAGCCAAATCGTCAAAATACTAAATGTGATGGACGGAATACAATTGGATCCCTAGATATTTTAGCTCGTATATTCAAGTCCCAGATGCTTTTCGATATCATTCTAAAGCAAGTTGATTGGCGATTTCGACAATAGCACCATTTTTTACATTTTCTTTTTTTTTCTTCTCCCTTATTTTCTTATTTTCTTTTTACTCACGTCGGCCATTACTGGGCCTTGATGATGGCTAGTAGAGGTTGCTGGACTCAGGTGAGGGTCTCAGGCGTTGGTTGGCAAGTGTAGCCATTGGATGAGGGCGACCCTCGCTAGGGCTTCGCTAGATCGGGTAAAGGTTGCCCTCGCTAGCTAGCCCAGGTGAGGGCGACTCTTGCTAGGGGATAGTGAGGGTGGCCCTTGCCTTAGGCCAATGACCTCTAGAGGCCATCAACTAGGCCCAAGGACAGTGGGCAAGGGGGAAAAGGAAAAAAGAAAAGAAAAAAAGAGAAGAGAAGAGAAAAAAAAATGAAAGAAAGAATAAAGGAAAAGAGAATAAAAGAAAAATATTAATAAAAAATTTAAAAAATAATAAGTCATCATAAAAAATTGTATGCATAGCGTTGATTGTACTACATAGCATAGTCATTATACATTAGCGATTTCCTGCTAAATTAGTTAGATGGACTCAAATGATAAAATTTAAAAAAATTTATGACTTAATTGATGAAATTGAAATAATTCAGATATGAAATGACAAAATTGTACTAAGTTTATAACTTTCTTGATATATATATATATTTTTCATTTAAAATGCGACTTCTCTTTCAAGAGGAAATTCTCGTCTAGTCACAAATTCATGGATCGGGCGATATCATAACTGTTGAAAATATAAAAATTTATATGTAGGGTTCTCGTACACCTCATATAATCAAAGATATTATCGATGTGATTCAATCCTGCTCAAGTTTGAGACAAAAGGTTCCAAATCATCATTACTAATTCAACTATGGTGGCTGCAATCGTTGACTTTTATTTCCATGCCTGAAAGTAGGATTGTCAGACGAGTTTGAAAATCGGAAGCTAGACAAGGCAAGACCCCGGCAAACTCAGCGCTAAGATTCGCTTGTATCAGGCATTTAACATGGTCGAAAGCAAAAGAACATGATGGTACCGTGGATCATGCGTCCATGATGGCCCCATGAGCCATCCGCCATTGTCCCAAGTTCAGGTGTCCCCCTCTCAACAGCTCCTTATCCGTAGACCTTGCCCCCATAGCACTCTTTCCTTCCATTGATGCATCATAAAGTCTTAGAATTAGGGTTTTGGGATTGCATATGCTTGGGACTACATTTCATAATGAATATTTTCTTTTTCTTTTCTAGTAACCATAAATTACATGGAAGCGAAGATGACAATCTGAAAACTCATCAGGTACCTTAAATCCTATAAATCGGTTAAATCCAGGATTTGGCTAGTGTATTTTGCTCTCACATAGAGAAAGCTTACACGTAATTGATGAGATTTGGACAAATGAAGAAACCTCCGTCGGTCCACGCAATACAGAGTCCGTGCGGCGTCCGCTTTCCCGTCATTGCCAACTTCACCTGTCTACCAGTATTGACTTTTTTGGTTTTTCCCCCAAGCAAAGGAGGAAAGGAATAAATAATTGGATAATACAAAGTCTGTAACATGGACCACACATTTTCTAGACTTCCTTTGTGTCTTGAAATTAAATATTTCTCTGATCAGCAGTCATTCTCGCGAATTTTGGGCGAGAAAGGCTACAGATACTAAATAGAAATTTATCAAGAGTTATCATACCAAATCATATGCTAAGTTATTGGAAATGAGGGCTGGACTAGTTCCCTTGGAAATCACTTACTCTGGGCCGGTCAGTTTCAATAAATTGGAACCCGTGAGCACTAATCCGGTTCTCAATCTCTTTGTACATCACTAACTATAGCATTAGTTAAAAGAGATAAAAGTCTTTTTTTTTTTTTTTTTTTTAAATAGACTTGCCAAAGTTTTTTTTTTAAAAAAAAAGAAAGTTTTTTTACTATCTGTAGCATTTCTCGCCCAAATTCGCGACAATGACTGGTGATCAGAGAAATATTTAATTTCAAGACACAAAGGAAGTCTAGAAAATGTGGGGTCTACGTTATAGACTTTGTATTATCCAATTATTTATTCCTTTCCTCCTTTACTTGGGGGAAAACCAAAAAAGTCAATACTGGTAGACAGGTGAAGTTGGCAATGACGCGAAAGAGGACGCCGCGCGGACTATATATAGCGTGGACTCACGGAGGTTTCTTCATTGCCACCCATCAGGAATCCTCGAAAACCTGCGATATTTACTCAGTGGAGCTCTCGCATATCACCATTCAGAGAAAAGAGAGTGAGAAATGACTTCAGACAAAGTGATGACGATGAGCAACAACTGCCATGGATGGGCTGCAAGGGACGACACAGGAATGCTGTCTCCTTATGAATTCGAGCGCAGGTATATTTGCACTTTCGCGATATGTTTTTATTGAAGTTGTTGCTTGAAACTCGTCCGTCAAGAAGCAACGAGCCTATGTTTCGTGTTCTGTGAATGGTTATGCCCGCAATATCGCCAGTAGAACCAGTCTCGCAAGATGCATGTTGCTTGAGACTATGACAATCGTTTTAGCTATGGAAAGTCTTAACATGTATTCACGACTTTTTGCTTTCTAACCAAACATGTTTTCATAGTTTCTATGGGTGGGAACATGAGGTTTGTGATTATTTTTGAGGAGTTTCAAAAGGTTTTGAGGCATCATTGTGATAAATCCCAAGATTATAGTCCTTTTTAGGCATCGATCAATATTTCTCCCTACATTTATATATGAATTCACGCATGAATATGTTAATTGATAATAGCCGAAGATGATGCCCTCACCATTTCCAAATGTCTAAACTAAGAAAATTATTCCTGTACAGATCGGTTGGAGGCAATGACGTTTCGGTGAAAATCACTCATTGCGGCATTTGCTATGCCGATGTAGCCTGCACTTGCAACAAGAGAAAGAATACTGTGTATCCTGTGGTTCCGGGGTACCTTAATTCTTCTCAATTTCATTTACTAAGGCGCAGTTCATTAAAGTCTTCAAAAACGTTGGCCATGGAAACAACACTTTAAATTGCACTAATATCCTCTAAATTAAGCTTGTATATATATGAATAGGCACGAGATCGTGGGGATTGTACAAGAAGTGGGTGATGAGGTTAGTAAGTTCAAGGTCGGAGACCATGTGGGGGTTGGACCCTTCGTTGACTCATGCAGAGTGTGCGTACTGTGATGTTGGCCACGAAGAGCATTGTTCCAAAGCAACTCTAACAATCAATGGCACTTGTAAGGACGGTACCATCAGCAAGGGAGGATATTCTAGTTTCATGGTTGTCCATGACGGGTAACCTTTCTATTTATACTTGTTGACCTGTTGGTTAGAATTTCACGATGGTGTAATTATGGGAAAGATAATGTCAGATTTGCGGGTAGTGTGCATAAGCAGAAACTAGGATGATTATTACGTAGGACTAGTTTTATCGACGGGACATTGCTTGATTGCATCGTCAGCGTACGGAATAATAAGACTTTGATATCATTATCATAGAATATTCTCCACCTGTGATTTGTCCCTGAAAGCTTTTGTAGTGTCTTGTTTGGCTTTAAGCAAACATCACTCTGCGAAGTGGTCTGTGATGACATTTCAGAGGGATTTATGGGGGCAATGCGCTAGCTTTTAAGTGTTTTCCATCATCTAGCTTATCCATATTTTCGCCACTGAAATACATTTCCATCTAATTCATGTGATTTTATGATGGACTTAAATATTAAATGCCTGATCTACAGGTATTGCTACAAGATACCTGACAAGTATCCTCTACCTCTAGCAGCACCTTTGCTATGTGCGGGAATAACAGTATACAATCCGATGATCCACCACAAGATGAATCAGCCTGGGAAATCACTAGGAGTGGTTGGACTAGGTGGGCTCGGTCATATGGCTGTGAAGTTCGGTAAAGCTTTTGGACTAAATGTCACTGTTTTCAGCACAAGCATTTCCAAGAAAGATGATGCCTTGAATATGCTAAAAGCATACAAGTTCGTACTTTCGTCTGACAAAGAGCAAATGGCTGTAAGAATTCCACATCGAAACGTCGTTTGAAGTCTTGGGAATTCTCATGTTTGGTGCGTTAAAAAGTAGATTCGGATCTTTTCTTCGCAGGCACTGGCTCATTCTCTGGACTTCATAGTTGACGCAGCCTCAGGAAATCACCCAGTTGATCTATACATGTCGTTACTTAAACCAGAAGGAGTCTTGGCTTTGGTGGGTCTTCCAAGTGAGAAAATAGAACTCAGCCCGCTCAGCCTTCTCATGGGTAAGTACTCCTCACCTGGTGTAAATTACAAACCATAACTTACATTGTATCATAATTCATAAATTGCATATCTGATTCAGGTGCAAGAAGCATCTCTGGAAGTGCAGTGGGTGGCACAAAACGAACACAGGAGATGATCAAGTTCTGTGCTAAACATGAGATATATCTGGAGATCGAAGTGATTCCTATCCAATATGCGAACGAAGCTCTCGATAGACTCGAGAAGAGTGATGTGAAGTACCGCTTTGTGATAGACATTGAGAACTCCTTGGAGTGAACTCATAGTATTTCTGTTTTCAGTGACAAAACAACGTGTGTGGCAATAATAGCAAGGACGACTACTCTTTCCTGCAAATGTTTTCATCTTGTTTCCAATAAAAAGGCCTAAACGATTATGATTTCTACTTTAAGTGAACTTATAGTACATTGATATAGTTAGGCAAAACATGGTCTCAAAGATGAGAATTTATTTATAACTGATGGGAGATAGTAACAATTCGAACAATATTGAATCAACGCAGCGAAATAAAATAATCTTCCATCTTGTGTAAACCTAATAGGAATCGATATAATAGAGTAGAGTAAATACAAAGCATGTGAACACAAGAATTTTTTTTTTTTTTTTTTTTTTTTTTTTTTACGTGGAAAACCTCCTCGATGTAAAGAGATAAAAACCACGGGACCGGAGTCCATCCGAAATTCTTCACTATCAACAAAATTAGGTGAACAATGTTCTTTTCTAGCAAATACTAGAGGTACATAGCAACAAAGATCTCAAGAACATAATTATTGGCAATACACATGAATTTCACAAGAGAAAGTATAAATCTGACAAAAAACGCAGGTTTTGATCAATCCATAAAAAAACCTGATTAATGAAGCTTCAAACGAAAATCAAACCGTTAAAATTCGAGAAAATTGCGCCACGAACATGCTGACAAAATTTCAGCTCAATCGGACCATGAATCGACCTCCGATGCCAGCTTGATGTAAATAAGATATTGCCCCAACTCCATATTTTTTGCTTTCTCTTTTTCTCTTGTTACTATTTCCGTTTTTGTGGCTACCTCTTTATATAGATAGTGAGAAATCCCATTTCCTCATATAACTTACTATATGGGCTCAAGCCCTTTTTTTGGCTTACAAGTCATTGGGCTTCCTCCACGTAGGAATGAACCCAGCTAACAAATCTCCTCCTCACGACAATGTGGAGGGATTCACCATCCCCGCTATCAATCGGCAATGTTCAAGCTTCTCTCTTGGTAGATTCTTCGTCATCATATTAGAGCCATTATGATCCATATGAATTTTCTCAAGTTCCAACAAATTTTCATCTAGAACATCTCTCATTCAATGATATCTAACATCAATATGTTTTGATCTTGAATAAAAAGATGAATTTTTACCAAGATGAATTGCGCTTTGATTATCACAAAATAGCACATACCTCTTTTACTTGAACCCAAGTTCTTCTAAAAACTTCTTCATCCATAACATCTCTTTACTAGCTTCAGTTGCTGCAATAAATTCAGCTTCGGTTATAGAAAGTGCAACACACTTCTGCAATCTTGACTTCCATGACATAGCTCCACTCGCAAAAAAAATCAAATAACCAGAAGTAGATTTACGAGTATTAATATCTCTTGCCAAGTCGGAATCTGTATATCCAACTAACTCAAGTTTTTCGGTCTCGAAATTGAGTTTCAAATTTGAAGTTCCCCGAAGATATCTCATAATCCACTTCACTACATTCCAGTGCTCTATGCCTGGACTTGACAAATAGTGACTAACAACGCCAACTGCGTGCGCCAAGTTTGGGCGTGTACATACCATCGTATATATTAAGCTTCCTACAACTGAGGCATATGGAACACTTTCCATATCTTTTTTTTTTTTTTATCAGCCGTAGGACTTTGCTTCATATTTAACTTAAAGTGGACAGCAAGAGGAGTACTAACCACTTTAGTCTTGTCCATGTAAATTTTTTTAAAGATCTTCTCGATATATTTCTCTTGCGACAAAAACAACTTCTTAGCATCTCTGTCTCGGGTAATTCTAATGCCAAGAATCTGCTTCGCTGAGCCCAAGTCTTTCATGAAAAAAGACTTGCTCAACTGTTTCTTCAATAACTTAATTCTTGAAGCGTTCCCGCCATCAATCAGCATATCATTAACATAAAGCAAGAGAATAATAAAGTCATCATTAGAAAAGTTTTGGACAAACACACAGTTTTCCGATGTAGTCTTCTTATAGCCCTGTTATGTCATAACTAACGCAAACTTTTTGTACCATTGCCTCGGTGCTTGTTTTAGACCATAGAGACTTTTCTTCAATTTGCACATATAATCCTCTTTTCATTTCACTTTGAAACCCTTAGGTTGTTCCATGTATATCTCTTTCTCCAAGTCACCATGTAAGAAGGCTGTTTTAATATCCATTTGCTCAATTTCCAAATCTAGGGTAGCTGCCAAGCCTAGTACCACATGGATAGAAGACATTTTCACTACCGGAGAAAATATATCATCAAAATCAATACAATTTCTTTGATCGAATCCCTTAACAACCATTCTAGCTTTGTACTATGGTTGTGAAGTATGTTCATCTTGCTTTAACATATATACCCACTTATTCTTCAAAGCTCTTTTACCTTTAGGTAACTTCACCAACACAAAAGTATGATTATCATAAAGTGACTGGATTTCATCTCGCATAGCATTGAACCAATTGCTTTTGTACTCATCTTCTATTGCTTCTGCATAGCACTCTGGTTCACCTACATTAGTCAATAATACATACTCATCTTCAGAATACCCGGTGGAAGGTCATCGATCTCTAACGGATCTCCGGACTAAAACATCCAGTGAAACATCTAATTGAGCCTCTAGTTTAGGAATAGTATTATCTATTTCAACATGTTCAGGAACATGTGCATTATTTGGAACATTGACTTCATGCTACTCTTCATCAACCTATATAGGAATATTTGTAAGAGGAATTGGATCCAAATCAACCAAATTATCATTAACCTGTGGTGCTGAAATCATCTCCGTTTTCCCAATATCCTATATTATTTGATATTCCATAAACACAACGTCTTTGCTTTTTACAATTTTCTTTTCAATCGGATCATAAAATTTATAGCCAAGTATATCCTGGCCATAACCAATAAATATGCACTGTCGTGTTTTCACATCAAGTTTAAACCTCTCATCTTTGGGAATATGCACAAATGCTTTGCATCCAAAGACACGCAAATAATCATAAGAAACAGTTTTGCATGTCCAAACTCTATTAGGAACATCAAACTCTAAAGGAACACATGGAGTAAGATTTAATATATGCACAACTGTACTTAAAGTCTCACCCCAAAAAGATCCAAGTAGCTTTGACTGTGAAAGTAAGCATCTTACCCTTTTAACCAGTGTTCTGTTCATTCTCTCAGCTAAGCCATTTAACTGAGGTGTCTTGGGAGGTGTCTTTTGATGTCAAATACCTTGTTATCTGCAATATTCATCAAAAGGTCCAATATACTCTCCCCCGTTATCAGTTCTGATGCATTTCAATTTCTTTCTAGTCTGTCTTTCAACTGAACCTGAAATTGCTGAAAAGCATATAACACTTGATCTTTAGTTTTCAAGGTATGAATACAAATTTTCCTTGAAAAATCATTTATGAAGTTAACAAAGTAAAGAGAGCCACCAAGTGATTTTGTTTTCATAGGACCGCAAACATCAGAATGCACTAAATCCAGTATACCTAACTTTCTTGAAGGAGGGGAGCTTTTAAATGCAACTCTGTTATGTTTTCCTGCTAAATAGTGAGCACACTTCTTTAGCGCTGAACTTTTCAATCTTGAAATGAGCTTCTTCTTGGCCAATATTGACAAACCCTTCTCACTTATGTGATTGAGCCTCTTATCTTCGCTGTCTACTATATTAATTTTGTCTGTGGACAACTTTGCTTGCATAATATACAACGGAGAATATTTTTCACGTCTAGCCACAACAAGAAAACCTTTGGTGAGCTTCCATTGACCATTACTGAAAGCGCTGCAATACCCCTCATCATCCAACTTGCCTGTAGAAATCAAATTCAAATGAATATTATGTATATGTTTAACATTATTTAATACTAACCTTGTGCCATTGTTGGTTTCTAGGCACACATCATCGATGCCTACACCTTGAGCTAGCCTATTGTTTCCCATCTTCACAGATTCGAAGTCACTTGACCTGTATGATGTAAAGAAATCCCTACGAGACGTAGTATGAACGGATGCACCACTATCAATTACCCAACTAGTCTCATGAGATACAAAATTCAAGCCATCACCATCAAAAATAGTAAGAAAGTCTTCTTTAAGTGTAGCAACACGATTGTCATCACTGTCATTATCACTTTTCTTCTCTTTACCTTTCTCCTTTTATTTCTCCCTTTTTAACTAGTGACAAAACCTCTGAATATGTCTATTATGATGACAATAATAGCACTCAACATTAACAAATTTATTATACTTACCTTTACTTTTATCTCAACTTTTATCTCTATTTCTCGGACCTCGAGACTCACTTCTTCCCCTTTTCTCAACAACTAAAGCATCAGAATATGAAGAAGTCAATCCTTGTGTCTTCATTCTCATCTCTTCATTCAAAATACTGCTCTTGGCTAAATCTATGGTAACCGTACCATCTGGGGCAGAATTAGAAAAAGATGTTCGGAATGTCTCCTATGAGTCTGGCAAAGTACCAAGCAACCATAGTGCTTGTATCTCATCATCAAACTTGATTCCCATTGCAGCCAACTGATTTATAATTCCTTGAAAAGAATTTAAATGATCAGTCAAACGAGTAGCATCTTGATATCTTAGAGCCATCATTTGTTTTATCAAAAATAACTTATTATTCCCAGTTTTTCGAGCATATAACTGTTTGAGCTTATCTCATAAACTGCATGCATGTGTTTCCTCAATAATATGGTTCAAAACATTATCATCACCTACTGCCTAATATAACCACACATTTGACAATGAAATATAGACCATTTAGCATCAGTTTTATTCTCTGATTTTTCCTCGACAAATACAAGCAAATAAAAAATTTTCACATATAAAAGATCTTCCATCTTTCATTTCCAAATATGATAATTTGAATCATTCAGTGTAACCATTCTACTCATTTTTGTTTCCATTGTTTAACACAAGGTAGAAAAATTAAGTAATAACCAGATACCCTGATACCACTCTAATGGGAGAACAGTAACAATTCGAACAATATCGAATCAACGCAGCGGAATAAAATAATCTCTCCTCTTGTGTATACCTAATAGGAATCGATATAGTATAGTAAAATAAATACCAAGCACGTGAACACAAGATTTTTTTTTTTTTACGTGGAAAACCTCCTCAATGTGAGGAGATAAAAACCAGGACCGGAGTCCACCCGAAATTCTTCACTATCAACAAAATTGGGTGAACAATGTTCTTCTCTAGCAAATACTAGATAATTTGTTCATTGCGTATCAAAGAGATTAGTCGTTTCTTCCACCAACTCTTCTTCCAACATGAAGGAAGCCGGAAAACCCACCATTGACATATGCCACAAGCTTACAAGCGAGACTAGTACGTGAATATGAGGAAGAAACGAGGCGGTTTGCTTTAAGCAATCAGAATGCAAAGGAGGGAGTGAAACTGCACCAAGTATCTTCAAGCCATTGTAATGCGGGGATTGCCAGAGCTGAAGCATAAATGGAGCGCCAATAAAGTGGTCCGAAACAAAATTGCAAATTTTAAAGCGTATGAGCACCTCAGAATGCACACTCCCCGACTTCCGCTCAGATGGAGTTGCAACCGACAATTCTGTGGTACCTTGTTGGAAAGCTTTTCCCGAGTTCCTCTTGAGGAAAAGTTATTCTGTGTTGTGTATCCGAAACTGAGACCCGAATGTGACTTCAGAACCTAGTCCGTGTCCTTTGGGTTTAGCCATCGCCGGATTTATCGAATGATTTTGAGCAAGTACCTTTACTCAGGTCATCCTCCGCAATTCATGTCCAGAGACATCTTATGATGGTTATAGACCCTATGTTTTTTAGATGAAGCGAATTGAATGATCAGAGAACAGACCATAACGCTATATTTGTATCTGATTCTAATGGACTTTCAGCTCGTTTAATTGCACCAATGAAATAAAACTGTAATGTATTATCAATTACATTTTAATGGAATTGAGGTGATATTTCAAAGAATGCATGTGTTGAAGCAAATGAGGAAGATTTCACTTGCGATTCCATACAGAGGCTCATTGGCTTCTTAGTATACAACGAGTTCCCTCAGAATATCACTCAAAACAGAAATATTCATCAATCAATCACCTTTTTATTGTCAAGAAAATGAAACACGCTTGTAATGGAAGAAGGATGTCTCCCTACTTATTCGTCTTCATACATTCAACCCGTAAAAGATAGTGATAGAGTTCATTTAGACTATAACGTTAATTTTGATCGTGGTATTCCTTGACGAGTGAACCCAGCTAACAAAGCGGAGTCACTTTAAGGAGTTCTCAATGTCTATCACGAAACGGTACTTCACATCACTCTTTTGGAGCCTCTCAAGAGCTTCATTTGCATATTGGATTGGAATTACTTCGATCTCTGGATAAATCTCTTTTTCAGCACAAAAATCAATCATCTCTTGCGTTCGCTTTACACCGCCTACTACACTTCCAGAAATGCTCCTCATACCTAAACCACATATGCAATAAAGATGTTACGGAGTGGATTTTAAACCGAGATAATAAGATCTAATCAGATAGTTTTTTGTGGAGAGAATGCTTACCCATGAGAAGACTAAGTGGGTTGAGTTTTATTTCCTCGCATGGAACGCCTACCAAAGCTAAAACTCCTCCTGTCTTAAGTAAGGACATGTACTGATCAAGTGGATGATCTCCGGATGCCGCATCGATAATAAAGTCCAGAGATTTAGCCATAGCCTAGAAAAACAGGACAGTCTTAGGACCGCGGAACCAAATCTACGAAACCTGACAATATCAAGTAGGTCATAGGATTCTTACAGCCATTTGTTCCTTGTCAGATGAAAGCACAAATTTATCTGCTTTCAACAAGTTCAAGGCGTCATTTTTCTTGGACATACTTGTGCTGAAAACAGTGACATTCAGTCCGAAAGCCTTAGCAAACTTCACAGCCATATGACCAAGCCCACCAAGTCCAACCACACCTACTAATTTCCCCGGTTGATTCATTTTGTGTTGGATCATCGGACTATAGACCGTGATTCCAGCACACAGCAAAGGTGCTGCCAGAGCTAGTGGATACTTTTCAGGTATCTTATAGCAAAACCTGTTGATTCGGCAGTTATTAACACATGTAGCATAAACTAACATGGATGTATAAGGACGATGCCAACCATATTAAAATCTTCCACGAAGAGTAATTAAAAGATTACCTCTCGTCAACAACTATGAAGCTCGAATATCCTCCCTGTGTGCGGGTACCATCCTCATAAGTGCCGTTGATTGTCACTGCAATTCCCTTTGAGCAGTAAACTTCTTGTCCATCATCACAGTACTCGCAATGTCTACATGAGTCAAGATAGGTTCCAACACCCGCCTGGTCTCCGACCTTGAAACTGCTAACGTTGTCACCTACTTCTTGCACAATCCCCACGATCTCATGCCTGTACATATGCATATCCAATATAACATCCCATCAAATATGTACGCACATATATATGTAGGAGAAACCAGAAAGTAAAAAAGATTGAAGTGTTCATTTTTGGGAGAAATACACTATTGGTGCCATAAGTTGTGTACGACGCTCACTTTGGTGCCAAAAGTTTTTGCCGGATCACTTAAGTGTCAAATCGGAAAAAAAAAACGATTACTTTGGTGCCATTGGCAAGAGACTCCAGCCAAAATGATTACGCGGCTTTTTTATTTAAAAAAAAATTGAGGAGCCTTTTAAACGACGTCATTTTCCGTCATCTTTAAGAAAACGACGTCGTTTTGCCGTCAGATGTGAATGGCCTCACAAAAATGATGCCGCATAGCTCATTTGGGATTGAAATTAGGGTTTTCTTTGTTCAATCCTCGCCGACCTAGCTTGCTTGGCCACCTAGCTTGCTCAGCCACCGTGCTCCGCCACCGTCGCTTGGCCTGCATCATAGTTGCTTGACTAGGTGAGCAAGGAGAGGCTGAGGTTATTTCTCGGGCAAGAAGCGATGGGAAAATAGGAGGCGAGGGCGGAGGGGCGGAGGAGGAGGAAGAAGAGGGGGAGAGAGAGGTGAGAGAGAGAGAGAGAGAGAAGACGAGGAGTGCGAGGGAAACAAGGAGGTTGCAGATGGAGATGGTGGATCGAGTTCTACTCAGAGAGTGGCTGGTGTTGGTGTTGTTCTTCGGGGAAGAAGATGAAGCCGCCATGCTCTCTCTCTCTCTCTCTCTCTCTCTCTCTCTCTCTCTCTCTCTCTCTCTCGATTTGGGGATTTAGGGTTTCGACTTGGGGGAAAACACCAAATGACGTCGTTTTGTGGTTGACGTGATGACTATACTCTCCGGTGAGCCACATCAACGTTAAAAATTAATAAAAAACTGTCACATCGGATTTTTGGCCAACTCAATCGGCGTTGGTACTGAAATAATCGTTTTTCAAAATTTTTGGTATTTAAGTGATATGACGGAAATTTTTGGCATCAAAGTGAGTGCTGTACACAACTTATGGCACTGATAGTGTACTTCTCCCATTCATTTTATTTCTTAGTTTGAACGAGATTTTCTAGGGTAGTTGTTGTGAAATCTTAAGCATGCGTGATCATTCATTTGTTATAACATTGTTGGTTTTAATTACTGGCTAAGTTTTGCTGATTACACCAATCGAATGTGAATGGAAAATGATGAAAACATATTTTGGTGACCAAATCCCTTGGAGCGAATGTCATTAAATTAAACAAATGAATACATACCCGGGAACCAAAGGGTAAACAGAGTTCTTTCGCTTGTTGCGGGTATAAGCTACGTCGGCATAGCAAATGCCACAATGAGTGATCTTTACTGACACGTCGTTGCTTCCGACTCCTCTGTTGGAAGATAAGTTTCTCATTCAGTCATTTGAAATTGGAATTGGAAGAGATATCAGTTCAGTGGATACACATGATGCATAATCAATCAGTTCCACGCATGAGTCGCATATAAAACGTGTAATTTACAACCCAGAAAATCTACCTGCGTTCAAATTCATAAGGAGAGAGAAGCCCCGGATCGTCTCTTGCTGCCCATGCGTGACAGTTCCTCCTCATAACTTGGTCTGAACTCATTTGCTGGTGTCTATTCCTTAAAGAGATGGATCGTGAAAAGATATGAATTTTAGAAGGAGATCACTGACTGGGTTGCTGTGAAAACACTAACTAGTTTATTGCACTATATATGGACGCTTATGAGCCATCCTCAAGAGCGTCAGCACATACGTCACGGGGAACAGATGTTTTGACTTGGTTTTCTTTCGCCAGCTTTAGCGTTTGGAAGGAACGATCACTTTCGCTTAATACCCCAGCTATCATACTTATGCGTCTGTCACGTTTGGCTCACGTGAGCCTTAACATATGTAAGTCGGATAATAAGAATCACACAAAAGTTTCAGGGTGCCTTGTGCTGGCCCAACCAATCTCAAGCACCCCGGAATAAAACTTATTTATTTACTACTTTCACTTGACAGATCCGTTTTTGTGGAACGAATATGTGTCTAATTTTACTAGTGCTCCGTTGATCGTCCTTTTTTTTGGATTTGACTTTGCTTTTCAGTATTCTTGTTTTGTTTGATTTGCTTTGTCATAAAAACTACATACTTCTTATGTATTGATTTGAGCAATGAATACAATTTTGTGCCATAACTTTAACATGGTACACTTGAGTACCAATATCGGAGTAAAATGGGACACTTAAGTGCCACTCCGACGAAAATCCAGACAAATAGCTGATGTGGCCATTTTCCGGCGAGTTTGGTTCAAAACGGCGTTGTCTTACACGCTGACGTGGCGGAGAAAATGAAAAAACGTCGCCGTTTTGTGTCTACGTGTAAATAATAATATAAAAATTAATTAAATTAGATTTAAAATTAATTTTATTTAAAATATTCAAAAATTTAAAAAAAATTTAAAAATAAGAAAATTTTAAAAATTTTAAAAAATTAAGAAAAATTTAAAAATTTAAAAAATTAAGAAAAATTTAAAAAATTTTAAAAATTAAGAAAAATTTTAAAATTTTAAAAAATTAAGAAAAATTTAAAAAATTTTAAAAAATTAAGAAAATTTTAAAATTTTAAAAAATTAAGAAAAAACAAAAAAAGGGGGGGGGGGGGGGAGGTTGAAGGGGCGGCTGAGGGCTGAGCCCTCGCTATCGCCGTCGCCTCTCGCCGTCATCGGGAAGGGTCGGCGATGGAGGGGAGGGTCGGCCGGGGTCGCCGACCCCCGGCCGACCGACGGGGAGGGCTGCGAGCCCTCGCCGGATCGCGCGAGGGCCGCAACCCTCACCCGAGATCCGGGCGAGGGCTCGCGACCCCGGCCAACCCTCCCCTCTCCGTCGCCGGTCCTTCCCGGTGATGGCGGGGGGCGACGGCGGTGAGGGCTCAGCCCTCGGCCGCCCCTTCGACCTCCCCCCACCCCCCTTTTTTTCTTAATTTTTAAAAAATTTTATTTATTTTTTAATTTTTTGAATATTTTAAATAAAATTAATTTTAAATCTAATTTAATTAATTTTTATATTATTATTTATATGTAAACATGAAATGGCGTCGTTTTTGCATTTTCTCCGCCACATCGTGTGCAAAACGACGCCGTTTTGGACCAAACTCGCCAGAAACTCGCCACGTCAGCCGTTTGGCCAGATTTTCGCCGGAGTGGCACTGAAGTGTCCCATTTAACTTTAAAACTGGCACTTAAGTGTACCATTTTAAAGTTATGGCACTTAAGTGTCCCTCCGTGCCAAGTTATGGCACTTGGGCTGTATTTCTGCCTTATTATAGGATCTCAATTTTGTTATCAACTTTCTAATTTTGCCAATTTAATTCTATATTTTGCGAAATTTTTTTATGTAGTCCTTACTATGAATTTTCATTGTGAATTTTTGCGAGAAAAAAAATCGCCAACGTGGCACTCAAGTTATCACTAGCCTTCCTATGTGGCACTTTGTCATATTAGCGATTTCTCGTGAGAATTGACCGGAATAACTATATTAAAAATGTGCACAAATGTTTAGAATTAATTTTTAAATTTAGAGCTGATTGGGTAATATCCCTATGTCGCAATGCTCCCATGATGCGAACTTTACATGATAGAGTCTCTATCAAGTTATGTAAAACTACTCCATGGACGTCATAATTTTACTAAACTCCATTTGTCAAGTATAGTAGGATCCGCCATACTTACAAACAAGAAGCCCATTTTAATTTAGTGCCTACCCTCGCTCTAAAACGCCACATCTTTTCCTTTTTTTCGATACTACCCGGTTCAGAAAATTTATGTTCCGAGCCTGCAAGGGGACCTGATGACGCATACAAACGTGCAAAGGGGGTTCTTTTGCCAAAGTCTGAATATATTATCCTACTCTTCATCTGGTCAATTGAAGAAAAAAAGTAGGAATGGTCAAAGTTGCTACGCCTGTGAAGTAAGCGATGGCGCAATTAAGTGAGGTCGCATACGTATATTTGCATGAACTAACATGGCTTCTCACGAAAAATCACACAAAATTTCATGCCTATTTCAGTAAAATTAAATGGGTCAATTATCGAACAAAGAGATGAGCAAGAACTGCCATGCATGGCAGCAAGAGACGATCCAGGGCTTCTCTCTCCTTTAGAATTTGAGCAGGGTATTAAATGATAATTAGTTTTGCAATTATAGTAAGAAAAAATTTATTACGTCAATTTTAATTACATTTGAAGTTATCACAATCTTCCCCACTATTGCCTTTTGGACCAAGGTTGTGTTTGTGTTGACACCTAAATTTTGACTAATCTTTTAAGTTTAACTACGTAGAAAAATTAGGAATTAATATTTAGCCCATAAACAAAAATAGTCTCATATCATAAAGTTTTACTGTATTATCATATAGCTTAGTTAATTTACTGTATTCGCATTGAACCAACGGTCGTGAACGAGCCCGAATCGGTAGTTGCGGGTTTTGCACTTGCAAAAGCACAATTCGGTCAGCACATAGGGGGAGGGACCGGAATTTCCAGCCCTTAACCAAGGCAATTTAAGGTTTAATTGAGTTGGATTTAGCCTATAATAGTACAGGCCCTGAGTGTAATTAGAATAAACCCTAAATGAGTAAAGGCCTGTCAGATAAAGCCCAAAAAGGGGCAAAATTCGGCCACTGAGGAGGCCGAAGGGCTGGCCGAAATTCAGAGGGAGATGGGCCATATTGGAGCGTAATTGAATCAAGTCTTCAGCCTAATTGAAAAGCCTTAAGTTAATTAGAGTTTGTTATTTGAAGAAAAGCCTAAGCCCCACCGATTAATCTAAAGTAAACACCTCAGACTTACGCCTCATCAATCCAAATCGGCACTACTCTCTTCGCTGGAAGAGCTTCTCTCTCTCCTTAGGGTAGAGCTTCATCCCCTTCTCCAATGGCTGTGAGCACAAAGCGACCCCTGAATCCACCATGATGCTGTGTTTGATGTTCGGTCCAGATGGATCTGAGAACACGCCAGATCTGGTAAGTTGAATTCTAAACCCTAACCCCCAAAACCCAAACGCAACCCACGAACCAAAGCCGAAAGGCACAAATCGTGACCCACAAAGCAAAATCGAGAAAACCACCCATCCATTAGCTATATCAATCGATCCATCTTCAATCCTTGAGGCGAATCCCGTTTCTTCCCAAGATCAGCATCTCTGAGCCCCCTTCAATCTAAACCAGTAAGTTGATAAAATCACTTCCCATACCCCCGCAAGTCCGATCCGCAAACAGCGAGTTCTGCATAACAAAATGGCGGGTGAGAGTGAGAATGAACTGAGGTTGGCGGCATTATGTAAAAGTCTGGGTTTGCTTTGGACAGAAAGCGACGTGGTCGAAGTCTCCACTGAAATTCCTGCCACAAAGAAGCAGGAATGCAACCTCACTCTTTTTGGTAAGTTATTCTCCAAACCTAATGTTAACTTCCAAGCTTTTACTACGGTCATGAAGAAGGCGTGGAAAGTAGATTTAGTAGAATGTCAACAGAAAAAACCAGGGCTATTCTCTTTTGTGTTCCAATCTGAAGAGGAAAAAGAAAGAGTGCTGCAAACAGGACCGTGGTGCTTTGTGAGCAATCTGTTAGTCTTAAAACAATGTGAACTAGAATCACCGGAGCACTGCTATGACTATTCTCGCTGTGCCTTCTAGGTTCATATAGAAGGTATTCCACCAGGTTGGTTTAGAGAGGATGTGGTTGCTGAATTGGCTAAAAGATTGGGTCGAATTGTAGAAATACAGATGGAAGCTAAAAGGAATGGTCCATATAGAGCAAGTAAGGTGAAAGTGGAATTGGACTTGAATTCATCCCTGAAAACAGGAGCAATCTTGGATATCGGGACTAAAAAACTATGGGTGGATTTTAAGTATGAAAGACTTCCACATTACTGCTACTCATGCGGGAAAATTGGCCATTATGCTACCAATTGCGAGGAAATTCCTTATGAAAAGACTGAATGGGCAGAGAATAAGAAAGGGAAATACGGACCTTGGTTGAAAACGGAGGTTCGTGACCATAGCCCTTATTGGGCAGCTTTCTATGGCGAATTAACAGCGCAGTCAGAGGTCGAGGAAGTCATCTCGGAAACGCCTGCAACAGCAAATGAAACGGAAAGAGGAGTGAGAGGTGTTCGGGAGTCTCAAGGAATTGTCATTCGCAGCAAGAAAATAATTGAGTGTCACTCCCCTGATAAGAATCAAGAAGATGAAGTTATAGACCACAACAACAAAGACAAAGGGAAGCAGATAATGTGTATTGACTATCCCACAGCAAAAAACCAGCTAGAAAACAGCAATAAAAAGAGAATCCTGAAGGCTCCGAGAGCTAAAAAACAGAGGCGAACAGAGGACAATGCGCAGCTATTAGTTGATGATATGGAGCTCTTAGAAACCCCAGTACAGATTGTGAAGGACGGGAAAGACTGGGCTTTGGTGGCTAGCCCTAATAAGCCACCGAAGACATCATGAAGATCATAAGCTGGAATTGTCAGGGGCTGGGTAATCCCCTGACATTCCAGGAGCTGAGAGCCTTAGTAGCTCTCGAAAGGCCCAACTTAGTCTTTTTAATGGAAACAAAAAATAAGGAGGTAATGGTTGAGAATGTGGTTAAACGTTTAAAATATGCAAACAAGCTTGTAATAAATCCGGAAGGGCGTGCAGGAGGCCTGGTGCTAATGTGGAACGACGAGGTAGAGATACAAGTGCTTTCTTGCAACACTAACCTCATTGATGTGGACTGTTATGATCTGAACAGAGGAAGAAGGATGCACATAACCTTCATTTATGCCCCTACCAACTACGGGGAAAGACTTTCTACATGGCAACAATTACGGGAGATCCAGGTACAAAATACACTTCCATGGGTCTGTTTGGGAGACTTTAACGAAATATTATATGCATGGGAGAAGGCGGGGAAAAGGGCAGCAGATTATTATCGCATGGCAGCATTCCGAGACCTATTGAACGACTGCTACCTAATGGATATCGAGAGCAAAGGATGCGCATACACATGGGCCAATAACAGAGAAGGAGAGGAAATGGTTAAAAAACGGTTAGATCGGGCTCTGTGTACCATGGAATGGTGAGTGCTCTTCCCGAATGCTGAGGTTTATGCGTTACCAGCCATTGGCTCTGATCACAGCCCAATCCTTCTTGCGCTCCATCCTGAATACCAGAAAAAGAAGAAACAATTCAGGTTCGAAGCATACTGGACGGAAGAAACTGAATGTAGAGAAATCATCAAGCAAATATGGGCTGGAAGATTCTTAAGTGGAAACAGCTTTACAGACAAAGTGCATCAAGTGGCCAACCAACTTGAAAAATGGAGTCAGAAGAAGTTCCCAAACGCAAGCAAACGTATTAAAGAGTTAAAGCACCAACTCATAGCCCTAACAAATCAACATATTGATGAATCCAGCAAACAAGAACAACAAAAGGTGGTTGAGCAAATAGAGCAGTTATGGTGTCAGGAGGAAAGGTATTGGGGGAATCAGGGCACGAATAAACTGGTTGAAATGGGGAGACCAAAACACGAAGTATTTTCATGCTACCACAGTCCAGAGAAGACAGAGAAACATGGTAACTATGCTAAAGTTCAATGATGATACATGGTGCAGAGAGCAGAATTTGATTAAGCAAAAAATACTGGAATTCTATCAAACACTGTATGAAACTGTGGGTCCAAGAGATTTCAACCCGATTCTAGACCAATGCCAGAGCCCAGTAAATGAGGAAATGAACAAGCAATTGCTGGAAAATGTGACGATGGAAGAAGTCAAAGAAGCAGTATTCCAATTGGGGGCATTTAAAGCCCCGGGACCCGACGGGTTAAACGGACACTTCTACCAACACTTTTGGGAGGAGCTCCAGCATGAAGTTTGCCAATTAGTGCAGAATTTTTTCGCAGAAGGCACCTTTGATCCTACCATCAACCACACGCATATAGCTCTCATCCCGAAAGTGACACACCCAGAAAGCATAACTTGATTCGAGACCCATAAGCTTATGCAACTTCAGCTATAAAATTATTGCTAAAGTGATGGCGAACAGATTGAAAAGATGGCTTCCTCATATCATTACACCTGAACAAAGTGCTTTCGTACACGGGAGACAGATTCAAGACAACATATTCATTGTACAAGAGGTTATCCATCAGCTCGGAATCAAGAAGAGGAAGAAGAGATTTCAAGCCATTTTAAAGTTAGACATGCAAAAAGCGTACGATAAAGTGGAGTGGGATTTTCTACAAGCATGTTTGCTGAAAATGGGCTTCCACACAAAATGGGTGAGTATGATTATGCATTGTGTTTCGACAGCAAAGTTAAGTGTGAAAGTAAATGGTGAGCCCATGAAATATTTTTCACCTACAAGGGGCATTCGGCAAGGAGACCCATTATCCCCTTATCTGTTTGTTATTGTGTCAAACGTGCTCTCATGGCTCATGCACACAGCTATTTCAGACGGGAGTATCAAAGGGATTACACTGAACTCACACTGCCCTACCCTATCACATTTACTATTTGCTGATGACTCGATCTTCTTTTTGGATGGGACGTTAGTAGAATGTCAGAACCTTGCAGCAGTCTTAAACCAGTATTGTTTTGCCACGGGTCAAACGGTCAATCTCAACAAGTCAGGGGTGAGCTTCAGCAGCGGCTGTCCTCTAAGTCTACAAAGGAGTTTGGCTCATCAACTAAGAGTCCCGATTATAGAAAAGACAGGGAACTACCTTGGCATCCCAATGGATTGGGGGAAAACAAAGAAAGAAATGTTCGCCTGGATCCTAGCCAGAGTAAACATGAAGATGGTAGGGTGGAAAGAGAAATTTCTGTCCAAAGCAGGGAAAGAAACACTGATAAAGAGTGTGGTTCAAGCTCTCCCACAATATGCGATGTCGATATTCAAAGTTCCTATCTCAATATGTAGATCGATTGAAAGGCAAATTGCAAATTTCTGGTGGAAGCAAAAAGAAACTAGCAGCAGGTTACACTGGAAGAAATGGGAAGTTCTGAAAAAGAGAAAAGATGAAGGAGGTCTGGGATTTAGAGACCTAGTAAATTTCAACAAAGCATTGTTGGCAAAATAGGCCTGGAGATTATCACAATCAACTACAGCATTATGGAGCAGGATACTTAAAGGGGTTTACTACCCAAATAGCGACATATGGAAAGCAGGTAAAGGGCAGCGTCCTTCCTGGGGATGGCAAAGCATAATGGTGGGGAGAGAAACCATCGAAAAGGAGATCCAATGGCGGGTAGGTGATGGGAACAAAATCAACATTCGAGAGGATAAATGGCTGGACTCCAGGGTGCTCGGAGGTCCAGCTAACAGAGATGAACCCACAAAAGTTGTTGAACTGATAAATGAAACAAACAGAAGCTGGAAGGAAGCAGAAGTTCAGAACCTCTTTGAAAACAGAATAGCAAATGAAATCTTATCTATTCCGCTAAGTCCCATTCCGGAAGAAGACTCCCTAGTATGGCGAGGCAACAAGATGGGTAGGTACACAGTGAAAAGTGGATATAACAAGATAAACGTAGACAACACAACAACAGATCAGAACAGAGCGACAACCTCATTCACAACCCCTCGCACTTTATGGACAGAGATCTGGAAATTATCAATCCCCCCAAAAATTCGCATTTTCATATGGAGCATTTGTCAGAACGCCATCCCAACAAAGGAGAGTCTATACAAGAGAAAGATCTTACCTAATCCCCTTTGCTCGCTGTGCAACAATCAAGTGGAGACAACCGAACACTTGTTCCTCCTCTGCAACTGGACAAAAGAGATATGGAAGGACCCACGGGTGAGAATCAAATGTGACCTAAACAACATATCCCGACTGGATAAATGGCTTCTAGAAAGCTTCGAAGAACAGAATCACCCACCCGAGAAAGAGCTAATCGCGATGATCCTCTGGTTCCTCTGGAAAGCACGCAACAACTCAATCTTCAGAGGGCAACAACTGCAATCGCATGCCATAGTCGACCTGGCGGAAGCCCACCTCCGAAATTATAGTAGATGGCAACCAAACGAAGGAAAGAAGAAAGCAGATCTGCACTCACCGAACCAGTGGAGGCCACCGGAGGAGGGAAAACTGAAGATGAACGTTGATGGGTCTTGGAAACAGGGGAAACAAACCGGTTCAATTGCTGGTATCTTGCGGGATCACGCCGGACAGGTGATCGACGGCTTCGCGCTGACAGTCCGAGCTTCATCGCCGCTCCAGGTGGAAACCCTAGCGATTTTGCAAGGTTTGAAGCTGCTGCAACTTCGACCGAGCTTGCACGTGGGAGAGAAAGAGTTCGGGCAAGTACAGCAAACTAAAGTGGAACTCCAAACTGACTGTTTGACCGCACATCAAAGCATATTGGGCTGGGCTGAGAAGCCATGGCAAGTGAAGCCCATAAT
This sequence comes from Eucalyptus cladocalyx, assembly GCA_017140615.1. Taxonomy (NCBI): domain Eukaryota; kingdom Viridiplantae; phylum Streptophyta; class Magnoliopsida; order Myrtales; family Myrtaceae; genus Eucalyptus; species Eucalyptus cladocalyx. Next base: position 7,488,949 of record CM029519.1, read on the forward strand.
AGACCAATGCATTGATCTGCTTGCTCAATTACCACTTACGAATTTTAGCTACTGTCCCCGAAACACTAATGTAGCTGCGGATCTCCTAGCGAAGATGCACAGTAAGAACTTATTGCCTCAAAATTGGAGGACACACCCTCCTTCGACACTTTCGGAGGTTTTATTTTCAGAATATCACCCATTACCCTATTGTAAGTCATGCTTATTATGAAATGAAAGTATCTATCATTTCCGACCAAAAAAAAAAAAAATCCAAATCGGCACACATAATTTTAGGACATACACTTAGGAAAAACACGTGAGGAGAGAGAGAGAGAGAGAGAGAGAGAGAGAGAGAGAGAGAGAGAGAGTCACGGTTGCCTAAGCCCCATCCGCACCTAATACCCGACCAGCCCTGTGCCTGTCCCGCACCAGCCGCAACCGAGCCCTGCATCAAGGTGACCTGTTCCCGCACCGAGTCCTTGGCCGAGCCTTGCGCCTAGTTTGGCCGATTCTGCTACTGTGCCGCACCAGTTCCTACTCCAACTAGAGGCAAAGCTGATGACGAAGCCGCTCCTGGCCTTGTTGTGACGCGGCCGCTGCTCCACCTTGATAGCCTTGCTACCTCGCAATTAAGCCATCCAAGCCTCACTCGAGCTGCTGCATCGTCACGCCTATGACCGCTTGCCCTGAGCCAATCTGTGTTGCTTTTCTCACAGCTAATGGCGCTTAGGTGATGCGTGCCTTGCAGTGGTGCTCTTGAACTTGGGGCTTGAGCGCTCGGTAGATGTGTCAAAATGGGTCTTTGACCCATTTATGACCCATTTAAATCATAAATGGGTCATATATGGGTCACTTGTTTTTTGACAAAAGGTAGTTAAATGGGTTTAATAATTAAAGATTTTCTTAAATAGGTCTTAAATGGGTTGGATTTAGAACCCATTTTCAGTTGCACGGTAATGTGCCATGGATGAGGTGCTCGCGGTGGATCGTAGATGGCTCAATGCCTATGAATTCAGATCTAAGCCTTGAGAGGGAATAAAAGCCAAGATTTTGAAGGGAAATTTTGAAAATAAGGTTTAATCTAAGCCCTACATGTCACCTTATGATGTAAGGGCTCCTATTCTTTGCTTAAGAGTTAAGCAAGGTTCTCATTTGCTGGATTTTGATGACAAGGATAGGTAACATGTCACTAGTGATTGCCAAGATTAAATGGAAATGAATGGCAAAGATTAGGCTTCACAAAGGTTGATAAGTTGGCGTGACGATTTGACAATTTAGGTAAGTGGAAAGTTTGTAATTATTAAAAAGTGAGGGAGGCTAGCCAAATTAGGGCTAAATAGACTCGAAGATATGGCCCAATAGACCAGGCCCAATCAAGCTTGGGTTGACCGGTTCATCTTGAGGCCTTCCCGGTTGGTTCTCTCCAATTAGCTCCATGGGCTTGGTCAATTTACTTGATTGGGCCTAATTGGTCAAATTGAGCTTTGGCCCAATAGGACCAAATCAGGTCGAGTCAAATTGGTTGATGCGACCAATTCTTGTAGATCTCAATTTGTCGTTTTAGCTTAATTTTGCCAAAATTAATGTTGAAATTGAGTTAATTTGGTGAAATCGAGGTTTGAATTGGGTTGATTGGCACCATTTATGAAGAATTGAGTGGGGCTTTGTTGACACCTGATTTTTAACCTACATGTCATTAAAGATAAAAAAAAAAAAAAAAAAAATTGAGATTAGGGCTTTTGATCGTAATGAAACTCATTTCTCAAAAAGAAATTATCATTTTTTGTGTCTTTTTATTGTTTTGTCATTGTTAAACAATTTGTTATTCATTTCCATTGAAAATCCAAAAATTCAAACGATTGAGTGTTGTGTTGGCTTTTTGGTCAACTCTCTAACCTAAAGTCAACCCTTGATTAAAAGTTGGTTTTTTGTACAAAAAAAAATTATAAATGATCCTATTTACTTTAGCCAAATTAATTTTCAAAAATTTGAAAGATTTAACCCAAAAATCAATTTTTTAGGAACCCAAAAAGGATTGACTTCTAATAAAACTTTTAATAAAAAAATTGAAAAAATAAAAAATCCGCAAGTCATCTCATTTTATATTTAATTTGACTTTATTATTGAAATTTTTTTGAAAATCAATTAAGAACCTTGTTTTTCCAATTTTTTGGTTTTAAGTTCAAAATCGGCCGAAAATAAATTTACTTTCATTCTAGTCATAATTAGGCTTAGTTCATTTTACAACATTTGATCTAAGAACCATTATCCATTCACTCGTTTCATTCAGCTTTGAGAACGGTCATGTTGAAATATGAATTGTCACTTTTAACCCTAATTAGGGGATTCAAATCAATTATTCATGATTCGCTAACAGATGCTTCCACTCCATCCATTTTCTTCATATAAGTCCGAATCCAGGGTTTATTTTGGGAAATTCCTTCAGGAAATTTTTGATTTGAGGAATTTAGCTTCTTGAACATAGGAAAACTTAGCTAATGAACTTCAATTAAAGAAATTTAAGTTGACCCATTTGAGAGTAAGGTTTAATTCTGCAAATTAAAGTTCAATTTTATTGTTAAACCTTGGTTTATTTTTAGCATAAAAGTCGTCATATCAATTCAAAGACAATTTTGATACATTAGGTTACCCTAAGTATGAACAATTAATCAAATATTCAAGAAATTACTTGAAATTGTTCAAGTTAGCCTACAAAGTCCAATTGCATGTAACCACGGTGCAAGTCTAATATTTTTCATATTAATCAAGTAATTTATATGGTTTAATTAGCCTAGTCTCTTTATAATTGAACCATTTTTCCTCAAATTAAACAAGTTTTCCCTCCAATTCAAAACCCCAAGGACCTAGCCGTCCAAACCATGACCGAACTAGTCAAACCAGCTTGGATTGGTTCGATTGACCACCGACAGAGGAGGCCGGTTTGACCCTCCATTGATCGGCTCTTGGTGATCGGCTACCACCCACGAGCTTCCCGTCGTGAGTATTTCATTCCCATGCCCCTCAACTTTCCATATTTTGCGAAAATGCCCCCGAATTGTGTAATTATAAATTTATCCCTAATTATGCCTTAATCGCAAATTCAATTCAAACTTCCGATTTTGATATATCGACACCATCCGGATGATCACATGATACATTTTGACTATGATTAACCCGTAATGGATTTAATTAGGTCATTAATCAAGTTCGATCGTCAAATTAAACTAACACCCGCCTGCTTCTGTTTCTCCTACCCATCCTCTCTCTCTCTCTCTCTCTCTCTCTCTCTCTCTCTCTCTCTCCTTCACTCGCTTCCGCTTGCTGCCGCCCTTTGCCATGTTGATTGATGGCGACCTAAGCTCTTGTCAGTGTAGTGCCACCACCTCCGTGCATCGCCGTCTCGCACTAAGCACCACTGATCTCGTCAATAATTGAGATCCTCATCGGCATTACCCATCTCAGCCATTTTCTCCAACTATTCAAAGACTGGCGATCAAATCAGTTCAAGAACTAGTAGATTCTACTGGTCTGATCGACGATCCAATCACACTCATCGGTGGTTTGGCCATCACCGATCACTCCCTCAGCTTGTCCCAGACCTTCCAGCGGTTGAGGCTTACTCGGAGAGCCATTGAATGAGCTCCAGTGGCCGGTTTTCCCTTTGGCGATTCAAAGTAATCCAAACCAAATTGGTCCTTCACAGCCGCTGGTCGGCGATCCAATCGGTGCTGATCTAGTCCCTTTGGTGATCCATGGTATCCCCCTCGTTCATCAATGTTCGTGAGTTGTTGCAAAGGTTTGATTGTCAATCGATCGAGATTGTTTTGTCAAAATCGTGCAAAGGTAACTAATCGAAATTTGAATCCAATGAAGTGAGATCGAGCTAGTGTATCAAGGTTAGGATTCAAACCTTAGGTCTATATCTCATATTTAGATATGTGATTTGGATGTTATATGATGAGATTTGATGATGTTGTGTTGATTGAAGATGAGGTTGGACATGATTTTACATTTTACTTAGTTCTACAAAAATCATAGGTTGTGGACTGACTTTCTGTTAAGGCTAATCTAAGATCCTAAACCTCATTATTTGGCTTTGAGGAGTTCTAGACATTCAATTTACATTCGATAAACTTCAATTTGATATGTTACGGGCTTCAAATAGAGTTCATTTGATATTTCAAATCCATCTCGGAAATTGGATGATTTATGCTAGTTTTATGTGTTGTTCTGGTTGTTTTGGCTTCCGAGCATGTTTACTGTTTGTTGAATTTCTACTAATTTTTGTGTTGAGATTTTGGAGATGGTTTCTTTCATGAAAGTTGTACGAAGTTATGTTGTTTATGACCTATCTTTTTTCTATAATTTTTGAAATATATTTGATTAGGCAAATCTTCAAAAAATCATCATTGCACTGTTCTACCTTGTTTGAGTTTGACTATTGTTTGCTCTGAAATGAGGTAGTAAGTTTATTGGATTGGATTTCTGTCATTCACGATTGTAGAATGTATCATAAGCTTTCTAACTGGGTATAATTCACGCCAAATGAACATTATTTACTAGGCTAATCGCTTGTGCGAAGACATATTCAAACTGCTGCGATTTGAAACATTTATTACATTGTCTTGTTTTCTCATTTACACGTAAGTTTTTGTGAACCAAACTAGACTTTGGTGTCTTCACAAAAAACAATTAGGATTTTTTGTAGAATTTTAACATGTCATTAGATCATTGAAAACCATTCATGTTCTGTATAACCTTTTGCTGCAATTATGGCTAAATATGTACCTAAAAAAACGTCTTCATTTGAGCTCCTTAATAGCGAAATTAGTGCAGATGTCTTCTAGACATACTTAGAGCATATCAAAACTTCATAACGATATATAACATGCCTCATTTGAAGATCATTTGCCATGTGAAAACCATGCACCAAGTTAACATATTATTATTGAAATTGTCATGCATTTTGTCATAAGTCCTCCATAATGGTAAGTCATCCATCAATGTTAATGAATTTGTGTGACTTTTTCTGCATCAATCTAGTGTTAAATTTCCTACCAAACTTGTTCATCGCATTCAACCTTACGTTATGTTCAAATTTCACAATTTTACACATTGTTTAGGTAGCTTATTGAGCCAATACATCATGTTCTATCATGCTTATAACTGATTTGACCATAAATTAGATCATAACTGAACTCAACATCTTTTAGAATGTCTTAGGGCACGCATTAAACTCAACATCATTTAACCCATTTTCTATTATTGAAAAGCTTTCCCTGAAATTCATTGTGAGTAAAATTCGGAATGCTTCTTCTGTCCTTGTAAAGTCAGATCTCTTATCACTTTTGCATGGATTTTTGGGTAAAGATTTGGAGGTTGGGTCCTCAAAGAAATTCTCTTGTCTTTGTCATGACTGTGTTGTGGTGAAATTTCAAAATTTTTAGATACCGTTTACTATGATAAATTGCTGTTGATTTGTCATGATGTCTTGCTGCCCCGTTATGTTTCTGATGTGATGTTATGTATTCTTGAATTTTTATAAATTCAAGTGTAGCTGATCTTAGAAAATTTCCTACACAAAAATTGTCCCTTATTGAGTGCTTGATGTCCTGTAATTTTCTTAGGGCCAATTATCCATGGATCATATCCCAATTGCTCTAATTTTGATTGCCCTGTTTGATTGCTTCTGTGATGATTCTTAGATGCAATTCTTTTCTATGATTTTTTAGAACGACTTGCATGCTGATTTGGGATTAGTCACGTTCATGAAATTTACTCTAGATTTCCCAATCTTTGTTGTCAAGAATCCTTGAAAAATGAGAAGGTCATTTATGGACCTTTGTCAATTTCTTTTTGATTTATAGCAAGATTGATTTTGCACATCAAGGTTATTTTAGTACTTGTGATGCTTCCAACATCAACTGTTTGAGCATCCCCCAAAATTTTGATTTGAGATTGATTCCGTTTAAGTTTTGGTTGTATGTAAAATGCCTATTACATCTATTAGTAGTGCATGATATGCGTCTTGGATTACCCTTGACAATTAAATGTGCCCCATAGCTATAATAGAATCCTATCTCACTTGCACTATTTTCTCTTAATTTGACATTGAACTTGTTCAGATTTGGACCTCCAGATTAGCCTTGGGAATTTAGTATGTCCCATAGCCAAGATGTACCAATGTCAAAGTACATCATCTTCTCATTAATGTTTCAAGTACATTTAAAAAAATAAAATGAGGCATTACATCAATCATGCATACATAACATATCACTTCATTCGTTAGAAATGCATATGATTGTGTTGGCGCTTGATGATTGTATGAGTGATTCGGTGTTGGCTCATTAGTATTGCTTAATGAATTAAGAACCAAGGCCCGATGGGTGTGCATGCATGTTTACTTTCAATTATGCATATGATTTATAGATATATGTGTCATAAGCTGATAATTCATTGGCCGTAGAATAACCCATGTGGTACTTGGCGAGCAAAATTTACCAGGCCAACCGTCGTTCCATGGTTGTTCAGGAGAACAAATGGCGAATAGGTTCCTTATACAAGATTGTACTACACTCAGTTTAACTCAAACATCTAATCCATTGAGTGAGATAGTAGATCTCTTTAGGCGCAACAATTGATTTCAGCTTGCCATGGCCTCATTAGAAGAGCAACATCACCTCACAACCAATTTGTGCACGGGAGGCCAACCCTGCATTTAGAACACCTAAGTGTAAAATCCTTCTATTCTAGAACTCCTGACACCAATCGTCTTGATGACACTTCCATGGACCAGTTGTGTTTATACTCTCTATATCCTCATTCTTCATTCGATAACCCCAAGCACCACTCACAAATGTCACAAGTATAAGAGGATTCACGGACCATGATATTCTCCGCTACTCAATTCTGCAACGCCCTCTTTTGCGGTCTGTTCAGTCGCTCACCCAACAAAATAGGTTTTGCTCAATTAGTAGCCTCTTTTGATCTCAACTATTCGAGCCTCTTTTCAATCACTTGCGCTTTCTTTGGCAAGTGTGGCATTCTTCACCAATTGCATCTTTTGGCAACACCATTTTTGCCTACTAAGCATCTTGACCCTAGCAAACTAATGGAGGTTCTTTCCTTGTTAAAAATTCGGTAGTAGACCTCTTCTTAAGATTCATCATCGATCGAGGAATGTTGTTCCCGTTTAGTGAGAAATTGGTTCTTCTCTAATGCCACTCGCTCAGTGAGGAATCAAATCTTCCTAGTGCCCCTATTGTTATCCTAGAAGCTAATTGAGAGCCGCATTTTGTCCGAGCACCTTTTCCCTCGGTGATTCAGACTCTTGAAGATCGAAATTGAAAGAGAGATTTGTTAAGTCAATAGACACGGTATATAATCAATCGGTTCCATCCATGACTTGCATAAAAAACGTGTTACTTACAACCCAGAAAATCTACTTGTGTTCAAATTCATAAGGAGAGAGGCCCCGTTTGGTTCAGCATTTGGAGGTATTCTTAGCCAAATGCTAGCATTTGGAATGTTGTGGAATATTGAAAGCCCAAAGTAGGTTGGGAGCTGCTTTGGGCATTTAGCATTTTTGGAATGCTGAAGAGGGGTTTAATGAATTTTTTTTCCAATATTGCCCTCCCTAATAATTGTGTTTTTCTTTTTTACACTAAAAAACTACTGTTCATCACCTTCCTCGTTGGACTTGTTTCTTTAAGAGTGAAGCTTAGCCGGTGGAGCTCAATCGGCTAGATCTGGTTGCCCACGCATTGCTGTCGCCACATATCGCCATTGCGTGGGTCGCGGCCTCAGGTGGCGTCCCCTTGGTCGCACGACCCACGTGATGGGCTGAGCGGTGCTCAGCCGGCCAGATCTGGTCGCCCACACACCACCATCACGTGGGTCGCTGCCTCAAGTGACGCCACCTGGGTCGCGTGACCCACACACCACTATCCTGTGGGTCGCATGCCCTCAGGTGACGCCGCTTGGGGTTGCGCAACCCGCTGCCTCCCCACCACAGCCACCAGCTGCCTCCCGCACTAGCTCTAGCTGCCTCCCAATCATTCCCCTTTGCTTCAACATCTCATCCTCCTTTTTCCTTTTCCTTTTTTCCTTTTTCTTTTCACCTCAAAGCTACTTTACAAAATACACCAAAATAAGAGTACCCAAACACTTCAACATTCACCAAATGCCCATTCTTCTAAAGATACTTGGGAAAATGTAAATCCATTTCCCCAAAGTTGAACCAAACGGGCCTAGAGAAACCCCAAATCGTCTCTTGCTGCCCAAGCATGGCAGTTCTCGCTTATCACTTGGTCTAAACTCATTTTCTGCGTATTTGCCCTGAAGAGATGAAGAATCGTGGAAAGACACGAATTTTCAGGAGAGATCACCGAATGTTTTGCAGTGTAAGCACCTTGGAGTTTCATGCACTGTATATAGGCCCAGTAGCCTTCCTCGAGAACGTTAGCACCCACACCCACATCACGTGAAATAGCAGTTTTTGACTTTGTTCACGACAACCTTAGCCTTTGGAAGGAACAGTCACTTCTGTTTATTACTTACATTTATTAACATTATATGATGTGTATGCTTACAGGGGGCATTATATTTAACTTACAGGCCGCTTTCATGCACTATATATTTTGGCGCAGTAGCCTTCCTCAAGAACGTCAGCACCCAATCATGTGACATAGCAGTTTTGATTTTCTTGGCGATAACCTTAGCCTTTGGAAGGAACAATCTCTTCTGTTTGTTACTTACATTTATTAGCATTATATGATGTATATGCTCAGCTCATGTGAGCTTAAAGTATGCGAGTCGTTACATCATGAGAATCATACAGTAGCTCTCGTGCACCTTGTGTCTACTTGAATTGGGGGCACGCATATATTTGTCTCTCACGGCTATATCGCTCAAATTTTAAACCAATCGAGTGGTTTGGTTCTATGGGCACAAGGCAAACGATGAGGTTGGCCCCAGCGCACTCTAGTGCATGACATGAGGCACAAGATCCCATTGAGAAAACTTCTACAAAGTTTTGAAATTGACAAAACTTTCTTGTTCTTATTTTTATTCTGAAGAATAGTAGACTTTTGAAGTTATATTGCAAACTCTTGTCAAAATCTATTTATTCCATAAGTATCTTCCACTCTAACACAATCCCAATGGAAACCAAGTACAAAATCAGACTTAGATTTATTGATCGTGCAACAAAGATTTAGATTGAACAAAATAGGAATTTATTCATAAACATTTGGCTCTCTGACGAAAAATCTCACTTATATCTTTTATAAATACATTGATGGAATCAATCACAAATTGATGAAATTAATCTGGAAGACAAGTTCATTTTTGGGAAGTATATACTTATGGAAACCAAGATTATGATTGTATTGGCGACTGGAATCAACGGATTCTCATCTCAATTTTCAAACGGCTATAATATTTCCTTAATCAATTCCGTCCAATGGATTGATTGGAAGAAAATTCTCTAGAAAATGCCAAGGGGTAGTGAGGCATGGATGAATATTTAAGGAGCTCATTTTAATCTAATTGAAATAGAGTGTGAAAATTGAGATTCTAAAATTTGAAGTCTTTCCAACCACTTGTTCTTCATTGACAGTTCTTACAAATTGTATTCAAGAGAGAATATCACAAGAAGAGTGATTAGTGAAGGAAAAGAAATCTTCCACTAAGTGTTTGCACTCAAAATATTGTACTTCTCTATTGATATTATAGTGAATTATAGCCAAAAGGCTACCAACGTGGGAGAGTGGACGTAGGCTTAATCTAAACCGAACTATTATAAATTTTGTGTGCAATTTTTTCTTCTCTTAAGTCTTTTTATTTAAATTTGTTGCATCATTTAAGTTTTGCAAAAATCTATTCCATTTCTTATCTGATTTTGAATTTTCATCAAATAGTCTAGTGACTTGCATATCATACTCTATTTGATTCTTAGACGTTGTTCAAAATTTATTTGCTTTTCAAAAATTCTTTCAAATACATATTCACCCCCTCTAGGTGTTTTTACTAACTTTATCGGATCCATGATTGAATCTAAGGAATAAAACATGTTTATATTTTATTATTAACCTATATGTCCGAACAAAAGTAAGCCACTCTTGATTGATTGCGTGATTAGATATCACAACGCTCCAAGGATGCGATCTCTATATGATTAGCTATCTATTATGCAATGCAAAATTATTTAATGGATGTAATATATGTACTATTCAGGTGCAATTCTTCTTCTTTTTTGTTTTCGTACTCTTGATCCAACAAATTGTGTAAAGAAATGTTGGGAATTGTTTCCGGAGTCATTTGTTCTCCGGACAATGTTGAAGACTCTACACTCCTCGGAAGTTCAGAAAATTTGGCTGCGCATGATAAAATTTATGTTTCTTGATATCACTATTTCTCTGTTCCCCGAAACAGGTTTGGAACAAAAATCTGTTTGGTAACGCAATTTGATTTCTCTATTTTTGAAACAGATTTCTATTCTAAAAATAAATTTGAAGAAGAAATCAAAAGCTAAAATTTTTAGCTTCTCAGTTTCTGAAATAGAAATTTAGAAATTAATTTCTGACCAGAAATCAATTTCTGTTTCAGAAATTTTGTCATGCGCACCCTTTATGATCGTAGTGGACCTAATGGCGCATGCTAATATCCATAGAAATAGGAATAGTCAAAGTGGCCACGCATGTAACTTAGGCGAGGACGTAATTTAGCGGGGGCTTCGCATATGTAGGTTATATATAGGCGCATAAGCAATCTCAAGAACGTCATCACATACTTCACCTGAAATAGGAGTTTTGATTTTCTTTTTCCTGCAATCCTTGTCCTTGCTCAGCCTGTCAAATGAGAGTCTTGTGGGATATGAACGGGTCAAAAATGGATTCGATCCACGTCAACTATACTCGACTCAACCCAAATTCAACATATACATAACCAAAATCATATTAGTAGCACACATCCATATTTAACCTAATACAAACCAACCAATTTAACTCATTTTAACCTCTTTATGTGAAAATATTATATGGAAAAAAAATTATATCACATTTGAAAAGTAAATTAACAAAATGAAAATATGTTAATAAATAAAATAAAAAACGTGAAAACGAAGACGTCTTTTCCTGCCTTTTTGTGGTGCTTTTTATGTTCTATGATATCATATAACATTTTATATGTATCTCGCAAAGAAGTCTTCGATAAAAATAGGAAACTACAGTCGTCCAACCCATAGATTTGTTCTTCTCATTCTAGAGCGCACGCTAGGAGTGATCAGTTTCCGGTCCAATTTCAAGGTAGAATTGGGAATCGGATAAGACCGTCAATTCCAATCCGGTCCAATCCAATGGAATCGGCCACTTCTTCTTCTTCTTCTTCTTCTTCTTCTCTCTCTCTCTCTCTCTCTCTCTCTCTCTCTCTCTCTCTCTCTTCCCACTAAAGAGTGGTTGTGCTCTGATGATCGATCGGGTTTGGCTGTCGAGCAGTCCAACAGAACCAACCGCACATAAAAATAAAACTCCACTTGTGTGAACATTGATAACACTTCATTTTTTTGCACACTCAATTTTAGCCAAAAATGCTATGAGCGATATGGCTAAAAGTTATGCTTGGCTTGTGTTTTATAGATAATCTCTCTTATACTCTATGAGTATTTGCTCGATGTGGAACTCCTAGAGACTTGAAGTGCTTGGTCTCTTGAATGAGGATGTAGCTCTTGGAGCCTTAGTTCCACATCGGGTGAAAGAAGAACTTAACAAGTAGGCTTCCTCTTTAAGTAGCAAGAAACAAGAAGGATTTTGATGTTCTCTTGATCACATCTGAGGTTGCTACCTCAATTGTAATGTGAAAGGTCTTCAATTGAGACACTTTTTTATTCCATGAAGATTTTAGTATAAATTTAATTTATATATATATATTAAGAAATAAAATTAGAAACTTCAAAATTAATAACCTATCCCGTTGGTTAGTTTTGTTCCCAAAACCGAGGAAAATTACTAATTCTAATTTTGTGGAATGGGGAATCAGACTAGTGCCCTCTAGGAGAGGACCGAACCGTCCTTGCTTTCCCAGTTTGGGCGGTTCCTTTTGCTCACCTATATTTGTTGCTTTTAGCAAGTGTGAAATTCTTGTTGTTATCTTATCTTTTACTTATGTTTGGAATGTATTAGTGTTCATAGTATGGTTGCTCAATGTCGCATTGTTAATGGATATATAATTTCAAATAGTTCATTTGTCCTTTAAAGGAATGCCATATATATAAGATAATCATTTGGTCATGGGTCAACCTGGAACCAGATCAGACCCATAGAGTCGATCCAATCCTTGATCCTAGACTCAACAGGGTCAGTCCTTGGTCCCAAAAATTGGGGACTAATACTGTACAAGTTAGTCTCTAGGTTAGGTGCTGGACTGGCCTAACCATGCTCTCCTCTAGCAACAAACCATAAAAATGAACATGTGAGGTAAGGGAACAAAGACAAGTGGCAAGGCAAGTAAATAGAGGTGAGTGACAAGGCAAGTAGATAGAAGTGAGTTGCGAGGCGAGCAGTGAGCAAAGCAAGTAGGCAAGCAAGGCCAAGGCAAGTGAAAAAGGGTTTCTTTTTTTCTTTTTCTTTTTTTTTCTTGTTCGAATTAGTGTTGGGCTTCTTTCTACTTTCTAATTTGCATGGCAAACTAAACTGTAAAGAGAACATAGAAGGAGGCATTAGGGTTTAGGATAGACAAAAACATATAATATATAATATATTAGATATATACAATAATAATATATCTAATATATATTAATATAATATATAATATGTATAGGGTCGGTCCAAGTTACCAACTCAAAATTTCCAAGATCAAGGACTAGCCCGCACAATGCAAGATCTAGTCCAGGGGTTCTAGGATCAAGGACTGACCAGTTTCCCTGAGAACCGAACCAAGATCAGCTAGGTCGGATCGTCCCAAGATTAATCCTAGACCAATGCTCACCCAATGCTCACCCCTAGCAACACTTGTACATTGGGTGATATGAGTTTTGAGTGTTATGGATCGAAAATGGATATGCTGTAGACCGATCAAAACAGATTAGGCTTTGCTTCTATGACCCATAATGATCTATTATTAAAATTTTAGCTAATCTATATACAATCTGGCCCACTAATATATGAGTTAAAAAGTGAGTATTTGATCCTTTTTTCCACCTCTAACTTTTGGAAGGAGCAACTACTTTGATGCAATACAACGGTCATAATTATACATTATGTACCTATAGTTCATGAAAGCCTAATGTAAGCGAGTCGATAGATCATGCGAATCACATGACATTTCCGTGTGCATCATGTTCACATTAATTGGAAGCGTGTAGGTATTACTGTCTTATAGGTATATATCTTGCGCCCTGTGGATGACATATCAAGCCGATGCCAATCAAGTAGCTTTGTTCTTGGGGCACAAAGTAAATTATGACGTTGGCCCCAGAACCCTCAAGCACTTGACGTAAGGCACGAGATCTAGGAATTTTAGGAATAAAACATGTTTTTGCACGAAATTCTAGTATAGTCTTTCTTGTCAATTTTCGTTGGAAATCGCTATCATGGTAATTTAATCATCACTAATCATCTTACATTGCATATTATCTCGTCAACAATTTTCAATAAAAATTGATCGAAAAAACTATGTCGGAATTTCATACACATGTGTACAACTAATTGGTAAAATTTGGGAGTTCAGCCCCCAATTGGTGTCCATTTAATAGATTTAGGATTGTTTCGAGGAGTGCCTAACCACCTGGTTCTTGATTCAACAAATTATGTGCAGAAATATTGGAGATTATCACTGGTTGTTCTCTAGACAACTTTGAGGTTTCTAAACACTTCAAAACTTCAAAAAACTTATGATATGAGCCTCTAAGGATCGTTTGATAACCATTCTGTTATTATGAATAATTTCTAATTAAAATTTATTCTTTTTTATTATGTTATGGGAAATAATTTATAATCATTTAAAGATATTTGGTAACTGTAAAAAATTTCTATTCCTGAAATAGAATTACATTTAGCACTATCCTCAAAATTTCTAATCCAACCCATTTTCTTTTAATTTTTTAATATATATATATATAATCTTTTTATCTTCTTTTTATCTTCTTTTTTTTTCAAACTTTGGCTGGTCATTGGCCTCAGGATAACTAGTGACTGGCCAGACAAGCGCCGATGAGCTCACCGAAGCGTGGCCAGTAGCTGGGCGAGGCGCAACCGAACTCCTCCAGCCATCGACAAGGCTTGACCTCACCAGTTTGGGCGAGGTCAGGTCTCGCCTACCTAGCCAAGGCTTGGCCAAGCCTTGCCCGGCCAAGCAAGGCTCGTCAATAGCCTAGGGAGACCCGAGCAAGGCTCAACGATGGTTGGGTGAGCTCACTAGACCTCGCCCTAGCCTGGCGAGCTCGCTGGACCTCTCCCAACTTGTCGCCGACGACCGGTAGTGGTGGACGATGGCAGATGGTGGCAACGACGGTGATGGCGGCAGTGATGAAAGAAGAAGAGAGAAGGAAGAAGAACAAAAAGAAAAGAAGAATGAGAATTTTTTTTTTTTGGCTTTGCTTGATTCTCAAATTGTTCTCGAGAATAAAGAAGCAACTTTTGTTACTCCTTGATTGTGTTCCAAATTTAGTCCTAGAAACAAATTTGTTCTCAAAAATATAAAATTTACTAAACGGACTTCTTTTCCAAATCTATTCCTTGGAACAAAAGAATAGAATTAGTTATTATTTGGTAAGTTGCCAAACGCACCCTAAGTAGACTTGATGATGCATGTAAATATCCAAAGGGGGTTCTTTGCCAATGTATTGATTTATAATCCTAATTTCTTCCCGGAAGACAGAGAAATAAAATTTCAGTTCTGAAAAAAGCTGAGAATATTTGGATTTGGGACCCTATAGAGTTAAAAGAGACGACTACAGAATTTCTTCGTGAGCTTTACAGCACTGGGAGCACTCGAAACTTTGAGCCTATTCTTCAAAAATCTAGAATCTTGGTCACAAGAGAGATGAATTAGAAGTTGACTGTTGAACTTACGATGGAGGAGGTTCATAAGGTAGTTTTCCAAATGGGAAGCTCGAAAGCACCGAGTCCGGAGGTCTTTGAATGGACAATTTTATCATATTTATTGGGAGGAGTTAAAAGCTAGAGTTTTTCAAACAGTGAAGCGATTCTTAAAGATTGGGTTTCTAGATCCAGAATATAATAAGACTTATGTTTCAGTGATCCCAAAAGTGCCTAACCTTGAAAACTTGGACCAATTTCAACGAATCAGCTTGTGCAACTTTGTGTACAAGATTTTTTCAAAGGCATTGGTAATACATTGAAACCTTGGCTTCCTGAAATTATAGCTGGGGAACAAAGTGCATTTGTTTTTTTTTTTTTTTTTTTTGGGGGGAGGGGGGAGGGGTACAAATACAAGATAATATTTTAATTGTGCAAGAAGTGCTTCACCATTTGAGATTTCGTAACAGAAAGAAGAAATTTCAAGATGTATTGAAACTAGATATGAAGGTTTACGATATAGGGTGGAGTGGGATTTCTTAGAAGGTAATTTGTTAAAAATGGGATTCGGTGAATTATGGGTAAATAGGGTGATGACTTGTCCGAACTGTTTCTTTTAGTGTAAAGTTTAATGGGGAGCCATTATCCTTTTTCAAACCATCAAGAGGTATATGACAATGAGATCCTATTTCACCTTATCTCTTTATATTGATGACCAATGCATTGTCTTTTTTTTTTTTTTTTTGTTATCAAATCAATAATCGAGGAAGGTACAATAATAGGAATTAGATTAGACAAGCACTATCCAGTTCTCTCTCATTTGTTATTTGCGGACAATTCCATTCTTAGATGGAATGGTGATTGAGTGTTAAAATGTGGCATCAATTCTGAACCAATACTATTATGTATCCAGCCAAGAAATCAATTTGCACAAATCCAGTATTTTATTTAGGATGTCCACAGAATTTAAGTAGGAATATGGCAAATGAATTGCGAGTCATTGAAGCGGAGAAGACATGAAAGTATTTTGGAATTCCTTCAGAGTAGGGAGCTTCTAATAAACAAATGTTTGCATGGATACATATGACACTGAAAGGGTGAAAGGAAAAATGGATGTCAAAACCGGGGAAATAAATTTTAATCAAATCTATGGTACGAGCATTGCCTCGATAGGCTATGTCTATCTTTAAAATTCTTATTTCCATTTGCCAAGCCATAGAAAGGAAGATTGCATCATTTTGGTGGAGTAAAATTGATTCAAAAACAGAAATGCATTGGGGGAAATGGGAATTAATGAAAATGATGAAAGATGCATAGTGAATGGGTTTTAGAGATCTAATTTCCTTCTATAGGGCTATGCTTGGTAAACAAGCTTGAAGATTACTGCAGAACCCTTCTTCGCTATGGAGCCAAATTTTAAGAGGGATTAATTTCCCTCAATGCTCATTTTGGAATGCCGGAAAAGGTGTACGACCCCCGCAGTAGAGATCATCAAACATTTGCATCTGATCTCGCAAAAGATCTCATAAAACTTTATACCCATTTCAGTATTTCGTCTCTTTAGAGGTAAAACTAGATCGGACAAAGAGATGAGCAACAACTGCCATGCATGGGCAGCAAGAGACGATTCAGGGCTTCTCTCTCCTTACGAACTTGAGCGGAGGTTAGTAACACGGCTTCTTACATGCGCAGGCTTTTTAACATTGAATGCACGTCGTACCTCATGAAATCTCTCTCTATTTGCATTATGAATGTATCCTTTGGCAAAGGCGTGGGAAACGATTAGTGAGAATCACTCACTGTGGCATCTGCTAAGCGGATGTGGTGTATACCCGCAACTTGAAAAAGAACTCCGTGTATCCTTTGGTTCCCGGGTAAGTATTAATGACGTCTAGTCTCTATTCGCTTCGCAAATAGCATTGTCACGACAATATTTTCGTACCACAGGTGGTTCTTCACTACTTCAGCTTTTAGAATTCCTATTCTTCCCAATGGGTGATTATCTGTGTCTGCAGGCATGAGATCCTGGGAATTGTACAAGAAGTGGGTGACAATGTCGGCAAGTTCAAGATTGGACGGTGTCGGAACCTATCTCGACTCGTGTAGAGCTTGCGAGAATTGCAAGGATGCGCACAACAGATTTATTGCTCAAAGGGATTCACGACAACAATCAATGGCACTTATGAGGATGGTTCGATTACACAAGGGTAGTGCTAGATACTGTACTAATCGTTGAATTTACAGGAGCTGCTACAAAATACCTGAAAAGTATCCCCTAGCTCTAGCAGCACCTTTGCTGTGTGCTGGAATCACGGTCTCCACTCCAATGATTCACCACGAGATGAATGAACCTGGAAAGTCAATAGAAGTAATTGGACTTGGCGGGCTGGGTCATCTGGCCGTGAAGTTTGCCAAGGCCTTTGGATTGACTGTGACTATTTTCAGCACAAGCATCCCAAGAAAGATGATGCCTTGAATCTGCTAAAAGCGACAATTTTACGATCTCATCTGACAGGGAATTAATGGCAGTAAGATTAACCGCGATTGAGTCTTTTAAGTTTCTCAAGTTGGGTTCATACCAGACACATACCATTTCGGGGTTTCTAAGATCTGTTTTTTTTTCTACAGGGTTTGTCTAAAACTCTGGAATTCATAATCGACACAGCATCTGGAGACCACCCTTTTGATCTGTACCTATCATTGCTTAAGACAGGAGGAATCCTAGCTTTGGTTGGCTATCCAGGTGAAGAGATAAAACTCAGTCCACTCAGACTTCTCATGGGTAAGCATTCTCTCAATAAGCACAGTTCATCTCTTCTTTATCTTCCAATCCGGTCCCTATTTTGGCACATCAGATATGATGACTTGTTTTGCATCTTGAAATCCATACACACCTACGGCTTCAGGCATGAGGACCGTCTCCCAGAGTTCAGTCAGCGGGACAAAATGAACCCAACAGATGCTCGAATTCTTCGCCAAGCACGAGATATATCCGAAGGTCAAAGTCATTCCCATTCAATACGCGAATGAAGCTCTTGATAGGCTTCAAAAGGGTGATGTGAAGTACCGCTCTGTGATAGACATTGAGAGCTCATTAGAGTGATTTATTCAGTTTTCTAGATCACTTTATGTTGAGTGGAAGCAATTATGTAGGGATAAGAGTATAATGACAGCAACAAGTAGGCAGTGGTCCTTCCATTATAAGTGTTTGCCTCCTCCTTTTCAAGGAAAGTTCCAATGCTGTTGTTTGCATTTTAAGTGAATTTCCATTACGTTTTGTCAGAAAAGCCAGATCTTATCTCCCCAACAAAAACGATGTCTTCAAGATATTGTTTAGTCCTGAAGTTATACACGTAGTGCTGAGAAGTTACAGTTCTTGGATAGAGGAAGGAAGATTCCTTTGTCAGTAAATGTAAATTTTAACTTGCACACATACAATGCAAAGATGCCAACTTGGATTTGTAGAAGGGTGTGACCCTCTTATTGTTGTGGTTTGAAAATTTTGAGGAGTCCATTAATTAAAGGAAAAGACATAAATTATGATGAAAAAGAAAAAAAAGAAAATGACACCGGAGAATGCACCGACGTGAAAAGTTGAATTTAACATTCATAGCCTAAAGTTCGATCATGATATCTCTTGTATTAAATGATGGTCACAATGACAAAAAATGGTTTTTCATTTCAGACTCTTTTCAACTATAATCAATAATGTTAATTCGAACCAATGCCCAAAAAAAAAAAAAACCGAATTGCATCACTATCTCAACAAGTTCGTGTATATAAATTGAGATTCTAAACACAGTAAATCCTAAAAAGCATGAGGGGGATTAGTCAATCAATTGTGAGGTAGGATTTCACACCGACGAGTTTTTGCAATCAAATCCGCTGCCTTATTTGCATCTCTTCCAAAAGGGACTTAATTTGAAAAAATCATGCCACTTTCCAGGCTCAATTCGATTAATTAAAAGTTCGACAGCTCGATTGAGAAAATTTGGCAAGCTCAAGGACCAAAACTAGGATTTCACATGTTGGATACCAGCCGAGCACAGCACAATGGTCTTCACTTTTTCTTTACCCAGACAATAAAACGTCAAAAATGGAGAAAAGTACACACGCTTTAGCCTTTGATTTAGACCGACAAGGGGGGCTCTCTGTTTTTTTTTTAACGGGGAAGGAAACAAGCACGTCGTGCAACTTGCCGTGTAGCTCTCGGAAACGCCCCTCCTTCTCTCTTTCTCTCTCTTCTCTCTCTCTCTCTTGGGTCTGAGCAAGAAATGGCAGGGTACAGAGCAGAGGATGACTACGACTACCTCTTCAAAATTGTCCTGATTGGGGACTCTGGCGTGGGCAAGTCCA
The DNA here is from genome assembly GCA_017140615.1 of Eucalyptus cladocalyx. NCBI lineage: Eukaryota > Viridiplantae > Streptophyta > Magnoliopsida > Myrtales > Myrtaceae > Eucalyptus > Eucalyptus cladocalyx. The sequence continues at coordinate 7,508,322 of CM029519.1, forward strand.
ACCTGCTCTCCAGATTCACCAGGAACGAGTTCAGCCTCGAGTCGAAGTCCACCATTGGGGTCGAGTTCGCCACTCGGAGCTTGAACGTCGATGGCAAGGTCATCAAGGCCCAGATTTGGGACACCGCTGGTCAAGAAAGGTGAGGCCTTTACGGCTTTCGCTGTGGAAAGCCCTTCTGGGTCTTGTCATGTCTCGTGTTAGCTTGCCGTCCTCCGCAGTCTTGTCATCATTGCCTTGTGATTGTGCTTCTGGGGTGATCTGGGTCTTGTGTTGCTGAATGATAATGGTGGTTGGAGGTAGGATATTATGGAGTAGGATCTTGTTTTTCTTGGGGATTTTCTTTGGCAATTGTTGATCTGCTTTTGTTGGGACGAATGTTTCAAATTGGACAAGTTTCAGGTTCAGTTGTTTTTTAGTGGTGCTAGTTTTGGTAGATCTAAAGTCATTACGCAGGGCCATCTCCCCATCTAGTTCAATTTACAGGGGACTGTTGTGGAATTAACCTCAGTTGCTGCGTAGTAATGGCCCTTGTTTTCTGGGAGCTTTTTACCTTTCCAGGGCGAGACTAGATTGGTTTGTATAGGTGATGGGGAATTAGATCATCACAATTCATCCGCTGATATATATATGGCTCTTTCCATTCCCCCCAGATGCACGAATGAGCTAACACCTTGCTCTGTTGCCTCCATTTCTCATTTTTTTTAGATTGTTAGGCCATTTTGAACTTGACTACGTGATGGGTGTGAATGATTGGGATCTTTGTGGAAGAATAACATCTAGTGTAGTACTCTGTCTTGCAGAAACTTACTGTTTATGGAGTCAATAGGCTTTATGAGTCGTTAATGTTTGTCATTGTTTTGGAAACGATGCAGAAGAACAAAGTTTTGGACTTGATAGTCCCTGGATGTTCTTTTCTTCACCATGTTTGTCCGATGGAATAACTGATGCGTGGTGAGATTGGGTGAGCTTGCTGAACATGTTTAATGGAACAAAAGAGTTTGATCTGTTTGCGAAAAAAAGAACTTTGGGATAAAAGAGTTCACTGCCAAGGCATAAAGGATTGCTCCGCCAGCCAAGGATAAAGAACTTGAAAGGTCGCCACCAAGGCATAAAATTACTCCTTGAAGGTTCAATACCAAGGAATTGGATAAAGAATTGAAAGAATCACTCACTTGAGATAAATTCTCACGTATTATTAACTCACAATGCAGCCACTTAAACTTGGGAAGCACCTCTTTATTATAGAGGGACTAGGACACTTAACTAGGAAACATCAAACTTGGAAACATTAAAATAGGAAACCTTAAACTAGGAAATATTAAACTAGGAAACAATAAATTAGGGAACAAACTTAATCTAGGAAAGATCTCAAATTAGGAAACATCCTTTTAACCTTCCTTTATTCTTCAACTTATAAAAACTCCCATCTTCAATGCCTTATCCTTATTGGGACCCACCGAATCATGTTGTGTGGCCGACATTTCCCTTTGCTTGCATGAACATCAAATGGTTTTCAATGGAATCTGATGCTCCGGCATCAATAATATAACGAATTTCCTACTTATGGAGTCTTTTGATTGTAGTCACCCCTATTTTGGCTCTTCAACGGTGAAATTGATCATGTACTCTGGTATTCAGTATTATGAATGGTGTTAATACATAACAGAAATAGTAGAATGGGCATCTGGGGTAGGTCGTGTTGTTTGAGGATGAGTTCGTACCATGTTGAGAACATGTGAATCCATATTGTGGAAATCACTTATCATTAAGGTGCAGTTCCTGTTGTAATCATCAAAGTATGGTCGAGAACTTCGTCGTTAACCAGATTATAGGAATTGGAATCATTAATGAACTGTTGTGCGTCATTGCAAGTTTGGTTAGATTGCTTTACTAGGTTTCTGGATTACTCAAGGAAGACTCTAATCATCTGCATTACTAGATACTCAAGGAAATATCTCTATGGCTCCCACCTATAGGGTTCATATACATTAAGCATGTCCTTGGGTTGTTGAAAATTTTGAGAATTTTTTTTTTTTTTTGGTCAAAAATTTAGAAAGCAGCATATTGACACATAATAATTCGAGGTAAAGTTTGTAAACTTATGAAAATATGCATTGGTGCAAGACATTGCTAACTAAAGAAGCAGCTTTCTTTCCCTCAGCCATGTAAGATCCATCCCTCTATGAGTTAGAGCCACAGTGACTTAAGGAAGTTCGAGAATTTCATGATGACATCGCACATTTTGCTAGTTCCGGCAAATTGTGTTGCTGTACAAGTGAAACTGACCTTGTTTATGAACAAATTCTTGTTGAGTGTAGAACCACCCCCCCACAAACAAAAGACTCGGCTTTTTAATCCTATGACTAAATCGGGTCTTGAGTCTCTTGACCTCCTTTACATTATGTGCTTTGTGAAGAAATCCCTTTCTGATGCATTTGGTGGGACAGCCCCAATTCCTTGTACTATGAGGTTTCTCTGCTTTGCTTGTGTCCATGTTTTCTCAAGATTAATAATTACAAGATTGGGACTCCATTATCTGACAAAATATGCAATACTCTATCATATAGATATTTTTAAACCCTAAAATGGCAAGTGCTAAATGTAATAGAGTAACCAAAATATACTTTTTCTTTTTACAATTGAGAACTCTAGTTGACAATTCTGTAAAAAGTTTTATACCAAAATAAGTGATAACAGTATTGTAAATGCTGATTTTAACAGAATATAGACGAATATTTGGCAGAGGGTACTCTCTTAGTCTTGCTGGTTGTGAAAGTATGGGGGCGACTTGCCAAAAGAAGATGTACAATTGGCTCACTTTTCTGATGGCTCAGTTTATGATATTGCATATTTTTCTCAGTATAAGCCATATGTCAGGAGTTCATAGCACACCTTCAGTGTGATCTCTTCATCAGATGAATTGCCTTCATAAGTTTTTCATCATAATAAGGAACAATGATGCCGCACACAGGCATTGGAACAGATGGCACTTCACTTTCTCTTTTTGTTCCTCACAGGTTGGGCTTGCAATTGCAAAAAATTGCTTCTGCATTTTTTTTATCCCTTGAGGAGGTTTAATAGCTGGTGGATTTACTAGTCACTCAGGAAACATCTATATAAGCAATTTCACAACCCAGAATAGATATCGGGACCATCTAAATTTATTTATTTTTCTCTATTGGGATTCAACATCCATATTTTGGAACATGATGGAATATATATAGTTGAGCAAATTATGGTTTTTGCTCCTCCTTGTCAAAAAAGAGACCATCCATATATGCTTAACAGTGATTGTCGGTGCAGTTGGAGATTTTTTCCCCTGAACTTTTGCTTCTGCTTCTTCCTTCTTTTTTTCTTCCTTTGTCGATTGTTCTACCAGAATGTACAAGAGACCCAAAAGACCAGAAGCTTTGTGAACGCTCAAGCCCAGAAGCTGTGGGCTCAAACATAACTTCTTTAGTTATGTTGCAATATTGTCATACTGTTAATTTAAAGAAGTTATCTTGTGATAGTAACTTTTGGAACTTTCAGTGTTGTCAATTTAAAGAATTTAAAGACCTCTCTTGCGATGACCTCATACCACTGTTAGATTGTGTTTCACCAACACTTCCTTATCTTTCGCTATATTACATTCCCTCAATTTCTGCAGGTATCGTGCCATCACTAGTGCTTATTACCGGGGAGCTGTGGGCGCATTACTTGTGTACGACGTTACTCGTCACTCCACATTCGAAAACGTGGAGAGATGGTTGAGGGAATTGAGGGATCACACAGACCCCAACATCGTGGTCATGCTTGTCGGCAACAAGTCCGATCTCCGGCACCTCCTGGCAGTCTCAACAGAGGATGGGAAATCATTCGCGGAGAGAGAGGCCCTCTTCTTCATGGAAACTTCCGCACTCGAGGCGACCAACGTGGAGAATGCTTTCGCCGAAGTCTTGACTCAGATTTACAACATCGTGAGCAAGAAGGCCCTGGAAACAAGTGAGCAAGCAAATGGCTCGGCTGTGCCGTCTCAGGGAGAGAAGATTGATGTTGGTAAGGATGTGTCAGCTGTCAAGAGAGGTGGATGCTGCTCAAGCTAGTCAGATTCTTGGAACATACGAGAGTTTTGGATTACTGGGTAGTTGCCGTTTTTCCTGTCATTATATTTTGCGATATATCGCGTGAGATATTTTTTCTGCACGACACTGGCCGATCCGGTCTAGATCCGGTCTAGATTGCAGGTACACGAATTTGTATCATTTATGTCAGCGATTTCTTGTGATGGGTACAGAGCTTAATTTAGGAACTGCTTGTTAATTTTACATCTATTGGTTCATTACCATGTTGGTCTTCTTTTGTTTTTTGGACACAATTTATTAGGTGCTTGATGCTAGCGCGGACACATTGTATTATTTTCCGAGGGAATCATGACGTTGAATTGGAACTATATTGTATGCATTGAGTTTCTTTTCTCTTTCATTCTTTGCTAACTGCTCTAAAGAATGCAAAGTGAATTCTATAATCAACGGTATTGATATATTCAATCTCTTTCTTTTAATATGGTTATGATAACTCTATTTGTGCGAATCTCGAGTTAATTACAATTCTTTACTTGCAAATAACATCGTTGATAGGAAAAACATAGAACGTAATGTCACGGTGTAGGTTATATAGCTAGACAATAGAAATTGATCAGTTGACTCCTAGCACTGAGTGGCTAAGTACCGCGACGTGACGACAAGACCCATCAGAAATATTATTTTAGGGCCAGAGTTGCCCGGCTGATAATATCTGACAAGACACCACGTTAGGATCACTTCACTGGAGGAGAAAACGATGTAACTACTGTTCGAAAGGCTAAAATGTGCATTGATTCCTAAGTGTAATGCGAATGCCATGCCACTAGTCAAAATCATCTCTGTCACTTCTCGCCTGAAGCCATCGTCTATTAACCATCTCTCGGCCAACCGATAAGTCGTGATTCAAGCATACAAGTAGGAGGCTGGCAAATTTTATCTCCCTAGTTCTTACTCGAGGTTTTATCTCTCTCTCTGAGTTATAGGCATTGACTTAAGTATCAGAGGGCCAATCTGAATACAAAACTCAGGCTCCTTGACTCGATGCTTGTGGTGTGGTTCAATTTCCTGATGAGAGATTTGAAACAACATCAAGAAATAAAAGATTTGCTTATTTATTTTTAGAAACAATTCCTGAATAAATCCAAATCATTTGTTTCTGTTTTCTTTTCTTTCTTTTTCTCTTCCTCTTCTTCTTCCCCTAACTAGTTATCGACTAGTTGAGGTTCGGCCTCACCTCGCCACCGGTGAAGGTTGAACTCACCCAACCAATCTTGCAACAATTGGGCGAGGTCAAGCCTTGCCAGCTCTTGTCTAGCCAGTTGCCAGCAATCATCATGGCCGGCAACCAGCTAAAGAAAGAAGAAGAGAAAGAGGAGAAAAAAAAAAAAAAAAAATGTGATCGAAATATTAAAAAAAAATTTAAAAAAATTCTAAATCACAAAAACATTTAAGGATTGTACTAAACACATTTCTATTTCGGAAATAGAAATTTGGAATAGTTGCTAAATGTCTTCGAATGCTCAAAAACTCGTCTAGGATATATAATAAAAAAATTATTTCTGAACAAAAACTATTCTCAGAGAATAGTTATAAAATGCATCCTTACAATTATAATCTCATGTTCATAATCAGCTGCGATCTCCTTTGATGTCGCACGCTCCTCTATCATATCTTTACATGCCTCAGTATCCAAGGCCTTATTACTACCCCCGAGCAGTTCCCTACCCCTCCTCCATCGCACGACCATTTTGGCTATGAACATGCACTGTCCTCCACCTTATGCCCCTTTTGCCCAAGAGCCCATCTTGTGCCTCAGGAGCCTTCATCGGTGTCAGAGGCTACGTGTGTCGCTAGGGATCAGTCCTCTACCCTGGTAAACAAGGTCGAGATGCTCCTGGACGCGCAACATAGGAGCCCAAAGGGTAAGTTGTCGATAAGCATTGCCCACGAAGGTAATTCGGCAACCTGATCAACGAGTTTGGGAAGTAGGCATGGTGTCGGACAAGAAGCTTCCAAGCCCTATGGATCGGCTGGATGACTAAGATGTGGATCGTGGTTTCATACAAGGAACGCAAGTTGGGAGATGTGATCCAAAGGCTGGGTGGATCCCACGTCATTTACAACAATCCTCTATCGTCATGACCCGAATATAAACCGACGAAATAATAGTTGCGCCTCTTCCAAAAGAGTTCTAGCACCATAACCAGCACGAGAATGACGTTTTAGGAGACCATTCAGAACATGTTGAGGCATTTTCAGGCTGCTAAGATGTTGCGCACAATACCACCCGCAATCTTACGTTGAGCGTTCCCGGCGACTTTGGGCAAGGCGGCCAGGACATGGTTTAGTAGTCTGTAACCGCGGTCTCTCAGCTTACTACACAAACCAGTTATAACATTCATCACGCACTTCTCCAAATTGTCGGCGGCTCTAGGAGATGAAGAATTCACTTTTAGCGGTCAAGCAGCAGTTGGAAGAGTACCCTAAAGATTACCTCCATCAATTCGGGGAAGTGGCTATTGAAATTCTGTAACTCCCTTCTAATGCTAATCTACCAAAGGAATGAGCATATCATACCATTCAAATCAGGGAATCGCCCAAACCGAACCGGACCGACCGGTTTAGTCCAATTTCATGAGGCATCAGTCCGGTTTCTAATTCCATAAAAAAGGAACCGTCCAATTCCCGATTTTGGGGGAACCAAACTAGGCTGAACTGACGGACCAAACTGACTTTTTTTAAAATATTTTTTAATTTCTTTAAAATAGCAATAAATCCTAAAATAGACTATTTTATTTCTTAAACACACACGCACGCACACACACACCCACACACTGCCCGCCCGCACGCACGCACACGCGCGCGCACACACACACACACACACACACACACACACACACACACACATATATATATATATATATATATATATATATAAATTTTAACTAAAATCTTCATGGAATAAAAGAAGTGCATTGATTAAAGACCTTTTTCATTGCAATTGAGGTAGCATCCTCATATGTGGTCAAGAGACCACCAAAACATGAGGTAAGTACACTATTAGTGCCAAAAGTTGCGTATGGCACTCACTTTGGTGCCAAAAGTTTATTTTTGATCACTTAAGTGCCAAAAATTTTGAAAAATGATTATTTTAGTGCCAACTCTGATCACATCGATTGGAAATCTAACGTGACATTTTTTTATTTATTAATTTTTGAAGTTGATGTGGCTCGCTGGAAAGTACAGTCAGCATCTAAACCACAAAACGATGTCGTTTGGTGTATTTCCCTCAAGTCGAAACCCTAAATCTCCAAATTGAAAGAGAGAGAGAGAGAGAGAGAGAAGGCATGGCAGCATCGTCTTCTTCCCCGAAGAACAACACCAACACCAGCCACTCCGTGAGCAAAGCCTAATCCACCATCTCCATCTACGCTCTCTTTGTTTCCCTCGCCCTCCTCGTCTTCTCTCTCTCTCTACCTTCGACCCCCCTTCTTCCTCCTCCTCCTCTGTCCTCGCCTCCTATTCTTCCCGAGAGAAGGCATGGCAGCGTCGTCTTCTTCCCCGAAGAACAACACCAGTACCGGCCACTCCCTGAGTAGAGCCCAATCCACCATCTCCATCTACGCCCTCTTTGTTTCCCTCGCCCTCCTCGTCTTTCTCTCTCTCCACCTTCGACCCTCCTTCTTCCTCCTCCTCCTCCGCCCTCACCTCCTATTCTTCCCGTCGCTTCTTGCTCGAGAAACAACCTCAGCCTCTCCTTGCTCACCAAGTCGAGCAACTATGATGGAGGCCAAGCAACAGTGGCCGAGCACGGTGACCAAGTGATGGTGGCCAAGCGAGCTTAGGTTGGCGTTGGGCGAGGATCGGAAAAAAAAAAAAAACCCTAATTTCAATCCCATATGAGCTATGCGGTGTCGTTTTTGTGAGGCCATCCACATATGATGGCAAAACGACGTCGTTTTCTTAAGGAAGACGGAAAACGACGTTGTTTAAAAGCCATGTCAATTTTTTTTTTAATATAAAAGCCACGTAATCATTTTGACCGGAATCTCTCGCCGATGACACCAAAGTTATCGTTTTTCCTCCGATTTGGCACTTAAGTGATCAGACAGAAACTTTTGGCACCAAAGTGAGCACCGTACACAACTTTTGGCACCGATAGTATACTTACCCCCCCAAACCTTTATTGCTTCTTGTTACTTAAAAAGGAAACCTACTTGTTAGTTCTTTCTTCCACCTAATGTGGGATTAAGGTTCCAAGAGCCACTCTTTCTCTCTCCTCACTTGCAAAAGACAAGGCACTCCAAGGGTCTCACATTGAGCAAATACTCATAGAACATAAGAGAGATTGTCTATAAAACCCGAGCTAAGCATGACCTTTAACAATATCATTCACAGCCATTTTGGCTAAGATTGAGCATAAAATATATGAACTATGATTGATGCTCACACAAGTTGAGTTTGACTTCTGTCACACGTGGAACGTGTGCAATTGGTTTTATTGGACTACTTAGGAGCTAAACCAAATCGATCAATTTGAAGCACAACCACTCTTTAATGGAAAAAAAGAAAAAGTTGCCGATTCCATCATACCGGATCGAACAAAACAATAGTTAGGTTCAGTTCTGAGAACAAACGATCTAGTCCCCGGTTCTCGATTCCATTTTGAAACTAGACCAGATCGAAAACCGATTACCCCTAATATCGCAGCTCCAAACATCACCAACCTTGGAAAAGTTCTCAACTAGTGTAGCCAAATATTACAATTATCGCCAGTTTACACTAAGAAGTCTAGCTAAAGAGAACAATGTTGATTAACAAAGAAATCAAATGCCACAATTACCTCAGTTATACCACAATCAACAGGCTAGATAGCAGTTACTAATTCAACAGCCTAGAGCGAATTTCAATGTAATTTCTTCTACTCACCTAGCACAAATCACATACTAGAACAGGAGTTAGATGCAATGTGTGTTGATTATATTGATTTCTGACCGTCAAGATATGAACTGCAAAATCTAACAGTCCAAAAGGTATGACATCTTGACTTCCTTTATGCATTTCGCATCAATCCCCATAGCAAAGAGGGGAGATATGCAGAAGCAATTTACCTTCTTTTTATCAAGTCTACTAACACGCCCAATTAGACAGCCTATTGATACATGATTTCAGGGTTCAAGTTGTCCAGTTAATAACATTTGATGAGACATTATTTTAAGATCATCTGATTGAAGGAGAGAAGGGTGCAATTACCTTATGAACAATCAAACATGTGCTAGGGAAATCCCTTATGATATTTTGAAAATGACAAAATAAATCAAAGGCTACTAATGTGTTTAATGATTGAGTAATAGACTATGCAAATGATAGAATCTGTAAAGGATATTGTCAAAGTCTATACTTTAAAGAACTAGAAGACAGACTCTATGTTCTGAACTTATTCAAACTGTGTCCAAATCTTAAGGCTAAATATGTTTAGAAGCAGAATATGTTCAGACTTACATCCAAATTGTAAAGTCTATTTCAAACGGAAGATACTTAGACTCTACTTCTACTTCAGACAGAATAATCTCAGACTTTATATACAGAACGAGACACAAGTTCAAAATGTAACATAAGCCCCAAACATATAATGGCTAGTAATCTAGTTTGGATTTTACATCAGGATAGATTTGATTGACTCAATCTAATTGATTGACAATTGGACCTTGAGATAAGAACCTTTTATACGAAGAAACTCTACTTATGGAAACCAAAATTCTGTTTGTATGAGCAATCGGAATCAATTTGAGATTTTACTCCCGTCACTCAACGGCTATCAAATCTTATAGATACAAATTTGTCAAATGGGTAGATTGGAAGATGATCCTCTAGATACTGTATAACGGCTAGTTTGGAAGTGGAATAGTATTTAAGGAGATCAAGGATCGAAGAGCAAGTAAGAGACGGAGCATAGAATTTATAATTCCAAAGTCTAAGCGACCTTCGATCATACACTTATCATTGGTGAGCTTAAACATTTGTGATCATGAGAGAAATACCAAAAGAGTGACTTAGTGAGATAGTGTGATATACCACTAAGTGTTTGCACTCAAAATTGTAATATCTTGTTGATCACATATTGGAATCCAACCAGAAGGCTAGTAATGTAGGAGAGTGGATGTAGGCTTGATCTAAGCTTAACCATTATAAATTTCGTGTGCAACATTCTCTTTCCTTAACTCTACATATTTAAGTATGTTGTATACTTACAGGTTATTTCAGAAGTCTGTTCCATCACATAACAGATTTTGAACATCTACCAGAATTCTGGTGGCTCGTTTAACCAGATTTTGATCCTTATTCAGATTTTGCTCGTAACTTATTTTATTCCGCAATTATTTGTCAAGGCTTCCTTTAAACACCCACCTATTCACCACATTCTAGGTGTTCGTGCTAGCACCTTTCAACATGCATTGGTCTCTAGGTGGCATAGATGCCGATCGTCAAGCTATTTTATCCACTTTTCATTTGAAGGCCACTACCTGTCAAGTATTATGGGGCAACCCACCAAACGAGTAACCAAAAGATAGTGATTCCAGCACACATATGGGGGGCTAACCACTATTATCTCCTCAAGCTTCTCTCTCTCTCACATATGAACATTGATCAGAATGCTAAACTAGGTACAAAATCTGTACGTCTTGACCCAATTTTTGTGACGTAAGGTCAATTTCCCGATGAGGGCTTCAACAATTTTGAGCACTCACCATGGAAACCTAGCATTGTAAATTATAGTTGTTTTTTCAAACTTCGAGCTCTGTAAATTATAAATACTTGGCACAGATTCTCCTAATAGCAACTTTGGGGGGATTTTAATTGACTAATTGACTCCTGACAATAGTTTTGTTTATACAAATTGATTAAGTAACCTAACCCAATGAGAAGGCCCATCAATACATGATTTTAGGGATCAAGTTTTCCAAACTCCCATTGTTATTTGAGTAAAGGTCCATCAATTTTGTTTCATAGCAATGCCACCCGCATCGGTCACGTTTCTCCATGGTGTTGGTAACAATGCTAATCACACTAACCATGTCTCTTCGACAGTCCAGTCCTATAGTTATTCGACAATATTTTCCTCCTCATTTTGAAAAATGAACACCGCCACTAAACTCGCCACTCTTGTACGAACTACATCTTGAAATTTCTTCGTTAATGGTCGCTAGACACTGCCTTACGTGCCACCACGCCCTACTTTGTCTCAGATCCATGAAGCTTGTTGCTATTGAGTGCTATTCCGATGCCTTTAGGTACTTAGTTTAGGAAATAAACACCACCATCAACCTTGTTATTCTTCGATGAGTCTGTCCCCGCCAACCATTTGCCGTCTGCTACCTCACATGTCTACAGATGCCACCATGTAACATTGCGTGTCAAATCCACCCACTCCCATGCGCGCCCTGCGTTTGCATGTGCCAGTTACTTTTATTGTCACTAACGTCATCTCCACACATGCTCGACACGTGCCAAAGGTAGACACTAATCAAATTGATTTCATAGTGACGTCACTACACGTTAGCATCCGCCACGTTTTTCGCCACATCAATGTCCTGCCACATCAACATCTTGTTAGGTCATCAATCCAAGTGAGTCTCTAACTATTGACTGTTGATCAAATATGACCAAGTGTTGATCAATTGTTGACTAGCGTTGACCCACTGTTGATCAAATATGACCAAGTGTTGATCAATTGTTGACTAGCGTTGACCCACTGTTGATCAACTGTTGACTGGTGTTGAATTGGTTTAGTGAAATCGACCTAACAAGTTTCGAGACATTTTTTGATATAACTAGTTTTGTAGATATTTCGATGTTTTGGTCCAATTTTTGGCCTCATTTTCTCCATATCTGCTTTTCAAGTATTGGTTCCTTCATATACTTTATACAAACCACTATGTTGAAGTTGGTGAAGTCCACATAATGGATAAATTTTGTAAGCATTATCGCCGATGCAATCATATGGTATCTAATTGCTATTAGTTATGACTTAAGTAACTTATCAGGCCAACAATCAACCCCAAAATGAAGGTTCATGTGCACCTCCATCTGCCACTACTACTATTGGGCTTCTCCAACTGGATTTTACATCACTCTAACCTTGGAGGATTTTCATTCCCTTTCTCAAGAATCTGGTACTTATAGTCTTTCTCTATATTTGTCGCCTCAGGTACTTCTAATTCATGATTGTTTTACTCAATCTGCTATGATCACATGATTTCGAATTCTAGTTTGTTTAATCAAAACCCTTCACTTCACATGCAACTATTCTTCACATGGCGGATAATTACAAATGAGAATTAGCTATCCATAAAACATTTTAACATCAATATATCATTGCCTAACAATTTTATGGTTTCCAAATTCTCGATAAATTTGATACCCTTAGGATAACTTAATGAACTTGATTTGACATTCACTTCTCTTCTCATAGTTGTCACATCTAGGATCCATGGATGGCATAGACAATTGGAATAAGCCGTAGAGTGGGATGCCTATTTTGGTTATTGTTTTAAATAGTCTGAACTCTTTCACCGGTTGCATTGTCACATAATCATTTGAAACTTAACATTCTTAGGTCATGTTTTCTTCCTCTACATTAATATCTTTGATCCAACGGTCATTTAGGTTTCATTGACAATGATCATTTTGATTGCCAGCCTCATTAGTTTGAAAAAATCACACATTGTCATTTGATCTTAGTGAATGTATTTATCAATGCTCTTTTTGATCTATTTCACTATAATATTTGAGGACCATCTCCAACCCCCACCATGGGAAGCTCTCACCATTTTGTAATCTTTGTGATGATCATTCTCGTTTTACTTGGCTTTGTCTTATAAAAAATGTGACGTTTTGATTTTCGACCCTGTCTTCGATTATATGAAATGGGCTTTTCATCGTCATGCCTATAGTCTTTTTCTCTGAGCTGATCACTCGTGAAATAACTAATCTATCAGGTGAAGCCCTTAAGGAATATAAACGCGATTGACTTAAGAATTCAATTAGAAATTGATTGCTCAATCGTGCTAATCTGAAAGGGTCAATACGACACCGTTAAAATAGATTAGAGACCGGAGATAGACCGGTTCGACAAAGGCATGTGATTAAGTGTGGTTGATTCGATCTGATTGCAAAATTCTTGTCAAACGGTACTAAATCGATTTTTCTGTCAATTCTGTACCATGTGCCCGTATTTGAAACATGGAAATTTTTACGACAACTAAGAGTCGCCTATAAATCGATGATGTACAATGTAGATCGAAAATAATTGACCACGGGTCAATTGTGCTAAAAATTCCTAGGGATAAGTGCTACAGAAGTCTTAAAACTTGTCATGAAAATGCAATTGAGTCCTAAAACTTGCAAAAAGTGCAATCAAATCCTAAAACTTGTCAAATTATTTCAATCGAGTCCTAAAATTAACATCGTTAGCCTTTTTAACGGAAAATGCTGACGTGGCATTAACGTGGCCTTTTAAATAATTTTTCTCTTTTCATATGGCTTTTTTAATTATTTTTTATTCATTTTTTTTAAAAATAGATTTAAAAATTAAAAAGAAAAGTTAAAATTTATTTTTAAAAAATTTAAAATAAAATAAAATCAGTGGCTCCTCCGCCACCGCTGCCACCGCCCATCGCCGGAGGGGTCGGCGGAGGAGCCACTAATTTTATTTATCTTTAAACAATTTTTAAAAATAAATTTTAACCTTTCTTTTTAGTTTTTAAATCTAATGTTTTAAAAAAATTGAATAAAAAATAATTTAAAAATCCACGTGGAAAATGAAAAATTATTTAAAATGTTACGTCAGCATTTTTAACGGAAAAATGTTGACAATGTTAACTTTAAGACTCGATCGAAACATTTTTAACCCGCTCAGTGACCCTCATCGACTGACCAAAACACTTCGGAGGATTTGCCATCTAAGGACCTGAAAATATTGAGCCCACGACGGGGTGAGAGAATGTCTCAACAAGTTCACCTCCTAAACTCTAACTAGGAAGGAAATACGCCTAAAGACAATCTATGCACACACAAGACAAGGGACTTATCTCACCTCAGTTCATTCTCACAAGTTAGTATAATTCATATACTCAACCAATCAGTTCAATTCAGTTCATCGATCAGCTCAATCAAATCATCCAACAATCAATTGATCCACTCAAATCGATATCATCAGTACTATCTATCAATTCGATATGACCACTACTCACACAAGCTGAAATAGATGGTTTTTGCTCTCACAAGCTGCAATATATGGTCATAGCTCTCACAAGCTGATATAGATAGATTGTAGCTCACTCAAGCTGATAAATATAAATTGTGCTCCCACAAGCTAATAAAACTATCTTAGCTCACACAAGCTGATATATATATCCACAAGCTGATAAAACAATCTTAGCGTACACAAGCTGATAAGATATACTGTTCTCACAAGCTAACATATCGAGCTCATACGCTGATATAGTACACTGCTTTATGCTCATAGTAGCTGATATTAAATGGTCTCATAAGCTGACAAAACACCGAGTTAAGAATACTCGATAAAAATAATCGTGTGTGGGTACACAGTCGGCCTAAGACAAATTTCAATGTCTTTCTTTTCAGAAATCCCACTAATTATAATAGTCCATAAATACATTTTTGGCGTTGTCGACCGACGCCCGGTATTTTCTAATTAAATACCAAAATTACTTAAATTAGGGATAAATATCCAAATTTACAATTTCCACTCAATTTGCACAAATTAGCACTTAATTAAATAAACCAAGCATACCATTGCAATCATCACGAAATTCCAGTCACCAACTTTCCTGGTATAATTTCTGGAAAATAATAAATAATTAAATAAATACCAAAATAAATACAATTAAATACCATAAATAGGAACTTAGGCCAGAAAAGCCTAATTAAATATTGAAACGGGCCCAGAAAATTTCCAAACCTATCTTAGATAAATAGTACAACCTATCTAGTTGGTAATTAAGTCGTTCTAACCACCTAACATGCCAAATCGACTAATTAAATTGCTAATCCATTCTAACTAACAACTTAAACCATACTTAGCCTAAACTAATCAACATTTAAGCATCATTAACTCCCTAAGCAGAGTTTAGTGAGTAAACTCACCGATTTTGCGATCCAGTGAGTCCACAACGACGGCAACGCAGAGACGAGCAACAAATTTCAAAGCGGCGACACCCAACGAGGCCCGAAAGAGGTCCGAAATGGGCCTCGTCCACGGAAGCTTGCTAGCCTTTGGTTCTGTTTGATGGGCCAAGAGGCTGCTCGAGTGGCCAAGAGTGGCAAGGAGAGACGGTGACAGTGCAGCGAGGCTAGGCGGGCAACGACGGTAGAGGCAAGCCAGGGCGACGGCTAGGGCTTCAACAATGACCAAGGATGACTCAAGACAGGCGGAATGTTGGAGAAAACTTCATTATCTGTTTTGAAGTTGACAAAACGTTTCCTTCCATCAAAGTCTGAAGACCGTCAGACTCAAGATTTAAATTCTGCCCTCATTGACAGTTTCTAGACCAACGAAGAAATCTTATTCAGATGCAAGTTTATCTTTAAGGATTTGATCAGTTTGGTTGAAGATTATCTCGTGGCTGGAGACAGCATCTAAAGATCTATTATTCGTTTTGAAATCAATACAAGTAAATTGGATCCGTTGATTGGCAAAGTATACTTGGAATGTTCTACTTATGGAAACCTAGATCTTGGTTGTATGTGCGAGTAGGATTGGTGGGCTATCTTCACATTCCTTAAGTAACTTGAGATCTCCCTAATTGATTATATCCAACGAGTATGAAGGCATGGAGGAGTATATAAGGAAGATGCTCTAGTTATTCGAATGTGTGCGCGATAGATAAATTCCAAAGTCTGAAGCTTCTTGTTCTTTGCCGATTCAATTGTTGAGAGAAAATTTGTACTCAAAAGATAGTTTAGATATTTGTAAGGCCTTGAGGAAGTGTAGCATAGTCTCTACACTATGGAATCAAGGACGTGATACTATAACGACTCTTTTGAATGATAGTGAAATCCAGCCGGTGAGCTGTCAGTGCAGGAGAGTGAACGTAGGCTTGATCTAAGCCGAACCACTATAAATCTTGTGTTCTTATTCTCTTCTCTGAACTCTTTTATTTTGCTCGTAACTCTATTTAATTGTTAAAGTCTGATTTTCTTTACAAAGTCTATTTTCATCCAGACTCAGGTTATAAGTAAAGTTTTATACTATATTTTGCAAAAGTTGTTTGTGCACCTATTCACCCCCTCTAGGTACTCGTACTAGCCCTATCATGGAACAACAACGAAACAAGCGGGACGACGTGGTAGGGGCATAGGCTCGCGTAGGGGGCGTGACACGTGCGAGCAGCGAGTGGTGGTTGTCCGACGGGCATGCAACAGCAGGGGGTGGCTGGCTCGGTTTTTCTGCAACTTTCGGAGCTCAAAATGGCCTCTAATGGAGAAAGCACTCTGCTAAAGAAGAAGAAGACAGCTCAAGAGTGGAGGGACCCTCTTGGCCTAAAGTCTTCTATCATCATCCTCTTCTCCCTTAGCAAGGCCCCACTAACATGGGCTGGCTTCCTCATCCACTTTGCAGACCAACAAACTTTCCTTAGAAGCTTCCTTGATGCCCTAAATGTTGCACACCATAGGGGTTACGAATTTTGGAACATTTTCCCTCAAATCCACTTCAATTTCTTCTTAAATTGATTCAATTCAACCCCCATAAATCCAACTAAGATTCCCACACTTCAATTCACATTTTTTTCTCGCCAATAGAACCAACTTGCATCCCAAAAACAAGTTCAAAAACGGTCCCCTGAATTTTCTGATAAAAAACGACCATATTTTGAATTTTTGCCAAAAATCTCGGTTTGCAAACAAATCTTCGGAGGATGAGTCGATAGTCCTAAAATAAATCATGGCATGATAGAGCTTTCAATTTCTGAAATCATATTCAAATTCGCAGTTAATTTCAATCTAGCGCGATTTTAGCATGATCTAGCCTACCGGGTAGCTTTTAGAAATTATTAGTGCAATTGACCTATGGTCAATTATTTTCAAGCCACATTGTACATCTTCGACACATTGGCGACTCTCAGTTGTCGTGAAAATCTCGAGGTTTCAAATGCAAACACAGGGTACCAAAACGACATAAAAATCAATCTAATGCCGATCGACGAGAATTTTGCAATTAAGTGGAATCACCCACACTTAATCACGTGGCTCAATCAAGTCGACCTGTCTCCGGTCTCTAATCAATTTTTAATTGTGCCGTAATGACCCTTGCAGACTAACACGGTCAAGTAGTTGATTCCTGGTCGAATTTTCAAGTTTATTGCATTATAATCCCCTAACGGCTTCCTCAGATAGACTAGTTATCTCGTGAGTGATTAGCTCAGAGAATAGAACTATAGGCGCATCGATGAAAAACCCAATTTATTCAATTGAAAACAGGACTAGAAATTCATGATGTCACATATTACAAGACTCTCTTACTTTCCACCTCTTGTTCAAAATTGTTTTGGAGAGAGGGCTTGTCTTACCGTTGCACACACTATTGATTGTACTCCATCATCTAACATAGGTAACATTCCTATTTATGAGCGCTTGTATGGTAGTGTCCCCTATTATAGTCTTCTTTGAGTCTTTCGCCGCCCTTGTTTTGAACATCTTTCACATGAATGCATGAAATTAGAACCTTATGCTCATTTATGTGGCTTCCTTGGGTATTTATAGTAAGCATATATATTACGGATATTGGGAACTTTCTCTAATTATCTTCATGTGTCTAGTCATATTATTTTTTGAGAACATAAGATATTCTCATCTTGTCATCCCTACAAATTATCGATTCATGTGCCTTTCACAACCCTTTGATGTAATTATTTCTAGTAGATCCTATTCCTCAGTCCGCTTGTGAATCTTTTTCTCTAGAATTGCCTTCTTCTTCTAATCTTGATGCGAGTTGTTAGACCACCTTGGCAACTTTCTAACATGTGCGCCCCATCTATGAGTTCTCCACTATTGGACATTTCATCATTATATTCAATCCGTCGTTCCACTAGTATAAGTCAGCACGTTCGACTTTATAATTACCATTGTTACTTTAGCATTGTTTTCCTTTCTAAATCCCGCACATATAGAGAAGTTAGTAATAATCCTCTTTGACAATAAGCAATGATAGATGAGTTATGGGCTTTAGATAAATATTATACATGGGTTGATTTGCCTTTTGATAACTTTGTTTTCAATTTTTAATGGGCGTGTAAGATTGAAACAAGGGCAGATGGTACAATGAACCATTACAAAGCCCAACTAGTAATGAAAGGCTTTACTCAGGAATACTGGCTGAATATTACTATATGATCAACAAAAGATTACAATTTTGAGTATAAACACTCAGTGGTAAATGACATTATCTCAATAAGTCACTCTTTTAATATTTATCTCATGATCACAAATGTTTAAGCTCACGAAAGATAAGTATATGATCGAAATTCGTTCAGGCTTTGGAATTTTAGATTTTACGCTTTGTCTCTTACTTGCTCTTCAGTCTTTGGTCTTTTTAAATACTCCTCCATTTTGAAACTAGCTATTAGACAGTATCTAGAATATCATCTTCCAATCTACCCGTTGGACAGATCTGTATCAAGAAGATTAGTAGTCATTGAGTAACAGAAACATAACCCCAAGTTGATTTTGATTGTCTATATAAATAGAATCTTGATTTTCATGAATAGAGCTTCTCCGTTTAAATAGTTTTTGTCTTCAAAATCCAATTGTCAATCAATTAGATTGAGTCAATCAAATCTATCTTGGTATAAAACTCAAACTAGATCAATAGCCGTTATATGTTTTGGGCTTGTGTCACATTTTGTCAAATTGTCTAATTCTAAACTTGCTTCATTTGGGATATGTGTCTTGTTCTGAATTTTGTCACATTCTAGACTTATGTCTTGTTTTGTATGTAAAGTTTGAGTTTATTTCATCTGAAGTAGACTTTATAATCTGAACGTAAGTCTAAACATATTCAACTTCTAAACATATTTAACTTTAAGGTCTAGACACAGTCTAAATATATTCATCCAATCACTGGACACAATATGAATATATTCATCTAGTCTTCTGACTCTTTCATGTATAATTTTTTATAATATCCTTTACACGTTCTATCATATGTATAGTATGTTACTCAATTATTAAACATGTTATTAGCCTTTGATTTATTTTATCATCTTTAAAACATCATAAGGGATTTCCCTAATAATCCCCCTCTTTTTTATTATGATAAAACAATATCTGAATATGTAGATGTGTAAACACACTTTTAAAGATATTAATAAATCAAGGCAATCTTAAGCACATAAATAGTCTTTAAATATGAGAGATTCAAAAAATGTAATTCAAATCAAAAGATAACAAATAGATTGAGTATAACAATACATGGAAAGATAATAGTAAGATCATTGCAGCTTAAAAAGTATCAACACATATGCATATTTATATTCTGTCCCCATTTTTGTCATAAACAAAAAACGATAATAATAGAAAGGGTATTATGTAGAGAATATAAAATTCAGCTCAAATTCACATAATATCTTCAAAATATATTTTGTATGAAACACAATTTCTAGAATCATCATCTTCTACAAAGTAAGTCAAACATCAAAGATATGTAATATAACTCATGTTCATTATATATGTTAGCAAATATCTATTAAAAATCACGGATACATTATAAAATTCACTTACCATTTTTGTCATAATAAAATGATAGTGTAAATAAGAGATTTATTAATGATAAAAGATGCACTAACCGAATTTTGTAGATCTTAACAAGTTCTAACACATTTACATTTTTCTTCCTTCCATAATAATCAAGATCATGATCAATTCAAAAAGATTTTTCCATAATTGATCAATGCTCCCCCTCAATTTGTTGTCTTTTCTAGGTGATCACGATTCTTCCCCTTTCTTTTGGATTTATTTTTTCCCTTTGTCATCATGATAATATTTGCGAATAACATTTATTGCAGCTTGTGTGCATTGAACAAAACGCAGTTCCTTCTATTTCCTTTGTAGCAACAAAATCTGCAATAATCATTTAATTTTTTAAATTCGAGATAGAATTTTGTTTTCTTCAATCAAGCTCGTCTCGAATTCAATCTACATAAACTCAACAAACTTTTTGCGCAAATATGTTGTTAGGCTGTGTTTGGTCGTCTGGATTTCTAAACGGGATAGGACTGGATAGGATAGAATAAGAAATCCATGGATTTCTTCATATCCCACCAACTGTTTGGTGAACTACGGATTTAAAGTTGGATATTCTCATATCCTATCCAATCTACTGTTTGGTGAACTACGAATTTAAAGTCGGATATCCTCATATCCTATCCAATCTATCGTTTGGTGAACTATGGATTTAAATTCGGATATTTTAAAAACAATAACATTAAGCAAGTACAAAATTGTAGGTTTAATATTTACAAAATCATCCAAAACAATATATCTTTTTCAAATTAACAGATTCCCATTGAATTTCATGATTACACATCATAATAATCTTTTCCGTTCCTTTGAAATAATCTTGTGGATACCCCCTTCAACGTCAAACGTTTTTAGAATAACCACAATTTCTATATATTCACTTTGAAACATGAATTCTTTTTCTCTCTTACAAGTTTTTCATTTGTTTCCATTTTGTTATAGGTCCAATACCAAATCATGGTTAAGCTTTTTGCCAAAGAGACAGAGAAACTATTTATGAAAATAAAAGACAGAGGCAAAGAATATTATAAATAATGGTTTTCTTGGCAATGAACATAGAGATAAAGTTTCAAGCCATATTCACTTCTTTTCAAGTCATGGCTACAACCGAAAAAGATAACATTAAAGCTTATAGCTAGCCCCAAAAACCCTTTAAAAAAAACATAAAGAAGAAAAAAAGAAAAAGTATGGAGAGAAAACATATCTCCTACAAACTCATAAACAACTCAATCATCACTCATTCTCTTCTCTCATCTCTTGGAGAAGTAATTCCACAAATGCTTTCCTATCGTCTCCTTAAAATCCCAAAAATAGATGAATATTCTCATGATCCTTCACAATTTTTCTACATTATTTTATTCTATACTTAGTACCTAAAGACATTTGAAGAAGCTCCTCATTGATTTTTCGTTTGTCATTATCCAAATCCTTGGCATGTCCGATGTGGCTAGCAATCATCTCCATTCTCTCGTTAGCTTTTTCCAACAATGAGCCAAAAGTTCCCGCTATCTCAACTAAGCCAGTAGCCCATTTGTCACTTGCTTTAGCCTTTTTTCTTCTTGAAGAATCAGAAACATTTTGTGCCTGAGAAGATGATAGTGGCAATGAGTTTTGACTTACACCATTGGTTGCCATATTATCATGATTTTCACCTTCCTCATGATCTACAGCCGCATGAGCTTCTGAAGGGTCTTCACTGAGATTTCCCTTGGCACAGTCTTTTTCAAAATACAGTTGCTAGTCGATCATATTGAGGGAAGGACTTCCCTCTCAAAGAAGCAGCTCCTAGATAGGTCTACAAAGAAAATTATATTATTCTGTTAAAAATGAAACAATTAATAAATAAGACAAATGAGAAGAAATGACACAAATCTTGCAATATTTTTTCCAACTATCCTCAGAATGAATACCGACACAATGATTTTCATGGTCCCACCTAAAGCCACTTTGATTGCTCAAGTCATATATCTGATTATACAACTTTTTCAAGTTTTCCATTTTCGACTCTATGTGAGGATTACCCTTGATGCCAGAACAAGGGAACTTTTCTTCAAACCACTTCTCTAACATAACCATGTAACCACTCTTGAAGCCGTTATCGGCTTTCATTCCTCGCGTAACTAATTCTTCAAGACCATCTAGAAGTGCATTTTCTTCATCTATTGTCCATATACGTCGGTCTCTCTTTGTTCCCCTTCCTTGAGTTTGACTGAAATTGCTACCTTCCATTCCTAAACAGAAAACTAACTCAGCATATATGTCGATTGAGCCACTCCCAGATTTCTTAAAGTAACAAAAAATAGAGAAATAGAAAACTAATCTCAGCATTCAATCAACCACGATATTCAACCCACACAACAAGATATATCCTTCCCTCACAAGTGATGCAATATCAATAGTGACTTTGCCTCACATAAGCAAAATGGAAATGGTAGAAACGATATGTCTAGGTAAGTAATCGATTCCTTCTCCCACTAAAGCAAATATCATCGACACTCAACGCAGACACTGACAGAACAACAAATGCGCTACAGATTGACCTCAAAACAACATAGCAAATATCATACAATAATATCTTGCAATTTCTACTAAATACAGGGATCTCCTTCATTGCTTGAACTTTTCTTACTAGAAAGAAATTTACTTGAGATTTAACTGGAGTGAGAAGATCAATACATAATGTATGACCTATAAAGGCATAATCAATAGGGTTTTACATTTGAGTTATACTTTTACTTTTTGCTAATCGGGCCATGTTAACAACCTAACTCACTGCAATCTATCCATGATCTTGATTAATTCTCCAAAGAGTAGAACAATGTAGCATTGAATGTCATAGTTTCAATATCAATGTCAAGTTATGTACATATACTGTAGCATCCTAAAATTTCATAATGATCCTGAGATACACTGCGGCCCATGACTAGGTGATGGAAGCACCATCAGACTATATTATAGTCATTAGATCAATGGATTACAATTAAGCAAGGGCCGAGCATTGAGTGGGCTATTATTTTGGAAATGTATCATATGCTTATGTGAGACCGAGGTTCTATTATAAGATGGATTGATAATAAATTTTCTATACTTGGCTGTGTACCCTATGAATCGAATTATCCTTGATTAATGTTGTGATATTATATGGCCATGCGAGTATTTGTGATTATGTAATTATAAGTGGGGATTAAAGTGGAGTATTAGGAGCAAATGTGGGCTGGATACGTAAGGCTCAAAGCACCCAAGACAGCCCACATTTCCTCTCCATTCGGTCGACCAAGGCCTTGGCGAATGAGGCCATCTCCATGCAAGAAATTTGACAAGTGGCAAGAGGGACTGCATGAGGTGTTGCTGCCCCTTGCTTCACCAGAGATTTCCCATGCAAAACCTCATGATTACTAGCTAATTAAGAAAACAAAAAGAAAAGAGAAGGGGGCGGAGTGAACGAGGAAGCAATCGAGGGAGAGAGTGATCGAGAGAAAAGGGAGAGTGACCGAGAGAAAGAGAGAGAAAGTCCGAGAGAAAGAGAGAGTTTGTGAGGGTGTATCGGCGAGGGGAAGAAGGAGACCAGCCTTGCCGTGGGCACACCTGCTACCGCCGTCAATACCGCCTAACTTCGCCGTCGATTGAGCTGCTCCCGAAGTCCGCAAGTTGCTATTTTGGTTGTTGTGGTTGTGTTGGCTTAAGGCAAGTGAAGTCCATTGATCTACATTTTGTTGTGCTATGGTTATCTAGTGAAGTGTAATAGATTTTGGAGATGCTTGAATCTTGTTGCTGGATGTTGGAATTTCGAAAGGACAGAAGTAGTTCTTTAGGACTAGCAAACTGTTTCATGGAAAAACAGCTTGACATTTTGCGACTCCGTGAATTTTATGCAATTATCTAGTTGAAATCTGACTTTGTGTCCTTGATGAAAGTTGTATATGACATCCTGAGAAGTAACATACTAAAATTTGACAAGAAACGGACAATTATTGGTTGGTCAAACGATTTTTCTTCGAAAATGTTAAACCCGGAAACTGTTACAGAGGGTTAGGGAGAGTTATGGCGATTATAGCTCTTGATATACAATGAATTTGACTTAGAGTTCTTGACGAAAAGTTTACCTCTATATATTATCTACAACATATTAAAATATCAGAAGTTTCTGAGTTCATTTAGGGATTTTATCGAAATTTTTGTTGAAACTGTGTAATAGTGATGTTTGAAATTTTATGACTGTGATGCACGGACCATTGCGATTCATACGAAATTTTCTTGACTTGGTGTTCTTCATAAAAAAAATTTCTCTAGATCTTGTTTATAACATGTTAAATTTTTTGAATTTATTAAGATCATTTACTAATTTTTCCAGAATTTCAATTAGTGGAGTGCATTCTGTTTCATCCGAAAACTGTTTCATTTCAAGACCAATTGATTTGCTCTATGAGTTGTGATGCCTTGGCTTGTTAATTATACAGTGTATGCGGTGATGTTTAGCATATCATATGACATCAAAAATGAAATTGATGAGACTTTGTAAACTCATTGAAACTTATGATTGTATTGCATCAAATGTTATTTTCAAAGTGAGACATATATGTATATACTGTGATGTTGATGATACCGTTGGACGGCTGAGATGATGATGCCTCGGGAGTTTCAAGATGCCCGGAGGTATATGTCGGATGCCCAGAGGTGTGTGCCGAAAGCCTCATGATGCCAATTAGGGTGCGAGATGCCCTGAGGTGTGTGCCGGAGGTCTCGCGATGCCAAGTTGGATGCGAAAGCCCTGAGGGATGCAAACATTGATCCCTGGGAAAATGAAATCCTTTTGAATATCAAAATGGGAAATAAATCATATGCATGTGTGTGTGCATATGGCATGGTACATGGATTGTCTATGAGTTTTGAGTTGGTAATATTTAGCATTGAAAATGTGGTTATTAAGGCATGGAATAGACCTTGTGGATATATATATATGCATGGTTGCATAGATGATATGTGCATTTCACATGAAATATTGGTTGTCTTGCTTAATGCATTGTGTAGTTTGCTGGATCTTTTACTACTGAGTGATTGTACTCATCTCTTTTAGGGACTAACATTTCAGACTAGGAGACATGTCTCTGTCGCCAGTCACCCCCGGTACTTTCTATGGTATACCGACTGATGTCGAGTGCAAGTGTACGGAGCATCATCACCTCGAGATACAGGGGTTAGTTTTTGTTCGTGTGCGGGTTCTGGTTTTGTACGATGTTGGATCACCCGCTGACCCTGTCATTCAGGAGTTTTTGTCTATGCATATATCCACCGCGATGGGATTATGCTGGGGATGCTGCCGCCACCACTAGCTGACGGACACCGCTAGGTGTGACTGAGTGCAATGGATGGAAGATGAAGTTTTTTTTTTTTTTTTTGGACCACCAACACTGAATGATGGACCGATGTACATAACTGCTGTGGAGTCGGGTACTTTTGGTATATAGCCGAGCTTAGAAAAGTCTTGGCCTTTTGATGTACCGACTCATGATGTCCATCAAGTTATGTAAATAAAAGTGTTCGGTTCTAACTTATATAAAATGTGTAGTTGGTGTGCATTGCATTATTTTGTTTGAGTTTGGGATGGGGAGATTTTGATTTTGCTTCCGTTATATGAACTGCGCTGGGACCAATTTAAATGATACAAACCCCTAGGACTTATGGACCCACTATAATTCTATGGTATCAGAGTGACATATTATTAGGACAAGTGAAATGTAAGCGAACTATGGCGACCCTAACGGATTGGGGGCCGTTTCAGGGGTGCCACATATACGTTTATATATCTATTCCTAAATAAATTTATAATGGAACTCCAGCACATGCTACATGAAAAGGTCCCAAACAAAAGGAGTGTGCAAAAATTATAACCAAAGAAACTTTTAGATATATGCCAAATTGATTCCTAGTGTAATAAAAAAGACCCTAGTGCATTAGAGATCAATCTCATTGAGAATCAATCTTTTAGTGGAGGGCTATAGAAGCAATGTATTGAACTAACTATGAACAGTAAACCTTCAAGATGGTAATAAATTCTCCTAGTGCAAGGGAATAGAAAGGGATTAATAAGCAGGGCTTTTCCCACATCCATGGTGTTGCTTCTCTTTGTCAATCATTTTCCTTTTAAACTCAAGCAGTCAAGCATGAATCTCAAGTTCTTAAAAATGAAAATTGGAATTCAAGTTATGATAATCACACCAACTTTTATTACGAAAGGAGTTATGTTTAGCTTTTCTGTTTTCCTTATCTCAAATCTCTAGCTCCCCCTATTCCCACCCCCACCACAAAAAAAAAAAAAAAAAAAAAAAAAAAAAAAAAAAAAAAAAAAAAAAAAACAAGGTTTCGTTCTTTCACACCAAAGGCTGAATAAACATTGAATCTATCACAAGCTAAGAGTAAGGAGCAAAATTTTCGATCAATGCTAGAATGAAGAAAAAGAAGCCAACTTTTAGAATAATTTGCAGCACATGCCCATTCAAAATTCCAATGTAGATTCATAAAAAAAAAAAAAAAAAACACCCATAAATTGTACATACTTTTAGAGTAATTTGCATTACATGCACATTCAAACTATCAAATCCAAATCCATAAAAAAAAAAAAAAAAAAAAAAAAAAAAAAAAAAAAAAAAAAAAAAAAAAAAAAAAAAAAAAAACACTACCCATAGTTTGTACACTCTTCCCTTCTGGCCCACAACGCCCATCCATCCAATTTGATGTTCACCAAGAAAGAAGAAACAAGAGGAGTCTGCCCAATTAGAAGATTAAAAGCTACTCTGATGTTTCACATTTTTTCTACAAGACACGACATTTTCACCGCCATTAACAATGAATCAACATTTGGCAAGCCTCTTATCTAACTTATTCGGTTTCCGAAAGCTAATATGGGAAGCTCGTAAATCCACTTGTCTATTCTTGTTAAGAAGCTGATCAGGGAGTCTTTGGTCCAATTACATGGGAAGGAACGCCACAAAATACAAATGGGTATTTTAGTCATTCTGAGCAAGGATTTCATCAAACCAAACACTTCAGGGAAAATCCAGAATAAGTCAGAAGAGAATCGTACCATGTTCGTGGTCACTACTGCTGGGAAAAGGCTTCGTGAAGATGAAAATCGATGGCTCCTGGTCCTGGCTAGCCGATTCGTCGGAGGGTTGGTCGCCAGAGTCACTCGGGATGACCGGGGGATGTTGATCCTTGGGTTTGCAAAGAAGGTCGTGGCCTTCTCTGCTCTACACACGGAAAAACTAGCCCTCAAAGAAGCGTCTGTCACTGGTTGGGTGAGGAAAGGGAGAGAGAATG
Source organism: Eucalyptus cladocalyx (assembly GCA_017140615.1). Lineage (NCBI taxonomy): Eukaryota > Viridiplantae > Streptophyta > Magnoliopsida > Myrtales > Myrtaceae > Eucalyptus > Eucalyptus cladocalyx. The sequence goes on from CM029519.1 coordinate 7,535,522, forward strand.
ATTGTTTACCTTTGAAAATTTGTCACTTTCGTAAAAGTTTGATGAGAATCGAAGAGCTACTGAGGAGAAAGCTTCAACGTTGATACTTTGGAAACAGAGAGTCATCCGTGGGTGAACGACGGAGAAAGAAAAAAAAGCGTAGGGTTTTATGTTTCGGATAAAAGAAATCCTATCCGACCTTATCCCACCCCCCTCGGATTTTTTTATCTAGTCTATGTCCCTTCTATATCCGACCTTATCCTATCCTAGACAACTACCAAACACGGGATAGGATAAAACATATCATATCCTGGTTTTTATCCAGTCAACCAAACGCGGCCTTATAGTATTCACATAATATATAATGCTCTTTTTTCAAATAAATAAACTGAATAGCATATATAAGATTATCAAATATTTAAATTCAAAGTTACTCAACCTTTCATACAACACATTAGGGGCTTGCTCAATAATTTGCGAGAATTTTGCGTAAAGAGGAGAATTTACAATAATAGTACAGAATCTCCACAATCTTCGAATTGGGCTTTCCAAACTTCATATGAAATATTATTTTGCCACTTGCAAATTATTGTATAATAGATAACAATCTTTGCAAAAATATCACGTAATACCTTCCTCCAATTTGCGGATCAAACTTGCTAGATATGAGATATTTTCTAAGGATATGGCAGAGTATCCATGAATATGCAATAATATCTTTCACAATTAGAGGGATTTCCTTGAACATAAATCTCAAAAGCATATTATTGATACATTTCGCAAAAAAGAAATCCGTCACGTGCCAAATAGAAAAAAGAATTGCAATGCCTTATATTTATGACGAGATATTTGCAATATAAGTTATAAGCAATCATTATGATAAATGCATGTAGAAATTTGCAAGGTGGGATGATAAAAAAAATGTATTCTCTTGCCCAAGGTATATATTTGAAATATACCATGATTTAAAGATGATCATTGCCAATCTCACATGAGATACTTTTCTTATTGCATCATGATAAATTTGCAATCATTCTTCCTTCATGGAGTTTCCTACAATAAACTTATTTCCTTTTTGGTACCCTTGTATTTGGATCCTTCCTTGATGTTAGAGCAAAATGTGAAATCTCCATAAGAACTCAATGATACTTTCCCAACTCATCTCAGTAGAGTATTTAGAGAAAATATATTGCATAATAATATCTTGAAAAAAAAAAAGAAAAAAATCTCACTAAATAAAGCATCATAAGATTAGAGAGAATAATATCATTGAGTATTTATCTAATCGATCAAATCATTTTTAAATTGAAAGCAAGATATAAATCAATCAAATTACTTAAACAAATTCCATCTTACGAAATACCGAAAATGTGACATCTTAAAATTCGAGCCCTCTGAGGGATGAATGAATGTGAATTTCGTCAATGCATTGTTGGTTGTTCTCACTCGCAATTGATCACTCCTGAGATACTGACCTTGAGGGGAAAGGCTAATGAGGACAAAACTCATACGACTAAAGAACTTGACCTAGGAAAATGACTTGACCGTGAGACTTGTGTGAGGATGATCCTATGGATAGACAAGTTGATTTCAAGGACGACTAGAAGTCGATTCGCGGACAGAACATAGTAGAACAACGGGTGATTTCGTTTACAGTTATCGAGCCCGCAAACGACCCTAAGTCGATCCTCGGTACTCGTGTACTTTGAAATAAGAATCTATCCTCCGCAATTTCATGTAGTCAAAGACGTCCATGTGTCGAGATGTCTTGAACGTGGTTTGGCAAGAGTCGGTTATGCATGAATTCTCAAAGCTGCTTGTCAGTCTAAGTTGTACTTAAAATGGCATTAGGGTGAAATTAAGATGGCATGAGGACCCAAGATTAGATTTTGAATTATCGGGAATGTCCGGGACAGACTTCGGATGTTGCCACTTCGACAATCGGTAGTGCCAGTCAAGCTAAGTGTTAGGAAAAATGACTTACGAACTGAGGAAGCGAGCTTGTGAGGACGTGAGCCGAGCAAAGCCGGTGTAGGCCTTAGGCCCAAGGTGGGACAGCCACCAAGGTAGGCCCAAGATAAGCAAGTGAGCCCATTGGGCCCAACCCACAATTTTATCTTTCAAGTCCATTAGTTAACCTTAAACCATTTTGAGCCCAATCAATTTTCAAGCCCATTCCTATTCATTTCTTAGCCCATTTCTTAGGCTCACTCTTCATTCGCAATGGCAGATTGGGAATTTCTGCAATGTAGAAATGACCATTTTGCCCCTAGACTATGTGGATAAGTCAAAGGATGAGGATGAAGATGAGGTCACTTTGCATGGGGGCTTGGGGCAAGCTTTATTGGCCTTAATGGAGGTGTGACGCCAGCTCTCCCATCACTCTCTCTCCTCCTCTTCAGCTGGAGAAATTCGTAGCCTCTTCTCTCCCTTGTTTTTTTTCCTTCCTGCTTCTGCTCCAGCTGACCTTCCTCCAAAAAAAAGGAGTTAATTGTTGCCTCCCTGTGCAAATAAGCTCCCATGCCACCCACCACCATGCTTAGGACATCCAAACCATTCGCCTGGAGTCAGTCGTTCGCCGATCGAAGCCATTATTGACCCACTGGCCGACTAGAAGCTAGTGCTCGCCGAACCACTTAGCAACTGCCTGGTCTGCACTATTATGCTTTTACAGCCTATTTCCTTCCATTTCAACCCTCCCTCCGCCTAGCCTAGCCACCAGCAGGTCCCCCTCGACCCCCAGGTGCCGCTGGTTGCCGGCTAACCCCTCGCTGGAGCTCCGGCCAGCCGTCCAACTCCTTTTCTCCTCTTGCAGTTCGGTTTCCTAGAGTTGCAGTGAGAGGCAGAGCTTGTTGCTGTTGTTTCAGCCCTGGGACCGCCTTGGATCATCATGGTTGAGGTTCCCATGCGTCACCTTCATCGCCATTGCCGCATTCGTGTCTCCGGCCCGCTTAATGGGTGAATTTAGCTCCCAATCCATCATTAGTGTCTAAACTTGCTTAGGGTTGGTTTAATTAGGGTTAATTCTAGTTTAGGAGAGTTAATTAAGTTATATTAGCCCTAAGATAGGTGGTTTAGATGGATGGTTAAGATTAATTTAGTTTAATCTTGCTTATTGTTAATTAATTGTGGTCTATGATTAATTAAGCTTGATTAGCCTTAATTGATTGTTTTCCTTAATTGAATTATTGTTTTATTGAATTCTGAATTTAATTTATTAGTTAGGAAATTATGGAATTTCACTGTTCACAAGTACTGTTCACGCATACTGTTCACAGAGTACTGTTCACGCGCACTGTTCATCTGAGAGTGAAAAGTTGTCTAATTTCATGTGTTTTAATCCTATGAAGTGAATGGATGTGTAAATGCATGGGCATTCACATGAAACGAGTGATTTTCACAAAAAGAGAACGGTTTGTCCGAGAGACACCGAAATGGACCGCCTTTAAGAGAAAATGATTTGAAATTGTATTGGCAAGCATTGTGCATTGGCTAAATGCTAAAAAATAAAAAAGGGAGTCTTAGTGGTGTGCTTGTGTGATCAAAAGTTGAACCGTCACCCAACGGAAGTTTGAGGGCGATACCCGACGGGATTCAAAAGCCAGTCACAGTAAATTCTAAACCGATGTCCCTTTTTGGGATACCATCTAGGCAAAAGTTCTAGACGTTGCCGTGCCCGATAGGGCGGGACGAAGCCTAATTTTTATCGATAGCCCAACGAGAGTTGAATGATCACTGACTGAAAAGTTAGCTATGGCCGAGAGGTCATAAATAAGTGGAACACGCGTGAGTGTTGAGATGGTTGGGCCTTATTATGAGATAAAATTGTGTGGCACGGTACGGGACGTGTCATAACGATTTTACCTTATAATCGAGACCCGTGTGATTGATTGATGCATGATAGATGGCGCACTAAAGTGCAAGAGCGTATGAGAATCATGGCATCATTGGTTTGGTTATGCATAAGTTGAGCACACTATTTATGGCACGCACACATGAATCGATAACGTGCAAGGTGTGGCAATGGCCAGGTGAGATCGCTTGTGACGCAACTCGTATGTGATTGATGAACTGCATCATCTAATGGACATGTGCATTGCGTATATTGTGTTGAGATTTAATGTGCAGGGTATGACATACCGAGTAAAGTTGCTTGCAAATCAATTTGTTGATTGTTGGTTGTTAATCGCGGTTTGTTTGTGGGGTGGTTTGGAGAGATACCTTGAGTTGAGTTAGTGTTCTAATCGGGGGCTTAGGGGAGAACTCGATGAGATTTTATCTCACTAGTTATTGTATAACCACTTTCAAGTCCTTAGGATGGCGCTTCCACCGATGAGGTTCGATATCCCTAAGGACTAGGATACTGTCGTGACACACCAACGCTTCCCAGGTCGGGTGCATCTGTACGAGAAATATCTCTCCACCATCTGGGTAGATGAGGGATCAGGGCAGTGGATACCCCATAGATTCCTGGCGTGGTTCATCTACGATGGCAATTTGCTGATTGATCCCCTGAGAGGTTTTGACGGGCCATTCGGTAAGGGCCCCGAGGATGCTGACTAGGATCCCATGGAGCTAGACCCTCCTAATGATGTAGTGGACAATCCTGGCCCCACTTCACTAGTGATTGACCCGTACGCCTCCAACTCTAACTCGATGGTGTTTAAGTTCATTGGATCCGAGTGACTGTAGTGCTGAACCCAAGGGTTCTTTTTGTGTACAGTTGGATTAGCCTAGCCTAGTTTCTTTTTGGTCTGTTTTAGGGGATGGATCGGCCCCTCTATTGGGCTTGTAGATCGAAAGCAATCCTTCATAGGTTAATCCAATATAAAAATGTATATATGTGCAAGTAGAGGTTGTTGTTGTTGTTATAGTAGTTGTTGTGGTTTCTGTTGTTCATCTCTCTATCTCTTATGATTGCTTGATTGTCTGTTTGATTGGGAGAGGGTTCGTTTTACGCTTGTGCATAATGAAAGATTAAATTGAATGGTCGTCGACAAGTCCTGGGATGTCGCTTTCTATCGACCAAGGAAGGGGTTGTTGCATGCCCGGGGTTCGGGGCATGACAAAAAATATATTACACGATTCTTCCTTCAATATAACAATTCATAGAATACGGTCATTATAAAGTCTAAATCTCGAAGCACAAGGAGCATATATCAAATATTAAGTATAATGAGAATTTTTAAATTATGTACCCAAACAAATTGACAATTTAAAAATACACATTTCTTAATAAATTCTCTTTCTTCTTTTCTTCTATTTTCTAAAAAAACAACTCATCTTTTCTTTGGTACCCAAATTTTCGTGGGTCTATGAGGGTTAGTAGAGTATACTATTTTTACCCAATATTTCTTAACAGGTCTCTAGATTTTAGAACATTTTTTCTCAAAGTGTTCTGAGTCTCAACAATTTGAACATTTAAGGGCATTTCAACCAACAGGCTTTGTAAAAATCCTTTGAAAATACTTCTTGTACACAAGTCTAAAAGATCTTTGTTTAAGTCTCTCCTTGACTTTAGGAAAGTCTATTAGAGAATCACTTTCCTTAGTAAGGTACTTGTATATGATCAAAGTTCACTCAAACTTTGGAATTCTAGATTTTACGCTCCGTCTCTTACTTGCTCTTCGGTCTTTGGTCTTCTTAAATACTCTCCACTTCCAAACTAGCTATTAGGCAGTATCTGAATGATCATTTTCCAATCTACTCATTGAACAGATCTATATCAAGAAGATTTAGTAGCTGTTGAGTGATAGAAACAGAATCCCAAGTTGATTCGGATTGTCCATACAAACAAAATATTGATTTCTATTAGTAGAGCTTCTCCATTAGAAAGTTATTATATTCAAGATCCAATTGTCAATCAATTAGATTAAGTCAATCAAATTTATCTTGGTATGAAATCCAAACCAGATCACTAGTCGTTATACGTTTTAAGCTTGTGTCGCGTTCTATCAAGTTGTCTTGTTCTAAACTTGCTTCATTCTAAACTTTTCACATTCTTGATATGTGTCTCGTTTTAGACCTTGTCAGGTTTTAGACTTGTGTCTTGTTTTGTATATAAAGTCTAAGTCTATTTCATTTGAAGTAAACTTTACAATCTGGACATAAATCTGAATATATTTAGCCTTAAGATGTGAACATAGTTTGAATATATTCATCCAGTCTCTGGACACAGTCTGAAATATATTCATCCAATCTTTTGACTCTTTCAAGTATAATCTTTTACAATATCTTTTACACGTTCTATCATCTGCATAATCTGTTACTCAATTATTAAACACGCTAGTAGCCTTTGATTACTTTGTCATCTTCAAAACATCATAAGAGATTTTCCTAACATATACGACTCATTTTATTGTAGCACTTTGAATTCTTTATTATGTCAAGTATACCTTATTTCTTGGCCTTCACTTTTCTTGTTCATTCTATCTTGGAGTTGATAGCGTATTCTAATGCTAACAAGGCCGATGACCCTTAAGATCATCGCTCTATTATGGGCTGTTATATCTTTTTGGGCAACTTACTTATCTTCTAGTGTAGCAGGAGGGAAACTATTATCACTCATTCTAGTGTAAAAGCTGAATATCGATCTCTTACCAACAAAATGTCAGAATTATTATAGTTACAATGGTTGCTAGAAGACATGGGAGTGCATCACAATAGCAGAACAATCATTCATTATAACAATTGAAGTGCTATCCAAATAGCATAAAATAATGTTTTCACAAGCGCATCAAACACATTGAAATATATTGTTATTTCATTGGGTATCGTGTGTGTAAATGGCATTGTACCGCTCATCTCAACTACATCTGCTCACCAAAACTATTGATATCTTCAGTAAGACATAGCCACTAGACATTTTCTAGATGTCTTCTCCAAACTCCAATTAACTTTGAAGTCATCTTGAGTTTGAGGGATATATTAAATTATGCTAGGATTTAGTTAATTGCAATTTACATTAACTATACTTAATTCAAATTGTATTCTCACCCTATATAGGGGTAGTGTATCTTTAATTTTGTAGTATGCAAAATATTACATTTTTCTATCTGTTATCACAATCTCAACCGTAACAACGGCTAGCTTTATAGTGGTGCATTTTTTATTTGTTTGGTTTACCCTTTTTACATTTGCCATGTTGCATTGGTGACATTGGCAAATTTAAGACAATCTGATTCCTCAAGCAACAAGAGCCATTCATGACAAATTTCGAGTAAATAAATACGAAGTTAATTTCGCTTTCCATTTTTCGCCAATATTATTGACTAAAGATTTTACCTCTCTTAAGAGGTGATGATTCCCCCGTTCAAAAAAGACAATATAGTAAGGAGAATTAACAATATATGTTCTCTCTCCCGAACCTTTCACCTAGAGATTGAGTGAACTCTAATCGTGCAAATGCATATTTCTTGCTTTAGATCAATTTTTAATCGATCTGATGAATCACAATCATTAAAAGTTTGAATTGTTATCGTATGTGGATTGACAACCGGACGATATGGTCCATTCAACCTAGTTCTCACCAAAATCACTCTCTATGAACTCAAAAGGACGGGAAAAAATGCGAAACAAAAGAAACGAAGATTGAAAAAGAAGAGAAAGAACTGACTTTAGTAGCCATGGACTTACTGGCAAATACAAGAGATGCAAAATTACTACAAGATACTGACGCGTGGTCACGTATCATTTGTTCATTCTCGTCGCCGAAGGACATGATTCGTGTCACGACAAATGATACAAGGCCACGTATAATTTTTTGCTTGTCAATACTTGTAAATATTTTGTTTCTATAGCATATTACTTAAATCCCCGGAAGATCAATAGACTAAAGTTAGGTCACAAGATCTTCTCCAACTTGCTTCTCAATAGCTTTAAGAATTGCTTGAGCGACGTCACTAGCCTCCAGGGCTTGATCTTGAGCAACAACCAGAGCTTCCATAGAGAAAAAATGGTCGCAAGAAACCGTAGCTTGCAAAACATCAAGACCCATTTCCTCTAGGACTTCCAAGATTGAAACAAGCCCATCTTCTCTTCTCTCACATTCGACTTTCACTTCGAATTTGTCCCCGATTTTTTGTACCTTCACCTGTTGAAAACCCACTTGAAGTAAGACTTGGAGTCTCCATGACTTCAATATCAGGCATTAGAGCAATGCTAAATAGACACTAACTCATTCAGGTTCTCTTATTTAAAGATGTTCTAATAGATTTGGCCTACAAAAATGACGACCACAGACCAATTTGAGTACTCTCATATGTAGAGAGAGAGAGAGAGGGAGAGAGAGACCTTGGGTTCCCTCATATTCTCGAGGAGGAGTAGGCATCGTTTCTTCACAGCTATAAGGTTTGAGTACTCTCTTCGGATAGCTTCCAACTTGAGCTTGAGCTTGCATATGTTGGTTAAATAATCCGAAATCAATGAACTCTTCCTTACCTTCACATCATTAGCAAGAAGGAAAGAGATTGTGTCACAGCACAAGCATCAAAACCTACTTCATACAAGTAAAGAACATTTAAGAGAATGAACAAAGAAAAAGAACTTTGGCACTATTTTCACCATCACTCACAGATTTTGAGTTGGCTAGGATTTGTAAGATCTGAAGCTTTCTCCTCCTCAATGCAAACCTCTTCCTGATCCTATGGGTATTGTTGGCCAACTTCTTCCTGATCCTATGGGTATTGTTGGCCATCTCTCTCTCTCTCTCTCTCTCTCTCAAAAGTTCGAATGTGGTAAGATGGACTTAAATAGCACGTGGAAGGAATGAGAGGGTACGCTTGTAGAGATGGGTGTGTCTTGGGATCCTTCAACTAGACATGCTACTATACCCTTGTCTTATATGAAAGTGGAGTCTGCCGATCGAATTATTTAATTTAAAGGAGATAAAAAGCAAAACACGAGATAGTAAAATAAACAGCTATATATTATAGTCACAAACTGTTTCTTACTGAATTCCTTGGCTTACCCGTGAAAATGCGAGAACTTCTAATGTTAATTTGTTATTTTAATTATAGAAATGAGAAACTTCCACATTCGACCAAACAATAGAATCTTGAAGAATGTTCGTCATGTGTATAGTTCCCACCTTGCATGACAGCGAATATTTGCTGAATTATATATATATATATATATATATAGACACTTTCTTTTTTTTTTCTTTTTCTTTTTTAATAGGGTGTTCTTTTGGCTTTATTTTCTTTATCCTGATGTGGGTACAATCACCCCGTGACGCATATGCGTCCTTTGTGTTTGAATGTGTCTTTTCTCTCCTTATTCCGTGAAAAATCAATAAAGCCACTGCCATGGGCAGCTTCACTTCATCTTAACGAAATTACATTTTTGCCATAATTCACTTGCATATATCATCTTCTTTGTCCATTTATCACTTTATATTTATCACATCCGCTTTATCCCTAACATTCATGGTCATTCTAAAATGAATTTGTTCATGGAGATTGTTCAATATAGGCGTCGGGTGTTAGTGTTAATAAGCTCAACTCGACAAGATACTTGAGTAGTTCAAGTTCGAGCTCAACTCCATTCCAATCTTGAATAGTCCTCGAGTCAAATTAGCCACTGAGTAATTCGGCTAGGTTTGGCTTTAGGGCGAGGGATGAAAGACGTTGTGTAAGAATTATAATCATCAGTAAAACCAAAGAAAAGACATTTCGCTGTCAAACTCGCCAATCAGTGAACTCTTTTTGCATGGGCAAGAAAGGAAAGAAGAAAGTGATAAAACTGGAGGACAGTCAGTAGTGATCAAAGAGAGAGAGAGAGAGAAGACACTCTAGAGTTCACGGGCCTCTCGTTTGGTTCCTCCTTGTCTGCTGTACGAACACCGAACAAGAACCCAAAAAAAAGCCAAGAGAGACACGCAAAAACACTCTGTGCTCCTGGCCGATCAGGGGCAGCGCTAGTGGCCGCGGGTCACATGCTCTGACGATCCTCATCTCCTCCCCCCTCCTGTTTTATTCCTCATCTCCTTCCCTTTTTCCTCTTCTGGGGCTCTGGGGTCCCCCGAGAAAAATATGCTCTCTTTTCAAAACCATCCTTCCGCTCTGCAACAAACTCAAACCCCACCTACTTGCATTATGCTTGCTTGCTTGGCTTGCCTTGGCTTTGCCATGCTCACGTATGTGGGAACAGGGCTGAATCGGGTTTGGGACGACTGACGCCGATTTCGATTCCATATTTGACAAGTCTCATGGTACATGGAAATTCAAAACCCGTCCAACATGAAAAGATTTGTCATAGGGCATTTTTGAATATCATTGTAAAGGTATATGATAGAGTCACTCTAATCAATTTTAGTGCTTTAATATTAGATGTATTAATTTTGATTTTGTAGCATAGTTTTGAAAGAGTAAAATTCCTTTAGTTAATATACTAACTGAACCATACCCAATCACTGCGTTGAATACTGTAAGTTTAAGGATAAAAATCCTCTAAATTATAAATGGTAACTATATGGAATTTACCCCTTTAGAATATCTGCTTAACTTATCAATACCATAACGTCAGCATTCGAATATCTGCTTAGCCTATATTTCCTCTCTACTCTCTCTATCCAATCCCTAAAGTCGCAGAGCCTGCCATGCCCCCTGCTGCCGGTCCATTACCGCAACTGTGACCTCTGCCACCGCCACGCCACCACCAAACCTTGTGCATGATGTAGGCGGCCGCTTCCCCAACCCTCTTCTTCGACTCTCCATTGTCTCTGTTTAACGTCCGATCAATGGTTAGACCCCGGACTAGAGGTCAAAGGCCTCGGAGGCCTCGGAGTATGAGGTTTTGGAGATCCTATTTTGGGATCTTTGACCTCGGATTTGAGATGTGAAGGTGGATCCATGAGGATGGAGGATGTATTGAGAGAGACAAAAGAGGGTTGTGGCTATGTGTTCATGAACCGGAAGATATATGTACACAGAATAATGCTATGAGCTAAACCTTCATCCGTGGTTGGAGGAATCCTTCAACTAGCCATTTGATTGGTTGTTTACGCATGTAAACATCACCCACATTATATTTAACTGAGATAAAACGTGAATGATATTTATAACTTGTAACCCATTAAGTAAAAGCATGACTGAAGGATATAGGTCTTGTTGTACAACGAATGAAAAACCTCTTGGGTCTACACACCGTTATACTACAAATTCTACGAAAACGCATGTTGCCATGATTAACTGTCAAAATTATTGATACTTGGATTTAAAAAATATATATCTTATAAATTAAAATAATAAGTTTGGCATGGGAATATTTTCCACTGCACAAGAAAATCTTATATTCAATACAATCAATTTTTATTTTTTTTAATATAGGATATCGAAACTGCCTTCTCAACTTGAATAATCTATAGTTAATGCAAGCAACTTGTCCACATACATTGAACGGGACTCTACCTATAGAATGACAGGCAAAGCCCTCAAACATACATTGTATGGGAAACATTTGTGACCAATCGAACCAAAAATTTGCCTCACCCAAATTAAGCGGTAATCACAACCTACCCCCTTCCAATTCAATTTAATCCCTTTTTATAATTTTTTTATATTATATGTACATCTATATCTACAAAGAGCCTGCATGGATATGGAAAATGTGATGAGGGAAGAATGGAATTTTATTTTTATGTCCATGAACGGATCCCGCAGGAAATAGGTTAGTGTTTTACAGCTGCTGCATGCTTCCGGATTTTCCTCTAATGGTATAGTACATGGAGGGAGTTACATATACTTTGAAGAATACGTAAGAAACAGTAATATTGGGTTTTGGGCATATAAGTTTCATCTGGAAAATGACAATCCAATCTTATCACCCGTACATCTTATTACAATGACAAGACCCATCGACTTTCGATGTTTTTCTGTTCGTTCTTCACAGGTTGAACAACTCAAACGGCAAAAAGCAACGTTGGCTTTTAGCAGCTCAGCATCGTTCCTTAAATCACTCTATTTTCAAAGTGTTCTGTTCTCACGCCCTGCGCTCTAATACACTGACGGGGAGGTAGGGTTTGCTGTCTAGCGTGTCCCCTGCTTTTCTGATATTTCAACGTTGTGTGTAAGAAGCTCCTCCAGCTTTCAAAATTTCTTTGGCCCTTTGTGTTTATTTGATCTCTCTCTCTCTCCCTCTCTCTCTCACATTCAGCTGGTGATGGGTTAACTTTTTGGTCTAATTTTGTCTTCTTGCTCATGATCTCTTTGCTCTTTCCCAGTGAATCCGGAGTCACATGAGCATACTGGAAATTGCGAAAAGTAGGACGCTCTTCAAAAAGTGGGATTTGTTTAAAACACACGGCCACGGGCTTGTCTTGAGCGTGTTGCGTTTGGTTTCTAGCTAGGTCAAGGAAAAGATTTGGAGATTAATGATATTTCACCTTAATTCTCAATTTGACACTCCCTATTGTGTTTCTCACTTGCTCGACGGGAGAATTTGAATTATTATATTTGTACGTTCTCTTGATATCATTTTTCAAAGCATGAAACTATGCGTGCTCCGGTAATGGTGTTCTTGGATGATGAATTATTTCATAAATAGTTAAGGTTAGTGGAGTGCTAAAAAGGTCATTTACTTTGTATATGGCAATTTTACCCATTGGATAATGCTTATCTTTTAAAGGGGAAAATTGTTCACAAAAAGTTTTAAATCTATTGTACGGTAGCCTATTCAGTCCCAAACTTTTGAATCTGACAAATTCAATCATAAATCTTTTAATGATTTGTCAATGTAATTTTTCCTACCAAACTTAGTCCAAAATCACTAACGTGGTCATTGGCAATGTACATGGTATGGTTGGCATTAACATGACTAATTTTTTATTATTTTATAATTATTTTATAAATTTTATGATTTTTTTTTTGAATTCATTGTTTATATTCTCATCAGGGTCATCAGGGTCTCAACAATGACCAGCAAAGGTCACTAGCCATAGGAGAGGGCTTGCACGCCCTTGCCCATGGCTAGATTTGGCCAACCCTCCCAAATCTAGGCAAAGGCCATAAAGCCCTTGCTGCAACTCTCATTAGCCATCACTAAAGCCCCAACTCACCCCCCCAACAAAAAACACCAACCGGAAGTTGAATGGGGAACAAAAACAGTATAGGAAAAGATTATACAAATAATGAAAAAAAAAAAATATATATATATATATATATATATATGTGTGTGTGTGTACGTCAATCATACTAGGTGGAACGGCTGACAGTAACATTAGCAATTTCCTATCAATTGTGGCCAGAATGATTATATTAACAAATTATCAAAAGATTTGGAGTTAAATTGGCGAAACTGAAAAAATTAAGATTAAATCGCCATTTTTAAAGTAAATTTTAGACTTTTTGAATAATTATCTCTCTCACAAAGTATGAAAATTATAATGTATTGTTTCTGTTGAACTTTTACGGTAGAGAGCTCGAGTTGTATTTGGAGGGCGGGGGTAGGGATCCTTCCTTTCCACGCCTCACTGCCAATTCTATCTACAGGCTTGCCTTTCGTGAAAAGTTAAAAACTCCCATTACTTTTCAAAAACGAAAGCTTGAAACTTTGGTACGAAATATAACGAGGTGATTAAATTAAGAAAAACTCTTACAATTCTAATAGTAAAACCGAATGATTGAGTTTTTCCGTATCTAATAAAGTCAAAAATAGCATCTTCACATCATCGATATTATCACTTTTTTGTTGTTTAGCAGCAGGTGGTGTCTGGCCAAGCATTCGTGTCATGATCTACAAGGTACCCCATATTAAGATGATTCACGTTTAAAACAAATTCAAGAAAACAAGGAAGGTGCGTTCTTAGAATAACTTAAAAGACTACATTTGAGGTCTCGTCCAAACCTCAGGATCCCTCACATGTAAAACAATTAAAAAGTAAAGCCGGGTACAAGGCTCAAAAAACATATTGTACCAACAATGATAAATAAACATACAGATACCGAAACGTTAAAATAAAGATAGTAGTCCGACACCCCATCACATTAGTAGACATGCGCAAACAGGTCCTATTGGCATGAAAAAAAAAATCAGATTCAAGAAAACTTAGAAGGCAATGTATGCTCTCTCCTTTTTCAAGGCATATATAAGATTGGGGATTATATATGGTATACCATCAATATAATTTTTTATACAAATGACAACGCTCATCTATTAACGTGACAAATTTATTTATGAAAATTAACAATTATATAGATGTTAGTATTTGAACATTATTTATGTAACTATTTTTCTACACTGCAAATTAAGAGTCTGAAGTTTTAAGTGTTAAAAGTTTGTATTCTTCTTCTTCTTTTTTCCAATTTTCCCCCCTTTTTGTGCCTTTTCTCTTATTTTCCCCTTTCTCCCCATGCCATTTCATATAACCCTTGCCGCCGTCATCCTCCATGGCCAGCCACCACGACCACCATCGCATCATCATGTGTGTGTAGTCGTTGCTTGCCAAGATCAAAGCAGCGTTGTCTACCATCGATGACCTTGCATTGGTGGTGGTACCCCTCCGATTTGAGGTCCGTGACCGTCCATGACCTCATGTCAGGATGAGAGAAAGTGTGACAACCAAATTTTTAGTGAATGGTTAAATTAATTTGTTTAATGTCGTGTTGAGAAATGGGATTTGGTTTAGTTGTTGAATGGTTAAATTAATTTTCCTACCTTTAGATGAATTATTTGCCGAAACTTTATTTTTGCTGAGCCAAAAAGCATAGCACAGGTGGCTCCCTATGGCCCTTGTTTGACAAGTGGAGTGTGACTATTCAAACTTGCATGAGCCCACCGCCAAAGAAGTTTGCGCATTCAAGATGAGTTGTGGATTCTTGAAATTGAGAGAATTGGCGAGGGAGAAGAGTTTTGTACTTATAACATAAAGGAAGAAAAGAAAATAAGAGAAAGGAAAGTGAAAAGCGAAGCTCGTCCGTGAACACACGGAAAAGAAATCGTACAGAGGATTGAGTAAGCTTTGCACGTACACGCTTTGAACTTCTCAGTAAGCCGAATCAACTGAAAATTGTAACGCCTGATAAGTATTAAAGCCTATTATTCATTTAATCAGAGTAATTTTCAAAATTAGATTTCAAATTTCGAGTTTTGTGAAAGTTGAACGCAAGATTCGATTGAGGAGCTATTGAGCTTTAGATTTATATGAAAATGGTAAACAAGGACATTGTGGAGCTATGGGATTTAAGAACATTGATTTCGAAGTACAATTTGATCAAAATGAATATTTGATATTTTGCGTTTGAATTACGCATAGTGTACAATACGCGCATACGCGTAATGAAGAAAGATAAACAATCATGATAGACAAGTTTTTTCATTATCGTGTAGTTGTCATTTTTATCAATGAATAATCGTGATAAGTCGAGTCATTTGTTTGAGCAGTATAACTTGATTTTTTACATCATGTTTTGATTAATTGATAGGAACACAAGTGCATCGACTCAAGTAACTATTGTAGGTTGTTTTTCAATTTTTTTCCAAGTAAGTAGAGCTATCTTTTCTATAAATTTCTAAACTAATGTCTTAAAAGCGATACATATTTGATATACTATGAGTTATGAAATAGTATGTTTGTTACATAAAAATCTAGACTTGATATTTACTACGTTTTAGTATTTGTGAATGGTTTGTGAAATGTTTTCGAAATTGTGTTACAAAAGGTTATATATATAAACCTAATTTACGAAATGAATTCCAAAGTGTTGTGAGAAATGTTTTGTGAAAATATATGTATTCTATTTGATAAACGAAGTTGAGAATATTATATTTTTTATTTGCGAAACCTTGTTTGTAAAATAATTACAAAAAGCTCTTATCTTGACTTTGAGTATGGTTGGTGAAAGGATATATATGGATTTGTGAAATGCTTTATAAAATGCATTTTATTGATAAATTGAACTGTGAAAGATGATTTGTTTTAATGTAAAACTAGTTTATCAGATCAATTATGATTTTATGGGATTATTGGAGAATGAGATTTATGCTAATGTCACTATGATTAGAACTAGGGGTGTGCATGGTCTAGGTGGGCAATTCCCGGCCTAAAACCGGGAACTGCCCACTAAGGACCGACTCCAAAAAATTGGAACAGGAACCACCCGTTAGTTGCATAGATCCACCCGAGAACTAGACCACCGATTCGGTCCGATTCTCGGTGGATCCATGGAACCGATCTCACCAATAATAATATTGTTTTCCAAATCCCACAATGAGTACTCTTTATATCGAGTAATATTTTTCTTTAAATCAAACCGACTTAATTAAAGGTACCATTTTTCTTTATTTTATTGGAAAACACTACCAAAGAAGAGAAATAGGTTTTTTTTTCCTGTTTTTGAATCATTTCAATTGAAATTTAAAATAATTTTTAAGTTCAAGGTTCTATATGATTGTTATAAGTAGATTGTCTTTTCCTTTATCCCCCAACAGTGCTCAATCTCTTACAACATTTGTTTTACTAAATTCTTCTATAGAAACAATTCCACTGATACTCCACATATTCTTGAACACAATGTCCTATGTGAGTCTCGGAAGTATCCTTTAAATGAGCCATTTGTTGAGTTGATGAAAGTCAGCTTACACACTTTACTAAATTCTTATAAAAACATGAAAATTGTAAGAGAAGATGGAGCCATAAAATTTAGGTTTGCTAATTAGTAATTTCGAAATTTATTTTAATATTAAAAATTAATATGTTATTATAATATAATTGGTCAGTGCGGATGGGCGGATCCACTCATGGAAGCGGGAACCGGACCGATACCCACTAGTTCCCATAAATTGGAATCGGGAACTGGATTGGTTCCCTTAAGAACCACCGGTTTTTGGCGGTTCTAGTCTGGTTCCGGGCGGGTCCAAATTCTTTTGCACACCCCTAATTAGAACCCATTGAGGGGAGAGTATGCATATTATTGTCAAGACATCCTTCTAGATCAAACCATCAGCCGATATAGGTGGTAAACCTAGCCAAGTAGGGTGAATTTGGTCACTTTTGTCACGGACACTAAGCGTAACCATAATTAGATACTAAGCATTAATTTTTTTAACTGGAATGGACCATCGACATGTCATTGATGAGATTAATCAATGATTTAGACCATTGATGATTAATTTGTTATTGTGAGTTGATATTGTCATTGTTCTCATATGTAAAAAGGTTATTGGAAGAATATTATCTACTTGATATTTCACATATATGGTACTCTAACTTTGGGATGATGAATGATGATATTGTTTTATAAAGATGCATTTTCAATCTGCTTTAAAAAGATGTATTACTCTCTAAGCTATTGTTGTTTATTTATTTCATCTTATCATATTTTTCAGGTTTTTTTTTATTAGCATCATGCAGGATGAGAGTGCTAATAGCAGAAAACTTGTGGTAGTCAAATTTTAGGTGTATACATACATATTATTAGATCATAGAAACTTTGATATGTTGATTTGAGTTTGAGACTCTATCTTTCAGGTGGAGAGAAGAACGGCCATGTCTATAGTGTGACAGAAACAAGTTGGATTCTAGCAAAGAGAGAGACACCACGAAAATGTCAAAGAAGGTGCAATGGCACCAAAGAAAATAGAGTTGGCATTGTCGGGGCTATTGAAAGGAGAAAAGGTTCAGTCCCACACTCATGGGCAAACTCCAATAGGTGTGGTTTGTCGGGAGAACTCCCTATTTTATTTTAGTAATTCCAAAACTATCTTTGATTTAATATCTATTTGATAATTGTAGATGTTCTTCATGCTAAAGTAATGGTAATTCCAAGAAGACTGTGATAGTGTCGTTGGTCTACGTAAGTACAGTAAAGGACATTACAAGGATGAGAATCCTGACACGAGGACTTCGAGGTACCAAAATCATGTGGTCATCTAAGTAAAATCTTTATGTACTGGCATGCTTAAGAGGATCATTGAATAATGGATCACAAGTTGTTGTGCAAGGAATACGGTGGACAACAACGACAAAATAATGACAAGGCACGTACTACTATCAAGTGATAAGGAGCAACGTATCAGGCAAATATCCATTCCTAAAACGTGCCTATCAACCTTTCATCTTAGGATGACCATTGAACAAGAAGAAAATAGCTGTTAACAAACTCGGAATCCATGGCAAAAGTATTGGAGATGAGTCAAGTTATACAGCCGATCCGAACCTCAGCAATCGCTCTAATCAACTCTCGACAGCTCTTAACTTTCGAGAAGCGTCTCTAATGGTTGTATTGGAGGATGAATATGTCTATGTAAAGAGGATCAAGATAGCTAGAAGGGGTATATGATGGAAATTGAGAAAGTTACTATGTTATTATTATCTATTTTTCTATCTCGGACAAACTATGCTATTACCTCTCTTTTTTTTGGATTATGCTACTATCTATTTGATACTCTTTCTATCGAAGAGTCCTTGTTGCATCGTAATCAGTCATAAGAGATTTGTACAAGTGTGATAGAAGTACTTTTGTTATGATAATGTGATCTATTGTGTGATAAAAATCGTACTTGTTGACTATAACATCTCTTAAAGATTATTAGTGGATTCCATCCGTTATTAAGCCTGTTAGTGTGGAGAGTGGATATAGACTTTACGATAAAATCGAACAACTATAAATTGTTATGTGTTATTTTCTATCTACTCATTATTACCTATAACTATTTGATAGAAGCAATTACATGTCTAGTACTTTCAATCTATTTCTTCATACATTGCTAGCTTCCGTGAAATTTTGTTAAAGTTTTCAAATAACCTGTTTACCCTACCCTTTTTGGTTGTATTAGAGAGAGGGATTTGGGAGATTTTGGATCTAGGGTGATGCTGATCATATTTCATAAAATGCTGAGAAGTTACAATTAAGTTGGAAATTGGAAATTGACCATAATTAGGGGATCGCTATAGGTAGAATCGATAATTAAAAAGGGATTATTGTACTTCTTGACTTTCTAATGTGTTACTATAAATTGATATTTATATCCAAACAAAAGAAATCTAATATAACAAAGAAAGTCGATATTTAAATAACAAAAATTTCGAAAAATATCACTAATATCTATGAATATTTTTCTAAAGACATTCTCTAACATCATCCAAATTGAGGTGGAAGTAATATTGATTTTGGAAATAATGTCTTCTAATACTGTTGATGCTTGAATATTCAAAATAATTTATAGATACAAAAAGTAACAAAATTGACATGCAGACACTCCCACTTTGTGTGAGCTTGACATAACCACATCAAATATATCATTGTATTGTCGTTGTCATAGTTGGGCGCGAATAGCAGCAGAAGTTAGACTAACTTTTGACTAACTTGGGATAGCACCAAATTGCCAATACCATCAAAAGTCGCACCACCTCTTGACTAACTTGGGCAGCATCACAACGGTTGTATTTCCGGGTAAAAGATATCGGTTTTACACTTCCAATCATGTGTACGTCCAAGCCCTACATGAAGACAGACAGAACATGGATATAACCATGTCAACACTAGATGTGGACGTGACCACATCGACTAGAGAATTGGTGCAAGGTTAAACCAATGAGGAATACCCAAATAGTCAATAAGATTACATTGCTGGAACATCATTGGACAAGACAAAAAATATTGAGAATCGATGTTGAGAGAGAGATTGGCAGTAATTGAAAAAGAGTGTGATTCGGATGTGATATACACCTGGTGCTGATAATTGCTAGTCTTGATACCAATTTAGAACCCACAATAAGAATAGAATTATCGCATTGTTGACTATCTAGTGTGTTATAATTAAGAGGCAAATATACCCGAACAATATGCACATGAAAGGAAGTGTTCTGCTTTTACAAAGAAACTAGATATCATTAATATGTAAATAGGAAGGTAAATAAGAACCTCAAAAGTTTGAACTTAGTACCTCTTCCTCTAATATCATGTGAAATTTTATACTACCATTGCCAACTTTTTTAGAGTTTAAGTTATTGGGTTAATACAGGAAAAAACTTCAAACTAGTATATATGAGAAAATTTTACCTTAAACCAAATTTTTTTACCATGAAAAATCTCAAACTAGTACATTTGTGACTAATTTACTCCAAATTAATTTATGAAAAACCATCCACTGGTACACATGTGATAAATTTATCTCAAATTAATTTTTTGACCCTTTGTTAAATTGGATTAATACCACAAAATATCACAAAACCGATACATCTATGACAAATAAAGGTAAAAATCCAAATTGATATACCGTCAACTGCCACCTATTAGCAATTTGGCACTAAAATTTGACAAAAACTAACATAACAAAAATTTATCACAAGTATAGCAATTTAAATTTTTTTGTGGCAAAAAATTAGTTTTGGTAAATTTGTTATAGGTGTATCAGTTTTAGATTTTTCATGATTAAAAAATTAGTTTATAATAAATTTGTCACAGTGTACCAATTTAAGATTTTTCGTGGCATTAATCCTAAGTTATCAAATTGAGGCATAGTTTAATATTTCTAACATCAAGAGACCCTTCACTACAAATATCGAGTTGCTGTGGCTTAAAAGAATTTGGTCTATAATAGGAAATGAAAGAAACTAGAATGGTACATAATTATAAATCTTGTATTTTCGCATACAGTAAAAATTCGTAATTCTCATCAATTAAGGTATAGTCGGGTAAAAGTATCGCCTGAGCACGGTTTTTCATCAAACAATCTCAAAGACGTGCACCCAAACAATCTCATCGATTAGATCACGTGGCCTTGAGGTGAGTCCCACGTATCTAATGGTTGATGTGCACTGGATTCGTATGAGCCATGCAAGCACTTCTCCACCTGAACCCTACAGAAAAAGGAATAGAAGTATCACCTGAAAAAGAATAGATTACGATTGAGCTAGCTTTCAACTAATGGGCCATATTCGACGCTCAATAACGGTCATTCACATCATTTAAATATATCAATTTTCTAAATCAATGTGCACTTAGCATTGCGTTATGAAGATAGCACAATGCACCTAACGCTTCTTGCTTTCTGAATGAACCAGTTCTAACATCCTGATGTCACATGCATCAAGCATGCTTTTTGCGAAATCTCCGACATGTTGTCACTCAAATAGCAAGAGAATTTCGGTCTGGACGAATCTTGAAAATTTGATTTTGTCCCTAATATAGAGAGTGACACCATCAAAGCTGTTAAAGCTCTTTAGGCAAGAACAAACACGAACTAAATAACTACGTTATACATAGAAGAACACACCTACAGCTCGTTCTCTGGTCGGGTCCGTCAATCGCAGTACGAAGTAAGAGAATGCGATGTCGCCGTTCTAGGTTTTGCGCAGGTGAATGGCAGGGCAATTCTCCTTTGGCAAGAGACAAGGGTAATCTGCACTTGCATGCGTTGCATGCCCTCTCCTGTCTCGCCAAAGGAGAACTACGCTGTCATCCACACGCACGTCTCTCCCTCTCTCGGCCGCGCCCGAGTCGTCTCGCTGCACTTGACCGAACGTCGAAGTTTCGCTTTTATACAGAGAGCATTGGCATCGGAACATGGACATCCCAATTGAAAGGGAATGGCATATGCCAGTATAATTCTCCTGAGACAGGTTCTTCTTGTTGCGATGACATGAAATGGCTCGATAATGGTCCCAATTCCTTTACGCACCGCCACTGTCCCTTTACAGAAAGTTGTGGCAAGCAGAGAGCATAAAGCCTTTTACGTGTCACATTGATGTAAATTTGGAGATATGTCATATATACCATCATTCAAGAAGGGCTCTTTATGTGCACAGATGAGGATATTTTGTCCCAAAATCGTGGTGCATCGACTCAAAAATAAATTGGATCGACACACTTCTAGTCGCTGAAGTTCTATCCCATGTGCAATATGTTAGTCCCTCTACTTTCAATTGAGTCCATTAGATCTCTGAAAGTTTGTTTCATGTACAATGCCATCACTCAATTTTCCATTGGCTCCATCAGACTCTAAACTTTTGTTCAATATTCAAGAAAATTGTACTCACAAATATTGTTCGCATAACAGTCACTTGAAACTGTAAAAAGTAATGGGCATCTGTTTTCAAACGTAGTATTTGCACCTTAACTTTTCTTTCCCTACAACCATGTTATAACCTGCTAAATCCTCCTCTTCAGTGGTGCTTTTAGGCTTACTTGGCACTATATAGTTCCCATAAAAACAAGGAGGACCGGAAAACAACATTAGAACCTCTGCTAACAAAAAGATGAATAAAAAATTTGGTTATTATCTTTAGAGGCATATAAAGCAATCAGCCCTTTGTTCTCCATCCTCCTGCACAACCTTGATTGAAAGCTTGAGTAAGTAATGTCATTTTTAGTACTTGATAATACCCTTTTTTTTCCCTAATTTAAGCACTTTGGACAAATAAAAAAAATCTTCAAATATTCCAAAATATATAATTAAACTAATCATTAGTTCATGGATGACACCGTATAAGGGTACAAAATTCAAGGACCCAATTCAAATAATTGAAAGCTTAAAGACAATATCACACGCTACATAAAGTATTAAAAAGTATTAGTGTCGTTATTCCAAAATAAAATAAAGTTTCGGGATATCTCATGTTGCCATTTTATTAAGGCTCACCAAAAGCTTGCAGGAGCATCCTGGAGCAAGTTGACAAGGCATATCGTGCCCCACCAGAGAGTCTAGTGCTTAATGCAATTCACTGTTTAATCACGTTTAAGGATCTCCATTTAGCCCACTACTCTAGAGAACAAAATAAAATAGTGTATTGAGTAGCTAAAACCCAAAAGGGTCGACATTCGTAAAAATTATATTGAATTATCTATCACGAAGAGACTCGAATTCGAAATCTACCAGCCTACCAAAGCATGAAAGTACTCACAATATGCATCTCTAGAAATTAGACACGCGCTTCTCCAATATTTATCCAGGGAGTGTATGATGGAAAACTACAACACCCGCAAGTGATTTAGGCGGGGGTTCAAACATAGAAGAATATTTCACTAGTTTGGAATAGTCGTTGCATAAGATGTCCATTAGAGATTAATAGAATGCGGCATTTGGAATATTACTAGATAGATAACGCGAACTTTATTTTGGTAAAAGCAAAATATACGTGTTTAGCCTTCAAGACATCCTTAATCTTCAATCCTTTGGGTCACTTCAAGAGACATGGACCTGATGCCCGATGGACATGTGCGACCATTGCGATGGCCCGATATGGAATCACCTTCTGTAGGAATTTGTCGGTTATTGATCGGCGCCGCATACCTCAATCGTCATAAAAATGTGAAGTAAACTTGCCTAACAACAATTCACTTGACCCGACTTTTGTCGACCAATCAGGGGACGTTTTGTCATGGACTTTTCCCACAGGGGTCAATCCACAAAAATAAATTGGCCAATCAGCTCGATTACCCCCAATTTGTTAGATGAAGAAATGTGTTTGTTCTCTGCATGCAAACGTTTGACTCTCTCTGGGTGTGACTAGTGCATGGTCCAAGTAGATGGTTTTCGACCTAGAACCAGAAATCGCCCATTAAGAACCAGTTCTGAAAAATTAGAACCAGAATCCACCCGTTAGTTGTATGGATCCACCTGGGAACCAGACCGCCACTCTAGTCCGGTTCCGGGTTGATCCATGGAACCTGGTCTCACAATAATAATAATAATATTATTTTCTCAAAAGCTCCAATCTTGACAAGAAACAACTTTGATTTTTGACCAAAATTGCTAGTTCTTCGCCGCCTGAGCTATTCTTCTTCTCCTCCTCCTGCAGCCCTACTTCTTCACGTGCTTGCTTTTTGCCCACCAATTGCTCGACGTTTTGTCAATGTACACTTTGGACTTTTTAGCTTCATCGCCTCTCCATTTGGTGCACTTTGGACTATTTTCCCACCTTAATTAATTTTTTTTAATTATTTCATTTTGGTTTGTTAATTTGTAATTTTATTTTTTAATATTAAAAATTAATATATTATTTTAATATAATCGGTGCATTAGGGTAGGCGGGTGGATGGATCGCCCATGGAACAAGGGAACAGACAGTACTCCACCTGGTTCCCATAAATTGGGCAAGAACTAGGATCGGTTCTCAAGAACCACCGGTTCAAGCGATTTTGGTTTAGTTAATCCGATCAGGCGGTCGGTTCTTTTGCACACTCCTAGGTGTGACCTATCATAGAGAAATTGTCAGGCCCATAGCCTTGTAACCTGCGGTTGCATAAATAGTGTGTGAGTGCCACACTTAATGGGGAGTTCCTCTTTCGGTAATTGGCAATGCCTTGGCCCATATGATGTGTTATGAGTGCCACACTTAATGGGGAGTTCCTCTTCCGGCAATTGGCAATGCCTTGGCCCATATGATGTGTTATGAGTGCCACACTTAATGGGGAGTTCCTCTTCCGGCAATTGGCAATGTCTTGGCCCATATGATGTGTGTCCACTGGTTAGCCCAAAGGAGATTTGCTCTGAAGTTCACTCATGCCAAGCGACCTGCATCTATAATGGTTGCATTCTCCACAATCACTGCTCTCTCTCTCTCTCTCTCTCTCTCTCTCTCTCTCTCTCTCTCTCTCTCTCCAGTATTATCGCATCTTAGTTTTTTTTCACTCTCTGTTGATCTTCAGTATTATCGCATCTTGGGTTTTTCGTTAGAACCAAAAGTACTTCAGACAATATATGACTTGATTGCATTCATTTCTCATGGATGAATAAAGATTTATGGCATTGATTGTCTTTCGTACACACAATTTAAGACTTTGCATTATGGGATGTTACAGTTTTTGAAAGAAAAATTCAGGATTTAAGTGACCCAAATAGAAAATGTTTAGGACTTGACTACATTTTATATATTATATTTAGGACTTTGTGTATTTTTGTTGGACGATACATATAAAAGTATGCTCGGACAAATTACTCCATGGATTCATAATCACTTACGACATGAAAGAATTGTCCAATGAAAAGAATGTCTCGACAAAAAAAAAAGGGGCAGCGCTATTTCCACCCTCATTCTAGTTAAAACGCTCCCTTTTTTCGGTAAATTTACCGAAATACCCGACCCCCCCCCCCCCCCCTAATTCTCTCTCTAAATTATTGTTTCTTTATTTATCTTGCAAACCCACAAAACTACCTTAAATTTTTTCGTCTCTATCAATTTCACAATATGAATGTCAAATGACACCCAGCAGGATTTTATCTTATCATGTATCCTATTATCATTTTACCTAGACAAGGTCATTAATTTTAATTTATGATATCATATTTTAATCACAAAAGTTACATCAAAGTTAAAAATTTCTAGTTATTACAGCTTATGAATACACAATCATAGCCAATTTTCAATTAGGTGGTTCGAGAGAAATTTTATTTCAAAGTTGAAAATTAAAATTTAATCTAAATATCTAGACAATTTAGACATTATGAGTCTTTTTTGGAATAATTTTTTTAAGTTAAATATCACTGATTTGTCCTTTCGTCTGAACTTTTTACATTTTAATATGAATTGCAAGATAGAGGTTAAAAATTTGTTTACGTCTTCTTTACTTTCAAATTTACATTAGATTTTTTCAAATGTTTGTTTTAAGCATATTTTAAATTTTGAATCCACTTGATATGAGATTGAATCTACAATCAATAGTAATTGCTTTCTTCATAATAGGAGTAGGGTAAAAAAAAGTTTCTTTTTTGTTTCCATCGTGTGCTTATATTTCATTAATATTTAGATATGATATAAATAGAAATACGTTTGACGGTGGATCGTGCTTCGAGAATTTAACCTATTTTCATATTTTGGCTAGATAATTAAATTGAATTTTAATTTCGAAATTGAAATACGACATACCGCGCCGTAAACCCCCCAAGTGACACTTAAGTTAGGGGACCCACCACCCCCGAGTCACACTTAATACATCTAGCGCTCCCCTCAGGTTTTGAACTCTTCACCTCTTCGTTGAAGATCGCTGAGAATCTTATCAGTAGAGCCACCGCGGTCGGTGGTAAATTGAAATATAGTTTTGTTCAAAATATTTGACAAAACTAGAAGTTAATTTTATGTATTTATAAGCTATCGTAAATAGAAATATCTTGTGAATGAAAATATAGTGCCATAAATTAAAATTGACAACATTATCTAGGCAGAGTTATGGTAAGATAAATGATAAAATGATATTTTGTTGAGTGTGATGAAGTATTTGTATTGTGAAATTCATCAAAAAAATTATGGGTAAGCCTGATTATAAAAGAAACAAGAATTTGAAGAGAGAGGGGGGGTAAGTTCACTAATGTTTTAAAAATAGGGTGAAAATAGGGCCGCCCTAAATTAGAATTGACAACATTTCTTAGGCAAAGTTAATGTTAGTTACATGAAAAAAAAAATGATAGTTTGTTGGAAGTAATGGAGCATTTGTATTGTGAAATTCACGGTAGAGCTAACAAAAATAAAGGTAGTTGGTGGGTTAACCTAATAAAAAAAAGAACAATAATTTGAAGAGAGGAGAAAGAGAGAGAGAGAGAGAGAGAGAGGAGGGGGAGAGTATTTCGATAAATTCACTTGAAAAAAGGGGTGTTTCAGTATAAATGAGAGTGGAAATAGGGCCATCTGGGGAACGATCGATTGCCCACTGCACCCGGCCATCTGGAGAGTCTGATTTATACTTCTCTTCGGGCTGAAGGAGGGAAGGAAGAACAAACTCTTCAATCGGTTAGTCAGACTTTGATTTCATGGGAGGGAATTGAGGTTGACAAGACCGAAGGAGCTAATGAACCACCTGCTGAAATTGTTGAGGAAGTTGAGAGGTTCCAGACTAGATCTTTACCAAACAAAAAAAACCTATTTGCTCATGCTAAATTGGTCATTATAATAAGGTTTTAAGAATACTTGTTGAGTATACTCAACTCAAGATATTATAAGTTTTCTCAATTGGTTTTTCTCCATTTCTTGTAGTCCGTCCACGAGCTTGGAGTCGCTTTTGAAGATGTAGCCAGCCCAACAGAACCGTTTCCTTCATCTTCCCGCGAAAGTTTCATGCCATCTCCCTCCTCTGTATCACGAACCAAACCTCTGCTCCCTCTCTCTCTCTCTCTCTCTCTCTCTCTGCTTCAACACAATGACACCAACACCGCACCCTCCTCACCTTCCCAACCACCGCCATACCATCTCCTTTAAGCATTTCGATGAGTCCCTGCTCCACCGCCTTCTCACTGAGCCTTCCCGCCCTCCCTCTTCTCGTCTCGCTTTCTCATATAAAGAAGCGAAAGAATACGAGGATACTCCACTTGGGTATCGCCAAGAACTCATTGGGTCGCGAGAAGATTGGCCAACATGATGGAATCCGGGGTTCCCCTGTGCAACACTTGCGGAGAGGCTGTTGGGGTTGATGAGAAAGGCGAGGTCTTCGTGGCTTGTCAAGAGTGCAATTTCGCCATTTGCAAGGCTTGTGTCGAATATGAGATTAAGGAAGGAAGAAAAGCGTGCTTGCGCTGTGGCACTCCATTTGAAGGTATTATACTGCTTTCTTGCTTTTTCTTCTTCTTCGTTTCTTTTTCTTTATTTTTTCTTTCTGAGGTTAGTTTTGATGGGACAAAAGCATGCTTTACTTATCGTTTTCCTCATTTTGTTTTATTTATGTATTCTAGGTGTTGTTTGTTAATTTTGTGAGGAGCGTTGCTCAGTCATGGCATTCTTGTTATAGTAAGACTTGAATGTTGCTCTTGGCGAGATCTCTTGGGTTGATGATGATGATGAAATGGGAAACTCTAATGGGTTAGGGAAGAATTTGTGACTCTGTTTGGTCTTAGGCCCTATTAATGTATCTATTGCAAGTTGCAATCAAGTCAAAGATCCATGTAAACTTTGTCTTCACTGATCGCTCCGATTTTCATCAACAAAACCGACAGACAGAACTTAAGGGGAAGGAAAATGCTCATCAATTTCTGCTTTCATGTTGGTAACTCTTTTGATGAGTTAATGTAGAAGCTTGAACTATCAGATGCCAATTATATGTACACCAGTTGGAATGTGTTGTGTGTGATGTGATGGAGAGTATCCGCATTCCAAACATGACATGGTTTTAACTTATTTGCAATGGTTTCTTTTTTATTCAGCGAACTCAATGGCTGATGCTGAGAGAAATGAATTGGGAAGTCGATCGACAATGGCAGCTCAACTCAATGATCCTCAGGTATAAGCATTTTTTTGGCAGCTCTGGTCATTGTGTCTTCAACTTTTAGATGAGAGCAAATCAAATTGACTATAATACCAGTTATGTGATGAGTGAATCATTTGCTTTTAGTAGCTTTAATTTATGCCCCATCTTAGTTGTGTATAAAGGTTCAGAGTGTGAAGATTACATCTATTTTGGTTCTTGCAGGACACGGGGATTCATGCTAGACACATCAGCAGTGTTTCTACGTTGGATAGTGGTATGTACTTGGCTACTATAAAGGAAATTTTGATAGATATGTTTGATATGGTGCTTGTACAGATCAATTTAATGTCAATGTATTTGAAACTATCTTGTCTCATAACTTTCTTGAAGACTACAATGATGAGTCTGGGAACCCTATCTGGAAGAATAGAGTGGAGAGCTGGAAGGACAAAAAGAATAAGAAGAAGAAGGCCCCGACGAAGGCTGGGAAAGAAGCTCAAGTTCCACCAGAGCAGCAGATGGAAGAGAAGCAGTGAGTACTAAGAAATCAGCGATGTTAATGAAAGAACGGATGTCATGTACAAGTTGGTGGAGATAAAGCATAATCTTAATAAGATCCGAAGGCTCCAAAAAGGATGATTAGTTTGGAATTAGGATTAAGGATTCTTAACAGCTTAAAAAATTTCATGATCTTTAGTTTAAACAGCAATCTTGGTCCATGAATAGACACTTTTTAAGTTAGTTTTTGAGTAGGATTTCTTGATTGATCATCATTGATTGGCAGAAATTGCTTCAAAGAAAACGCACAACACAGTTATCGCTTGATTTTTGTTTGTTATGTAGTTAATGTTTCCAGTATCAGCAATAGGATGGAGTGGGCCTAGTATATTAGCTATCTCGTATTTATGTTCGTTGTTCTTGTGACTGTCAGATTGGTGAGTGTTAGATCTAAATACAAAGTGTACTTTTACATAAAATTAGCTCCATGTTTTGATCTAGGAAGTTATTATCATGCTAACATGGTAACATCACTTCATAGTCCATTTAAATTTTTTTCTCATGCTTTGTGTAGATTTTGCTGCTTCACTTCTTTTACAACTTTCGTAATAGATTGACAATTCCATGATTATGCTGGTTGCTTTTGCAGAATTGCTGATGCTTCAGAGCCACTCTCGACCCTTATTCCCATTCCCAAAAGCAAACTCGCACCATACCGAACCGTAATAATAATGCGATTGATCATTTTGGCACTTTTCTTCCATTACCGAGTGACACATCCAGTCGACAGCGCCTATCCATTGTGGCTTACATCCATCATATGTGAGATTTGGTTCGCATACTCATGGGTGTTGGATCAGTTCCCGAAGTGGTCTCCCGTGAATAGGATTACTCATGTTGACAGACTATCTGCAAGGTATGCATTTAACCCCCATAACAGAGAGATGTTTGTCAACTTCTTAAAGCCATTAAATTTAAACACTGGATCAACATCAACACGCTTTGCTGATCATTCAATCTGCAGAACGGTGTATCTCAAGGTTTATACTAGAAATTGGACTTCAAAAACATAGGTCTCTGTTGAATAGACAGTTTCAGCTTTTTTCTTGTTTTCAGATCATCCAGAGTCAAAGTTGATGAAGTCACAAATATATCACCTGACTGTAATTTGGTGACTTTGTGAAGATAATCCTTAATTGCTTTTGTAAGATAGATATAGCTCTCAAACTTGATATTGAAAGTGAGATTTAGAATTTGTTTTGTTCATTCCCACAATAGGTATGAAAGAGAAGGTGAACCTTCAGAGCTTGCTGCTGTCGACTTCTTCGTGAGTACAGTCGATCCAATGAAAGAACCACCTTTGATCACTGCCAATACAGTGCTTTCCATCCTTGCTGTGGACTATCCTGTTGATAAAGTCTCTTGTTATCTTTCTGATGATGGCGCTGCGATGCTCTCATTCGAGTCTCTTGTTGAAACGGCCGACTTTGCAAGAAAGTGGGTACCCTTCTGCAAAAAGTATTCGATCGAGCCCCGTGCGCCTGAGTTCTACTTTTCTCAGAAGATTGACTACTTGAAGGATAAAATTCAGCCTTCTTTTGTGAAGGAACGAAGAGCAATGAAAGTAAGTTTCACCATGTTCCTGCTTTCGATAGTTTGATGGGGTCAATTCAAAGCTCAAAATATGAACAGAATGAACATAGTGTAACTTTTAATCGTATTTGATTAACTCTTTTTTTCATTTGGTATTTGATATGTGGCAACAGAGAGACTATGAGGAGTTCAAAGTTCGAGTTAATGCTTTGGTAGCAAAAGCGCAGAAAGCGCCGGAGGAAGGTTGGTCTATGCAGGATGGGACACCTTGGCCTGGAAATAACTCTCGTGACCACCCTGGAATGATTCAGGTGAAGCGGCCTATTTCCGAATTTTGTCTCCTCTTTATCTTGTCTTGAACAATTTCAAGACAAGAAGTCAACAAAAAAAAAAAAAAAATCTTCTTCTTTGGCATGGTAGATTTCTTGTTTAAGCAAATGATCAACGTTTGTAACTGTCTAAAAAGAGACTTTATTGTTCTTTTGTCAAATTCTTTCATAACTTGCTGCACAGTGTTAAAAATGGTTATTCTGAGACATAGCTGTTTTACCATTCAAGGTTTTCCTCGGAAGTAGTGGAGCCCATGACATCGAGGGAAATGAACTTCCTCGGCTGGTGTATGTTTCCAGAGAGAAGAGACCCGGTTTCCAACATCATAAAAAGGCCGGAGCGGAAAATGCTCTGGTATAGCAATTTTTTCTGCTGATTACACTCTGCATTTTTAATGCCTTTCCGGTTACTTATGTTGAAAATCGTGAATAAACAGGTGAGAGTATCTGCAATTCTGACAAATGCTCCGTACATCCTCAACCTTGACTGCGATCATTATGTCAACTATAGTAATGCTGTTCGTGAAGCAATGTGCTTCCTGATGGATCCTCAAGTTGGTAGAAATCTGTGCTATGTGCAGTTCCCTCAGAGATTTGATGGTATCGATCGCAGTGATCGATATGCCAACCGAAATACCGTTTTCTTCGATGTGAGTTCTAAACGTTACTACTTTTCTAATTGATTTAATTAGCCAATTCTTATATGATGTCAATAGGCATTTGCTTGTATCTGCATTACTAAACCTAACTATCCACTAGTGAGCTATTCAGAAACCTCATACTTGTATCATATCATGTCACGTGTCTTGGGAAAATATTACATTTTAGGAGTCAGAATTTGGGAAAACAATTAATCACTTGAGCTTTGTTTTTAATCATTGTGAATGCTTCATTCTAAGATAGGACTCAGACTGACATTGCTTCTACACATTTAGGAGTTGAGTTTCGAGTTCATGACTCGTGTGTACACAATAGCAAAGATTAGTCAACTTAGTATGGGGGTCAAAATGCTTCGGAGCTTAGTTTCTATGGCATAACATGAATTCCAACGATGGTCTGATCACAATTCTTCTATTTTTTTTATCAGGTTAATATGAAAGGGCTGGATGGAATCCAAGGACCAGTTTATGTCGGGACAGGATGTGTTTTCAATAGGCAAGCACTTTACGGATACGGACCCCCTTCTATGCCGGATTTACCAAAGCCCTCCTCATCATCATGCTCGTGGTGTGGCTGCTGCTCTTGTTGCTGCCCTTCAAAGAAGCCCACTAAAGATCTCTCGGAAGTTTACCGAGACTCAAAAAGGGAAGACCTAAATGCCGCCATCTTCAACCTTGGAGAGATTGACAGTAAGTAGAGAATCTAAATGTAACTGTATCTGTGAAAATCAAGTTGGTTTTTGCATGTCAATGCTTATTTGGCCTTCTCTGACAGATTATGATGAGCATGAGAGATCAATGCTGATCTCTCAGATGAGCTTTGAGAAAACTTTTGGCTTGTCCTCTGTATTTATTGAGTCGACGCTGCTGGCAAATGGAGGAGTTCCTGAATCTGCCCATCCGTCTATGCTGATCAAAGAAGCCATTCATGTCATTAGCTGTGGCTATGAAGAGAAGACCGCATGGGGCAAAGAGGTACTCGCATGGCATATCATGTCAATCTATCTCCTCATTTTGCGTCATGCTGCTTATTTTTCCTGCGCCTCACTAGCTAATTTGGC
The DNA here is from genome assembly GCA_017140615.1 of Eucalyptus cladocalyx. NCBI lineage: Eukaryota > Viridiplantae > Streptophyta > Magnoliopsida > Myrtales > Myrtaceae > Eucalyptus > Eucalyptus cladocalyx. Next base: position 7,567,750 of record CM029519.1, read on the forward strand.
TATTTCTCAATTCCTTGTCAGAGGAACATATTCTCAATCATCTTGCATCATTCAAATTGCGACCTTTTTTGATTCTCTGGATCTTATATGCTTATACCCACCATTAAGTTTCACCATTGATATTCGTTTTGCAGATCGGTTGGATATACGGCTCGGTTACTGAGGATATCTTAACAGGGTTCAAGATGCACTGCAGAGGATGGAGGTCGATCTATTGCATGCCCTTAAGGCCTGCATTCAAGGGATCAGCGCCCATTAATTTGTCAGACAGACTGCACCAAGTTCTACGATGGGCTCTGGGTTCCGTGGAAATATTCTTGAGTAGACATTGTCCACTTTGGTATGGATTTGGCGGAGGCCGACTCAAGTGGCTTCAAAGATTGGCGTACATAAACACCATCGTTTATCCATTCACATCCCTCCCTCTTGTCGCTTATTGCTCAATTCCTGCGATCTGCCTCCTTACTGGAAAGTTCATCATTCCAACGGTAATTTATCTCACTCAACCTCTTGAAAGACTCCTTAAAATGTGGTTTCTGTAACAAGCGTCTTGAACACGTTCCCATGGATTTGAGAAGTAGAAGGAATCTGTGCAAGAAAAATAACAATGAGCTAAACAAAAGGACACACAACCGCGTCGGTTCATTGCAAGTATCTTTCACTCTCTTCCCGTCATTGTCTCACCTGTATCTTCTAGCATGTTAAGTCAACGACCTTATCAGAAGTTGATTGATACATTACATGTATTTAATGACCTGACAAATTTTTATTTCAGCTTTCCAACTTGGCAAGCGTGCTATTTCTTGGTCTTTTCCTCTCCATCATCGTCACAAGTGTGCTCGAGCTGCGATGGAGTGGCGTGAGCATTGAGGAGTTGTGGCGTAACGAGCAGTTCTGGGTGATTGGAGGAGTCTCAGCCCATCTCTTTGCCGTCTTCCAAGGATTCCTAAAGATGTTAGCTGGCCTAGACACCAACTTCACCGTCACTGCCAAAGCAGCCGACGACGCGGAGTTTGGTGAGCTCTACATGATCAAGTGGACGACGCTGCTGATACCCCCGACCACTCTTCTCATCGTGAACATGGTGGGCGTCGTTGCCGGGTTCTCCGATGCGCTGAACAAAGGTTATGAGGCATGGGGACCCCTCTTTGGCAAGGTCTTCTTTGCATTCTGGGTGATTCTTCATCTCTATCCATTCCTGAAAGGTCTCATGGGTAGGCAGAATAGGACTCCCACCATTGTGGTTCTCTGGTCGGTGCTTCTGGCTTCTGTCTTCTCTCTCGTCTGGGTGAAGATCGATCCATTCGTGAGCAAATCCAATGCTGACCTCACCCAGAGCTGCAGTTCTATAGATTGTTGAATTGGGCGAGCGTTGGCTTGTGTTTGTTCATCAGGATCTCAAGCTGTTTTTGCAGTTTTGCGCCTCTTGAAGATTGGGAAATACCGAGTTTATGATGTTGGAAATTTGCTAAAGAAAGGGTGATTATTGTATTCATGAATTGATATGTAGAGGTGAGACATTTTCTCTCACTATCCCAAAAATTCCTGGCTTTGTGTACTTGTAAAATGGTACGAGAAAGAAAGAGTTTTCCCTGTATTTCTTGAACAATTAACATTAGAATGTGCGATGCACGGAATCAAAATCTATTTTTCTCTCTATTTTGACGATATGTCACATTCAAATTTACTTTCGTTGCTTTTATATTCCTTCTTTTGGCTAATCAAGGGGAATACCAAATTTTCTCCACCAATCATATATTAAATAATATTAGGAATACAAGTTAGGTTGCAGAATGTTGAGTTTTGCCCCCACTTAAATCTAAATACGCTAATTGGCTCATTTTCAGTCATTTCATGTTTAAACATGAAAGGGTTTGGATCGCCTCATGCAGAAAAATTTACAATTTATTTTATCTTACATAGAAGTGTCGATTCTTGACACAACATGGAAATACAAATCCAATATGAGACAATGTTATTCAAGAAAACTTGAGCCTCGAAAAATCAAAATTGACATGACTTAACAACTTCCGAGACATACATTTTACCAAAAATTGTACATCATCCTCATGAAACAATTTGGTGGCAACATGAAATATAACAGAACGTGAGTACATATTATATGATTCCCTGTCTACACGTTTTATCGTAATCCAAACACGCCACCAGTTTTATTGTGTAGGTATAAAGAGAGTGATATGCCACAGGACGTGCAAATCGTGACATTTCCTATGTATTTAAAGATTCCAGAGGTCAGTTATTAAGTAAAAGTCCCACTTCAAATTTGGTAATGGGTGGAACGGTTGATCCCATCTAGCCAGTTCGCAAGACATCTATGTTCACACGACAACACACGCAATGGCTGCTCAGAAGATAGATCAGTGATCCACAAATCAACCAACTTTTCGACCGGTTATAACCTAATTTCTGAGTATCTTCTAATGAGGAGCGAAGGCATAACCCGTCCGTATAACATGCTAATCAACTTTGTCATGTTCTTGGTGACTTGACATGGAAGATTGATCAGCCTAGAGCTTCAAGATAAACGGTGGAGAGCAACTGCGGAAAGATGTGGTTGAGATTCGATGAGAATGCCCATACATGCCTTGCACTCGCATTCGAAAGATGTGGTCCAAATATGTTCCGTCCGATAGAAGCGACGGCAACAACCACAAACAGAAGCGTCGCCACTGAGAACGGACGAGTAATACTGAGTGCATGTAGAGCGAATCAAGAAAATCTCAACTCCATGACCCAGCGATGGATGCAGTAATGTTGAACCTGCGTTCTGGCGTCATCGTCCAGTTTCCTGCTTCAATAGCTTCCATCAAGCAGCAACAACTCAAGGTCAAAACCGCTTTCTTTTCACCTAAAGGTAATAAATTCGACCGAACCTGTCCTTGAAGTTTTAGTTTCGTGTATTCACGATTTCTATAGTCCCGGTTCCAGTTTTCCTGCAATCGCAGTTCTTTTTATCGGTGCATCGATAGCTTCGTAGCGAGAGGAATGTCTTCGAAGAACGAGATGGATGTTTTAGATATTGCAGATAACAGCGTGGAATCACTCTTAAGCAGCAATTCAATATGTTCTTAAATTCACTAGGACTAGAAAAGCAATTGACTATCTTCCACGAGGTTTCAACATTTAGAACAAGACATTTCATAGAATACCCAGTAAAGTTGCAACCCCTATCCTGTCTATACACCTTGAAATCTCAAAGAAAATGGCAGTCCAATTTCTTGCTAGTGTTAAAATGCAAGCTTCTCCAGCTGTTTTTATTATGGACCGTAATAGGTTACCTTCGCCATTTTTTATCCTAGTTTTAGTGCTGGGCATCAAAACTTAGAAACTAAGAGGTCATTTCTTGATGCAGCCTGTTGAATTTGGCAGAGAATGCACATTTTACTTCAGTCTTTAGGCCAAGAAATGAGCATACTGAGACAAGTGCTAATGGAATTAGAAGAAGCCAATCAACAAAAGGGGATGATGAGCCGAAGATCTCCCCTTCCTCGGACAAAGACGTTAGTTCTGTCAAACAGGAAGAGATAATCTCTCTGTTCAGACGGATACAATCTTCGATCTCAAATGAATCGGTGAGTACTGAGAAGAAAGGGACTGACCCGAATCAGGATAAACCTGCGGCCCAATCGGTCTTGGAGATCATTCGCCGATCAAGGAAGCAAGCCAAAGGTAACGCTTACAGTGACTGATCTACAAAACTTGTGTACAGCATTAGTCCAATTCCAGTATGGAAATGCATAACCCTGGCCTTTCATGCTCGAAATGAAACAAAAATAGTTCCTCTGTCATCTTCTATTTTACTATTTGTGATTATTCGGGCAGACAAAGTCTCATTAAAAGGAGGCAACAAGCAAAAGCCCAGGAGCAGGAGCTTCCCTAAGAAAGAAGAGGATGAAGAACACATTTTGTCACCAGTGACCGACATCAAGTTAACAAGGCCGCCATCCAATTTTGTCAAGAAATCTCCAATCCCATTTCCATCGGCTCCAAAGGGAAAGGAAGACCAGTGGAAGGAGGCATCGCCAGCCTCGGCCGGGAGCAATGACTCCACTTCACGGAAAATAGAAGAGATGAAACTTCAAGAGCTCAAGGAGTTGGCTAAATCTAGAGGTGTTAGGGGCTATTCAAGGCTAAAGAAGAACGAACTTGTGGAGCTACTGAGATCCTGAAGCACCAACTCCAGTAACAGAACCAATCTCACTCTTAAAACCATTAAAGAGATGATTATCACCATTCGATAGTTGACTCTGGTTGCAATTGAGCCTCCCCTTTGTCCCTCCTTGTACACCCGAGATTACACACTCCTCACACAATTCCATAATGTGTAAATTCAGGGTCCTCGATAGGTAAAACTTGCACAATTCTAAGCTGTAAGAGCGACAACTTCTGTTTTCCATAATGAATTGTTGGTTATTTTCAATTTAGTCAATTATTGTTTTCATTTAATTGTTGGATATTTTTATATTATGAAGCACCACCTTCCCATTCAGATTAAGAAGTCATAAGAGATCTCTATTTCCAGAAATACCTCAAATGCGACCTCTCAAAGAATTCCACAGATTCTCTGTAATCCGAACAGCTTTGGTACATGGTATTTCGTTAATTATTTGAAGGGTTGACTCTTCAGCTGAAGGGACTACTTATACATACTTTCACAGGGCAGAAGTGGCATGAAAGGGCAAAAATAAAATCTGACACACACCGTTTGCTAAGAATATGAAAAGACCAAAAGGTAGTCTACATGAGAGTCTAACAATAAATTATCAGAACCTCCACCTATAATCCATCTAAAACAACCTTACAGAGGACATATAGATCCCAATACAAAAGTATTACCAGGTAAGAAACAGTTAAAAAAACCCAACAAATCCTTCAACACACGGTATCCCTAAATGTTTTGAGACTTGTTAAGGATCACACCTTCATACTTAACTTGGAACCATTTCATGGCATCCTCTTTTGTAACCCTGTGCCGAATTCCAACACGAGATTTGCATCTCCTCCTGCGACCAACACGGTACCCAGGGCGCTCCAAGACCACATAGAAGTCCATGCCATAAATACCGGTTGAAGGGTCATACCTAAAAAGAGAATAGATCATTTTCAGACAAAATAACAACACAGTTTCAGGGGGAAAATCACACCACGAATATCATAAACACAGTTTCAGGGGGAAAATGACACCACTAATATCATAAATTTTGTATGACCCTCACTTGAGTGTCGCAACTTTTGAAAAACAGGCATTTTGGAGCCATAACTTTTTGATTGATTACTTAAATGCCATAACTTTTAAAAACCGTTTACCACTTGACAGCACTTATGGTAAATGATTTTTAAAAGTTATAGCACCCAAGTAAACAATTGAAGAGTTATAGCACCAAAATGACCGTTCTCAAAAGTCTTGACACTTAAGTAATCGATTCGAAAGCTATGGCATTGCTTTACAAAGTCATGGCACTTGCAGTGGCTTTATCAGTACAATCCAAAATGGAGAAACACTAATTGTACAATGTAAAATTTCAATAACATTGTCCATCCTTTTAGTCCATAGACTTTTTTTTTGGTAAGGTTTTTAGTCCATAGACTTTGTACAACAGCAACCTAGAACCCACATGTTAGCATTCAGAACCAAACATGCCAGATGTTGTATTAGAATGTAGAGAAGCCCATAACATCAATACAAATGACAACATGTAGGTTTTCACTTTATGACAGAAAAAGAAAGTTCACAAATTTTTCCTATCACGCAAGACCAAGCAACAAAGGAGGAATCTTTGTTCGAAACTATACAAGTGCAGAGAAACAGAATAAGCACACACAAACTTACTTGATTCCAAGATCGATGTGCTCCTGAATACCGAACCCAAAACAGCCAGTGTCACTGAAGTTCCTCCTCAAGAGCTCATATTCCTTCACCTTCAAACCACTCTCGAGCAGCTGCATCGCCTTCTCTCCCCTCACCGTGACGTAGCAAGCAATCTTCTCGTTACGCCTGATCCCGAACGACCTCACCGTGTACCTCGCTGTCGAAATCAATTAACTCAGTAACAAAAAAAAAAAAAAAGTACTCATTGTTCTTTTCATTGACAGCGACTCGATCTTGTCTGTGATTGCACGACCGCTTCCGTGGATTCAAATTTTTTTCCAGAATCTTAAATTCCCCTAGTATAACCATAATTCAATTTTCCATGCGATGTTGTTTCCATCGGTTTCAAACCCACAGGAACATGAAAAAGACAGCACTTCACGAATTAAAACGAGAACCCATTTTCCATAGAACCATACACAGTAGCAAGAGGTCTGCAGAGGGACTCCTGACCTTTGGAAAAGACGGGACTCTGGCCGCTGAGCTGCTCCAAGACCTGAAAAAACAGATGGGTCTCCTGTTGGGTCGGCAGGAAAACGAGGGTACAAAGGAATGGAGAAAACCGGGAGACAGAGAGAGGGTGTGTACCTTGGCGGCGCGGGTGAGACGATCGCCGCTCTCGCCGACGGAGATGTTGAGGACCAGCTTCTGGACTTTGATCTCCCGCATCGGGTTGGACAGCTTCTTCTCCGACGCCTGCAATTCCCCATGCCATCAGTCCCCATCACAACCTCAACACACACAGCACAGCACAGCACAGCACAAGCACAGAAGAGAGAGAAAGTAGAGAGAGAGAGAGAGAGAGAGAGACCATGACGGTGCAGAACAGGGAGCGAGCAGGAGTGGCGAGCGGGGATGGAAGGAAGAAAGGAAGGAGCAAGCTAGGGTTTTTGAGCTAGCGCGTGGGCCGTCGGGCGGGTGAGAACGGACCGGGTAATCCCGATGACCCGACCCGGGATTGGTGCGTCGGGTTGACCCGCTCATAGCTATAAGCCCTATCTAATCGATGAACAAGGTCAGACTTTTTGTTTTTTTTTTAGGCGTCAAGGCTTCGCCTTTCATCCATCAACCATGGAAAGGATAACATAGAGTTTGAGTTTCTAAACATAAAATATTTCTAAAGAGGAGGAGAGTAATACAAAATTCAATTTGATAGGAATATTTTCGTTTAATGGGCGTTCGCGATCCAGTCTACTACTTGATTTGTTTCATGTGGGCTATAAACCAAATCAATAAAAGTGGACCGGGTTGGCCAAGGAGCATTGTCATATGGATTCCATACCATTAATTGGGATGTTTGGTTCAAGCGTAACTATAATTCAATTTGAGTAAGTTTGTCATCATTGACACCACTAAATCGGATGCAAGTTTGAATAAAGTTGAAGTTATCTTACACCAAGCACATCAGTCAAACCTACAATGCAAAATTAAAATTTTCTGAGATTGGAGAGTAATTGGATGGATTTAAACTTGTGAACGGTAGGGTTTCGCAATTACGGTACAATAAGTTATATTCAATTTGGCATACCACCTCTAATAGGGCTGAGCGCGGTTCCCGGGTTACCGGGAACCGGAACCAACCGGAGGAGGGTCCGGTTCGGTTCCCGGTTCCAAGGGGGACCGGTTCCGTCCGGTTCCTTTTTCTAGGAAGGCTGGGAGTCCGGTTCGGTTCTTTTTTCTAGGAACTGGGAGTCGGAACCGGTTCCGGTTCCGGTTCGGAAAGTCCGGAACCGGAACCGAACCGGGTCCGGAACCGAACCGGAACCGGAACAGTCCTGGAACCGGAACCGGAACCGGAACCGGTCCTGGAACCGGAACCGGGAACCCGGAACCGAACCGGGTCAGTCCTGGAACCGGAACCGGAACCGGAACCGGAACGGTTACTTAGGGCAGAAAAATGTCGACCTTGGATGTTCTAGTGACTTGTATGTGATTTTCTAGTTGAAGTTTGGCTTTGGCCTCTAAATGAAAGTTGTAAAGGACTTCTTGGAGTATAACATACTCAAATTTGGGACAAAAAAAACAAGTATAAGTGGGTGAAATCGTTATTCTTTGGAAAGAATGGATCTGGAGATTTTGGGACCGACCCTTGATGAATGCATGGACTGTAAGGCAACCTTTTTGTCGAAATTTCACTTCGGTTTCTTAACAAAAGTTGTAAAGGACATCCTGAGGTACAACATATCGAAAATTTAGAGAAAACAAACAAGAATAGGTAGGTGAAATCGTGGTCCTTTGGAGATGGTTAGATCTGGAATTACGGTACTACGAACAGGGATTTTAACTGTCCATATTTAATTATATAGGACGAATTTTACTTCGATATTTTCATGAAGTATCTACCTTATGGTCTTGGCTATCACATAGTCGAATTTCATAATTTTTTAAGGTCATTTTGGTATTTAATCAGAAATGTTTTTAAAACTGTGCAATCTGATGTGTTCGGATCTTGTAAGTTGCAATGTGTGGACTATATCATTTTGTATGAGGTTCTCTTGGAAATGTGTTCTGCATGAAATATCTCTCTTCATGTCTTCCCTACAACATATTTAAATTTCGTAATTTTTGTAGTTCATTTGCCTATTTAACCAAAAATGTTTCAAAAACTGTGCAAGTAGAGAATAGGAAAAGTAAATCGATTTTATCTTTTAATCCAGAACGAATTGGACTACGATTTCTTCATGAAACTTGTACCTCTAGGTCTTAAATACAACGTGTCCAAATTTCAGAATTTTATGAGTTCATTTAAGGGTTTAATCGAAATTGTTTTCAAAACTTGTACCTCTAGACATTCTTGTTCTAGTGGTGTTTTATTTCTACTTTCTAGTTTGCTATTTGTTTTGAAATTTCTAATTATATTCTATTATTGTTGTGCAGTGCGAAGTTAATCTATCAAGATAACATGTCAATGGGAAGTTACACGTACATTATAGTTTTTTTTGATAACGTGCGCATACGTTTATTTTTTTTTAGTAACGTGCGTGCACGTTATAGTTTTTTTTTTTTTTGTGCGCATACGTTATATTTTTTTTGGTAACATGCGCATATGTTATAGTTTTTTTTTTTTTTTTTTGGTAACGTGCGCGTACGTTATAGTTTTTTTGGTAATGTGCGCGTACGTTATAGTTTTTTTGGGTAACGTGCGCATATGTTATAGTTCAAATTTGAAAAAAAAAAAAAAAAAAAAGAACCTGTTGGAACACAGGGAACCGACCCGGAACGTGACAGGGTAGGTTCCAGGTTCTCGTTCCCACGGGTAGGTTCCAGGTTCCTCATTTTGAGGAACCTGTATGCGAGGGTAGGTTCCAGGTTCCAGACGGAACCGAACCGGAACCTGGAACCGCTTACCCCTAACCTCTAAGGTGCTTATAAGGCGTAAGTTATAACTACTTGAAGCCCTCTTTCCTTTTTCTTTTTGAATCATCAATGTTGAGAATTGAATGAACTCGACAAGAAGGTTCTATTGTCCAAAACAAATTTTTAGAAATTCCTCTTCAAAAGTATTACAATAGGTGAACTTATCAAATCATATGTTGCACATGTGTCAATCCAATGTAATCTACATTGTTATATATAATAAAAGGACCCCTTACTCAATACCCAAAAAAAAAGGACCCCTTACTTTTTAGATATTTCAAATCATTTTCTTTCGTTTTCAAACATTCTCAAATACGTATTTTATGAATGCTGTAGCCATGTGCAAATGAATGAACCAACAGTTCTATTAATATTGAAACATGTAATCAACAATGTTATTTTATATTAGTTCTAGCAAAAAAAATCATCTCATATTAATTATTCAAATGTTTCATAATTAATTTTTTTTGCTAATCCTACAAATATCAATTTTTCGCAAACATTTGCCAATCTAAAATAAATGAAGTCAGTATCAACAGAAGTATTTATGAGGAGTTTCCAAGTGACAAGAAGGATCACACCCCCTATGGCTCTTCAATTGCCAAGACAGATTCAGATTAGCCTTTTAAATAAATAAAAAATGAAGAAGAATGATAATGATGTGTTTGTCTGGAATTAATTTTTTTTTTTTTTTTTTTTTTTTTTTTTGCTTTTCAACCACAATTTTTACATTGTCCAATTTTCAGAAAAAAAAATGAAAAGATATATATATACATATATATATATATATATATATATATATATATATATAATACGACGTTTTAATATTTGTATATTGTGAAATTTTAAGTATTTAGGGTTGAAAAAAAAAATCAAAGTACATCCACTGTGTCCACTATAAAATTTAGATTAAACAAAAAGTAAAAATTAATCCAAATGGATTACGGATAGTTTAACATCAATGTTACAATCCATGGCCTATTTATAGGTACCGAACTAAATTAGAGAATATCCTATCCAATATACAACATAATGAATCTAGAACTTGACCATGTACAAGGTTACGATAAATCAACAAAGATTACATGAATGAATTAAAATCCCACAATATCTTACAGTATCTACAAGTATCCCTTCAAATTCAAGGTGAATTTTCACATTTATGGTTGGTTCATTTTAACCGCCAGTGCAATATGCTATGGTCATTTCAAAGCCAACTAAAGTGTAAGAGCCAACTAAGTGCAAGAGATCACCTTATTTTGATGCACAAAGTTTCAAATCAACTTAAGTTAGTCGGTGTACATTTATTTTTTATGAAGAACTTCTATCATGTTATTGGTTTGTTTTATTCTTGACATGCTATCTACATGTCCATGCACACATATATATGAAATAAAAGCACTAGAAATCCCTAAAATTTTGCATATTAAGTCCCTAATATCATTTTCTTAAAAAAAATTGGATCCCCAGACTATAGGTGTGATCAATTCCCAGGTCGGATATTCCCACCTTGGAATTGAGAGTAGCCTATTGGTTTTTGGCTACGAAATCAAACCACTAGTCCAACCTAGCTCTCATGTGGGTCCATGGAACTGGCCGAGGAGGCGGAGAAAAGGAAGGAGGGGTGAGCAGTAGGGGTGTGCATGGTCCGGGCGGGCGGTTCCCAACCTAGAACCGGGAACCGCCCGCTAAGGACCGGTTCCGAAAAATTGAAACCAAGATCCACCCATTTGTTGCATGGATCCACCTGGGAACCGGACTGCCGGTCGAGTCCGGTCCCCGAATGAATCCATGGAACCGATCTTGACGCGAAACAATTTTGGTTTTCAACATAGGACGGTCGGGTCTATGAGTTGAGAAGGAGGGGAGGAGGTCTATGGTCGAGTTTTCAACATAGAATGGTCGTGAAACAATTTTCCGCGGCTGTGGCGGGTGGCGGCCGATGCGAGGGGGCGAATAGCAACGGCGGAGGAGCAGCAACGGCGGTATCGATGCTCGGGGAGGAATCGAAATGGCGATAGGATTAGGAGGAACCGAGGAAGAGACAAAGAGAGAGAAAACCGAAGATAAAAAGAGTGAGGAGATGAAATCTAATTTAGGGTTTCTTTTAGTAATTTTATTTATAATATTAAAAGATTAGTGCTGGTCAGGTGGGCGGATCAGCGTTAACCGGGAACCGGACAGGTACCCACCGGTTCCGAAAAATTGAAATCGAAAATCGGACCGGTTCCCTCAAGAACCGCCGGTTCCGGGTGGTTTCGATCCGGTTCTGAACGGTCCAGGCGTTCCCAGGTATTTTGCACACTCCTAGTGAGCAAAGGTGAGAGAGCGAGAAGAGGAATGTGGATGAGTACAGCAACGATAAGGTGGAGCAGAAGAGGAGGCATGGTGGTGGAAGGGAGAAGGAGAGAGAGAGGTGAGGGGAAGGGCAAGCACGGCTTGTCAGGTGACATGATTAGAAGAGGGAGAGGGTGAGACGAGGGTCCCAGATGAATACTTTACTGCATAATGAGGTGGAGAAGGAGTGGAGTGGAGGCATGGTGGTGGAGGGTGGGGGGAGAGAGTGAAAGGGAGAGGTGGGGAGAAAGTCAGCATCTCTCTATAGAGAGAGAGAGAGAGAGAGAGCACCTTGGGGAGTGGGAGAATTTGCGGGGTACATGAAAAGACATTATGTGGGGAGGACGAGAGACAGAAAGTTTAGGATTTTTTTCAATTTTTAACACAAAAATTAAAATATCTATGTAGCAGCATCATCAATAATTGCATACCTATTCACTACTTTCAATAAATCAGAATTAAGAACCAGACCGCTGTCAAGAAGATCCAACGAGAACCGCCGATTCAAGATTAATTCAGTTCGCTTTTAGGCGATTCTCAATTCTTTTGCACATCCTCAATAAAATATATAGTTTTTGGTTCAAGTCAGTTGTTCCTTTAAAAGAAAAAACGGAAATTGCTAAAAAGACAGTTATTTCGCTATATGATATTTAATCTCAGCTATATGCAAAGAGAAATTTTGCCATGACTGAGATCTTTGCTACAGAAAGTCAACAGAAAAACTCAAGCAAGATTGCAAGTTCTGTACTTGCTTTCATGTACGGGGGCTGTGGTTCCAAAGTCCAGACTATCACAACATTGCATGTCCAAGAAAAAATGCAGCAACCCTAGTTTGATGAAGGACGGACGTTTACATATAAATTCAGACAAAAAGCAGTTTGAAAGGTAAAAAGGCTGCGTTCCAAATTGTCGTAAATCCGTCGATGATCCTGTAAAGAACTGCAATATCTACAGATGGCGTATGAACAGACAAAAGTAACAAGGCAAATCCATGAGGAGACGATGTATCAAGTTGTAAGCAGCAACTTCCCAGTTTTTCGTGAATCAAGGCGTTGTTGTCGAGCTCCCCCTGCATAATGTAAGAAATTTCGAGAGTATACCAACCCAGATCACCGCAACCATATCATTTCGATCAAGGGAGTCGATCCATGTCGCAATTCTGATGTTCGGAAGCTGCGGAAGAAATCGCAGAGAAAATTGCTGAGACTGACAATAGCTCGGTCTGTGCTGTGACCCCAGAAGCAGAGCACCGTGTGGTGACAAGTATAGATATCCAAGAATGTAAAGAATCTCTCTACGATCACCCACACCACCTCCTAGAACATATTTACACGGAAGAACCATGGGAGCACAAAAGCTATCACCAGACACGCCATCAAGAAATTACAAAACGGTTGTCCCCGCCAACACCCTCCTCTTTCTGGCGAGTTAATATTGGCAACAGTAAGTCTTCTTTCGTTCCACTCCTCCATAAATCTACTATCTCCGATGCCGGAGATATTTTGGGCAGTTTCACCACAAATTTCACAGAACCTGCAGTGAGGAAAAAGTCATTGATGAAGGATGAATTCTAAAGCAATTTGCCCTTCATACACCTTGAAGTACCAGCAATATGTTCCGCTATCGAACCAAAAGGATAGTTCGAGTCTATGAGATAAAATGCGTAAGCTTGATTTACAAGCACTTCATCTGGAATCTCTCAGACACATGGAAACAAACACTTCTTCTCTGTCTCTTTCATAGAGAAAAACTTTTCTGTATTTTTGGCAAATTGTGATCATGAATCATGATGGCCATGCAACGACACAACGGTTAACTAAGGCTTGTGCAGGTCTCCTAAAATTAGGAAACAGGATTATCCAGAAGTAGATATAAATGACATAAATAACAAGCAGCAGCAGCTACTATAAAAATGCACTAATCCAGAAGAAGAGCAATAAAGTATTTCATTTCTTGAATATACAACTTTTACTGACTGCAATTTAGTACCATCTCAATAGTGACTTGAAAATAAAAAAACTACAAACAAAATAAAAGAGTGTAAAAAGCAAAGACTCCCAGAAATAGCCAAGTGTACTGGCTAGCACATCTAAGTGCAGAGAATACCTAACATTAGAAATTGCAACAACCAAACTGCTACAATAGGGAGCCTAATTAAAAGAGTAGCCTGTCATACTAGATTCCCACATCAATTACGGCATCTCACATCCACTGCTATATTGGACAAAAACATCGGTAGCCATTCAAAGTAGCAAACAGATCATTTAAGGAAATGGTGCCGTGACCACATGGTTAGCCCCATAACTCGAGGAGCTGAATTGTCAAAGAGAAGCAGTTATGTGTCCTCACATGTCAAATCCATATTATTGAGAGTCCTACTTGCTCCAACTATACTTTAACTTAATCCCAAAGAATAAAACAAAAACAAAAATAATAGAAGACAATTGACCATCCCAGTCCATAACAAAGCATGCACATGCTCTTAATATTGTGGCCAAATATATTGTGTTCTTAGAAGAACCAGATCCTGGAAAGTCTTCACTAATGCTGCCTTGTCAGGGTATCATGAGAAGACTCTAGAAATATTCGATGGTGTAAGGTGATCTCTTATCTCCAGTATGGTCAGTAGATGTGCAGTAACTATAGCTAAGGATAAGAACGTTTATGTTACTCAATTTACCATGTGACTTAGGCAAATACCCCCTTTAAGTCTCATCAACTCCTTACCATGCTAAGCTCTAATCTCCAGTATGGTCAGTAGATCTGCGATGCGTTTATCTAAGGATAAATATGTCTATATTACTCAATTCAGCACCATGTAATTTGGGCAAATACCCCTTTTAGTCTCACCGAATGGAATAACAGCTATTTCATAAGACAGTGGCGCAAAAGTGAACCTAATCTACCTCCTACTGCTACCATATCATCGACTACTTACCATGCTAAGCTCCTATTCTGCAATTTTACAATGCGTACTGCAATGTCTGTCTATTTGTTATAGTGCTCTAATCGAAAAACAAACAAAAACACCATCCAATCTCATAATGTTACCCTTGGTTATTTCAGAAACAAGTTTCTAGCACTGCAGGCTGAATTGCAAGCTGAAAAAGCCAACCATAGAAAGATGGTTTAAGTAACTCCAAAAGTCAAATCAAAATCTCCTTCCCATGTCCCTGCCTTCTCCTCCTCCATCTCCACCTCCACCTTGAGTCTAATTAAAAATTCACAAGTAGCTGAGAAAGTAGTCAAAATGCTAAAATAATGATAATATATATCCGTGTGCATACATGGATAATAACTTGAAGAGCCAATTCGAAAGAAACCTTCAATCCGACATATGAGATTTCCAATGCGAAAAATCAAATGACACTTTTTCAAACAGGCATTTTAACCATCAGATAAAGAGATGCAGCGTGGACTACACAACAGCAACCAGGATGGATAAATTCAATTCCAGACATAACAACATATCATTTCAGAAGAAGACTCAATGAAAAATTGGAATTTTCAATCACAGCTCGAAAATTAAACTAATACCTATTCCCTTTCAGTTTAAACCACGCCTCGGCACAGTGACTGTGCGCAATCCCGAGCTCATCTTTGCACCCACATCCTAGCTGAATCAATTCCATACTCGACGTCTCAGAAGTCATTTCATCATCCATCGTCATCCCCGGAATAGCATCCACCGATTGCTCAGAAGTCAGATGACAAATCCTGCAAACTCTCTCCCCTTCGCCGCTTTCGCCACGGCCACCACCAACATTACTGCACTGGACATCAATCAGATACGCATCATCCCCTTTTGCAGAGACATTCTTCTTTAAATCCTCCTCCAGTACCTTCTCGGACTTCAATTCTCCACCCCGCTTTGCTTCCGATCCTCGATCGACACCGTCCTTCTCAGAACTCCTGCTCGTCCCTTGATCACCCACTTGCCCAAATGACCCATCACTTCTCTCTTGATGAACCACAATAGTACTATCAGACACTTCGACGGCAACCCCGCTTGAACCCAAATCACTGCTTCGAGTCTCCGATTGCCCGACTCGCGCACTTGTCATGGGACCATCCTCTAAATCAATCACAACATCAGCCTCACCGACCGAATGCTCAGAATGCGCCCTCGTCCCAGAATCAGCCTGATTCAAGCCTCCACCAGTTTCCAGATCACGTCTCGTCTGATCCATCACGCCACGCACACGCACACCAAACAACGACTCGAACCTATGAACAGCCTTCCCTCAATGAAATAAGCACCACGCCACCGAATAAAGCCAGCAACATTTGGAATGCACTCACAGATCCATACCCACATCTACCAAACACCCTCTTCCGCCCTGTACACCAGTTTCTCGGAACGGATCCGAGAAGAAGCAATTCAACGCGGCAGAGACAGAGCGAGGGAGATACAGAGATGGAGATGAAAGATTGAATCTTTCGCTGGTCCAGAGGAGAAAGTCAAAGAAGTCACGAAGCTGTCACTGGCATCCACCAATTACTCCTCCCCTCGCGTCTGCCCGCATTGCACCCATCACGCAAACTCCCAGGAAAAGGGCATATCTCCTAGGAAAACGAATAAAAAAACAATATTTTGAGGAAAACAAGACGTGGGTCGGGCTGCAATCCAACCAAACCCACGCCACGCCACGCCACGCCCCGCCCCCCCCTGCTGCTTCCCTCTCCCCCTCCAACCTCACGCCCCCGGGAGAAGAACGTACGCTGATGACATGTGAAAGAGAAGAGAGAGAGAGAAAGAGAGAGAGCGCACGGATATATAGGGAGCAGGAAGGAGGAGAAGGAGAAGGAGCTGATATTCACGTAATCATTTTCATGGCGGGGCAAGCCAGCAGAGCCGGACAAGGAAAGAGTCGATTTTTCAGGATTCAGATCGAAATCCAGCGTGTGCTGTTGAATGACATGCTGTTGTTATATTATCCCCTTTCCTTCTTTATCTTTTTTTTTTCTTTTTTAAGGTCAAATTTCACATCTTGTATATTCGTGCCATGTCTCTTCTATTGGTGTACTCTCTTTTTTTTTTTGCACATTTTTTTATTATATTCGTATTTTATTTATACCTCGAATCGATGGAAACGTTAATCTACCACGCACGAATCGTCGAGAAGGAATCGGATGGTGCAATGGTCAAAAATGCACGCGAATGTAACGTGACGAGTGAGATTGCGTCATGTATAGTGAGACTTTCCAGAAATGCGTCGGTAAAATAGTGATTACATTGAGTAATATGATTCAAAAACATGTCACATAGGGTTCGGGCATCTCGTTCGATTGAAGGAGATAGGGAAGCAACCTTACTTTTATAATTTAAAAAAAAAAAAAAAACTCGATTAATGATGTCGAGATGCCTTCATAAATTATAGTCACCAATATTGTTTGTGATCATTACCTTATTAGCAAGTAGGCAAATCAATTTAAATTCAAATAATATCATGAAAAATCTCAAATTGACATATATGTGAAAATTTATCCAAAATTAATTTTTTAATAACCAAAAACCTAAAATAAACACATCTGTGACAAATCCTCGGTTAATTTCTATTAAACTTTACCACCAAATTGTTGGATGACGTGCTAATTGATAAGTGCGCCAATTTTGGGATTTTACCCTCCATTTATCATAAGTGTATGTATCATTAATTCAATTCAATGGAAACTACGGTAGGTAAATTTGTTGCTAATGTATTAATTTAGGATTTTCAGTGATTTAAAAAATTAATTTTGAGTAAATTTATTATAAATGTACTGATTTGGAAATCTTTGTGATTAAAAATCAATTCATGATAAAATTACCATAAATATATTATTTTGGGATTTTTAGCGATATTAACTTATTTGAATAAATGTCTAATAAATTGGACAGCACACCATGCGATAGCTGGAGTTTTTGGAAAATTCTTGCAAACCCAAAGCAAAGATAAATAAATAAATAAATTTTTTCGTATAATATATATGTATGAATGTATAAATTAATTTTTTTGGGTATGGCATGTAGGAGACGACTTTGCAAAATGGGGAATGACGTGTTTTGACTGGGGGAAAGTGATGATAAGATTTGGGAAGTGTGAATTCGGGGGATCAGACGATGTGCTGGATCGATTTGGATTGTTGTGACACGTGGCCGTAACTTAGACTAATCATGATTTGGGGACACTAATGATCCCTAAAAACGTCACATTATTGGATTTTGACAGTTTTACTTTTTTCTTTTACATTATTCGATTAAATGATCTTCATCACAAATATCTTCACCCAGCTTTTTTCCTGTATTGGCCATGCTTTTTACAGTGCGGCAATATTCATGGGCAGTAAAGTTTATGTGGCTCTAAGTCTGACGCACAAAAGAAGAAACAAAGGTACTAGAAAAATCAACCAAATGATAAAGACATTAAAGATATGTTTATTTTGTAAAAAAATGAATGATTTGAAAATTTATTAAAAATGATCACTTGTTTGAAACGACAAAATGAATCTACAATAATGTTTAAACATAAATTATTATTAATAATGAAAAGATCTTTTATCGACTAATTTTGCAAGTGACACAAACGATTATTTTTATAATTTATTTTTCACGAAATAAATGCATCAGATTTAAGTGGTCCACTCAAAGTGTTGGCAACTCTTCTATGAGAAAAGTCGGCGGTCGAGAATTCGAAGAATGCAAATTTAACGATTGCTCTCTCATTCAAGTGTTTTCTTATCCTAAATAACATCCAAAGTGAGAAAAAAAAAAAACCCACAAGTGTCATCTCGCAATCTCTTACAGAAAAAACTTACCCAAAAAACTCACAAAGAAAAAAAAAGTGCAACTTGTCTTGTTTGCTCCAATGTGTCATTCCCAAGTAGAATCTCACCCTTTTAGAAAATCTACTCAAATTAGGAAACCACCCAAATTATGAAATCATTGAAATTAGGAAACCAACTTGGATTAGGTTTCCATCACGGGCTCAAACCCAAGGCATATTCTCATTGATTCAAGCTCCTAGATAATGACAATCATCAAGATTAAACTACTAGGAGCATCAAGAGAAATCCTCGGCACCTATTCTACGACAAAAGACAGCTGCCGAAAATCCTAATAATGCAAATTTTACAATTGCTCATTCGGTTAGGTGCTTCCTTACCCTAAATTACATCCAAAGCGACAAAAAAAAAAACCGACAAAGTGTCATTTCACAATCTCTCACAAAGAACTCACCCGTAAAACTCGCAGAGAAAAAATAACCTATAATACTCATCTTGTTTGTTCCAATGTTTCATGCCTGAGTAGAATCTCCATCCCTTCTAAAAAGTATACCCAAATTATGAAACCTTTGAAATTAGAATACCCAATCAGATTAAGTTTCTGCATTGCTCAAACCTGAGGCAATTTCTCAACAATCTAAACTCCTAGATAATGACAATAATTAGGGTTAAGTCACTAGGAACATCCAGAAATGCTAGCACGCCAGAGAGGCTCTCTTTTGGCTCCCTCGCACATTTTTTTCTTCTTTTTTTTTTTTTGGGGGTTAGATTTCCCTCGCACGTTGAGGAGGACCCAAAGGAAGACCAAAGAAAGTTGAATACTCCACCGGCTGCTACCGAAATTTAGGATAGGGATTGAATTAAGGTAAACGATGGCTGCCAATTGCCATCACTCCAGCGGATTCGCCCAATACCGGCTGCCATCAAAAAGGACGACGAGTCTCTCACATTATATTATATTATATTATATTATATTATATTATATTACATTACATTATTATCTTAATACGACAAAAAATCTGAAAATTGTATACTTGTGACAACTTTACGGTGAGTAATTTATAAGCAGAATATAGATCTTTTGTCTTGCCGTGATGGCGGCATAATGAATTGTTCGTCATTCTAGCGATGTGGATTTAGAGATCGCCAATGGACGGGAGCGGGACGAAAGAGAGAGAGAGAGAGCCAATTTAAAATTCAATTTGACCTAAGTCCCCGTCGCATTTAGGGCACGAATCCTACCTGCTACAAGCGAGTCCACGCCCGCAGGTTCCTGGTCTCTATACCGCTCGCGAGGTCCATAAACTAAAGAGAGAGCGAGGATAAAAATGGTGTAACCCACTCAGACACGTTACCCACTCCATTTGTTGAAGGCAGAAAAATAAATCAGAACAAATCAGCTTGCTACTTAGCTACTACCACCCCGTCGTATGTGCAAATTGAATTACAAACACGGCGTGAAATTGTCGCCTAATTTTGAAGAAAAAAAGGAGGACGAATTAGCTTGCTACCGACACCTCGTCGCATGTGCAAGTCGAATTAGAAAAAACGGTGTGAAATTGTCACGCGCTTAGACACGCTAACCACTTCATTTATTAAAGGAAAAAAAAAAGAACAAATCAGTTTCCTACTAACAACCGTCGCACGTGCAAATTGAATTAGAAATATGGTGTGAAATTTGACAAATGGAGGATCACCACAAGCTAAATGAATTGAGGTAGAACGCGGTTACGATATCATGTATAAATGTCCAACCCAAAAACTTAAATTAATAGAGGTGGAAGGAGACTGAATTCACATTAGGAGCTCATAAATTTCGTAGAGATGTGATGTAAGATGCTTGCACACGTTAATCACACAAATGGTTCCTGAACTTTAATCGAATATATAGTGTCGTCAATGAACTTTTAATTTATTCGATATGAATTTTAGTTTTTATACTATATGAAAATATCCAATGTTATACTTTCATTAATTATATATTAAACATTTTCATATGATTTATGAACCGAATTGATCATATATCAAAAGTTGAAGAACCACATTGTACAAATTAAAATATGAGAGACAACATCGTACTTTAGGTCGAATTCATAATTAATTCATAAATTATTTATGTCATTTTCTCAATCATAGATGAGGGGGTGAGGGGGTTATAATTGGGTGTTGCCAAGTTGTACACGATAACTCCTCCTTTTGCTAAAGACCAAAGACAAAATGAGCTTTGCTAACGATATGTCTGGAAAAAAAAAAATTTGGGCATGTGCTACTCCAACTAGTCATGTGCAAAGTTTGTAATTTGAAATTAATCGGTAGCAATTGAAGAATTTTTTGGCTCTTGACAAAATCTTTGCAAGAATGGACATGGATTGGAATTGGCCCCGACGATGGATAAAAAGATGATGATAGCATTAATTCCAGGTCTCATTATCTAAAATCGAATAAATGCAAAAAATAAAGAATGGACATATAACCCAAATAATAAATTTACCAATTTCGACTCGGATTAGACGTTTGAATACTAAATTTTGGTTAGCTTATCCATCTGTGTTGCTGATTCTAGGGGAGACTAAACAAATTATTTTCAAGGGCCTCATCAAACGAATTAAAAAGTCCTAGATGGACCAAAGTTTAAAGATTGTTCCGTGCCTGTCTTCCCAAAAATTAATAATAATAATAAAAAAACCCATGATGTCATGCGAATCTATTACGTCATCAATGTGGTTCATGTGTTGTTTTTCAATTTATCTGAAATGTGGTCCCTGTTTTTGAGAGACAGGATACGTGCTGGCCACTTCCAAGAAGCAATTAACTTATAATTAGAGAAAAAGATTAGGCGCATCAAATTCGTTCCCTCCGCATAGTTCATCCACTCCAATAATTAATTAGGTGACCTTTGTACTTTGTGTGGTAAAGTCTAAAAGAAATAATAGAATAATTAAAAAAAAAATCACTAAAGTGACGATAGATTCGATATATTAGTTTCTAAACTTTGGGAGTTCATTTTCTTGAAGAAAGATTTTATGGTCTTTCTTTTTCCAATCATCTACTAAACCCAAGTTTCCCGATCATTAAAAAAACAAAATTCTTCCTCTAAAATGACAAATTTTACAATATGAAACTTGCAAAAAGAGTATACAAATTGCTCTCGAAGTGAATAGAAAATTATCTAAAGGTGTAAAACCTATAATTCTTTTTTTTTTAAAGTGCTAAATATACCTTAGTTCCTTGATGAGGACTGAAGAATGAGGAGTGTAGTCTGTACAATGTAGAACAAAATAACAAGGAGACGAAAATGTGCTGTTAAAAGTTTATTATTGGCCAAAATCTGAAAT
The DNA here is from genome assembly GCA_017140615.1 of Eucalyptus cladocalyx. Classification (NCBI taxonomy): domain Eukaryota; kingdom Viridiplantae; phylum Streptophyta; class Magnoliopsida; order Myrtales; family Myrtaceae; genus Eucalyptus; species Eucalyptus cladocalyx. The sequence goes on from CM029519.1 coordinate 7,589,434, forward strand.
AACAAGGAGTTCCTTTTTTTTTTTTTTTTCTTTTTTTTTTCGAGAGCTTATTACACCCTTTTAATTTTTGTGGGGCAGAGCAATAAGGCTTAAATCTGAAATTTAATCCGTGCTAGAGAGTGCGAGGCAAAATGAAATGGATAGTGATAATTTACAAATTTTTTATGTAATTGTTGACAATTGTTCTTTAAATATTGCAAATGGTAGATTTGTCTACATATGTAGTTTTTATGTAATAGAAAGGAATTTTCAGGTAATTATATATATCCATACATAAACTTATATATCTGTCGAGCTAGTTCATTTTTTATTTAAATAGCTGTCCATGCATGTAATCTATAAAAAGATAGTCAAAGATCTTTTTAAATAAATAAATAAAAAAGTAAATTCCATTTTTTCAATATCAAAAAATTATTTTTGAATTGACACTTGGCACTTCCAAAATCCTATTTTCATCTAATGTCAATAAATATGTATGTAAGCATATTATAGATAATAGCTTGCGACTGGGAAAATTGTTCAAAAAATCCTAAACCTATTACACTTTTGTCAATTCAATCTTAAACCTTTTAATTTTGTTAATTCGGTGCAACTTCTTGCAATTGGGTCCATTTGGTCAATTTTGACCAAAATTTGCTAATGTGGACATTAGTTGTCTTACGTGGCATAGCTGATGTTAATGTGAAGGTTGGATGACCAATAGAGGAAGAAGAGAGAGAAAAAAATAAAAAAATAAAAATCGAAAAATTATTTTGAAAATAATAAATTGTGTCCACATTAGCACTGATGTACCAAGTAAGACAGCTGACATCCACGTTAGCGAATTCTAACCAAAATTAGCCGAATAGACTTAATTGACAAAAAGTGAAAAATATTTAAAACTGAATTGACAAAATTAAAATTTAGAACTAAATTAGCAAAAGTATAATAAGTTTAAGACTTGTTTGACAATTTTCCGCCGCGACTAGCACTTTAATAATCTCTATCTAGTCAAAGTTCCTTGAATGACTGTTTTTTTAGTTAACATTTATGAAAATAGGTCAAGTAATTTCTTCCTATTCTATGATTATACTTCACCCACTCTAGTTCTATCTTCTTTATTTGTTCTAGCCAAAAAAAAAATGTCTTTTTTTTTTTTTTGCATATTTTTACTTTCCTTTCTTACCATTTGAAATATTAACTTATCTTTTTTCTAAATTCATATTTTTTAAAAGAGTATTTATTCTATGATCTTGACTTTTACAGTTTAAGAATTTAAAAGATTTAATATAATATATTTCCTAAGTCCATACCAACAAGTATATTTTGTTTCACTTAAATAGGAAAGAAAAAATATTTTTAGAAATATTTTATGTTTCAAATATGATAAAAAAAAAATGATACATAGAAAATTGGACTTATTTTGTGGTATAAAAGTCAAGATCTAGAAATCCTACACTACATTAGATTGGTATATAAGGGCACTAATAAGATAAATTTGGTATATAAGGGCCACCGCGAAGTGATACATAACACCTCATAAAAGGCCTTCACGGGCTCACTTACCTTTAACTTTTTTGTTCTTTTGCTCTTTTAGCTTTTTAATCATTGTAAATTTTTTATGCTAAAAATTAAATGGATTTTTTAGTATTTAGAAGATCGTACGTGGTGCTCTATATAATATCTATTATATTATAGGGGTCGGAAGTGCTTCTTTTTGCATTTATAATCCGGTGATGGCTGGGGTGGTGGAGTTCTGGTTTCAGTGATTTTGATAACTAAAATTGTCAATTTTGGTTATTTGGAGATAATTATAGGCATGAGTCTTACATTCATCTACAACTAAGATTTTTTTTAGGAGCTCTGTTAAGGTTATTCATCTCATTTTAGGACTAAAATTTGTATATTTGTTTGGGTGGCTATAGAATCTACATATTAAAGTTGTATATGTTTCATCAAAATGGAAAATATAAATTAGCAGAAAGATGAAAAAAGTTTTACAGGATCGAAAGAATGGTTTGATATGTTATTTTTTGTTATTTAAATTCATCAATATAGTTAATAATAATCTCATGAAAATCCTTGCATCAAAACTTTTAAATGGTTACTCAAAATCAATATTCGATTGAGTGGAGTGTTGTCGAGCGATATTTTCCCTAATTTATTTTAATCATCATGGGCAAAGATGGGTGAGGAATGAGGCTTGCTTCCACTAGATTCGGTCTACTTAGGTCTACTTGATATGTCAATTACTTAGAAAAATAGTAGATTTTCCCCCATGTACTCTGATTTAGAAAATGAAATTAGATATCAACAATAATTGGAATTACCATGGTAAGGTGGTGGCAATGTGCTAGTAATATATGGAAGTACGGCTGACTAAACCATTCAATGATGACAAATATATTTTTTTATGTATATGCAGTTGTTCAATAAGATCCAACGCCGTGCAATTCTTTTTCTATTGAAGGATCTCATTTTTAATTCTTCCGTGAGATTAAAAGAAAACCCACTCCCTACTATAATATTATCTCTTAAATTTCAAAGAATGAATGAAGCTCTAAATCGTAGGGAAAATGTTAAATTAAGTTGCAAATGTCTTCAAATGGAACGATTCGTCATGAACAATCTTAAATAGGCATTCAACTTATCATTTTCAATTAGAATGATCATGATAGATCAACGACCCCTCCAATCGTCTCTCTGGCTCAAAAAGATAGTATATCCGCATAAAATCAAGAGGTTCTAGAATAGTTTGATCTCTTTGCGTATCAATTAATTTATCCACTAGGTCAGAATGGGTCATTCTCCCGGGGAGGGCCGGATTATTTAGAAAATCCCAGATAAAGTGGGAGTCCATCAATTGGAAATTCGGATATATATTCACTATATTTACAATATATTTGAGAAAAGATCTATTTGCACATTTTTAACAATGATTTCACTTATGAACTCACTTTAGTCCTCTTTCCTTCTATTGCTATGATAAAAGAACCAGAGGAATTTCTATTGTTAACGTTTCAAACAATCACTTCATTTCGATGCAGATCTTTCCCGTTGTGTGCCAAGAATTGAGACAGCAGAAAAGGAGGGAAAAAAATAAACAAATTTATTGCATTAAACCCATATACAAGCTGGGTTAAACACATATATGGTAAAGTTCAATGACAGAGAGGTGTCCCAGGTTCACATTGAACCTCCGGTCCATTCCATCATCACACCTTCTTTAACTTAGCTCACACCACACAATCCTCACTACCCTCCGGAAATGATGCTTTTCCTGGTACAAATTCATCTGCAACTGCGGAGCACATTGCTTCACGACGGCGGGAAGAAACGGTTGAGGTTGAAGGGAAGAGTGTAGAACTCCTCATTCCGGCTGTCTCCTTTGAACGTCCGGAACTTGGCCCACCACGGCATCCCCCGATCTTTGGCGCTGTCCTTGTACTCTAGAGTGTTGTCCAAGAACACGGCCACAATCAGCGCGACCGTTGGGGACGAGAAGAAGATAGTGTTCAAGAAATCATTGAACTGCACAGTGAAGAGAAAGAGAAGGCTAAGTCTACTTGCTGTCAGAAGCTGTACAGACAACAAAGAACAGTGCTAGTGTCATCAGAAAGGTCCAGAATATGAAATCTTACCCATATTGCCCTGGTATGAGAAGGACCATGGAGGGCCTTGGATGTGTATTCTCTGAAGTACTCGGGAACAGACAAGCCTAAGAAGAGCGAAACGCCCACAATGAAGAGATTCCGCATCGAGTTCATGTTTGTGAACTGCAAAAATGACAGCCCCACAGAAGCTGGAAGAAAGCAAATGCAGCTGCTCAATAATAATCAGATGCTAATCTCAAAATGTGAGGATGGTATATGTAGACAGTCGCGTGGATTATCACTCCGGTTGCACTTACCAACAAGACCAAATAGAACGCAGTACACAGCAGCGAAGATTGTAAATGGTATTGAAGCAAAAAGTGCTCCAAATTTTCCTTCATTAGAAAGGGAAGTATGTCAGGGAAGTGAGATGGAATGAAGAAGTCACGATAAATGAATGCTCTATGACTCACCGAGCATTGAGAAGAAAATCATAAAGCCTGCCGAGATCTGAATGACCCTGCGGCTTCCCACCCTGGTGCTTCCAAGAAGACCTACATTTTCTCTGAGACATCGAGAACAAGCTCAGTATTGAGAAAAGGGTGAAAAAATGAAGGAACTTGATATCAGATTACAATGCCACTTACACTGAGACTGTTGAACCCGTCAATGTCCCAAACATGCCATCCAGCAATATGCCAATTCCCTGTGTGTGATGAAACCTCATGTTAGTTCTTCAAAATTAGTTGATTTCCTGCTAATTGTACTTCTGATGAGCCAACCGTTTGACAAATTTGCTTGAATACTGCTTTTATCGGCAGCAAAGCTAGGGGTGTGGGGGTGTGTGTGTGTGAATCATTTCTTCCGGTCTAAATTAAGTAAAAAACAAGGCAACTTGCCAGACCTGCCATCCGATGCCGCGGCTAAGAACATGAGCTGGAGGAGGCGTCGCACTAGCCAGACGAGATGCAGCCTTGTATGCTCCCGTTGACTGTCAAATAGACAAACTCTTAGGGTCACCAGTGGACTAGTGACATTGAAATGGATTGTGCTAAATCTTCGTTTTTCTGATTAGTACCTCGATTAATGAGACCAGCACGGCAGCCATCATCCCAAAAGCATGTCCAGCATCAAATGTAGGCGCACCCCACTGAAGAGGGTACGGAATCTTTATCCTGACAGCAAGCAACTCTCATATCAAACAAACATTTCGTGTTTTTTACTCTCACAAATTGGGACTTCAGCTAGTCATATAATTTCTTTCTATTAGATTTGATTTATCCTAAAAAAATGCCAGCAATCCTCCCCTCGTCATGCTTGAGTATAGACCTATCTGCTATTGGTGCATCGCACGCTCTTATAAAAATATAAACTGTGAAAGGTGTTTCCTATTTCGGTGCTTGGTGTTCTTCAACCAGCATAAATATAACCCCTCTAATGTCTAAATGCACATCCAGCAAAGCCAATTACTTTGCTCTCTCAGAGGCACTTGTTACAGTAAATGCCTATGTTGTGGATTAAACTGAGAAGACAAGTTACTGACCATGGAGCAGTGGATATCAGGTTGGCCCTGTCTGTCCGGCAATTGATTTGAGTTAACTCTGGATGATGTTTGTACGCACCGCTTGCCGTCAAGAGGTGTGCATATGCCCATATCACAGTGATTGATATAAGGAGAGCAAACCGTTCGAGTACAGGCAGTCCTCTTAAATGAAAATTCTTTAAGTACTGTAATAAAGTTCATAAGAAAGAAAAAGATGAGCAGGAAGGAAGATTTACCAGTTGCCATACCATATGATGCGATATTTTTTCATAAACAAAAAGAAGATTTGCTCTCACATACTTTTAAGAGAAAAGGGTGATGAATATTAAATACTGTAACTAACGTTAAATACTTCTTTGACAAACAAATTATTTTTTGAATATATAGACACGGTAAATATGGGAAATGGTAAAAGCCTTCTCCATTATATTTCATATGAAGTAGGATTTTATCTGAATTATATCTCAATGAAATCAATTTATTGCTGATAGAGATCTATTACCTGGGAGAAAGCAATAAACAAAATAAACATGGGGATGCCGATTTCAACACATCTTCCAACCTGAAAGATGCACCATGAGTGTAAGATTAATGAATGAGGGTGATTCTTCGCTATTGGAGGAATCCACAAATTCATAACCAGTGTCAGGAAGAGTGCAGTATCCTACCACTGGGAAACCTCGATCAAACAGACCGAAGCCCGCCAACGCAATCACAGGTACCATACCTAGCGGGCTGAAGAACCTGCATCGTAAGTCACATACATCAGAGATTGTGCTCCTGTTAACTTCATTAGCAGAGGGAAATTATGTGTGGGATAAAATCTATACCGGGAACATATTGCCCACATCTGACTGTAACCAAGAATGATTTGGATGCTTGATGCTACGATCAGAGCGCCCTGAACTGCTCTCATCGTACTAAGGAATCTCTAGAAATGTATAGACAGTTCTAGTCATGTAAGCGCTTGAAGATACTTTATAAGTTTACCCATGAAATTCAACATTGTCTCCTAGACAGTGCTGTTTCATGTGTACTTAACCATGTGGGCAAGTAAAAAATCTTCTTAACTTACCAAGTGACCATCCTCGATTCTTGTTAGTTTGGAATCATGAATTATCGATATAATGGGGACCATGTACGCATAAGAACCTCCTATAACTGTTGGCAACCGGGTTCCAAATAGCGTCTGAAGGAGCGTATTAATTCCCTCGACAAATAGCAACGTCTGCACTACTCTCACTTTGTCACCCTGGCCAACATAGAAACCAAAAGATTTCAGCGATATAGGGTGAGCAAAAGTCCCTAGTAAATTTCCAAGACAAGTTCAATTTATACTTATTCTCCTGGAACAACCAATTAAAATATTAACCTATCATAATGAGAAAGGACAGAGAGCACTTTGGTCAGATTAATGGCTCATATTTTAGGCCATTCGAATGAGTGCCGTGAAAGCGGTTGCTAGTAAGTTTCTATGTTGAAAATCATTGAAACCCCGCATGATAAATTCGCACATACAAGATATGCGAACGTGCAAAAACTCACTTACAATTGGAAATCACACTGATTATAAGACGAGAGTGGTAACGACTGCTGTCACAGTTTCAGGGTAGCTACTGAGAAATCTCTAAATTCTTTGACTGACTTAAGTTATGATGCTGACGTATCCTTATATGCTTCTTACAAAAAGGAAATGACTAAGAAATTTGTGACAAATATGCTGATTGAACTCATCCTAACCACGATTATTTACTATAAATCTTTCTGCTGTTATTGCAATATTAGCAAGAAAGATGCTCTGCTCAATGATCCATTCCCACAAGCACCACTCGACAGATAAATGAAAGGAGCATCTATGATATCGATTCACTAACAAGAGGGAAATTAATGAACAAAGGTTCACTAAAGATGGAGTGAAATGATAGATAAAAGAAAAGTAAAATGAGATCCATCATAGACAAGAAAGAACCAGAAATAGTATCCACTCACATCACTGCCTCCCATCAAAGGAACCAAAAACGAAGGGATCATCACTGCTGTTCCCAGGGCCAAAATGTAGTGCTGAAAGCCCAAAGCTATTGCTTCCCCTGGTTGCAAGATCAAAAACTCACACACATCAAGCGCAACAAACAAGGGGGCGTTTCAAGTGCTGAAGATCATCAAGTAATGAAAATGGGGGGATCAACAAGACCCTAAAAGAAAAAATAGAACAGAAAGGAGAGGATTGGCCTATACCCCAAGAAGGGTTGGAATCTATGCAATACTCCAAGCCCTGAAGTTGGTCCATCGGTAAGTGGCTTATCTCTTCTGCCTTTGGAGCCGCCATTGTCGTCAGTCCTCACGCTCTGAGAAAAAAAGCTCCTCTGCTGCCTCTATCTCCAAAAGGGTCTCCCCAGAATGAACCACAGAGACGAATGGGCACAAAACCTCGGTCTCCACTGATATCAAAACCGCAACTTGAGCAGAACCCAATGTCTGTCTCTGTGTCTAAGAGAGACAGAGAGAGGGAGAGAGAGAGAGAATGGACCAAAAAGAGAGAAGCTAGCAGAGAAATGGAAAAGCTAAAAGCGAAAGAGAGAGCGAAAGAGAGAACAAGTGTGAAAGGTCTTGAGGAAAAAAACTCAGCACTTGCCCCCCACTTTAAACCCCTTTAGAGAGAAGCAAGTGTTAAATTTTTTGGCAAGCATCAGGAAGTGAGTCACTGCAGCATCAGCCTCTTTCGGATTTTGGCACAGTCAGAGAGAGAGAGAGAGAGAGAAAGAGAGAGAAAAAGAACCGTTGAGCGTTCCTCTGCGCTTGTCCCCGAACTGCCCCTTAAGGAACTTCCCCAACTCCCGAGAGTCGGAACTGGATTTGACCGTTGCCCCCCCTGTACTGTTCCCAGTTATTAAATCTAATCCCGCTTTTACTGCAAGGAGAGACCCCAGCAGCATCAGCAAGCCTTTATTATATTTTGACCCGCAGGAGAAGAAGACAACAGGCCCAAAAAAAGGGAGGATGGCGATTTGTGTATTGTTTGGCTTCCATCTTTGCACGGGGCTGCTAGTTTTCCCCCTCCTTAAAAGGAGAGAAAGAAAAAGTTGGAAGCTAGAGAGAGAGAGAGAGAGAGAGAGAGGCTGGAAATCTTCTTTTGAGCCTTGGAGATGAGAACCCTTCTGATTTTTAATGTTTGATTACATTTAGTATGAGCTAGGTTAGTATATTCGAAATCACAAGCTTTTCTTATACGGGTATCTAACACAAGTCCCTTTTCTTCAAGCATATCAACAAGCGTCTTGCTACGTTTATTATGCACGTTCACTTCGAAAAAGTTAAAACTTTCGAAAAAGTTTTTATATCATTGTGCTTTCGTTTTTGGTTGGAATGCTGCTGTACTTTACATTACATGAACATAGACTGCGAGTTTTATTCATTGATTCTTTAATAAGTGTTCTCATGACATTCATCTACAAATATCAATTTTTTAAGGATTCCCTATTAATGAATCCAAACATTTATAAAGTCTATTTAATAAAAAGAGTATACTATTAATGGACTAATAACACATCGGAGTGTGTGTTGCACCAAATGCCCGTTGAATATGTTAATGGATTGAGAAAGTGTTCGATTTTCAAAATGCCGAATGTATATGTCACAAGCAAGAGACTGTTCCGAAAAAAAATATAAACATCGAGTACTATAGCACTGAATTATAAGAGTCGCATCTATTTGATTCCCACTTTTAAGTGTTGAATTAATTTGCCTCGTTTGACAATCATTGCAATCGAAATATTGAATTTTAGTGATTCAATACATTGCTTTATTGGTAGCAAAATGGTAATTGAATGAACTTGAATATAATCATGAAAAAAATTACAAGAATTTCTCTAGTTCTAGCTAGTATCATGAAAGCAAGTTTATCGTGGACAAAAAAAATATATGAATACCCTCAATTGTAGGGATGAACGGTTGTAGATTCCGTATAGGTTCCATCATAAATCTATCATATCACTCCAGAGTTGGTTTCAAGGTTTATCCAGGTTTCATATGTATAATTAGTAAAAAATTGCAACGAATCATCACCTTTAATGACCATCCCTTATTGCTCTAATATATTGACCACAACTTATATATAGATACATAAATAGTATGAAATCTTAACAAGGTAAAAATCTCAATCATAAAATAGAAGTTTGGACCAGTACTAAATTATACACTCATCACTAGACGCCATGGAACATTGCAAGATCACTCAAAGATATAGATCAAGAAAAATACAAAAAGTTATTCTAGGTTCCAGATTCCATCTATCTAAAACCTAGAATTTACTCGTCAAAATAGGTTTTCCAATTTTTGGTACTCGAAACGTATTATGCATACCCTAAATGTTAGAATTAGACAAGTTCCTACCGGTCCAATTCTTCCATTTGAGGTTCTAATGCTTTCTCCTACTCAATTGTGCCAAGGTCGCCATAATCTAAGTGAAAATGGAAACATGTATTTTTTTTTTGGGGAGATTCGATAATTCGTAACTAATTGAATCAATTTGATAAGTTTTAGAACATGATTATATTTTTTTAAAAGTTTTAAAACTCAATTTTCACGACAAATTTTGAAACTTCTAATGCAGTTATCTCAAAAGAAAATTATAAGATGTTTTCAAAACCAAGACCACACCAAAATTTTCAAATTTATCAACATTACAGGTTTAAGGTGATATTCTAAATCTTCCAATTGAAGAGCCATAACTTGCAATGATGGTGTCTCAATTGTGAAACATTAGGAATGATGAGTAATTATTTCTAAATCAATAAATAATTCAATTCTAAATATGAATTGATTGATTGAACTTCATTATCAGGTCTGTCTATCCATTGAATTCTAAGACACTATACTGACTTATTATGACAGATTCTTAAGATGTGCTAATGATCCTAAAAAGTCAAGAGCTAGTAATATAGGGGGAAAAACAGAAGAAAAATAAAAGATTGCACTATTTAAAAGATAATTACATTAGGCACAAAATCTAATGAAAAAAATTGAGTATGCCTTCTATTAATTTTGTGAAATACAACATCCTTCTAATGAGGAAGAGAGAGAGAGAGATATATATATATATATTCAAGGATACATGTCAATGATAAAAGAGAAATGAGTTTCATCATACATGTGCTTAAAAGAAAAAGAAAAAAAAAGGGCCCCCAGGATGATTGCTTAACATCCGTTCCGTGGGTCCAATGTTTGAAGTCATGATGCATGTTGACCCAACTTTTTAATAGACCCTTAGATGACGCACTCAAAGGACTCGGCGTCGTTTTGATTAACGAGAGTATGGAGGTGAAGAACATCTGTCGAGGCATAATTTTCCGGGAAAATCGGCACTGAGGATGCTCCCCAATTTCTTGGTTACTCAACTGTTACCGACTGCGGTTGACTTGGGATGTATTTAGGTCATCATTAAATGCCTTTATACCAGAGTTGAGATGTTTTGGCAACATAATTCTAAAGGTTTTCCAATTAAAGTTAGCATTTCCAAAGTTCCTTAATCTAATGCAAGTCCTGCCTAGTATTGACATCAAGCATTTTCGAAACACTACTTTCGGGAGTAATGAATATTTTTGTTTCCAGATTTGCCCTCGTTTAAATAATCTAAATTCTAGTTTGACCATCATCCTCACTTTCCTACACAAATCCGACTGGCATGGCGCGACCTTGACGTGGTGTTCATTTATTTTGCACCTTAAATGGATGACGGTTGTCCATCTACCGGGTACATTTATGTTGAATTTTGAGTTGGCGTGGCGTGTATTTTGGGGGCACTTTCTTCTAATATTTGTTGTTTTGCTACTTTCCACTTTTTGTAAGCCAAAAAGTTCTTCATGCTTCATTGGCATCTCGTCTCTTGTCAAATTAAATTGTGATCCACCTAAGCTGAATAAAACATACATCTCTGTGTTTGCGGACTTGCTAGGGATCACTCTACCCAATACCGAGACTGGGGCCATGCCTCCAAAATAAAGTGTAAAAATGAATGATTCTACATAAAATCTGCATATTTTGAAAAATTGATAATAAAAAAAAAAAAAAACAAAAAAAACAAGTCAAATTGTTTAAACAGAAGAAATCAAAATGCAAATCCCATGACGAAACAGAGTTTCAGTAGGCTAAGTTAATCTTAATAGCTTTAAGCTTCCCAAGGAACATCATTTTTCTCTACTTTTTCAAAAGCTCTCCGTCTTTCTCCTCTGGTCTAATCTTTGTCATCTTTTCCAGTAATTGAAACAAATAAATATAAATAAAAGAGGGGAGTCCGAGTAGACCCCGACGCGTGAATCAATAGCTTTGCCAAAACTCCTCTAACGATTATTTTTTTTCACCCTCTGAGGCGACGGTACAGGCAAAGCAGCAGCGGCAGCCTAGAAATCGGTGCGCCTGCGCCACGGTACGGATCGGCTCAGGACAGAACCGTCGCTATTCGGCGGCATATGTTGCCATATGCATCGGCCATGGTTAAAATGCCCCACGATATTTTACCCCCCTTCTCTGCCCCCAAAGGATCTCTGCATCCTATGCCTTTTCTCGTGAACGTTTTGAACGGCAAAATGATCCAATTAAATGTCGTCCTAACAGACTTTTGAGGGATAATACCATAAATAACCTGAATTAATGTTTTAACCATCAAAACCCTAAATTGATATATCAAAATCCCTTGGATCTCATATTTTATCATATCCAGTCATATCATTGTTAAAAATCCGAATGAACAAACATAATCAAAAATGTTATGTTTCCCTCGATTAATGATTCGGCCTGGAGGAGCCTAAGCGGACAAGCTTGGAGCTCACTAGGCTCAAAGCATGTTTCAAGCAAGTCTTAACAAATCGTCGAAAACCCACTATCAAGTTTACTTTCAACTCAAGTATGACTAATTTTCAAGTCGTTGAGTGAAAGTTAAGATTGGCAGTAAATAAAGAACTAACTCCAAATTCAACCATCTTATAATTTAGAGAAAATTTTTTACCAAAAACTCTAAAATTATGTCAATTATAATACATTTTTTTTCAATTTTTTTGACACAAAAAATCTCAAACTTATACCCATGTGATATTATACCCTTCGTCACAGTTTCGTTAACGATGATAGTTAAAAATCCTATGTGGCTGCCTACGTGACGAAGGCAAAACAATGATAACATGACGTCAATGTGGCTTCCGTATGGCCAAAACGTTTTTGATGGCCATTTAAACTAGGAATAATTCTGCTTCACGTTTCTCCTCTCTCTCCCTTTCTCTCTCGCGTTGAATTGAAGAACTCATTTGCCTTAAATTCTAGGATTTGTTCACGTTATCTCTCAGAAAATCTCATTTGCTCTCTCAATCGATTCCTCCACATTATGTAGGGTCATTGCTCCCTCTGTTTTTACTCATTGCTGAAGCTGTATTTGCTAGATTTGGGACTCACTTGATAAAGCTCGATTCTAGCTCGGCAATTATCTGAATCTGCGTGAACCTCTCAAGAATTCAACCACGACCAATAAAATTATCTAAAGTACGAACTTACTCGACATTTTAAATGCTTAAAAGTAGAACACTTAAGTTTTTAGACTATGAACTCTTTTTTTTTTTTTTTAGGATCAATATTGCGGAAAACCCCCCCACCTCGTGATGGGCAAGTTGGTTCGGGCGTACGTGGCCACACCATTGGCCAAGGTTTGATTCTCCAACTCATCACGTTGCGCGACTTAAATGGGGTTCCGTGAGAGGTGGGTTTCCGCGCTAGTGCCCCCCCGGTTTATGTTGTACGGCGGTTCTCGGGTACCAAAAAAAATATTACGGAAAACCCAAAATTAGTACACCTATGACAAATTTAATCAAAATTAATTATTTGACAATAGAAAAACCCAAAATTGATATATTTGGGACAAATTTATTCAAAACTAATTTTTTAACTACAAAAAACTCTAAATCGGTACACTTGAAATAAATTTAACCAAAAATGATTTTTTTTTATCATAAAAATCCCAAACTAATGCATTTGTCACAATTTTATTCTCTATTAGTTCTCGTTAAATTGAATTGATACTACAAAAAATCCTAAACTTGTATACTTATGACAAAATGAGGATAAAATCTCAAATTGGTACATCTATTAATTATCACATGACATCCAACTTAGTATTTGACAGTAAAATTTAATAGAAATTAACGAATGATAAATTCATCATAACTGTAGTAGTTTAGGATTTTTGGTCGTAAAAAAATTAATTTTGAGTAAATTTATCTCAAGTATACTAATTTGGGTAATTATGACCACTAATCCTCTTTTGTCTTTAAAATGAATCATTGATCATTCTAGCACATGCCTCAAATTTTAAGAATATGGTAAAGCTAACATGGATTGTCTGTAAAGATAAAATGTAACATCCGTTTTAATTTAATTCAATGCCTTGAAAACCCTTATCAATACTTAAGTTGGGCCATATTATCTAGCTTAAATTTCAAGGAAAACCTTTCTCACATTGGTTATTATGTAACAATGTCATTGGGTACCCATAGATTTCGATGAAAACAAACGGGGACCAGAATCGCGAACATGTGGAGGGTCAAGAACTATAACTTTAAAGATAGTGGATTTTGATGGTAATATTGTTCTCCACCACTGACTTGTCGGGATAATTACTAAAAAAAATGATAAGTATATTGCATGAATATAAATTCAATTCTAAATTTTTAATTTGATCGATTTAGTAAATTTTAAAATTTACCAATGTAGTTTTTTTGGCCAATATTGATTGAAAATTGCTAACGTGGTCACTTGCCATCTTAAGTAACAAGGTGAATACTAACATGGATAATTTTTGTCGATATAGTCATTCTGGCCAATTTTCTTTATTTCTACCTAAGGCTGGTGAGGGTTGTCATCCATTCCTTGCTAGGATTGACTATCTCTGCTAGCCACCACCATATAAGAAAAAGAGAAAAAACAAAGAAAGGAAGCAAAAGTTTATTAAAATAATTGAAAGAAATTGTAACAATTATCTATATTAATAGGAGTCATATCAAAGATTGCTAGTCAAAATTAACTGGGATTAAATTGAAAAATTATAAAAAAAATATTTATTATTAAACTAACCACATTAACAAGTTTAAAGCTTTGGGTACGATAAGTGCACGACATTTTTGATAATTTTCCCGCCCTAACTCCTTTCCGGGTGTTGACAGATGTGGTGTTGCCAAAGTCGCATTCTACGGTAGGGCAAGATTGTCAAATCAACCGAAAAGAAAAGAACTTCAAAGAAGAAACTGATGGGGAATTTGCTGGATTTAGATTACGAGGTGACGGCGATGTGCCGATTTGCAAAAGGTAAAGAGGGGTCTCTTTGGACCATGCATACGAGGATGGAAGCTTTTAGGAGCAAAAGAGAAATAGCTTAAAAGGTTTTCCGATAAGAGTGTGCTTATCTTCTCACGTCTTAATTTATCCTTAAATTTTTCTTAAAAGGAGGTGCGCTCATCTTTTAAGTTCAATAACTAGGTTTAATGATCGTGTTTGCATATACCGATAAACTTTACAATGCACATCAATTGCCCCACACCTTTTATGGACCGTCTTTTCAGAGGAAATTTCCTGCAACCGTCTTCTGATTTGTGCTTACAACCATGGATATTGTTTGTACTTACATTGGGTTGATTTAACATCGGCGTGATGTCCCCTCTGATTAGGGTTTTCCATAATGCAACGACACTCTATTATCATATTTGGATTCCTTAGGAAACTTCATACCGAGGGTGAGCTGGAGAGCAAAGCCTGGCTCGTGCTTTTTCCATGTCCAATCATCCACCGCAAGACACGACTCGCTTTTCCACGCCAGTCCCCGCTTAATTCGGGCTGCCAAGCCCGAGAAAAGAAAAGAGACCGACTTTGTTGGACGATCTGGCAGGAGTTCAACGCTCCCGATCGATTGAAACCTTGTTTTCTTCGTGTAGGTTAAGGGGGTACGATGATTGCAGGGTCAAAACAAAAGTAGGATCTTTAAGTTTTCGGATCCGTTACTCATGCTCATCTCTGTGGAGCCAAAAAAAGTCACTTTGCACGAAAGAAGCAGCTTTTAACTGCTCGAAAACTTTTAGTTGGGCAAGTGGTTTATCTCCTAGGGATTCTCGTGGGTGTTGGGGTTGATGCTGCAAAGAAATAGAGTGTTAATCCCATCCACAATTCTTTGTGTCGAGTGTGCACATTTGATGTTGATAAAGAACCTGTTATTGAATGGAAAAATTATCCAAAAAATCTTAAACATATTGTATGGTAGTCAATTCGATCCTAAATCCTTAAATTGGTACTTCAATACCAAATTTTTTAATTGTCTTGATTTCATTCTAAATTTTTGGACAATTTGCTAATTTTTTAATCAAAAATAAGTATTTCATTCGTATCATGAGAGGTTCAAAACAAAATGAATCCCAAACAACAAAGTAGAATAACAAAACATAAGCACATTGTCATCATACAAGAATAGACCTAATCTTGGCATTAAAACAGAACGAATGACGGCCGATTATCAAATCTTGCATCATCATAAGTGATTAGCACACACTCTAATTTTCTTCTCCAATAGTCATGCCTTACTTAATGAGCTACGCATGTTTAAGTTCAGCGTCGTCAATACTATCACTTTATGGAGATATTGAAATTAAGTTGAATAGACTCTCAAATCTAGATTTAGATCAGAAGAGATTGAACGAGCACATAAATGCCTCTAAGGAACTCTTAGATCTAAATCTAGATCGAGAAAGAAGAGACCACATATCTAGATCGAGATTAAGAGAGAAGAGCTTTCAAAATTTGGAGAAGTCATATAACCACTTCCAATGCCGCATGAACTCATCATATTCTCCTCGATCCTATTGAACTTATTGGGTTAAAGGATTTGAAGTAGTGGGTTTATTCCTAATGATGGAAGTCGAAAATACGCTCAGCGAGTAAAGAAGAGCATTAACGGTGAGCAAAGAAAAAGTAAAAACTGATGAAAATAATAAAATACTTCCAAATCGGGTCGGGAGAGAAAATCTCAATTCAAATTGAGAATATGGAGCCCCCTTTGACTAAGAGTTATTTCTTAATCGAGGGAGCTTGTAGTGGAAGAGAAAAAGGGAATCAAAGAGAGGTGGGGGAAAAGAGAAAGCAGGTTGAGTTTATCTAAAGGAGCTTCTTTACATGGTTATTTCTCAATCAATATAGTCATAAACCTTTTAACTATTTGCCAATTTAGTCATTTTAGCTAATTTAGGTTGAAAATCACTATCGCAACGATTCAGTCAATGTCATTTATTCGACATGGCACGATCAGTGTTGATATTGACAATATTTGCATTTTTTTTAATTTTTTAATTTTTTCTTTTTCTTCTTCTTTTTCCTTTTGCTAGCCTCAAGTGATAGCCGACCTTGCCCAAGGGCGGATAGCCCTTGCCAAACCTCTAGACCTGGGAAGGTCTGCCTCGCTAGATCCAACAAGGGAGATTAGCGATGGCCATCAAAGGGAAAAAGAGAAAAGATCTACATTTTTTAAAAAAATTACAAAAATTGTCAATATCAACATTGGCATGCCTTGTAGGACGGATGGCGCTGATAAATAACCACATCAACAATTTTCAGCTAAAATTAGGCAGAATATCTAAATTGACAAATTGGCAAATCATCAAAAAGTCTAGAGTTATATTGACATAATTGAAATGTTTATGATTAAATTGATAAATTATTACAAGGTTTAGGATTAAAGTGATACAATTAAAATGTTTAAGAATGAATTAACTGTTGTATAATAAGTTTAGGACTTTTTTGACAATTTTTTCCTTTTTAAACTACACGAAACATGTGGATCATCTTAATATAACTAAAGTTAGGGAAATTCCAAATAAGGGTTCAAGGTGAATCTTGTTTCAAATAAGGACATGGAGTGGCTATATTAGTCTTAATAAATGCCCTCAAGTGTTTATGGCTATTTCAAATAAGAGCCTAGCCTTACCGAGGCTCAGCTAGCTGGGAAAAAAATTCCAAATGACCAGGAATATTATTTTCCAAATACAATTTAAACTTAAATTAAATTAAATTAAAATTAAAAAAATGCAAAAGTGGAGAAACATAGGCAAAGGGACCCTTTGTGGCCGCCGCTTGCTAGTGGGGCAACGGTGATGGATGGTGGGGTCACCGGCACTCGGGCGAGGGTCGGTGACCCGCATCGACGACCCCACTGACCAGAGGCAAAGGCTAGCAAGCCTTTGCCAAAGATGAGAAGGGCGATGACCCTCTCCCATATCTAGGTGAGGGTTGACCGCCCTCACTCAACACACCTAGACCTCACCGCCTAGGTTAGGGAGTGTTGGGAAGGGTGGGTGACCCTCTCCCAAATCTGGGAGAGGGTCGTTGCCCTCTCTCGTCTCTAGCCCTCGCCTCTAGTCAAGACGCCAGCCCTCATTGAGATGTCGGCGATCCTAGTGGCCAATGTTGTTGCCCTACCAGCGATAGGATGGCGGCCATAAATGGGAGGGAGCCCTCCCTCCCATGTTACTTTTTTTTTTCAGTAAAGAAAAATAGAAAAAAGGGAAAAAAACTAAAAAATTTAAAAGATGAATTTTTCCTTTCTCAAACAACTAGTTAAATTAAGTTCTTATTTGAAACAAAGTTCATTTTCAGTTTTTATTTAAGAAAATGAGGGCACTTCGAGCATTTATTTGAAATAATATCCACTTTAGATTCTTACCTAGAATGTTCCTTTAAATTTAAGTAGCATAAGTACAATGTTATATTAATGTTTCATTGGGTGATAAAAATTTACATAAGTAGGTGATTAAATTTTGGGAGCAATTATCACGGACGTAATATGACCTTTATTTCATACATTCCCTATTATGTCTTGATTTCCATATAAAATAATTTCAATACAATTTTCTGTCTCTCATCTATATTGCGTTCTTACGTTATAGTAAAAATAAATAAAAAATTCCTGCTAAATACGTAGAATTTCTATTAAATTGTGATTGATGAAGAGAGGAGAATCAATTAATGAGAATGGCAAAAAATAGCCATATGGGATATTTCTCTTAGAGGCCCCCATGTGATGTGGGCTCCAACTAAGTCCAGCCCAACTCCTTGAAGTTGGGAGAATGTTGGAACATTCTATCCACCGGTTAAAGGGGTGATATATCGTCAACATAAAAGTCAGCTTTACTTTTAGCTTTCTTGCACAGATCCAGCTTCTGAATGAGCTTTGCCACATCATTGGAATGCCTCTTATTTTCCAAACAAGACTGTTAGAATTCAAAGAATACATGATGAGCAGGTCGCCGAAATTTGCCATGAGATATCAGTTTACCCTTTGAAGAACTCTTATGCAGAGATAAGGAGAAACGACAGTCGCTGATTTACCAATTTGTTCAGCTACATGGTCAGATTCCTCTTTGGGTATTTGAACAATCTTGATCGCGCATTCGAGATCCAAAATTCGTCATCCATGGACTTCGTCTAGCATCTCTCCTTCGTTCAAGAGATCTACCTACCGCCTGCCCCCCATCTCCTCATGTCCCCTCCCGAACTATTTCAATCCACACCCCCCATTCGCAACCAGGCAAGGTTTTCCGAAATTAGTTAAGTTTTCCCAAATTAAGAAGGTCTTTACAATACATGATAAGACCTATATCTAAGAGCTTGAACGACAACATCAGCCCATTTACAAGCTTTCAAAGACGACTCAATCGTGTAGGACTCTGTCACGGGGTCGCTCTAGGGAGTGGCCCTCCCTTAAAACCCCAACCATTTTGCCCAGGTGTTTCTCCACACCATCTCATCGTATCCAATATTCTGATTTTGATCGCTCGAGGACTTGTCATTTTCTCGAATTCAATTCCTTTCGATCCATCGCGAGTCTCTGACTCAAGCACAAGGTAATCTGTTTCCAACATTACAAATTGTTACAACAAGCGTTGCGACTTCTAAGCTGTTAGGGTGTGGTTCATACTCTCCATCGATAAGATGGTACAGAGGTCCCGTTACCTGATAAGAAGGTGGGGTCACGAGATAGTGCCTTGAAGCCGCTAAAGAATGTTTTATAATTTGAGCCTATATTGTTTTCGTAGCTTAGGTAGAAGCACATGAATACTTACTGGATGTATATAATTTCTTTTTCTTGTAATTGAAGGATGTAGTAGAGAGATTGGAGGTGTTGACTATATTGGCATCATCTACTAGATATAGTCCTAGTTTAGGGGTGAACTGAGATAAAAATCTTATGTCTCGATTTTTTTTCTTGTTTTTATTCTCAAATTCCTTGTAATTATGCACCGAATCCCAATATAAGCCACCTTACTTGCTAAAGAAAAACGGATAATCTGTAGAAATAGTTTTCTAAATAAAAGTAGATGAAACCGCCATCCAATACGGTCGTACTTTACTCGGTAACCGTTTTGTATTTCATGTTCAAGCAAGTTTCAACAATACCATTGTGACCGTTACAGATGTACGGGGTCTCATTTACATAAGTAAACTAGGCGGGGGCGGCTTTATAAAGGATGCTACGGAAGGTGCTGCAGCCGTGGCGATTCCGTGATGAAGAGCATGGCGAATAAGGAGTTGAAATCCGTTGGCACGGCACGACACGACGGCTCTCATTTCTAGGAACTTCTAGGGACAATAGGGATTCAATAATTTAGGAAGCCGTCCAACCAGATCCGGGCTTGGCAAATAGGGGACCACATTTGCCTGCCCTAAGTGGTCCACACATTTGTGTGTTTTCAAATCGACACAGCACCAAGTCCTAGGACAAATCATTTTTTTTTTTTTTTTTTTGGGGTCAGGTCCTAGGACAAATCATGAAAGCGCTGCTTTGCGTACTTTTAATTGAGAAGTGGGTCTGGTAATCCTGCCCGCCGCTAATTATCAATTCTTTTCCTTTCTGATGCTTTTCCATGATGGTGCAAACTCGGCGGACACCAGGATTCAATTGTCAGAGGCTTAGGAAAAACATCGAGCCCAGCGCAATATAAAAGAAATTGAGATTTGAGGGTGTACCCGGGCCCCGCTGGTTGTGAACTTTTTGCATTGCGAGAATAATATAAGTTGTTAATTATGTGGAGTGAATAATCAGTCATCTCATGAGATGTATGGTCCATTTTGCAAGCGAATCAAATTAGATTTAGCCTCGTCACAGCTAGATGTGCGCGTCATTTTGGATCCCATTCGGAAACAAAACCGGATCTAACTTACTAATTTTGGGTGATTCTCATAAGAATTGGTCCAGCTCTTGATTTCACAAATTTGGAACCGACAATAATCAATTCGTTGCGCTAATTAATCGATTTTGTAATTTAGCTGTTAGACGATGTTGGTTTCTGCGATTTAGTTGTGTGCTTTGTATTAGAGCAAATTTTTTGAATTTTCTTGTATGTTTTGTATCTGTATATGTGTGGATGTCCATCTACTATGCACTAGGCAAGATATAGAAGAAATCAAAAAAAAAAAATTAAAAAAATAAAAGAACAACACTTGTTCCTAGTGAACATGGTTGGTTTCCAATCTCGCAGACTGAGAACTGATTTTTTATGGTCTAGTTCTAGAGTGAGAATCGGCCCACCTAAAACCAATCATTCTAAGTCACAACAATGAGCTATTGGCCCTACTCTCACTAGTAGAATTTTAAAAGAAATAAGTGCAATCAAAATCGTAATACTTGTCATCAAAATGTCATAATATCCTAAAACTTTCAATTTATGCAATTAAGTTCTAAAATTTATCTGATTTGTACAATCGAGTGCCTATGTTAGTTTCATATAATTGATCGATAGACAATACTGACATGAATTTAATTAATTTTCTCATTCTTATGCTACCATTATGAAATTGATTTTCCGTTGACATTCCTAAACGATCTAAACACTAAAAAATGAAAAAAAAAAAATCTTGGAAATTGATTTCCACAAAACAAACAGAGTCTTAAGGTGATTATAATTACAAAATGCTCAGCGGGCACTTGTTAAGAAAACTCACTAACCCTGATAATTATTGGGTTGTACGTCGAATACTATTTGTGGTACTCAACAAAGACTAATCACATGAGGGTTTCCATGGTGAGGGTGAGGTTAGATTTATTTTATTGAAAAACGGCTTTCTGGATTTTTTTTATTATTATTTAGAAAATGTAACAATTTTGCGAAACAATCCGTTTCATTATATTGATTATAACATGGAAAAAGGACAAATGCATCAAAGATTACATATACACAGGCATCTTTTAATTCGAACTTGTTAATAAGTGGTGAGCATATACTGTGAAGAAACGTTTGGGAAAATTTCAAATAATGCTTCAAAGTGTTATAATTTTTTCAAAAAAAGTTTATTGTGGACATTATTTCAAATATGAATCTAAAGTATCTTTATTTTTTTAAATAAGAGCTTAAAGTAACTATATCAGTTTCAAAGAATAGTTTGATCTCATTAGTTGAGAGGCATTTTGGCATTTTACTTTTCAACTTTTTTTTCCTTTTCCATTTCCTCTCTTTCCTCCATTGGCCACAAAGGTCGCTGGACTCAAGCAAAGGTCATCCTCACCCGATGCGCCCTTGCTTGGATTTAAGACTATTTGATCACTTTACGTTCTTATTTGAAATGATTTGATCACTATAGATTTCAAATAATGCCTCGAAATGCTATTTTTTTTCAAAGAAAATTTAATGTGGACATTATTTTGAATATGAATCTTAAGTATCTTTATTTTTTAAATAAGGGCTCAAAGTGGCCGTGTCAGTCTCAAAGAATAGCCCGATCTTGTTATTGGAAGGGCATTTTGGCATTTTATTTTTTAACTATTTTGCATTTTTCTTTTCTTTTTCCCTTTTCTCTCTTTCCTCTTCAGGCCAGGCGATGGTCACTGGACTCAAGCAAAAGTCACCCTTGCCTGATGCAACCTTGCTTGGATTTAAGATTATTTGATCACTTTACATTCTTATCCACTATTGGTCTTTATCTAAAATAATGCCAATTTAAATCTTTATTTGAAAACGATAACGACACTTTTGTTTAAAATTTTCTGGAAACGTTTGGATTCCCAAAGTTCTGATTTTGAACCTTCCGTATTTTGAACTTTTGATTTCCAACGGTTTCGAGGCTCTTCTTGAT
This sequence comes from Eucalyptus cladocalyx, assembly GCA_017140615.1. Lineage (NCBI taxonomy): Eukaryota > Viridiplantae > Streptophyta > Magnoliopsida > Myrtales > Myrtaceae > Eucalyptus > Eucalyptus cladocalyx. The sequence goes on from CM029519.1 coordinate 7,611,691, forward strand.
GACGCCTTTCCTTGACTTTTTAACAAAAATACGCTCAATTCCTGACGTGTCGCCAAATCACGGCCGACCATCGCGTTGACTTTCTAATCCACCCCCCCTCAAACGGGCGGACGATCCGGATCCGCTACGCAAAGCATCGCGGACCGCCCCAGGCCGTCCACTCGCCCGCCCCCCTTTTGAAAAAAAGATCAGAATCCCCTACGCGCGAGTCCAGCCCCCCCACTCCCTTCGTGCGCGCCACGTGGTCGGCCGTGACGTCCGACGCCCGATCTCACGGACGGCGGAGATCCCCCCGAGCTCGAACGAACATCGCGCGCGCACGCCGACGTCCGACGCACGAAACCGCGTGGCGACAGGTGGATCGAGCGTGGCGGTCAAATGATGGGGGGGAGTTGACCGTCAGCTCGAGATGGAGGGGCGGAATTTACCCTTGTGCCCCCCACCGGTCCGGGAAAATCGGGGAAATTCCGGATTTTCTTTTTCCCTTCCAAAGTAGGAAATAGCCGTTGGGGGCGATGACGTCAGCGGCGGGGCCGAGGTGTCCCCCACTCGCGTAATTAAAACGGAGCTTCTCCTTAATTCCTCCGATACGCGCCACGTCAGCGACGTTTTTTTTTTTTTTTTGCAGACGGTGTTCTTGTGGCTATTAGAAATTGTTGAGGAAAGAGCAATCTTATCCGGAACAAATTTGACTCTTCATCCTTTTTCTCCTTATTTAATTTCTTGGATTTAAAACCAATTGACTCTGACTTATAAGCAATGCGGATGTTGATTTTCCGGCGAAATTTCTGGAAATTTTCAACAAAAATATTTATAGATTAGTTTTTTTAATTATAATCTTAGATGCACTGAAAATATTTCTTCTGCATTTATTTTCTGAAACTAGCGATGCTTTGTGATACCTACAATATGAGAATGGGAATAGGAGCGAAACATGAGTAATATCCTAGGCCGCAGATGAAGATTCTGGGCCAGATTTTTCTTTTTGAAGAAAAGGAGCTATCGGAAAATTTGTTTCTCATTTTCTACAATTCGGCACTGTTTAGGAAAATTAATCAATAAAAGATATATTCTCATCTTCAACAATAATTTACATGTCACGTTCAAAGAATGATCTAAGCTTTATAAAGTGGTGATCGATTTTCGAAAGGCAACTCAACTTGGAAACCTTGATTTTGGACACCTGGACCCCGCCTTATGAAAAATGTGACTAATGGGGGAGTTTGAAAAATCTTTAGAAGTAGGGCTTGTTTAGAGGGAAAGAAACTACTTATAACTTTTTATCTTACTTTTTCCCTTAAATTAAAAACTTTAAATTTTACAAAATCTCGAAAACATCTTGAAATATTCTATCATAAAGCCCATAAGATTTATTAAAGTTTAAAATTGAAGTTTTAAGTGGACCGATGATTGAGAAAGTTGAGTCTCTCTGTAACAAGTTATGCATGAGTACCTTCAGATTTAGGTCATTTCTTCACTATCCCTCTATCCAAAAAGTTAACAATAGTATAACATAATTTGTCCCAAAAATATAAATTTGTTCTATTATGAGAAAATTATTCACTATTGTCATTTACATTCTTTTAGATACATAGCATGTTTGGGACATGACTAGTCAAAAAAGAAGTAAAATAAGAAGAGAATGGTTGAAGAGATAACCGTCGAGATCGAATTGCTACAATAGGCTTCGAATTTTTCCTTAGTAGAAAAGTGGGCATAGCATAAAAATCACATCAATTATGTTCCTAGCAAAAAAGATGCCAATTCAATCACTAAGTGATGGTATGGAATACAATTAAGTTCATCTAGCTATAAGTGTGACACGTCGTAAGGCCGACATCTGTAGCTTTGACTTGGCGTCGAGTTAGAAAATGGGTGAGTAAAATAAAAACAAAATAGCCAAAATATAAAAAAAAAATGGAGAAGAACAAAAAGAAAAGTTCCAAATAAAAGAAAAAAGAAAAAAAAAACTTAGGACCAGGGAGCAAAACCCCTACGCGCACGCACCTTTATTTGATTTTTTTTTTTTTTTTTTTTTTTTTTGGGCTTTTCCTCGTTACTGTTTTTTGGGTTTTCCTTTTTGTCCATTTAAAGTAATTAAAATGATGTCACATCATATATCTATCACACCACGCTCGCAAAATTGATTGGGAAAGCTGGGAAAGACTTAAATTACACGAATTCAAGATATTTAAAATTTGATCTAATTTTTTTTATGATCTAATTGCACTCTCCGCAAAACGTTAAATATTTTCCTTTCATTCGAGATTTATACAGATCTAATGACACCAACCCTTTTTTCGCCATATCATTTTCGGATTACCCCCTTTTCCATCATTCTTCCAAGGCACTAGGATCAGAAAAGTGACCCAAAGACGGCAAAGCACGGTCGTGGAATGAACGGCAAAGAGAAAAAGAAAGAGAGAGAGAGAGAGAGAGAGGAAACAAACAAAACAAAATTGAAGAGACAAAAAAAAAAAATGAAAATGAAAATGAAAATACAGGGAATAGGGGGGAGCCCCAATAAGAATATACCCTCCCCAACGCATGTAAAATGCCAAATAAAAAACCAACCATCATCATTTCTCTCTCTCTCTCTTCTCCCCCAAACCCCAAAAAATACCTAAAGACATCGTCCCTCTCTTCTCCCACAAACCTGAAAAGAAACCTAACAACATCACCACTTTCTCTCTCTCTCTACGCCGCTCAAGAAAATCAAGAAACCTCTCAAACCCTCAAGAATATCTGAGCAAGAACAAGAACAAGAACAAGAACCAGACCCCACGCCCCCACCCAACAGTGAATCCCTTCTCGCCTTCCCAAGGCGATGATCCACTGAACCTCTCCTCCCCAAACCCTGCCTACCCACCTCTTCCTCCTCCTCCTCCTGCTTCCTCACAAGATCCCCATCATCCATGGCGGGGGCACCGGCACCACCCCCGCCGCCGCCTCCTCCTCCTCCTCCTCCGCCGCCGCCAGGTCCACCTCCGGCTCCAAGAAAGAGGGGCAGCCCCTCCTCCTCGGGCGGTTCGAGGTCGGGAAGCTCCTGGGCCACGGGACCTTCGCCAAGGTGTACTACGCCCGCAACGTGGAGTCCGGGGAGGGCGTGGCCATCAAGGTCATCGACAAGGAGAAGATCCTCAAGGGCGGCCTCATCGCCCACATCAAGCGCGAGATCTCCATCCTCCGCCGCGTCCGCCACCCCAACATCGTCCAGCTATTCGAGGTCATGGCCACCAAGGCCAAGATCTACTTCGTCATGGAGTACGTCCGCGGCGGCGAGCTCTTCAACAAGGTCGCCAAGGGCCGTCTCCGGGAGGAGGTCGCCCGTAAGTACTTCCAGCAATTGATCTCCGCCGTCTCCTTCTGCCACGCCAGGGGCGTGTACCATCGGGACTTGAAGCCCGAGAATTTGCTTCTCGACGAGGATGGCAATCTCAAGGTCTCGGATTTTGGGCTTAGCGCGGTCTCCGACCAAATTAGGCAGGATGGTTTGTTTCATACGTTTTGCGGAACCCCTGCGTATGTTGCCCCTGAGGTGCTAGCTAGGAAAGGCTACGATGCCGCTAAGGTCGATATTTGGTCTTGTGGTGTGATTTTGTTTGTCCTGATGGCTGGTTACTTGCCCTTCCACGATCAGAACATCATGGCCATGTATAAGAAGATTTACAAGGGCGAGTTTCGGTGTCCCAGGTGGTTCTCGACCGAGCTATCTAAGCTGCTCACGCGGCTCTTGGACACGAACCCGGATACCCGGATCACGATTCCGGTGGTAATGGAGAATAGGTGGTTCAAGAAAGGGTTTAAGCATATCAAGTTCTACATCGAGGACGATAAGCTCTGCAGTGTGGAGGATGGGGAGGAGGACGACATGGGTTCTTCGTCGGACCAGTCTTTGTCCGAGTCTGATAGCGAGGTGGAGATGCGGAGGAAAGTCACGACATTGCCGAGACCCGCGAGCTTGAACGCGTTCGATATCATATCATTCTCTCGGGGTTTCGATTTGTCGGGTTTGTTCGATGAAGCGGGAGACCAGACGAGATTCGTGTCGGGGGCACCGGTTTCGCAGATTTTATTGAAATTGGAGGAGATTGCAAAGTTGGTCAGTTTCACCGTAAGGAAGAAGGACTGCAGGGTGAGCTTGGAGGGGTCGAGGGAGGGAGTGAAGGGGCCATTAACTATTGCTGCCGAGATATTTGAATTGACACCATCTTTGGTGGTAGTGGAAGTTAAGAAGAAAGGCGGTGACAAAGGAGAGTACGATGAGTTCTGTAATAGGGAATTGAAACCTGGACTGCGGAATTTGATGGAGGAGGCAGCAGCATCTTCTTCTTCGTATTTGCCATCTGATAGTGAATAGAGAGGGAGGAGAGAATGGGTATATGCTTTTACCTCTCCTTTTTCTTTGCTAAGCTTCTGTATCATATTATCCTTTTTGATGTGCTTTTCTTTTTGGGGTGTACTTAGATGGGGCATTAGCTGTTATTATATAATTTCAGTGCTATTCTTGTATCCAACAAGGAAGTACCAAGAGTGAATATGCAACTTTCTTATATCTTAAGGCTCTAAGCTCTCTGCAATGTTTGGCATTGCCTTATTTCATATCAACATTACAAATGGCAGGCACGGTGCAGGCCATTTTTTGTATTCCATAAGTACAGTGTGGTGGAAAATTTGAGATTGACATTCGTATCAATCTCAAAGTGATAAGCATATAAGCTCTAAAAGTCCTTCCATTTGCATAAAATTCTTGCAAATGCAATATGTTAAAGCTGCTCTGCAGCTCATTTTGCTATTGCAGTAACTTTCATTTGAACAGAAATCTTATTTTTGGTGTTTTCACTTTGATCAATGGGATCGAGGTAGTCAATGTTTATACACTTTGGCTCTCCAGATATTTACGTCCATGTAGTTTATTCATTACTGTACTTGATCCTACATTTTGGAGTTCCTAATTTCCAGTTAAACTTGAACACAAGCATGTTCTGACCAGCAAACCTGACCTGAAAATTGGTGGAGTCTGGGTCTGGACGTTATCTTCTTTTGTGTACTTGATCCTACATTTTGGAGTTCCTAATTTCCAGTTAAACTTGAACACAAGCATGTTCTGACCAGCAAACCTGACCTGAAAATTGGTGGAGTCTGGGTCTGGACGTTATCTTCTTTTGTGTCCGCTTGCTACTAACTGGAATTTAAGAGGGAAAGGTCTTTTGTCTTAGCTTGTTGATGTAGTTGGCTACGCCTTCCCTTTCATATGAAAAAGAATAATGGCAAATCTGCCCTTTTTTTCTCTCACACAAATACTGTGTAAAAGAAAATTTGAGATCGATTTCTTTAGTAACCTCAAAGTGATAAGCTCTTAGATTATGATAAAAGTCCACCCATGTGCAGAATTTTCTTGAAAAGCAATATACAATTTTCTACTCTGCAGCTTGTTTAGTAGTTTCATTCGGATAAGTTCCTTTTGAAGTTTTGAGTACACATCTTATTTTTCAATCTGACTTTGATAAGTCAGATTGAGTTGGTCAATGTTTAAGGTAGTTGCATCTCTCCGGCTAGCTTTTAGGTCCACATGGTTTATTTGATAGACGCAATTCAATGAGGAGTTCCTCATTTGCAGTTAAATGTGAACGCCAGCATGTTATGACATGACAACTGGTGCAGTGGGACATGGTGTTTCCGTCCATCTTGCTGCTAAATTCTTTTAAAGGAGATCCAGCTACCAGCTTCGAGGTTTTTAGTTTAGATCATCTATATTTGCTTGGACTTGGATGCAAGAAAACGTGCCCAACACCAGGAAAGATCCCAGAAAGCCCATACACTGGCGGGCATTGAGCACAATAGAACATTATAAAAAGCATTGGGATATAAGACGTTCAAAGGTTGATTGGAATTTGAATTGAACATCTTCATTCTTTTTGCTAAGATAGAGACGTCGCAAGAGAACATGATAGAAAGATTTGAAATGTGAGACTATGAACATGTTTTTTTTTTTTTTTTATCTTAATACCACTTGCAAAAATGGAAAATGATGATGTTCTGGTAGGTATTAGCTTGGACCTCTTTTGTGTCGGGGGAATCTGGGCATTCATCTTCTGCGAAAGATGAATTTGGAAGACAATGACGTGGCACCAGATTTAGGTAGACACTAATATAAAAAGCATTAGAAGTCAATCTCTGCACCGAAGTTTTAGGTGGGCACTGATGAAGGATGAGAATTGACGTTGCCAAAAGGGCTACTTGGCAGAAATTTGGACAGTGTGCATTTCCTTTTCTTTTCTGTTCTTTTCCCTTCATTTTCTGGGTCAAATCATATTATTTGGAGTTTGCGTATCCTCTTGTGCGTCCATTAAATGCACGTTGCGTAAACACGAGGGAGGGACAGGTCATGTGGATCGGGCTGCAGCATGTTGATTTTCCTAATTTTCTCTATTTCTCCTTCTTATTGGACCGTCCAAACGACACAGAGCTTCTTGTATAGCAACGAGGCATGTTCACATGGTGTCATTGAATTGTCGAGGTCTCTTAGTTATTGGGAATCGGGTGACAAGAAATGCACGTGTAAGAAATGATAATGCCTAACTCGTGCGATGTCACGTCAGCATGTTACGTAGCATAAGTGCGTTTTGAAGGTGAAAAACCTGGCGATTCATCTTAACATAATGATTAATCACGTCATCACCGCGTGCATTAGGGGTGAGCGGTTCCGGGTTCCGGTTCGGTTCCGTCTGAACCTGGAACCTACTCGAAGTACAGGTTCCTCAAAATGAGGAACCGGAACCCCCGCGGGAATCGAGAACTGAACCTACCCCGTCACAGGTTCCGGTTGATTTGCCTGTTCCAACAGGTTCTTTTTTCTTTTTTTTTTTTGTTATTTTCAAATTTGAACTATAACATACGCGCACGTTACCCAAAAAACTATAACGTACGCGCACGTTACCAAAAAAAAAAAAAAAAAAAAAAAAAAAAAAAAAACTATAACATACGCGCACGTTAAAAAAAAAAAAAAATATAACGTATGCGCACGTTACCAAAAAAAACTATAATGTACGTGTATACTACACGGTAACTTCCCATTGACATGTTATCTTGATAGATTAACTTCGCACTGCACAACAATAATAGAATATAATTAGAAATTTCAAAACAAATAGCAAACTAGAAAGTAGAAATAAAACACCACTAGAACAAGAACGTCTAGAGGTACAAGTTTTGAAAACAATTTCGATTAAACCCTTAAATGAACTCATAAAATTCTGAAATTTGGACACGTTGTATTTAAGACCTAGAGGTACAAGTTTCATGAAGAAATCGTAGTCCAATTCGTTCTGGATTAAAAGATAAAATCGATTTACTTTTCCTATTCTCTACTTGCACAGTTTTTGAAACATTTTTGGTTAAATAGGCAAATGAACTAAAAAAATTACGAAATTTAAATATGTTGTAGGGAAGACATGAAGAGATATATTTCATGCAGAACACATTTCCAAAAGAACCTCATAAAAAATGATATAGTCCACGCATTGCAACTTACAAGATCCGAACACATCAGATTGCACAGTTTTAGAAACATTTCTGATTAAATACCCAAATGACCTTAAAAATTATGAAATTCGACTATGTGATAGCCAAGACCATAAGGTAGATACTTCATGAAAACATCGAAGTCAAATTAGTCCTAGATAATTAAATATGGACGGTTAAAATCCCTGTTCGTAGTACCGTAATTCCAGATCTAACCATCTCCAAAGGACCACGATTTCACCTACCTATTCTTGTTTTTTTTCTCTAAATTTTCGATATGTTGTACCTCAGGATGTCCTTTACAACTTTTGTTAAGAAACCGAAGTGAAATTTCGACAAAAAGGTTGCCTTACAGTCCATGTATTCATCAAGGGTCGGTCCCAAAATCTCCAGATCTAGTCTTTCCAAAGAATAACGATTTCACCCACTTATACTTGTTTGTTTTGTCCCAAATTTGAGTATGTTATACTCCAAGAAGTCCTTTACAACTTTCATTTAGAGGCCAAAGCCAAAATTCAACTAGAACATCACATACAAGTCACTAGAACATCCAAAGTCGACATTTTTCTGCCCTAAGTAACCGGTTCCGGTTCCGGTTCCGAAACAGGTTCCGGTTCGGTGCGGTTCGGTTCGGTTCGGTTCCGGTTCCTAGAAAAAAGGAACCGGAACCGGAACCGTCCCCTTGGAACCGGGAACCGAACCGGACCCTCCTCCGGTTCGGTTCCGGTTCCCGGGTAACCCGGGAACCGCGCTCAGCCCTACCGTGCATGGTGATGGTCGCTAGTTTTTTGCCTCGCCTTCTCTTGTCAGTCTTCGCCTCTTTGCATTGCGTCTTCTCGTACCTCGTTATCAAGCCCCGTGGTACATTGCCAGCCCCAAGGGAAACCTTTCGATGAATGGGGTACAGGATTGGTCCTTGAACATGGTAGGTTTTTGTGTGTGAAAGGCCCACGCTTTGTCAAGCTATTTGAAATATGGCTTTCATGGTCGTGACTCTGTGTCTAGCTGTGATCTACTCCAATCTTGTCATTGCTGAAGTGTCTTGTGAAAGTTGAATTCCTGCTATTTCGAAATGTGTCAGTGGTCATTATCCTTTGAGAAGTCATTGGAAACGACTCCTCAAATTTATCACCATGGAGATATTTGCGTTGACTTGAAAACTTTAAAGGTCACCAGCGTTCTTGGTCTTGCTTTTGTAAATTATAAGTTAATTTTTGAAACGAGTGAATTTGCTCACCTTCATTGTCAATCGCATAGATGCAATTTTTTAGTTTACTATCTGTAAAAGATTTAACCACTGAAATCATTGTAATTCTATGCAATAAAAAGATTTTTTTTTTTTTTTTTAAAAGCATAGCGCATGGTATATACTATTATTGCCAAACTTCCAGCCTAGTTTGCCCTACATATAAACTCGTGAATGCCGGAGACAAATATGCTATCCAAAATTTTTCGATCTACTGAATCCATAGAGTGGCAAATGAAGAGCATATTCACATAAACAATTGACGTTATCGAGTTAATAGTGCAACCCTAGACATCTAATGGCATCAAATCTTGAGGAAGAGAGGTATATGCAATAGATATTATCGAAACTCGGTCCTATATATGGTATCTCATTTACTTTTGAAATCAACTTTAAAGTCACGGCATGGCAGCATTCTTTTCCATTACATTGCTTTCTACAACATAATTTGAGATTTTTGCCAAACAAAAAATAAAATAAAATCTAAAGATTTTATCAAAATGATGTGATAAATTCCTGTTAGGTCCTAAACAGACACGAGCTCAATGGCCACTAATAAAGTATCATATTATTTAGAAAACTAATTCAATAGATGGGTCTTGGTGTTCCTAGGGAAAAAAAAAGAATCTCAAACGAAGCAAAATGTAAAGTGGAGTTGCAAGGTACTTTTGTCCCAACATAATCGACGTGTTGGTTTGGGTATAAGAGGATATCCATATGATAGCACTCGTTATGACTCAAATAATTGCGTGCACACTAATTTAGGTTATAGTTACCTATGCTTGTTTTATGGGTCAAATGTTTGAACTTAATCAATTCGAAGGATTTGCTGGGTATTTTATGATTTTTAGGTAGTTGGCCTACCCATATCTATCCTATGATTAAAAAGTACTTTTAAACCAAAAATGCCAAGCCATTAGCTGTATTTCGGGGGTTATCTAATTACTGTTTGGATAGAAGAAAACATTCTATTTTGACGTGCTTTAAATTGAAAGGCTGTCGTTTCGAGTGCATCTATCTTACTTTTGAAATTGATTTTCAGAATCAGAAGCGATGTTCCCTTTTTCTGAACTCAAAGACAAGGATCATCATGCGGGAAACAAAAAGTTGTCCTTCGGACACGCGTGCACTTCAGAAACCCCAGCCATGCACATGCCTTTTTTGAAAGTGATTGCCGTCGTGCCAGTTTCTACGCAAGGAAACATCCAAAGAGAGAAGCAAAAAGAAGAGCTCACGCACAGCAAGAACAAAAGAGAACCCTATTCATGTCCCGTTCCCATTGCACGTGAACCCCTCACGCATCCGCACCTGCTTCCGATGATGGCGACGGCGAGGGGGAGGAAGTGAAACGTTATGAACTGAGAGAGATTTCAGTTGGTGAACATAATGAGCGTCGTGGCTCGATCCCAGCAATATGAACTGCTGTAGTCGTCCATCATCGCTCTTCTTATAAAAGGCCTCAGTTCGAGAATGATTTGCATAACTCCTGCGGGCGATGTACAGTAATTTTGGATACATCGAGCACCAAACGCCATGGGGGAGTAGTCGACACTGCTGACCCCTTTGGTGTGTTTGAGCCATTGACATCGAGTTCAAACTAGGCCTCTTGAAGATGCTCGTTGAAGGCATTATTTTAGAAAAGGGTTCGGGATTGATCTTTTCTTTCTAACATAGGTATCCGAACCTTTGTGGCTTTCGAACAAACTTTACATTTACGCATAAACCACATCGCCTGTGCGCATCAGCAAACGCACCTCTCGTGCGATGGCGAGTGTTGCCTTCGAAGTTACTCTGAGTAAGAGATACTATGCTTTGAACTCATCTATCCTGCCCAAATGAAGCAATTGGGGAGTAGTCATATCACCGTTTGCAGCAGTTACTGTCTAGGCATATCAATTGGCAAATGATTTCATCTCAGTTTTGGTCAATTCCAGCTTCCTTGTGCTAATCCTAATCGTGCGTGCATCAGGATGGTTACACAAAATACCAGTCAAATTAGCAAATTCTTATGCAGTCCGTTCTATTAATGCAATCGATAGAATCAATCCCTGTTGATCTTGAGAAATGTCTAAAAGAAGATGAAGAAGTGAACCAACAAACTTAAAACTCCACAAGTTTTCTCAGAACCCGACAGAGATACATAATCCAGGTCATCTATTTTTCTAGGTCTAGGGGAATCCACGGGCAGCGGCAGTGACTTCGCCATGGATTCAGCCCAAGTCAGCTGGGTATAGATTGTCTGTAATCCATTTGCCAAAGATACAACTCAAACTGAAATGACCCATTGGTATTCTGGCGGCTTTGCAAGAGCGAAACATGCCAATTCCGCTCAACGATGTCTCACGCGTTTCATCTCGAGTCTCGACATGGAACTTTTCAAATAAACGAAAGGCCAAATCAGACCAAGCATTCGCAACGCAGATTCACCAGACGAGTTCCACAAGCGGCTATAAAATGGAAACTCCGTCATCTTCGTCCTTGCTCTGAAGGCCATATCTTGTCAGCTCTAGGTTTGGCCGAAGAAGATGTTGCTGTAGACACCTCTCGGTGTGTTCAAGCTCCAGGTGGTCTGTGCCTGGAGAAGATGTACATACTGTTACTGTTACTGTTACTGTCATATCATGGTGTTATAAGTTTACGAGACAAGATGGTACTAGGGCTTTGCAATGACCATTTTAGGAGAAGCTCTTGTGCTCTCTTTAGATGTTTTGACAAAGCCACAGAAAAAAAGGTGTCCTGGAAACGTCGATTCACGGGCTATTACCTTTTGAACTAAATAATGCACCCGATATAATCTGGGAATCTGCTGGCGCGCGAGATTCATTTCGTTACCTATACTAGAGTTGCGAAATATTTCTTGACGTTATATATCTGGCTCGATTCTAAAAGCACTTTGGACCTTGGGCATTGGAGATCAATAGGCGCAGATGTCTCGTTGCTTTCCCCATGGATGCAAGCTCTTCTGCACCAAAATGGAGTATCTACTGCCTACTTGGCCCGTCTCCACTATCACAACTGCTGTCCGTTCCACTCTGAGTCACCGGAGAGGTGGAGAGAGAGAGAGAAATCTGCCGGAAGAGGACTAGAGCAAAGAGAGAGAGGGCGGAAGGTTGTCGAGTGACGAGCAAATGAATGAGAAAAGATGTGGAATACATATGGTTATTTTGCAAATGCATGTGATATGGACAACATTTGTGATTATCCTGTAAAGACGAGAACTAAAAACAAATGTTGAAGATCATCCTAATTCCATATATTATATATGATGTGATAGACATAATCAATCATACTGAAAAAATTACTCGTGTATTTATGAATATGACAGAATCTCGATATTGCCGTATCCTAAATACTATAAAATTATCGACCCTTGCTCGACAGAAATAAAATAATATCAAACTCTATAAAATTACACATATCCTTGTCACTACCCAAAAAGATAAAAGACAGACTATGAAGACATTACATTCGAACTCCCCCACTCTCAAATGGCAACTAGCGACAGCTTCCCTCCAGATCAACAACGTTCCTATTGATGCTTCCTCGAGCGGATGAACCTCCAGGAGTCCGACCTCGCCGAGGTTGTCGGGGCTTGGCAGCGAACATCGGAGGCTGCTCATCCAGAGGAACATCAAGCACTTCGAGGAGTACGTCGAGAAGGGCGCTGCCTAGCCCAGGAGGATGTGGTGGGGTTCTCGGCGAGTCAGCTTGCCAGGATCGATGCTTCACAGGTACGAAGACAGGAATTGGCTCATTACATATTCTTGCTGACCCTAAATATTGTATGGTAATGGATTGCGTGGATGCTTGTTTCAGGTGGTACCTATGGAGGTGAAGGGTTGGTTTTCAGGGAGGCGGTGGAGGTTCACCGCCTTTGTTAGTTTGTCGGTGGTCAGTGGTGGAATGTAGAGAAGAAAAGAAAACAGTCGTGGCAGCTGTTCAGAAGGTGAATGCGGTGGTGGTGTCGAATTGGTCCTATTTCACAATCGACGGTGGTGGTGGGGATGCGGCGAAGATGGCGGTGATGGTTGTGGTTTGATGAAGTGCGAGGGGTGATGGTGCACGTAAAGCTTTTTCTCATTTACACACTATCAATGGAGTTGATAGAAATTTCACTGATGGTACCTGTTTTCAAGACTGGGATTTTGTATGCAAACTCCTGTTGTTGACATGGAAGAATATGGATGCTGTACCACCTTCTAAAGTTATATCTTAAAATTGATAAAAATCCCCGTTCTGCTTCTTTGTTGTTGACATGATTCAATATAGTTAGTCTTCATCACAAATAAACTCGCAAGTCATGAATATTATCCATATTGATGTATCTAAATTATGCCATTACAAGACATCATCTTCTCTATTACTGGAAGAATTTTATTGTTTAGGCCAAAAGTAGCTGATATTATAGTATTTTTTTTTGTCAAAATTGTTACTATTATTGATATTGCTCCTAATTTCTTTGATTTAATTCATTTTTAATTAGTTACAAGTCAGATTGGATTGGGTCCCGATCAGATTGGATATGGATTGCTAATATTTTTTTCATAGAAATAATTGATATGAATTAAATGGGTTAATTTGGCTTGGACAGATTTTTGATTCATCCAAATCTGATTGATTCGACCACCTTTCGGCAAATCTAGTTTTGATTGCCATACTATCATGCATGTCGCCGGCGTATATATATATGTACTTACATCTGCAGGGCAGGACAATCGAAGAAGAGGAGAAGCAGACGAGGCAGATGGCGAGCCTGCAAGAGAAGATCGCCGACCAGCCAATCGTGACCATCACAAGGAGGATGGACTGCACGGCAGAGCCCGGCCAGGAGGCCGACATTGCACTCAACGAGTCCGAGAGGCAGATGCTGGCGATCATGGAGAAGGCCGACGGGCTGAGGCTGGACACCCTCGGGGAGATGGTCGGGGCACTTTGGCGGCGATCAGGAAGCCCCACCTCTTCATCTACGAGTGGGGCAAGCGGAGGGACCATGACCACGGCACGGGCTAAGAAAAGCTCATCCCTCCTCCGTGAGGTTCAAATTCTCTCCACGTAATTGTGAAGCTCTCTCTCCTTGTTTTTCCATGCTTTTCCATGCGTAACATAGCACCGGCGAAGGGGAGTTTCGTCTTGAAGAGCTTTGCCTTGTTTTGATTGTGTGATGCGGGAATAATCGGTCAGTCACTGCCGGATGCAGTGGCGTCATGAGCGGCAAGATAACACGTTAGCCATTATTTTACATCAACTAGTTGATGATAACATTTTTCATTGACTAATTATTTCAAATGATAAATTATTATTTTTAAGAAATTATTTTTCAAACTATTCAATTTCCATGAAACAATTAAAACACTAAAAAGCCGCTTTACAACAAATCATTACATCAAAGCCCGACGAGTTACTCAAGTCATAAGCATATTTATACTTCTCAAGATCTGTTCAACTCGCAGCATTGGCACTTGCTCCGAAGAATCAACCAAGACAAGGCCCGCAATTTGCAGAGAAGGACGAGAGACCAAACCCAAGACCTCTTGGGCACTTCCGTGCCAAAATGCGGCAGCAGAGAAGCTGCTCTTCATTCATGATCAAGGCGGCGATACGCCCCGAGACCAGCAGGGCGACAGAGGACTGGCTGCTTTAACGAAACAGTACGGTTTCTCAAAACCCAGATTTCGGTTTTGACCCTCCCATTCCTCTACCCCCCCTCATTTTGTGCCGGATCTCTTGAGAAGAGAACAGAATGCATTGCGTAAAAATTGAAATTAACTCCCAGAATTGAGTTGTAAATACAGTTAAATGAACAATGTCCCCAACTCTGCTAGCAAATTTTATCACACTATCAATCGGTCTATCCCTACAGCTACAAGCAAACCCAGAGTCAGGAGGTTAAAAAGGAGTGTAATATGCAAAAATACAGAAGATGACTCAAAGATCAATGAAAGACAAAATTTGCTATTTCCTTCTCGAATAGAACATAAGTACAGAAATCAAATCTTCCCCTTATTTTCATGATAAGCCGAGAAAAATCGTCTGCAGATCTGCCTGCTGACCAATTGCATAAACTCAACAACCAGCCGCATATTCAATGGAATCCCAGCGAAACCTGTAGTTATGCATGTTGCTCGAATGGAGTATTCATTCACTTTATAATCGGGATATGGAACAAAATGATAATTCCCTGACAGAAAAAAGAGAGAGGAAGATTTCAAGGATCAAGATCTCCAAAAGAAAATAACTAAACCGAAGATGATGGTGCAAGCACATAGATACTCCGCTATGGCATCTAAGAGACCACACTGATAGTGTCCGTGCTATGAAATTCTCAAAGTTTACTCTGCAGATTATTCTTGAGAACTCATTAAAGAAAAACAATCCACTATACACACTTTTAAGTGACATCTCTTTAATGACAAACGGCAGGCTCAAAGACAAATGCATGAAAACTGGCTATAAAACCAGTTTCCATGTTTGAACAACATAACAACTTTCGACAAAGTGTTCACCAGCAATGGACTTTTGCAACTTAAATAAAGAATCAACAGAAAAACTAAAAACACAGTAAGAAGATTCAGTAAGTCTCCTAACAAAGTAAATATTCCGATCAAATTTAATGTACAACAAGCAATGGACCAGATCAAATCCTGCGTACTCATATAGAAACATACAAAAATGCCACAACTATTGATTAACATGAATATACTAACATGAACACCTATCCTCCAACACGAAAGATACCTGTACTTCATGCATTCTGCTGGACTTGGCGGTATATTTGAAGCACCCAATCAACATAACCATTGGTGCCGCTCATCTGGTCCTCAACAAGGTTTGCAAGGAGAAGAAACCCTTCTCTTGGCTGCTCTCCTTGTCTTACAAGATGACACAACTGGTAGTATGAAGGATCAGTCTCCCTCAGTTTCTTGAGCAGGGCAAAGAGCCTTTTAGACATTTCGTGGTTGAGTTCAGTGAAGTTAACTTGATTCTAGTAAGAAAAAAGAAAGCTAAAAAATTAAGAAGAAGAAAAGACAATAGACCAATTTGAGATTATAAATGAAAAAATAAAACAGGCATAACAGCAGAACTAAACAAGGGGCACCTAATTGATTTAAATGAAAGTTCAGAACAGAACAACAAAATTACATAGAACCCATCTGTTGAGAGAGTTGACCACACATATCTGCACCACCATGCACTACTTTGCTTCAAAACCAAAATAACAAAGAATAGTCCACACAGTGAGATAGAATCCACACATTCACAAAAGCTGTAAAGTCAATCTCAAGAAACGAGTATCAAAATAGAACTTAGTTGCCACTTCACTCATCTGAATAATTGCTATTCATCCTTTTGAAAGTCTCTGGCTGTCAATTTTTTTACTTCGCAATAACTTTCAAGACAGCCACAGTAACTCTAATATTCGAGACAAATTACCCATGGTTCTACTGAAACTTTATAGCTCTACTTTCAACATCTGCAGGAAACATCTGTTTAGCACCAGTTTCAAGGACTCACGCATTTTCCCCAAGATTGATATCACAATACCGCTGGTTTTGGATCTCCCAGACCACTCCAGCAGGAATTATCACTCTGATTTTAGTGCCTCCAGCCAGTTTAAATCCCAACCATAGCACTGACAATTTCAGGCACGATTTTCTTTTATGAGTAACCAGTCTATGCATAAATAACTTGGCATTTTTCCTTCCCTCCTTTCTCTTTTTCCTTTTTGGCATGGGGAATAAGCCAACTCAGTAATTAGCAATAGCGCCCACATAAAAGTGAAAGTGTACTATTCAGAACATCTCTATGTCGGCAACTGTTACTTGGCAATGCACGAATAGTTCATTTCTCATTTCCTTCACTACTGATCTTTCCGTGAGTACCAACTGTGATTTGGCAATGCACGGATAGTTGATTTCTCATTTCCTTCACTACTGATCTTTCTGTGAGTACCATCCCATTAACTGTTCCATTGATCTTTTTGGTAAATTTTTTTTTTTTTGGTAAAGAACTGTTCCATTGATCTTTTATCAAAGCTAGACGACAAAACATTAGTCCATCATGTATCTCCAAATATAACTATGTTTCCCATGAGATGACTCAGTCACCAGCAATCCTCCATATACTTCACATCTTGCAGAGAGTATCCAACCAACAAAACTAGCAATTTAAATCTGGCATAAATTCAGGTCAATAAACTGACCATTAAATTTATCCACAATCCTAAAGGAATAAATTCACTCAATAGCCAAGCTGAATAACTCTTTGCAGTGGTATATTTAGGGGGGAAAAGTAAAAAATAACAATCCAATGCAAATAAGAATGGCCGAAAAACTAACCCTTGATAAATCAGCGGCAAAGTCTTGCCCCAACAAATTCTTGGATATATCAGGTGAAAGCATTCTACCAAACCATATAATAAAGCGGAAGCCATCATCAAACAAATAAAGCCCCCTGGAGTCTAAGCTCTCTGCAGTCAATGGTAACCTTTTGATTGCGTTCTTAAGCTCATCATCCAGATAAGATCCCTGCAAGAATGTTGCAGACATAGTATCAAGTACTTTGAAGGACCAACAAAATCCTTCGAGGAAAACCCAATGCAATCATGAGATTCGAGGGTCATTACCTTTGTCAGATACTCATCAAGCCTAATTAAGTTCGGATATAAAAGTTTTAACAATTTTTTCACAGGCAATGCCATCATGGTGAAACCAGCTGCACTACGTTCATCGAGTGGCACATCAGCATACCCTCCTCTTAGGACTGTTGATTTACAAAGGGCCAAGCCGTATAAAGGTAAAAACTTCAGGGATTCTGGATATATCAACCTGCCTCCCAAACGATGCTGCACTGCGTAAAGATTTCTATATTCCCTGAGTGTTTTGACTATCCTCAGCTGGACCGCACTTCGTGCATCCTCCAACTTATGAGTCAATGTCTTCTCAATTGCTACAGTGCATAGACTAAGGTTAGAAAATCAAAGCAATATTTACTTAGAATTGAGCAGCAGAATTCATTCACAACTTGAAAAATCTTTTTAACTCTACCTAGCCTACTGAACAAAGATATAATGGCACCCGTGTCTGCCTGGCGGTACATTTCTCCTAGATCTGTTACAGTGGGAGCTGCAGCTGTGTGTACTCTAATACGCCTTTCTCCACAAGATGCAGTGTATCTTTGTTTGTCAAGGGCATCCAAACGTAAATGTCTATAATACCAACCAGAATGCCCTAATTCCAATTGAAGAAGCAGTGCAAGGGCTTGAGATCATAGAAATATTACCCAGAAGCATGCTGAACTATACAAATGTAAATATTTATGATATAACAAAAAAACTATAGATAAGTATTTATCAGAACCCATAAACTAAGCCAACTATAATGCACAAGCAGATGTGAACTCCTCAAGTTATTCATAGTAACATGATGGAAAATTTGGAAGGTTACTGTACAGCACAAAGTACACGTTACAACAGGAAGTTGACTGATGACCACAACTGAACCACTCTAATCTTTCAATTTTAATCTTAAAGTTAACATAATTATATGGACCGGGGAAAAGAAAATGCATTGAAACAAGATTTACACATGGGACTATATAAGAAAGGAAAAGAGCATGAAGCAAATGCTGGTACAAATATGGAAACAGTAGAAGTGAAAAAAAATTTGCAGATAAAGAACCATCTTCATCAAAGGATACAGCAAAGCAACTTGGAAATATACTGTTTGAGTTGTCAGTAATGTATCTTCAAGAGATAGTTGCATTGCATATGCTTTATCACAATCCACAGCTGGAAGTGCCAATAAGTCGGTGGATCTTAACATAAAATTTCCATGGTAAGATGTGAAGCGAATTCCTGCAAGTTTCCATCAAGAAACAAAGTAACTACATGTTACACAAAGCACGTGAACAAATTAAATTGCTTGATAGCCACTTTTGAACATCATCCACAGACCTTTCCCACATCTTACACGCATAACAGACTCCCAGGCAGTTTCCCTGGTGAGATCTCTGGCTAACTCATGCCTCAGCTTCTCTCTGTGAATATTTGATTGAAAGCTGGGATAGTAGTAGACTTGACCCCCAGTGTATTTCGCGAGGGTTCCTACATAGATATAATGTGACAAGCATTCATCCTCCGAAGAATGTATAACGCATCAGATGCATACATCAGGAGCTTTATGTTATTGTGCACAGGAAATGGTTAGAAATATGCCCTTATTGGATGTAAGCTAAATCTAAACATCATTTCACATAGAAGACTAACTACAGAGGTCTTTATAACAGGACAATGGCAAGGGCAGCCCAGTGCATGAAGCTCCCACAATACGCAGCCTTACTTTGGGATTTCTGCAAGTGGCTCTTTCCACAACTCAATCCGTAACCTCCATGAGGTCACATGGCAACAACTTTGCCATTGCCCAAGGCTCCCTTTTGAGGTTTTAATTAACAATATAATGAAAATCTATGATCAATCAATAGAGGACAACAGCAAAGCTCGATATTAGAGCTACTATACTTCTAGGAACTCCAAGGTCATCCTTTGAGAAACAATATTTATTATGAAATTCACAATTCATGCACAACAGCCATAGATAGTCCAAGAGCATAAAATGTTTCTTACCAAATAAAAACTCAAATGAACAGAAATTTTTTATTAGATCTATTAACTTCCTTTCACCAGTCCTGTGCATCATATTAGACAGACCACTAATGATATTTAAAGATTCTTCCAAAATATTAATGCGGCCGAAAGTCATAACGACCCTAGTAGAAAACCGTCTTATCTCTAATTATGCTAATTAAAACTCTAAACAAGCAGTCACTGACATATCCAGCACTATTGTCAGACTCATTCAATTTGTCAATCATAATTTTGACGTAAAGTTAGGGAAGCTGAGGATATACCTAAGGAGGCTATATCACCATACTTTTCATTGAATGCATATATATTAACCCCTATCTGGTACTTAGAGAAATCAGCAGCCATTTGCTTGTAAAAGGGATCTTCTGGTACTCTCAGCGTATATTCTTTATCTGTTCCATAAACACGAACATCATCTCCCCGCAACTTCAAGCGGCCAACACCAAGAGACGGCAGTGTATTCTGGAAAATAAGTAATTTTCCTCCAAGCTGACTCTGTAGAGCAAAAAAACATTCATGAATAGTGAATGAATGATTTGCCAGGAAGAGAAGATAATTTTACAATATATGCTCTATTGAAAAAATTCTGATAGAAGTAGGCAAGAAGAAGGAAATGATAGCATACCATAACCATAAATGCCGCCTTGAGAGCTGGACCAAAAGCAGATTCCACATTTAGATTATTCTCAAACATCGATGGCAAGCTATCAAGGAAAGTCTCCACAACTTCTCTGGACTCTGACAGGTTGACTAGGAGATCATCTGGCAATGGGATAAATATATCATCAAGATCTGAGACAACCATCATCTGAGGTTGGGTCAAGGATGACTGCACAAGTGAAAAACCCAGTGTCACAATCAGAGTGATTAATTAGATGGCATGAAAGTGTCTATTAAAATCAAATGGAGTTCCTGCACAAGCGGCACATAGATCTCTTACCTTCAGATTGTAAAAATGTATAGTGCTGTCAAAAGTTATGAACCCAATCTGTGTCCTGGGGAAGCCGGAAGATTATCTAAACATGACTTTATAGTCTGGGCCACGACCTGCAAGACATTGATCCTTCTAGAGAGTCACATTACATGTATTTCACAATAGGAGCCTACGCGATAAATTGCGAGAAAAAATCCCTTCAGGAGATAAACATTCAAGCAAGAATGAACTTATTCTGCTTGAGCTTTCCTAAAGCTCAATTCTTCAACTGAACTGAACAAGTGCCAGTTAAACCTTTCAAGTAACTCGTTAGATCTGTGTTTCAGCAGTAGCATATTGTTCTGTGGAGCTAAGGATGCTTAGCTGACACGCACAGTAAATAGTTGCATCCACAGATAACTACAATCGATAAAAAAATTGTAGAAACACAAATATATCAAGATGCAACAAAATCACGAAACACATAGCCATCGTAAAAAGCAGGATGAATGGCACCACAACTATGGAAATTTTGCTTCACACTCACCTGTACCATACCACTTCTAACCGCAGATATCGAAACATCAATGAGGAAAAAGTAGAGTGGCGGCATTGGTGGCCGAACCATATATTCAGTTGGAGCAACAAATTCTACACTGCCCTTTGTAAGCTCAGGTCGCTGATCCAGATCGATTCTTCTGCCAACAGCGTCCAGATGCGCAAAGTAATCACCGGGGACTGTAGAAGACAGTAAAGATGGTGGATCATACAAATATGCACCATAAAAGCAAACACTTTGCATATACAATCATCTACTTTCTCCCTGCCACACAGTTTACAAGCTATGAATTGCATGGTGGTGATATGTACCTGGTAAATAAATCATTAATATAAAATATGTCATTGTGACAGACTTTGAAATAGGAGACAATTCAAGGGATAATTGTAGTCTACCCAGGAAGATACCATAAGAAGCCACGAGACTCAGTCATAGCAAGCACCAAAATCCAGAAGGACTGTTAAACCACCTTCAAACAAATCTTGCCCCAAAGAGAAATATGTGTAAAATTGTGATAATCTTTTGAAGCTGCTGTAAATTTTGTCATCATCACACCCCCGAGCCATGGCATTTTATTTTTGGACATTGTGGATAAAACTATTGGCAGAAAAGAATAAACAGTTAATTAATTCTCACAGCACCTCCACCTTCCAGATGAAGAAAAATTTAAGGAAATCAAAGGTTATAGAAAGTTCACAAATTCTCGCCCCTCATAATCTACTGAAAGGAACGCAGCTTGATTGTTTTGAATCCAATTCATGAAAAATATCTTCAGCATCTGCGTCAATTTCAAGTTGATGTCTAGAAGGTTAAAGATGCCAATGCAAAGAGAAAGAGACTGGTTGATCCACAGGGAATAATCATAAACAGGAAAAGGATAATTTCAGAATTCCAAGCAACGTTTAGAAAAAAAACACAACAAAAGCCTAGGCAGGTAATAGCACAACTTCTAGAAGAAACAACATGAAAGGCCAAACATCCAGAGAGCCTGTAGCCTAAAAAATTACCCTCATTCAATAAGGAGCAGATGTTGCAGCGCCACTTTCTCCCTGCTTCAGTAAACGTCACATATGGATTGACATAGGTGCGGCATCTTCTGCACCGAATAATGCCAGTTGAAGCAAAATTCACTATAGGAACTTCTTCCTGTATAAAAGCATAGCGACAAAATAAGGTGACTATATGATTCAATATAAACATCTGATTACGTTTGCATAAAAAATTTAGGCTTTTCAGTTCAAGGATTCTCACCCCATCAGGAGATTCTGCCAGAGGACAAACAACTGCTCCAAGAGGCAAGTGCCACCTTGAGACCAAAGATTGAGAATTTGGTATGGCACTAGTTGTAAGCCTAAGAAATCTAGAATGACAATTCATGGGAAACATCTCAGCAAATGACTTGGGCTCCACATCACCGTCTAGTGGTCTTGGCAAAGATTTTGACTCAAGTCCAGGGTCCAGTGATCCAGGCATAGACCCAAGAGAGAGGGAGCTGAAATCTTCAAGCAGACCTTGAATGGGACCTGTGGGGGGTCCAAATCCCGGATGCTGTGTTTGCAGGACCCCTGGAGCTGCTACTGGTGGGGGTGGAATGTAACCTCCTTGATGTGCATGCAAAGGGGGAGCTGATACTGATGGAGTCGGCACATATCCTCCCGGGGCAGTAGCAAAAGGAGATTGTAAAGTTGGAGCCAGTGGAACCGTTTTAGACTGCTGAGTTGCATATCCAGGCATAGGGGGTGGTCCACTTACCCTAGCAGCAGGATATGACAGGCTCGCCTGAGGCATGCTTCCAACAGGGGGCATAGTATTTGCTCTTGGCGGAGATCCCATCGGCAGAGAAGGTACATGTGTTGGCGGGCGGAAAGATCCAGGCTGAGAATATAATTGAGCAGCAGGAGATTGAATTGGTGGCTGTCCAAGAGGTGGAGCTTGTGTAGGTGGTGGTTGTGCTGTCCCAGGGAACTGTGGTGAACTAAAACGTTGGAAAGCTCCCGAATTGGGAGGGGCAAATGAAGTTGCCGGAGATGGTACTGATGGATCACTATATGTAGATTGTGGAGGGGGCCGGAAACTAGATCTGTCCAACCCAGCTGCAGGAACAAAAGGCAAACGAGGCGGAGCCTGAGGAGCAGCAGCTGTATTAGGTCTGAAAGTGGAGGCCCCTGATCCAACCATTGGATTTGTCGATGAAAAAGGTGTAGCCACCGGAGGCGAGGATGTAAAAGGCGAAGTGGGCCTGCTAGTGAAAGCCGGACGACCTGGGTTTTCGGTCCCCATGTAATCGGTCCGATAACTTAATCAACTCCGAATCCCTATACTTCCATACATAAAACCTGATGTAAGAAGACATTTTAGGATTTGAACAGTTAAGAATTCGTGCCATCACATGCCACAATGTCATTTAAAACAGACACAAACAAAATAAGGAACCCCAATTGAAAAAAATGTAACATTTAGAATGCTACAACATTCTCCTGATATGCACAATCCGTTCATCTAAACCCGAACTCTCACAGTCCTCTAGTCAGTGACCAAGCAGCAAGCATCTAGAGCTAAATTAGAGCAGAGCCAATCGAAAAGATACAATAGACCGCGGTCGCCACGTCAATTGGAACTCAGCCTATTCTCTGGACAATCCTAGGCACAAGAGAAGCACAAAGCTAGCCTTTTCCTAAAAATAGACTCGTTCCCCCATCAATCAATCCATCCGAATCAACACGACCGCATCGCCGACGCGCGATGCCGAGGCAGATCGTTCGATTCTGCCCCCAAACCGAACCAAGGAACGGAATTCCACACAAGCGAAGCCGCGGCCGATCGATTTCGACCGCGGATTTCACAGCCGCGAAGAGGGAGACGAAACCCCTCTCCCCCCGCAACACCGAGAAACTTGGCGTCCGCCCCGAGGCTTACCTGATCGGCGAGCCCCGACGAGTTGGGGCTTGGAAGGCGGGTCCTAAAACCCTAGAGAGTCTCCGGGGACCGAGAGGAGGGTGGGCCCGACGGCGACGGCGGCGGCGACGGGCGGTGGCGGCGGCGGCGGCGGATTCCCAACGGAGATCGGACGGAGCCGGAGGATACCTTGGAGACCGACGGCGGCTCGCCGGGAGAGATCGGAGAGGTGATCGGAGGATCGGAGGAAGGAGGGCGGAGAAATTCAGATCTTCGGTTTGGCGTCCGCTAGAGAGAGAGAGGGGACGGAATTGAGGAAGGATTAAACACTGGAGCGTGCAGGAGGAGGAGGGAGACCGCAAGATCCAGGCCCGTCTGCATTTTATTTTATTTTATTTTTTGTCGTGCTTTATTATTATTATTTATTATTATTTTAAATGTACATAGCTATGGAAATTAGGGGTGAGCAGCGGTTTAGCGTCGATCATGGACCGACCCTGGGCCCTTAACTTAATCCTACCGGTCTGAAATCCCAGGGCTATGATTAACACCATGCGGAGTTGGTCATCGGTCACCCGAGAGTTTTGGGTCGATCCAACCCGACTAACCTTGTATATTATATTATATTATATTATATTATTTATAATTCTTTTATATATTCAAACCTAAGTAAAATTTATGTTATATTATATTATATATAATTTTTTATATATTCAAATCTAAGTAAAATGATGTTAAAGTTGTTGACTCCTCATGCTCACAATCATAGACAGACGGCATCCAATTCCAAAAGACGTGAAGTTTACGCGATAAAGGTCTTCACGGCCTCCTCCTCCACAGTCTAGACTCCGGAGTACATTCTTCACCGTGAGGACCAAGGACTCCTCATAGTCATGGACTCGCGACGTCCAAAATGGCGCGAAGTTTATGCCGTAAATCTCCTCACGGCTTTCTTCCCTAAAGTACGTTCTCTTCCATTTTGTCTTTTTTGTTCTTCAATTTGCTAAAATCAAAAGTAGCAACATCCCGCTCGCCTCTAGTTGCCCGTGCCACTCACCTTTGACCATGCGCGGCGCTCGTGCCGCTCGCCACTCACCACTCGCCCTTTCTTTGTCGTCGGCGGCCTCGCTAAACGCTCGCCACTCACCACTCATCGCTAGTCTCGCTCAACGCTCGCCTCTTGCCGCCGGCCTCACTAAACGCTTGCCGCCGGCCTCACTAAACGCTTGCCGCTTGCTAGTTGATGCTCACCCCACTCAACACTTGACGCTTGCGCTCGCCACTCGCGCCGGTCGCCTCACTTATCGCCAAGTAAATCAAAAGGAAAAAAAGAAGAAGCCCTAATTAGAAACCCTAATGCTCAGCTTGCCCTTGCTTTCCAAACACAACTTGACTAGTGATATCTACTTTGTGCTTCATTTGAGATCTTGTATTGATATTTATAGTTTAGTTGCACAATGTCGCATTGTCGATGGATGTGTAATTTGAATTTGTAAGTTTACTTTTTTAGGGAGTATAAAAACAAGATGAAATAAATTATTGATCGGTCCCGGGTTGACCCAGGCTGGACCAAACTCATTGGGTTGGTCCGGTCCTTGGTCCTGTGCTCGATAAGTCGGTCCTCGGTCCAAAAATTGAGGACCGACAAGTATTTGTATGGATTGGTCACAGGGTTAGGGGTGGCCCGGACCAACCCGGACCATGCTCACCCCTAATGGAAATGTAGGTGTTATTCCTGCTCTCCTTTTTCCGATTGAAAAAGAGGATTGATAAAAGGGAAAAGGGTCGGTTTGGTTCAATGAGCTTTGGGTGTAATGTAAATATTGAAAGTCAAAGTGTTTTGGAGAAATGCAAATTCTGTTTAGTAAAAAGGGATTTTGAATTCAAGTGGCGTTTGAGCGATAGGCTTTGGATGTAATTTATATATATATATTTTTATTTAAAAAAGGTCCCTAACCCTTTGCTAGAGTTAAGGAAGGGATATAACCTTCAAGTCCTTTCATTAATTGCACATTTTGAAAATTTTAGAAATTAATTGCATTTTCATGATAAATTTTAGGACTTGATTATACTTTTTGAAAGTTTTATGACTTAATTGTATTTTTATAATAAAATTTAGGACT
The DNA here is from genome assembly GCA_017140615.1 of Eucalyptus cladocalyx. Classification (NCBI taxonomy): domain Eukaryota; kingdom Viridiplantae; phylum Streptophyta; class Magnoliopsida; order Myrtales; family Myrtaceae; genus Eucalyptus; species Eucalyptus cladocalyx. The sequence goes on from CM029519.1 coordinate 7,637,593, forward strand.
TCCCATATATTTATCCCTCAATAAAAAGAAAAAGACAATTGAATTGGTTGAATTTCTTTTTCTCTTTTTTATTTTGAGCCGTTATAATGGTTCCATAGGCAAACTTTTTTCCTCTTGGTGCATAGACCACTTCAAAAAATAAGTCAAAGGAAAACTTATACTTAAATTTAAGAAAATGATTTCCACTTTCAAAAATAAAAAAATCATTTTTTTTTCAAAATATGGTTAGACATTAATACTTGGACCAAAGACTTTGAGCTCGAGTATGGGAACACCAACTCCCATTCTTGGTTCCTTAGTAGTGGGCTCCAAAACAGGCCGAGCTCGAGACTTCAATGCCTATGTTTGGTTCCTTGATGCTTAGGCCCAATTCACAAAGACTAAACTCGAGACACGGGCACTTGGGCCCAAGTCCTGAGTACCCAAGCCCAGATTTATGGAGACTAGGCTTACAATTTATTGAGACTAGGTTTATGTCCAAAATAGTTGAGCCTGAGACCCTGGTGCCCATGCTTGGGTCCTCGGCACTTGGACTCAGGTCTCCGACGCTTAAGCTAGAGTTCATTAGATCAATTCTAGGTCCAAAGAGGTCAGGCCAGGATTTAAGTGCCTATGCCTAAGTCCCTATGTTAGGGCTCAAGTTCTCAACACTCAAGTCCAAGCCTATTGAGGTTGAGCTCGAAACCCTAGTGCTAGATCTTCATGGATCGGGGTTCGATCTTCATAGATGGAGCAAATGATAAATGAGATCTTTTGCTAATATATTAGAGGAGTATTCTTCCCAAAGAATGAAAAAAAAAGTTATCTCAAAATGGTTATATTAAAGAACACTACTATACTTATTGATGAATGTTGACCATAACAAAATACAAGGGGATGGTAACTCTTAAGAGAATCTTAGTTTATTGTCCTAAACATTTTTCATAGAGTACAATGAATTTTAAATGTTTTCAAACAAACACGATCAAGTGCTAAACTTTTCAAAATTTGTCAAATGAAGTCCTAATATTGTTAGTTATGATGTCTAATTGTCGAAAAATCGATCATTCCATTAAATAAAGCATAACTTTAATTATGTAATCGTATAAGACAAAAGCGCCTTTGTTTTGCATAAATGATATGTCTCGTGAGCCCTCGTCGTCGGTCAGCCAGGGGCCGGTGACCCTGGTTGACCCTCCCTCCTTTGTCGCCGGCCCTTCCCGGCGGCGGCGAGGACTTAGCCCTCAACCGCGTCCCTTCGCCCCCCCTTTAATTTTTTTAAATAATTAAATAAATTTAGTTTTAAATTTAATTTAATTAATTTTATATTAATTATTTACCACGTCGAGACAAAACGACGTTATTTTTGCATTTTTTAGTAATGTCGGCATGCAAAATGATGCCATTTTACACTTATTTCGTCGGAAAATTTCTACGTCAGCAATTTGGTCGGATTTTGGCCGAATTGGCACTTAAGTGATTCATTTTGTTTCGATTTTGGCACTTAAGTGTCACTTTCCAAACTTTTGGCATTTAAGTGTTTTTCCATGCCAAGTTTTGGCACTTGGACTGTACTTTGTCCAAATGATTTCTTTTACTTGTTGACACCATATAGACTAGCCAAAATGATTATATGCTTTTGTGGAAGTTATGGTTCATGTTGCTTTTTTGGAATTGTTGCTCTAGCTTAGTAATACTAGCTCATGCATTAGTTCTTGAGTACCGGGTTCATTGCCATATGTTTTTACTACATTATTTTAGTGAAGGACTGTTACTGCGTAGTTCTTTGAACATGTGATGTGTTGATGCAAATTGGCAAATGTCATGCTCTGTACTTGAAAAACTTCTTAAAGAAGATCATATTGGAAATTGAGTCTAATCGTGGCGTTTCTTTATGCATTTCCAAGGTTGCTCTTCATTCAACCATAAACTATTTAAGCTGATGATCGGATATTTTAAGTCAAAGAACTTAGAGCCACAAAAGTACTTGACCCTCTTATGGGAGTCCAGAAAGATGAGTCATGCCCTTTGCTTCTCACCCATTAGTGAGGCATTCATAACAATTCTTTTAGAACAACGTGGTGAAATCTTCAAGTCTATGGGTCATTGGATGTGTTGTCTTAAGGAATCACAACCGTTGTTAGTAGGGTTTCAAAATATTCTCTCATCATTACTACCGCTTTATTGCAAGGAATCTTGTTGTGAAATTACCCGGAACCATATATTGGAGGTGATCAAGTTAAGGAGGTAGCCGTTGGACTTCTTTCAAGTGTATTTTCCAATGATATCGAATGGTAACAAAACAGGTTCCGATGGAAACAGGGTTGAACCTAGAACCGGTTCGGAAAAATAGGGTGGTCCGGGTACAGAGTCTAATGCAAATAGGGTTGGGTACAAGGTCCAAAAAGGGGAATCGGTTATAACAGGATAGGGTACAGGGTCCAAGTCTAGACCCTACCCACCCTAGACCCGATCACCCTTAATATCTATGCATACCAAAAAAATAATTAAGGACAACAAACTATTAGAACCCAAATGGATAAGGGAGATTGTTTATGGACATTTATATAGAATACATGAAGCCTTTGGGTTGGGGAGATATGTTTTTTTGAACCTATGTAATATAATGAGGGCAAGAAGTTGGTTGGAAGATAGTCAGTATGTTAGAATAGATAAACAAATTGGGATCTTCTTATCTTTAGTTAGTCACAATAATTTTAATAGAAATTTATATAAGAGATTCCCATGTTCAGGAAAAATAATCAACAAGTATTTTACTATAGTATTGAAAACAATTCTCAAACTTTCAAAAGAGATTATGAGACCACCATCATTTGATATTGTCCCTAAGGAAATTCTTATAGATCTTAATCATAAATGCTACTTGAAGGTATGATTTTTATATTGATTTTACACTATTAAATTCATGTAATTAATAATTTTGTATAACTTTAGATTTTCATAAATTCACAAGGCTGCACAGATGATATTGATAGTACTTATATAAATGCTTCCGTCCTTATGTCTCAACATATCCTATTCAAAGACGGAAAGAGAATATCACCAAAAATGTGCTGCGTGTTTATTTGTTTATTATGAAATTTACTTTTGCGTATGTTGGGTAGGAAGAATCTACTAACAATTATCGAGTACTTTCAGCAGCACTTGAGACTCATCAACAACAATTTCCTCGACCACCATCTGGTGTTTGCTTTGTCTATAGGGATAATTTTCTTTTTTTAATGATTGTACTGTTATTGTATATCATTAATATATATTATTGTATATCATTAATATATATATCATGTTATAAGCAAATACTATATGATAGATTCTAGTTATGCAGTACTTTCAAGATTTTTAACTTTGTTTAGAGGTGAACGGTATCATTTGAACAAGTATAGGGAGAGTAGAAGACGACTAACAACCGCAAGAGAATTGTTTAACCATAAGCACTATTCACTAGGGAAAGCAAGCACTTATTGTAATTGCATGTTGTACTCTCCATAATTACATTCATGACTAAAACATGATAAACAAAAACTTTTTCTTATATGGACATTTGGAGTACCTGTTTGGACTTAGAGAACTGGAGGTTGCAGATGATACATCACAGAAGTAGACAACAGACAACTAAAATAAACATGCTTGGGAAAAGTATTGCAAATAAAATGGTAGGGAATTACAATATGTCTGAGATTCCATAACTTTGTGTTTTCGACTTTTGTAACATTATTTTTAAATACTAGGTTATGAAAGCCAACTTGATAAAGTTAAACAATGGACTACATTACCTCATTATTGTGATGTCATGCATGAGGGTTAGTGTAGAGATTTACAAGACACTCTTCTTTATGTTAGCTCTTATTGTACAAACTACACTTCTAATATTATGCTTTACAAACCCTACATTTTCTTCCGAGTATATACATATCACTAGTGTTTCTTCACTTACTAAAAAAAAATTGAATTGGTGAGTGCTCCATGAGAATTTAATATGAAGTTCACACTCCTATAAAATAGCACTTGAAAAAAAATTTAGAATAGAAATTTTAGTACGGTTACCAAACACATTTTTTTTTGTTGCTAAAAAACTCATATAAAGAGTACAATAAGAAAAAAAAAACTATTTTTAGGCAAAAATTTTGTTCTTGATTGTTTTGCTTTGAAATAATTAAATATTTGATTTTGCTTAAACCTTTTGTTCAATGTGAATGGTCATTCTTGAGGCTAAGTTAGATTGATTTACTTAATATTTTTGAATTGGTTTTTAATTTTGGCTTGAACTTAAGTGTCATATATATGAAGGTTTTATTAGATGGGGTGTTGAATAATGTTCTTATGACTTGAATAGATGAGTCTTTACATATCAATGTTGCAATTAACCAATGTCCATAAGACTCAGATATGTTAGGTGAAAATGAAGAAACTAGACCTAAGTGTTTTTTTTTTTTTTTTTTTAAATTTTTTTATTTATGATTCGACTAAATTACCTATTTACCAGCTAAGTGTTGCCAATTAATCATGCCGTCAATTCTTTAAGTTGTTGATGTTCACAATGTTGACTATTTTGGGTTGTCGATGTTTGCATGGTTGATTCTCTGAGAATGTTATCCTTGCTTGCATGAGAAATGAAAATATGTGAGTATGTTACTACTATTTATGTTAGTGATGCATGACAAAGACATGGCAATTATATTTCGATAATGATTTGCATAAGATGATGTTGTGTACCGAATAATGATTTTGACAATGGATGTACACAAAATAATAAATGGGTGATAAATTCATTGTTGATATAAGAAAGATCACAAGATTTGAGTGTTATTATGTGCACCACAATTATGTGATTGTATATGAAATGTATTATGCTATGTTTCCATTGCCCATATATTAATGGGGACGATATCTAGGAGTTGAGATTGCATTAGGATACCTTGAGAATGTTCGGTAGGGGTGATCAGTTCCTGAGTGGTTCAATTCCCAAGCAATCCAATTTATCACCCCACATCGAGAACCGGACCTATGAGACCGGTCCTCAATTTCCAGAACTGAGAATCGGATCGACGGAAGCTAGAATTGAGGATTGGACCAGACCAATCAGTTTGGATCGGTTCCAGGGCGGTCCAATGGAATCGATCCCATGTGCTTCCAACACTTGGTACATATATGAAAAAATATTTAACGTGAAAAAGAATTCAATTAACTCAAGCATGAGTGTGAATCCATTAATCGACCTCACCATCAAAACTTCATGCTTGATCTCAGCTAAAAAGCCAAGGAATAAGCCCAAAAAGGAGCTACTAGGCTTGGGATTTATACACGAAATCTTTTAGCCTCACTGTTATATGTTCGATGATGTGGGACTTGTCTTTGCAGGTGAGGGTGAGAGAGAGAAGGGGGAGGGGGAGTGAGCATGGGCAGTTGATAGTGAGCAGTCTCACATCAACTGGGGGAAGAGGCTAACTAGCAAGTTACCTCTTTAAATAGCGAGGACAAGGAACGAACGAGTTACTACTTTGGCCACAATCAAGTGTGATGTTGCATTGAGAGAGGCATTGTCTTTGCACGAAAGTTTTGAGTATAAATTATTTCTACACATGTTTTAATAAAATATAGAAATTTATAAAATTGATAATTAGTCCGGTTTGGGTGAGCGGTTCCATTTCTAAAATAGGGAGTCGGATTGACATTCACTAATTCCAATTTTGTGGAACCGGGAAGCGGATCAGTGACTTTGGGAATCAGACCCAACCGATTGGTTCAGTCCGGTATTGGCGGTTCTTGGTTCATGCGGTTCTTTTTGCTCACCTTTAGTGTCCGGGATACCTTAGAGTTGAGATGCGTCGAGAGTTTTGGGATGTCTTGGGAGATGAAGTGCTTTATGTGTTGGGATGCTCTAGAAGTGTTCAAGATGAGATGATATGCTAAAAATAAATATGACATATGTATGTGTGTGTATGTGTATGTTCAATTAACAAGCTAATGATGGTAGCTATGCATCAAAGATGTTATGTCATCCGCTTGCAATGAAATTAATGATTTCATGCAACATTGTAAATTGATTTCTAGTGGCATGTCGTGATATGAAGAGTAGTGCATTTATTCTTTCAATTACTTCCTATAGCTAATTTGTACTCAATTTAACATTGTTTTGTCGATACCGGGTTGAGTAGTGAGATGATCTTATACCTTAGATTTAGAGATTTCATTTACTAAGCTTTATCTCACCCCCTTATTTTTTCACATTTGTAGATGGATCACTCTCCATCACTATAGTTTGGTCATGTATATTTTGACCGCGAATATCCCGATGTGTTAGTAACTAAATCAACCATAGTTTATATTGAGTGTAGTTTGATGTTATAGATCAACATAGGTATACTAAAGTGGATCCCTCATTGATTTGTTGCTTGGTATTTCAACATCTATAGAGAGTTGGTTAAACCACTTAGGGGCTTTGATAGCAATAATTGCGTGTGATAGGTAAAATTGCTAATTCATATTTTAATAGCGTGATTTTGTGTAGACAAGTTTTTTTGTGTAGGAGTATGGAGTAGTTATCAATGAGACCTGACATTCTTCCCAGAGTTAATACATTGCATTGTCTTTTTATTTTTGTACTTGTATTAATACTTGGAAGAGAAAAGTCAATGGAAAAATGCATATGTATATTATTCATACCTATTAAATTTACGTTTCTCGTGCAATATGTTTATTGTGCTTCCGCATGCTAATAATAGCTATAAGTTATAATAAAAAAAGGACAAGTACAAGTGCCAAGTGTGACGTTTTGGGGTTTCACATTACAAATATATGGAAGTGGCAAATTCCACTACCTTTTTTTTTCCCATCGTGTTGCATTGACTTCTATAATGATTCATCAGTCTTATATTGGAAATGGTCTATAGGGTTATTAGGGTCTGATTAAGGTTTATGGATTCATTATTGTTTGGGGGTTATAATGATTTGTTTAGGCTTTAGAAGTTTATTAAGGTTTAGGGTTTAGGTGTTAAAAAATGGGTTTTGGGGTTATTTAGGATTTAGGACTAGGTCTTGGCTATTGAACTTCATGCAATTAGTTGCATATGGCTAGTTAAAAGTCATATGACTATTGAGCAAAGGCTATGTATAGCAATGCATTTGGCAAGTGAATTTGGCTTGCATTCTGCATTTGGTTCTTGCACTTGACCAATATGCAGCTTTGCATTTGCCTTTGGATAATATTGTGTAGATTTGCACTTGGCTTTGCACCAAATGCATATCTGGCCAGATAGGAAGACCACAAGCTATACATGACCATAATAGGATAACAGTGGCAGCATCAAGCAAAATCGATCGAAACTCAACACCAAAGACTTGAATTGATTTTACTAAAGATATCATAATAACCAAAATGGAGCTTACAACACATAAATTCATCTGCTCATAAAAAGAGATAACCTTAGTTCAGAACCATGTTAATAAAAACAATGATCACATCCAAACTTATAACTAGACCTACACATACTAACATACCAACAATCTATCAAAATTCCAACCATCGCAAACAATGTAAAGCTCCAAAACATAATTAGAACAAGCAATCACAATCCCAAGCTCAAAACGCATCAATACGCACATCTTCCTACATCTATGATTGGCATCCCATGATCTTCGATAGTATTAATATCATTAGGTTAAAAAATCTAAATATATTACTAGCCGTGAAATGATCAATACCCCTAACAGGATCTTCTCTATATCTTTGCTTTATTGAAGGTCAGTTTTAATCAATCTTACTCTTCGCAAAGGCCCAACAATGACTTAGCGGAAGTGGTCATCACTAAGGGAGGAAATTTAGTTGAAGAAGCTTCAATTGGCTCACTGCAAGGTTCGAGTAACAAGCATTATCCAGATAAAATGTAACCTTAACGATAAACTGTAAATTTAAAATTCAAAAGCCTCGAAACCAAACAAATTGGACCTTCCCCGATTTTCGGACACGCAATAATATGACTCGTAAGGTTAGCTTGGTTCCAAGACGTTCGCAACAACTGCTGTCATTCCGCACCGGCACCATTGTTCCTCGCTTTCCAATTGACCACAGTGTGAAGAAGGAGCCTAGCGAGGACTGTAGGTCTCGTTTAAAATTGGAGTTGGGACTCCCTTTGGGTCAATAGGAGCTTTCAACCGTGACTCAATGGCACGTGTCGAATCAAACATTAGGGGCCAAAAAAACACCTGCCCATGCTTTACCACACACGACGCGTGTGATTGTCATCCGGCAAACATTTGTGCTGCCGATGAGAAGGGGGGGGGGGTCATTTAAGACCAAATCACCAACTTCAAAGGATATTTTAAGAGAAACCCCGGTCTATGGGTATTTGAGAAGAAAACGCGGGAGGAAAAAGTTGACTAGAGGAAAACCGTCGATATGATTATATCGTATCAGTAATCTCATCTTACCCATGAAGGTCATCCGCGCGCGCCAAGTGACCCAAGAAGGAAAGTGAGCAAATCTCCACCCCTCGCACACTTGACCCTTCAAACGTGTCAAAGGGCGCAAACACCCTGAGTTCTTTGCATTGCATGGACTCGCAATCGTGGCAATTTGTATGTTAGTCTTTATTCGTGTTTAATTTAATGGGTGCCACAACATATTGTTTTAATACACACGAACTATCCTGAGGTGTTTATTTCTATGTCCAAGCGAAGGTAATGACCATTTGTAAGTTTATCGGCTTATAAAATCACAAACAAATCTTGCTTGAACATGTAATGACGCAATGAAAAATTACTACTGTCGGAGTGTGAATATTTTATTTCCATTGGTGTAAGGTGTTTCTTTTAGTGTCTCAATGAATCTCGATAGACGGGGAATGGTCGTTATTATTCCGTTCATGAACATTGACAGGTAGGGATGAATCTAGACATGGAGGGAGGAGTTTGGTAAGAACACAAATGGTCCCTCGTGGGCAGCAAAGCGTCAGTTAACCCTTGGGATGCACCAAGTTCACGTCCCGCTTTGGGCTCGCTGCGCGTAGGCCATACACGAGCCACGCAGTTCCCGTACTCACTACTGGCTCTCTTCTCGTGGCGTCCCCATCCACCCTCCATCTGTTCCTCCCTCCCCCTCCTTCACCGTCCATCTATCTCTCTCTCCCTCTCTCTCTCTCTCTCTCTCTCTCCCCCACACGCTCCTCCCTTTAAATCTGCTTCTGGACCTCTTTCTCTTTCTCTCTCTCTCTCTCTCTCTCTCTCTCTGTGTTTCCCTCTATCTCACTCTTGCTCAATGAGAACCCAGGCGGAGGAGAAGTTCTCGGACTACTTCGAGAAGTGGGTATCTCGGCTTGAAGAGTACTCTCACCAGCTGCACAGCGCGTCCAGAGAGACCTCCACCACCGAGGAGGAGCTCCGCGCCCTCGTCTCCAAGCTCACGGCCCACCACAAGGAGTACTACACCGCGAAGTGGGCCGCGGCGGGCGGCGACGTCTTCGCCTTCTTCTCGCCGCCGTGGTCGAGCCCGCTCGAGAACGCCTACTCCTGGCTCACCGGCTGGAAGCCCTCCACGGCGTTCCGCGTCATCGAGGCGCTGCGGGCGCGGGGCGCGGTGGTGGCGGAGGACCAGCTGACGAGGATAGAGCAGCTGCGGGCCAAGATCAGGCTCGAGGAGGAGAGGGTGGAGCGGGAGATGGAGAGGCAGCAGGTCGGGCTGGCGGACCGCAGGATGGTCGAGCTCGCGCGGCTGGCGGGCAGGCGGGGGAGGCGGCGGCGGCTGCGGCGGCGGCGGGGGCCCAAGTGGACGGGCTCGTGGACGCGGCGCTGAAGGGCCTGGCGAGCGGGCTGGAGTGGATCATGAAAGCCGCGGACTGCGTGCGGCTCAAGACGTTGAAGGGGGTGCTGGACGAGCTGAGCCCGTCGCAGTGCGTGGAGTTCCTGGCGGCGCTCTCGGCGCTCCAGGTGCAGCTGCGGCGGTGGGGGAAGAAGAGGCAGAGCCAAGCCGAGCACAGCTCGAGGGAAACATGCTAGCAGCAGCAGCAGCAGCAGCTCGAGAAACAAGCGAATACCGAGTGACGTTGCCGAGAGCTGGGCCTCGAGGCGGCGGATTGCTTTATAGGTTATAGGCATGACGATTATTTTTCTGTTGTGTCAATCCGGTTGCTTAGTTTAGTGCGGTTTCATTTGATCTTTTTCTATGTTGAAACTTCGAAAGCAGTTGAAGAAGGAATGCAAAGGGGTCGCGCTGTGTGTTAAAAAAGGATCCGAGCTTGAGGACTCTCCAAGGGCATTTTTGCTCATTTAAAGATTATATCATTGAATTCGGTTGAAATTGCATCTTCACTCGATCTAAAACTTTAATGGGAGGTCACAGTCACCAGATCAGATTTGGGAAAATGAACTTTCACATCATGGCAGAAAACAAAGATATTGCGAAATTAAATCTAATGAATCAAATTCGATGTGAAATTGAGCGCGAATCGAGTTAATTAATTTGTGAGATTATTATATCCATTTGAATTTCATGAATTAGACAAGACACAAATCATTAAAAATTAAGTTTCATTCCTCGATCTCACCGGGTGAATATCGTGCTTACACAACCAGACCAAACATGCTACTGCGGTGGGCGAGAGATTGTATTTTGTCTTTTTCCTTTTCTTTTTCTTTTTACGTGGGTGTGAAATAAATTAATGCGTGATTTTATGGGGAAAAGGGGAAGTTGGATTGACTGTGGTACGGAAGCAAACTGCAAACTAGCTGACTTCAGCAGCCGTGTGTAAGTCATGCACTCCATCGTTCGGTCACGTCTTGGTCTCTTTCCCTGTTGGGAGTCAACCCTCTCGTGGAAGGTATGGTTCTCTTCTTGCGTAAATGAATAAATAAAGCCCCTATACATCAATATCATAGAGTCATTAAAATGGGAACTTGTCATTTAGGGTAAAGCTACTTGGTTGGATTATTAATCGCATCGGCACAACCCATTTAAAGTTAAACATGTTGGAGGAGTTGAATTATGTTTACATAGAAATGATGTAAACACAATCGGTTTATTAATCATGGCAAATAGGTTGATATTATTATGATGCCTGTCTTATATTATAAACTCAACGTCCCAATAAGTTAGTGTCCAAATAAAAATTGAGAGAGGAGGGAGCGGCGAGGTGGAATGGGTTTGGCTAATAGATACATTAAATGTGTATCTGGTATGGCTTTTTGGTGACCACTACTGAAATAAAGTGCTTTAGAAGCATTTGTTAGAAAATTTACGGCGGTAGTTCTTCGCGATTTCACGAGATTGGAGGTATACTAACTTTTAAACCTTTTTTTGGTCAAAACTTTTAAACCTTTTATGTGAGGGTCATTGTAACTTTTTTATAAATTTGAAATAATAAGAAAAACATCATCATAATAGTTTTCCTAAGAGAATTAAAAAGCATAATAATTATGCCATATAAAATAATAATAATATCAGTGGCAATAAATTATAAAACAAATTATTTCTTTTAATATTATTATTAACATAAGGTCATATAGATGTTATAGTTATCATTAGACGACCATGATGGTGATTGTTATAGTTGTTAATCGAATATGGTGAAAATTGTACATGCCAAAAACTTCAGTTACAAGCACAAAATATATACAAAAATGCTAAGGATATTTTTCTCGTAATTTTGATAATCACAATGATCTCATAGCAGCTTTTGTCAAATGTGTTCATAATTTGTAACCAGAGCATGACACCTTTAAAACATATGTGTGGCCAAAAGCACGTGCTTGGGCACTATACAACATGGATAGCACAGCTCCAATATAAGAATCATATGAATGGTTGGTTTGTTAAGAATAAATATTGAATTAATACAATACAAATGATTTATTATAAAAAATATTTTTCAAATCATCTATTTTTCGTGAAAAAATGGAGCCTTAATTCATTATTAAAAACCTATAGTAAAGAAATCTGACGTGGAGCTGTTCCTTTCACTTTTAGCGAACAATCTTATATATAAGAATCATATGAATGGTTGATTTGCTAAAACTAGATATTAAATTAATACAATAGAAATGGTTTATTTTTAAAAAAATGTATTTTTCAAATCATCTATTAGTACAAATGGTTGGTCTTGTATCTTATTTAGCCAACAATATTATATATAAGAATCATATGAATGGTTGGCTTGCTAAAAATAAATACCGAATTAATACAATACAAATTTCAAACCATCTATTTTTTGCGAAAAAAATGGAGCCTTAATTCAATACTAAAAACCTATAGTAAAGAAATCTGACGTGGAGCTGTTCCTTTCACTTTTATCATAGTTTTGTGCTTTGTATTAATATTACTAATGCTAGTGAATTGTGCTGAAATGAGTTTTTCTCCCAATAATTTATTTTTGAGTTGTTTTTTTTTTTTTTTGGTATTGGAGGAACCGGCTTGTAGCCGACAAACCACGCCGAATTGTCTTTGAAATGAGTTTCTCCCTTGCCCAAAATCATATGAGGATATAATTGGTTTTCGAGTCTCGGATCTTCGGGCAATAAACAATTTCAGCGATAATTTATTTTTGAGTTGTTATATCTCTTTATTCAAACCACAAAAAAAAAAAATAATTAATTAATTAAGCTTCGCCCTCTCTCACATTTAAATAGGATGTGTCCGCGATTCCTGTTTAGAATTCCAACTGAAATTTGGACTGGGCTCGATTTTTTAATAGGACTAACCATATTATAATTTGAAATAAGGTCAGGTCTCCCAAATCCACCTCGTTGCAGTCACGAACTAAAATAGATTAGTAAAAAATTGCATGCGTTTTATGCGAGAGGGAAATTGATAAATTACTTTTTATTCAGTAACTCATCCTCATACATATCCATCGGACGACTTCGGTCCACGTAGCAACAGCATATGAATAATTATTCCAAAGGGCAAGATAAAAAAATGTTATAACTATCAAGTCCAAAAGTAATAAAAATGAGATAAATTAGTTTCATAAACTTCCGCTTATGTGATAAAATAGTGATGTTGCGTATTATGCCTTGAAATGGTTTATTTCAACCACATAAAAAGAAAAAAAAAGGAAAGTAAAAAGAAAAATGCAAAAATGCAAAAATTGTCCATGTTAATGCCAATTATGCTATGTAGGATGGTCAATATCCACGCTAATGATTCTTAACCAAAATTCACCAAAAGAACTAAATCATGCAAATTTCAAAGAGTTTACAACTAAATTGGTACAATTGAGAAGTTTAGAACTAAATTAGCACAATTGAAATATTTAGGAATGCATTGGTCACTCCACAATAGGTTTGGGATAATTTAAACAATTTTTCTTATTTTATCCACTAACACAATCAATTCAACTTTTTGATTCTTTTAAACATATATTAATAATATAATCTGATAAGAATACACGGGTGTTAGAATTATGCATTGGAGTGAAAAACGAAAGAAAGTGCCTACACCATACAACTTCCTTGACTCATTTGAGATGGGATTTTGAGCCTATGATAAAGGGATGAGGATATAAGTCTTGAGCACTTGCTTGGTACCTTGACAAAAGCACCATCTATCGATGAGGGACCTAGTTAGAGATATCACATATTGTTCGATAAGATTGTAATGTCCACTTTAAACTTTTTGTTTTTTTTTTCGATCGTAAATGGGTGATTTCTTTCATTCATTCATACGATAATTACAAGGCGAAGTTAAACATATTTCCGAACATAAAATAACCCAAAGAGATTGGGGATGGGAAGACGCCTAATTGAGAGGAAGTTTTTTGGTACGGTGGGCTTTCGCTACCCAGTTGACGGCTCGGTTTCCTTCCCTAAGGTAATGAGTCAACTTTACTTGGTTGAATTGGGCTGAGATTCTTTTCCTTCATTTACTAAGTTCCTCATTGCCCAAGGTGCTTCTTCACGGCTCGTTATGCATTTCACTACTACCAAGCTGTCACTTTCATAAACAAGATCTATTACTTTCTTCTGACTCACTCGCACGTGACCCTTTTGGATTTGCTGCAGGAAGTTTAGCCCTTTCACAAAGGCTAAGGCTTTAGCTTGAAGAGGGGATTTGGCTTTGTCTCGCATGCGAAGCCTCCCTCCACCATTCCGCACAAGTTCCTCAAGATCCTGGCGATTGAGCATGGGATTTCACTCCTTGTCCAAGACGCATCCACGTTTAGCTTCAAGTTTGAGTCTGTTGGGGGTTTCCACTTTATCTCTTCCATTCTAGATTGGGCTTTTGATATGCTATTTTGTGGGTTCCATCTGAGGTAGTTGGTGGTCTGAGCTCGCACCTCTTCTTGTATGGTCATAGGATTAGGCTACTGTCCTCAAAATATTACGTTGTTCCTCACCTTCCACATGAGCCAAAGGGTCGTTGCTATGTCCTTTGCTTTAGGTGACTTGTCTTTTTTCTGAAAAAGTCCATTAGCCATTTAGGACACGTTTGGTAACGTTTCTGTTCAAAAATTATTCTAGGGAACATAAATAGAAAAAACTATTTCTGCTTCAGAGAACAATTTTTGAACAAAAGAAGGCATTTGGTAAACTTGTTCCGGGAATAAAAAATGAATAGAAACACGTTTGGTAAATTTGTATTCTTTTTTTTTTTTAATTTTTAAATATATATATTTATTTTTTTTTTTTTTTCTTCTTTTGGCCAATCACCGGCCTCGGCCATAGCCGACGAGGGCCGGCGGCCTCGCCCAGCCACAACAAGGCTCGCCGGCCCTCAACGAGGCCGAGCCTCGCCGTGGTTGGGCGAGGCTCAACCTCGCCTAGCCTTGCCCCGCGCCGGCCGAGGCCGAGCCTCGTCGGGCCACCGCTAGGCCGGCGAACCCGAGCTCGCCTAGCCTTACCTTGTGCCAGCAAGGCTCGACCTCACCTTGGCTGGGCGAGCTCGAGCTCGCGCGAGCTCGAGCTCACCCGGCCAAGGCAAGGCCGTCAGCCCTCGTCGGCTGGTCGCCGGCCATGGCTGAGGTCGGCAACCGGCTAAAGGAAAAAGAAAAAGAAAAGAAGAAAAAAAGAGAAGAAAAAGAGAGGGGAGATAAAATTTGTTCTTAAAAATTGTTCCGAAACAAGAAACGTGCTTTTCTTGTTTCTCGTTTTTTGTTCTAAATGTGTTCCGGGAACAAAAAAATAGATTTGGAACACAAACGCAAATAAACGCGTTTTGTTCTTTTTTTGTTCCTTGGAACAAAAAATCAGAAAATTTGTTCACAAACAAAAAAAAAAAAATGTTAACAAACAACCCCTTATTTGCTCTAGTGACATTTCGTGAGTTGTTGTGTTTCTTCATGGTTTGTTTTGACTATACTTCCCCTATCCAGCCGCGGGAGAATAGTAGATGTTCAATCATCTTAGGATACTTGGAACAAGGCAGGCACATTGGGTCTGGTAAGACTCTTCTCTTGTAAAGTTTTTCACGTGTGGGTAGGGCGTCTTGGCATATGTTCCATAGACAGATTCATATTTTCGCGGGGGGAGAAGGGGTGCTCGGATATTCCATATTTCTGTCCATAGTTGTCTAGGTGGCTTGTATGAGGTTGATGCCATGTTTGGATCTAGCTTGAAAGACTTGGACCGCTTGTTGTTGTAACCGCTTTTAATTGTATAGCTTCCATTTTTGTTTGTTGTCTAATATAGAACATTCGCCTTGGGGGAGGGGCTGATGGGGATTGTTAGTATCTCTTTGACGAACTTTTTCCGCAAAAAGGTTTTGCAAAATTTGCTCTTTCCACTCCCTTGTGTCTTCATTTATCAATTTTTTCACTTTGTATGGTTCATCCCTGTATAGATTTGCCATCTCCTATTGTCCATCTAACCTCTAGCTCAATGACTTCTCTCTCGGCTAAGATACTTTGCCAACCCTAGGACGAGCAATGTCCTATGTCGTCTTTCCAAAAATCCCCATCCAAGAAGTATATGCCTTTAAGAACTTGACTCCACAGTGTTGAAGGATTTTGATGTAATCTCCAAGCTTGTTTTCCCAATATAGCTCTATTAAAGGTTTGCAAATTTTTGAATCCTAAGCCTTCTTTATCTCTACAGAGTTTCATCACTTCTCATTTTTTCCGATGCATTCCCCTCTTGGTATCACTTTGTTTACACCAAAATGAGTCTACTCTCTTGTCTATAGCATTACAAACATAATTTGGTATCTTGAAGATTGACATGGCATATTGAGGAATAGTTTGCACTACACTCTTTATAAGTATTTCTTTACTTGCTTTTAATAGAAATTTTTCTTTCCATCGCTCCATCTTCATATCTACTCTAGCCAATATCCAAGCAAACATGTCTTTCTTTGACTAACTTCAATTGGATGGTATTCCGAGATACTTTCTAGTCTTCTCTATAATTGGGACACGTAATTCTTGAGCCATACTCCTCTTCAAATTCTATGGATAGCCACTGCTGAAAGTGATTCCAGATTTGTTCAAATTGACGGCTTGACCCGTTGCATAATGGTATTGGTTCAGAATTGCTACTAAGCTTTGGCACTCCTTTACTATTTCATCTAGGAAGATAATAGCATCATGAGAAAATAATAGCTGGGACAATGTTGGGCAATACCTATTTAGAGTGATTCCCTTGAGTCTTCCATCTACTTTGGCTTTATGCATCATCCGTGATAGCACATTTGCCATTAATATAAATAGGAAAGGGGATAGTGGATCTTGTTGTCTGATGCCACGTGTAGGTGAAAAATGATGCGTAAGTTCTCCATTCACTTTCACACTAAATGATACTCTTGAGATGTACTACATGATTAAATCGAACTATCCTTCACAAAACCCCATTTTCAGCAAGCGTGCTCCCAAGAAATTCCATTTGATCTTGTCAAACGCCTTTTGTATGTCCAATTTGAGAATAGTTTGGGATTTCTTTCTTCTCTTCTTTACCTTCAATTGGTGCAACACTTCTTGGACTATGAGAATATTATCTTGAATTTGATGGCCTTGAACCAAAGCACTTTGTTTTGTCACTATTATCTCTTGGAGCCATGGTTCTAGCCTAGTGATCACTTTTGAAATGATTTTATAGTTGAAATTGCATAGGTTTATAGGTCTAAATTGACTTATGTCCTGTGGGTTCTTAACTAGGAATTAGAGCTATATGAGTCATGTTTAAATTTAGGTCAAGGTTACCTATGTCTAAGAAATTTTGGACTAGCTAAAGTTTATCCTCCTTGATTTCTTTCCAGAAGTGTTGATAGAATTTGCCATTCAATCCATCGGGCCCTTAGGCTTTAGCTATTCCTAGCTGAAATACAGCTACTTTAACTTCCTCCATTGTAATGTTGGCCATCAATTTTTGTTTATCTCGTATCCGATCGGGCTCAAGCATTGGTCTAGGATAGGCTGGAAATTTCAGCGTCTTACCAATTCATATAGGTTTCAGTAGAATTCCCTTATATGGTTTTTAAGAATGTTGGGTTCTTTGGACCAATTCCCTTCATCAATCTTAAACATTGTTATCTTGTTTTGATGCCTCCTTTAGATTGTTGTTGCATGAAACTATTTGGTGTTTTTGTCTTTGTACTACAACCACTCAATTTGAGATCTCATCTCCCAGTACATTTCCTCTTGTTTCCATAACTTTTCAATTGTTCCACTATCTACTGGATTTCTTCTTTGCTGGTGGTTGCCCTTGGTCTATTATTTATCTTCATCATTTTCTTTTTCAGTCCTCTAATTTGGCGCCATGCGTTGGAAAACTTCCCTTAACTCCATGATCCTAGCTCCTTTGACACTTCTTGAATTTTTCCTAAGAAACTTAGTAGCTGAAATTGTTCCTCTTTCCATGTACTTTTTATAATTTCCCCACATTCTTGTTCTTCTAGCTAATAAGCCTCAAACTTGAACTCCTTTTTCTTTTGTTCTGAAATATATATAAATAGAACATAAGTGGGTTATGATCCAAATCCCACAACAGGTAGTGCCACCACTTTCACATTTGGCAAGGCCACCCTCCACCTTATAGTGCATAATACCATCTAGCCTTTTCCTGACTAGTGCATCACATTCCCATTTGTTTGTCCACATTTAGGCACAGCATTTACTCTTCATGTCCATGAAGGAACAATCGTTCGTGAATTCTTGAAAAGCCACTATTCTGTGATGGTCGGCTTCTCTCATACCTCTCTTCTCTCAGTTACACAAGATCTCATTAAAGTCACCCATGCATATCCATGGAAGTTGGTTTGTTAACTGGAAGCTTCATATTTATTGCCAAAGTTCTAGTCTCTCTTGAAAATTTGTGGGCGCGTAGAGGAATATGATTTTAATATGTGTTCCACTTTTTGGTTCTTTGCACTCTAGATGAATGATTTCTTTTGAGCTAAAATTCACTTTGAATTCTACTTTTTCAAGCCACTTGATGACCAAACCTCCTGCTATTTCTTCCGACTATACTAAATACGAATGTGGGAATTTAAGCCGTCTTCTTATCCTTTCCACCAGCCACTTCTTGTTCTTTGTTTCCATTAGTAATACTAAAGTGGGCCTTTCCCGAGCCAATAAGGCTCTTGGCTCTTGGACCGTCAAGGGATTGCCCAACTCTTGACAGTTTTAGCTCAAAACCCTCATGTCATCTCTGGTGGCTTATTAGGCTAGCCATCATAGCTCACTCATTTCATTCTCTTACCACTTGAATAAGGGTATCTAAAAGCTCCATCTCATTTACCAATGCTATGATAAATTCTTGAATCTTCTTTTGTTTTTTTGCTTTTTGAAAATTTGACTTTTATTGACACTTGGTGCCTTGATCTTGATAGCTTTAGCAGGGGTGGTTCAAATAAAACTATTTGTTTGCCTTTACTTTCCTTTTCTACTGCAATTTGGTCCGCACTTCTCTTGTACTCCTTTTGTAAAGGGTTGTCAGGTCTTTTTTTTGCTTCTAGTTGGGCTGGACTTTTTGCTCCTTCCTCTCTCACAATAATTTCTATTCTAGCTGGCTGGATTTGCGTTTCTAGAACTAATTCATCTTCTTCTTGCTACAGGATTATCACTCCATAGAAAGCCTCCCAATGGTCCACTTTAAACTTTGATTAGCAAGATTTTTCTACTTCAAGAAGGCCTTTATATGGCAGAATGTTCTCTTTACATAGCCCTCAAAAACTTCCTGGACTCATCGTGGATGGGATGGGGTCATGTCAGAAACTCAGTCATTCATCAGCAGTTACGTGCATACAGTTTCTCTTGTTTCCTTGTCTAACGTTCCTTGTCGTTTTTTTGCCACATTTTCATCATATCATATGGCAAAGTCTGTTCATTTGCTGCAGGATCTGTGTACTTAGACAGGTTGATGTCTCTTCATTTAGCATAATTAAATGACGATTAGGCTGTAAAAGTTCTGACGGGTGCACCTTCTCAGTGCAATTACAAAATGAATGGCTGAAGTGGGTGGGTTAAAAGCTTCTGACGGCCTATGCTGGAATAGGACGTAGGGTTGAAAGATTTCGACAATTTGATTGGCCCTGAAAAGAAAAGCCACTTCCTATCAAACCATCTGGGCCAAAAAAATCATTGGGCCCAACTTTAGTCTCCCAATGACGCTTTTTTAATTTTTTTTTTTTCAAATCAGTAAGAAAATGATATCTATGTACATCTAGTTTAATTTGTTGATTTAAGAAGGAGAGTGGAGATGAGATTGTAATCTCGTGAATGCTCTTCTTTGCTCATGAAGCTGGTAAAGTCTAAGCAATTAACGTATACGTGGGAATCATAACATTAACGTATAGTTTATATAACTTTTTTATTATGGATTTTATCGCACTGATTTTATTCATGAACATCTTTGGATATGTGGGAATCATAACATTAACGTATAGTTTGTATAACTTTTTTATTATGGATTTTATCGCACTGATTTTATTCATGAACATCTTTGGATAAAAACTAATTTAAGCATCTACGAGTATGATAAATTGTATTTTCTCATTAATATCTTGATAAATAATCTTCAGCATTTTTCTTAACTTTATGAAATTTGGTTTGGGATGACTTTTCCATTTACCTATTATTTTGATTTTAAACTTATGTTTGCATTTAAAAAAATTTACCTCATCCTATAATAAATGACGTATCGGTTTTTTTTTTGTTGGAGAAAGCGCCTCAATTAGATATTACAAATTTATTTTCTCATTAATATCTTGATACGTATCTTCAGTTAACTTTATGAAATTTGGTTTGGGATGACTTTTCCATTTACCTTTTGACTTTAAACTTATGTTTGCATTTAAAAAGACCTCATCTTATAATAAATGATTTGTTTTTTTTGTTTTTTTTTTTTGGAGAAAGCGCCTCAATTAGATATTAAATTTAGCGAACTTGAATTGTCAACTATAGTAGTTTAAAATACATGTGCATTATATGTATTTATAACATACAATTTACATATCATGTATGTGAGACAGTCAAGTGACTTATAATATGGTTTTCACGGTTGACATCGGTGCACTTTGTCCTTGCAAAAGGCTGCATCCGTGTTAAATCTTAATCGCACCAGGGAAGACGCTTCCAGGACAGAGTCTCCTGGTGGTGTTTGCCAGCCTCTGCCCTGAAACTACGGGCACAATGTCCATCGAAGAGCGGCAATGGGATATTGGAAGTGACACGGTTTGCATCGATGTGATTCCGATGCTCTCCACAATCTCTGATGTATTACACCAACCATAAACTGGAATTGTACAGAATCGATTCCAGGCGGAAATCCAGTGGAATGAAGAGTGAGGAAGACAAAACGAGCTTGACATCAGGATCCGATTAGGCCTCCGAATGATCCTCGTGACCGGACAGTTGCGGATAACATGCAACAAAGGTATCCAAATGAAGCTCTAACCTGTACTATGAAGTGCTCCCTAAGAAAAATTTGACGTTTGTAACTCGATTAGAAATCCAAAGTAAGAAGTTTCTTGGCGCCAAGAAGTTTGAAACATTCCTTGTTGCAAAGTACGGTATAAGAATTGCATTAATGGATCCTTTGGAATGTTGTACAATGGAAAGTCGGATCATTATTCTTGAAGACGCCACCAATCAAGCATGATCTATTATCAGAGAACAAATTGTTTCGGATACATCGTTCAGAGAGGGGAAAAAAACGATTTTCCTCTTCCATTTGTTTTGCTTTCTTTGTTCTGGGAGTGTGCTTTGGTGCAGACGTGGAACCTATGAAGAAGTGTGTCCAAGACCAGAACAAAAGAATGCCCGCCTAGGGCGAAAAATGAAACACCAACACTGAGAACAATCTTCAAGCTCTAGGAAATACGACCTGACTTCGATTCATGGGCTTTCAGCGCATCGCGGCGGCCAATTGGTTCCGCTTCCACTGTAGAGGATGGTACGTCTTCTGGGTCTCTTCTTTCTTGGTCCAGGGGAACTTGTGCTTCGCCATCTTTCTCTTCTTTGCTGCAACTCCCAGGTAATCTCCTGCGTTCTGCAATAACCAAGGTGTGAGATTAGTTACCCGAAATCTAATTATCTTGGAATATCGCTCTAGGATATGATTACACTCGGTTAGTCTTGTATGGTTTGCAATGTTTCCATAATGAAAGTGTCGGGCAAATTGAGTTGCTTGCTACAGAAAATTAATCTTCTTCCAGTGAAAGTTCAGTTGATGCTATGCAGGTACTTGAAAAACTCGCAGACATGGTAAAGTTGATTGTCAGAACGATGTAACTGAAAGATGAGGATAGTTACCTCAAATTATTGTAAACTATCTAATCATTACCTTAGATTATTCATGACTCTTGTTCAAATATCTACCGGACACTTTGCTTTTTTCTAGTCCCGTCTATTTTTCATTGCCAAAGATTAAAGAGCACGAGGATGGAGATTTCCATACCTTGAGACAGAGTCCTTCATCGATATCGCAGATGGGATAATCACTGGGGCAACAGTACTCTGTCCCGGTGCAGCAAACTGCATTCTCATACTCACAGCAACCGTAGATCAAGCAGTAATCGAAGAACTCGAAAATGCAGCAGCATGTTTCGTCGGTGGGGCAATAAGAGAAGTCTCCGCATTCACTCGGCGAGGGTGAGGGAGGAGGAGGAGGAGGCGGTGGTGGCGTCACAGGTGGGGGTGGGGGAGGCGGTGTTGCTGGCGAAGGCGGGGACGGCGGGCTGGTCGGAGATGGCGAGGGGGAAGACTCCTTGGTGGGATAAGAGGCCATCGCATTTATCGCGCAAACACCGTACTCTAGATCACTGTTCCTCAGGATATAGAAGTACCCATCGATTCCCCAATCGGTGCCCCACGAGTTTTTCACTATCCAGTAGTCTTCGCCGCTTTCGGAGCCATACCCGACTATCAAAACTGCGTGGTCAATTTCATCAGGATCACTTGAGCAGCTACCATCATATATCCCCTGTTTCAGAGATTATATCAAGGAGTTACTAAAGAATATCATGCATGAGTCACAAGATATGAAAAGAAATCATATGAGACATACCCCAGTGTACAGTTGGAAATCTATTGCTGATCCATCCATGCCCACACTAATTGGCTGCTGAACAACAGCACAGAGAAGAGCACTGTCTGATTCAGCCACATCTTCATAACCATCAATGCTCACCACTTTGTTCTCCTCCTGATCACAAACAAGAATCAGATAAGTTAGGATAAGATGCATAAAAGGAGCGTCAAGTTACTAATGGGACAGATCAATTATATCAGAACCATGTCTTTTGAGAGAATTTCAGTATAAAATTATAGCATGATAGTAGGAATTTCAAGTGATTGCAAATTCGCTATGCCCTTCAATGTTCCTCAATGTAAGGAAAAGGATGCGGACCTTTGAGGTAGTGCAAGTGCCAGTCTCGCCGTCAGTACTAGTGTAAGGGTAGTCGGCTTCGGAGTCGATGCCGCCATTGTTGATGACCCACTCGAACGCGTAGTCCATGTAACCTCCGTCACACCCCTCGTTGGTGGTGTCGCAGGATACGAGTTCTTGCTCCGAGAGGCTTATGAGGTCTCCATTCACCAGGGCGTTTATTCCTTCCATGGCTCCTGTGGAAGAGAATGCCCAGCAACTTCCTGCGAAAATCATTTGACCAAAGCCACAGATTTTGTGAGGAATTTTTAGTCACAGAGCATGTCTATGGTTTTTTTCAATCACCTACAGGGCTCTATACACTCTGGTTTGCTTTTCCGCATGAACAAACCAAATTAGTTAAGATGAAAAACATGGAATGTCTTGAAAACTACTAGAACTGCAAGCATATTTGCTTAAGTTTGCATCAAAACATCAAAACCTGCCTGAACTTGCATATCAGAAATCTTGCACTCGATTTCAGTACAGCCAGGCCAGTTTCTCTATCCATTGACGACATATTTCATCTCTATCCGGCATAATCTAAGTAATTTCGATCACATTAGGGACCACAATCGACCACACATGGAGTAAAAACATCTGCAAGATGCTTAGATGTATCTCATTTGTCCGATGCCCACTTGAACCTAGAATGTGCAGCTTTTAAGTTCAGCTAATCTTTTCCACCTAAATCTTACATTTAGTATGAAAAAGGATGATCTAAACCTTGGTCCCCACAGTTACTGACGAAAGATAAAAGTGCATATGCCGGATCATTTAACTTTTTTGTAATGATTTGACATTAAAAAAGATTTGACATCATCAAAAGAGTGACTGGAACATTGTACTGTTGAAAAAGCTTTTGCTAGACTTACCACACTCTCCTTGATCCTTGACACCAGTGACGATCCCATAGTTCCTCCAATCCAGGGAAGAAGGAGCGTCACAGGTCTTCATCTTTCCCTTCAAGCTGATGTTCTTGCTGTTCCACTTCTTGCTCGCCGGCTTCTTCACCTTGGACAGATAAATCTCCCTGAACTCCTCGTTGCTCAGGTCCGCGAACTTGTTCAGCCCGACCCGATGGGTCGTCGGAGACTTGAGGTTCGAGCTCTTCTCGATCACGTACCTCAGGTTCCTCTTGAAGTTCTCCAGCCTCTTCTCGGCCTCGGCCGCGTGCTTGTACACCTTGTTGTGCTTCTCCTTCCATCGCCGGAACAGCTCGAGCACCCGGCTCTCCGAGAGCAGCGAGCTCTCCGGGTTCTCCCCGCCGACGATCGAGTACTTGCTGGGAAGATCCGAAGTCGAAGATAGGTACAAGACGGATGCCCAGATCAAGAACACCAGGATTAGGTGATTGGATCCCATGGCTGCTGAGTGTTTGGTCCATTGCATCTGCAAAGTTTTACTTTATAAGGTCGGAGGAAATCATCTGCACCGCCATCTTCCCGCCTACCAGTCAAGCTTCATGCATTCCAGCATTTATTTTCACCGGCCAAAAAATTTAAAATCCAAGAGAGCATGAGCTCTGCATATGGAAGAGACCAAAATGACATTTTGGACAGTTGAATTTCTGGGATTTTTGGGGGCATTTCAGTAGTTATGTTCGTGCTGGACTATGGATAAATTTTTTTTTTCGAGAAAATCAAGTGAGACATACAATTGGAGATGTGGCTGAGTCAGTTTCTTGCTTGTCTCAAGAAATGTTAGTTGGTGGTCTGTCTACTATTCAGCATCTCGGAAGAGGTTGACCTAACGGTCAAAACTGTTTTGTTAGATCGGATCATTTTGCAATTTTTTTTTAATTAAATGGTATTCTTGATCAATTTTTAGTGTCTAATCTAATCAAGATAAAGCTTTGGAAATGAGCCGCATGTGATGTTGTAGGATTTGTTCCCACTAATTCATAAGTTACTTATATGTGCAGAGCAAAAATGTGTCTTTCGAAATCACTTTTTTTGAGTGTATTGTAATGTACATAGAGAAAAATGTGTCTATTCATGTATATGGTAACTCTACCCGATGACTCATCATTTGAGAAAGTCAAAAGATCGTTACATAAAATTTTCTCCATGTCATATGCCAAATGACTATATCCTTACAGCTTAAAATGGTCTTCATTTATTTATCGAGTATTTTTTCATTGTTGAGTAGTAGCTTAAACTATATAAAAAGAAAATGACATACTCAGCTTCAACATATCATTAGAGTCAGAGGTCACAGATTCGTTTCTTTGTAATTTAATACATATTGTACAAATTTCTCAAATTTTTTCACTCATACGTTTTGGTTTGCACCGATTAGGCTTTTGTCCTATCAGTTGTTGCCGGAGGGTAATTCATGAGATACAAGGCCATGTCACGTCGCCCGAGTGTTCAATAAATAGAAGGTGGATTAGTTCATAAAATCATCGGTCGCCATTTATTTCCAAAATAAGGAAGTGATCTTATCTGAAAAATTATGAGCAAAGAGATGATATGATATGGTGTGGCTATAAATTTGACTAGTATGTCATGTTCAGTCCAGCATTTATTGCTAACAGTGGAATTTTTACTTACTCAGTAAGGAACACATGCTGCCCGCAATTTCAATGGTGGGGACTCTTTTCAAAGAACATTAGTTGGGCACCCAATTTTATAGCTGGTCCAAAATAATAATAAGTATGGGCCCCAGTCAGCTGGCCAAGTAAGAAAACACGAGATTGGCATTGGGGAAAGATCTTCATGGATGGAAACAGGAGAGAGAAGCCTCCCTCAATCAAGCAGGAGCGATAGAGACTAAAAATAAATGAAATAATTTTTTTCATCATTCATGAATATATTTAAATATAAATTGTTATCGATAGTGAAAATATTTTTCATTATTTAACTATTCACGGGATCATTTTTAGGAAAAATATTTTCCAAATATTCAATTTTAGTGAAATAAATAGAGTCTAAAAGAATGTCCAATTTTCTTTGTAATTATAATTGAAGCGGGTATATATTATTGATTGGTGTATGACCAAATCATTTACGGCTTTCTTTGCATTGTCTATTCTCTTAAGCCCGATGCCCTTTTTTTTCGAATTTATTTATTAAATATTTTATATTTTAAAGTTTGAACATCATTAGGAATGGGCCCGCGGCGTGAGGGGAACAAATGCTTCCTTGGAGGGACGGTGCCGATTATTATAAAATAGTAATTATAATACTACTTTAATAATAGAAAGTGCCTTATTATTATATTTTTTAATATATAAAATACAAATTGGCCTCATAGTAATAGGTGTGTGCTAAAACAGACAGGCCTCGTGGAATGATTTTATAGAGTCAAAGATGCTCTAACTTTTACAAAAAAGACGTGCGACAATTCAGAAGATGGAAAATATGGGAAAAATAACTTATTCCATTGCTTGTTTATAGAGCTTTCCAAACTTGCACCTCCCATATAGAAAAAGCAAGGCCTTTAAGAGAAAAAAGTTGTTCAATTCTTTTTTTTTTCTATGTCATTTTCACATGTTTATCTCTTAAATAAACAAAATAAAAAGTTAATATATAATTTTCGAAAAATACACAAACGGGGTGAATTCATAGGACCAAATAGAACTAATACTTTCTCTATGCCGGGTCAAACCCTGCCTAATGCTCCGAAGGGAATTGTTTGCAAAGAATATGTGCCCCATGAGGTTAAGATTTCCTGTGCCCTTGCCCATCATTTAACAGGTCTAACTCCTTAAAAAACCTCAACTTTATATCCAATTTCAGTTCTTGAACTTCCCAAATTTGCTCATGCATTAAAAAAAAAATGCCATTAATTTCTTTAAAATTGTCAACATCAAGCAAGTCAGAGGTTCATTTCAAAACACGTGTCTTCATCAACACCCTTATTTTTTTAATGGAACAATAATAGCCACCTGATGTTGATCATCTTGAAAAAATCAATGATGATTTTTGAACTCGTGGACAAATTGGGAATTAGAGTGAAAATTTGGAATTTTTTTAGGCAAAAGACATTACGGATAAAATTGAAGTTGGACATAAAATTGGGGAAGGTAATTAACCCTCCCTTAATGTGATAGCATAGGAGAATATTCCCTCTTTTTTTTTTTGTGGAAAAGGACCCTTGAACTTAAAAGATGCCATGACATCATCACACTGCATAAAGCAGCCCGACGAGCTATCGGTATAAGACTACTAGGCATGTATACCGTTTATCAGGATTTGTATACAAAAATTTATTAATTTCAAAATATTGTCGGCTCTACGTGGCAGACTCATGACTTTCGTAATTGAATTGACACAAGATTTATGACCAGCATTTGTGAGCACTTCGTATAACTAGCCTTCCCATATATATATTTTGGAATTAAAGGGAAAGGATTTTTATAACGAATAATTATATTTTAGTTAGAATCTATTCTTTTATCCCTCAACGTCAAATTCTCGGTCTACCATCGATGCCATCAAAAGCAAAGAAGACAAACATCGAGTCTTGCTTTTAATAAATAAATTATACTTCAAGTATCCAAATATTTTATTATTTCCGCGTTATTCATGGGAGTATTTTAATTTAATTTTGCTGAGCAGGTAGCATTCCATCTAGAAAAATATTTGATGGTGGTTTAACTGGCGGGAATAGTCGGTCACTACTGGACTAGGATATTGTCAGGCAACGTGGCTAAATATTCATCTAGCTATCTATATATTTTATAAGTCCTTTACTTTATACAATTATTTTTTTTTGTCGGGTCGTGCGAAATTGGTGGTCTCGTGGGGGCAAAGGGATAAGTATTAATAATATATACTTTTTTGATCATATAAAAATATAATTAAAATCAAGTCGGAACTAGAAGCTTTGTCATCAACTAGTCTTGCTCCCTTTACCGTTAGGTTGGATAATAGGGGGCAATAAATTTTGTTCACAAAATTTGGAAAACAATAATTGCTTTTCTTTATATTAAGTTTAATCATGCTTCGATTTTCAAGACGTGCGAGATGATTTTATATGAAGAAGCGAATGGAAGATGTGGATATTCCAACTTGGGACCCTCTATTGCCTTGAATTGGCATCGATTTTAGACCATAGCAATCCATCCGAAATAAGCTGGGGTCGGGCCTAATGGGGGCGAACGTGTCCATGAGTTTTGGCAAGTCACCTGCGCAGTGAGCTTTACATGAAGATATTTATTATTTAGTGAATGAAATCCGTGTGGAGAGAAGACCCCGTCAAGAAGATTAGACATTTCACGCGATGGTCGCATCATGTGGCAGAAGCACATGGTGTGACAATTCAATCAAAAGGAAAGGATTCTGGAATTTTAACACTTAATAGAACAATAAGCATATTGTTAAAGAATTTAGATAGTAACCAAGGCGCTCATCTCGTAGTTCAAACTTTTAAAATGGGGACAATGTTCCTACAAAATCTTAGGGAAAATTATCAAAAAAAAAAAAACTAAACCCATTACAATTATGCTAACTTAGTTCTAGACTTTTTTTTTTTTTGGTCAATTCAGTCCTAAACCTTTTGCAATTATGTCAATTCAATTCATTTGACCCACTTTGGTCAGTCGATGTTAACGTGGATAATTTTTAATAATATTTTAATTATTTTCGGATTCGTTATTAATTTTTTTTATTTTCACTTTTCTATTATATTTCTTTTTCATTTTTTGCTTCTTTTCCCATAGTGGCCAGCAAGGGTCCGACCCTGGCCTCGCCTCATCCAAATCTAGCGGAGGCCAACCTTGCCATGGCCTTGTCGACCATGGCTAAAGTAGACCTCACTCACTCGTGGTTGACGAGGCCTTCTTTGCTTGCAGCCCCTAGGCTTCGCCTAATGGCTAACAGGGAAAAAACCAAAAGAAGGAAGAAGAGGAAAGCAAAGCAAAAAGAAAAAGAAATAAATTATTATTTTTAGGAAAATGTGGTTAGTTGGTCAAATTTGGCCCAAATGCAAAATGTTTAGGAATGAATTGACAAAAAAGAGAGTTTACAACCGAATTGACATAATTAATAGGTTTAAGATTTTTTTTTTTTTGGTAATTCTCCCGTATTATTCATGTGACAAAATTTATAGTCAAATTATCATCCATGAAGGCAAATTACTAATTATAAGTGCATTTAAGTTATGATGATCACTAGTAGATTATGATCTATAAATTAAATTACTATCTACAAGTGCGACAATTTCAAATAAATTACAATAAATTCATGAAAATTCACAGGGCATTTGAATCCAAAAGTGGCAAATTTTTTCATTATAAACTCTCTTGGATTTGGTTATGAAAACTTTCAAGATAAAAAAAACGTATGTTATTGAAATGACTACAAACATAAACTTATGTTCAGGATTTATAGGGGTCTCTCATGGCCCATTGTCTGTTGGTTTCAATGTGTAATCTCACCATAGAAGAGGAGTTAAAACTCTAGCATGAGCCTCTGCAGTCTGTTTATTTGATTTATAGGTATGATGCGCTCCACAAATACGTTATTTATATTAACGTGTTAGTGTCTGCACACCTTGCGTCCTCAATTGATATGATATGTTTTTCTTGTCATGTACCAAGCAATACTCTCTTGTAGTTTTACACCCAAAGTACCCCGATATTAGAGCTATAATCTAAATAGTTTTTTAATGACTTGCTTAGGTCCAAAACACAGTTGAATTATAAAGGATTATGTTGCTTATGATGAACTTTCTCACTAGATTTGTTTGATGGGGTTGGCAGCATGCGACGCATCATCTGGGCATATTCTCGGGCCGTCAGTCCAACCCGGCTCACACGGCCGTTGACTTGCTAGTCTCACGCGGGTCCCACAGATATGGGGGTATGATATTTCACATGGTCCTCACAAGTATTTTCCCTTAATATCAGACTTGGCATACCTCGCGGGCCCAAAGTTGGGCCTGGCACAACAAATGGGCCCGAAAGTTTTCCCAAAGCCCAGGAATGGCCCAAGTCCAAGCTCTTGAGGCCCCGCCCTCCATAGATATCATCTCTATGTCTACATAGTCTACACAAACCGCCTAACAATAAGAGTTCTGTATGCAAAATTGACATTCATTTCTTAAATGATCATGAGTTTCTTAAAATCAATATGTTCACTTGGAACTAAATAAATTCCGAATTTCGAAATTCGATTTATTAATTTCCTAATAGACGCTACTTTTTGAAGCTTTTGCCAAACAAAATTTCCATTCACTAGATTAATTGTTCATAACTCCTAGCCTCATAAAACTATATAGTAAGTGCATCCTGAATAGTCCAAAACAAACTCAAACATCAGACACTAGTCGAAGCCCTCTCTATAGCTAGAGTCAAGCCTTAAGAGCACGAGCCATTTTCTCCGAGACCCTGGCCAAAGAACTAAGATTGCACCGGATTATCGTCTCCGCGAACGAGTTTGTGTCCTCTTTGTTGCTATCTTGAGGCACATCCACCACGTACGACTCGATGACGGTCGTCCTGCTGTCGCTGGGCCCAGCTCCATCGAGATCGTCCTCGTGCAATGTTGTGGTGGACCGGTAGTTCACGAGTCGGTGGTCGCCCCCGATGATGCTGAACACCATTACGTGCAACTCGTCGTTGAGCAGTTCGAGCCTCTCCCGGCTACGGTGGGCCGGCAGGCCCGAGATGACCGTGACCTCACGGATACTCCCAGCTGTGCTGCCATCGCCTGCCACCATGTAGCAGCTCTTGACGAACTGCTTGTAGGCCTGCGGGTTAGCGAACTGGCGGACGAGGGACCAGACGAGCGGGAGCGGTGCGTCGATGGTCTGGGTCAGGCGCGAGCTGCACTGGTTCGGGAGGAAGTCCGGGGTGTGGTAGAGGCGGACCATGGCTTGCGTTTGGAGGGTGTCTTGTGACTTCTTCTGTCCCTTTTTCATGGTACAAAAGTGCAAAGACACGGTGTGACTAGGCGACGCAGGCTTGAATATAAAGAGGGTTGATTCGAGAAAGCAACAAAAACGGAAATTTGAGGGTTTTAAAAAATTGGGCAGTGCTACTTGTGGATTTAGGGAGGGTCGGTTGGAAGGACACTTCATTGGAATTAGCAAAACCTTTTTGGGCTGAGGAAACCTTTCCTTCTACGCCTCGTTGGTTTCTGGGTGATCCTAAAGATTGTCGTTGCTCGTTAAAGGCGGCTCGTTGCTGAATTTGCTTTTTTGTAAAGTTTCTTACCCGGTGTTGCTCTGTTTTCTACCAAATCATCATAATCCCTATGGTGCTTGTCTGTCCTTTTGTACCAAGAATGTACAGTTCATATTGATATTGCAAAAAATAAATAAAATAAAAGGGTTTGGATTGGATCGGGACATACATCGCCAGTGAAACACCAATTGCCCATAGGGCGAGTGGCGAAGACAATACCAGTGATATACCTAATTACCTAATTCTAGGTTCATCTTTGGCAAATGAACCAAGGTTCCCTTGGCTTGCTGCTGGATGTTTCAAGCACCAACGGAACACCAATTGCCCATAAGGCCAGTGGGGAAGACTTACTAGCAGTACACCTAAGCCTAAGTCCGCCCTTTGCAAAAAAAAAAAAAACTAAGGTATTCTAAGATTGAAAATATACCTTAGAATAAAACCTGTAAACTTTGACTTTCAACCCAATTCAAATTGATTATTGGCTTTTATACTTGTTAGAGAAGCATGATAGAAGTCAAATACTTTCATTGTGAAAATATCCAAGAAGTCTAAACATGGATCTGTTGTAGGGATACATTAATGCTCGGATTTTTGAGCTTACGGGGCAAGTAGGATGCAATAATTATCACTTTACATGATGTCTAATGCATAATTTTGTCTAACACCCTCACATTTATGGTATGTTTATTTCGAGAAAAATGAAAGATTTGTAAGACATTTTAAGAAAAAATGACTATTTATATCTCTTACAAAAACAATGAATGGAATTTTTTTCGTTCACAAAAATATTTAAACATAAGTTATTCTCGATAATGAAAACATTTTTTATTGATTAATTTTTTCAAGTGATATAAATCATTATTATTAAAAAAATATTTTTAAAATTATTTATTTACTGTAAAACAGACGCATTCCCCATCATTACTTTTAAGTAAAGTTTATATTTTGGGCACTAACTATTCCCAGGAGATGCACATAGAAATCGCTTATTGAAATTCTACATATGCGTGGACAAACTTGCAGTTGCAGAGCTCACAATGTTCATCACCTTCCAATTGGGTGTCTTCGCCAGCTTTTCAAACAAAAAGCACCAAACCCTCTTACGATGAGACATCTATCGTCCCCAAATGGTGCCACGTCAGCTGTTCTCTCCACGTGGCACTTGCCAAAAGCTTTTCCCTTGGAGCTCTACAGGGACACGTGGTTCCAGCTGTTTGGGCACTTCTCTTGTGTTTTTGTCGATTGTGCAGCTAACTTTGTGTCCAAGTAAGAGCCGGTGGCTGAGGTCGGATGCTCAGGGAGATACCGAAATGGAAGTTTGCTCTCGTGGTCGTGAATGCTCCCGAAGATGGTCGCGCCATTGTCGGCTTCTTTGGCATCCGCTTCGATGAACTTGGAAGAGTACAAAACCTAGGGAAGATCGAGCCGTCCATTTCATTCATCCTCGAGAGACGAGCGTTTTGACTTTAGGAAGATGCATAAACATTTGACCTTTTCTCTCGCAGATTTGGATAACAGAAACGACGGTGGCCTTCTAGTCATTGATGACAATCTTTTTAGCAAACTTCTCGACAGAAAATGAAGAAAGATGAGTGTTCTTCAAGTATGGAGAAGAAAGCATGTGTCTTGTGCATGTATCATACGAGGAGTTCATATTCACAATATTTTTTTTTTTCATGAAGTTCAATCGTGCTCAATATATACCATTTCGCATTGACATTTACCTTATCTTCATAAAAAGAAAGTCTATCTTCAATAGATAATATATGAAATTATATCTACTTAAATTTAGACTGTTATGTCGGCAGATAAGTCTTGTACAATTTCAAAAATAAAGTGATGATCGAAGTGGATGACATCGTGCTCGCTGCACACTCGAGATCAACACCTTGTCAAGGTAAGATTGAGATCCTCTTGCGTTAGATAGTCGTAAACTTAAAATATGAGGATGCAGATGTGTTCCCCTTGTCTCCCTTCTTCTCCAGCGGCCTTAATCCAAGCCTATTGGCACACCTCATCGCACCTTTGCCGCTCCATTGCCACCTCGACCGCCCCGTCTCCTTCGTGGACTCTTCGACATAGCCACAATCATAACCACCTGAATCGTTCCCTCTCTCGTCTCGCCATGATAGGGGGCCACGTACAAATTTGTATAGGTTTACTAAGTTCACTTTATTTTCTGATTAAAAACCTCACATGATTTTAGGGTTAAACTCGTGATCGTTTGAAAGACATATGAGAGTTGGGTTGCATTGCAGACTTACAGAACCCAAAACATGAGCTCTACGAAGGCTAACCTTTGGAAAAAAAAAGCTAAACAAGGGGTTATGCAACTTCATCTCCACTTCAAGAACCAAGAGCTTAGAGCCGAGAGATTTAAACCCACATTTAGGTTTTGATTTAGATATCTTTCATATGCCTGATTCGACTTGGTGCTGTAGGATCTCGACGATGGCTCCGATGTGATGTTAGCAAGAGACAAATCAGATGAAGATGCTCGCATGTCATTGGAAAGAAACGCAAAACACCAATCTGTAATTTTATTACAAAGGGATAAAAACGAAACGGAGTTACTGGGATCTTTGCCCGTCCCATGCCCTAGTAGGTTTTAATCGATTCGCGATTAAGTTTCGAGTTCGAAGGCTGAGTTCAGGATCCCATTTGGCAATACCTTGATGAAAAATAACAATCAATTAATCGGTGTCTATTCGATAATGTCTTATTTAATTCTTTTTTTGGTTTTTTCGTTTGGAAGAGTTGGGCATTTTGCAAGTCTAGGTTCGGTTCAGGGTTTTCCTGTTCCAACATGAGCCGGCCTGGTACTCAATTTTCGATCCATGGAAGTTTGGACTAACTCAGGATAGGCTCAGCCATCCGAATCCTGTCACGCTTCCAGCCCTGTGACGACGCCCTTGAAGAGCTAACATGTTTAGAGAGTCAAAATCTATCTCTAGTATAGATAGACGAGAACCGCTCCGCAGGATGTTTCACGGAACTCATTCTAGATAGTTGGGTTTTTGTGCTCATGCCTCGAGATTGAACTTTAGGGTTTTTTTGCCAAGCCCCGAGGTTATCGAACGAAAATCAAATACTGACTACCTCAACAAAGTATAACCAATACACTATCTCAACATGTTCAGCAGTAAACTTCGATTAGAATGACAAAAATAAAATAAAATTAGGGCTTCATTTATTTCACGAAAAATATTTTCCTCATTTGCTGACATTTAGATTGCTTCAAAAATTGAGTCAACAATTTTTTTTTTCATAGTCAACGTAAAATCTATGCCTAAATTCAGGAAAATGATTTCCTCTTCAAAAAATCGGAAATCATATTTTGAGATACGACTAGATATCGATGCTTGGACTAAAAATTCTACACTTGGGCACAAAAACTCTATTGCTTGTTCTCGGGTCCTTGGTGCTTGAGCCTAAGTCCATCGAGCCTGAGCTTGGAACTCAGGTGCCAATGCTTGGGTCTCCTGTGCTAGTGCTCACATCTATTAATGTTGGGCCCGATGCTGTTGATTAGATTCTAGCTCTACAATTATCTTTAATTGGAATGCTATGGGAAAAATATTACATCGAGTTTTAGCCATGATATCGAAATACGTACAATGTTTATATCTATTGTCTGTGTATTAATTATTAGGTCTATTAATATATTTAAATTTTAAATCAAGTATTCATCTACCAACTTAAGTTTTTACAATAGTTGGCAACGGCCTCACAAAATTTCACATGGAATTAAAGTTAGAGGTCCTTAGTTCAAATATTTTCGAGCACTTATTTGCCTTGTCAATTACAAATCACCAAGCCCCATTGTTCAATGACTGACTCTCATTTAAAGGACACTTAGATAGACCAAATCTTTTTTTATTAAGTGATGTGGAGGGTAAGTACAATGTAAGTGCCATAACCTTTTCTTTCGCTTATTTAAGTGCCACAAATTTGAAAAATTGATTATTTGAGTAATATCAGTGATTTGCCTTATTGAAAAATCTGACGTGGACGTTGGTTGTTCTACGTAGCTTCTTTGGTGCTAATTTCGACAAGTTTTAAATATTTATCGTTATTATTTTTAATTTTTAATTTTCCTTTTTATTTCCTTTTTTCTTAGGGCCAATGAGTTGTGAAATCCTTGTGTAGTTGGGCAAGGACCATCTTGCCCTCGACTACAAAGGCCCTTGCCAAATCTAGGCGGGGGGCCTCGCTTGTGGCTGCTTAGAGCTGGCGAGGGCTTTGCGGCCTCGCCTACGAGCGGTGAGGTCGTGATGCTGTCGCCGGCTCTAGATGACCATGGTGAGGCCGCCTTGCCCTAATTTGGCGAGGGCCTTTGCAGCCTCGCTCGTGGCCAACAAGGCCACGATGGCCTTGCACATGGCTTGGCCATTGCGACTGAGGGCAAGGTGGTCCTTCTCCAATCTAGGCAAGGATTTCGCAGTTGGCTCGCCAGCCCTAAGAAAAAAATAAATTAAAAAGAAAATAAAAACAAAAAAATAAAAATGAAAAAAAATCTACGTAGGATGATTTGTTGAAAATGGCACTCAAATGATTGATTTTATTCTAATGTGACACTTAAGTTAGTGAAGAAAAAATTATGATATTTAAGTGAGCATAACCTGAAAATTATGACACTTCTTTTTCTTGGCAATCTTTTTTTTTTTGAATTGTCTTTAAAGAAGCCAATGATTTAACACGTGGGTCCCACTTGTTTCGATACTCAATTGAAATTCACCACGACTTATTTTATTTTCTTAGTACATTTAGGATTATGATATATGGTTTTTCATTCTACTGGAAATCGTAGGACATTGCAACTGGCAATGCTACCAAAAAACACAAGGCACTATCGAGTCCGAATGTCAGTCAATATTCCTGTCTCAAGATACTAAAAAACGCAAATCATTACGAGGTGAGATTGGCCACGTGACCCGAACCCCAAAAACAGAAAGATTTGCCACGTGGCATCGAGGAGGTGAACCTGATCCCGAGAGAGATAATATTTTGCAATATTTCCTACCATACATGGAGATTATATTTTGCAATATTTTCTACCATACGAGCTTAATTAATAACATTTGGTATATTCTAAACATGAAATTAAATGGAGGAAGAATCAAGTTAAACATGTTCCTATAAACCGCATCATTTGAATGTCAAAATGAACATGAGATCTTTGTTGAATTTTACCGATCACAAGCATAATCTACAGTGAATGGTCAGAATCAGATTTGATTCTAATTCCATTCGATTCGATTTATTGAAAGACCATATTGACCTATTCATTTAATTTGCTCATGAGCATTATTAGTCCGTCGTTCTCATTTCACAATCATTTTGAAATGATGCCTCGTTCAATGGATCTTATGCACAAATCCATGTTAACGTAAATTAAAAGGGTCACTTTCAAACAAATTGATGATTAATTTGTCTTTAAGTAGAATCTTTAAAACGACATCGAATGAATGTTCTTCTCTTGGAACCACCTTAAACGCATCAACTGCACACTTCCCTTTTCTTTATTTTCCTTTTCCTTTTCCCCCAAAAAGTGCACAGTGGTCCTTGAATTTGCGTTGTTTTTCCGTCGTAGTCTGTGATTTCGTCGTTTATGCAATCAAGTCCTTGATTGGTTGACTAGCTATTGAAATAATATTAGCTTCGTTGTATCTTAGATTACTGTAACTACATATTGAAATACAATAAATCGATTGCGCTCATTGGCACCGATTTGTTGACATCATACTTTTGGCTAATGACTATTATGTTATATTCAACTATTCAAATCTGAGATAGAGGGACTTGATAGGAAAAACTCTACGAACTAGTTGATCTAGTTGCACAAATTCGAAATTCAAGACCACAAGTCTAAGATACTAAAGGTTCAGGGAGCGGATATGTACTGAACAATTTTGTTTTTGCCAGAATCAGCCACATGGTCAATATGACCTTTTCCTTGTGCTAATTATAAACTATTGGCCTAATAATCTTTTCCCAGCTTCACGCTATTACGAGGGTCTAACTTGTAAAGATGCCCGAGGCCAATTAAAGTTTACTCATCAATGCATACATTTTGTATCGGAATTTGTTTCAAAAGTTAACATTAAAAAAAAAATGACACGAAAAATACATAATAACATGAAAATAGCAGCACATATAGTCAGAACATTAGGAAGGAAAAAGCATGTAAATGAAAATCATATACTATACTTTTGTAATGTATCTGGAATTTTATATTTTGTGAATATTGAGATTAGTAATTTTTATTATCTCAAATATTATTTGCAAGAACTATGTCAACATTTCTTAGTCACTTCTGTCAATCACTAAATATGGATACTTGATCAATTGAACTTTTATGCTACCTTTTCTAAATGCTACCATAAGCTTAGACAAAGTAATGCTAAATTAAAACGGAGAATAGAAAAGTAAAGCAAAGTGTGGCCTTTGAAGAAAACTTTACTTAATTTTCTTTTTTGTTGGAAAACTTTATTTTATTAAGGCTCCATTTATTTTGCGGAAAATATATTCTAGAAAAACATTTTTTTTTTTCATTTTCTGGCATTTGATTTGCTTAGAAACTAGTCAACAGAAACTTATGATTAAATTCATGAAAATGATTTCCTTTTTAAAAAATCAGAAATTATTTTTTAAATTATAACTAGGTATCAATGCTTGAGCTTGAAATTTTACACTTATACATGGAAACCCCAATGCTTTTCAGCTCTTTGATGTCTAGAAATAGGATTGTGGCACTAGGGCTCCTAGTGGTCATGTTGAGACTTGGCACCCTTGCTTAGGTCCATCGAGGTAGAGCTCGGGACCTTAGTGCTTGTGATTGGGTTCTCGATGCCCACACCCGGGTTCATTGAAGTTGAGCTTGAAGGCCCCCCTCCCACCCCCCTCCCGATGCTAGATGCCTTGACACCTGAGCTTAGGTTCAAAAAAGCTGAGTGTGAGATCTTGGTACTCGAGCTTAGATCCCCAGCACTAGGGGCCTTAGTTCACATAGGTCATGCCTAGGTCCATGAGGTCGAGCCCGAGATCTCAATGCTTGCACTTGGGTCTATCAAGGCTAGGTTAAGATTGAGGTGCCCACCATGCCCGCATGGGACTCTAGTGTCGTACCAAGTTCCTTGATTGTCAATGTGTAAGTTACTAATGCCTAAATGGTGCCTTTTTTTTTTTTTTTTTTTTTTTTATAAAGAAAATCAAATTATATTTTTCCATGCCAAATGACGGAAAATGTTTTCCATTTCACTTTCAAGTTTTAGCCAAACATTGTAAAATATTACCATTTTCTTGAAAAATGACTGTGGAAAACATTTTCCAAGAATGTTACATTTTCTACAGAAGGCTCCATGATTTGAAAAACATCTTCCTAGAAGTAATCGTTTGTATTGCTTAATATAATTAGCCAATTGAAAATGTTTTTATTATCGACAACAATTTATGTCTAGATATTTCTGTTGAAGATAGAAATATTTTTCGTTTATTTATTTTTGTAAATGATCATTGTTTAGAAAATATTTTCAAAATCATTCATTTTTTGCAAAAGAAATAGAGTCTAAGAAATTCTCGAGCACCCACGGTATCCCTTTACTATTTAATTTGTTGTAGTTTCTTTTGATTATGAGTTCACTTGAGAAATAAGAATCAATAGAAATCTGAATTTGGAAGAAAAATTAAACATTATTTGAAACCCTCAAGAGGACATCATCTTGTACTCATATTCACTATTCTCGCAACTCGATCTCACCCTGCATGTCGACGATCGCCATTTCTGGACTTTGTAGATCCAACTAGAGTAACTAAGCGAGGATGTTGTTGAACTGGGTGTATTGGCACATCCACAAAGTTGAAAGAAGAAGGCGTGGTTATGGTCTCTCGAATGGTGCCGATTGTCAGTTCATGTGCTCATAGCGAAAGCTAGTAGTATTTTTGTTCCGTCGATCGCTACCACAATCCCATACCCCTACTCTGCAGTCCTTTCTCTGTTTAGGTCTTTTGTACTTTATGAATGTTCTCTAGATTGATCACAACTCTTTCGTTACTTAAATTGAGGAATGGTCCGTCTCGATTTCAATGTACTATCATTATTTCCATGAATACGTGCTTCGGAAAAAATAAACTCTTCTTTTTTGTTTTTTTCTTTCCCTTTAGCTAATTTTTTTAATAGATGGAAAGCTTAGTTAAGCTATCTATAAATGCTGGGTCATGAACACACAGAGGGGGCCAAATCAATGTCAACGTACTATCAATGGACCCTCCGGGCCATACCTCACACATGATGCCCACCAACCTTTGTATCTGTAGCCTTGAATGGGGAGGGCCCACTCGCTTGATGGTACTTAAAGAAAACCCTAAAAAACATTGCAAATCAAGGATTTGTTTATTTATTTTCACTTTGTATAAAATTGTTTATGTAAAGTTGCATTTGAATGTGGACTTGGATACATGCCATGTGTTCTGCCTAAAGTCTTTACAAATCACGATATTTTCAAGCTTAGAAAAGGTTAAATCCTAGCTGTGCACGATAAAGCTACACGATTCAAACCTATCTAGCTAACTTGCGAAATTTCGTTGCACTATTGCTTCTCTCTCTCTCTAGGTTGGGCCCGCTAACAGATGGCAATTATGTGACATCAGTCAATCATAGTAGAAACGAGTAGATTATAGGTGGAACATCTTTCCGTGTGAAATGATCTACATTTTGAATACTGCCAGAGGGAGAGGGGGAGAGAGAGTCCATTAAACTACTGTTTTTGAAAGTGAGACTCAAGAAGCGCACCTAAATTATGATCTGAATCTCCTGGGTGAGATTCCCACTCAGTAATGGTTATCACCTTCACTGAGGTCAAACACTTGAAAACGAAAACCCTAGCAAGAAAAAAAAAATGATGATAAGAAAAGGGAAAATCACTCGAGATAAGGTGAAGTGAGATCCATCAACACCTCACTTTCCAATGAAAGCCACAAGGCCACATGATCTTGCTTGGGGATATTGAAAGCTCACAAACCCAACTCTCTCAAAAGAAGATTTCTCTCCACCCTATTCCCCATCCCCTTCCATCCCATCACCCCCAAAAACTCTCTCTCTCTCTCTCTCTCTCTCTTCAATTGCAAGAATGGGATTTGTTTGAGCTCACTTGGCAGTTCCAATCATGTTTCAACATGTGTCCCCAATGGGAAGCCCACACCCCCTTCAATCCCCAAGCACCCACGAAATTATTGGAGTTAGTGAAGCGGAAGAGGACGAGGGTCCTAAAAATGATCAATCCAAAAGGTAAAGTACAGAGTAAGGTGCAATTATTCATGCCATGAATTTCATCCCAACGAAAAAGTCAAGAACCAAAAGAATTCCCCCCCTCAAAAAAGCAGAAAAAAGGGGACTGGAAAAGGCCGCAATACAACGTCATTCGCTATACATTATTCATAACATATATATGAACACATTATTTTTGGTAATCGATTCCTACTCATCTCATTGAGATAGGAGAAAAGAGAAAGACCCTTCTCTCTAAACCCTCTTTCTCTTTCATATCTCTTCATTTTCCGTCTGACCACCAACTCCCCCCCCCCTTCCTCCAAAAAAGTTATCCTTTCTCTTTCCAATATGAGGACACGGATAGAGAAGGAGAATGAAATTAGAGTTTAGTTACATTGAAAGGAGAGAGAAAAGAAAGCTAGGAGAGTCATGAAGAACACCCTAAGGTGTTGCATCTCTTGCATTCTACCATGTGGAGCTCTGGATGTGATCCGAATCGTGCACACCAATGGCCGCGTCGAGGAGATCAGCGGCACGGTCCGCGCAGGCGAGATCATGAAGCTGCACCCCAAGCACGTCCTTAAGAAGCCCTCGTCATCACCATCGGAAAACGGGGTCGTCCCGAAGATAGTCATCGTGCCGCCTGATGCAGAGCTCCAGAGGGGGAAGATTTATTTCCTCATGCCAGTCCCCTCCATGCCCGAGAAAACCCGGTCGAGATCTTCGAGCAGGAAGAGCAAGAAAAGAGAGTCCGAGGGCAGCGACGCGAAGTCCGCCATCGCTATGACAGCGAACCTCCTCATCTCCGATCGGTACTTGAGCGAAATACTATCAGAGAAGCTGTCGACGCAAAGGGATCGCAGGCGAGGCCGTGCTGCCGTATGGAGGCCTCACTTAGAGAGCATTTCCGAGGGGTTGAGCGATGCATAATCGGTCGGATTGGATCATGTCATGGTTTCCGGTTCATCTTACTAGGGTTAGAAACTGCTTCTACCCCTCCCCCCCTCCTTTCTCTCGGTACATATGGGCAGAGAAAAGATAAAGAAGAACATGAGATAATTCAATCTTTTTCATCATAAGTTGAATTGATTTGTGATGATGCTAGTAGAAAGTCATGGCCGTAATCGATCTCATCAAAATGACAATCTCTGTTTGGACAACATCGGTTTTTTTTTTTTTTTTTTTTTGGTAATTCCCATTAGGAGCTTCATACATAAGAAATGTAATTTTGCTGTGTTGAGATATCAAGTTGAAAGTCTTGTGCTTGAGTTGAGGGTAAGAGAGATTGTGATTTGATTCAATCTGTATGAATATAAAATTTGGAAAGGTGATTGTGATGTGATCATTACACCGTCGCATTTTGGGTGTTGTAAAAACCTCATATCAAACTTTTCTTTTTTTTGCCCTTGATTTCATGAGCGTGGAAAACGATAGCATACTTCCGGGTGCACGTTCGCTCGTGC
The DNA here is from genome assembly GCA_017140615.1 of Eucalyptus cladocalyx. Classification (NCBI taxonomy): domain Eukaryota; kingdom Viridiplantae; phylum Streptophyta; class Magnoliopsida; order Myrtales; family Myrtaceae; genus Eucalyptus; species Eucalyptus cladocalyx. The sequence continues at coordinate 7,679,243 of CM029519.1, forward strand.
ACCGTCGGTGACGCGATTCTCATCTCAGCCCCACGAATTCAGCCTTAGCGCAACATCAGTGACCACCAAATCTACGCAAGTTTGTCAAGAAAAAAAATATAGAAAAAAAATTCATGAAGCGAACTGAAAATTACATAAATAGTGATCTAATTCATGCTAATTGACAGGCCAAAAATCTAAAGATGAAATTGAAGGGTGTTGCCGTGAATTTCTTTATTAATTATCAAATAATATTATGCGTGGGGGTATTGCGTATTTTTTTAAAATTTTTTATTCAATCATTCAAGTGATTTTATAGGATCACATGGAGTGGGGGTCTCGTCGCTCCATCAAATCATTGCGAGTCCATCATCTTTTTCAAGATCCCTCAACTATGGTAGAATTCCCTCCTATAAATTAATGTGGGAAGGATTCTCCTTTTTAATTCTTACATTTCTTTATTAATATCGAAAAGGGGTGTATTAATTATTAATTAATTTAGTTTAGATATCAAAGCGGCTTTGAAAGTGGATGGGGGAATAGTAGCTCTAGGAGTCCCCACATTCCTTTATCCCACCCCCATAGAATAATGCACAATGTAGCTTTGCACTATCAAGTGGGCATGTCTTTTAAAGCATTTCGTTCCTTGGGAGAGATGATTACATAGTGCCAATATGCACAGCATCTTGCGCCACAAGGGAATAATTAAATCATAGTAAAGTTTGACCTTTTAACCATGGGGGAAATAAATTGCCAAATCTTCAAGGGCGAATCTTCTTGATCGTGATGTTATCGTTCAATATGATCTATTGATTATGAATGTTGTGACAAGTGTATTTTAAATCATTTTGATCGAAGAAAAATAGAGAATTTTAGTGTATATATCTCTTGATGATGACGAATTGATATATAGTGGGAGTATCTAGGTTTTATTTTTTCTTATCAATTTTTGAATCAAACTCATTTGGAGTGATCATTTCCTACCTTTGGGGCCAACAGAAAAGGCAAACAACTCAGATATGAATCCCATGTAGTGTCAGCAGAGCAGTGGGGGCAGTGCTATCCATCTCCTGCATCATGCTTATTTTCATTTACTTCAAAATAAAGGAAAGAAATTTGAAAATTTGAATTCGATAAACAATATGCAAATAAAAATTTCAGATATTCTACTGCCAAAAATCAAATCGCATGAGCCATAAAAGAACAAAAAGCACTAAAAAAATGTCCTTTTATTTTCAGAGACCAATAAAGAACATGGAGGATAAGTTAATTAAGATAGAATTACTTTTTTTTTTTTTTGGGACAAAAGATAGAATTACTTATTATGATTGATCTTATGTTCATTGTCTATATATTTTGGATCATTCTCTTCTACAAAATGAGTGCGGTAGAACCTCACTATCATAAATAGTTGGCATCGATTACATAAACCAGATTTATTTTAATGCACAATCCAAATAAAATAAATAAAAAAAAAAATATATTTTTTATTTTATTTTTGTATGATATTCTCCCAAATTTTGGGTGCCCCACGTTTGCCCACTAACCAATTATTTTAGAACACCAAAATTTTTCATTTAAATCGATCCTATACAGTTGCTGGCTGTTGGACCCACGCCCCAATTAATAAATGAGGGAAAAATCAAAGATATTACTTTTTTTTATAAATTCTTTTTGTGGTGCACAATGAAGGAAGCACGTAGAGGGGAGAAGTATGGAATATTAAAGGCAGGCAGCCACTCATACGGCGCCCCTCACTTTGGATCCATCGGGGCGGTAAAGGGTCACTATCCTCCACCTTTCAGCTTCGTTACTTTTCAGAGAATAAAATCTTGCAATTGGTCGATTTCCTTTCGAGGATCTGTGCGTGTAGTTCCAGTTCCCTGGACGAAACTTTTCTCCGATTAAGTTTGCCGAGACAGACGGGCCGATTTGGGAGGACCTATGTAAATAACATATAAAGTACTGAGTTCAAAATAGTGTTTCCGAACTTTTCTTTTTCTCATTCTTCTCGTGCCAAATTGCTTTCATCGCAATTAATCATTTCACTTATGATTTTGCTCGATCAAATTCTTCCTTTACATAATGTTACTAAGATGATTGATGCCTTGATTGTATCTTGATGTCTTTTTATCAATTAATCCTACGTTGGAAAATAAATTTTTGAACCAAGAAAATGTCATTTTGTTTTGGTTATTGGGTTTGCTCTTCACCATCTTTTACTTGTGCAGTCTCTCGTATTAGATGTGCACGAGATGGTGGTGATCCACATTAAGGAATTTGAATATATGGAGATATTCTATTGATGACCTCTCATAAGCAATATGTGGTTGCAGTTTCCCCTTCCAATATGAGTTCAATAAATTTGTTGAAGTATCCTATTTGAAGTTTATACACTCTTTTTATATATATAATATGTAGTCTCTCGATTATCAACTTAAGATTTTGGGTTATATTTACTAACATGATATTAAAAATAGGTTTTGTCATAGTTTATTTCGCATGTGAAGTCTCTCAATAATTAAATTCCACATGTTGTTCTTGATTCAGTTGTGCATGAGAGGGAGTGTTAAGGTATCCTGCATCAAGGTTTATATGCTCCTTATATATTACTAGTCCTCATTCATTTATTAGTTAAAACTTTTGAATTTGACTATCTAGCAAAGTTAGTCATTCATAAAAGTCAAAATAGTTCCTAAAAAGAATAGGGTTTTCTCCATACACGCAGCAATTTACTTCACTGTTCTTAATATCCAAGATCAAAACCCTCTTTTCATTTACTGATTTAGAGCCAACAATAATCTTCAACACATCGAGATCTCTTTTATAAGGTGCGTTCGTTTCATGGAAAATGAGTGATTTGAATAAATTTTTGCAAACAATTGATCTCTTGTAATGCATTAAAAAAAATATGAACAAAAATATTTTCATTGACCACGAAAATTTCTAGACTTAAATTTTCGTTGATAATATGAATACTTTTATTGACTAATTACTTCAAGTGATATAAGCAATTACTTTTAGAAAATATTTGTCAAATAATTTGTTTTCTGCAAAACAAACAAAGTCGAGAAAGTATCAACTAATTACCAAATTATCTGACAAAGATAAAACTTTACAAGCATTTATGTTTGGTTTTGTCTCCCAGATTCTCTCTTTCATCCTCCATCCTCCATCCATCGTAAACCATCGAGGACGCATTGCATCTCCCTCACATTATTTCAGTATGTTTTCGATCTTTTGTTTTCTTTCCATTTTCTATTATACTTTTGTTAGATTCTTTCTGTTGCTCATTGATAATCACGCATACATTACTTGGTTTACATATACATTGATTTAGTATACGGATACATTAATTTAGTTACACTAGAAATGAATGATTATAAATACAATTAGATAAGAAAAATGCCGCATAAGAAGAATCTTTTATGAATCAATAAGATAATCAATTGAACAAATTTTTAAAGAAAATTAACTTTTCACCAAAAATTCGATCGGTAAAAACTAATATTTCATCGTCAGACTTATTTCTTTCTACCTTAGTCTGATACAATGAACTAATTTAATAAAAAAACATCAATTCAATAAATAAAAGTCAATCCTACAAAAGTAAGAACCTTATTGACTAAATAAAATGTGTATTTTTAAGCATAAGTGAATGGTAATATCAGTGGGATATGATAAATAAAAGTGTTGCGGAGGATCTCTTCTCGATTTACCGCACTGATCAAATGCAGATTAGAAAAGATAGGGATTATGGGTTAAATGCAACATTTGACAATAATTGTAATAATTGGATTTTTCTTTGACTAGGCCAAAAGAGGTGGTGAGACCCACCTTTTTAAAACAAAAAAGAAATTAAAAGGTGGGGGGGGGTGAAAAGTCAACAAAATGAGGAAATGGACGCTCGGCAGAATAAATCAGAGAGACTGAGAGCTCTTGCATGGGCCGAAAGAGAGAAGGGAAAGAAGGAAAAGGAAAGAAAGGAAAAAGAGGGGTTTTGCGTACGCGCTCCGAACACTTCGCCGAACTGATTCAACTACATATCACAATACTTGATAAGTGCTCGTGCCCTTTATTCTTCCCATCATATTAGTTTTCGGGTTTAGGGTTTACATTTGATATTTTTGAGTTGTTGAATTATGGAATTTCATGAAAATGGTGGTTTATGGTGTTGTAGAGCCATGGTGTTTGATGGGAGTCGTTTTGAAGCAATAGTTTGGTTGGAGTGAGAAGTTTTCTTGGGTAAGTTGGCTATTATAGGCAATTTTTGGAGGGATTCTCATATATTGTCGGTCCATCGACTCGTCTAACTCAGAAGGAGTTAAATTCACATGATTAGATCATTGTGAGCATAATTTCTAAGAATTGAAGAGACAGCTAGTGTTAGCTCCTATATTGACTCTACTTTCAATAAGTGACAGCTTCATAATCTACTGTGACGCTTCTAAAGAGGATTTCAATTGTGTTCTTACATAAGATGATAAAGTTGTTGCCTATACTTCTAGACAGTTAAAATCACATGAGAAAAAACTACCCTATTGGTTTTGAAATGGCATGATAAAGCATAACTAGAAATGGCTTACTAGTTGATTATCGTGAAACGAATAAAGGAAATTCTTTATAAAAAGAATTCTTTGTTAAAGGTTATACGTTTTAGTTTATGAGGAATTGAAAATGACATAATTTAAAATAGTTTGAAATGCTCATTTGTGAAGTCTTTTTATGACCACAAGAATTTAAAGTATATTTTTATTGAAGTAAAAAACTAAACATGAGGCAAAGAAGATGGCTAGAACTTCTAAAAGATTATGACTTGTCTATCCATTATTATCCAAGTAAAGCTAAAGTGGTAGTGGATGCCTTGAGTCATAAGTCCTTTAGAAATTTGGCAACTTTGCTTACTTCTTAGAAACCTATTCTTGAAGATATGAGGAAGTTAGACTTGGAGGCATTTGCGCATCAACTTGGTGCTTGGTTAGCTAACCTTTGAGTACAACCAATGTTGATTGACAGAGTTAAGGTTAAACAGAATGAAGATCTTCACTTGTAGAAAGTCAGAGAAGGCATGGAAGCTGGAGGACAAGTAGATTTCAATCTACATGTAGATGGGAACTTGAGGTTTCATGGTCATCTATATTTTCTTGATGATCCATAACTGCAAAAGAATATATTGTAGGAAGCTCATAGTACTAGATTCTTGTTTCATTCGAGAAGCACTAAAATGTATAGAGAATTCAAAGAAAACTTTTGGTAGGTTAACATGAAAAAGAATGTTGTGAAATTTGTTGGTCAATGTCTAGTTTGCCCGTAAGTGAAAATTGAGCATCAAAGACCAAGTGGACAGGTGCATCTTCTAGACATACATAAATGGAAGTGGAAGCATATTACCATGGACTTTGTAGTTGGTCTACCGAGATGCCAAGTGGTGAGAATGCTATATGGGTGATTGTTAATCAATTGATAAGTCTGCTCATTTTTTGTCATATTGATTTGGCCTTTCAATGGAAGAGATGACAAAACGATATGTTGATGAAATAGTAAATCTTCATGAAGTTCCAATAGGCATTCTTTTTGATAGGAATCCTAGATTCGTGTCTAACTTTTGGGGGAGAATACATGGAGTGTTGGGTATTAAACTAGAGCATAACTGTTTACCTATAAACAAATAAATAGTTAGAGAGAACGATCCAAACGTTAGAGGATATGTTGAGATCCCACATCATTGACTTTAGTGGTTCTTAGGATGAACGTTTACATTTGGTAGAATTTAATTATAACAACAACTATCATTCTAGTATTAAGATGACACCTTTTGAAGATTTATATGGTTGAAAATGCAAAAGTCCTATTTTGAATGAATTGGTGAGAAAAAACTAACTGGGCCTGATTTCATTTAGGGCCAGCATGTTTTTGTTCCCCATTTTTGTTTCTGAACACTTTTTTTGTTTTTTTATTCCTGGGAACAAAAAAAGAACAGAAACGCGTTTGGTTGCGTTTCTGTTCTTTTTTTGTTTTTTTGTTCCCGTAACACAAAAAGAATAGAAACGAGAAACAAAAAAAAATTGTCTCTTGTTCCAAAAACAATTTTAAAGAAACGCTTCTTCTTCTCTCTCTTCTCTTTTCTTCTTCTTTTTTTCTTTTTTTTTTTCTTTCGCTGGTCGCCGGCCTCGGCCATGGCCAGCGACCGGCCATCGAGGGCCGGTGACGCCGTCGAGGGTTGGCGACCTCACCGGAGCGTCGCCGGCCCCCGGCGAGGCCGAGCCTCGCCTTGGCTGGGCAAGCTCGGCCTCTCCTAGATCCAGTGAGGCCAAGCGTCGCCGGCCCCCGGCGAGCTCGAGCTCGCCCATCCATGGCGAGGCTCAGCCTCGCCGGATCTAGGCGAGCCCGAGCACACCCGGCCAAGGCGAGGCTCGACCTTGTTGTGCGCGAGCAAGGCCGAGCCTCGCCCAACCACGGTGAGGCTCGGCCTCGCCGGGGCCGGCAAGCCTCGCCGTGGCCGGGCGAGGCCGCGGCCCCGTCGGCCGGTCGCCGGAGGCCGCCGATCGGCCGAAAAAGGAAAAAATAAAAAAGAAAGGAAAAAATGAAAAATAAAATAAAAATATTAAAAAATTAAAAGAAACAAAAAAAGAATAAAATTTATCAAACGTGTTTTGTTCAATTTTTATTCCCGGAACAAGTTTACCAAACATGTTTTTTTATTCAAAAATTGTTCATGGGAACGAAACACTTTTTTCTATTTTGTTCCCGGAACAGAAAAAAAGAACAAAAACGTTTCCATGCAACCCCTTATCAATCAGAAGAGAAAGTCAAGTTGTCTCGAGAACGCCTCAAAATAGCTCAAAGTCGTCAAAATAGTTATGCAAATCTTAAAAGACACAAGGTGGAATTTAGTATGGGGGATCACACATTCCTATAAGTTTCTCCTATGAAGGGCATGATGAATTTTGACATGCGTGGGAAGTTGAGTCTAAGGTACATGGGACCTATTGATCTTAGAGAATATTGATGAAGTCACTTAGAAATTAGCTTTGCCATTGGCGCCGTCAAGTGTTCATAACGTGTTCCATGTCTCCTTATTGTAGAAATATGTGTCAAATCTTGAACTTTTGCTAGACTTTACTCCATTAAGTTCACGAGAGAACTTGACATATGAGGAGCAGCTTATTTGCATTACTAACTAAAAGGATTGAGTATTGTAGCAGTGAGCCATTTCTTATGTGAAGATACAATAGCAAAACCACATTGAGAAAGAGGCCATTTGGGAACTTGAGGAGGAGGCAAGATGTAAATAGCCATATTTGTTTATGGTTAAGGTAAGTTCACATTTCGAGGATGAAATTCTTTTAATGAGGTTTAATGTAATATTTGGATTTTTGACCATGTCAAAGAGGTGGTGAGATTTGCCTTTTTAGAAAAAAGAAAGAAGGGGGTGAAAATTCAACAAAATGAGGAAAGGGACACTTGGTAGAATAAAACAGAGAGAATGAGAGCTCTCAAGTGCATAGAAAGAAAAGGGAAAAAAGGAAAAGGAAAAAAAGAAAGCAGGAAGAAGAGGGGTTTCACATACATGCCATGGATGCCTCATTGAGTTGACTCAATTACGTATTGCAATGCCTAGTAAATGTTCACGCCACTTGTTCTTCCAATTGGATTAGTTTTCAAATTTAGGGTTTAAATTCTGAATTATGTTAGATTTGAGCTTTGAAATTTGATTTTTGAGTCAGTGATTTATGGAATTCCATGAAAATGATGGTTTATGATGTTGTGGAGTCGCACGGTTTGATGGGAGTCGTTTAGAGAAATGGTTTGGACAGAGTGAGAATTTTAGGCGTGCAAGCTCTACATTGCAAACGGCTTAAATAATTGCTTTGAGTGTTCAATTTGTTAGTGTGTAGAAGTCATTTTAATAGCGTTTAGGTGCAATATAGTTATTTCATAGTTGAGGTAGCGTCTTACTCAATTTTAACATTATTTCTTGCTTATTCGATAGGATTGCGAGTTCAATGATTAGAGTAGCATTTGTTGTTTAGTTGTAGACGTTCTAATGTGAATAGTACTATATCTTTTTTGAGTTTGTAAATTCCAAAAGTAATATGGATATATATATAAATTACTACTGCTTGGTTATTTACGAAGGTTAGAAACCATGTTATGTAAGGTACTGTGAAGTAATATATACATATACATATACATATACATATATATATATATACACACACACACACACATACACATACACATACACATATACACATACATATACATACACATATACATACACACACACACACATACACACACACACACACACACACACATATATATAAAACTACTTTGCGAATTGGTTTATGAATGATTTGAGAAATGATTAAGAAATGACGGATGAGCTATGCTGCAAAAAGTTATTTGTTTAGTTTATGTGATGGATTTCTAGATTGAGTTTCTAGTATTGAAGGATGGTCATTTGATACTCAATATGATTGTGAACTTGGTGAAGGGTTGTGAATATGTATACCGGTTTATGATATCCTTCTAAGCTAAGCTATCGGCTTTATAAGTGGAGACTTTACTGAGGAAAGAATCTTGATAGTCTTGTCATAAGCCATTATGTCATGACCTTGGTAGTATATCGAGTAATAGATTAGTCAATGAAATGGATCATTGACATGGTATTTTATAGAAATTAATCAATGGATTTAACCATTGATGCTTGAATAATGATAATGGTTTAAATGAGTTTTTTTTTTTATTAGTATAAAGTTTTGTTGATAAGAAACAACTCATCTATGATTCAGTATGTATTTTATACCTTGAGTTTCGATTATGAAATTCTGTTATTACTTTGTATACATGTATAATGGTTGCTCAATTTGCTTAGAAGAGATATACTACTCACTAGGTTATGGTCACTCGTTTCACTTTTCTTCCATGTTTAAGGTTCTTTAGTTAGTGACAAGTAGGGTGAGAGCACTATTGATGGGGAACTTTTAAGATTTGTATTTTGAGTATGGCTTAAGGGAATTGTATTTATAGTTGTTGATAATTTGTTGTTTATCTAATATATTTGGTTGGAAATATATATATATATATATATAGTTATGTTTGAGGTTGTATCATTTGTGTGGAAGAACGGCTGTGTCATCCTCATTTCTTATAGTTTTCAAAGTGTGACAATGGCATCATAGATTTCCAATTTCTCACCCTAAACTTGAATTTTCATATGATAAATACATTTAGAAAGATGAAATGAATCATTTATATGGGAGTATTTTCAAAGAACAATGCAAAAAATATAAAATTATAAAGAATGTTAATTATTGGATTAACTTGGAAATAAAAAGAACCGAAGTAGAATTTCACGCATGATAGATTAGTTGAAAAAATGTACAAAAGATAAATATATGATGTCTTATGTTCAATTAAGGAGAAAAGTAAATGGATAGAAATAAAATGAAAAAAAGAAAAAGAAAAAGAAAACTAGAGTCGCTAAAGTTGGGACATGAACCCTCAACTTGGTGACAAATGAGTGCATCCCTAAAGCCAAGAACCAAACCGGTTGATTTTGGAATTGCTAGAACCTAAACTATTTCGGAATTGGCCCGTTTTATGCTTTCAGCAAAAAAAAAAAAAAAAAAAAAAAAATCCTCTAATAGATATAAAAGTTGTACCATATGACTACAAAAATGCTTCAAAAAAAAAAAAAATCCTCTAATAGATATAAAAGTTGTACCATATGACTACAAAAATGCTTGTTGGTCAAGTGGTTGTATTGTTGTTTGTTGGAGACTATAGTTTTTTTTTTTTTGATATCTAGGAATCGCTGTACAGCCGGCAATCGACGATGTAAACCTGGGCGGGCACTAGTGCGGGGACCCACCACCCACGGCACCCCACTTAAGTCGCGCATCATGACGAGTTGGGGAATTGAACCCTGGCCTTGCGTGTGGCCAACGTTCAATTCCACCAACTCGGCCAACATGGGGTGGATTAGTTCATTTCTAGATTGGCGTAAAAGTATATTTTCTAAAAGAGACTTCAAAATCGATTAAACTTGAGAAGCAAAATTGGGAGCGAAATTGGTTCTCCCTAGAACTAACCTTAAGTGAGCAGTTCAATTCGCTTTTCGATTTGAACTAAACTTGGTGTAAGATTTTATGAGATTACTACTAACTGTTCTAAAAGTTTAAACGAATGCGTGGTTTAATATTTAATAATTCTATCACTCCCCCTTATGATTAGTCTAGTCTTTTCACTTAGTACTAATTGTGCACATACTTAATTGGGGAGACAAATGGGGCTTGGAAAGATTTGAACTCAAGACATCCCGTTTTGATATTATGTGAGATTTTGTTGGATCACTGTTAACTAAAAAGTTTAAGCTATTCGATAAAAGTATGGTTTAATATTTTATAATTCTATCACTAGGTGCTCACCCCTAATTGTCATCTAGGTTGCACCGACACGCGATACAACACGACATGACACGTCAACACGTCATTTCTCAAAAATAAAAAATTTCGACATGCCGAGACATATTGTATATTAAATGAATATTTTTATTTTTAATTAATTTGATTCATATTTATAAATAAATAAATAAATAAATAAAAAGCTAACTTTAAAAAAAAATTATTGATGAAACTAATAATTAACAAGATATTAGAATGAACTTATTAAAATAAATTTATGATATTCTATAATAATTAAAATTTATTATTATTATTTAACATTTAGTATTTTTATTTTTCGAAATCACTTTTTAATCTCAATTATTTTATTTTTTGACCAACCCCTTATCCTCCCAATTTTTTTATTTTATTTCAATGCTTTTATTTTCTGACTCAAAAAAGTCCTCCCACCCATTTATTTCACCATCTCCGTCCCGCGTTCCTTTCCCCCCACAATTTGTTAGCTCATTCCTTAATTGAAATCACACTCCTCCATCCACTCCCTTCACACCAAGTCCCATAAAAACCCCTACTTTTAATTTCTTTTTTCTTCTTTTCTTGTTAAAAGCCTAAAACTAAAACAGAAGCAAACTTAAAAACCCTAGCAACTGACGCCTCCTCCTCCTCCCAAGACCTCTTCTTCATGATCTTTGCTCTCTCTTGGAATCGCTTGCCTCCGGCCCTCCCTCCTTCACAATTGTAGCCACAGTTGCAGCCTCCAGCCCTCCATGGCGGCATCGCAGGTGCGGCTCTCTGGGTCGCTCTTCCTCTGGCCCTCCCTCTCAATCGTAGCCTTGCCGTTGCTCGCGGCCCTTGCCTTCACTCCATTGCCTTCTTCAACGACCTTCGCACTTGCAGACCTGCCCTGGAAACCGACGCCTCTCGCAATTCTGGACACGCGTGTTTGAACATGTCTAGAAGAGTTGACCACGTGTCGAGAAATCCGACACGTGTTGACCACGTGTCAAAGTGTGTCCGAGCGTGTCGAACATGTTTTGGGGTGTTTGACACGACACAGAAACTTCTAGAACGTGTCGGTGCAACCTAGACTGTCATTGGCCTAATCTTTTATTTCTTTATATTTGTGGAGCATATATATACAAAGCGCAAGTCAATGGGGGCTAAGCAGCCAATCAAAGATTGACACATGGGGTTGCCCCGGCCCGCGCCGGGGGAGGGGGTAAGCATTCAAAGTTATTCTACTTCTTTAGGTTTGAAGAGTAGGCTCATAATATGAAGTAAGGCAGGCATGCGAAAATGATCTAGAATCCTGCATATACACAATAAATCAGACTAAATCTCCTCTCTTACTTTTCGTGGAGGAGGACTAAAGGTCACTGATGTAATGTTTACACTTAAGGAGAGAGAACCGATCACCACTTGTCCAACTCATTGAAAATTCATACACAAGAGAAGGAAAGAGAGAGAAGTTATTGCAGGTCTTATTTCTTCCAGGACACAGAAGACGACTACGTAGTCCGGAAACACTTGTATGAATACATAAGTACAGTGATTACTTTAAAGAAAGAGGCTGTCGGGTTATATGTTGCTCTATACGATCATGCATGATGTCTATGCAATTTTCACGATAAATAGAAGCTTACATATATTTTAAGCATTCCTAGGGATTATCAAAGTCTATATCTAACTCGAGATGCTCTGTCCGAGAGTGTTCTGGTCTTCGACGTCCGTCCAATCCAGCAGCTTACCAGGTTTGAGTTATCTGTGCCACAACTTAACGGTATTACTTACGGGTTACAAATCAGCAGTAGATACAATAATAAATCTATTGAACTCTGGTGAATATGCAGACAAATCACAAGCAAAGCAGTTTTAGCCAAATGATAAGTTTGTTCTCCTGGAAGGATGCATCTCTTCTCTACTACAATTGAAAATATTCGTGGCAGTCAATATTGAACGAAATGTCCCACTTAATTACACTTCGTGGTAACCATAGATCACAAACATGATACCGGATTCTCATGTTGTTGTGATCGTTGTTTTTGTTTTTGTTTTGTTTTGCTTTTAATATATCAAATGAAAGTGGGACAAGTTGAATTAATTGTGGTAGTTATCAATCAGTTTCAAACCTACTATACAGATGCCAATTCAACTCTAGACTTTTTCATTTTACCAATGTAGTTCTTCTGCTTCATTGCTGTAGGAAATCGTTAACGTGGCGTCTAGCTGTTGTTGGCTGTCCTATGTGGACGAATTCATTGAAATTTCATCCAAAGATTTAGGATTATATTGGCAAAATTTAAAAGTTTAGGACTGAATTAACACCCACACAATATATTTAGGACTAAATTAGTAATTTTCCCTAAATTAATCTGGCAATGAATGAGATGAACAAGAAATCCACAAGCAAAATTAACTATTACAAGGAGGATGACCATGTGATGCTGAAAAAAGACTATAGTCAACCCGTGCATAATTGATCATGTGATACCTCACCGGTTGTGATCACTTACGAAGGCAAAATACTATATGAAGACTCTTACATTAATCAAGTGTATAGGGCCTTCCTCTAAAGAAGTACACTTAAGTAGTGACCTTCGATGTGAGTCTCTCAACTTACAAAGAAATTACGTGGGACTTTGGATGGTACTAAAGTGAAATGCCAATGCCATGAAAACCTAAGACAAGGGTTTAGTATCGGTTAGGAGTGAGCAAGAGAGGAAAGCAGGAGAATTAGAGACTCTAGGCAGGCAAAGGTAAGACATTTAGGGAATAGTACCTCAAATGCGCATATTAGCCTTTTATTCCTTTCTCTCTTTTTTTTTTTTTTTTGAAAATATCTAAAAAAAATTTGTGTGGGTCCATAAAATGAACCACTATCATATTATGAGTTCATTGAGTTCCGCTATGGTCAAATTTGTTGTTCAGAGAATTTAGTAGGCTCAAAATCTACAAAACAATTTAGGTCGACTATGCAGCTTTTGGAAGTTGAGTGGAGGTGAGTGTACCCACTTAGAATCTGTTTGGTACGTTTTTTTTTTTTTTAAGCTTCCACTATGAAAAGAGGTGCTATAACTTTTGTGGGATTTTTGCTAACAACTCATTGCTGCGTTACCTTCAAGATTACTGCAGCCTACAGCAACTTTTAGAGAATTATGGCACCCAATTTTAAGGTGTTACATCCTTTTAAAAATTTATTATCAAACATATAAGTTACGTATAAGTTAACAGTTGGCTTTGCCATTTCCCAAAGCCTAAAAACACCCTAATAAATAAGATTGAGACCCACTCTATCTACTTATAGATACTATATCTCACCCCTATAAGAACTTTAATAGAAGTTGCTTAATCAAAGTTAGTCTTCCAATAGAAATTTTTAAATGCGCAGCAACTAACAAGACAAGCAACTGACAAGAATACCAAATATTTCAATTGTCAAGTGATGACGATGCCAAACAGAATGCCAATTTGTCAGGAAGACAGAGTGTGCGAGCAGCACCAAATCAAAAGAAACAGACTAACAAGACCATTGAAGAACCCAAAGACGTGTGAGGTGTACATGGTTCTGCCAATATCAGTGAGAATGCTAATACTCATCGGGAGAGTGACCTAAAGTTAGGATTCAAATGGTGCCATTATCTCAACCCCCAATCTCCTATACATCTACTCTTTTAAACCCCAGAAAGATATCAATCTTAGATCTGGTAATTTTATTTCTATTCGATTGCAGACATCATAGCACTTAATATAGCAAGGCAGACCAAGAACGTCAATATATTTTGAAGTTTATAATATACAGAAGAAAAAAATTAAACTAGATACTAGTTTTATGTGGTTTAGGCAGTGATACTTATTCCATGGGGAGAGCAGCATAGGATTCCATCATAGATCAAGTGCAAAACAGAGAAACTACCACACAACGAGTCAATCAAGTACTCTTAGTATCTCCTAACCCCCAATTACACCCAATAACTTATAGTGCTTAGCTCTCACAAATTTTCACAAAATAATATCTCAATCTCAAAAAGGAATTACACAAAATCTTACCCACAAGATTTTCACGGCTTCAAACATTCTTGTATTGTTTCGGGTGTTATCTATGAAGAAACAACCTCTTGGATGCTCTTCATGAAGAAGATCTACTTCTTGTATAGAAAGAATTAGATCTGATATGGGAATACTATTCAAACTAGGAACCACTTAAATAGGAAATCTTGACAAGAATTGAACTCTAACTAGGAATCCTATTCAAATTAATAAACCTTCTTACATTGGGTTTCCTTTAAGGGCCCAAGTTCAAGACATATTTTCAATGGCAACGTCATCTCTAGTACTCTTCAAAATGATACATTCTGCTACAAATTCATCCTTAACAACAAATTTAAACCGAAGATACTGGTTTCAACTTATATATGACATGGGTATTCAAACCTTCGGTCAACCGACTCTATGAATACATGCAAACGACCCTAGTCATACGCATCAGTTGACGCTCCGCTCGCACTGGTCGATGGGTGTAGCCATCGAAGGTCACTCTTATTGGGCATCACTATGATTCTCGCAAGACTGTAAAATATGTATTGGATTCTATATATTAGAGATTTTGGAGTAAACACTTGAGTATTAAACTGTAAGTTGGTTTCAGATCTTGAGTTCAATTCTTTGTACCACTTTCACCCATTTTTCGTATTGTACTCCAACAACTAAATCCTTTAGAATAAATGGTTGTGCATTCAGCTTTATACTAGTATAAATGTTGATATAGTTTTTTTTTTTTGGTCCTACTCTATTCTTATCCTAACTCTTGATCTCAAATTTTTACCTTACCTCTATATAGGCCGTGAGAGTTGAAATCCACACATAATGTTAAATCATCCCCATCCCAACCCTTCTGAGAATGTGGAAATTTAAACCCCTACCTCCCTCTTTCCATGTGTAAAGGGTGGCTGTTGATATAGTTGATATGATAGGCCTTGCGTGTGTCGGCACCTCCCTAACTTCAACAAGGACAGCATCTCTATAACTTCAACAAATAATCCGATGAATCATCATAGCAGCCCAGTGAGATTCGCAATCAAAGAAGAGACAGCGGGTGAAGAAACATTTGGCACCTAGCGGCGATGGTTGGAAATTTGGGTTGAAATTTATTATTGCAAAAGAGTACTATACTTTGAATTAAGAGGGAGTTGGGCCCAGGGTGATGAGCTCACGACGAAGACTTTTAGTAGTTTTACGCGCGAGGAGTGAGGGTAAAAATAAATCCCAGATTGGATTTCCATAACTAGGAGTATATGTTATATCTAGTTTACCTATAGCTCAATGTTTCGAGTGCAAGTAGTTCTAACTATGTGTGTCGATGTAGACAATTGTGGCTTCCTCTTGGATCTCCCCATCATGAAGGTATTGAGCTTTTGCGCTGCTTCCCTATCATGATACGATTTTGTAACTATCGGTTTGATCAACACAGGCCATATCTCCAAAAGAAGTATTGAGGTCAGAATATTTATAGGGATGGACTTATGAATACCATCACAAGCCCTCTTCCATTTGTTGATTTGGGGAGTAACATCTCCTTCGCTTAAAGCACTGAACTCAATGAGCCGCACCTTGCTTGAGCTCTTTTGCCTTGACTATTGCTCTCTATCCTCGTTGGATTAGGCCTAGGTATAAGGGGACTTGACTCAACCCCTCAAAGTTGTATGTGCCATCATTTACTCTAAAAACTACAGTTTAGAGTACACTGAGTTATATATTTCATAGTTCAACAAGAACGTGATTTGCTGCATCCGAGCCATATATACAGCCATGATGGTTAAAGGTTGAACTATAACTAGAAGTTGTGAAGGAAAATTGATGAGGCAAGTGTTTGAGGACTTCAGTTTCAGTAAGGGATGCGAAAGATATTTCTATGCTCCTTGGCGTATCCTATTAGAACTCGCTGACATTGAAAGAGTATAACATTGATGGAGATGAGTCTCAACTATGGAAAAGGACATTAAAATGAGAACAAGAGTATGTCGGTACATAACCAAGAGTATCCAAACTGTGCTCGTAATGTATCTGGTGGAAACCCCCAAATGGACAATGGAAGAAAATAGTCGTGGTGTTTATTAATCTTTCTGATGGTCATGCGCTGGGTTCTTCTGGAACTTTTAATGGCGACAAAGATATCAAACCTGGCACTCATTCAATTTTCCTAGCATCACTCTACGATGGACATCGTATGTATTATTATTTGCGTGATGTTGCGCTAATCTGCGTGCCCCCCAGAAAATGCAAAAGCAAAGACAACTCGAAACAAAGATGTCCAACCAACAGAAAGAACAGAAGAAAGGACGTTCGTACGAGACAATCCTAGCGCAGGTACGACTACACATATATGAAAACAATTCATGACAGAGAACGACCGTACTGCCATGCAAAAATCAATGCATGGCCTGGTAATTTTTATTTTTTAATGTGCTGCCCAAGACGCAGCAGATTCTCTGACATTGCCAAGGAGTGATTTCTTGGGCACAACAAGAATATAAAAACCCATGTTCTTGAACTCTGATGTTGGTTAGCAACATCTGAGGAAGAAATGGTCGCTGAGTGATTAGGGAAAATATTATATGCGAATTGTAGATACTAGCGACAAAATCGACATTCCTTCCATGTTCCTATATCTAATTCCTAATTAACACGCAAGCTATTTTATCTCTCATGGCCATCCATGGGGAACACAAAATCTCACAGAATCACAAAAGTGACAAAACCCATTGCGAAAAGAAATTATAATTCTTTTTTCTTAAAAACAATTATGGAGCTTAAACAGTGCTTCTCATAATATGAGAGAGAGAGAGAAAGAGAGAGAGAGAGCGAGTGACTTTATACCTCCCTCTCTAATGATATGTGCAAATATTTAGTGTTGCAGTCGTTAAAGTAGCTCACCTGAACCTTTCCACTCTAACTACATACTACTAAAAACGTAACCGTCGCGAAAAGTCTTTGATTAGGGTTTTGGGAGATTTCAGCCTAGGGTTTACGAGTGAAAGGAAGATGATACCTCCATAGCTGAAGATCAACCGCTACTCGTTAGTCCTTGGGCTATCTAAACAGTGACAAACCGGTAGGTATTTTCCCGTCTCTAATCGGTAGATCTGCGTTATGTTGGGATAATTTCGCAACGAATTGATGGTTGAGATTGTTTCTAGTGTCGATGCTTCTGTCAAATTGGTCTTTGGGTTAGGTGAGGATTGAGTCTTCACTGATGTTTACTTTAAGCAACGGTCGGAAAATAAGGATCAAGAAAATTAGCTGTTTATGCAATAAAATGCAAATTTAATTTACCTTCCATGGGAGAAGTTGAAGCCCGAGCTGCTGCCACTAAGAAAGTTTTGATTGCTTGGCTTCATCGCTCATCTTGATCTGATTCTTCCTCTTCTTCTTCTTCTTGTATGGAATCCCTCTGGCCTTGGCCTGGCACTCCTTCACTTCCCTCAGGTACACGCGGATAGCCCCGTTCCCGAACGGGTTGTTCTCCGGGGCCCCGCCGTTCTCCTCGTAGGCCGCCCTTAGCCGCCCGATCAGCGCGTCGAGGCTGCCCCATGCCTGCCTTAGCGGGCACGTGCAAGGGGCGGGTGGCTCGCGCTGCCCAAAGAACACGCACCCATGCAGGTGGACCTTGGTCTTCCCGAACTGGTCGAGGTAGCGGAGGAACTCGAGCACATGGTTGCAATTGCACTGCGAGAGCGCGACCGGCGGCTTCTGGTTCCGCAGGTACTGCCCGAAGGTGTTCCAGTCGCGCCGCTTCTGGGACTCGTAGCGGCTCAGCGGTGCCGGCGCCGGCAGCGCCGGCTGGTCAATGGCCGATCGAGATGATCCTTCGGCTATATTTCTCTGGATTTCGGTCGACGACATGATTAATTACCCGAAAGTTTTATTCTTTTGGGGCAATTTTATGGCCAAAAAATGGAAGGAGAGAGGTGGAAGGCGAGAGACGAGAGAGAGAGAGAGAGAAAAAGAGAGAGAGAGCACAAAGAAAAGATGAAAATCACATCATTCATGGGTATTACTGAGGAGACAAGCAATGGGCCCTCGGGAAGCTGCTTTTCTTCCTTCTTTTTCCTCCCTCTCTCTCTCTCTCTTTCGTTCTTAGGTCCTTTAATTAGTATCGCGATTTCCCACTCACTTAGATTACATTTTTAATAAGAGTAAAGCGATTGCGAATAGCCATCAAATTCAATCAGTGCAATCATTATCTTTTCATAGCGATCGTGATCACATAATTAAATAGTCTTGTGACTCCTAAGACGGTGCAGTGTGACATTACTTGCCAAATCAAATTACTTGTCTTGTTCTATGTAAGGCTCTCATTTTCTTCTATAAATCTTTTTCTTTTTCAAGATCGACTTGATTTCGGAATCTTTTAAGTTTGGAGGAGGATGGTGCTCTAGTCGGAGATTGATTTATCCTGGTTTGCTGGAATCCCAACTGACTCGTTGAGAAAAGAGAAACTCAATCAGACATGTAGGGTTGCAAATGCGGCGAGGGACAAACTTCAGTTGGATTGTTGAGGATCGACGGTCCCAAATATTGAATTCTGTGGCCAGTTTTTATCGGCCATGTACTAGAGTTATGGAGACATCATGGGAAAATTCTTTCCTCCAGATAAGATATTTGATGAATTTTCTTTTAATAGTTACATATTGTAGGCCATCGGCGACAACGTTTAATGTGATTTTTTGTCCTTTTAATAGATTCCCATTTGCTAGAACAGTCGGACGTTGTGCTAGTGCGTCCGCATAACATTTTGGATTAGAAGACAAAAAAGGAGCATATAATTCCCATCCAAACGTACTTCTCTCATGCCACTGCATTCTGTAATTATCAACATATCGGATTCCATTACTATAAGAAAACTACTTAAGAGTTATTATCATAAATACCCAGTTTTGGAGTAATTGAGATTCAAGCGTAGGGAAATTTCAGCTTAGTTCATCTGTTCAAATCCCATAAACTACGTGTAAATTACTTTGGGTTGGAGCCATCTATATAAGCTAATATGGGAACTTGCAAAATATTCCATAGGCCTTCAAGTAGCCGGATCTCTGTGTTCATGCCTATAGATTATCAAAAAAAAAAAAAAAACAAAACAAAAGAAAGAAAGAAATGCTAAGTGGAGTAGAAGTCCTAAAATTTATCTTGGAAGTGCAATTGAGTCCAAAAATTTTCAAAAACTGCAATCAAATTTTAAAACTTATCATAAAAGTACAATCAAATTATAAAACTTTTAAAAAGTACAATCAAGTCATAAAATCTGTCATAAGATTACAATTAATTTATAAAATTTTCAAAAAATGTAATCAAGTCGTAAAACTTATTTCGAAGGTGCAATGAGTGTTTAACTTTTCAAAAAGTGTAATCAAATCCTAAATCCTATCACGAAAATGCAATCGCGTCTTAAAACTTTCAAATGATTGTACTTTTTTTTGAAATTTTAGGACTCAATTGAATTTTTTGTGACATGCTTTAAAACTTAATTGAACTTTAAAAAATTTCAGGATTCAATTGCCTTTTGTGACACATTTTAAAATTTTCAATGCACTTACCTCATAAAGAAAAGAAGAAAAAAAAGCAGCTATTATAGCACTTAGCTAATCTCTTTACTTCCCCACTCTCCTTGTTACTCTTCCTATCCCTCAACCCCACCAGGGAACATCAATGTTCATCGCAATGCCACTCATCCAATTGTTGTACGACACTATGGCCCCTCTAAGTGTCCCCCGTTGATCATCTCCTCTCCATTGACCCTGTCTCCTCTCCTTGCTCACTCGCATCTCTAGGTGGCTTGGCCCTCCTAGAGTCCTCCCTCGTCATCGACAAGGACGAGCGGGAATGGCAATGACAACGAACTGAGATATGAGCAAGCTTGAACCTTTAGTTTTCAAAGGGCACCGACGAGGCTAGAGTATGGCAAAGGATTAAAGAGAGAGGGAGGGATGAGAGAGAGAGAGAGAGAGAGAGAGAGAGAGAGATCAGAAGAAGGGAAATGAGAAATTGAATGGATGGCTCAGTTTCTCTTTTGGTGTCTATTTGGGTGGCATGTGGTGTGAATCCAATGGTAAATGAGGTGGTGACAAGAATTATATATGGTACATTGGATGGTACCGCTTCTCCTCCTCAAGTACCCCCCCTCCCCCTTTCCCCGCTAGCCCAATTTAGGTGATTGAGGGTCCCTTTTTGCCTTATAAGGGGTCCCACGAAGCCTATATGGATAAAAGGGTCTTAACTCATCCATTGGTCCACCGATAATGTTTCACCGCTTTAATGTCTCACTCAGTTACAAGCTCGAGTCACTAAGCTCGGCCTCTCCTCTTTTTTAGATGCGAGGAAGGGGAAGAGAAGAGAGTTAGGGTTGTAGATAGGAGGTTTTAGCGCCTCAGTGGTTGGCATTACTCTCGAAGGTCGGCAACAAGGTCACATACGGCGTTATGGGTGAAGCATATTAGAGGTGGCAGGCAGGCATAGGCTGGGTTGAGAGAGAGATAGAGGTGGCAGGCGGGCATAGGCTGGGTTGAGAGAGAGAGAGAGAGAGAGAGAGAGAGAGAGAGAGAGAGAGAGATGGACTAAGTTTCTCTTTTCTCTTTTTTTTTTCTTTCTATTGAAGCGACACATGATGTGAATTCAATGGTAGTAAGTTTCTCTTTTCTTTTTTTTTTTTTTTTTCTCTCTATTGAAGCGACACATGATGTGAATCCAACGGTAGATTAAAGTAATGACAAGAAGTGAAATATAGATGATAGCACCACTTCTCCCTCATCAAGTACTCTCTCTCTCTTGCTCTCCCTCTCCCTCTCCCTCTCCCTCCATGCGCATGCCAGCCCTATCCAAGTGATTAGAGTCTTTTTTCTCCGGAAGAGATTAACTAAGCCAATATGGATCAAAGGGTCTTAATCCAACCGCTAGTCCAACCTACCAATAACATCCTACCAATTTAATGCCTCACTTGGCTAGAAATTCATGTCATCAAGATTGCCTCTCCTCTTCTCTTTTGCACAAATTTACATGTGTCAGTCTTACTAATTTAGTTTAAAGTCCTCAAATTCCTAAACTCACTAACCATTCTCAAGTATCAGTGCAATAGGACTTTCTAGAAGAAAGTACTCCAATAAAATAAGTATAAAAATAAAATAAACAAACATTTTCGACGGACACCGCCATCATCTTTTTTATCACCACTAATATAGCGACAAAGACAACCTTGCATTGGCGCTTGGTAGCGACGTTTTCCTGTCGTTTGTCTATGACTTTTTCGTTTTATCGTCTTAGCTGGCCATGTTTCCTCGGATGGTGTCCTCATCATCCCTTTTCCTCCAGAAATTATTTTCACCTCGCAATCACAAAACCTACAGAACGAAAAGCGACGTCCTCGATAATCCTGTTTGCTGATTTTCAGCTCTCGTCTCTGCCAGGGTTGGTGAGTGCACGTGATGCATGATGCGGTGACAATTTTCTTTATTTACCACAGTAATGTCAATAACTCATTTGTCAAGATTTTTAATGAATTCTTGAGGTGGAAGTAATTGCTTCCTCTTTTATTGGTGGGAGCTAATTAGATGAATTTTGATTGCGTGTGATTTGGTGGGTTGGAGCTTGCGAACGCGTTTTACACTGTGTTGCTTGTGACCTCCACAGTCAGATGTATTCGAAATTCAAACTTATCAGCCCGTGTGGCTCTTGGAGAAAAAAGGTCCTGATTTTGGGTCTAGAGCTAGTGGCCATGATTGAAGCTAGGAAACAAGCTTTGGGATTGGGTGAGGCTTGTATAGGATTCGAGCTCCATTGTACATGTCCTTTTTTGATAAAAAAAACAATGTTTGACACCCAAGACAATAATTAAATGGGTGGGTGTATATAATATACAAGAAAAAATGGATGGATAGATGTATGGGAATGATTGCAAGGTAGATCAGGGCACGATTCTTTGTTGTTTTTGTTTTTAATAAGAAAGAGAATCTATTCACAGGTTGTTTTATTTCCTTTGGTCAAAGAAAAACATCAAACAAAACTAAAATATATCCCAGATCTCACACTTGTGTCAAGAATTCCCCCCTACCAGGAAATTGGTTTTTCCTTCATTGGACCTGTTAGAGGTATACGTGTGAAAAGTTTTGGACAAAAGAAGCCGCACATCGCGATCGTGATGTATGGTGCAGTTGTTAATATATTATAACTTATTTTGACTTATTTGCTTAAACTTTTCAGTAAATATAGATTCAATTGGATATGTTGATGTGCTAAGATTTAGATTTTCTTTGAATGATCTCTCCAATTAAAAGTATCGGGCGTCTATTGCGCCGACCCAACAAGTGATATTAAAGTCAATGATTTAAAGATCTCCCCATGAAATATGCCATTGCTCAGCAAACGCAACATGAGCTACTCAGAGGCCCGTTCATGACGTGATGACCTTGTGAAAGAGAAGTCAAATTCTGTTATTTGATTGACATTTTTAACAATGAAATGTATTTGAGGCCTCAACAAAGCACCCAATTTTATTTAATTGCTTTTTTTTTTATAAGGATTATTGGTTTAATTGTATTTAATTGTTACTGCTCTCATCGTTATGCAAAAATTGGAACTCGACCTAAGATAAAGGATGGAAAATAATCCTAAATAGTGAGGCAAACGGTAATCTTAAGAATGTTAAAGTACTTTAACTTCTTATTCTAACTATATCTATGACTATGATATTACTATCGGTTTATCTAAAAGTTTAAGCAATTGTGTGAAGCTGTATTGTCATTGAAAGTCCCTACCAATTAGCAATGCTCTTACAACTCTTTTTTTTTTTTTTTAACAACTTTTTTTTTTTGAGCAACTACAACTCTTCTTCAAAAGGAAAAGAATTTCGATCCTCTCAAAAAAGAATAAGGTAACTTTGTTTTAAAAACTCGGTTGCCCTTCAATTCTATCCGAAGAAATGTCACTGATAGATCCTCTATTCCACAGAAGCCCTGCATCAGAGTTCAAGAAAATTTTCTGGAAGTCATCTACGTATCGATTCTCATAGCTTTGACTGAAACAAAGTTAATTGCTTTTAGGGGGTGCTGTGAACGCCAAGCCAGGATAAAAGGCTTTTGCAACTGTGCAGTTCAAAATGGGCCATGTTCGAAGTTTGAAGCATTGATTCCCCTTGACCATCATTTGACAAGATCATTATATTTGGGTAATTTTATTATTGATTGAGTTTCAGATTGCACTAGTCGTTAACCAACATGGTAATTTATCTACATAAATATCATTTCCTTTCCCAAAATGCCCCTGCCGTGTTTCAAACTTCACCAGACAAAGACCCTCAATCTTAAATATTGTCAAAAAACCGAAGCCAATGTCGTGTGTCGCTCGCTGCCATTGGCTGCTAAGGTTGCCTGCGACGCCGCCCGCGGAGAGCTCCTTCAGTGGCAACTCTCTCTCTCTCTCTCTCTCGTGTGTGTGAGAAAGAGGAGTACTAGGTTTAGGGATTTAGGAGTAGGTTTGTGGTGATGCAAGAATTGAGAATTCTTATGATTTTTAAAGATAATTTCATCTTTTTAATATGTATAATTGCACTAAAATCGTAAAATTAATGGTTTAGAAATAAGGGCTGCACAGTGAAATGGGGGAAAACTTGAGAACGGTAGTTTCTTTTTCTCCTCCATTATATTTTGTTATGAGAAATATTTTTCCAAATACATCTTTTCTCACATAGAATTACATAGTAAGATAACAACTTTTTTTTTCTTTTCCAATTGAATCTGCCTACAAATGCCAACCATGACTAAGAACGAAAAAAGAAAAATTATCATTTCATTCCTAAACTAATTGTACAAATACTAATTTAGTTCCAAACTTTTTAACTTTGCCAATTTATTTCTAGATCTTTACACAAAATTCTAATGTAGCGTTTCTAGCCAATTTTCACTGGAAATCACTAAAGTGGCATCTAGTTGTCACTGGCCATCCTACATGGCATAATACCACATTAGAGATTTCTAGTGAAAATTGGCTAGAAGCATTACATTGGAATTTTAAATATTTAGAACTAAATTGATAAAATTGAAAAATTTCATGATTGAATTAGCATTTGTATGATAAGTTTATGACATATTAGACACCTTCTCCATAAAAAAAAAAAATGGACAAGTTTTGAGGGCAAATGATGATAAAGGAGAGTGTGCTGCTTTCAGATAAGGTCATAAATGTCCACATTTGTCTATCAAAGAAACAAAAAGAAAAATTTGCATATTGTTAGGCTATGGTCCAAACTGCTCTTCCTTTCCGCACAATAATTTGATGCCAAATGAGAAATACCCTAAATCCAGCGAAACATGAAATGGAGGAATAATTCCCAAGAGTGACAAATGTTCCTTGCAAAAGCTAAAGGGCTAAAAGATACTGAAAAGGAGATATCTGATTCAAATTTGCAAGACATTAATGTGGGATGGGTCCATCTCCCTTATGTGTGTGTCCTTTGATGTGTCATAATGAGACCGTGCTTTTGGAGCCAATGACACTAAACTTTACATGAAAAAGTGGTTTTGGCAAAGCTTGATGTGGCTCTTGAGGACCTCCATGTTCTACAAGAATAATTATGTCGCTCCTTGAATTTATGCAGAGAACTGGTCAATAAGGAAGATATAGCAAAAAATAAAATTTAAAAAAAAAAAAAAAAAAAAGAAAAAAAAGAAAAAAAGAAAGAAAGCTCATCACCAAAAGCTGAAAGTTAGAATGAGACAAGCCCCATATATTACCAATGTCCTCTTAACTTCCTATCTAACCAATTTGAGACTTTTTTTGCGCACCGTCTTCTCTAAAAGCTCAAGCGTTAGAAAAGAAGCGGATTCTAATTAACTAACCAGTGCCCGAATGCAGCAATTGGCGTGGTTCTTCATATAAAGAGTAGTGGTGTATTAATGTCCTTAAAAATATACTGATATAGATTCGCTAAACATTCAAAAGTATTCTTAACCTTTCACCATGAAGCAATAAGGGGAAAAAAGACCCCTACAATTATAATTTCTACCTATTTCATTCTAATGCGTTTTAGCAATTAATAACTATATTCATCCAAATTTTCCAATATAACAAATCCCCCAGCGTAAACGAATGTGTGGAAGCAAGCATATGAGAGAGAATCTGCTGAAATCATGGATAATTTGGAATCCTCAGCAGTGTGAACAAACCCTAAAGAGTCACCTATTCTAAAGCAGCACACTGTTTAAGGAGTTCCCTTTGTCTTCCTAAAATTATTGATTCGGTTCCACCTTCCCATCAGTAAGAATTCTATGTCCTTCCTTCGTTTTCACCTTCATTCTATTCTTGGAGTGAGAACCTATCTCACAAGAAAAACCAAAGCATCGATGATGCCTCGTTTTCGTGTCCTTGTCTTTTGGCTTTTCAAGATGACAAATTTGGGTGTTGTTTCAAGGTAATTAAATTCTCCTTGCTCCTCTTTTTGAAGAAGCTAGATGATTCTTT
Organism: Eucalyptus cladocalyx; assembly: GCA_017140615.1. Lineage (NCBI taxonomy): Eukaryota > Viridiplantae > Streptophyta > Magnoliopsida > Myrtales > Myrtaceae > Eucalyptus > Eucalyptus cladocalyx. The sequence goes on from CM029519.1 coordinate 7,705,135, forward strand.
CATTTTCTATTCCTTTTTCGAATGCATTTACATCGGCTAATTACTTTCAACTCCCTTTCTACGCATCTATAAACCCTAAATTTCCTAGGTTGAAGAAAACGTGGCCCACGTATAAAGCATTGCGACGAAATTTCTCCTGCATGCGTATGACTATTTCGACTCAGTGGACTGCGGGGCATTCTTTTATTCTGCAAGGATGAATAAACTGGAGAGGGCATTGTTTTGTCTTGTCACATTTTTTCCTTTTCTTTTATTGACTTTGTGCGTTAAACTCTATACTCTTTGTTTGGAATTCTGGTCAAAATAGGAATCGATAGAATACAATACGAAATTCAGGGATTTTGCTACATATTATCCAATGTTTGGCGAATCACAATAATAAAACTAGAAATATTCACATTAAATCATATTCATTATTTGGTACAAACGGCAAATTAGTGTAAATAAATTTAAAAATAAAACAAATATAAATGGTAAGAATCCCTCACAATACTTTTGCCTATTTCATCTTTATTTGCTAATTTTTATATAATTTTCCATCTTTTTCTCTCTCTCTTCTCTCTCTCTCTCTCTCTCTCTCTCTCTCTTAAAAAAAAACTTCTTTTTCCCCTTCTATCATTCTCTAATAAAATGTAATTAGATACCAAAAAAAAAAAAAAACTACACTAATATACCTAAAATAATAAAATACCTCAAATATGTAATAAATATGAATATTTTTATTATATCTTGAATTTTATTCTGACCCAATCTAAGATTTTAGCTTTTAATGAGAGCGTAGGAGAACCTTTGTCGCCAATACTAGATTTTTCTTTTAATTTCGGGAATAGAAGCGTATTTTTAATCAAATCAATTTCTTTTAATTTTTAAATAAAACCTTTGTCCTTTTGGTATCGAAATTCCATGAAAATTCAACATGTAAAAAATTGTTTTAGATTGGTTGGACAAGGAGAAGCAATCTAAGATTTTAGGTTTTGAGTTATAGTAGCAAAATTGTAGAAGGGTACGTGTGAGAGGAGTACAAGTGAAAGCGGATTTTGTGCTTTAACAATGCAATCTCGAGCTAGACGTGATGATTGATGAGGTGCATAGCCATGGTGCATAGTAGCAAGATGGAAATTAAGTTTAGAAGGAAAGGACTTTAAAAAGGAGGCTTGCACGTGAGACCCATGAGCTAGATTGTTGACGTGCACGTTCGGTAGTGTGCTAGATGGAATCCCGCATAGAAAATTTGATGGGATTTATAGCAGTTCAAATATTCTAATTAACTGCGAAATTATTTGCTTAGACTTCTTTTTTAAATCACTTATAAATGTACGTGTGGAACAAATTTTGAAAATAATCAAAATTCCGGTCGCTCCATCCCCACAGGAAGAGAGAACTCATCACAATCTTGAGATGGGTTTGGGACAAGTTTGGTCATCACTAGCCTTTCTCGTTTTCATCCCTTGCAGATAACCCAAATCCCACAACGGATGACAAAGAGCCGATGATGTTGTTCATGAATAAAACCCACTTTCAAAGGGGAAATTGTCCAAAAAGTTTGAAATATATTGTGAAGCGATCAATTAAATTCTAAACATTTAAATTGTGTCAATTAAGTCCTAAACCTTTTAACGGATCAATGAAGTGCTTCTAACTAATTTTAGCTAGAAATCGTTGACGTGACAGTTTAGTTAGCATTGGCCATCCTACATGGCGCAATCTGTACTGATGTGAATAATTGTTAATCTTTTATTATTCTCTATTTTCTTTTCTAGCCCTAGAAGAAAAAAAAATAAAAGAAAGTTAATAGACAATTCAAAATTAAAAAAAAAAATTAAAAAGATTATCTACGTTAATGCCGATTGTGTCATGTAGAATGACCAGCGTTGGCTGAACCACCACGTTAGCGATTTTTAGCCGAAATTAGCCTCAAGAATAAAATTGGTAATTTTTATAAGATTTTAAGATTAAATTGGCACAATTAAGAATTTTAGGACTTAATTGGCCGATTGAAACTCTTTGGACAATTTTTCTCACATCCAAATGGCACCATCTTTTTGGTGCTTGACCCACGAGAAATTGGTCGATTAATAACACATGGTATTAGATTAGGACACCATCTAGTTGATTAGTGAGAGTAGAGAGATGAATCCAAACCCAATTCGACCAAGGCGAGGAGAGTCGTCGTTGAGTCAAAAAAGGTACCAACAAGATGGGACTAAAGGCAAACTTAATTGTGGGAGGGATGGAGAATAAACCGAGACGTAAATTATGTGGGGATAGTTTGTGATAACCCAAGTCCCACATTGTATGGGAGATAACTTTTGATTTTAGTTGTAATTAAGACCACATCCAAATGTTCACTATCTTGTGTAGTCATTTAAGTACTACTTTTGAGGGCTTGACTTACATAAAATGGAGGCATAAGAACAATATGAGTGCCAAAACTTTTGTATAGAGCTCACTTGAGGGCTAAAACTTTTTTTTTTCGCTTACTTGAGTATTACATCAAAGAAAAATTGATCATTGAGTGCCAATTTCGACCAAATGTCCTACTTGGATTTATTTTATTTTATTTTGAATTTTTATTTGTATTTTTCTTTAGGGCCAGCTAGGGTCACCGGTGACCCTCGTCGGCTACGATCGCCTTGCCTTTAGCTGTGAAGGCCCTAGGCGAGGCCATGAGGGCCCTCGATCGCGGGTGATGCCGCTAAGTGTGGGCGAGGACCGTTGCGGCCTTGCTAGCGGATGTTAAGGCCCCAATGGCCTCGCCCAAGGCCTTTGTGGCTAGATTAGAGTGAGGGTTGCCTCACCCTTGTTGCAAAAGCCCAGCCTCATCAATTGTTGGCAAGGCTAAAGGTGACGCAGCCCTCACCCAATCTAGGCGAGGTGGTCGTGGCTGGTGAGGATCGTTGGTGACCCTTGCCAACCCAAAAAAAATAAAAAATGAAAATAAAATAAAAGAATAAAAAATATATTAATAAAAAAGTATTTAAATTTGTTAACAAATATTTAAAAACATTAAACATATTAAAAAAATTCCAACATCCACGTTTGACAATTGACAGCCTCATAAGCTTTTTCGGCAAAACAAATTGGAAGTGGCACTCATATGATCGATTTTTCAAATTTATGACATTTAAGTGAGCGAAAAAAAAAAAAAAAAATTGGCACTCAAATGAGCACCGTATGAAAGTATTAGCACTTGTTATGTTCTTACCCCTAAAATGGATGGGATCATCACATCGTCAATTGTTATTGTCTGATTTTCGAGCAGAACATGACCATGTGTTATAAAAGTGACTGATGGGAGTGCCTCAAAATGTCTCTAGGCAATACTTGTATCTTAAAATTATCTAGCAGTGAAGAATTGTCACATGTTGTATGTGGACCTCCTCGGACCCTGCTACTGAAAGTGTCGCAACAGTTCAAGCAAGGGGACACTCCCGACAATTCAATTTATTTATCACCGGCCTTCAGGAAGATCACAACAAGAAAATCTAAAACCGCATTATTTTGATGAGGTGAATTTGTAGTTACCGTTCCTGAAGATGAATCTTATAAAACAGTAGATTCGAACATATAAATGTTAACATGCATGGTAATGAAAAATTTTCGTCATGTCAACTGACTTCACTCGATAGCAAGAGAAGATAATTGATGGTGAGCATCAATCTCCGATGATCACTGTTGCCACATAGAATTATTATATCTCGTGGCTTCAACATTTGAGTTTTTTGAATAATTTAGATTAATATTATTTTTACCAAATTCTAGAATTATTATGTGGAAGTCTAATCGATAGGTGGACTCTCGTGCCTAGTTAGGATCGGTCACTTTCCAGCATCGAGCAAGATGTGGAAACTGGATGTGGTTCATTCCTGTTGCGCACATCCCGCACGCGTTTGTTCATGTCTTCTTATTGAATTTGTACCGTCTCTTGATCACATTGGCAGACGGAAGTGTAATCATGGAAGTCAAGTCGACGCACGAAACCCTTAAGTTCAACTTCTTCTCCGCACTACGATCTTGAAGATCACCAACTCCAGGAGGTCCCATTCGGCGCCGTTCATTGTATCTATCTTGAACAAGAGACAAATGCTGGACCCATTAAGATTCGTTTTGCAAAATCAGTTCACAAAGTGCTGCCTGAATATGGTCAACTTGATTTACTGCTCATTTGCATGCCGGCACATCAAATTGATTTACTTAATAATTACGGTACTTCGATTCCTTTCTTACTACCGACACAGCGAAAACGAGATATAAAATTCACGAAAGATTATCTGTCGTAATCTGTCGATGAGTAGAAACTTGCACACATAAATTCAAAGTGCAATCAATATATCTAATTCTGTCTTTCTTTTTCTAGTTTCTGGAAAGCGACATGATTGTCTTTCTAGAAAAGTAGATAAGTAGATGACAGTGGCATGATGCTTGGCTCCTCAACAGCCGAAAGATTCTTGAAGAACCAACTCAGCAGTCAGCCTCATCCTCCCATCAGACTCCCCCACCATCTTGGACTAAAATTTGGCAAGTAAAAACCTCTCCAAAGATTAAGTATTTCCTAGGGAGTGTTTGCTAGAATGCTCTTCCTACCACAGACAATTTATTTAAGGGGCGTATGGTACCTGAACCTGTCTGTGCTATCTACAAATGACACCGAGAAACCATCGAGCATTTGCTTCTGCTTTGTCCTTGGACAAAGGTTGTTTGGTCCAGCCCTGCTCTGAAGATGAACATACAGAGTCAAGGTTTAAGATGAATTGAGTACCAGTTGTTAAATTACAAGAAATTTGCACGTTGGCTGACAGATCCAACCCTCTTTGACATTCTCGATGTGGTTTTGTGGTTGATTTGGAAGGCCAGAAATAATTTTATCTTCAGAAGGCAAAAGCCCGAACCCTGTTCCCTTGTGGAACAGTCAAGGATGGAGCACGAAATATTTCAACTTTACCTTAGATTTGGAAATCCCCGAATCTGGGTGCCCTTTAACTCAACATCGACGGTTCTTTCGTGGAGGGTATGACCAAAGGAGCAATTGCATGTGTGCCAATATAACACTGAAGTTCTAGGTTCCCTGGCACGGTGCCAACGACTTGGTTGATCCAGGCGGAGGCCCTTAATGTTCTTCAAACCCTAAAACATTGAGCTCAAAGAGGGCAGTGTTTTGTCCTTGAATCACACTGCTTGGAAATTATAAGTTTCGACATTCGTAATTTTCTATGTTCAATGGTAATGTTATAAAGTTATAAAGTTATAAAGTTAGGTAGCTTGAAGTTTGGATGACTCGTATGAAATCTCATATGGGTCATTAATTTTTTTATGAACAACAAATGCAACGGATGATTTTCTAAGACCATAATTGCCTGGAGTGCAATTTTTTGGGATTAAATTGATATAAGTTGACATATACGTCAATTGTGTAGAGTGATGGTGATTAACTCATTACCCTAGCACCTATTAATGAAGACCGATATGCTTCGAAATACGTATTGGATAATTTTTCAAGTTTTAAAATTTACTGAAATGTGATTCTCCTGGTGTTCGGTAATTTTCCCAAGTCAAAGTCTTATATATCTCACTTATTAATGCTTTGATTATAACTTAAATAAAGTTTCCCTATTCGTGTTTTACTTGGCCAATAATGCTCTCTATTCATTTTTCCATCCAAAATCATGTTGTTTGTCACTCAAATGATAACTTACATGCTTTTAAATATTGGCAATGAACTTAGCCTATCAAATTAAATCATAAATGTCATAGTGTTCTAACTCTAATTATTTTTATATCATAATTATAACCCTAGTTAATTAACATGATTTGAAATTATTCTTTAAAATAAGTAAAGGAGGAAGAAAAATTAATTTTCCCTTCTCCTCCTTGGAAGAGCAACTTTGTCTTCTTATCTTCAAGTGCAATTTATTTTTCCCTTCCAAAGCAATGGTAAAGCTTCCCCTTAAATTTCAATCAAGCTCCTAAGTTTATTCAACTTGATTTGTTTGAGTTTTTAATCTCATCTCGCAAGTATTTACGAGGTAAAAGTTCATGGACTTCATTTTCTTTAAAATTAATACCACTAGAAACTTTAAACTAGTATGCTTGTGATAAATTTACCCCTTGTTAATTTCTGTTAAATTTTATTGTAAAATTTTTGCATTGAATGACACGTGGCAATTGACAAGTGTATTAATCTGGAGTTACCCTCCATTTGTCATTGTGTATCGGTTTATGATTTTTTGCGGTATTAATCAATTTAACGGAAATTATTGAGGATAAATTTCTCATAAATATATAATTTAGGGATTATTATGATAAAAAAATTAGTTTATGGTAAATTTATCACAAGTATACTAGTTCGGAGTTTTTGGTAGTCAAAAAATTAGTTTGGGATAAAATTGTCACAATTTTACCGGTTTTGGGTTTTTTGAGGTATTGACCATTATTTATCATGTTAATTTTTTATTTTATTTTATTAAAGATTGAGAGTTGTTGATGTTTTTTCTTATTTATTTTACTTTGAAGGTAAACAAGATTTTGAGTTGTTTGAATCTTTGTTCAAGATAAGTGAAAACTCTAAAGGTTAAGTCAGATTGATCTACTTGCTACTTTTGACTCGATTGTTTTATGGTTGCAAATTTTAGTTTAAAATTTGATGTTAAGTGTGAGAAAATTTCAATGATTGTGTGTTGCATTCATTTGACTTGAATTAATGAATTCTATATACCGAGTCTGTGATTGATCAATGTGCGAAAGATTTGATAATATAAAAAGTAGTAATGGTGAAACTAAACCTAAAAGTGATATGTTTGCAATTCAACTAAGTTACCAATTAATTTGTTAAAGTGTTGCCAATTATTCATGTGTTCAATCATTTGGATTGTCTATGGTTACAATGTTGATGAGTTGAGTTGTCCATGTCCATATTGTCAATTTATGAGTATTGGTTCCTGAGCGATTGAATGATGATGGCTTAATAGGGAAAGAGTGAGGATATATGTGTTGAAGTGCATGTAATTAATCATCATTAATTGTGTGAGAAATGACAAATTATTAAGATGTACATGGCGATTATTATGTTGTAATGAAATGTACATGACTAATGTAACATGACTAAGACCTTTGATATAGCCTATTCACCCCAAAAATAATTCTCTTCTATGAGTATGTGGATGAAACTTTGAAGTTAGCTAGATAATTTACCATATGAGACAGTTCTTTACAATGTTGAAATGACATGAAATCCTATGATGACATGACTTGAATAGTCATGATATGACATACAATGTTAAGAAACGACCATTATCACATGCATGTAAATTGGTGTATTTATCCTCCTTAATGTAAAAGACACCCATGATGAATAGGCTAAAAGGTGTGACAAAGATATGAATGATTTCGTCCTCATGAGCTAACGTGACAATGCTTCATTAGTTGAGATGCCTCATGAATAGAGATGATCATGGCCAAGGACAAGTATGAACTCACCTATGTATATCGATGGGCTACTATGTGGTATATGTGCATCATGAAATAATGTCATTTAATTATATTTGAGCAAATAATCTTATGTAATGTTATTAATGGTTTCCATAGACATATGATGATAGCAAAGGTAGTGCATCATCTACTTCTGCAATTAACATAAATGGTCATTTTGTATTGATCTTGAAATTCACGATGTTTGTTAGTACCAGGTTGAGTAGTCAGATAATCTATGACCTTAAACTTAGAAATTTCATTTATTGAATTTCGACCCACTCCTTTATTTTTCCTTATATGTAGGATGGAATCCTTGCCACCATTGCGTTTTGGAGCTCCAATGTATTTTTAGTGTAAATACCAAGATATGCTTGTACTTGAATTGGCAGTAGAATGTACTAAGGTTGCGTTTGGTAGTTCGGGTTTGAGTATGGATAGGATAATTTGTTATCCTATCCAATGTTTGGAAATGTCCACCGGATTGGACAAACCCGGATACATCCGGATAAAACGCCGGATAAAAAATCCGGGGGAGGGGGTGGGATAAGCCCGGATTGGATAAGAATTTTTTTTTTTAAGGAAAAAAAGAACTTAACAAAAAGAGAAGATATCATAAGCATCTACATCAAATGGATGCCTCCGCCTCTCCGATTCATTGTCAGCCCTCTTCTTCCACTTCTTCTCCCATCTTCGCATCTCCCGTTTTCAATGGTGGCCACTGCAGAGGTGGCCACAATTCCTAGATCTAGGGCTTTTCCATGGCATTTAATTAATTGAATTTTCTATTTTTTAATTTTATAATTTAATTGAATATCATATTTATTTTTTAATCTTATCCTAAAGTGCGCCAAACACTTGATAGGATTAGATATGTCCACTTTTATTATCCAGAGGATTTAATATCCTACTTTATCCTATCCCATCCTGATTATTATCCCGACGATCAAACGTAGCCTAAGTGTAGTTCCACCGTATAGGTTGATAGGGAGTTTGTTGAAACACTTAGATATTTCGATGGTCCCCTTGATTTTTTCGATGATGGCTTGTTGATGGGCAGGGTTGTTGACCCATAGCGAATGGCTTGACTTTTGTATAGGAAGGTTTTTGGGCATAGGAACAGTGTTGGTAATAGGTGGCCACAACCCTTCCTAGAACTTATGTATTTGTGTTTTGCTTGAATGATGTATTAGTAATCACCAATTTTGTATAAAGATGAAGATCTCTCTCTCTCTCTCTCTCTCTCTCTCTCTCTCTCTCTCTCTCTCTCTCTCTCTCTCTCTCTCTCTCTCTCTCTCTCTCTCTCTCTCTCTCTCTCTATTATCAAAGTCATGTGATTTCTTGTGATTGTTTATTGTGATTTGAGACGCTATTATAAGTATGAGTTATGATTGGAAAAGACACTTATCACGTATGACATGCTAAGGTGTCACATAAGTGTTTTCTCAAAACCAGCAATAGATCACTTCGATTGGAAAGCATGTGTCCATCTTGATAGCATTTGTGAACTAATGATGAGCTCAAGAGATGCAAGCTAGGCCACTGACTAGGCTATTAAGTCTTAGCAAAGTTTTGGTCTTCCTTCCTATCAGGTTTCCATTCCTCTTTTAGCCCTATGGCTCATTTTATACTCTAATGCTTTGTCTTTGAACATAGACTTGTTCTCTGGTTAATTGAAGTGTGACCTTCATGACAGATACAAAATTATCCACCATTACAAAACTTACTTTTGCGACTCATCGAAAAAAAATACTTTGTAAACAAAAGAAACTAGCTCCTCTACTATTAATCCAGCAAATTAGATAGAATTGTCAAATTTAAATTATTATGAAAAAAATGAAAAACCCATCCTTGTATTTGATTTATGATTGATATTATTGTCTATTAATTCATGAATCGTTTGGAATATGCCTTTTCAAGATAATTTTCAAGTATTTCAAGAAGGATGGGACTCTTATCACCCCAAGTATGACTAAACCCACTTGATTTTCATTTTATAGACAAAATCACCTTTCATGGTTTGATATTTGCACAATGTTGTTTTGTTACTTTCCTCCTAAGGTTGTCTTCAAAAAATGACAAATAGTCTCCTATTGATTATTGTCTTATCACCATTATCGAGATAACTATCCAATCGGTCTTAAACCTAATGTATGCATGTTAGTTCAATCATAAGCTTTTCAATTTTATCAATTTAGTTTTAAAACTTTATACAAAATTTCAATATAGTTCTTCCAGTCAACTACTACCTAAAATTGCTAATGCAGGCTAGCAATGACTAGCAATTTTTTACGGTAATTAGCATGAAGAGTTATTCTTGGATTTTGTGCAAATATTTAGGACTATATTGTCAAAATATAAATCCTTGTAATTAAATTGGCATTTATACAATAAGTTTATAATTGATTAGATAATTTTCCTCGCAACTATCCATTCTTTGTCACTTGTAGCACAAAGACTCACTTTTGTGGTGAATTTTTTAATGTTATTCAATTAGTCTAGTAAATCAAGTCTCTTTATATGTGAAAAAATTTGTGATTTTTTTCCTCCTAAGACACTTCTAGACGAAGCACATAAGACATAATAAGAGTATCTAAAAACAACGGTAGAAAGATGCTAAAAGTGCCAAAAGTTGTCTTTGGCATTCACTTTGATGTAAAAGGTTTTTTTTTTTTTTTTTTTTTTTTTCCAGATTAATTACATGCTAATTTAAATATATATAAAGATCACTTCAGTGCCTACTTTGATCCCTTCAGCCAAAAATTTGATGTGGCAACATTTTACAACTATTTTCATCTAACGCAGCTCGCTGGAGGTCTAAATCTACATAAAAATCCCCAAACAACATCATTCAACTGCTTGCACAATCCAAAATGACGTTGTTCACAAAAAAACCTAGCAATCAATTTCTTGTTGAACAACGTCATTTTTTCATGTGAGCTCTGCAACATCAGATGAAGGAGGAGGGATTGGGTTGGAGGAGGAGGGACTGGGCTTGAAGGCAGTGTCAAGGGAGGAGGATTAGTGGTGGGATGTGGCTTGAGCTTGTGCTTCTCTTGATCGCGAAACTCGTAGATTTGCTTCTGCACAATCTTGAAGCCCTCAAAGAGGCATCAACTATTGGTTTCTTTGGCGAGGGTTTGGACATTCTATGTTTTTGTTTTGACTTCAAGATTGATGGGAGGAGGAGACAAATTTGCAAGAGTTCAATTTAGGCATTCTATTGAACATGGGGTGAGCAAGTTCCTAGCAATGTTGACATTCAACTATGGACACAGTTGAGAATAGCAATGAATCTCACAATGGCTAAAGTGAAACAAGGTGATTCTTTTCAATGGAGAGGATGGCGGTGCTTGGCGTGGTTGGTGATGGCTCTATGGGTGGGCGATGGAGATGATGATAAGGGAGGAGAAGAAGATGAACACAAAGAAAGTGGTGGAGAGAAGGAGAGAGAGTTAGAGCCACATAAGCCAGAAATATAATGTCATTTTTAACGGCTACATGGACTTGGTTTTTAAAAAAAGTATGCCACGTCATATTTGGCATTCAAGTCAACTGCTTCACCATGTATGCCAATCCTCTTTTTCCATGTGTCTAACCACAACCTTCATTGCTTCTACATTTCAAGGATAACATTTGACAAGAAAATAACCATTCATATACTTTTCTTGGACTTCAATTGGCTTGACATCATGCTTGTTGCTTTTCCCAATGCCAACCACCTACGCCACATGTATGCCAAACATTTTTGTCATGTGTCTACCAATCATTCATTCCATGTGCATGCCAACTAGGGGTGCCAACGGTTTGGTTTGGTTTGGGTTCTATCCAAATCAAACTGGACCAATAGGCTGAGCAATTGAACCAAGTCGAATCCAACCTAACCTAAATACAAACTAAATTAGAAACCTAGTTCGGTTCGATTTTTTTGATTTTCCTTAGTTTGCCTTACTTATTGGAACATAACTAGATAAGGGGCGAGAAAGAAAAGAGATTTAAGTTGGACGGTCAATTTTTCTTGAGAATTTTGGTTCAGCTTGATGAACCGAACCGAACAAAAAATGTATGAAATTTTGGTTTGGTTTCAGTTTGTTTCTGACACCCCTAATGCTGACTACTTGTATGTGTTTGTCAATCACTTCTAATGCACAACCCTTTGTTTCCCTCTTAAATAGCAAACATCCATTCCGGTTATGTAAAATTTATAAGAAGGTCAATGCCAATCTCACACGTCAATCCTCCTCTTGGCTAAACCTATGCCAATTACTTGTTAGCATAATTTGCAAGAGACCTTATAACTATAAAGTCAATATCTACATAAGGTTGATGCTCCACAAAATTATTATCTTTTTCATGGCCATTTTAAGGTGCTTACATTTGCTCTCATCATTAGATTGTATGATAAATTTAACAAGATCGAGCAATTGAATGTTTATTGTCATCTTAGATTATTCTACATATTTGATTTTGCTTTTTCTTTCTCTTGCTTTGACTTCACTTCTTGATTGAACTTTTCTTCAAACTAAGGTTGTGAGATGATATTGAGATGTTGAATCGTTTCTCTTTGGAATAAGTGCACTAATAGTTCTAAAATTTGTCACCCTCATCAAAGTGTATATGATTCTCAAAACTTTAAAAAAATGTAATCAAGCCTTAAAACTTGTCATGAAAGTGTGATCAAGTCCTAAAATTTTTAAAATGCCTACTCTAGTCCTAAAACTTATCACGGAAGTGTAACTGAATTCTAAAACTTTCAAAAAGTACAATCAATGGAAGAATTTAATTTAAGAATCAAATGAATAAGTTTTAGAATCTGATTACACTTTTTCAAACTTTTAGGATTTACTTGCACTTTCATAATAAGTTTTAGAAAATATTGCACTTTTTGAAAGTTTTATGACTCATTTGAATTTTTGTTATAAGTTTTATGACTTTTAGTGTATTTATTTATTTCTCTTTCTTATCTACTCTGGGCACGTTTGGTTCGGCTTTGAGGAAATGCTATTGGGAGAATGCAAATACCCTTAAAGTAAAGGGGTTTTCTGAATGTTGCACCGTTTGGTAAATTGTAGTTTCAAATAGCATTGAAATGCAATTTTAACATAAATACTGTTTGGCAAAACTAATATTTGTAATGGGCTTTTGCTTTTATTTCTTTTTTTTTCTTTTAAATCTGAAAATCAAATCCGGTGACTGGTGGCCAGATCTGGTTGCCTGAGGTCGCAACGGCAGCTGGATCTGGCCGCCTGAGGTCGCGACCTCAGGCAACGCCGTCGCCGCTTGGAGGCACGACCTCAGGCGCCTAGCGACGAACCAAGTGATGCCGCCTGGGTCCGTGTGACCTCAAGCGGTGTTGCCTGGGGTCTGTGCGCACCAGGCGACGTCGCCTGAGGTTCGCGCAACTTCAAGCAATACCGTCTGAGGTCCGTGCGACCTAGGCGACGCTGCTTGGGTCGCGGGTCGCGCCACCCCCAGGCAGTGGTCACCGGGGACGCGCGACCCTCAGGCGGCAGTGGCGACTGTTGGAGAAGCCCGATGGTCGAGGAAGAAGAAGATGAATAGTGAAGAAGATGGGCGGGGAAGAGAAGAAGACGAAAGGGGAGAGACGATGAACAATGATGCATTGCATTTCCAAAATGCCCAATGCTCAAAGCACCTCCTCCCAAGCATTTAGCTTTCAACTTTGAGAATGCCCACATTTGGCAAATGAGCATTCAAAAACACTTGCCAAACACAAAAAAATTTCCCCAAGGGGCTTTGGGGGCTCAAAGCCCATTGGGAAAGCCCAACCAAACGGGGCCTCTATGCTATATCAGACTTCTAGTTTCATTCGGTCTTAGTTTTTTTCTTTTCCACAATTTTGCCCTGCCCCCAACTAGGATCCTATAATTTTGGGGAAAAAAATTATCCAAAATGTCCTCAATCTATTGTACGATGACTAATTTATTTCTAAACTTTTCAAATTGATCAATTTAATTTAAAACCTTTTGATGATATACCAAATTAGTCATTCCAACCAATTTTGATCAAAATCCCTCATATTGACGATTTTTATTTATTTATTTTCATTTTCAATTTTATTGATTTTCCAAAAAAAAAAAATGGGGGATACACATGGTCGGTGGCCCACCAGCCACAAGCAAGGGCCATGACGACTTTCTCACCTAGCTAGATCCATGTGAGGGCGTCGCAACCCTCACACAAATTTGGCAAGAGTCGCTAGCTATTACTAAGGCTCCTGCGAGCCTTGCTAGCCCTTTTGAGAAAACAAATAGTGAAAAAGGAAAAAGAAAAAAAAATCATAATATTTATAAAATAAATTTAAAAATTATTATTGTTAACATCGGCTATGTCATGTAGAACCACTGGCGTCTACGTTTCAATTTTTGGCCAAAATTGACTGAAAGAATGATATTGGCTAAGGGTACATTTGGTAACATTTTTGTTCTCATGAACAATTTATATTTAAAAATAGTTTTTCTATTTCTATTTCTTGGATGAGTTTCTAAGTAAAATATTGTTTTGGTAATTGCACAAATTTCTATTCTCGGAAGAAAAAATGAATAGAAATGCATTTTGTATGATCTTAAAAATTTTCATTCCCATTTTTTTTTCATTTAATTATAAAAATGTTAGTGGAGACCTAACAATTCATGTTTGAATAAGACTAGACTTTTGTAAAGATTTGATTGATCAAGATATTATAAGATTACTTAAAAAAAATCCAATATAATGGTAAGTCAAAGATGGATGGCTGGAAATGGCAGCAGAGAATCTCATTGATTTATAACTCATATAGGAGGTTGACAGTAAATCTTTGGGCATTACAACAAGCAAATGCATAGACCTTTTGAACTTTTTTAGCTTAAAGAATAAGAGCTAACATTGCTGGGTAGAATGGGCAATGACGGAACAATTGAGGATGGAGGCGATCTTTCGTGTGCTTATTTGCACAAACTCATCCAATTTTCAAGCAAATTACATCGGAAATTCATGAACCACAGGCTTATTCGGCTGCAATGAATACAAGATAGATAGTAATGCAAAAGACTTGTTCAAAGCCATTTAATTTTCTATTAAAATAGAATTGTAGATGATCTTAAAGATGTCTCCAATAGAACTTGAAGGGAAGAAGACCAGAGTTGCCAAGGTTTTGCAACCTAGCATTGTCTCTAAAGAAAACAATATTAAAAAATCCATGTAGTAAAACCATAGAAGCTTATTCAATTTTGAATCCAATTTTTATCAAAAGATTTTTACATTTTTTATGCTAAACTAATTTTAAACTAGAATTAACACTAAAATCTAGTAAAATTACTCAAAATCTAATTTCTGATTTTTCCTCTACTTTGAATTTTTTAATATTTGTATTTTACTATTCCAAAAAATGGGGACAAGGATTGGGTCAGGAGACCAAACCATGTGTCAATTGTGTAAAGATGAGTATTAGGTTATGTCAAGCTTATTTTTCTAAATGGTCTAATTTCTCTTTTTTTCCTGATAACAAAGACATAGGTTTTTACACTTTTTATTTCTTTTCCAAACCTATTATTTGGCCACTAATCTATTTTGAGGAATTCAAAAATTAGTTAACGTTGCCAAATGAATTTCTTTTTTTTTCCTGTTCCACGGAACAAAAGAAAAAAAAAAAAATGGAATGGTCATCATATATGGTCAAATATTGAAAAGTTTAAAACTAAATTGGTTAAATTAAAAAATTATAACATAAAAAATCATTGTGTAATAGGTTAAGAACTTTTTTGATAATTACCCAAATTTTTGTTTGGCACTTTTCTCATCCTGCAACCTTTACACTTGCTGCTTCTGGGTCTTCGTCAAATCTAACCCATGCTTCAAGGGATTCATCTGCTCCTTGAACCCCGCCGAAAAGCCTCTTACCGACAAGTGAATCGGTAGGTATCTTAACCGATCTAGATGGAGTATTCACATTATTCTTCATAGCTAAGAACCTCATGCCTCCATCATTGTGCTTACAAGTCATCGTGGACTTGGACTTGGATTTAGAGCCTCAAAAAGGACATTCCTAGAAGGCCCTCGTGCCCTTTGCTGGTTTGGTGAATGTCAGACCCTACAAGTCTGGTGGTAAGGTTGAGAATACCAACCTTTATATGAGACTAGTATTTTTCTGTGATGGATAGGGATTGCCATCCTTGAACTTGGGCGTCGGATTGGCATCGAGTGCACATATGTTCTAATATCATACTTTCTTTTACCTTTGATACTAACCTTCCATTCTTTCCTTTTTCCCGCGAATTTCAGCCGTCTACTTTTTTTTTTTTTTTGGGTCAGTCCTACTCTATTCCTACTCTACACTCACTTGCAGACTAGTGCCCTACCTCTTGTAGGGCGTGGGAGTCGCAACCCACTCTCGAAACTTACGCGTCCCTACCCCCATCCCCCCTTGAGGAGGTGGGGAATTTCAGCCGTCCACTTCAAATTGCTCCTTTTATCACCTTTCTGGATGCAATATAATTATTAGTGTCATGGCTCCAAGAATGGTGCCACTTGCAATATTTATTTAGATTATGTACAATACAATTGTTAGAGAAGTTGGCTAGTACATTTTTATTGTATGGTTAGAATCGGTGAAAAATCTTTCTACAAACAATAAGGTATTTTAATAAAACCGATCTTAAAATATTATGCACTTAAGCCCCATTTAGATCATGCACATCCTTGCTAAAACTAACACATAAGTAAAGCATAAACGAGAGTGGGGAAACTCTACTGAGAACCTAGGCTGCTAGCTAACTTACATGACCCGCATGCCATAGCATATTTGTCAAGTAGTATTGTGGAACGATTCATGTGAACTCCAATCATACAAAAGGCAATTTTGGCAGTGTTTAGTCATTCAATGGAAAAGTAAAGGGGTCTGATGCTTCGATATCCAACTTTTGATTATGTCTCAGAATGAAGAAAAGGATCAATTTTTGGGCATAGGGGCATAAGAAACACTACAAAAATGGGGAGAAATTCGCTATTGAAATCTTTGAATTTTGCATTAATTACGGTGATGCATTCTATCTCCCAAAAATTACATCCATACATCTGGTCAAACTTAAAAAATGAATGACATAATTTCTATTTGGGTTGTTGTGTCATTTTCAATCCATAGGATTGAGAATTTTGATCCAGAGATGCAATAGATTTTCAAGGAATCAAATGCATGAGAGTCTAGAATTTTTTTTTTTTTTTTTTTTTTCAAAAGTCCTTGTTCGGGGGAAAGAAAAAGGTCCTAACTCTTAGGTTGTTGCCGACTGCCTACAAGGAGCATTATGTTCACACTGGCAAAAAGTCCCCTCGGATTACCCAAATGATTGAAATTTAATGAAGACTTTAGAAGTGCCCCCCCCCCCCCCCAAAAATCTTTACAATTAAATATTTTTTTAAAATTTTTTTGCGGAACAAATTTATGATACCGACAACACTATGAATCCCTCGATCTGCCAATTTGATCTTCTAGGTGGACTAGTGAAGTGGCCTGACCACGTGAACGGCCCCACAAATCCTTCTCACATTGTCTCTGTAAGTGCTGACAACCTAAGTCCAGGGGGACCCAGCAAGTGATCAACAGAGCTTGCTTTTCTCCCTGAAACTTTGTTCCCATTCTCCCAGACCAATATGATCTCCATCGATTTGGGGCGTGCGTGTATATGTGTGAAATAACTTCAAATAAGTTTCAAATGAATTCGAATTATATTATTCTTATGGGTATGCACGGGATCGAGTTTGATCGATCGATGGATATGGGCTAGTGATTTGATGCGCAAATGGCACGACTTACTTTTTTGCTACGCATAGTTTATATAGTCATATTATCTTCTGACTATTATACAAACGAACAGATGCTAATTTGAGCTAGTGATTGGTAGAAAAAGGATGTCACAATAAGTTTTTAAAGAGATAAGTTGTTAATTGTTATTGAAAAGTGAAATCTTAATCGTTTAAAGAAAAGGAAAAAGTCAAAAGAATAAAAATAAAAATAAAAATCAATCTAAATTAAATCTATGTGTATTTAAGCCGAAAGTGGGTTTTGTCTCGCTTTTAAATTTCCCTTTGAGACAACATCTACGTGTTACTTTAATATTGTGATGAAGTTTAAAAAGAAAAAGTAAAATTGGCCCAAGAAAAATTATATAAAAGTACAATAAAAAAGTTAACTATGCACTAAAGATCGCATTTAATGAGATTATTAAATTTTCCCTACAGGGCAACACACGACCAACTTCGTCTGTCTCCCACTTCCATTTTCTAAATTTAAAGTTAATATATATGTTTTGTTATTGATAGCAAAATGCTTATTCGATGTTTAATTTTTTATAAAAGAATCCTTAGAAACTATTTTAAAAAAAAAGTATGTCGATATTTTTTTCTTGATCCAAATGAATTTATAGACCATACTATTTATTTATCACGATGCTATATAAGGAATGGAAAATAATCATGCATATGTGTAGCGCGTCATGAAAATGCATAAATCTTAATAATAAAGCCCAAAAAGAACGAGAACATAGAGATGACATTTGCCCTCTGATCAGTGAGCCCAATGTGACCCTATCTGGACCATGAGCTAGGCCTAAACTTAGAAAGTAAAAGGCTTTCTAAATTAGTTTTATTCGGAATTGCTTGCTCAACCCAACAATATTGATTAACGGGGGAGATTAGTTGAGGGTAATTATAGAGATTAATTTTTTGCAAAGTGACATTGTGAATATTAACCCTGCATTCACTCATTTTTATGACCTCATTTTGTAAATCGATTTAGTTAATAGTTTTTGGGGCCTTATAAGCATTCACACACCTTAGACATTGCAAGATTCAATTGAAAAATTACGAATTAAGCAAGTTCAAGGCCGACTCAAGGCATATATTTTCGAAAATTAGGAATTGACCTAATTGCAATATAGAAGAAGCGAGATATCGAAAGATATGCAATTTTTTTTATGGATTGATACATAGTCGAGTTATGCATGCTTAAAGTTATCGTGTTTGTATCACAATTTCTTGATCTAATCTCAATATATGAAGGGCAAAAGATAAGACATAGTCAAACAGTTTATCAACTCAAAGATGGAATTATAATGTAAAATAAAACTTGCATCAATTTAAGACATTGAAATACCATCGCTGATGACAATAGAAGAACAAACTGCAACCATTTTTTTTGTTTTCTTTACAAGCATCCTGCTTTTCTAATAAATAAATTAACATAAATGGTCTATAAATTTTGACTCAATGTATAATGTTGCCTTTAAATTTTAATTTATTCGATGTGGTCTCTGAATTATTGGTCAACATAATGTAGTTCTTCAATTTGCTGAAACAATATATCAAGTGTTATTTGATGGTGTCAATTATATGCTTAGTTGGACTTTTAAAAATAATGAGTTGACATGCCTATCTTTTAATCCATTTATTTTAGAAAAGGAAAAAAAATAGGGTGCTAACATGTCTATTGTTATTTGATGATATATTATTATTTGAGATGAACTTATTATTTGGATAACCCATGTGTAACCTTTTTTTTTTGTCCACCTTTCGAACTTAACGAATTGGAAGTTGCATGATGAAAGGATGACATTAAATGTTTTCATATAATTTAGGGATTATATTCAACATCTATCAATAGTTTAACGATCATATGAAATAAATTAAAAGTTTAGGGATGTCATTAGATATTAAACCAAAAATTTTGGGTCATTTGTGTCAATTTCCCTTTCAACTATGGGCATGCATAGCATGGCTTGTTAACTCGTAGCTTCCTTCCTTACAATCAATTAATCCATCCTCTTGGACATCTTAATGTAGGCAACATGAGATGAATTTGAAACCAAAACCAAAGTACCAAGCTTACCAGCAAGCAAAGCGCTTGGAGGATCCCTCCTTATAGAAGAGCCCACAGGCACTCGCGATCCTTACTACATTTTGTCAGAATTCTGACTCGAATGTCGGAGAGTGTCGAGAAAATTGACCAGGTGTCGGATTTTTTGACACGTGTTGACTGAGTGTCGAGAGTATTGGACACGTGTCGAAGTGTCCAACACAACATGAAAGCTTTTGGAGAGTGTCGGTGCTTCACAGCAGCCTATCAATTTCGTGGATCCATCTCCTTCAGCGCCACCTCTTTGCCATAGCCGACGTCGGCTCCTCCTCGGCACGGAGGCAGGATTAGTGGTGCACAGCCCTTGCTCCTACCCTAGCGCCCTGCGGCCTCAGGCCCCCGTAGATTCTCATTGGTGATCTCACAATAGGCAAAGTTGATTTTGACTGGCCCAATGTTTATTTCCTCTTTTCAAACTTTCTTCCTTTCTTCTTTTGATTAGTCATTCACCCTCTTCATTTTTTAATCGAATCGATGACCATTCCCCCGCTTCTACAGGAATTTTTTTTTTTTTTTTTTGCCACTCGAAGCGTTAGTTCTTTCGTTATTTACCTCAATTTCAATTTCTCAGTTAAATCTAGATTTCCAAATGTCATGCCTCGTACCTCATTCTCTCTTCTATGTTAACTAATGCTGTTCACAATTGCAACTAATCTCCCTCTTAACAAGAGCCCTCGCTGCAGTTTAGCATAGCATGGGTTTTCCATGGCAGTGGAGGTGCTCGCTTTGCGTTTTGTCTCCATGGCGTTTTGTTGGCTGTCTGTGATGAGGGTGATGGGTCATTGGGGGCAGGTGAGATTCTTGATGATCTGGGCTCTTCCTGGACCCTATTACTTGACTTGACATAAAATCTATAACGTGAGCAATTAAATAGCTATCGATAGCTAGACAGTGGCCCTTTCCAATAAATAAAGGAAGACCTTGCTTTTTGTCTTGCTGATTGGTCATTCCTCTTCAATGGGGAACATATTCATGTCAAGTACTAGCCAGAAAAGAGAGGAAATCATATTCATCATGTCACCTCTATCTGCCTTAGATGAGAGATTGATACACCACACCATAGCACCGAGAGGGTCGGGCCACACTAAAGTTAAAATTATGTCAGAAAATCTGAGCCCAAAAACTTAAATCGAAAGGTAAAAAGAGATTATATATATATATATATAAATCTCGTAAATAAACGATGTGAGATACTTTAATTACATCTAAACTGTATTGTAATCCTCAAAAGATGACCGATATAAAGGGCAGAGTAGTCTCTTTTGTCATCTCGAGTATGAAAAGTACTGTTACAGCCATTTAATTAAGTTACAAGCTTGTGCTTTCCAATTTGATTTCTCATTCCAATGGAGACCGCATGGCCTACTTTTATACTTAGTTTCTACCGCAATAGCTACGCCTCTACAAATTCAACTCGGCACTTTTAAGCGAGGCAAGCACCGCTAGTGGTTGTTTTTTGTCATCTGGATTTGAACTATCCATCACGTTTAAGGTCATTTAACTGAGTTTCATTTTTCAAAGCTTTTTGCATTGTTTGTCGGTAACACCCTAAGAAAACAAATTTGCATACTTAAGTAAGTACTAAGATTATTCACGGGGTCACCAGGTTTTTGTTGTATGAAGTGATGACCAGTTGGCTACTCAGAAACTCCCGAATATCTTGTAATTGAGAAAACGAAATGTAGTTCTAATGTAAAATGCCACTCATAATTTTGTGTCCATTACACCGGAACGTGACCTAGATTCCGACGTTGATTCAGCTTTCAAAGTGATATTTCATTGCTTAACACACATCTCCAATCGTATTGGTAGAATCACTTATAGAGAGCCTTCTGATTCTGCATCAAGGACACATAAAATCTCATTCTATTACTTTATGTTGTTCCTCTTTTATAGACTTTTCGAACACCTAACCTCAACCCTTGAATTTAGATCGATCACTAGTACTTATCTTGTTGATAGTGGTAAGACTCGGTCCGGTCATAAGCAAGAACACCAACCCTAGTCCGATTAATGCACGGAAGAAGAAGAAGAAAACATAAGCAAGGCCCATCCACAAAACACACTAATTGAGAAAAGATCGAAGGGTTCGGACATCACCATAAAACTTGTTCCCTCGAATTGGTCCAATGTGAACCGAGTGATCCAAATCGCCGGATACCCTCGAGTCTCGTCTTGGAATAATCAAGCCCGATAACTCCGATCACTTGATCCGACATGTATCGTGCCAGGGCAAATGCTTTCACCCGCAATAAAAGGTGTTGCATTATTGAATCAAATCGTGCTCGCTTGCCAGATCTACATTTGCGACCAAAAGGAGACCAAGTTTTGGATCATGCAGCCGTCCCTATTAGTGCATCCAAAGATTCCCCACACGAACTGGGCCCAAGCCTCGTCTCAGAGGCCGCAAGCTAATGCCTTACTGGACCACTTCCTATGGGCCTATGGGCCCACTTACAGCTGTTTGTTTTCTCTTTTGTCCTCCCCATGTTTTGATTTTTGATTTGTGTTTTTTTTTTTTTTTTTTTGGCCGGAGTTTTGTTATGCAGTTGTAGAAAGCACATGCGAGGCAATGAATGATTTTTCCATTTCCAGAACGAAACAGCAATTCCCGACCGACGCTCCCTGCCTAGCACAAGACTATGTAAAAGTCAGCATTTATATGATCTGTTCTGTACGCTTCGGTTCATTATACATTCATTATATAGTACATTATCTTGTACATTGATTGGGCGGGGTCCTGGAAGTAGGTGTGAAACGGTCGAAGCATTTGGAATTTTGCGAATTTTCAGTCCTGAATCAGGAGGAGTAAGTTCTTGAAGATGACCCGAGAGGTGAATGGCCCTCAGATTTGGAATGGCGTGGGTAGGCCCTTAGAAAATTAGGTGGCAAATTAGTGGACAGCAAATTTTCAGGACAGCTCCCACAAAAGGGACCGCATCCAAAAGATGAAAAATATATCATCTCTCGTTGACTAGGAGTGAATTGTCAGAGCTTGTCCTTATTAGCTAATCTATATTTCTATGGCAATCAAGATTAACTAGACTACACATAGGGGTATGAATCTAGTCATATTGGGCCACGCACGTATTAGACATACTTGTATTAGCTAACAGCAATTTATAGTGAGTTTATAACTACTTCCGAGCTGATAGAATGAAACAATACATGCAAAATATGATTTTTTTTTTTAATAAGACCTCGGGTTATACTGGCAATTAGGATTGGCTAGACTACACATGGGGCATGAATCTAGTCATATTAGACCATGCACATATCAAAATAGTACATGAAAAATATGATTTTTTTTAATAAGACTTCGGGTTATACTGGCAATTAGGATTGGCTAGACTACACATGGGGCATGAATCTAGTCATATTTGACCATGCACATATCAAAACATTATATGCAAAATATGATTTTTTTTTTATTAATAAGACCTCGGGTTACACTGGCAATTAGGATTGGCTAGACTACACATGGAGGCATGAATCTAATCATATTAGACCATGCACATATCAAACACACTTGTATTCGATAATAGCAATTTTTGCGGAGTTTATAACTACTTCCAAACTAGTGGATGAAACAATAGGCTTGGAATATGATTTTATTTATTTATGAGACTTCAGGTTATACTGAGAATACACCATCGGATATCTTTGTATTTTTGTGCAATACGAAGTATATGAATTTCATTCGATTCAATTGATCCTCTCCCATGTATATAGACTCACATGTATCGATCAAGAATTTATCATTCGATTGTACATACTGAAAAGAATGATTAGAGCTTCAAAAGGGATTTATTTGATTGTACCTTTAATTACCATATTAGCAGAGAACGTGATAAGAGAATTTTCTGGGTGTAAATTCCAAGATAGAAAAGAGTTACACTAGTAGTTATTGCAGTCTCTCGGTCTGCTCAAAGAAATTAATGCATAGTCTAATTAAATTCTCCTAGGAAAGCCAACCAAAGAGAGAGAAAGAGGGGGGGGGGGGGATCTCACCACGTTCTCATCAGTTATAAAATATCATGTCGGTACTATTTATATTAGTAATAAGTTGAAACTAAGATTTTCATAATCCAAGGTTTAAATAAAAAGAAAAAGGAGGCTTAATTTTTAATTGATTATAATTAAAGTAGATGAGCAGTGATATGATGACTGCATGTTTTGATTAATCATGTGTTTGGTCTGCCATGCATATGCGGTTCACTAAACTATGATTATTACTAGTAAACAGTCGTATCTACAGACGTAGATGTAGATCTTGCAGATTGGCCCCTAACTAGGAAGTTCACGTGGTTTGCTTAAAATATGATTTAAAATTTAGAAAATTGTGAAAAAAAAAAAATTACATGTTGATTTACGTGTCAATATTTATATAATTACGAAAGTTATATGTATATGTGTTTTGAGTAAAACAAAATCAAAATGTGTTCAACGCAATATTCAGATTAAGCAAAAGTATAGCATAAAAGTATAGTAATCCACCAATAAAAGGTGAAGTTGGAGGAAGTCCTAATTTGAACACGCGCTTAATCGGATGTTACATATACCAATATAATAGGATCATATTATCTTCTATATACAAAGCAAACTTGCAAATTTGGCGTCAACTTTTCAAATGATCGAAACAACTCTTGGTTTCATTAAAAAAGTAAAGAGCAAATTAGGTATTATTGTAAATTTAAATCGATAACTTTAATCAGATTGTAATAAATGATTAAATCTCATATCTCACATCTATCCATATATCCATCAATGTATTCTCTCATTAAAGACAGTATTCATCCATCTCTTGTCTGCTATATGCAGAGCATGCGATAGATCTACTTACTTCCACTCTTATCTCACATGCAGCGTTACGCGTGGCAATGATTATATTACAAGTTGTAGTATCAAGAGACAAATCATATAACGATATATTGTAATGGAAATGCCAAATAAGGAAACAACTAAGTAAGCAAGCGACTTAGGGTGCGCATGGTAACACTTATTGGCCGGAGAACAGTTTCCTTTTAAAAATAGTTTTTTTCTATTTCTATTATAGAGAACAATTTCTAAGTAAAATAAGGTGTTTGGTAACTAGAAAAAATTTCTATTCTTGAAATAGAAAAAAGAATAGAAATGCGTTTGGTACGATTTTTTATGTTTTGTATTTATTTATTTTTTATTATTGCTCATAGACTGCCAACTGCTGCCCGCCACCACTCGTTGCCCGTCATTGCCGCCCGCCGCTTGTCGCCACCGACCATCGCTGCAGGACCACCGTCGCACGATGGCTGCCCACAGCCCACCGGTCGTTGCCTCCCGTGGCCGCCTGTCCACCGGCGACCGCAGGAGGTGATGACTAATGGGCTATGGGCAACGATTGTGCGACGGCGGTCGATGGTCGTGATCCGCGATGGCGGCGGTAGTCGATGGCAACAACGGTGGTTGGTGGCGGTCATCGGAGGTCGGGGGTGGCTGGTGGGCTATGGGTGGCAGCAATGACGATTAGATGGTGACGGCAATGATTGTTGCCGCCAATGGGGCAATGGTTAGCGACGGTTGGTGGTCAGCCGACAGTGACCACGGTCAGTCGGAGGTGGCCGGTGATTGGAAAGCGGCCACCCAAGGTCGCAGCAAGCAAGAAAAGCAAAAAAAAAAAAAAATTAGCTTATTTCTAGAAATTGTTCTCAAAAACAAAAAGCTACATTTTTTTTTTTGTTTCTTGTTTTTGTTTCAAATCTATTCTCGAAAACAAAAGAATAAATTTTTTATTCTGAGGAACAGAAGAACAGAAATTGGAAGAAACATAATCGTTACCATGCATGCCTTATAGGTCACCATTATGCAAAAAGAAAAAAACTGTCTTTATCAATACTTAGAATAAACCTATAATTGCGAGCTTAATGATGTAATTATGTAATTATGTAATTATGGGACTTCCCTAGGCTCACCACCTGCCTCACTTGGCTTACGACATAGAAGTTTCTTCCTTCATAGGTTGAGATCTTAAGATATGGATTAGGTAGCATTGGAAAAGACAAAATGTAGTTAAATATGAGTTTTAGCAACTCTTGATAAAACCTTTTCTTTTGGCAGCAACCTGAGCACATTGGGTGGAGTGAACGCCAACTAAGATACCCAAAGATCGCACTAGATTAGGTCAAACCCTTCACCCAACTTGCATCTACTCACTAGTCAACTCTTTTGACTGACTCAACATGATAATTTTATCTATATTCTGGACAGGAATCCAGTTACTATCAGGGCCTCAATCCAATATAATCAAATTGGGTGGATATATTAATATTCAAGCAACCACTTGCTATTAGAAATTTTTTATTTTATTTTTCAGGAACAAGAAAATGCAATATCGGGTTGAACCCTTAAATGCTGGCGTTGAATATAATTATTAGCTTAGTTTATTGAGTGTGTGGATCTTGTTCTTAGATGCGCAAAACGGTTCTCCTTTGCCACGATTAAAAAAATAAATTGCATAGCAATTGTCCAAATACGGACCATTGGATTTGTTCTTAACATCTTTTGGCTTCCCTTTTTTACGTAATATTTCATCAGGTCAAAGAAAAAACGCTGGATAATTATTGAGCAAATCACGCCATCTCTATTGACCTCATGTTTGATGACAAACATGTAACAATCAATTAACAACTTCAAATTTGGATGAAGTGACTTTTGCCTTTTCGATCAGTGTTAAAGTCCCCCCATTTTTTTTTATCCCTGCTATTGTGCATTGATAAAAATACTTCAATTTTCGGGTTATATCAGGTAAAAACATCTTCATCATCCGCTTATTTCGCATCTTTTAATTATTATTTGATTATCGTTACGGCATGTGAATCATCATTTGCATACTGAAAGATGATTATTTGACAAATCAGATTCATACAAATACATATGATGTTTGATTGATTTCTTAATAGATAGATGAAGTGCTAATATACTTCAATTGTTAGATACAATATCTTTGTAGAATACCATAATTTAGATAAACATATTTCAATGAACAATATTTCCTACTTATAATCAACGACTAAATTTAAGCTAATACTACTATTATTTTCATATTCTATTATAACAACACCAATTCGTTTTTTTTTTTATACCTAATTTTAAGAAAAAATATCAGTTTGTATCTTTTCAAAACTCATATCATCATAATTTTTCGTTTCATATATTTGTAATGGAGGTCAACGCCATGGCGTTTTTTTCTTTGATTTGAATTTTAATTTGATTTACCTATGGCTAGGTGTTCTTCATATATTTATCGGATGTTTTATTTTTGTTAACCCGGTGCAAAGATATGACCTTTTAGACTTTTTCTGTTCTAACTCAATTTACCTGCTAAAATCATGAGCCGTTGGATTTCTCAGAGCTCTGAAGTTTTAGTGTTGCATCTCCTAATATCATCACGATAAATTAGACTAGTTAATTGTAGCATGATTTCTTCACTATATCCAACATAGAAGGGAGAGTACTGAGGGGTTCAAATCCCCCTATCGGGGGATGGGGTGACACGTAAGTTTCGGGAGTGGATCTTGAATCACCTCATTCGCAATATGGCCAAATATGAGGAAAAAAAACCAATTCAATTAGTATATAATTCAGAAAAAAAACCACTTCAATTAGTATATAATTCAGAATAAAATACACACACAATCACTTGTATCACTTAAAAAAAAAAAAAACGAATGAAACAATAAATATTTTTATTCTTATAAAAACATTTGGACATAAATTGTTATTGATAGCAAAAACATTTTATATCGACTAATTATTTTAAGTAATACATACGATCAATTTTAAGAATTTTTTTTTTCAAATTATTTATTATGAAGAATAATGTCTTTTCTTGGATTAAGAGAAGGGGAAAGGGGAAAGCACTAGGGGGGGCAAAGTCTCCATGATTTTCAGGAGACCTTAGGAAAGCAAAGAGCTTTTTGCATAAGACGGTGATGGTGACGGGGGGGCCTCCCACCACTCGTGGTTGAAGTTAGATACAAGTCAACATCCCCTCCGTTCTCGGTTTGGATACATTGGAACTGAACACTTCCTCACCAAATAACCCACAAAAAAGAAAAAAAAAAGTAAAGAAGTAATCTTAAACTGCCCTCATTTAAATTTTACATTCACGGTTTCCAAAATCCATTCGGTGGAATGGATCGTCGGGGTTGATTTTTACTCTTGACTTTCTTTTTAATTTTCAATTCTCAATCTAAATAGCACATCGAGTTATTTCTTAATTCGAAACATCTAACCATTTCTTAAAACATTGATATCGCCACTTAAATGTCATATAATTATTCGCATAATTCATTGAAATTTGAACTTATATTTAATAAAGAATTACGGCATTGTCCTCAATCGGGGGAATTGTATTGATTTGTGATTGAGGACAGTGCTACAAGGCGTGTCGACCTAGTTGTGGGCATTTAATCCAGTCTCACTCACTTTAGGCGGCATGATCTTGCAATCCTGACCTAGTGTCTATCTTTATCATCGTGAAGCTCCTTAATTCCCTATCAATCTTTGAGTAAATAAGAAGATAGCACGGAATTTCTCACTTCAGGATGATTCTTCCGCTTGTTTCCTCTGTGAGCTTTTAAGGATTTGCTCAAGTCCGATGATTTATATATATGAAGAAAAAAAAAGAAAACGTATTAATACTAGGTTTTTTACTGTCAATAACGCGTCATTGTCATGAGTTAATGACACGTTATTGACCGTGGAAAAACCCATTATCGATACATTTCGTCTTTTTTTTTTTTTTTTTTCTACATATACATGAATCCAATTAACACGTTGTCAACCACGGAAAACCACCCCCCCGCGGAAGAAAACGACTCACGGCTCGGATTGTCATGGCGTCCACGTCCTGGTCCCTCCCTGCCCCCGCCCGCCTTGACCCAGTCCCCATCCCAACCGAGCCCCAAAACGGCGCCGTCCCGCGGAGCAGAGGGACAAGGCGAGGTCATTTAACCAAGATCTCCGGGGGCAGTTTCGTCCATTCGCCGCGGGCCCCACCCAAAACCCCGTGGAAAGTCTGGAGGAAGGAGGAAGCAGGAGGAGCAGCAGCGGCAGAAGCGAAGAGAGAGAAAGAGACGACAATGATCTCTCCCCCGTTGCGCCCTCACACAACAGGAGAGAGAATACCGTGCAGAGTTGGCAATCTCTCCCCACACACTCTCTCTCTCTCTTCTCTCTCTCCATCGGCAGTTAAGCAGCTCCATTCTCTCTCCACCTACCCGGAGATTCTCTCTCTTCCTTCACTGATCGTTACTTCACTCGTCCTCCTCGGCGCGCGCCCCGTCGCTTTCCCTGCCCCCATCTCCCCCCTTCCGGCCCAAGACTATTAGAGAGAGAAAGTAGAGATAGAGAGAGAAAGAGGAGGAGCCAGCTCTGCTAGTTCTGCCAGTTCTGCTGGCTCTGCTAGTTCTGGTAGCTCTGCTAGCTGCTGCTGGTGGTGGTGGCGGTGAGGAGGAGGAGGTTGAAGGGGAGAGAGAGATGCCGCTGGTGCGGTTACGGGTGAGGAACGAGTACGCCCTGGGGCGGCCGGAGCTCCACGCCGACGCCGACCGGGAGGATCCCAAGGCCGTCCTCGATGGGGTCGCCGTCGCCGGCCTCGTCGGGATCTTGCGCCAGCTGGGCGATCTCGCCGAGTACGTTTCCCCCCCTCTCTACTCTACCTCTCTCGCCGGCGCCGGCAGTTCGGGGAACTCGAGCGCCGGAGGCCGCCGGGCTTAGGTTTTCCTGTTTGGTTTCGGTTGATTGGGTTTGGTGGGTTTTTTTTTATCGCTTCGTTCTCTGTTGTCGCGCTTGCATGCTCGAAGAGAGCGGCGAGGGGGACGACTGGAAGTTCATGGGATTGGGGGGAAATGGAAATTGCTATGCGGGGAATGTCCGTCGTTCGGTTCATTGAATTCGTGCTGGGATTTGGGCTCTTTTCAGTTTCGGGAAGCTCGATTCGGGTCGTTCGATTTGATGAAGCAAGCGCATTTGATGACTCGAGCTCGATTTTTCGCGGATTGAACCTATTTCCCTTGGAATTCCTGCGCTTGCTCTTCCCTTTTATGATGTGAATTCTTTGAGAAATTTGGAACCAGCGAGAAATTTTGAGTTTTTTTGTTGTTTTTTTTTTTGCTTTTCTTCAACTGTCTTCTGAGACCACGTATCCTTGGACATTAGATTTGCAGCAGAGGTCTTCCATGGGTTGCAGGAGCAAGTGGCGGCGACGGCTTCGAGGAGTCATAAGCTGACGGTTCGTGCGCAGCGCATCGAAGCTGCTCTTCCTTCACTGGAGAAGGCAATATTGGCCCAAACGAGCCATATACATTTCGCTTACACAGCAGGTGTGGCTTAATCATCTCTTCTTCTAATGCTTTTTCATCTGAAGCTCTTGATTCCAATTCGACTCGCTTGAGGTTTGGTTCTAGAACTACGACCATTCACTTAATTGTTGTTGTTCTGAGCAGAAGTAGTCTTCTGGATTAGTCTGCATAACATAATAAGGTGCTTGTTTTCCATGAGCTTGCTTAAGTTCTATGTCGCTATCCCTGCCTTCATTTGAGTTGCTTTTTGGACTTTTTTACTTCACTATGCAATCAGTGGAGATGCCAATTTGGAAAGACGTTGAAATTGGCTGTACAAGTAGGTGCTGGGTTACTCTGACTCTTATGTTGATGCCAAATTTCCCTTGTTAAACAACTGTCAAATGAGCCTTTTTGTGAGATATGCAATGGGTGCTTCAACCCAGGGCCAAAAATACCACATTGAGATTTTATAGCAAGAAACCTCTACTAGCATATTGCTCATGATTAAATTTTGGGAAAGAAGTTTGGTAACAAGAAAATGTTGTTATAAAGTGGTGCACATTGGCAAGTGGTAGTTGTCATGATTCACATTGTGTGGACTCTGCAAAATACCAGTATAACATATGTGCTCAATTAACTTCCTTATTTGTTAACTGTGAAAATCATACACATGCGAGGACTTTGAGCTGGATGTTTGTGCTGCAATATCTGGGGACTAGAAGTGCATGCAGTGACTGACACTATTCCTGAAAATTTCCTTGTTCTGAATGCCTTCTAAATTGCTTCAACGATTATAAATTGTTGAACTTTAGTGAAAGTGCAATACGTTGAAAATTATCATGCTGTGATGATCTTCCATATGATTCCAAGCTGTCATTATTCATCTCCTTTCTGTTTGCTTAAATTGCTTTGGTTCTCATTGGAAAACAGTTGCATTGCAGGTTCTGACTGGCATGCTCGTAGTCGAAATAGGAAACATCATTTTATTGACAATGACTTGCCAAGTTTTATCATGGACTCATATGAAGAGTGTCGGGATACCCCACGTCTGCACTTGCTTGACAAGTAAGTCACATCTTTCTCTGTTATTTTCTTGATCTTATTGACAAGAGGTGTGACTAGGGATAGAAGATATTGATATATTCTGGTGCTTTTAGATTCGATACTGGTGGCCCTGGGTCATGCTTGAGGAGATATTCAGATCCAACATTTTTTAGAAGAGTTGCAGCCAGCCCTGATGAAAGAAATGTAGGAAAAGTCCGAGGGGACAAGAAGGCTCACAAGACGAAGGTGCGTGTTTTCCTAAAGGGCAGGATTACAATGTTACTGACCTAGTTATGTGATTTTACTTTTATTATGTAACTAAATAGTCTGATTGCCATCTTCTTTTATCTTCAAAGGTATAAATTACTTGTTGCTGTTTCTCTGGAATTGTTGCTTTAATCGACATATCTGCATAGAGTTGTTCTACTTGATCTTATGCTAATCAAAATTTCGAAATGGACAGAAGCGAAGATCGTTCCCAAAGAATGGAGAACTTTCACGTGGTGTACCCTTGGCCAAACATAGTGGCAGGTACATTTGTTGTATAATTGTAACAATAATTGTAACACTAAGTCTGTTTGATGTGCATAAATTATATTTGGTTGTCAATTTGCAGAATGCGAATTGCTTCTCCAATTGCGAACAGAAAGTCATCTCCCACTGCCTCGATAGCTGATTCTACATTTAAATCAGATTTTGGAGACCATAGAAATTCTTCTGATTTCAGATCTGGGTCAGGCTATGTAGAATGCATCTTCCATGCAAGTGACGACATGCCACCTGAAGAAGAGGAGTCCAATAGGTCATCCTCTTCTAGGGCGATGTTACATGAGGAAACTGTTGACTCAGTTTCACCCTATGAAGAAAATCAGGTAATCGATAACTATTCTCCCCGAAAAACATCTGAGGAATCTATTGCCTCCAAATCAGATTATGTGAGGTGGGATGAGAAGACAGAAATAATGGAGACGAGGGAGCAGAAGTATGAGGGAATGGAAGATTCAGCTACCATTTCTATGACTTCAGGCGTTGATGCTGAAGAAGCTGATAAATTTAGAAATGTCAATACCTCAGATATTGATCCATCTCTTATTGCCGACACTTCAAAACCAAAATCCCGTGAGAACGAGGTGGATGATATGGATAGCGAGCTTGATAATTATGAAGATGCTCTGAATACGATTGAATCAGAATCTGAAAACGATGTTGATTATCAAACCAAACGAGAACTGGAGCAACGGTCCACGAGTGTTGACATTGAAGAAATAAAGGTCACAGTTGACAAGCTTCCATCACATGCCTCAGATGATCATCCTTCACATCATGAATTGGACACAACTTCTCATCTCCTCTCAAATGAAGAAGTGTCTTCAGAATTACCTAAATCGGATTCCACTGAAATTGGTGACAATGAAAATATGAGTCAAATTCCTCAAAAGTTTGTGGATTCAGATTGTTTACCGCCCATTAAAGTTGGTCAAAGTTCTGATCTTCTTGATGATACCAAAGTAGAAACTCTTGCTGGTGATGCCGCGTCTGTGATCTTTGCTCCCCCACATAATGAAGTCACACATAACATCTGCGAGGGTCAAGAATCACCGTCAGAACATACTGGTGTTCAGTTCTGGACAAATGGGAGCTTGCTTGGACTTGAGCCAGCAAAGCCACCAGATTTTGCAGCATCAAATCATGAATGTGGGGTGAGAAATAAGGGTGACCAATGTGATGGGAAACTAGATATATTCACTGAAAATGCTGATTCCATAGAAAGGGATGCTAGTTCCAAGTGCTCCACATCACACAAGATCAATGAAAGCAGTCCCTCTGCAGAAAGGACTCATATTTTGTCGTCAGCTCGAGATTTAGATGCCAAGTTCGGTGAGTCAGATGATTTAGATAGACGGTGTAAGTCTGGTCACCTCAATGGAGACTTTTCGAGTCCCATCAGAGTAGTGGCCCCTGGAAGTGCATTGCCAGTTGCTCCAACGGCGAAAGCTGCGCATAGTGAATCCATACAGGAGAATGATGATAATTTATCCGGAGTTTTCGGACTTGGCCATAAGTTACTTATGAATAGCTTCCGCAGAAAAATCTCACTAGTTAGTGATGAAAAACCAAAACCATATGAGACTGTGAAAGATAATGTCCTGGAGCAGAGTTGGAGAAAGAGCGAGTCTTCATTTCATACAACTGCAGGGAGAAATTTCATCGATCAATTTCAAAGTGTTTCTCCTACGTATTCACTTCCCCCTTCCCCACCACTTGAGCACATGAAAATATCTTTCCACCCTCTTCATGGCTTCGAAGCTTCAAGACTGACCTTGAAATTTCCCCATGACAAGAACCGTCAGGAAAGCAGTAATGATGCGTTTCCATCTTTCCAGTTGGTTCCAGAACCTAATGTCCCAATTCATGACGTATGTTCCGACTCTGATGACGGAACATTCTGTAGGTCATCTCTTTATATCTCAGATGACTGTCTCAGTCCTCATTCTGAGTCTAACTCAGAGCAGTGGGAATCCAGTGACACAGCCATGAGCAGGGAGCATGATCAGTTTGATGCTGTCTGCAGACTTTCATCGACAGAATCTACTTCAACCTCTTTGGAGCATGGTGGAACAAACAATGGCAAAATTCATGTCAATGGTGAATGTGAGAGTCTGCCAACTGAAGATGGTCTAGAACCTCTGCAATCCTTTTCTAGCTATGTTCATGGTCCTTCCCTTGATCTTCCTAGCTTTGATTCCATGGCATCTGTGCCTATGCAAGAAAAAAATGTTGGCCGTGATCCAGAGAATTATAGGGAGAAGCATTATCCTCATCAGTCTGTGCCACCAGCACCTCCTCCTCCTCCCATGGATTGGCAGCTTCCGAAGCAATACTCAGATGCTGCAGAAGTTAGAGAAGAAGTATCTGAATCTCTAGATCATGATCCTGAGTGTAATAATTTTGATCAGTGTAACTTTAAGCAACCTAAACAAGGTTCAGCCTTGGAAACTGTTTATATCAGGGCCCCTGAATTGTTAAGTGGAAAGGTATCTAGTCTTTCGCTTGTAATTGTCATTTTCTTTCTTCTATAGTTGCTTTAACTAAAAACAAAAGAAATTGGTGGTGCAGCTTCAGGATCAGCTGAAATTGAACGCGCATAAAGAGGCTAATCAGGCAAAGGTCAAGGAGACGGATGAAAGGGAGGATTTTCTACTCGAGGCTAATCAGTCAAAGGTCAAGGAGACGGATGAAAGGGAGGATTTTCTACTTCAGATAAGAAATAAAGTGAGTACATGTCATGACTCTCCTTTTCAAGGTCCAACTGTATTAGAAAGGTGCATACGTATGTTTGGGTCGACTTCTTGCTTTATACTTATTGTTTATCGATTTTGCTGCATTTCTTATTGAATACCTAAAAGTTCACACACATACAGATTCAGATATTGTTTTGTGGAGTCACCTAAAATTTATTTTCAAGCATCCGTTTCTAAATATTTTTCTTTTCTTTTGGCAATGATGCAAATTTGTGGAGGGAAAGCAGATAACTCCTTTCCAGGGGCCCAAACACATGTTATCTTAATTGCAAATTGATGTCAGTACTGCATCTTAATATGATAAAATCCCAGAATATGGTTCTCACATTCCCTGATGTGGTTCGAGACTTGTCAGCTCAACGGTTGAGTGGTTCTCACCATTTTCTTTCCTGATGAAACTAATATATAATCAAACACAATGACGAAAGGATGGAGGACATGCCCTAAACTTAATCTCATTTTTCTTCTTTAAACTTCCATTGTAACAATTAACAAACAAAGGAAGTATGCTTCCATTTTCTCTATACTTCCACCTTCCTTTCTTTCCATTTTCTTTTTTCCCACTATGTTTTATCACGGTGGAGTCAATGACGATGAAATTCAATCTTTGTGGTTATCCTGTGAAGAAAGGAGCTGCTCTTTTCTATGTTGATTTGTTTAATGCAGATAATGGAGCATTTTATCCTGAAGCGTCTTTCAATATGTTGAATGACCAAATTTGTGCTAGTCCTATCTAAGTCTAATTTTGATGGCGCATATTGATTGGTGGCTGTCTGAGATTTCTTGTAATCTATCGGCAAGTTAACGCAACAACTTAATGTGCCCTCCCTTCTCGTGTTCTTGTCGTGCCAGTCATTCAATTTAAGGCGCACTGAGACAGCGAGGCCGACTGCCGCCACAGCTCGAACCACCAGTGGAAATGTCACCGCGATTTTGGAGAAGGCAAATGCGATCCGCCAGGTTTCCTAAATTCTTCTCTCTCTCTCTCTCTCTCTCTCTTTCTCTCTCACTGCTCCTTGTTCTTGCCCTTAAATCTTCTAATGTAAATGTCTCTTCTTTGATGAAAAATATCAGGCAGTCGCGAGCGACGACGGTGATGAAAATGATTGCTGGAGCGACACGTAAACTTTTTTCCGGGATGACATTTTTGGAGAACGCGAAGGGAACCTTTTTACTCCCGATGAGGAGGTGGGCTTGGCGGGTATCGTTGTACATGTGAATAATACGAGCTTTTCTCCTGTAATTATCGTGTAGGGGGCGTAGCCTGTTCTTTAGTCATTTGAATTGATTCGTTGATGGCTAAGATGCACACGAGGTTTGCACGAGAGATCGATTGCCGTGTAATCTATGATTCCCAATCAAGATATCGATCCATCGGTAATATGTAACACCATGTAATAGCTGTTTCGGCATTCGTCTTCGGCTCTCTCTCTCTCTCGGATTACTCGATTTCAGCAGCTGTTTTTTTCTCATCATCGCTTTTGGGTAGTACATAGCTCTTTAATCTCTCAGTGGAATGTCTGAAAAAATACAAATTCTCTTTGGATGAGCCGGTGTTGCTCGCGTACTCGTTTTTCTCTTCGGCCAAGAGCAGGAGACGCTCTCACCTTTTGCCAGTCTTTTGCAGTGTCCTTTCATAGGATTGTGAAGATGATCTTTGGCTTTCTTTTGTTCGAGGACAATAATTCAGCGGACACCAGCATCGTGCAATCTGTAGGACCAATGCTAGGAAACTGTCCATTTGATTTCTGGCTTATGTACAAAACACAAAGGAAATTAAATCAATGCAATACCGACTCCTGAGTAATTAATTATTATGCTAGAACAACTTATTTCTTTTCTTTCCTTTTCTTTATGGGGATTTCTAAAGATCCTTGAAAAACGGGTTTCAATTTTTTGATGGTCAATAGATTTAAAAAAAAAAAAAAAAAGATAAATTTCTCCCATTATTCATAAAATCTTTTAATGTTTATGTATACAGCGTTCTATATAAAAATAACAATAAAAAAATAAAAGGTCACGACAAGTTATGAGCAAGGAATCTGTTGCTTGAAAGATCGTAGAGCCACTGCTTATTTTAAAGAAGAACCCGTCTTGCTTAACGGATCGACGGAGGGTTTTCGTTTTCCCTTTTTCATTGTGATGGAATATATGCAATTAAAATTTGTTTCTTTCTTTGCATTTTATGATTCTTTAGCATCTTTTTTTTAATGGGCAGGATTCGATTAAGAGTCATGTTCTTCCGGTTGCTGGATCACATCGAAATGTTCCACAAGTTCAAAAGTGGGGCAGTCTCATCGGATTATTTTATACGAGCTTTTCCACATTTCTATAGTCCTTGCGTTGAGATTAAGGCCGAGGAAAAGTATTAAAAAAGACCTCTGGTATATATGGGCTTGAAAGAATCTCTGTATAGATGAATAATCAATTGATAAAAAGATAACAATCCCATTCCGAGCGTACCTTTTATAATTTATACGTGTCGGTATTATCTAGGGGATGTGCCATGATTGTGTCATTTGCCCTCAACCTGGAATCAAGGCAGAAAAAAAGGGCAATTCTTTTATAAAATAATAACTCGACCAAAATTATAAAATAAAATAAAATAAAATAAAAAAGCATATAAAACTAAATTTTGAAGAACCCAAGTGGTTCACCAGCTGTCACAATCCATGTGCTTTGCTTACCTGGCACAGCAGCGGATGGCTAGAATCAAGGGTTCGTGTTAAATAAGATAGTGATCACCAAAATAAATATTATTCCTAATTTTCCCTACCAAGAGAGGAATATATATTTGCTGAATTGATCTTGATAATGGAAATACTTTCTGTTAATCAATTTTTCTGAGCGATATAAACTATCAATTCTTAGAAAAATGTTTTTAAAGTTCATAATTTTTCGTGAGACGGATGCACCAACGCAACTTTCCCCATATGAATTGAGTTGGCCGCCACCCGGCAACGCCTGTACTTTCACGGAAAATTTTTTCTCACTGAAAATAGTTTTGAGATTCATTATTCTAACTATCTAATAATATTTTAAAAATCACACCAAAATTATCGTATGACCTGTCTGTAAAAACTTCTCTTTTCCTTCCCCTTTTTGCTTTGACTTGGAAGAGCCCATTGACTATTTAGGGTAAGATAAGAATTTCTTTATTGGTTTGATTTCAATACGCACACGTCTAAATGTTTGTTTCAAGAAAAGTGCCTGCACCAGCAGGAAAACCCTATCCGGAAATCATTATCTTATGGTGGCTTAATCTGCACTGAACCGGTTATGGGCTGGCACTAAATTTTACTTACCCAACTTGCACTAATTTGAAGAAAAAGTACACATTAAAATATTAAATAAAAGAAAAGGCAGAAAAGTAGACTTTTCTTGCTTCATTAATATAAAGCAACTTGATAATGAAGAACCATAACAGCAAGCAACATATATATAAAATCTTTCCCACAAAAATCCAAATTTGCCTATACTTTTATATTCACAATATCTAAAACTTTATTAGGGCACTCATATTGGGTTTCCAAAGTGCATAAAGCTAAACCTAAGAAGTTATTTATGGTGAAGCCAATTCACAAAGCATTTGCATCAGTTGAATTTTTTTAAACATAGAGATATATGTTAGCAAAAAAAAAAAAAATGTTTACTCTTAAATATCGGTATGTAACATCAGGTTAGCATGATGACTTTCTCAAATAACTTCTCAATGAGTCGATTTTCATCCATAGTTGTCTGTAAATTGAGATTCTCTTAGTTTCGGGTTGTAAATTAACTCTCCCGAGTCCATCCCATACATTATTTGAAAGATGATCAAGTAATAGTGACTTGTATCTCCATCAATTATCTATTTTTGAGCGTTTTCTCATGATTTATGAAGAATTTATAGGAGGAAATTAAGTCAATTTACCCCTTAACTAAAAGAGTATATATATATCTTTTTGGCATTTGCCATTATAACTATTAGATTATTTTGAAAGAGTAGACTAGGAGCGCCTCAATCAATCAAAATTAAAGTGTTTACTCTTTATGGTTTCTTTGAGGATTTTTTTTTTCATTTTTTAATTGGAAAGAGACTTCCAAAGCACCCTAAAGAAAAAGTACATCGCTCTTTCCAATTGAAAGGGAAGAAAATGCTCCCTTTTTCACACTTTTTATACTGGAAAGCTGCTGGAAATGAGGCTGCTTTTGGGATTAGCTTAACCGGATCCCCTTTTTTAAAGCAATTCCCACAATAAAACTGCTTTTTCACTCAAATTGCAACTGAAAGTTGATAACAAAAGAACCTGAAAACTTTAAAATGTTGTAAAGAAAGCAAGAAAAGTTGGTGTGAGAGGCCCATCTGAAAGCTGAAAAAGATGCCCTAAAAGTGATAAAGGAATAGCAATCTATGAAGAGAATCCATCTTTATTAGGATTACTATGCCTTGCCCGGTCGGCACATACATTCATTTCATCGCCATTTGCGAACTTTTTCCTTTGCTAAAGTTGGGAATTATGTGAGTAGATGATGATGTTGCACCATCTTTTTTATTTATCTATTTTATTTAAGGAACAAGGTCAGTGATGATGTCGCTCACCTTGATATTTTTATCTAATTGGGCGAGATTATTTAAAATTTTTTGTTTTTAAATAAGTATTAACGGCTTTGTTTCAATTATGGAGCAATATATAAGAAAACAGAAGAAAAATAGATTGAGCCCCCTTTTTTTTTGTTCACTTATCAAACACAGCAATCTTTATAATAGTTTCTCTATATGTCGTTAATATGAAAAATACAAAGAAAAATAGGAAAAAAAAATGATAAAGCCTCCTCTTTTTTTTTACCTAAAAGATAAAGCCTCCTTTTTGGAGCGATAAACGTGCAACTTTTCTTAGGCACCCGATTGAATTCCATTGACTAAATCAACTTTGCCTTTTTGGGCATGTTAGTGGGCAAAATCATACGTGCTATAGAAGAATATCAGAGCGATGATGTGTGCTCGAAATGAGAAGGAGATAAAATGAAGAAAGCATCATATAAAGGAAATAAAGGTACTGTTAACGTGTATAATTTTGAACGCTTGCAACTATATTGAATGATTAATATTTTGATCTTTAAATTTTTATAGTTATATAACATGCAAAAAGAATGCAATGGGAACTTCTTAATGAAAATAAAAATATATGGGTGCTTTAATTTCCCCCATTAACTTTTGGCTGATACTGAGGGTGCTTTATAGCAACTTTTAGTGCCAAACAAAGTATAAAGCAGCATAATGAAAAGACAAGGCATAACAAGGTGCAGAGACAAAGTGCTGTGTGATGATAGGCACCTGGAGCTCTCGATGCCCCAGCATCTGTTCTTTTGGATATAATCTATTTGGGGAGTTCTCATTTCCATTTATGGCACGTTTGCATTATTCATCCTCCTTCTAGGTTATCTTTTGTAAGCACCACAAGTAAAGAGATGGCAAAAAAATCAACAATGTAATAATAATTTGAAGTGCCTCTCCAACGATAATGAACGATTTTAGGGTTTGAATCACTGGGAAAAAGCATTTACTTTTCACCTTCTATTTGTGTACTCAACGTCTAGATTTGATCATTTAAAAAAAAAAAAAAACCGAAGCCTATTTTTAAATCATTGTAGACTTTTTCTCCTCTCATTATTATAGAAAGAATGAGTACACAAGTTATTAGATCAATTTTTTCGGCATAACAAAAGGAATTGGACCTAACTTTTTTTAGTGGATAACCATGAGAAACTAGCTGCTACTGAGACAAACTCTTATTCCTTTGTTCACACTAGGGTTGGAATTGATTTAACTGTTGTTCTTTTGGATATACATGGATTTTTCAACGGTAGATATGAAGAGTTTATCATCATCTTTTTGTATATATTCCAAATTCTTCCGGTAGGATATTGCAGAACTTGACTAAGACAACACCTCATGTCTTTATGCTTCTCGATTTTGGAACTGTTTTGACACTTGTTACGCAACCTTTCAAGATGGGAACCCGGAATTTGTTTTTCCGGACTCCATCATAATATATATATCAAATCACTGTAGAATTGATGACGTGGAGTAATGATGTGGACAAAAAGCTCATAATCTGCTTTTTCACGTCACCTACTCTTGTTTCCTCTCCTCGTCTCGGCTGCTCCATGACCTTTATTTGATTTTATACTCTCTCTCTCTCTCTCTCTCTCTCTCTCTCTCTTTCGGTTGTGCACTTTTTTCCTTCTCTTCCCACTGGTATATATTCCTTTCTCTTTCTCTCTCTCTCAGTACACCGCAAAAGAACAACCTCTCTCGAGTTCTTGGGAGACCCATTCCCTCAATCTCTCCAACCATTTCATTTCACAATCCCCCTCTCATCACACCGCAAAACAACAGTCTCTCTCCGATTCTTGAAGACCCCTTCCCTTAATCTGTCCAACCATTTCACTACATAATCTCTCTCTCAGAGTAGGATATAAATCCATTTCTTGATCTTATGGCAAACCCTAGTCATGGCGTCCAAGACTCAAAAGGGATCAAGCTCTTTGGAGCAACAATCACTTTGCAAGGATTTAGGGATCAACAGGTCAAGAGTGAAGCCCCAATTAGCACAAAAACGATGACAACGACGACGACGATGACGACGACGACGACAACCAACAGAAATCAAGATGCACTCGCAGAGGCAATGAAGAGGCCAGACAAGATCATACCATGCCCGAGATGCAAGAGCATGGAGACCAAATTTTGCTACTTCAACAACTACAATGTCAACCAGCCCAGGCATTTTTGCAAGGGTTGCCAGAGGTACTGGACTGCTGGCGGGGCCCTGAGGAATGTCCCTGTTGGGGCTGGCCGCCGGAAGAGCAAGCCACCGTGCCGGGGAATGGATGGGTTCCCAGAGAGTTGCTCTTTCGAAGGGTCAGAGGTAAACCATCATCAATACTATGATTTGGATTATGGGGTGGTGGAGAATTGGCATCAGTTGGTTCCACAAGGCGCTTTCCAACATGTTGTAAGGGTCAAGAGGAGGAGGAATGGGGATCAAAGCTATTGATAGCTTTGATACTTTTTAGTCTTCTTCATCTGTTTTCCTATTTTGTTTCAGTGATATCGAGATTTTGAAGAGGGTATAATCAACATGACCTCTGTGGTGGTGGGGTGTAAATTCTGAAATGTGGTAGATGATGTACAGGCTGGACTTTGTAGTTTTTATAAACTTCCGAAGCATTTTATCTTCTGGTCCATAGATGGATAAGAATTACATTCTCGGCTGTTTCCTTTCCTTTATTTTCGTTTTTTTTTTTTTTTTTTTTTTTTTCTGATAGAGAGGATAGGGAAAAGAGATAGAGGTTATCTCTAACGTTGAAAATTCTAGGATGTTTAGTCAGCGTTGGTGGTCTTGGTTAAGAATCAATGGTTTGGTAATACAACTAATCAATAATAATATTAAAAAAAAAAAGAGCTGGTATTGTTACAATAAGCAGATCGACGGATCTTTTCTTTCTCATAACACAAGTTATTAGGAATTTCGACTCAACTAGTTGATTCACAAGAATTTCGCAAATCGAGACACATTTTTTTTTCATAGCTTTTTAATATTTGATGTTCCTAGAGTCTAATTTTCCTAACTGGATATCTAACTTCCATTGGATAAATTGTTGAAGCTCCAATATCTTGCAGATTGGCGAAGGTGAATAGGATAGTTTATCAGGAAGCCAAAAAAAAAAAAAAAAACCAATAAAGCTACTAAAATCCACACGTGACTCATTCAATATGTTCACATCATTGTGCTTCTTCAATAGAAAATGCTTTGATATTGAAAGGCAAAGCAACAAAAAACGAGAGGAGAAATGTCCCATTTGATTTACTGACGAATTTACCAAGTGGGTCGCTCTTTTCTGTGTTTATTATTATTTTTTTTTAAGGAAAAGACCAAATGGACGGACAAACATGGTTGAGCGACCAAGAAAAAATGCAACCTTAGCTACAGACCAACATTGGTCTTTGCAGAAGAAAAAGGCACGCCTTATACGGACGAAACATCAAAATCAAATGCAAAATAACAAAAAAGTCGAGGAGAGAAAAAAATATCTACAAGAAATGAAAAGCTGTAAATTACCTTCTTTGATTGGAGAAAATTTCTTCCATTCAAACTTTTGATTAGCGGGTCAAAATGATAGACATAAGTTTCCTCCAATCATAGATGAAGAAATGAGATTAGACTTTATGCCTTAGATAATATGTACATGGGGTGCACAAAAAAGCATGTAAAATGTGCAAAATCGATATGTCAGATGTATTTCAAGGTGGATATTAGAGTTTGCAAGGTAGGTTTTAGAATTAGAAATTTCAGAAACAATAAGTACGTGTAGGTACTAAGGTTTAACGTCATAATATACCATGTGCCCTTTCTATACCCCCAGTTTATCTACGTTTACAATCAGCAGAGTGGAATAGGTTTATATTTGCATGCTGAGAAGAAGTCAAATCCAAAAAGGTAGCCAACATGGGCCATGGTCCCTAAGGAATTAGGTAAAGCCTTTTATCCAAAGGTGGGCTTGTATCAATGGTGGTTGGAAAACTTTTCAAGGTAAGCTTTCAAATTTGTTGATTTTGTGCTTTTAAATTTTAAAACTTTCAATTCATACATTTACTTATCAAATTTGTGCAATTGAGTTTTTTTTGCATAAACCATTAAAGTGTCACATGATTTATTATTATTATTATTATTATTATTATTATTATTATTATTATTATTATTATTATTATTATTATTACTTTTCAATCCTATTGGCTAGGGCAAGAACGGTTGCCCTCGCCCGTTCGCGGAGCAGGTTAGCCCCCCTCATGGTGACATCGATGAGGGTTGCAGACGAAGGAGAGGCAGCGTTGTTGTCCTCAATGGCCCTTTTCCTAGCTTCTTTCTTTCTTTCTTTTCTTCTTCTTCTTCTTCTTCTTCTTCTTCATTTTTTAATTATTTTTATTTTAAAATTTTTAGTTTCTTTTAGTTTTAGTTCTTAATTTACTTTCCTTTTTTTTTTTTTTTTTTTCTAAAAACCAATTTTTTTATTTGATATGGCACCAATGGCTGACGTCATTGCACGCCGAGAGAGCTCCATCACAACTTTAACTAGGGGTGAGCATCGGTCTAGGATCAACCCTGGACCAACCCTAGACCAACCCAACCTTGCCGGTTTTGGTTCGGTTCCCAAGAAGACCCGGTCAATC
Source organism: Eucalyptus cladocalyx (assembly GCA_017140615.1). Lineage (NCBI taxonomy): Eukaryota > Viridiplantae > Streptophyta > Magnoliopsida > Myrtales > Myrtaceae > Eucalyptus > Eucalyptus cladocalyx. The sequence goes on from CM029519.1 coordinate 7,748,389, forward strand.
CTTGGTCCTGGAATTCCTAGACCAGCACTGTGTGAGTTGGTTCTCGATCTTGAGAGTTTAGAGTTGGTCAAACTTGGACCAACCATGATTCTATATATATATTATATCTAATATATTATTTATAATTTTTTATATAGAGAAAGCCCTAAAATAAACGGCACCGACAACATTAAATAGCTCTTTAGAAAGGAGTTCAAGTAATTTTACACTATTTTTTAATAACTTAATCTTTTAATGTCTTTTACGACATCGACTGTCATAATTTACAAATGTGGAAAATGTTTTTGTGAGGAGTTCTCACGATGTTCAAAAGGGTATAAATAACTCCTCACGGCATTCCCATCTAGTACTCATTCTCTTTTGTTTTATTTGTCATCTTAGTCTTTAATTTGCCAAAATCGAAAGAAACAATTTCTCCGCTCACCACTCGACAATCGCCTCACTCGCTTTAGGTCACTTGTGCTGCTTGCCACTCGATACTTGCTTGGCTTGTTGCTCCCTACTCAAACACTTGACTCTCACCCCACTTGACACTTGTCACTCGCCTCGCTTAGCTGACCTCGCTTGTCACTAAACCCATAGGATCGGTCCGGTCTTTACTCGCCTTTTCAGGGAGTACAAAAAATGAAACAATAAATTATCAATTGGTCTCAACTTGACCCTGGAACCAGACCAAACCCATTGGGTCGGTCTGGTCTTCGACTGTCTTTTTAGAGAGTACAAAAAATGAAATAAATAAATTATTGGTTGGTCTCGGGTTGACCCTAAAACCGAACCGAACCCATTGGGTTGGTCAGTCCTCAGTCCCAAGCTCAATGGGGTTGGTCTTCGTTCCCAAAAATTAAGGACCGGCACTGTACAGGTTGATCCTAGGGTTAGGGGGTGGGCCGGCCCAATTCGGACTATGCTCACCCTTAACTTTAACAACTACATAGGAATAACAAAAATTAATTAAAGAAGTCATGTGGCATTTTATATTCATGTAGTTAATAAGAGTTAAGTAAATTTTATTTTTATGACTTAAAATGAATTTTTTCGGAATTCAAGTACACGGGTTAACACGGTTTAGAACTTCCGTGGAAATTACGCTAGTAGCGGTTTAAGCGTGCGAAACATTTGGCTCATGACCCCAGCCTACTTCCTTTACAAGCTCCATAGACGAATAAATCCTTTCCACATGGACTGCGAGGCGAGGAGAGGTGGATAGTATCTATCCTCGGGACCACCAGTCCCCCTGGCGATTTGATACTGCCATTCTCGATCGGTCGATTCACTTGTAAGGGGAGCTTCTTGCGAGCTGCGTCGGAATAGTACAGTGACTCTCCGTGACTGTTTGCGATTGACGCTCTTTTGCTGGTCAACAGCTCGTCTTTGTAGCTTGCGCTTCCGGCCATTCTCCTCCAGCCGCTCGTTACCATTTTCCGTAATTGTTTTGATGGAGAGATTAGGGCATCATGAGGCAAGAGAAATCTGGGCTGTTGAAAAAGGGGGGCTCTGGTAGCCGAGATCTATCGAGTTCATAATCACTGACGGACTCTAACTGTGATTGTGACTCTGTGAACGATGGCTGGAAGGCAAGCACGAGGACAAACCCGTGGATGAGCGGGAGAGCTTCAGTCTCTGAAAGATCATCTCGTGGCGGGAAGAGTTCCTGTGCTGATCCGACACGGTTCGCAAAAAGTTCCTCTTTGGAGGGGTTTAGCTCATCGAGAAGGACAGTATGGAATCATCGGAGGGCTTGGCGGTCTTAGGATCCATATACTCAACCGCTCCTTGTGTTGGGACGAATTTGATCGTGCCGCTGCGAGCAAGTTATTGCTTCTTCTTCCAAATCCAATCCAGACTATCCGCAACCTATTTTAAGAAGAAAAATCTCTCTTTTTTTTTTTTTTTTTATGATTTCTTTTCGGTACTTCATTGTTTATTTTGCTTAACATTCTTTTCTTTAATGTTATTCCTGATAATTCGAATGACTGTCAAATACAAAGTTAAAGTAGGGAGACATCACATAAGCAAAGAAAGAGATAAAATTTGAAGATTTGATACATCTTAGACAACTGAATTTAGACTTTGTAAATTTGAAAATTTTGGAAACTTGAGAGATCTTAGGAACTATGTTTTGATAATCTCATTATATATTAAATTAAAATATTATCTGTGGTTGGAAAATAAAATTTTATTTCAACAACTTGTATGGGCTTTCATGGTTTGAGTTTAAAATCCTCCTTTGAGATTGCAATATTCATAGAATAAACATTCATCTTTTTGTTTTTTTCTTTTGATAAGTGGAGTGACTATCGCCCCAAAGTATTAAAAACTAAGTTATTGGTGTACCAATAAATCATTTAAAGGTGTTAATTTAGACATTTTCTAATTTCTCTTAATTTATTTATTGAACCAATCGCATCACTTTCAACTTAATAAAAGGTTTGATCTATTTTCATGCCCGAGCAATGAAAGAAAAAGGTAATACATATCCAATTTGTAACAAGAATGTCTAGTGCATAAAGGAAAATGTGATGTACCAATTATTGGTGAAGACATACTCAAATCAAAACACTTTTCTCAAATCAGCACTAGTATCTTCATACTTGCGTAATCAATACATCTTGTGAAAAATATTTAAAATGACATGTCTGTCAAAAAGCTATCCTCTCGATTAAGTAATAGGCCGGCACTTTAAATTTGGATGTCTTCATTCCCATTGTGCACAGATATATCTCTGGGAAGCGACTCATGAAAGGCATACCAAAAAATCATGCGAATTTTAGCCACAAAAATCACGCTAGCCACGTTTGCTTGTTGTTCCCGATGCCGCAGTACCTCGGTCCTCCGGCATAGAATCCCAGGCCGAACTTGTTGAGCCCACCGGGCACCGCCTCCTTCTCTCCAATTTCCTTCCTCATCCCTGTCAACTGCTTCGCCCACAAAGCTGAAAATTAATATAATATTATTTGTTGACCCCACAAAAAAGAAAGTCACGCCTCCGCGTGTAAAGATAACACCGAAGAAGATCCGATGAGGAATTAAAACCCATTGATTTTTTTTTGGTCGAAAAAGCTTTTATAGCGTACTCATTTAAGTAAAAGTTTGGATAGATGAAGCACAGACTTCAAAACACAACAAATCCAAAAGACAAGTTGGGGGATAAAAAAACTAATTAGTTGGTAAAGACTTATTTTGATGGACCTTGACAACCCACTCTACCACTTGATTGCTCTCTCTTCTACAATGGGCAATCCAAAAGACAAGTTGGAGGTCGCCCCGGCTAGCAATGGCCCTTGGCTCGTCTGGATGAGGGCCAGTGACCCTCACTAGATCCAAGGGAGGGCTTGTAGGCCCTTGCTACTAGTCAACTAGGGTCACTGGGCCCTAGCTAGGGCCTGGCTAACTCTCCCCCCACCGTCACCGGCACTTCCCAATGACGATGGGGAGGCGACGGCAAGGGCTTGTATAGCCCTCATCGAACAAGTGCTACAATCCATTTTTTAAATTTAGTTTTAAATTTAATTTAATTAATATTTATATTAATATTCAAATCTGAAGCAAAACACTGTCATTTTTTGCTTATCTAACCACGTTAGCATGCAAAACGATATCGTTTTCGGCTTATCAAGTCATTCAGCATGCAAAATGATATCGTTTCGCCCTTGTCTTGCCAAAATAATTTTGGCTGGAATTTCTCACTCTTGACACTTTAAGTAATCCATTTTTATTTGATTTTGGCACTTAAATGTATTTTTTTAGCAACCCCGTGTCAAGTTTTGACATTTGAAGTGTCTTGCACTCCATCTTATATTTATTATCGAAGTTATTCTCAATTTATAATACAAAATGGTTGAACATAACCACAAGATAGATCTTACATATATGACTAATAACTAGATCTATTATTGTAAAATAGAACTTTATTAAAGTATTTTTCTTCGGTAAAGAAACGAAGGAGGTCTTTTTCTTTTATTAATGTTAAGTCAAGTAAAGTCAATAAGCACCGCCGCTTTTTATTAAATTAATTGGTGGATATTATGCTTGCCGGCAGGGCATCAGAAATGATAATTGGTTTTCGTTTTTATTTCTTTATTAGTAGAAAAAGCAAGTCGAGTCAACAAAGGAAAAGAAAGAAATGACGTAAATTTATGCACCATCCGCGGAAATTATGCGTGCAATAATTCACCTTTACTTTTCTTTTCTATGGTTTTCTTTGATCATCACTGCCGCGTGATTTGAGAAGGTCATGATAAAAAAGAACAAAGTGATATACACATAAGAGATAAAGCTGTGACCCGACCAAACAGTAGGCATTCTGCGTAAGCACATCAACCTCCATCTCCTCTAATGGCTGCTTCTTCGAATCTGATAGACAATTACCACGTCTTCCTGAGTTTTAGAGGTATGGACGTGCGAAATAACTTTCTTGGTCATCTCTACACGGCTCTCGTTCAAAAGGGACTCTACACTTATATTGATAGTGAGGAGCTCCGAAAAGGAGAGCAAATAACGCCGGCACTTATGAAGGCGATCAAGGACTCATGCATCGCGATCATCATTTTCTCCGAGAACTACGCTTCCTCCCCGTGGTGTTTGGAAGAGTTGATGAAAATCATGGAGTGCAAGGAGCAAAGAGATCTTATGGTCTTTCCGGTGTTTTACAAAGTGGAACCCCGAGAAGTGAGAACACCAAGACAAAGTTACCGTGAAGCTTTGGTTAAGCATGAGAGCAAGCTCGGGAAAGATTCGGAGAAAGTGAAGAGATGGAAGAAGGCTCTCTTTGACGCCGGTAGCTTGTCCGGGTGGAATTTCAACAATAAGTAAGTACTAAGTAGTGATTGATGTTATACTGCTCTGTTATTGTTTTTTTATGTTGAATCACTTCTTCGTTTTTCCCAATAGTTAATTATCTTTGAGATTAACGTGTCAAGTACCTTTTCGGATATTGTCAGAGATGAAGCGGATCTTGTAAAGAGAATTGTGAAGGAGATCTGCATACGGCTAAACCGAACACCCTTACATGTTACCAAGCATCCAGTTGGAATACATCCACGGGTCGTAGAGCTGAAATCAAAGTTAAATCTTGAGTCTGATAATGACGTGCTCATGATAGGATTATGGGGACAGGGAGGCATAGGAAAAACAACATTAGCTAAAGCCCTTTACAATGATATTTTCAGAGGATTTGAGGCTTCATGTTTTTTGCCAAATGTTCGAGAAAGTTCAAAAGATTTGAAGGATTTAGTTCCTTTGCAAGAAAAATTGTTGTCCGAGATATTACTAGGAAAAGGACTAACAGTGTTTAGTGTTGATGGAGGTATTAATTTGATCCAAGATAGACTTTGCCACAAAAAGGTCCTTCTTGTTCTCGACGATGTCAATGACATAAAACAGTTAAATGCTTTAGCTGGAGAGCGCGAATGGTTTGGTAAAGGAAGCAGAATCATCATCACTACAAGAGATAACCATCTATTTACTTTCCACGAGATAGATAAAGATCATATCTACGAAGTTAAGCCTCTAGAATATAGGGAAGCTCTTGAACTTTTCAATAAACATGCTTTTTTTAGAAATAACAAAATAGTGGTAAGGAGGGATCTTGTGTATAATGCCTTGCATTATGCTAATGGACTTCCTTTAGCACTTGAGGTATTGGGCTCTTTCCTACGTGGTAGAAGAGAACAAGAGTGGGAAAGCGCCATGAACAAACTTGCAAAAAGTCCCGACAAAACCATCAATGATGTTCTCAAGTTAAGTTATGATGGACTAGAGGATAATGAAAAGGAGATATTCCTTGATATTGCATGTTTCTTCAAGGGGCAATCTATAGAGTACATTATGCAAGTCCTTAACAGTTGTGAGTTAGACACAACTATTGGAGTACAAGTTCTTGTCGAGAAGTCCTTAATTACTATAGAAATGGAGAAAATACAAATGCATGACTTGATTCAGTTGATGGGCATGGATATTGTTAAACAAGAATGCCGTGATGATCCTGGAAGACGTAGTAGATTATGGCTTTATGAAGATGTCCATGATGTTCTATCAGGGGATATGGTAAGTTTTGGCGGTTTAAACACTTATTTTACTCTCTTCTTCTATGACTTCGTATACTAATTGCAATGCAAGTTCCATAAATGCAGGGAACAAATGCAGTAAAAGCCATAGTTTTGGTTTTACCCAAGACAGAAGCAATATACATAGGTCCCAATGCTTTCACAAACATGAGAAGATTGAGGTTGCTCATCATGATTAATGTGCATAACTCTTTCCAAGGTCCTACATGTCTTCCTAATGAACTGAGATGGTTTCAATGGCCCGAATGTCCTTCTTCGGTTCTTGAATTTCCCCCTGGCCCAAAGAAGTTAGTCAAACTTGATTTGCGGAAAAGCAACATTCAAGTCGTGGTGGACCAATTTAAGGTGCGCATTCAAATGAATTGTCCTTATTTACTTATCTCTTACATATCCATATCTGTATGCATATAATTATGATTATATATATGCATATGTCTTATTGAAAACTTTGAATGCAACAATTACTAACTCTGATGTTGCTCGTTTATTGTGCTTAAGAAACATTTGCATCTATTAAAATGTTTATGTTTGATTAAAGCATAAAAAACAAGATGTCGATCTACTGCATGAACCAACATAAGTGGATTCTTCCCGTTTTAGGGGAGTATTAATCATTTTCCAATGTGAATTTTAATATCAATTCAAACAAAAGATACTCACTAAAAAAGTTCAATCTCATTTTCAAATGTTAGAAGTACTGAAAATATAAGAAGAATGGAGTTATACAGTCAGCAACTTTAATACCGAAAATTGGAACGAGAACTTATTGGTGACATAATTAACATTTGAATAATGAACGTGCTTAGTATTTTGATAAACATGAACTAAGGATTCAATTTGTATGCCTTTGAAATGATAGATACTGAAAATGTTATCAAAGATTCCATATTTTATATAAGAGACGAGCTTATTAGATTCTTTTCGAAATTGCATATGAAAATAGAATGAGATTTTTCTTGCTTATTTACTTTATCATTGAAGTGAATGCACGCTAAGTACTTTTGATTGAATCTCCCGTTGTTGTTTCTATGACAGAATGCAGCCGATAATGAAAAGAAAGAGATATATAGAAATCATGTAATAAAGGATCTTTAAAGGAGTTAAAGTCTTTACTGTAAATCTGTCCCAAAAGTCCCGTTCATTTTTATTGTTCTGACCTAACCAGCGATTTCTGACAAGTCTTTATTTTTAGAAGGAGGAATGCGCAGAAGTCCTAGAATGCTTTCTTCATCTTTATGGATCAAATATTCATTTCAAATATAAGTGGGAGTTTCTCCTTCTCCTTCCAAGTATGTAACACGTTCCGCTCCTTTCCTTTCAATCAAGCCTTTCGATACCGTCCTCACTCCATTCTTCCTAAGTAAGAAAATCACGGGACGAAAAGCAACTCCTAGGGGAGATAGATTGACCAGCCATTCCTTCTCCCACTTTGTAAGTCAAGGCTTGTGGAGGACAATTCCATGGAAGAGTCTTACTTTATAGAGGCACCAGCGCACTACATCTAGGATGCTAGTAGCATGCGACGGCTTTCGCACATGACTAATAAGGCTTTCTAAAGAGAAGTAAGGGGCACACTTTGTTAATTTAAATATATTTAAACCTAAATCAAATCTAAAGTTATGTATGTATTATATTTATATTCATATTTATATAACTGTACAAAGTAAATGTGACCTTCCACATGATCTCAATTTAATTTCTTACCTGAAATGTCTCGATTACTTATTTTACAAATATTGTATTCATAGATAGGTGTGTAAACTAGTAATTTATTTGATCTCTTACATGTTTCACGATCTAAATTTTAATCTTTTCTATCCTATAACAAATTTCTTATTGCAAATTTTAATCTCGAAATATCCTACATATATTCTATGTATGTGTATTGTGTATTTACTTTCAATTTCTTTCTATTAAATATTTGTAATTTGATGAGTTTGCTCAAATTTTCAATTATCAGTTTTTTTCAACTCTTGTGCATACTCTCATATTTTTCTCTTCCTATGCCTCCTATGAGACAAATTTTGTGGGCTTTCAATTTCGCCGTCATGCTCATCGGCCACCCTGATGTCGGAATGTGTTGAACGAACAAATAAATAAAAGGGGGTTTTTCAATATCGATGAAGTGGAAAAACCGCACTATGGAGGATAGGAAAAGACCACCTTAGGAGGCCACTCCAAGGATGCAGCACTCTCATGATCACTCATGAATCCCCCAAAAAAAGATAGAATGGAACTTCATTTAATAAATTCTTTGTGTTTACCATGAGAGACCAAGAGGGCACTTATAAGTAGGAGCCTAACATACTTTTGAGTAACCTCCAAGTAAAGAAAATGAACCTAAGTACGAAATTCAAACAGGCTACAATATTATCACATTGTAATCGAGACTAAAGCAATCCTAAAAAGTATAAACAGACCCACAGAGCAAGAAAATATATTCTATCCCTATTATTCTATTCACAAGAGAGAATCTTGAAATCTTTATAAGACTCCTCCTTAAGGCCAACTTCACAGTGAAAGATCAGCAACATTGAAACTAGTGGAAACACCATTCTCACCACAAAGCTCAATTTTGTAGGCATTATTGTCGACACGTTCCAAAACTAGAAAAGAACCATATGTAGCATGTCGACTTGGTGGAAAGCGCTATTCTGAAATGAATCCAGATAAGATCACCTTCTTTAAAAACAGTAGGCTTTTCTATGTTTTTTTTCCTTAACTGGAATATTTGACAGTTTGCTTCGAATTTCTCTTCCTCACTTCCTCATTTAACTTATTGATTGTCTTAGCTCTTTCTTCATATTAGCGGCGGATAATGGTGTAAGATCCGAAGGACTTAAAAGATGCTTTCGCTACCCAACATCAAATTGGCATTTTCCAATAGTTTGACTCATCGAATTATTATATGCAAATTCCGCTTGAACCAATAACATATCCCAATGTTTTACATGTTTTCTGCTAAAACTCCTTATAACGATGGCTAGCAGAACTAAACTGAGGCTGAGTCCCCATTTTTCGTAATGTATGCCAAAAGGGACTGATAAACTTGACATAAGGGATTGTCTTTGGATTACCATGTAGCGCACAATTTCACTAATATAAAGTTCAAGAACACGAATGCATCAAGGGTCTACTACATGACACAAAATGTGTGATTATCAAAAATCCATCAACCAACCAGCATGACCTAATAAGAAATGACGCAAGAGATTCCTGAGCTTCCACTGCCTTTATGGTAGTCTTGCGTATTTTTGCATAAGATTGTAGATCCATCAAATGCCACCTATGTTAGCTTAAATTCATGTCATGAATTAGTTGGGAAAGGAATTGACCATGGCTCATGTGCTCCCACTTGAGTTTACACTCTCTGAATTACATGTATTGTTTCTGAACGTATACATTGTAGAAGTGGCCTCGCCACTTAGCATTGGAATGATTTTTCTTGTATGTCACTTGATAGAGGTTTTGTGTGTGGTGGAATTATGAGTATTTTCATTTTTTAATCTTCTCTTTCGGCCAAGGATTGCTTAATAAACTCATATTTAAAAAGGGAGAGGCACTGCTTTATAGACACTATATGACCAACTAAGTTCTGATCACACGATACTTAAACGATGATAAAGTGCTTTTCATTAAATATTTTTATCTTCAATTTTTTTTTTTCTGTCTGGATGTTTCTTGCAGGACTTTAAATATTTGAAGTTTCTTAACTTCAGTGAATGTCCCTCAGTGGTTTGTATGCCAGACCTCAATTTGACTCCAAATCTCGAGGAACTGGATCTCCATGGGTGCAAAAATTTGGAGTGTGCTCACGAATCAGTTGCCTATCATGCCAAGTTACAGTTGTTGAATTTAAAAGAGTGCTCTAACTTTCATCATCTCCCTGATGTGCTTCAATCCAAGAATCTTCAACTTCTCAATCTTACCGGTTGCTCAAAGTTGCGAAGATTCCCTGATATTCCGGATAAAATCAACGGCTTGCAAGAACTTTATTTAAAAGGGACTTCAATTGAGGAACTTCCTATATCCATAGAAAATCTTGTCTCTTTGGAGAATTTGAGTTTAATTAATTGCAAGAAACTGAAAAAACTCCCGTCTAGCATTTACAAGTTGCCAAATCTTGAGAGCTTGATACTTGATGGTTGTTCAAAACTAATCAAGTTTCCAAAAAAGGAGGAGGATTTGAGTGATCTGCATAGCAAGACCGGATTTCCTAACCTACAAATCTTAAGGCTTGGGGGGTGCAATCTACCAGAAGTAGAGTTCCTAGAGAATCATTCATGTTTTCCATACTTAAAACATTTGTATTTATCCAAAAACAATTTTGCTAAGCTTCCAACATGCGGGCAGCTACATAATTTACGACATTTGCATGTTTCGGAATGCCGACAGCTACAAGAGATTGGCAAGATTCCAGGGCAACTGCAGGAGATGGGGGCAATGAATTGTGAATCTCTAAGTAAAATTCCCTCCAACATTTACTCAGTATTTCATGAACTGGTCCGTAATAAGGTTAGACTCTCCCTCCCTCCCTCTCTGATGAATACGGAGTCCTATACATGTATTGCTATCTACAGCTAAATTTGCCAACCCACTTAACTCATTGAAACTCCTCTTTCAAGTGCCGAATTCGAAATACTGTCTTAACAATTTATATTTGTGACAGCAAGCTCGTTCCAGATTGGATTGCGAAATTTTTATACCAGGAGGAGAGATGCCACAATGGTTGCTCCCGAATAAAGAGGGTTATATATCTTTCATGGCTTCAAAGGACCTCTATAAGAAGTTCTTAGCATTAACTATCTGCATTGTATTTCGAGTAACAGAAGGGAAACGAAATGTGAAATTTTGGTTATGTCCATACATTAATGGCGAACACCAATTTAGGAGTACAAGCACAATCCGTCCATTGCGTTTGGGTCATATGTGGCTTTTTTTATGTTGACATAGGGCAGCTATGGGGAGTAGATCCTTTTGGTCCAAATGACTCGAGTTCATTCCAGTTTGGCATTAGAACATCGGGTGGTGCAATTGTAAAAAAGTGCGGATTTCGATTAATATGCAAGCCACTAGAGGACGATTTGGAGGCTTTGTATCAAGACGATCAGCTGCTGGATCCAGGTTTGCTCTATGAGATTTGGCATGATGATAAAGAAATGACCACAAAGGAAGAAAGTTCGGCCGATCTATCATTTCAGGTCTCTCTCCCTCTCTCCCCTCTCCCCCCCTCCCTCCCCCCCTCCGTGATTGCGGTGTGCGTGTGTTTGATTGATATGGGTGCATCGTGTTTGTCTAATGCAAAAGCTGCGAATGCTAGTAAACAAAACAAGCTAATATATTGTGATTTTGCACCTATATGTAATAGCGGTGGCTAGTCCATGAAGATAATATCCAAACAAGCTTGGAAGACCATATAAGTGAAACAGAAGAAGACGAGGATCTCATGGACAGCAACGATATCATGGCCGACTTCTCAGTTGAGGTCTCTCTCTCTCTCTCTCTCTCTCTCTCTCTCTCCGGGTGCGCGCGCATTCACAAGTGCATGTGTTGATTTGTTGGAGTGTATGCCGGGCGCACTATGTTTGTATAATGCAAAAATTGAAAATTCTATACAAACAAACAAATCTAACATAAAGTGATTCTGCATTACATGTAATGCGGGTGGCTACACCACTTGCAAGTGAATGATTTCATGAGTATTACATATAAGTCAAGGAATGGTCAGTATGTTTAATTATTATAAAACTCTAGCTTTGGTTGGATTACAAGAAAGATTCTTAAATCAAACTCTTCTATTTTAACCACTTATCAACTTGAGTACATCTAACAATTTACCGGTATAGCAGAAGTATCGCTATTCCGGATTTTCTCGTTCCTACAGAAATATTCTCCCAAGAGGAGATATACCAGAGGATTTCGTCCTTGTTGAAGGCAGTACCATATCTTTCATGGTTTCACAAGGCTTTTATGATAAACTTCTAGGATTAGCTCTCTGTGTTATTTTCGGTGTAGAAGATGGAGAAAAGGAAATAGTTTTCAACATCATGCCCCATGTTAACGGCCAAAGACGGAATGTGCTATCAGGATCTCTCGGTTCATTTGATTCGGATCAAATATTGATTCAATATCTCAAACCGAATGTGCTATGGGGAGTGTTGGAGGGAGCAGTTGATTTTCTTGAATTTGACGAGGATTACTTACAATTTAGCCTTACACTCAAAGTGTCGGGTGGAACTGTGGAAAAGTTGGGATATGTGCTTAGATGCAAGCAACTGGATGATGATTTGAAGGCTATGCTCGAAGACAATCAATTAGTGGATCCAGCTTCAATCTATGAAATGGAATTGAGAGATTTCTTACGCAAATTTCTCCCGACAGTTCCTCTATAAATTTCTCCCGTGCCGAGTGGAGGAAGTGGAAGCCAGTGACATTAGTGACAGCAATGACAGTGAAACAGGATTAACTAGGAAGAGGCGAGTGGAGTAGTGTTAGCATGCAGCTCTTAAGGCATGAATCTTTAATAATATGTTTCCTGATACCCCGAACATCTATATTATTGTTGAAGAAAGAGATGGCATTCAGTTTAATCTCTAATGTCAGATTCAACATATCTGGAAATGGAGAGAGGGTGACTTGGCACACAAGACACTTCAATTCATTAGAACGGGGCATCATGTTTAGCTTAAGTACCTCCAGCGTGCATTGTCAAATTATATTAATAAAAGATATGTTAGCATCTTTTGTTACTTAGATTGGATGGTGCTAATAGAAGTGCTTAATTGCATTGATTGAATAGGTTTTAGGATTCAATCTCAATTTATGAAAGTTTGGAGACTTTATTGTATTTTCATAGCAAGTTTTAGAATTTCTGTTATACTTATTCCTTAAGAAACTGTATTCATATTTCATTTTCCAGTATTGTTTCCCTTTACTTGGGTAATTTAAAAAAAAAAAAATTATGCAGTTTATAGATGAAGCAAAAGGGTTTGCGGCTCTACTTATGTATTTCTGTACATATTCTTATTATAGTCGTATGTTAGTCTCATTGCCAGAAAATAATCTTTGTTGCACCCGTATGTTAATCTTTGTCGTTAATAAACTTAAATTAATATAATAAATTTCGTCAAATAGTCGTAATAAATGACTAAATTTCTCGCTAAATATTCCTGAACTATTGTAAATCACCTGAAATCCTTGACAGTTACGCTGCACCTCGTTATTAACTTTCCATCATGAACATCTATTCGTTATTCTTAAGTTGAGAGTGCTATCATTTTGGATTTTCCATTAATGTAGTACTTTTCCTCTTACATCGTAACTATTTTTCCAGCGGTTGTAAGTCCTATGGAGTCCTCACAATCATCGCTACGGCTGTAGTTAGTACCATTCTTTTGAGGTTAGCAATTCGATTGTAGAGTTTTTATCTTGATGATCCTATCACTTAGTAATTATCCAATAGCATAGTAAATTCCTTCAATGAACTCGCAAGTGACAGTATGTCTATTTAGTAACTACTAAGTGCATATCATTAGTGGTACTTCCTAGAAAGTCCTTGCAACTATAGGTGATTATGAGTAGTATTTCTTCCAAGGGAGTAGGTTTCCTCAAAGTTCTCGCAAGTTTGGGAGTTCTAGTATTTGAAAACTTTGCGAGTGACTATCTCCTTATTACAGAAAAACATTTTATTCAACAGTCAGATCGCTAACGATTGATATGATGTGAATGGCCAATTAAATCGGTCGTATAAAATATTGGTCATCTTACTTGATGTTGAAATTGATTTTTTAGCCACACTACACGTCCCTACCGCATTGTATAACACTATGACCTTGTCCCTTCTATTGACACACCTCTTTTTGTGGTGATTTTATGTCACGCCCCGAACCTCGAGCGCGTGCACATCCCTCAATGGTCGATATGACACACCTCTTTTTGTGGTGATTTTATGACACACCTCTTTTTGCAACGTTCTCAGGATGCATTGCTGACTCAACCGATTATGCACATGTGAAAGTGAAATAAAACAATCCCCAGACAATACTTAATATGGGATAAAAAAGCAGGAAAGCAGATTTTCACAAATACACTTTTATAAACACACTAGGTTTATACACAGAGGCCAAAAAGAAGAAGGGCTACCAGGCTACCCTACCTCGGACCCTATCTACTTGGGATCTGGGTTCACTACGACGCCGTCAGGTGGGTCAGCTACCCCGTTGTCCACAGCATCGTTGATCGCAATGGTGGGGATGTCGAAACTTTGTAGGGGACCTTCCCGAACCCCATTAGGCCCATGACAAAACCACGTCCTGTATCGATGAGGTACCCCACTAGGGTAAGCCCTTATTGACCTAGATAGTGGTCACGATGAGCTCATAGAGCCAAGGACTCCTAGGAACAAGGACGTCGATACTTTGCTTGCTAAACCCCCTCGGCTGCCCAAAATGAACTGGCCTCACCTCCATCTAAGGACCTGGAAGGGTTAAGCCCACGACGGGGTGAAACAACGTCTCAATAAGTCTACTCCCTAAATCCCGATTAGGAAGGAAATACACCCAAAGGTAGTCTAACCACACATCATAGAAGACTAACCTTGCCTCAGCACCTCATTGCATGTCAGTACAATTCATATGATAGATGCATATAATCAATGCACACATCAACTGGAATGTCTCACTCACATCTCAATCAATTACAAGGATCCCAATTATAAGGCCAAATCGTTATAACACGTCCTATTCTGTACCACACAATTTCATCCCATAATCAGGTGTGTTTATATCTCACTCAAACACGCGTTCCAATTTATTACTACCCCCACAGGCATGGCCTACTGACGCACATCGATCTTCTAGTGTAACTAGGCATTACCTCATCCCTTGAGCACGGCATCGTCTCTCTGTCGACGGCATTCCCGAAGGAGCATCGGTTCGGCCTCTATTGCGATTCGGCATTCGTTGAAAGGGGCATCCCATATAGGGGCATTGTCCACTCGACACACATCGGGGACGGGTTCTGTCACGCCCCAATCCTCAAGCATACACGCATCCCACTGCGGTCGATACAATTTCGACTTCCCAACACTAGTCGCCGACCATTTCATTTTTAGTACGCACATGTGGAAGCGATACATTAAATCCCTGACAACAAACAACATGTGATAGGAAAGCAGGGCAACATTTCTCAAAAGCACACTTTTATAAACAACTAGGTTTAGGTACAGAAAGAGTCTAGGTAGAAACCTATAAAAATGTCAAAGAGACTGTCCTACAACATGCTAGTAGGACACACGCACCAATCCTTTAGACTCCACCTCCATAGACTTCAGCTTCGGTCTTCCGCGACCACCATCTAAGAACCTGAAAATGGTTATACAATAACCAGTGAGATAATGTCTCAGAAAGTCCACCCTCTAAACCCTTATTAGGAAGGAAATACGCCTCAAGACGCCCTAGTTACACAACCACACAATGAGGATGTTCCGTTGATTAGGCCCTTTTCATTGAATGCTTTTTCAGAATTCATTTGCTCAGTGATGATAATCCCAAGCCAATCAAAGTGCGAGTCTTTGTCAAAACCATTAGATACTTTGGACGGGAGTTGCTAAGAAAGATTTTGTCTAAGTGTTCCATACAAACTGTTTAGTCCAAAAGAGGATTTTTCAGGTTAATCAAGCGCATTAATTATACCAATCATTATGATTTTCATGTGATTCGACAATTTCATTTATTGTCCTTTTAGCTTAGTCAAAAGTGCAAGGAGATATTGAGAAAATATTAGATATTCTAAAAGGATCACGTTATCCTTATTTTGAACCATTTGGAGGCCGACATCTGATTTCGGGGCCCCACATGTTAGCCAATTTTAAAACCAACGCGCAAGAGATGGCCTCTTCTCTCTGTCTTTACTCAACACTCTTTTCTCTCTCCTCACTCTCTCCATGTCACGCCCCAATCCTCTAGGCGCGTGTTGACACCTAAATTTTTACTTAACAGACTTCACATTTTATAAGTATATCAAAGTGATTTTCAGTTAACCCTAATCATGCTCGAATTTGAGTAATTAAGGGTGCAAGAAGGTAATTTTGGTCAGCCTAGAGAAATAATATATTGGAGAGAAAAGGGGATATTTTGGTTAGTTGATTGGAAAAAAAAAGTGAGTGTATTATTATTATGTTTTCGGTCAGAGGAGTGTATTAGTAAAAGGGGTGGAAATAGCCCCTTATAGTT
Source organism: Eucalyptus cladocalyx (assembly GCA_017140615.1). NCBI lineage: Eukaryota > Viridiplantae > Streptophyta > Magnoliopsida > Myrtales > Myrtaceae > Eucalyptus > Eucalyptus cladocalyx. The sequence continues at coordinate 7,764,686 of CM029519.1, forward strand.
TTGGTCAGCACATGTTAAAATTGTGCAAAATTGAGAAATTATCTTCAGAATATACTTGGACTAATGAAGGAGTGTTACTCTCGCCCATGATATGAGAAGAGGGACGGATGAATTGTGCACTCGAGAAGAAGAAATTTTGGAAGAAAATAAATTGGAAAAGATGTGAGGATCAGCCATCTAAGGAAGGAAAAGATAAAAATAATTTCCTCATACTTGAGGTCAAGATCTCTGCAAGAAGGAAGGAGACGAATCAAGCAAGGACAAGTCACTTCTTCGGCAAATTCGGCCATAAGGTGCTAGAGATCACGAGAGGGGATTGAGGGAATTGACTGGGAACGAAGGATTCATAGAAGGAAGCAAAATTAGAGAAGGGAACAAGGAAACAAGTCCCAAGAGGGAAACAAAAATACTATAAACAAGATTGGCAGCTGGGAATCTCGGCATTTCATGGGCAGATCACGGTTGAAGGGCAAAGATAATCGCAGGGAATTCTCGGTATAGATGGAAAAGAGTTCGGGCAAGATCGGAGGCCATGATGGAACGCTTTGTTTGGATCTGGTCTGCGCCCTCGTTTCCACTTCAATAGAGTGTTGGGTGTCGCTGTTCATCTCATGGTCTGGCCATTCTGGACAGCAAGCGTTCCGCTCTTAGTCCAGCTTCGTAGCACGCCTCGGATGGTGCCGGGTCTCTCTTGTCGATCGGTTGCCTGTTTGCGCATTATCTCTCTTGTTCGGATCAAATTTAATTCAGATTCTATTTGATTTTCCAGCTTTTCGTTGTATCAGTTTTTGTTTCTTTTCAGAGTGTACTGATGTCCTCCCTGCAGGAGACTTAAAGATTTAAAGCACCTTGTGAATATCTCCTGTTGGATATTTCAGTAGTTTTGAAATATTTACAATAATAGCTTCGATAAAAGTCATGACCGCATTGAAGACCATCATTATTTTTAATGATCGCATAATGGTTTTTTAACGGTCATGTAATGGCTTTTTAAATCGTTTTGTAATGTTTAATTTATTTATCAAATAAATCCTCCATTATTTTACAACGGCTCTTTTAACGGCTTTATTTTGTCTGAATATAAAAATAAAATCTCATAAGACACAATAGGTTATCATATCTTTCTTTTTCTTTCAGCTGGGTCATACACAAAAGTTGTTCTGTTTCATTCTAATATTCAGTGTGGAGTATAGAGGAAGGTCTGTTGTATCTTGGGAGGATAGCTGCTGAAGCCTTACGCACCGAGTTTCGTACTCCGAGGGGCGGAATTATCCTTAAGGACAGTGCTTGCACGCCTCAGACATTTGTTTTTCTATTTTCTAATCCTTAACAGTTATTATTATTTTTTATGTATTCTAAACTTTTTCCAACATCTCCTTAGTTGCCTAATGTTGGACTTTTCCATGCATCCATGATTCTATACTTTGAGGAAGTAAGGCTAGCTCCTGCATCTTACTTGGCCTCCTAATCGGCCGATAATAGTTAAGTTGCAACTCTTAAAGCAAAATCCAAATCGGATAATTAATCAAGAAAACTGAACGCTAAGGCTTTGGGAGCCCATGTTAAGCACAAACACCACCTCGCAAGATGGATCACTTGCACTTGCTTGATGATCCGTTCAACTCTCTTTGGGTTACTCCAGGAGGGTCGTGACGAAACGATCACAGAGTCATTGTAATTCGTCAATTTATCATGCCTAAATTGAGTTGTATTAAAAGGCTTTCTAATACAAGTGCGACAATTTTCAAAGGAGGTATAATTTTCATTTTTAATTTTCTTAATGTGTTTTTATGCACAAGTTATTTTCACTTCTAGTTTCTTCACTCAAGGTCCATCCCTACTAGAAGCTGATCTGATCTATTTCTTTATTTGTGAGAATAACTACATCAAAAGTCCTATAATCTGTTGAAAAAAATGTAACCAAATCCTAAAAATTTTCAAAATGTAATTAAATTCTAAAATTTGTCAAAGTGGTACAAATGAGTTCATTCGTTAATTTCATCTAATATAGCTAACAAAAAAATGTTGATGTCATTTTTTTTCTTTAAGACACATGGTGCAGACGTGACATCCACTAAGTGCCACATTATGCACGTCAGAAAAAGATTATAAACTGAAATATTAAAAAGTTTGATCGAGCAATCATCTTCTTGTAGAGTATTGGCTTGACTAGTTTCCCTGTAATGTAAGCTCTGGATCAAAAGAAAAAATTTGGTACCCAAGTTCATTCATTGGGCGTCTGTGTCGCACATAGGCCCCACTGTCAGAAAATATTCAAACTCACTTACGAGCATCTCTCTCTCCACTCCATGATCTCTCTCTTCACTCTTCATGCTCTACTCTCTCTCTCCTGCCGACTCGTACGACAACTCTACTCTCTTTCTCTCCCACCCGGCTCACGATCGAGCTCTCATCTGATGAACCACACCGCTGCCTCCAGCTCCCGTCCGTGGCCTCCATCGTCACCAAATTGCTGCTCATCTCTCTCTCTCTAAAACCTTCTTTGATGACGTTCCGATCTCTCTCTTTCCCTCCCGACTCATGCAACACATTGCTATGCTCTTTACCAGGCTGCTACGCTCTCTACCACGCCGCCACCTCTACCTTCACCTCAAAAGATACAGATTTTCCGATTTCCTCCAAAGTGTGTGTAGTTTTTGCATTTGTTTATAAATTTGGGGATATATTTTGAGGGGTATTTTTTCTATATAGGGACAAATCTACTCTCTTTGGTCTGACAAACCATGCGGCTAACGCTGCCTCCTCATCTGTTGCCTCCATTTAATATTTCCAAATCGCTGCTCATCTCTCCTTCAAAATTTAGGGTTTTCGTTTCTTTTCTTGGAAATCAAAAAAGAGAGCTCGAAAGGTATAGAGTTTCCAATTGGGATCGTTTTTAGTGGTTTTTGTTGCTAATTGAATGAATAGTTGGCATGATTTGGGATAATTTCTTTGATAGACGTATGTTTCTACCGGTGCTATAAGTCGCACGTTTGCATATACTTCTTACAATGAGGATATGGTGGGGTTGTTTACTGAATTACGTTGTTTTCTTGTCGAGGCTAGTGGACCATTGTGTCTTTAGTATTTGGTGCTTTAGGATATGTAGGAGCTGTTTATAAGCAAAGTTGGATTTATTTGCAGCTTTTCTCAAGTTTTGTTCTTGCAATGAGTTTTTGCTTTGTTAGCATTAAGGTTTGAAGTCGTAATACGCCATGCGCCCTTCCTATACCCAGTTTCGCTACGTCTACCATCAGTGGAGCGGAATAGGTTTTCATGTCTGAACTCGCAAATTTGCATGTCCAGTAGAAGTCAAATCCGAAAGGTAGCCCACATGGGCCATGGCCCCCTAAAGAATTAGGGAAAGCCTTTTATCCATAAGCGGGCTTGTAGCAATTGGGTTGGAAAAAATTTAGTGTAAGCTTTAGAATTTGTTGATTTTGTAAACTTAAGATTTTTAAAACTTTCAATTCTTGCAATTACATTATAAAACTTATTTAATTCGTGCAATTGAGTTCTCTACATAACTCTGTCAATTTAAATGAATAGAAACGTCACACGTTTCTTTTTCATTATTACTTTTCATTATTACTTTTCAATCTACGTGGTTCTTTTATTGATTTTTGAAGCCACATTTAAAAAAATTATAAAAATGAAAACTGAAAATAAAAACTCGTCCTAACTTTTATTATTTTTTTAATTTTTAATTTTTTAGTTTCTTACCTTACGGATTTAGTTTTTAATTTACTTTCAGCTTTTAATTTTACCATTTTTTTATTTTTTAAAATTATTTTTAATATTTATTTGATATGGCACCTAAGCTTGATGTCATTGTGCCTTCAGAGAAATCCATCACAACTTTAATGACTGCATAAGAATAAAAAATCAATTAAAGAAGTCACGTGGCATTTTACATCCATGAAGTTAACAAGACTTAAATGTACGAAATTTACAATTTTTAATGACTTAAAATGAACAGTTTCAGAATTCGAGTACACGGAGTTTGCACGGTCTGGAACTTGCGTGGAAATTACGCTTGTAGCGGTTCAAGCATGCGAAAAATTGGGCTCATGACCCCAGCCCATTTCCTTTATAAGCTCCATTTCACGGTGCTCATAATAAAGATGAATAAATCCTTTTCACATAGACACTAAGGCGGCCGAGCAAGTAGGTGGCGACTTTAGCAGCAACGCCATCAGATTCCTCCCAAGAGAAGGAGCAGTGGATAGCATCAATCCCTGGGGCCACCAGTCCCTCGAGTGATTTGATACTGCCCTTCTCGATCGATCGATTCACTCGAGAGAGGAACTTCTTGCGAGCTGCGTTAGAATATTACAGGAACTCTTCGCGTCTTTCCGCGATCGACACTGTTTTGCTGGTCGACGGCTTGTCCCGCAGCTTGTGCCTTTCGTTACCATTGTCCATAAATGCTTAGATAGAGAGATTAGGGTTTTATGAGGCAAGTGAAATCTTAGCTATTGAATAGGAGAGCTCCAATAGACGAGATCTGTTAAATTCATAATCACCGACGTACTCTAACTGTGACTGTGACTGTGTGAACGACGGCCGGAGGAGAATGGCTGGAACGCAAGCATGAGGACGAACCGGTGGACGAGCGGGAGGGCTTCAATCTCTAAAAGACCATTTTGTGGCGTGAAGAGTTCCTGAACAATTTCGATGCGGCATCCGCAAGAAGTTCGAGGGAATCGGCTGATTGAGAAGGGCAATATGGAATTACTGGATGGCCTGGTGGTCTCAGGATCCATATGACTCAACCGCTCCTTGTGTCGGGATAAATTTGATCGCGCCGCTATGAGCAAGTTATTGCATTTTCTGCCAATCCATTCCAGGCTATCCTCAACACACTTTTAGAAGAAAAATCTCATTTCACATAGTTATTTTATGATTTCTTTTCGGCACTTTATTTTGCTCAACATTCTTTTATTTTAATGTTTTTCCTGATAATTTTGATGACTTTCAAATAACAAAGCTAAATTAGTGAGACATTACATAAGTAAAGAAACAGATAAAATTTTAGGATTCAATACATCTTAGATAAATGAATTTAGACTTTGTAAATTTGAAAGATTGGAAATTTGAGAGATTATAGGACCTACTTTTGATGATATCATTAAATATTAAATTACAATTTTATCCATGTTTGGAAAATAAAAATTAATTTCAACACCTTGTATGGGTTTCAATGATTTGAGCTTGAAATTCTCCTTTGAGTTTGCATTATTCATAGAATAAACATTCTTCTTCTTCTTTGTTTTTTTAATAAGTGGAGTGATTATCATATTAAAGTGTTACGGGCATAAATTTTTACCTAATGGACTTCACATTTCATAAGTAGGTCAAAGTGATTTTTGGTTAGCCCTTTGTCATGCTCGATTTGAATAATTGAGGGGCTAGGAAAGTAATTTTGGTTGGCCTAGAGAAATAATAAATGGGGAGAGAAGGGGGTATTTTTTTTTTTTTTTTGTTTTTTTTTTTTTGGTGGTCAAAACAAAATGACATTCATAAATGAGATTGTTAATTGAGAGGTGCATAGGAGGCTCCAGACCTAACAAATCTTAAATAACTGTAGAACAAAGCAAAGCTAGAAAGCATATAATAAAGCATAATTTGCAGTTAGGGGCACAATCTTTTTCAAAGAACAGATCTCACACTATAAACAATCGACAGACAATCACTATATCCAATGATGAGTTCACATCGATCTCCCACTTCATTTGTAACAGTTTGTGATGTGCATCTAGGTGCAACATCCTCATCACCAAAACCATGTAGAGACACTGATATCAAAATATTAAAAGAACATAAGTGAGAGGTGAAATATCTATAAAGAGCTCGTAGATCTATATTTAGATAGATCTAATTCAAGAAAGTAAGACCCCCAAAAGTTGATCTAAATGTAACTCAGGAGAGGAGAGTGGCTAATCTCGAAGAGATTATGGAGCCATGTCATAATTATCCTCCGCAATCATTGTTGATTGGATGAATGGCCGAATTAGCCTGCATGTTCAACCAAGATCAGTTGCAGAAATTTATTCACACACACAAACTTCTTGAATAGATGGAGAGAGAGAAGAAAGATACAAAGTTTCAAAAGAAGGAAGGAAGAAGCGAGACACAAAGGAAGGGAGGGGAGGGGGGGGGGGGGGGAGGTGGTGGCTTCAAGGAAAAGGGAAATCTTAACCTAGGGTTTAGAGAGGCAGGTCTTGTCTTTGTTTGGCAAGTGGACAGGTTAAGGGGCTATTATGGATAGGTAATTGAAAAATGAGTGTATTAGATATATTTATGTTTTAGTTGAGGGGGTGGAAATAGCGCCTCTTAAACTTTTGGTCAGCACATGTTAAAATTTTTGTGTGAAATTGAGTAAATATCTTTAGAATTTATTTGGAGTTATGAAGAAGTATACTCTGGCCCATGATATGAGAAAAGTGACTAATGAGGTGTGCGCTTGGGAAGAAGAAATTTTGGAAGCAAATCGATTGGAAAACAAGTGAGGACCCGGCCATCTAAGGAAGGAAAAGATAGAAATCACTTCCTTGTACATGATTGAGGATCAAGATCTCGATTGAAAACAAGAAGCCATCTAAAAGAAAAGATAGCCGTCAAGATTAAGAAAGGAAAAAGTCACTTCTTTCCACGCCTTTCTTCGGCAAATTTCGGCCCTAAGGTGCCAGAGATCTCCAGTGGGGATCGAGGGAATTGACTGGAAATAAAGGATTCAAAGAATGAAACAAAATTGAGAAGGAAGCAAGTCCAAGAGGGTAACAAACATTCTTTAAATTGAGCAGGGGATAGGATTGGAGGTCTCTTGATTATTTCCTAAATTGAGGGATTCTTTTTTCCCACAATTCATACGGTTTTTCCTAAGGCATAGAAACACACTTCCTTATACGCGAGGGTATACAATCTGTCAGAAGCTTCGCCTCAATCCTGCCTCTCCTCCTATACTCATGCATTCTCAAATGCCGATTGAGCAGGGAATAAGTACTGCTATAAATCAATCTCATATCATGGTTTACAAGGAAACAATGGTCCGTTGTTCGTCCCTCCACAGAATCCCAAGATCGAGTTGTTGCTACCACGATCTCAGAGTTAGCAATTGATGCAATCTTAATGGACAACCAAACTATACGAGGATTGTCTTTGCCACAATCAAACAAGTGGCGCTTATCATTGTAAGTTTTTTTATGAGAACCAGTTAGGGTGATTAGAGAAAATTTCCTTTATCCAAACTTTTGATTAGTGGGTTAAAAATACCGGACATGAATTTCCTCCGATCCACGATGAATGAATGACTAAAACGGAGCAAGGCTGGAAGCGCAAGATGTGTCGTGGCGCGAAAAATTCCAAGACTATTCTGACACAACTCGGAAGAAGTTCCTCTTTCAAGTGAATCAGCTAATTCATAAGGGCACTATCAAATCACTGGAGGGCCTGATGGTCTCGAGGATCGGTATTATCAACTGCTGCTTCTCTTGGGACGAATCTGATGACGCGGCTCCTAAAGTGCTGTCTACTACTTGCTCGCCCGCCTCGCAAGCAATCTAGACTACCAATTTCACATAGTTAATTTTATGAATTCTTTCTGTACTTTGTCCTCGCTAGGCGAATAAAAAACATAAATGTGATATAAAAACCAAATCAAGCATCGTATCCATGACTTTATTGTTTATTTTGCTTAATATTCTTCTCTTTAATGTTATTCCTGATTATCTGGTTGACTAAAGTAGTGAAAAATTACATAAGTGCAGAAAGGAGTAATACATGCATTTATTTGGGGGAATTTCATGATAAAGGAAATTACTTTTCAAGAAATCATTTTTTAGTAAAATGGATAGTTTTTCTTTATTTGGTAATATATGATCAAAAACATTTTTTGATATTCGGATCTTATTTGGAAAATGATTTCAATTTCTTGATGTTATCTAAGCACAAAAGAAAAAAATTGAAGTTTTAAATAATTTTCTATTTTTATTTTATTTTTTCCTTTTCTTTTTCCATCAAACATACTAGTTCCTAGGTCTTGACAACAGTTGATGACAGGCCACAAGCAAGGCTAAAGCTCGCTAGCCTCAAGCAAGGTTGAGCCTCGTTTGTGGCTTGTGGCTTGTCTCTAGCCTTGGGGTAGGCTTCAGCTCGGCAGGATCTGGCGACCTTGATCTCAACCTCATCGATTGTCACCAAGGCCCAATGATCGGTGGAGGGAGAAGGAAAAAGGAAAAAAAGAAAAAGAAAGAAAAGATAAAATAAATTATTTAAAAATTTGAGAGGCTGGAAAGTGTTTTCACTATAAAATAAAGTATTAAAAATTCGAGAGCTTGGAAAATGTTTTCACTTCTTTAATTTTAGGAATTTACTTTTCTAATTTTATGCATGAATATTTTTGTTGATGGAAATGTTTTTGATTGATTAGTCATTTTTGATGAACCAAATAGTTGAAAGCCTGGAAAACTAATCCAGAAGCACTTTCACTCAAACAAACACACTCTAAATTTGAAGGGTTTGATACGTCTTAAACAAATTAATTTAACTTTGCAAATTTAAAAATTTTGGAAATTTAAAGAGATTTTAGGAACTACTTTTTGAGAAATTTTTTTGAATAATCTTTTTGAAAGAAATACGGTGAAGTAAAGGGTACTCTACAAGCTATGAAACTAACAAGTTCGAGGGGAAAAATATTATAAAAGTCATAAAACTATTATATTGATATTAATTTAGTCCTAAATCTTTTCATATTTGTACCTGTTAAGTTTATTCAGCTAATTTTTGTCCTAAATTGCTAACACGGACATTGGTCATCTTACTTGATACGATTGGTGTTGATGTTGACATTTTAATATATTTTTAATTAATTTTAAAATTATTTTTGAATGTTTTCCTTTATTTTTTTTTTCCTTTCTTCCTCATTTTCCTCCACCCATCTCTAGTTGGTGTAGATCGCTAACTACAAGTGAGGGTTGGGAAGCCCTTGTCGGCCTCTAGCAAGGGCCAGCCTAGCTTGGATGAGGCCCCTTGCCTACACCAGAGATTGATGAGGGGCCTCATCCAAGCAAGGCTAGCCATCGCCAAAGGCCGGTGATGATTGGGTGATTGGATTTGGCAAGGGTTGGTCTCGCCTAGCCTTTGTCCTTATCAGCAATCGATGACCTCTATCGATCGGAGGCTTGTGGAGAAAATAAGGAAGAAAAAAAAAAAAGGAAAGGAAAACAAGAAAAGAAGGAAAAGAGAAGGAAAAAATTAATAAAAAATTCAAAAAAGTAATTAGGTATTATATAAAAATATCTACATCAATGTTGATCGTGTTCACGTCAATACTAATCATGCCACATAGAACAATCATTGCCCAAGCAATTTTCAGCATAAATTGGCTGGATTGACTCAATTGGTACAAGTGCGAAAATGTTTAGTACTAAATTAGTCAAGTTGAAAGGTTTAAGATTGAATTTGTATAAATATAATAGGATTAAGACTCTTTTATTACTTTTTTTTTTTTTCATATTCGAGAGAGGTTTTATAAGCCCACAGAGTAGGGTCTAGAATCCAAAAAATTCGTAGAGGTACATATAGGATAGGTTTCAGGGTGGGGCAAATACCCCACGCACCCAGGAACTTACATCCTTAATATGTCCCTCTTAATGAAATGCGATGTTTAATTTATGGACATTAGGTTGTTTCCAACTATGGAAACTTGTCGAGGCATCATGGAAAGCAGCCCAAGGTGTTCGAGACTTTCATAACAGAACATATCGCATTTTCCTCCATTCCCTATTGGACAAAGTTTCGTTTAACAAAGCTTCTAACTGGTTGAATTTTAAAATTGGACACCATTCGCTTGCAAAATTAACTGAAGATTAGTATAGGTGATTTTGATGTTTATAGATAAGATTTTGTAAATGTAAAAGTATCAAACTTAGCCTTCACCACGTGTGCTGTTTGAGTGAGCACTCAAATAGATTTGACCAAAAAAAGTTGGAGTTGCCCAAAATAAATTGATAGATGTATCAGAAAGATTAATATAGAAGAATTGCAAAATTCAATTTCGTTACTTTATTCTTTATTTGTTTGGATTTGCGGAAATTAAAAACCTATGGTTACTATGTGTAAAACCTCAATTTCCTTTTCCACTAAACTTATCTTAATGAAATTCTTGCATTCGATTTATCCACGGGAATCTCTCTCGTCATGATTGCTTAGGCAAATCTATAAGCGAAGCACTTTCTCCTTCCACTGGGCCGGTGGGTCAGTGGTTTGGGCCGAGAATTGATGGACCAAGATTCGGTTTATCCTTGCAGCTACAACTGCTCAGTCTATATCTGGCCTTTTTAAAGCCCGTTTTTATGATGGGCTATAATGGACACTCTTTTTCGTAGGTTTGACAAAAGGGATAAGGGGTATTGTCGGCCCAATTTATTTGTTTGTTTGTTTGTTTTTTTTTAAAAACTAATTTTAAGTGTAGTTTCATTTCTATTCCATTTTTTTGTTTAAAAAAAATTATCAAGTTTTACTCAAGTTCCAAATTTGTCCCTAATTAACTCTCCAACGTCACCATTAGTCATCTGATGAGTCATTTCCACCTCAACAATAAATCCACCTCGCTTGTTGACATGGACTTTAAACACGGCCTCAATGACAATCAGAGAGAGAGAGAGAGAGAGAGAGGTGTACTTTAGAGTAAGCTTAAGAGGTTAAAAGGAAAAAAGAAAAGAGAAAAAAAGATGGATTAAGATCATAATCATCACACCTCTCTTATCTTTCCTTCATCCACCACATTCGCCCCCACATCCACTATATCTCACAATCACTCCCATCAACACTTCATGTCCACTAACATTTCACCATCACCGACTGCACGCCCACCTATCTTTGATCACACGCATCAACTATGCACCTTCAGGTTGCTTACGTTCATCATCATTCATCATCTCATGAGCACTTAGGAATCCACTCACCTGCGCTATCCTTCCAGTTTTATTTGCTCTATTGTTGATTGAGTCAATTTTAATATCTTGAGCATTTATGCACAAAAGTCTAGATGCATGTTAGGGAATAAAAATAAAAGGTCGCACAAAATACATTTTTATTTAAAAGAGAAAAAGTACTAACAATGGTGTTTGATAAATTTAGCATAACTAAATCTTCGAGTCTATGAATCTTTGGTTTGCAGAAGTAAGATATGCTCCCATGTCGTACTCGGCTCCTAATTGGCCTAGAATATTTCAGTGTCAACTCTAATATAAATTTGATAAATAATTAATGAGAAACTAAGTTGCAATTATTAGGGTCTAAGAGAGGTTATACTTTACACAAGTGCCACATCGCAAGAGGGATTGTTTGCTCCCGCTTAATGATTTGCAACTTCCCTTGGGGATTTTACGTCTTCGGATGGTCATGACAATGGCTACCATACACCTAAATTTTGTTCAAGGAAAGTTTGTAAAATGTAACTTACAATGATATAGATTTTTAAATATTGGATGAGAAAATTGTTCAAAAAGTTCAAAACATATTGTATGATAGCCCATTCATTTTCGAATTTTTTAATTTGGCTAACTTAGTCTTAAATCTTTTGACGATTTGTCAATGCAATTATTCCAGCCAAAATTGGGTAGAAATTGTTGACTAACCACTAGTTGTCTTACATGGCATAGTCGGTGTGGATGTGAATGTATTTTTACAAGTTTTTTAACATTATATGATCTTATAATATATGTTTTATTCCTTTTCTTTTCTTCTCTTTTTAGTGTTTATCTTCCTGAAAGGGCCAGTGAAGGTCGCTGAAGGCTTGACATCAGGTGGAGGGTTTGAGAATTTTTTTTTCTTTTTACACGCAAATTTCTTTTATAAGTGTAGTTTTGTTTTTCAAACAGCATTTAATCAAAGTTACTTTAAGTTACTTTTCAACGTGCTTTCAAATTACAACTTACAAAACACTTTTGTATTTCAAAAAAAAAAAATCTTTTATCCTAAGTTTTTTGCATTTCTTTGAAGGCCTTTTGTATTCTTGTATTACTCGATTAGAGAATTCCGTTACTCCTTCATTTTCCTCATTTCATATTAAACGCTTGGTGCAATGCCTCTCTTTGAATCCTCTCTTATTGCTTGTATTTTTATTATTGCTGTCGTTAGTGGTTGTCCTTGTCGATCCACTTCACATTTCACAAAGGCATAAAGGTGCTTTTCCCTGGAAAAAAAAAACCAAATATAATGCTTATTATAAGGGTGTTGGGAGATTTTATTAGACATTGCCAATTATTTTAGGGATAAGTACACTAATGGTACCATAAGTTGTGTACGGCACTCACTTTGGTGCCAAAAGTTTCCGTTGGATCACTTAAGTGCTAAATCGGAGAAAAAACAATCACTTTAGTGCCACCGGCGAGAATTTCCAGCCAAAATGATTACGTGGCATTTATATTTAAAAAAAAGTTGCTCGGCTTTTAAACGACGTTGTTTTCCATCCTCTTCAAGAAGCAACGTTGTTTTGCCCTTATACGTTAACACCCTCGCAAAAATGATGCCGTTTAGCTTGTACATGGATTGAAATTAGGGTTAGGGTTTCTTTCTTGCCACTCGGCCACCGTTGTTTGCCCGCCAACACTCGGCCACCATCGCTTGGCCACCATTATAGATGCTCGACTAGGTGAGCAAGGAGAGAATGTGATTGTTGCTCAAGCAAAACGTGGCAAAAAGAATAGGAGGCAAGGGCGGAGGAGGAGGAAGAAGAGGGGTCGAAGGTGCCATTACTGGTGCGCTGCCGCCACTGCCGTTAGTGCCGCTGTTGGTGCTGCTACTGGTGTGCTGCTGGTGTTGCCGCTGGTGCCGTTCGCTACTAGTGTCGCTCTTCAGGGAAGAAGACGACGTGCCTCCTCTCTCTCTCTCTCTCTCTCTCTCTCTCTCTCTCTCTCTCTCTCTCTCTCTCTCTCTCTCTCTCTCTCTCTCTCTCTCTCTCTCTCTCTCTCTCTCTTTCAATTTGGGGATTTATGGTTTCGATTTGGGGGAAATAAGCCAAACGACGTCGTTTTTGTGGTTTAGATGCTAATTGTGCTCTTCGGCAAGCCACATCAGCCTAAAAAATTAATAAAAAAACACCATGTCGAATTTCCAGTTGATCAGATCGGCGTAGGCACCAAAGTGAGCGTTTTTCAAATTTTTTGGCACTTAAGTGATCCGACGGAAACTTTTGGCACCAAAGTGAGTGCCGTACACAACTTATGGCACCATTAGTATACTTATTCCACTATTTTAAAAATTTAAACTATTAGACGAAGGCATCATTTAATTTACAAATAGTATAATACTTAACCCTTATTCTTAACTTGGATTGTGGCCTAAGACTAAAGCATGAAATATGTAATAAGGGAGGGAAATAGAGTTCTGAAAATATTTGAACTTAAGACCTCCTATTTTGATATAATGTGAAATTTTGTGGAATAATGGCCATTTATTCTAAAAGTTTAAGCTATTGAGTGAATGTTTGGTTTAATATTTAAATACTTTAACATGTGTATTGATTGGTTGTTTATTTTGATTTCTCTTTCAATTTTGCCACTGGTAACCAATCAAAATTATAACAAACTATAATAAGCGACATATGCCTAACGGGAAGATTGGAAAGGAAAAATTTGATGGGCCTTTCAGAGGAGTAGACTATGCCAATGTGAGGGCTAAGTTGAAGGACTCTATCCAATGTTTCTAGTCATGATCAATTTGCTAATTCACTCACCTGGCCAAGACCGAGGTCTTGTCTCTTTTTCCTTCGCTCCAAGACACATACTCTATATTGCAGATCATATTGGAAAGAATATTTCATCCTCTCAAATCCAAATTATCAAGCCCACAAATCTAGGTTCATCATGGATCTGCCAAATACATGAAAAAGAAATATGCATTGTCTATGTTAACAATTTAGTCTTTATGTGCAAACCTACCTATACCAGCATTGTCTATGCTACACCCATCATTCTAGTTGTAGATTATGTTGGAGTATAATACACGGAAATGATAGAATCTTACAATTTACGTTGACGTGAAATCACCAAAGAAATAAATGAGAAATAATAAGGATATTAGAAATTTACGTGGTTTGGTCTGAATATTGGTACTTACGTCCATGGAGAGAATCGGCAGCAACTAATCCACTATAATCGGAGAATCAGAGTTTACAATTGCTCACATGCTCGAGTGTTTCCTACAACTAGATTTAAGTCCAAACCCAAATTGTTTATAAATAAACAGCTCATTTGGACAAAAACTCATTGCATAAAATTACCACGCATGTTCAAGCTCAAACAAATGCTCTACTTATGCCAAAATCAAGAACTCTAGGGTTCGTCTTTGGTCCATGTACGTACGGCTTCAAGTTCTTGTTCAAGGCTTTGCGCAACTTCTTGCAGCTCTCAAGTCTTGTGGCTCCAAAGGTTTTTTTTCTTTGTGCGGCACTCACCTCCTTAAAGCAATAAAAAACCTAGGTGTCCTATGTGTGTGTCCAAAGTCAAAAATTTATCCTTGGGCCCCACTACTTTAACAAAACCCGCGCCTACAAGGACTCTACTTCTGTAAAGGGAGTTTCCTTTTTTTTTTTTATTCCCCTAAAAGATAAATAGATAAAATAAAATAGTGTGCCCCTTTTTTTGTTTTTTAGTGACAAAACATATCTTCCTTGTTTATTTTGCACGTAGAGAAGAAAGTCCTGAAGAAATTGCTTCTTTATCCAATTGCTAAACTGTTTAGGAAATCTTTCTCAACAAATTCAGTTTAACAATCATTATCCGAATTCAAACTCAAGACATTAATTTAAAAATTCTTCACCTTGACTTGACATTTGAAGTCAAGTTATAGTATTCATCATCCATGCTGCTCTCCCAACGCCCCGATAGGCGCTCACTCTCAACAAATGCCAATAGAGCTCAAGTAGAGCTTGAGCTTCGTCAAAGGAACATACTTAGTCATCATGTATGCTGGGTTATCTGCCATAGCAATCTTTTTGACAATAACATTATCCTTAGCTAAGATATCTCGGATGAAATAGTACCTGATATTGATATACTTCGTTCGCTTGTGATAAATTGGATTATATGCCAAATATATTGCACCTTGTTTATCACATTGTATCCACACTTTTATGTCCTAACCCAAAGTCTGAGAGTAAACTTTGTAACCATATCGCCTCATTCACTACAAAGGCTAGTGCCATATACTCTGCCTCAGTCAAAGACAAGACAATGTGATTCTATAAGAACGCTTTCCAACCAACTGCACCATCCGCTAGTGTAAACACGTACCCTGCTAAAGATCTGCGATCATTCAAGTCACCGGCGTGATCTGAATCCACAAAATCAATGGTCTCACTACCATTGTTGTGCCTTTAGTAGACTATACCCACATCTATTGTCCCCTTCAAATATATGAGGATCCACTTCACAGCTTCCCAATGAGCTTTACTAGGACATTTCATATAGCGACTAATCACGCTCATAGCTTGTGAGATATTAAGCCTAATACATACCATAGCATACATAATACTACCCACGGTACTAGAATAAAGAACACGAGACATATGCTCATCCTTCTTCTCAGTTTGCGGTGATAATTTATCCGAAAGTTTAAAGTGCTTTGCTAAAGGTATACTTACAGTTTTTCTTAAGCTCCGGTACATGTCTCACATCTATCAATGTGCACATCACCCCATCGTGCCTCAGAATCCAAATTGTCCCTATCCCTACTACCTTAAAGACTACTTTATTCCCTAAAAGAACTTTACCACCATCTATAGTATGGTAAATAGTAAATCAGTTCTAATGAAGTGTCATATGATAAGAACATCTTGAATCTAGCATCCATTTGTCTCCTAACGAAGTAGTAGTCACACATAAAACAGCTTATGCATCAGTAGTGCTCCCCTTGGCAATGTGCCACACTGCTTGTGGCATTCTGCCTATTAGCTTTATTCTTTCGCTTTGGACAATCTCTTCTGATGTGTTCCTTCTTGTGACACTTAAAGCACTTTACGTGTTTCTTGGACTTTCTATGACGTGATTTCGATATGCTTTTACCTCTACTGCTACTAATTCCTCGATGTTGTTTTCTACCCCGAATCGTCAGTGCTTGCACTACTCCTTGCACTAGACTGTCATCACGTGACTTTCTTTGCCACTTTTTAGAGAATAAGGCAGACTTTACCTCTTTTGAGGTAATTATAGTACGCCTTTACAACAGTGAATCAGTAAAGTGCTCTTATGACTCTGGTAAAGAGGCTAACAACATTATGCCATGTTTTTCATCATTAGGTATCTTATCGACGTTCTTTAGATCTATCATGAGTTTATTAAATTCATTTAGGTGAGTTCTGATAGACATACCTTCAGTATATCTAAATTGAAATATCATCTTCAACATGTACAAGCGATTGTTCAAACATTTCTTCACATAAAGTGTTTGAAGTTTTGCCTATAATGCTGCAGCATCATTCTCTTCAGCAACCTCTATTAAAACTTCATTTGACAAATTTAATAGAATTGTATTCTTTGCTTTTTCCTTTAACTCTACTCTCTTAGAGGCTTTCATTATAATTGGCAACTCATCTTCACCATCTAGTGCCTTAGCCAAACCTTAGGTTGTCATAATGCCCACATCTTAATGCTCTATAACCAAAAGTTGTTCATCCAGTTAAACTTCTCAATTCAGATTTTCTCTTAGACATAATTGCAATAACATAATTTCCAGATAATAATCAGACAAGTAAAAGCTCCAAATTACAATCAAGAAATCCGAACCCAAACTCTAATACCAATTGTTGGAATATAATAAGTGGAAATGATAGGATCTTGCAATTTACGTCAATGCAAAATCATTAGAGAAATGAACGAGAAATAATAAGAACACTAGAAATTTAAGTGGTTCAGTCCAAATATTGGTACCTACATCCACAAAGTCACCATCAAATAATTCACTATAATTGGAGAATCATAGTTTATAATCGCTCACACGTTCGAGTGTTTCTCACATCTTGATTTAAGCCAAAACCTAAAGTATTTATAAATAAACAACTCACTTAAAATATAAACTTATTGCACAAAATTATCGCGCATGTTCAAGCTCAGACAAACGCTCTACATATGCCAAAATCAAGAACTCCAGCATTCGTCTTTGGTCTACGTATGTATGGCTTCGTGTTCTTATTCAAGGCTTTGCGCGGCTTCTTGCGGCTCTCAAGTCTTGCGGCTCCACAGGTTTTTTTCTTTGTGCAGAACTCTCCTCCTTAAAGGAATATAAAACCTAGGCATCCTATGTGTGTCCAAAGTAAAAAAAATTGACCTTGGGCCCCACTACTTTGACAAAACCCACGCCTAAAAGGACTCTACTTCCTTCCTTTTTTTTTTTTTTTATCCCCTTAAAGATAAATAGATAAAATAAAATAGTGTGCCCCTTTTTTGGTCTTCTAGTGACAAAACATATCTTTCTTTCTTCTTTTGAGGGTAGAGAAGAAAGTCACGAAGAAATTGCTTCTTTATCCGATTGCTAAACCATTTGGGAAATCTTTCTCAACAAATTCGGTTTAACAATTATTATCCAAATTCAAACTCAACACATTAATTTATCAGATTAGAATCAGTTAGGATCAATTGCGATTTGCTTTTTCATTTCATTTGTTTCTCGTGTGTTATGTATACCGTGACTAAGGGGAAATCATCTGTCAACGATTTCAGTGAAAATTGACTAAAATGACTATATTGGAATTTGAGGCAAAGGTTTATGAATAAATTATCAAATTTGAGAAGTTTTTAGTTGAATTGGCATTTGTGCAATAGGTTTAGAATTGATTTGGTAATTCTTCCGAAAGACAATTGAAAGCAAATCAAGTCTTTTGCCCATCTACTTATAATTTGAACATCACACACCATGAACTTATGTTCTAGATAGTATGACGCCTCTATTTACACAACAAAGGTTCCCCATTATTAAAAAAACGTAAGGGGGAACACTAGCTGTACATATATACATAACTATAATTCTTTTTTGGCAACCCATCACATGATCGAGCAAGAATTGACATTGTCATCACTAAACATGGTGATGGCCCTTTCCTCCACCATCTGAGAGTATGGTGGTTGGTGATAATACACTTCGTGACTAGTCCTCCCGAACAATTTGCCGTGCTTGTAGTGACGGGTCATGTGAGTGGGCTGTGCGTAGTATGACCTCGACGACGATGACGAACGGCCGTAATTCATCTGATCGTAGTACTGATATTGGTCAAAATTGTTGTAGTAGAAATTGATGGGTGGCTGCTGCCAGATCTGAGCTGTTTTGCCAGTCTTCTTCACGGCCTTGAGGACTTTGCGCTCGTCGACGAAACCTGCCACGGTCACTTTTTGCATGTCGAAGTCTACGTGCACATCGTGCACTCCTGCGCACGATTCAAAGTACAATTGTTAGTTTACGTGCGAATATGTATGAGATATCAAGCAATGAAAATTACATGAGCACACGTCAAAGGATGCATAAGAAGAAACTTTGGTTTCCGAGCTTATCCAGAGCATTAAAACAAATATGCACTATATATGTGTTTGGTTGAAAAGATAAACGATTTAGACCGAGTTGGTCAGTGCTGTTGGAAAAGCGGTTGAGTCTTCTGTCTCCGGAAGCTAGAGGTCTTAAGCTCGGACCCCTCCGTTGCTGGTCTCTCGGGCCTTTCTCGAGTATTTAAGGACCCGTGCGGGGTGTGGTTGGAACAACGGTCTACCACGCTCATTGGAGAGTAATCGGTTGCCAATTGATGCAGGATATCCCGATTATTAGGAAAAAGGAAAATAACTTGTTTGAAGACCACGCAAGATTTGATTTCTTAGTTTGTGCGATCCATCATAAAACTTCATTTTCCTTCGGAATAGAAGAACCATATTTTTTCGGGAGCGATGACGGTAAGGTTTCTTGCATGTTTTTTATATTGAAGAAAGATGAAAGGAACTTCACAGGTTTGTTCCAGGTCACCGATCCCATTGACCCAACAAAATATAGATCAGTCACCTACTGTTAGTTGTTTATTCAGGCTAATAAAGATATTTTTTTGTTCGAATGAAAAATCACGAAATACTTAATACTAGATATTCTATGATAAGCTGGGGGTGGACAGAAGAAGTGGCACTCCGATGCAAATAACAATATCTCCATCAGAAGACGACGACGACGACCATAGCAAGAAAGTGAAATAGCGACGAGAAGCACGTCGGAGAGATTTTCCGAGTGGCTGGGAGACTTGCCTTCGAGCTTGTTGAGAGCTTTCCTTATATTCTCCTCACATCCGTGGCAATCCATGTTCACGTGCATCTCTACAATCTGTAACATGCGTGAAAAAGAAACGTTCTTGGTCATACGTAATTCAAACATACCCCGCAGAGCCATTCGAGTAAGGTAAAGAACGAGAGAGAGAGAGAGAGAGAGAGAGAGAGAGAGAGAGATCTTACCGTCATCTTGGGATATATGGAAGCAAATCTTGCTTGGAGCTGCTATTGAATTGTGATATGACAAACCCCTGCTTATATAGAAGCTCGTGAGAGAATGCAAGTTGCCACCAATCTTGGGGGGAAAGTATGTCGCAAGGAGAGATATTGATGACAAACGGTTGATTCTGAAGAATATCTTATTTTATATCTTTTTTCCTTTGTAATGACGTATCGGATAGACTAATCCTCTTCCTTTTTTTTGGCTATATATTTCCTTTCAACTCGGTTCAAGAAGACGAATCGTTGCTCAGACGGTCGGCTCGGGGGAAATTGCAGGGACATTGCCACGAAAAGTGAAGGCTTCCCCTCTTAAATATACAATTACAAGTAACATCGACTTTTCTCGTTGACCCCACCGGAGTGGGACAATCTACATTGATATAAATACATATATAATTCGTCTTGGTGGATGTTGATAATGTCGTGTGTAGAATTTTATATGCCAAGTGGAGGTCTTGGACCTGCGCTTTGCCTAGTATGTTTAAGAAAAATCTAATTGTTCTCACACAAGTTCCCATGAATTCTCAGCTCCACGGCGACATTAGGCCATTGAGCTTCGCACAAGAATTGACTTCGTTAGAGAGAGATGGTGCGTTATGTTTATATAGCTATAGCTAAATTGTAGCTGTAATTTGCTATAAATTATTGTAATTACTTCAAAGTTGATAATATAAAAAACTCGGTGGGACAGTTTTCTGAAAATCGCGTTAGGTTTGCAAGCGAGAAGCCACAAATTCCTTTTTCGTAATTGAAACCGATGTGGAAAAGCTATATTAGACAACCGCGTAGACAAATAATCGAATACAAGCTCATGACTAAGGTATCAACAACCCCAACTGGTCTGGCATTAAACAACATATGTAATTACTTAATACCAAAAATCATCTTCATTTTCGGTCCTTGCAATGACAACAAAGATATTTGTAAGATGTATCGCCTCTTTTATAATTTTTTTTTTTTCGATTTCATTAAGTGACGCTAGTAACATATAGATTTTTTGACTTTCTGTATTTTGGGTATGGGAGTAGAATAAGCTAACACCTATGGATAACTAACCACTTTATGCTTATAATTGAAAATATAAATCTTTTGATTATTAAACAATTTTCTTATTAGCAAACGATTGCATGAAATCCATCCATCGTCATCATTCCACGTTAAGGTGACGCGGTGGGAATTTTCCAGGACGGATATTCCATCTCCATCTCCATCTTCATCTCTCTCTCTCTCTCTCTCTATGCGGGCGTTGGGTAATTTCCTTGACAGCGATTCCATCTCTGGATCTCTCTCTCTCGACTGCCTACCCCAGCATTTTGTGAAATTTACGATTTAGCTTAGACGGGGAATTTTCAAATGGAACCGCCACAAGGATACAAAAACTTAGGGGGCAAGGTTCTATATATATTTTCATTGAATTTGATAATTGTTGGCGTAGGAAAAGTAGGTTGACCACGACAAGAAGTCAATGGTTTCCATCCACACCGGAATTTTATCAAGATTAATATAAAACAGCTTTAGACAAATTTGCAGAATTTGGGTCTCAAAGTGATATGGAGTATTTTTATATATTGTGTTTTTATTATGAGGCAACCGTTTTATTACCTACTTACAATTCGTCATATCACTTTATAAATTACTTTTTTAATATCTTCATACAACTAACGTTACTCCATCCACGGACAACATGGTTTTAGCTTGTTTGCACAAGACTGTCGATGTTACGTAGAAATTGATGTGCTGGGGCAAGAAATATTTCAGCACGCTATAAGAATTGATAGGAAATATGTATGATTAAGACTGGATTAGCTTTTCTTATGAGGTGATAATTAATTTCACAATGAATTGTGAAATTAAAATCTATACATTTCAAAAGAAGAATCTCAATTTAAAAGCTAAAACACAAAAACAAAATAAAAAATTGTCCTTGGTTGTTTCTTGAACATCAGTATTTTCAGTGCGTTAACTTTTTCATGCTTCTATATTTAATTGTTGCAAAGATACCTTTATGGAGCGTGATTAACTTTTCTAAAGCAAACAAAGCTGTGGCGCATACTGCACAGGCCCGGTCACTTTAGTACTCATTAATAAAATAAACTTCTCTAATAAGTTTGGTATTTCTCAGGGTATGGTTTTTGAGACGGGCTATATTCGATGAATCTGTTGGGCTTCTCCTCATTAAATGGGTAAGGTCCATGACTGTAGTTTTCGGCCCATGGTTTTGTAATATATTTATCCTTGTCTATATATTTAAGTCGAAAGTAAACTACCATTTGTCTCACTGTTGACTTTCTAGAATTACCCTAGCTAATATAATTTTTTTCATTAAATATCCACCCACTTTTTTTTTTGTTTTTTGTTTTTATACATGTATAATTATCCCGTCTCATGTTTCACAAATGCCTATATGATCAAGGATGCTGTTATCACTATGCTGATAAACTTTGCAAATGGAATTCACAATAGCATCTCAAAAGTAATTTGCAAGCGAATAGTTCGTCTTAGAACTAGTCCATATTGATGGAGTTTCACATTAGTCTTGGGTGGTCGAACATTAAATAAGAACACACGCATTAAATTTATTTCATGTGAAATATATTTCACTAGGGCGTTTGTCGATTGGTTATTTATATCGATTTCTCTTTAAATTTCACTACTGCAAATTGGTCGAAATTTTGACAAACTATAGGCCACCGACCGTTGTTAGTCACTGGTGAGGGCCTCCGCATCCTCACTGGCTACAAGTGAGGGCATCAACCTTCACAAAGATCCAGGCGAGGGTTGGCCCTCGACCCTCCCTGGATTTGGGCAAGGGCCATGACACTCTCATGAGGCCCGCTTGTTGAAAATCATGAAGGAAAAAAAAGAAAAAAGAAAAGAAGGGGAAAAGAAAAAGTAGAAAATTCTCTTCTTTTTTTTTTCAAAAATAAAAATTGCAATAATAGTCCACGTTAGTATTGGTCGTGCCTTGGAGGACGACTATTGTCAACGTTAATGATTTTCGATCAAAAACTATATTGGCAAATTGTCAAATTATTTAAGATCAAATTGGCTAAATTTAAAGGGTATATAACAGAATTAATATTGTACAAAGAAATAGGGAATTGCTTGGAACTTGTGGTTCCAAAGGAACTGGTCTAGTTTCTAGTTTTGTGTGTTGAATTGTCCACTCATTTATCTGGACCAAATCGGTATTATATAATATTTAATTTTTAAGAAAAATTTCTGACCAAAAAACAAATTAAGAAAAATGAAAAACCCTACAATTCCTAATTTGAAGCTCAACACCCATTGATTGAGTACTCGTTCCATCTTACTCTCACCTTGTTTGAGTTATCTCACTATCTCTCATTAGGGGTGTGCAACCGGACCGGGTATAACCAGTTCTCAGACCGGCCTACCAGGAAAATTGGGTGGGGAACTGGTTCCCATTGAAACCGGTTCCCAAAATTCGGAATCGGTTTAAACCGGTCTGGGAACAGGTTCGAGTGATTACCCACCCAGAAATCGGTTCTTGGACCAATTTTGGAACCGGTTTTTGAACCAATTTTGCAAGTAGAGGTCCAAAACCATTTTCTCCCCTCAATTTCTATTCTTACTCCCGCAATCACACGGTGTTTTTCCTCTTGGTTCTCTCAAACATGCATGACACTCCTCATTTGTCATTCCTCTTCCTCACTTCCCTCCCTCATCGGCTCCCTCTTGCACCGTTTGATGGACGAATGATGTTTGTCATCGCCAAATCCTTGCGTATCACATGGATTGGCTCACCTAATTTTCTTTTGTAGGAGGGGTTATGCTTACATAAATGAGTATCTTCATGTAGTAGTTGTGGGAATATGACTAATATTAGACCCATGTTTGTTGCTAATTCTTTGCCTTATGATTTTATTTATTATAATTAGCCTTGCGGATCCCTAATTTTTCATTTAGTCAAAAAGTTCATATATTTATTTATTACAAATGCTTAATGTTTTAATACAAATTAGGAGGATTATGTTATTTTCTCGCGTATTAATATAAAATTCGAAGTCGTATAGGATATCGGAGATTGCAAAACATGTTTCAATGGAAACATGGTTGATCCTGGAATCGGATCCGAAAAATAAGGTGGGTTGGGTATAGGGTCCAACACAAACAGGGTTGAGTGTAAGGTCCAGAAAAGAGGAACCCGTTATAATAGGGTCGGGTACAGGGTCTAGGTCTAGACCCTACTTACCTTGGACTTGATCACCCTTATCTCTCACTCATGGCCTCGACTCTTATGCTCAACGGTGGACTCACGACTTCGACTTTTTAACTTTCAATATGAGCTCAATTTTTTTTTTAATTATTAATCTTACAATTAAGAATAGGGAAGTTCTTATTATTATTATTTTCACTTTACTTTGGATTGCTAGAAAATGTTGCATTAAATGCGTGAAACTTTGTGAGACTAATTCTATGGACTCACTTAAGAATCGCACTAGACTAGCAATCTAGTTCCCGGGTGAATTATGAAATTAATGGATGATTCTCGATTTTTGGGTTGTTTTTGGTTCTAGAGTGAGATTGCTCATCCAGACTATATTCATCCCCAAATAAAATTGGCATCGATCAATAAATTTAAGACTTTTTTGTAATATTTCCAATCTTGGATCATTGGTGAATCTGCCAAATGCATAAATTTGCATTATATATGATAACGGTTCAATCTTTATGTGCAACTATCACGGGATTGTCTTTGCGACTATTAAGCGACGCCTGTCTTATTTTATATTTATTTTTGTTTTCCATGTATTATGTGTACCGAAGAAAAACGAAAGCAAATCAAATCTTTTTGCCCATTTGCCTATAAATTGATCGTCACGCACCATGGACTTATGTCCTAAACAGCATAGAAAATCGAAGTTTACACGACAAAGATTCCCTATTATTAAAAAAAACGTAAGGGAGAACTCTAGCTATACATATACCTATGAAACTTTTTATTTTTATTTTTATTTTTGGCATCCCAATGTAAAGATCAGGCAAGAAATGACACTGTCATCACTAAACATGGAAATGGGTCTTTCCTCCACCATCTGGGAGTCTGGTGTTTGGTGATAATCCACTTCGTAACTAGCTTTTCCCTCTAACTTTGCGCTCCTCGACACAGCCTGCCCCGATCGCTTTTTGCGTGTCGATGTCTATGTGCACATTGTGCACTCCCGCGCGCAGTTCAAGTACAATTATTGTTGTTGTTTTTTTTGTGTTTTTTTTTAGGGTCATAATTACGATTGTTAGTTTACGTGGCATATATATATGTATGTATGTATGATGTCGAACAATGAACATTGCATGTGTTTATACGTCAAATGATGGATAAGAAGAAATTTTGATTTCCTAGCTTAGTCTAGAACATTAAACAAAGATGTATAATATAAGTTCTGGTTGACAACATAAACTACCTCAACCCAAATAGGGTTGCATAGTTTAAAGCGATTGAGTCTTTTGTCTCAGGAAGCATGGGGTCTCAAGTTTGAACCCCTCTTGCCAGTCTCTTGGACCGTTTCTGAGATGTTTAAGGACTGGTACGACTTTGCACTTACCTAGTGTAATTGGAACTATGGAATCTACCACACCGAGTTCCATCACACTCGTTGGAGTATTGATCGGTTGCCAATTGGTGTTAAATATACTGATTATTATGAAAAGGAAAACAAAATAATTTATTTGAAGGCCCCACAAGATTTTTGTTCTTAGCTTGGGAATAAATTATGCAATAAATCATAAATTTATTGTACCGATGCTAATTTACCTTTTAATGTTGTCAATTTAGTTTTAAGCATTTATGTAGAATTTCAATGTACTTCTTTGGGCCAGTTTTCATTGAAAATTGCTGACATGACAGTGTGACTGAATTAGCATCTCGCACAATAAATTTATGTTTTATTGGAAAATTTCTGGAAATCTTTTTTTTTTTTGTGACCCGGGAATAGCTGTATAGCCGGCAGCCGGTGGCATAAACCCGCGACGACTCGCAGGGACCCACGTCCCACGAGCCACAGATTCTGAAAAATCTATTTCTATCTTCATTTTCCTTCGGAATAAAAGAACCTTTTTTTACCCAGAGGGACGAAGGGTAGAGTTTCTTGCATGTGTCGAAGAAAGATGGGAGCAACTTTATTATTATTGATTAATTTTTGTATGTTCGTCAAGCTTATCATTATATTTTAGACGACATATGTTTTAAAATTATAACATCTTAAAAGCTAGTGAAAAGCCAGGTGAGACTCCTTCCTAAAACTGTTGCTGCAACTACAAGGCGTTTGCCCCACAACTTATAAAAGCTGGAAAGCCCTCTTCATGTTTGAAATTGCCGTAGGAAGCTGTATCGAATAGGAAAGAGTGGGTTCCACGTTGGATTCCACTAATACACACACAAACACACACAAAACTTTCCCACAATCATTGGATTGTATTGATTCTATGTACCGTGTCATGTATAGATTTAGGTTAATTTAATTAATTTGTTCGTGATTACGTGCGCGCACGCGTCATTTCGCCCCTGGGTTACCTAATCAAAGACAAGCTCATAAGTAAGGCAGAGGTAACCCACTAGCAGGTGGCCGGACATCAAACAATTTACGGAGTTCCGCCATGTAATAACTACATACCAAAATCCATCTTCATTTTCGGTCTTTTTTACAACAACAAAAATGTCTATAAGATGTATTACCTCTGATTTTTTTTTTATTTTTCTGTTTCATTAAGTGATGCTGATACTTTTGTGCGATTATTGAAAGTACAATTTTTTGATTATTAAACCAATCTTTCTGCTTGGCAAACGACTGCTTGGTAATGAATCCATCCATCAATCCACGTTATATATAATTGCTATTATATGAAATTACAAATTTTTATTTATGTGACTTACCAACTTTTTTTTGTATGAGTTACCGACAAGCTTTCATGGTCAACTCTCATTTAAACTGGTTACCGATGTTTATTTGTTCTTTTTAATATCCAACTGATCTATTAAGTTGCCGCTTTTATTTGCATTACTTGCCCATTTTCAATTTCAAACCCGTTTTAGAAATTACTGGTCTCAATTACAGTGATTACAATTTTTTCTCTGATTATATTCCAATTACCTTTACGTTACCAATCCTTATTTTAGTTATTTGGAAATGTTTATTTATCTTTTAATTACCAGTTTCTATTATCTCTATTACAAATTTGTCTTATCATTCGTCAAGTTCTTACCAATCGTACCAAGGAATTGAATTTACTAACTATTATATGAAGTTAAATTCTTTATTTGTTTGACTTACCAACTTTTCTCCAATTCTTGACAAAAAAAAAAAAAAAAACTTTTCTCCAATTAAATTATCAACTATCTTCATATTAACTCTTATTTCAATTGCTTAATGATGTTTATTTATTTATTCTTAAATTTACCCACTTTTCTATTAAGTTACCACTTCTATTTAGCTTACCTCTAAATTACTACCTACTGTTCATTACCAACTCTTATTTGAGTTTGTTACTATGCTTGTTATTTTACTTTCTTACCGATGTATTGTATCTCTGACAAAGAAGATTTTTTTATTTTTTATATATTAGCAAATTTTGTTTATCTTTTTTTGTTTATCTATTTCTTAAATTTACCAACTATTTTATGAAACTGGTGACCTTTTTTGTTTGACTTACGAGCTTTTTTTTTTTTTTTTCTTTTTCTTTTTCGATTAAGTTACCAATATTCATCTAAGTTGGTAATTAAGCTAAATTAGACATGGTAATTTCATATAAGGGATAGTAAATGAAAGGCCTAGTTGAGCAAGGTAAATAGATATTGGCATAACATAAGAAAAGTTGGTAATTTTTTTTTTGAACAGAAAAAAACTAGTCAATATTATTAAATGGAGAAAAATTAGTGTCACCCTGATTAAGGTGTATAATTTTTAAAATGTTGATAAATTTAAGGTGTTGCTAAGAAATGCAAACAAAAGTTTGCTAGCAATAAAAAAGCTTGCAAATTTAAAAAGTAAAATAAACATCGGTAAATAACTCAAATTAGAGTTGAATATTCAAATTTTACATGCCTATATAGTGGGAGAGAAGTTTGTGAGTCGAACTAATTTAGGTTGGTAATCTCTAAAGGAATTAGTAAATTTAAGGGATTGCAAATCAAGACAATTAGTAGTTGATTAGTTAGTAAGTTGATAAAACATTGAAAAAACCCAAATAGATGTTGGTAAAAAACTCAAATTTGAGTTGGGCATAAACAAAAATTTGGTAGTTTAATCTAATAGAAATTGGTTAATCACTCTGGCTTATGTTAGTTTTCATGTAAGAGTTGATAAATTTGAAACATACGTTTCTGTTATGGAAATAGAATTAGGTAAATTAGTGCAAAAATTATTAATCTGCAAATTATAAAAAAAAGGTAGTTTCACATAAGTATTGGTAAATTACCAATAATATGTACGAAAAAGGTCATCGATCAATTTTTTTGCCAACAGTCTTTAGACACTATCAAAATTTACCGCCTGAAAAAAGTTTGATGTGTTTTAGTACAGAACGAGCTGAAACTTAAATTATGTGAGCTCCTTATCATCATCACGTCATCTCCCTCTAGATATTATCTCCTCAATAGGAGAGAGAGAGAGAGAGAGAGAGAGAGAGAGAGAGAGAGTTCCCGAGGCACAAGAACAAAGAGAAACTCCAAAACTCATGACTTTTAAATGAGGCGATCAAGCACTAAAAGATATACGTAACATATATATTGTCTCAAAATCGTAGATAACTCTGAAATACCCGAAGCAAGATATAAAATTTCAAAATAATTAGAAAGAGAATTATGGGGCAAAACCAATGCTCTAAATTGGGCCAAGTTTAGAAAAGTGCCCCCAAACTATTGAAAAAGTGGGTTTTTGAGATTGAACATCCCAGATGGAGAAGTGATATGATGTTATTCTTAAGTAAAATTCATTCCCAAATGATCATCACCTTAAATGCTTACTCAGAGTGCTCATTTCAAAAGTTTGTATCATGCGAAACAAATGAGTCGCGAGTGAAAATGAGCCCAAAAATCATTGTGCCTCAATGATGTCTTTCCAATCTAAACTTATGAACGACGTCTGGTCAATTTTTGCCTATTAACCGGTTCCATAGTTTAGGGTTGATTTCTGTCGGTGCGATTAGTTGTGAATTGATATTGAAAGGTCATCTTCGGGTCTCATGTAGGAGCACCCAACTCTTTGCACCCATAAAGTGGAGGATCTTCATTTGGTACGTTGGTTGGCAGTGTAAAAGGTTACTCGACAGGCAGCATTTAGCCCCTGGCACCCATATGCAGTTTTCAATTTGAGGAAGAGCGTTCGTTTTATTAGTGAATAAAAGTCTCATCATAAAGAAACCACCGGAGGTTACTTTAATGACCATCATTCTTACAAGAAAAAGGAGAGGTGGGGAGTTTGATTCCCTACTTTTTCAAGAGGAGTGGAGGTGTAAATGTTTAGTTTTAGGTATGGGGTTCAACTCTCACAATTTGTAAAAAGGTAGAACAAAAAGCCTTATAGTGAATTGAGATTTAGAGTAGGACAAACAAAAGTCTCATGAAGATAGTTGCTTGTTTAGCGAGTATTTTATTCAAGCGATAATTACAGTAGATGTCCTAATTTTTTTTTTTCATAGTCTCCTATGCTCAATGTCATAGTTTTAGACCCCATTGGTGCATGAAGTAATCCATCCTAAGATGCTTGATTTCTCTGCTCTCTTTATTTTTCTCCGTTTGCTCACCTATTCCTGCACTCATATAAACATGTCCACGTTATGCACTATTTAGTTTAACAAACGTTTCATTTGATGAAGGGAACAAGAGGCCGGCTAATTGAAGCAGAACCCTAGCCTTGGTGGTGAATACGAAGCACACTCCTTTGGTTTCTCCACTACATTCGTCGCATTCGCAAACTTGACCCCCATATAAATCCCATCCCATCCACTCGAATAGCACACAAACCTCTCGTTCCCTCACATTTGACACTCAACAAAACTTAGATACCAACCTTTAAGAATCCATCCATGGCGGAGAAAGAAGGAGGAATCGTCAAGAAAGGTCACGAGGAAGGCATGAAGATGGCAGTCTCAATCCTCGTGGAGTTTGAGCTACCGCTTGGCCTCCTCCCCCTCGCTGAAGTTGTTGAGGTCGGGTTTGTGCGCAGCACGGGGTACATGTGGATCGTGCAGAAGAAGAAGGTGGAGCACTCGTTCAAGATGGTGAGCAAGCTCGTGAGCTATGACACCGACATCACCGGCTACGTCGAAAAGAAGAGGATCAAGAAGCTCAAGGGCGTCAAGGCCAAAGAGCTCATTCTGTGGCCCCCAGTGAGCGGGATCACCGTTGACGACCCACCAACCGGGAAAATCCACTTCAAGAGCCTTGCCGGGATCACCAAGACCTTTCCAGTTGAGGCATTCGCTGCCGGGCAGTGAAGGGATCTGTTGGAGTTTCGAGCACTGAGTTGTGTTACAAAACTCATTGTCATAGAAGAAGAAAGAGCAAAGCATGTGCCCATGCGAGGCCATATATTCCCTATTACTGTCTCGAGCTTGGTTTCTGTTTTGTTCTGCGTATTTTTCTTATCAAGGATTTGATTAGTGTTCATAACGGCTTTGTTTATTGCACGTTCTTATTTCGATTGATTAGATTGGAAGAAACGATGCTGCTGCTACTTATGTCTATGTATCTGTTCTTGAAGATGGTGTTTATGTTCTTATCAACAACCTTAATGCTGGTTTCGTCTGGCAATATAATCTGTGGTGTAGCGGACTATTAACGTTATGCTGAACTCTATCTAACTATGATGCATATTGTGTTACCGAAAAAGTGTTGCGCTAGAGTCTATGTTTCGCGAGGAGCTAAGGCATTCTTTCAACAATTACATTTCTTATCTTAAATATGAGTAGAATTCTATATATATTTTAATCCTGCTAATATAGCAGTTTTTGGGCAACTGTAAAAAAAAATGACATAATGCGGGCCATAAATTCTTGAAAAAGTATATCTCATAATAATTTTCACTTGTTTATTATTTATTTATTTTTGTAGCCCAAAAGATATTGTTATTATTATAGTAGATTAAGAACTGCCACTTAATTATTTCCTTTTTTTTTTCTCCATGGTTAAATATAAGGATTTTTATTTATTTATTTATTTTCATGATAATGAATGCAATAAGTGTTAGAAGTGTCAAACAAATGTTGGTAAAAGAATTACCAGTGACTTTTTTTGGGTAACTTATTGGTTACTTATCAACACTTTGTGGAATTGCCAATAACTTGTGTTTGCATAATTTATTAAGACTTCAAATTTCCTACCTCTTGTATGGACTTAGCAAACTAAATTAGAGTTACTTACTAACTTTTGTCTGATGAAATTACCCACTTTTAATTATTTTTATTCAATTTACCAACTAGTTTATGGAGTTACCAACTTTTAATTGCCTTGGTCACCCCTTACTTTTACTAATTCTTTCTAGATATTATTAACATAAATTAGCGCAAGTTGACAAATTTTCTCCCATTAAATTAGAGGTCACCAACTCTCATTTAACTAACCAATGGCTATCTAGTTTTTCTTTTTAATTTGCCAACTTTTGTTTTCTGTTTTTACATACATCTCCTAGCAATGTTTTAAATTTACTAACTCTTTTTTGAAAGAGAAAAAGCTACCAAAAACCCTAAACTTTACCTAATATGACAAATTTATCTCGAACTTTTTTTTTGTGATACAAAAAATCTCAAACTTTGCAAACTATGACACATTTATCTAGAACTTTTTTCATGATACAAAAAACTATAAACTCATACTTGCATGACACATTTACCCCAAACTATAGGGCATTTTTGTCTTTTACTTTGTAATTTTTTTTTTCATTTGCTTTTCATTTTTTTTTCTCCTCTCTTTTGGTAGAAGGAAGTTGAACTCAAGCAAGGCCACCCTTGCTGGTGTCAGGTGAGGGTTGCCCTCGCCTAGGCGAGCGAGGGTGGTCTTCCCCATGGGTTGGGCAAGGACTACCCTTGCCAGATCCAGTGAGGGCAACCCTGGCCTGATGCAGGTGAGGTGATCCTAGCCTGGGTCAGATCTGGCAAGGAATGCCCTCGTCGGGGTCAGCGAGGGCCACCTTGGCAAGGGTTGACCTCGTTGGATTTAGCAAGGGTTGACCTCACTTGACCAAGGGAAGGGCCACCTTCACCTACCTAAGTGAGGGTGGTTGTCGCCTAAGCCAGCTTCCCTTAGTTAGCAACGGAGGGAAGAGAGAAGAAGAAAAAAGAAAAAGGAAAACTAGCAAAAGGAAAGAAAAGGAAAAGAAAGACAAAAGTGCCTTTTAGCCATAGAGTTGGAGTAAATGTGTCATAGTTGGTAAAGATTGGAGTTTTTTGTATTAAAAAAAAAAAGTTAAGAGTAAATTTGTCACATTGAGTAAAGTTTAGGGTTTTGGTGGCTTTTTCCTTTTTTGAAATTACCAGCTTTATGAAATTACCTACTATCATTTGAGTTACTCAAGAAGTTCTTTTTGTCTTGTAATTACCATTCTAATCTTTTAACAACTTTTATCTATCTTTCTTAATTACTACTCTTATACCAATATACTAGCTTTAATCTAAGTGATTTACTAACATTTCTCTTATTATGTTATCAATTAGTTTTGTGATACTAACTCTTATTTGAGTTAATCACCAAATTTTATTCTACTTTAGTTTACAATTTTTTTCTCAATAGAAAAGTTGGTAAGTAACTAAATAGAATAGTTGGTAAGTCATTTAAATAAAATTTGCTAATTTCATATAATTTGTGGTAAATTTAAATCCTTAATAAGAAAGCTAAATAAGTGTTGGTAAAACTAAGGGTGAGCATGGTCCGGATTGGGCCGGTTCACCCCTTAACCCTAGGACCAACTCACACAGTACTGGTTCTCAATTTTTGGAACCGAGGACCGATCCTATTGAGCTTGGGACCGAGGATCGAATCGACCCAATGGGTTCGGTTTGGTTCCGGGGTCAACCTAGGATCAATCGATAATTTTTTATTTCATTTTTTGTACTCCTTAACAAAATGATTAAGGATCGAACTAACTCAATGGGTTCGGTCCGGTTTCAAGGTCAACCTAGGACCAACTAATACTTTTTTATTTCATTTTTTGTATTCCTTAAAAAAGCGATTGAGGACTGAACCGACCTAATGGGTTTGGTCCAATTTCAGGGTCAACCCATTACCAACCAATAATTTTTTATTTCATTTTTTGTACTCCTTAAAAGGGCAAGGGAGGACCATACTGATCGAGGTTAGCTAAGAAAGGCAAGTGGTGATGGTCAAGTGGGGTGAGCATCGAATAGAATGAGCATTGAATGTTGAGTGGGAAGTAACAAGCTAAGCGAGCATCGAACGGCAAGCAGTACGAGTGACCCAAAGCGAGCGAGCCGAGTGTCAAGTGGTGAGTGAAGAAGTTGTTTCTTTCGATTTTGGCAAATTGAAGACTAAGAAAACAAATAAGAAAGAAGAGAATGAATACTAGAGGATGATGCCATAATGAGTTTTTTTATGCCTTTTTGGATGTCGTGATGACTCCTCACAAAAACATTTTCCTCATTCGTAAATTTTGACTATTGACGCCATAAAAGACATTAAAAATCTAAGTTATTAATGAACACTGTAAAATTACTTGAACTCCTCGTTAGATAGCTGTTTAATATTGTTGACGCCGTTTATTTTAAGGTTTTCTCTATATAAAAATATTATAAGTAATATATATTATAGGTAAATAATAGATAAGAGAAGTTTGTCTGACAAAAGGTAAGTTTAAAAAGAACAAATCAACATTGGCAACCGCTTGTATAAAAGTGGGCGAGAGAAAACTAGTTGGTAGCTTAATCGATAATCACTCTAACTATAAATAACAAATTCTTATAGGAGGCTGGTAAGTTTAAATTATTCATAAGCCAAGAAAATTAAACTTCATTAAAAAAAAAATGATGAAAGTTGATAAGTATAAATGGGTGGAAAGTAACTCAAAGGAAAGTTGCTAATCTACAGGTAAATTAAAAATACAAAAGTAATAAATTTTCTTAAAAAAGTCGTTAGTTCAAATAAAGAGCTAGTAATGTACTAAGGATGTTGGTAAGTAAGGAAAATAAAAATTGATGACTTTCAAGAAGAGTTAATAATAGTTGGTGAATAACCACTTGGAGACCTTGCTAGCTACATTGAGAAAAAAAGAAAAGAAAAGAATGAAAGCAACTTTCACTCAAAATTGATAAGAATGACTATATTGACAAATCGTCAAAAGTTTTATGACTAAATTGGCTAAATTAATAGGTTTATGACTAAATTTTGAATCTATTCAATAAGTTTAAGACTTTTTTGCAGTTGGCAACCTCACTGGCCATCGTTGAGGCCTTAGCAACCCTCACCGACTATAATGAAAGAAACGGAAAATAAAAAAAAATTATAAAAAATTCAAAGTAATTTCTCCAATTGCAAAAAATATCAAAGTCGGCACTAGTTGTATCATATATGATGGCTAGTATCTAAGTCAATTTCTAGCCAAAATTGATTAGAAGAATTATATTGATAAATTGTTAAAAGATTTATAATTAAATTGATCAAATTGAAAATTTTATGGTTTAGTTGGCATTCATATGTTAGGTTTAAGACTTTTTTGCTAGTTTTTCCCATCGAAAGAATAAGGGAGTGAGTGAGGCTACATGCAATTCGTTTACAAAATTAGAAAACAACACAAAAGCTACCTTTGTTTTTGGCAGAGGTGTGCGCACCTCAAGTGCTAAAACTTGGCATGTGTCACGCCTCGAACCCCTGAGCGCGTGAACATCCCTCCATGTCATTTAGTTGCAATGTTTTAGGACGCATTGTCAGCTTATTCTTTTTATTTTTTGATTAAATGCAAACGGAACGTACATAATAACTCACAACAACAAAAAATAACAAGGATAACAAAGAAAACACAATAACATCACAATCATAGACTTCATTAATACATTTATATTTAACCCTAGGAAGTTTAGTAATTATAAGTCCATCATAAAAGGACGACTTCTTATGTGACCAATATATAAAAATGGTTAGAAAGGTTGGGATTAACTTAACTCCTTTAACGTGAGGGCTAGCCAAAAAGTGATGCATCTTGCAGCCACCACAATTGCATATGACGGTTCTCCATACTGCAGCCCTGAAAAATAATAAATAATGACGGATGAGATAAAATCTCAATAAGGTAACAACCTAAGCCTCGTTTAGGATGCTAACTCGCTTCAAGTGCAATCTAAACATGCAACATTATATTGACGGCAAATCAATAGTAAAGCGACCCCCACTTTGCCCTAACTATGAACATGGTCAGGCAGTTTGATCCAATGATAAACCTCAAAGCCGTCAAATAAACCCATAGGCATTCTTACCTCCCCTTGGCACACCTTTGCATAATTTTAACTACTGATGCAAGAGGCATGACACATAATCAGAACACTTCTTATACTTTCCCATGCCCAATGCATCACTCGTGTTCCAATTATTACAACCGCTTAGGGTCACGGCCACTACAAGGGTTGGTGGTTTTCTAGCATGACTGGGCATCATTTCGCCCCCTCGGGCATGGCATCGTCCCGCATACTCATACACATCATGATGGCTTTCCATTATGAGTATTGGTTCAGTCTAAACTGTGACTTCACATTTGGACCTCTGCTGGGCATCCAATAAAATCGGACATCATCCTGCATATTCATATGCATCAAGATGGAACTATTGCCTTGCGTAATTATACGCATTAGGGCCATTATGTGGTCACATGAGTACACCACTAACTTATGCCAATTTCATTTTTCCTCCATTAACCAATGTAAACATGGTTCGTGTTCATACAACAAACTATGGCAATTTTTACATGTAAAATTACAGTAAAACAATCATATGTGATCACATACGTATAATTGATTTGTCAAACTTTGTACACTTCATCTTAAAACATCCTCACCCCGTTTAACACATAAACATAGCACCAAAACATGACACCTTGTGAATTACCATAGCACAGAAACATGACACCTCGTGAATTATCATTTACATGTCCAAAAAAACTTTCTTTAAAGTAGCACATAAGGTTTCTAAAATGAGCAATTATTTTTCATGGCATCACAAGCTTCAAACAACATAAATGATGTATAAATTCATCTCATAAGTCAAGTATCAAACACATACCACTGCTTATTGTCCTATTGCGATAATTTGTCAACATAAAAATGATAACTCATTGTCCAATTGTTGATAGCTTATCATCTATTATCCGATAACTTATATTTATTTTCCAATAGCTTATCACCTTTTTGGTGATATCTCATCACCAATTTATCGATAGCTTATCACTCCTTTGATGATAGCTTATTACCATTTTCTTGATAGCTCATCATCCCTTCAGCGATAACTTATCACCTAATTGCCGATAACCTATCAACTTTACTTATCACTTGTTGCAATAGCCTATCAATTTTGCTAATTGCTTATCATGATAACCTATCGACTAAACCGTCACTAATTAATACTAAACGGCCATTAATTAAGACTAACTATGATTAGCCTTAATCTAAACTATTCATAAACGCAATTAACACTAACCACCATTAATTAAGACTAATTACAATTAGCCTTAATCTAAACTATCCCTAAAAACAATTAACACCCTAATAAAAGATTAGGAAGTTAACTCACTATTTTACAGCAATGACGAGCTAATGGCAATGGTGGCGCGATAGTGATAAGAACGTGATCCTCGTTGCTCAAATGGTGGCATTACGGTGGTAAGTCGACAAGCTTGAGGCTCATGGCCAAGCGTGGTGGGGGCAGTGGTGGATTGGCGGTGAGGATGGCGAACGGCACGACGTTGAGCGACGGACAACAACGACGGTGGCGGTGAACGATGGTGGTGGTGGACATAGTGGCAAGGGGGTAGCAAGGTGGTGGTGGTTCAGTCGAAGTAAGGGAGGAAAGAAGAGAGAGAGAGAAAGAGTTTCTCCCAAAAATCTTCTTCATCATGAATTTTCCATCAAATCTCCCTTAAACCCTCTCCTCCATGCAATTTCCCCTTTGTCTTCATTTTCTTAGACGGCAAAAAACTTATAGGAGGGGCATTTTGGTCTTTTCACAAATTTTAACAAAAATTCCAATTTTGCCCTTGGATCTATTTGCTTGAATGGGCTCATTTGGGCTTGGCAAGCTTTGTTGGGCCCACATGGCCAAAACTAATGGATATGAGGCCTATTGGGCCTTTGCTTGGTCAAGCTCCTTTTTCCAGCTTCCAATTATCGACCCACTAAGTCTCATCCAAAAATTTAAAGTGTACTGATAAATGATAGATAAATGAAGCAACATCCAATAGGCTAGTCTTGAAATCCTCGAAAGTTTGATACTTAAAATTGAATTAAATTTCATGGTTAAAATCAATTAAATGTGACTTTAGTATGACATAAGCTATTGGATGGCTTTTAGGGATTTCGTGCGTTTGACCTGTGGTCGATAATTTTAATTCCATATTTTTGCTTCTTCAAATCGCCGACAACCTTCGGTTGTCATGTAATCATGAGAAATCAATTACTTATTCTAAATACAAGATCAATAAGAAATTGATTTACTCTTATTTGCAGCGAGTATCGCAATTGTGTGGAATCACCTACAAACTGACTACTTGCTTATATCAAATCGATACATACATACATACATACATACATACATACATACATACATACATATATATATATATATATATATATATATCCATTTTCTAATTACCTTTAATAGTATAGGATTGTCCCTTCTCCCTCCTTATGACTAAATGGTCTATCCCTGATTAAATTCTTTGGTCGTTCGTGTTTTAATCCTTCATGACCCCTCTCAATAGATTAGTCAACTCATAAGTAATCAGTTTATAGCAAATTTAACTATATGTGCATTGATGAAATAACAATATCATATATATTGAGAATGGTCAAATTTAAGGATACTACAATATAGGTAAACACATAAGTGCCAAAACATTTAAAGGGTACACTTAAGTACCAAAATTAGAGAAAAAATGAACAGTTAAGTGCCAATGGCGAGTCATGTTAGATTTCTAATAGCCACGTAGACCAATTTTATTCTTAAAATAACGTAATGTTGGATTTTTGGCAAGCCTTGTTGGAGTGGGCACTTATGTGTCTAATTTTAGAAAAAAATGGCATATAAGTGTATTTTTTTTGGAAGTTTTGGAACTTGTGTGTCCATCTGTACTAAGTTTTGAAACATGGGTTTTACTTCTTTTGTTATTAGCATATGGCAAAAAATATTTTTTTTAATAGCAATCAAATAATGTTTGGGTTAGTTTTTGCTCATCTCGAGTATTATATGTCTTCAAGAAATTTTAAGGGCGCACCCTCGCAGATTGATCTAATGCATTCAAAATTTATAATTGAAATGTCTCTAATAAGATTTAAATCCAGGACTACAAGTGAAGTGGTAAACATAATGCAAAGCCATTTAACAAAACTCACTACAACTTACTCAATGAAAGTGACCATATTTATGAGTCAAGGTTGAAATTTGTTTGTCGAAATATTTGAATGATTGCTTCAACAAGCTAATTTAATAACTAAAATTGACTAAATTATATTTACGATTCAGTAGTGTCAACTCTGCGTCAAGCTGAAAGGGTTCATTCAACTATTGTGGTCATAGGACTTCTGCTACAAATATTGTGAAGTGGATTGGTAAAATCAGATAAAGACAACTGGAACGACCAAACAATGGCTATCTGCTATCGATCTGTCACTTCATGCTCTCTCAAATAATACTAGATTTGATTGGACAAGTTGTGAAAGGAAAAAAAAGTAATTAGCTTTGAATCGAGGAAAGAGAGTAATAATTCGAAAATCTACTCTCTATGAAATGACTAGAATGCACATCAAGGAACCAAGGCTAAGACTAAGTTTTAATTCATGTTGAGTTGTCATTTTAAAAAATCCAACTCATCATATTAATCCACATTATCCAATAATATCTAATCTGTCATTTAAGCAAATGGAAGGATTATATTGAATATTAACTAATAATTTAGAGACTGCATTAAACGAATTAAAAAGTTTAGGGATGATATTGCATGTTAGATCAAAATTTAAGGATTATTTGTGTCATTTTCCTTAAATATTTTAGTTGCCATAACTTGTAATAAAACCATTTTGACTTGGTCAAAACTGTGGGTGGGAAAAAAAATGTGACTGTTTGACGAAAGAAGAAAAGTGGACATTGATTGTAAAGGGGAAATAATGAGGCATGTGCATAGAAGAAAAGAGAAGGAAGAAGAAAACAAAAGAAGGAATAGGAAAGAAAAATTGGAGAAAAGAAAGAAAGGGAAAGAAGATGAGAAGGAAAAGGAGAGGAGTATATATCATGGGGATGTTGCCAAGTCGGACAAACTACATCTCACAATGTCCGCTAAGGATCCAAACACTTTGCTCATCTAATCAAAGTAATTTTTAGAATTAGGGCATTAATCTAGAGTTATAGAATTTTGAACTACATGGTTAGATTTGGGAGTTGTCTAGCTTTGAAAATATACGGAAATGATAGTTTAAAGTGTATTGGATGGCTTTTAGGGATTTCGTGCGTTTGACCCGTGATCGATAATTTTTAATCCATATTTGTGCCTCTTCAAATCGTGGACAACCCTCGGTTGTCATGTAATTGCGAGGAATCAATTACTTACTCTAAATACAAAATCAATAAGAAATTGATTTACTGTTATTTTCAGTGAGTATCATAATTGTGTGAAATCACATACAAACTAACTACTTGCTTACATCAAATCGATATATATATATATATATATATATATATATATATATATATATCCATTTCTTAATTAACTTTAATAGTATAGTATTGTCCATTGTCGCTCCTTATGACTGAACGGTCTATCCCTAATTAAATTCTCTGCTCGTTCGCGTTTTAATCCTTCATGACCTCTCCCAATTGATTAGCTAACTCATAAGTAATCAGATTAGAGCAAATTTAACTATCTGTGCATTGCTGAAACAACCATTTCATATATCTTGAGAATGGTCAAATTTCAGGATATTACAATATAGGTAAACACGCAAGTGCCAAAATTTCCAAATTGTACACTTAAGTACCAAAATTGGAGGACAAATCAATATTTAAGTGTTAATAGCAAGTCACGTCAGATTTCTAATAGCCACGAGACCAATTTTATTCTTAAATGTAATGTCGGATTTTTGGTAAGCCTTGTTGGAGTGGACATTTAATTGTCCGATTTTAGAAAAAAATGGCATTTAAGCATTTTTTTTTTTTTGGTGGAAGTTTTTGAACTTATATGTCCATTTGTACTAAGTTTTGGTACTTGAGTTATACTTCTTTCGTTATTGGCATATGGCAAAAACATTTTTTTTTATAGCAATCAAATAATGTTTGGGTTAGTTTTTGCTCATCTCAACTATTATATGTCTTCAAGAAATTTTAAGAGTGCATTCTCACAAATTGGCCTAATGAATACGAAATTTATTCTTGAAATGTCTCTAGAAAGATTTAAATCTAGGACTACAATTGAAGGGGCAAACATAATGGAAAGCCATTTAACAAAACTCACTACAACTTACTCAGTGAAAACGACCATATTTATGAGTTGAGGTTGAAATTTGTCTGTTGAAATATTTGAATGAATGTTTCAACAAGCTAATTTAATAACTAAAATTGGCTAAATTGTATTTACGATTCATTAGTGTCAACTTTGCATAAAGCTAAAAAGGGTTCATTCAACTATTGTGGTCATAGGACTTCCACTACAAATATTGTGAAGTGGATTGGTAAAATCAGATAAAGACAACTGGAACAACCACACAATGGCTATAGATCCATCACTTCATTCTCTCTCAAATAATATTAGATTTGATCAGGCATGTTGTGAAAGAAAATAGTAATTAGCTTTGAATCGAGGAAAGAGAGTAATAATTTGAAAAACTACTCTCTATGAAATGACGCACTTCAAGCAACCAAGGCTAAGACTAAGTTTTAATTTCTAGACATGTTGAGTTGTCATATTAAAAAATCAAACTCATCATATTAGTCCACATTATCCAATAATGTCTAATTCGTCGTTGAAGCAAACATAAGGATTATATTGAATATTAACTAATAGTTTAAAGACCGCATTAAACGAATTAAAAAGTTTAGGGATGATATTGCATGTTAGATCAAAATTTAAGGATTATTTCTGTCATTTTCCTTAAATATTTTAGTTGCCATACCTTGTAATAAAATCATTTTGACTTGGTCAAAATTGTTGGTGGGAAAAAACAAAAGCTTTGGTTGTTCGACAAAAGAAGAAAAGTGGACGTTGATTGTAAAGGGGAAAGAATGAGGCATGTGCATAGAAAGAAAAGAGAAGGAAGAAGAAAAAAAAAAAGGAACATGAAAGAAGAATTGGAGAAAAGAAAGAAAGGGAAAGAAGAGGAGAAGGAAAAGGAGAGGAGTATATATCATGGGGATGTTGCCAAGTTGGACAAACTACGTCTCGCAATGTCCGCTAAGGATCCAAACACTTTGCTCATCTAATAGAAGTAAATTTTAGAATTAGGGCATTAATTTG
This sequence comes from Eucalyptus cladocalyx, assembly GCA_017140615.1. NCBI lineage: Eukaryota > Viridiplantae > Streptophyta > Magnoliopsida > Myrtales > Myrtaceae > Eucalyptus > Eucalyptus cladocalyx. Next base: position 7,805,877 of record CM029519.1, read on the forward strand.
AAGTTACAAAATTTTGAACTACGTGGTTAGATTTTGGAGTTTTCTAAGTTTGAAAATATACGGAAATGATAGTTTAAAGTGTTTTGGATGGCTTTTAGGGATTTTGTGCGTTTAACCTGTGGTCAATAATTTTCAATCCATATTTGTGCCTCTTCAAATCGTGGACAACCCTTGGTTGTCATGTAATCACGAGGACTCAATTACTTACTCTAAATACAAAATCAATAAGAAATTGATTTACTGTTATTTTCAGCGAGTATCGTAATTGTGCGGAATTACCTACAAAATGGCTACTTACTTATATCAAATCGATATATATCCACTTCTTAATTAACTTTAATAGTATAGTATTGTCCATTGTCACTCCTTATGATTGAACGGTCTATCCCTAATTAAATTCTCTACTCGTTCATGTTTTACTCCTTCATGACCTCTCCCAATTGATTAGTTAATTCATAAGTAATTAGATTAGAGCAAATTTAACTATCTGTGCATTGATGAAACAACCATTTCATATATCTTGAGAATGGTCAAATTTCAGGATATTACAATATAGATAAACACATAATTGCCAAAATTTCCAAATGGTACACTTAAGTACCAAAATTGGAGAAAAAATGAATAGTAAAGTGCCAATGGCGAGTCATGTTAGATTTCTAATAGCCACGTAGACCAATTTTATTTTAAATAACGTAATATTGGATTTTTGGCAAGCTTTCTTGGAGTGGGCACTTAAGTGTCCAATTTTAGAAAAAATGGCACTTAAGCATGTTGTTTTTTGGAAGTTTTGGAACTTATGTGTCAATCTATACTAAGTTTCGGCACTTAGGTTGCACTTCTTTTGTTATTGGCACATGGCAAAAACAGTTTTTTTTTTTTTTAATAGCAATCAAATAATGTTTGGTCAATTTTTGCTCATCTCGACTATTATATGTCTTCAAGAAATTTTAAGGGCGCACTCTTGTAGATTGGCCTAATGCATTCAAAATTTATTCTTGGAATGTCTCTAATAAGATTTAAATCTAGGATTATAAGTGAAGGGGCAAACATAATGCAAAGCCATTTAACAAGACTCACTACAACTTACTCAGTGAAAGCGACCATATTTATGAGTTGAGGTTGAAATTGTTCTATCGAAATATTTGAATGATTGCTTCAACAAGCTAATTTAATAACTAAAATTGGCTAAATTGTATTTACAATTCAGTAGTGTCAACTCTGCGTCAAGCTGAAAAGGGTTCATTCAACTATCATGGTCATAGGACTTCCACTACAAATATTGTGAAGTGGATTGGTAAAATCAGATAAAGACAACTGGAACGACCACACAATGGCTATATGCTATCAATCCATCACTTCATGCTCTCTCAAATAATACTAGATTTGATTGGACAAGTTGTGAAAGGAAAAAAAGGTAATTAGCTTTGAATCAAGGAAAGAGAGTAATAATTCGAAAATCTACTCTCTATGAAATGACTAGAATGCACATCAAGCAACCTAGGCTAAGACTAAGTTTTAATTACTAGACATGTTGAGTTGTCATTTTAAAAAATCCAACTCATCATATTAATCCACATTATCCAATAATGTCTAATCTGTCATTTAAGCAAATGGAAGGATTATATTGAATATTAACTAATAATTTAAAGACCGCATTAAATGAATTAAAAAGTTTAGGGATGATATTGCATGTTAGATCAAAATTTAAGGATTATTTGTGTCATTTTCCTTAAATATTTTAGTTGCCATAACTTGTAATAAAACCATTTTGACTTGGTCAAACTGTGGGTGGGAAAAAAAACCTTTGATTGTTCGACAAAAGAAGAAAAGTGGACATTGATTGTAAAAGGGAAAGAATGAGGCACATGCATAGAAAGAAAAGAGAAGGAAGAAGAAAACAAAAAAAGGAATAGGAAAGAAGAATGGGAGAAAAGAAAGAAAGGGAAAGAAGAGCATAAGGAAAAGGAGATAAGTATATATCATGGGAATCTTGCCAAGTTGGACAAACTATGTCTCCCAATGTCCGATAAGGATCCAAACACTTTATTCATCTAATCGAAGTAATTTTAAGAATTAGGGCATTAATCTAGAGTTAAAGAATTTTGAACTACACGGTTAGATTTGAGAGTTGTCTAGCTTTGAAAATATATGGAAATGATAGTTTAAAGCGTTTTGGAGCTTGGAGGTTTGATAGAAAGTGATTTGAAACGTAGCTTTAATGGTAGTGAGTTTTTATAGTTTTGCCATCAAATTTGCGTAGCGCACAAGTTTGAATAACTACTTTGGCAAGCATTCTTGTTGGTGTGTAAATGTCGTTTCGTTAGCAATTAAACTTAGTTTAGTTAATTTGTAATTAAGCTCTAAGTGAGTTTGATATTATTTCTTGTTTAATTGATAGGATTATGAAGTTCATCTACTTAAAATAGCTTTCATGGTTTTGTTTAAACTGTCATGGTCTTATCTATTCCCTAAAATTGTAAAGCTATATTTGAAAGTAATAGAGATTATATATAATGAGTATGGAAGGCATGACATGGTATGATATTTATGAAAAGCAAAAACATATTACTCAAAGCATAATTGTTGCATAAATTTGGATTGGGCATTTAGTATCTCTTTTATTATTTTGAAATTGCAATTTAAAGCATTTTTGGAAATGATTGTGAATTGAATTATTATGAGTTGGTTTGGAAAATGCTTTGTGAACTCGGATGGGACCAATCGTTACTACTTTGGCAAAATTTAGAGCATGTCCCAAGAATTCATAGTAAAAAGATATTAACCCACCTCCAATAGTGTAAAAATAGAGTCATTGATGGCTTTACTCATGTTGACAACTAGTAAAATCAAAAAATAAAACTTCACATGTAACAATAGAGCTCAACATTAAAAAAAAAAAAAAAACTGGTCACATGCGTTTACCTATTCTAAAAAATTATGAACTCTTCTCCTTCCTACATAACAATTCCCAACTTATGTAAAATATGCGAGAGTAACATCATTCAAAAATTCATTGCTCAAGCCCCCTCCAATCCAATCTAGATCCCTATCAAATTGAACCAATCAACCAACAAACAAACCTTCAAAATCCCCCACCCCAAACTAAATTAGCACACTACAGTCACCAAATTCCAAATTTTTGTTTCTTGTTCCTTCTTTTGTTATATGCAAAAAGCCCCAATTTGAAGCAAAGAATATGCCACCACATAGTGAACAAATCCTACAAATTGAAAAATAGTCTATTCAACATGAGTGAACAAATCTCCCACTCTTTAGTGACACTAATTGTGCAATCTACTTTTCAACCTTCCTAGGTGGGTACAAAATTCAATCAAATCAAAAGTGGTCTTCGTCCTATCACCTCACTCGCTTCTATCCAAACTACGTTCAATGAAAACAAGCACTACTACCTCTCCACGTCGGAAAACAATTAAGGATGTTACAAGAACAATACACAGGAAGCAAACAGATTCATACAAAACCGTATGAAACACTCCTCATGAGTTATGGAGCTTCGATTCTAAGAGCACTTGAACTACCGGGAGGAAGAGGAAGCATGACACCGTGCAAAAGATGAGTGAGTGAAATCGCCGACTAGGGCAAGCGATAACCTGTTCTACTTTTAAAAAGAGGGATTTGATTGATTCAAAGGAAGCAAAAAGAGAGGCGAGCACGAGGGTGCTTGGTTTGTGAGGTGAGTGAAGAGAGGTCTAGAGTTTTTTATTTTAAAAAAGGGTAAACTTGGAATTGTCATAATTTTTTGAAAGCAAGAAAGGGGAACCGGAAAATTGCAGTAACTCTAAAATTTGCCTTCCAAAAATGTTAAAAACCTTACGCAAGTGCACTAGTCTTGGGTTTTCAGCTTTGTCAATGCTGGATTTCACTTAAGAACCTCCAATTTTTTTTTTAACCAATAACCCTAACTTTTTCCTGAGGGATTTTAGAGATCCAAAGTTCATTGGAAAAGCTTAATCAAAACACCCTATGTATTGATTTGTGAACCTAGTTTATGAGAAGCATATTCCAATTTACGATATATATTTTGTTTTGATTTGGTTTATGAAACAAAATTATGATTTACGATATACATTTTGGATTGGTTTTGTGAATTATTGGTGGATGATAATTTGATGTTTATTATTGTTATGAACATAGTGAGGGATTTAGTTTCTTGGTATGCATACCGATCAAGGACTAAGTGCTACACAATGACGAGAGTCTCGTGGGAATTACTTCTAGAACCTTGTTTAATTGATATACGTCGGTCAATAACTAAATGTTTTATGGTGATGTGAATCTTGTAAGAGCCACCTTTAGAACCCTATTGATCAAGGACTAAGTATTATACGGTGACAAGAGTCTCGTGGAAATTACTTCTAGAACCTTGTTTAATTGATATATATTGGTCGAGGACTAAATGTTACATGATGATGTGAATTTTGTGAGAGCCACCTTTAGAACTTTGTTATCAAAGATTAAGTGCTACACAGTGATATGAATACCGTGAAACCACCTCCAGAATATTGTACGATTGATGTACATTAGTCGAGGACTAATTGCTACATGATATGTGTATAACGTGGGAGCCACTTCTAAAAACTTATTGTCAAGGTTTGACTATTAATGTTTGATTTGTGATTTTGAATTGAATAACTATCTTAGTATTTCACTATGCATGTTGAGCGTATTTACCTGTTCATTATGATAGTATAGGTACAAAATTTCTTTCGAAAAAGGTATAAATCATTTTCTATATTGTACATTTATTCCATTTGTATGGCTTTATAAATATGCATGGTGGATACTAAATCTACTTATAAGAGATATGTACAACTCGCTAAACTGTGGTTGCTTAGCCTATTCATTACAAATCCTTTTCCGGTTGAACAATTAGTGGCAAGTAAGATGAGCGATATCAACATGCTATTTTGATAGTTGAATTTTGGGTATGACTTGAGATAGTTGGATACATGTTTGAGATAATATTTAGAGCCGGAGCATTCAAAGAAAATATTGATTCTACAAAAGTGTTATCGATCTCATAGTTACTGATACTTCAATAATCATACCGATACTTCAGTTGGGTGTTTGAAGGATGTCCACATTCATTGAATTGGGCAAGTTTTGGATATCTACACTCAACAACATTTAATTCTTATGTTTTCAAGGTTTAGCGAATATCGTTTAAAGTTTCTAGAGTCCTTATTTATGAGTCATTTGTTTTCCCAAAGAGTCTTAGTAATTCCTCATACTTGGAGGGTTGTTCGAAGTTCATTTTATATAAACATGCTATGACGAATAAGAATGCAGACTTGTTTTGATTGATAATTTATTTAGCCTTTGGCTTGAGAACAACAAGGATTTCTTGTTGTGCTTTTATCTCCTAGGTGGATTTCTAAGAGTGGTGAGCAACCTATCCAATTTAGTTTTCACTTGTTTTACCTCCTATCTCTCTTCATTTTTTTCCGGTGTCATATTTGCTGGTTTTAGTTGAGTTGGGGATGTATACATACTTTTTGATGAATTATAGAGACTCTGATTTTAAAAAACAACTCATTGTTTTTTTAGATATATAGATGGATATATAAATTGATAACAAGTTATGTTGATATTGTTTGAGGTTGCATCCTCCAGAGAGAAAGATGGCTGTGTCATTACCCCTACATCTATAGGAGTTAGGGCGTGTGACAAAACTTCTAACAACCAAATATGGACCTTTTGTGACCAATTCTTTTTCGCACTCCTAAGGCTTAATTATGCCCGAGGGCTACTATCTCTCGGTAAAAACTATATCTCAAGACCAAGTTCCAATCTCGGAAATCCGTTCCTATAGAAAGGGGGAGTACTCTTAAATGTGCGCTAAAGGTAGCTTGTCTCGCCCAAGAGGTGGATGATCCTTGTGGGAGTTGGTTATCAGATGGGTCGGTAATTTTAAAAATCAAAATCAAAGAAGCGGTGTAGTATATCCGCTGAGGAAACTCAGGGATATTTTGCAGAGTCCAGATGGAAGTGACTCTAAGGCTGTTTAGCGTGAGAAGGAGGTTCATGCGATTACTTCGCCCCGCTCCCGCCTCTGGATTTCGACAAGTGACTGAAATTGAGCATTACCGGAAGTAAAGACGCTCTCATAGTATTACCTTGTTTCAATATCTATAAAGAAGACAGATTCCTAAATAGTAAATATCCATCTGGAAGAAAGAAGAAGAAGAAGAAGAAGATCAACTTTTCTCTTTGCTAATCCGCAAAGGAACTGGAATCGGGGGTAAGCCCTTCCTTTTGGCCAAGATAAATGCTTGTCCTTTCTTTTTTTAGGTTGTCTTCCTTCCGTTCTGCCTGCTTTAGTGTGCTTGCCAAAATACTCGTCACCCCTAGTGATGACTCGCTTTTTTGGTATTTCGGGAATAAATTTACGACAAAATCGTTCCCATAGGCAAATAATTTTTTTTTTTTTGAAAGAAAATCTTAATCAAGTAAATTAAAAGATAAAAGATGCAAGGTAAGATTTGAAATAACACGTTGAGTTTTGTTCGCGAAGTTTAGCATTTGGTATCAGATGGGCAATAGGGACGCTCCACCAACGATATGTCTTGCTCAATCATGGTAAACTACCCGAGAGGTTACAGATTTTTCCAGCATATGACCCCATTTACGTTATTGTCACACTTTATTATCTCCATTGGCCCATAGCCCCCAAAAGCAGTCTCTACGTGCATGTCTTCGTTTGAAAGTTGCTCAAGTGAACATCGTTTTCGTGCAAATCACTCTCAACTCTACTTTAATGGGTTCCAACGATGCACGGACCAAACAATCTCTTACCTCAAGACCTAAGCAAACGCCTTTCTAGTCTACATAAACCCCAAGCGATTTTAGATATGCATTGCCACAACACAGTCAACCTCATGGCTTTCAAAAAGCAATCCCGACTGATTCTCTTTCTCGTCTCTTTCGTTTTAGTGTTTTGGGCTTTGCCAGCCGAGTGCAGATCTATCCATCGAGAGTCCACTTTGCTGTCGAGGCACGAGCAATGGATGGCTCAACATGGACGCGCTTACAAGGACGCTGACGAAAAAGACAGGCGCTTTGCTATATTCCAGAGCAATGTGGAGTACATTGAGTCCTTCAACAGTGCGTCGGGCAAAGATTACAAATTAAAAATCAACCAGTTTGCCGATTTGACCAACGAAGAATTCAGAGCTTTTCGTGGTGGCTTTAGACTGCCAAAGACCAAAATTGGGTCAAAAAAAGATGATACTCCTTTTAGGTACGAGAATTTTACCGATGTGCCATCTTCCATTGATTGGAGAGAGAAGGGAGCGGTCACCCCGGTCAAAGACCAAGGCCATTGTTGTAAGAAATCATCACTTTCTTCACTAATTATCAGTAAGACATACTTATGTTAATTTTTGAAAACTCGAAGACATCTTGCTTTTGAGTTCAACTCAGATCCTTTCTTTTCGGTCGTTTATAACGTGCGCGCAGCTAGTTGTTGGGCATTTTCAGCTGTTGCGGCGGTGGAGGGGCTTATCAAGATCACTACAGGTAATTTAATTTCGCTGTCGGAGCAAGAACTTGTGGATTGCGACGTGCAGAGAGATGACCACGGGTGCAATTATGGTTGGATGGACGAAGCTTTTGAGTTCATCCAACAAAACAGTGGGCTTGCAACGGAAGCCGAATATCCCTATAATGCTTCGAAAGGCGCGTGCAAAGCCAAGGCTTCCCTTGAACATACCAGCAAGATCCGCGGCTATGAGGATGTGCCTGAGAATGATGAGGACGCCCTTCTGAAAGCGGTCGCGAACCAACCAGTGGCGGTCGCGGTTGATTCCAATGAAGACTTCCAGTTCTACTCCAGTGGTGTGTTCACTGGCGAATGCGGGACTGACTATGATCATGCTGTGACGATAGTTGGGTATGGGACGAGTGATAACGGGATGAAGTATTGGTGGGCGAAGAACTCATGGGGCAAGGGATGGGGCGAGGAAGGGTACGTGAGGATTCAGAGAGAGGTTGATGCTAAGGAAGGACTTTGCGGGATCGCCATGCTAGCTTCCTATCCCATTGCATGAAGTATAAATCTGAGTCCACTAGATGAATTGTAATAAACTCGATCCTTGCCGATCGACCTGAAAATGTAATGTCATTACATTAAATCAGTAACTATATTTCATTATGATTGGGCAAACAAACAAACTCGTCCCATGCGCGACAAGGAAAATGGGTCGTGCTAGGCTTGCTAGCTACAGTTTAGGCCCTTATAAACTGTTGGCTCGCCGGGCCGTGTAGGTTCTACAATTTCAGTAGAAGACCGTCTGTTATTAGAGCCGTAAACCCATTCTACTTTTTTTTTTTTGGGTGACCGAGGACCGCTGGAGCCTACCATTGTCAACTTGTGCTGATTTGGGTCTCACAGGCCTTCGTAGTAGAGGCCCAACAACGACTATATCTCGAGGAAACTGGCCCAGTAACCCACCGCCGGGGTCCCCCACTTTAATCGCTAACAGCGTAGGGTTTCAAACCCTTGACCTTGTTCGCTGGAGGAGAGATCTCAATCAACTGCACTACCCACGGGTGGGTAAACCATTCTACTTTGCTAATGCAAGATAGCTCTAACAAAGCTCGATCGAGAGATGCTGTGAAATATGAATGTAAACATTAGAATAAGCGAACATGATTTGCGTAGTTCGATTGGACGTATGACTCGGACAAGCTCATTATGCACTCGCAAGAATGGGAGATCTCAAAAGCAACATATGGAGATCTTTGATGACATCCTCTGGTTGGAGGTTGTGAACGTTTCGGATTGTAATGGAGAATGAATTCCTCATATTGTAGTATAAATGACAGGACCTCACGTAACGGGTAGGCCAAATTCTTTTGCTGTAATATTTATCCACGTAAAATTACTTAATCTAGTTATTTTTTAGAGATATTTAAGATATTTCATTTGATTCTCCATACCTCTCAGGATTATTCATATATCATTGTGCATATCCTTGATTGATTACAATGGGTATAATGTTTATTTTATTATCTTAAATAGTCATATAATAAAGCCTATATATAGGCCTATGTAGTCTTCATCAAAACACACAAAGAAATATAGAAATTACAAAATCTTTCTTTCCATATTTCTTATGTTGCAATCTTTATTAAAAAATTTGAGTGCGCCGAGTGCACAACCGGGGGACACCTTATGTAGTGTCATTCTCCTTCTTTTCTTTTACAAGTACTATTGATATCCTTCTCTCAACGTCAATCCTCAAGATGTTTCAGCCTATTTTGTCATTGAGTAGTTTGTATAGTAGGGGTGTAAATGGTTCGGTTCGGTTCGGTTTTCTTGGAAAACATAACCGTTGATATCCTTCTCTCAACGTCAATCCTCAATATTGTTTCAGCCTATTTTGTCATTGAGTAGTTTGTATAGTAGGGGTGTAAATGGTTCGGTTCGGTTCGGTTTTTCTTGGAAAACATAACCAAAGAAAACTAAACCAAATCAAACTGATAAGGAATTTATTAAACTGAACCGAAATCCAATCCAAATCAAACTGAAATACTGGCTCGATTTGTTAAATTATGTTCGGTTTTTACCTTTTTATTTGTTTTTTTTCCCTACATACACCCTTTTCTATAAATTTTTTATTTTTTGTAAATTGATTTTTTAATTATTTTTTATTCATTTTCTTTTCTTTTTTTCCTTTTCCTTACTTTTTTATTTTCTTTCATTTTCTTTTTCTTCTTCATTGGGTAGTTATTGGCCACGATGGTGGCTAGTGACCGGCCAAAGGTGAGCTCAAGCCTTGCCACAAGACAGCAAGGATCGAGCTAGCTAGATTCCAGCAAGGTCAAGCCTTGTTGCCCTGTGGCAAGGCCAAGCTCACTCGACATCAGCGAGCTTGAGCCTCGCTAGATCTAGCGAGATGGATGAGGTTCGAGCCTCATCCGAGGTCGCCAAAGCCTCACTAATGTCTAGCGACCTCCAACAAGGCTCAAGCCTTGCTCAAGTGGTTGGATCTAGTAGGGGTCAAGCTCACCAGCATCAAGTGAGCTCGGCCTTGCCAGATCAGGCGAGGTGGAGCCTCGCCACACACTGGGGAGGCTCGACCTTGCCGGAAGTTATCGAGGTCGAGCTTTGCCAACCTATAGTGAGGCTTGAGCTTGCCTTTGGCTAGTCGCTAGTCGCCATCGTGGTTAGCGGTTGGCTAATGAGGAAGAAGAAGAAGAAAAGAAATAAATAAATAAATAAATAAATAAATAAATGACTTTTTAAAAAAATAAAAGAAAAAATGAAAAAGGAAATTTTTAGATTTTATCGGAATGGTTTGGTTAACCGAACCAACAAAAATGAAACAAGTTAAAATTTTTTATGTTTTCTGAATAAGAACCGAATCGAAAAGAATCGAATTTTTCGGTTCAGTTCTATTCGATTTTCGGTTTGAATTTTGAGACCTACTATAAGTAGCCGTAGCACCCTCCTATAGTGTAGCTCAAGCCAAGGTTAGTACTCTTATGGAAACACTAGTTTTCTTCTTTGATCTTGCTACGGATTGTCTTCAACTAGACTTTGATTGTTTAGACATGGTAAGAGCTCTCATAAGTGCTAATCATTTCAAGTGGGATATACGTGTGCTTATCTTGAAAGCTCAAGATCTTTTGAAATTTTTTTCCAATATGAAGCTGGCCTATTGTAATAGAGAATCCAACAAAGTGGCAGACTAGGTAGCTAAGGCCCAAAGGAAAAATTCCCTGCCTCAGAATTGGACCCTCTACCCCCCTCCCGATCTTTGGAGTCTACTTTGTTTTGATGCTATGTTGTGGTACTCACAAGCTAAGAATTAAGGATGGATGGAATGCATATTGTTATTCTGACCAAAAAAAAAAAAAAACTTGCACAGCAGCCATGATAGCACACAACAGCCACGTCAACTTTTTGCCGTGTAGCCTACACACTTTGGCTTGTTCTCTCTTCAAGCTCCTTAGGTGATCTAGCAATGTGTTTTTTTGGATCTTTTCTCCAAAGTCCAACTAAAGTCTTCTAAGTCACCTTAAGCTTGAGGGGAAGTTAGAGATAGTTAAAATATTTTCTTTTTATTCTCCATATCTCTTAGGATTATACATATATCTTCTTTAATTGTGCATATCCCTAATTGATTATAATTGATGTTATGTTTATCTTATTTTCTTAGTTAGTCATCTAATAAAATCTATAAATAGGCTCATATACTCTTCATCAAACATACAAATTAAATGTCAAACAGGGAATCATATAACTTTTGTATATTTTGATATGTCATAATGAAGGGTACATGAGTCTATATATACATTTTATTAGATTACTATCATATTTAATGAGATAAATATAACATCAATTATAATTAACTAGGAATATGTGCAATCAAGGAAGATATGCATAATCCTAATAGATATAGAGAATAAAAGGAAAAATCTAATTATTTATCACATCTCTTCAAACTTAAGGTGACTTAGAAAAATTTAATTGAAATTTTGAGAGAAGGTTCAAAAAATGCCAAGGTGGATCGCCTAAGCGGTTTGGTGTGTTGAAGAGAGAATTAGCTAATATGTGCAAGCTCGTAGAAGCCCTTTTGTGCGTTGATGTGGCTATTGTGCAAGATATATAGCAGGGGTTGTTGTGGCTATTGCACAAGTGATGCTATAGAAGGCTAGTGTGATATCTCAGATTTTCAGTCCTGATTTATATTGAATAAATCGGGCATTTCATTGACGTGCTTATATGGTTGTTCTCAGAGCTGATCACCCTTGAGATAACTAGACTATCTGGGGAAGCCATTAAGGAATTTTAATGCAATAGACTTGAGAATTCGATTAGGGATCGATTACTCGACTATGCTCATCTGCTAGGATCATTACGGCACAAATATAAATTGATTAGAGATCAGAGATAGGTCGGTTCGAAAGAAATGTGTGGATGATCGTGGGTGACTCCACTAAATTGGAAAACTCTTGTTGACCGGTACTAGTTTGATTTCTCTGTTTTTTTGGTACCACGTGTCTATATTTGAATCCTTGAGATTTTCATGACAATCGAGAATCGCCAATGTGTTGAGTGGGTTTATAGTGGTTCGAAGAAAATCGACCATGGGTCATTTGCACTAAAAATCTCTGAAAACTACCCGGTAGACTAGTCACGCTAAAAACGCACCAAATGGAAATTAACCACGTATTCAAGTCCGATTTCAGAAATTGAAGATTCTGTCATATCACAATAAATTCTAGGAGCGTCAACTTAATCTTAAAAGATTTTTCTAATAATTGAGACTTTTTGAGAAAAAGTCGGCTTATGACCATTTTTGTGTAGAAAAGGTCGGGAATTGTTTTTGATTTCAAAATCGAGATGCAAGATGGATTTATAAGTGAGGAGAAATGTCAATTGAAGCATTGGGATGTCAAGATAATTTATGGAGACCAAATGAGGATGCAAGATTGAGCAACCGATTGATGAATTATAATTGCAAATTCGTAATCCCCATTCCCCTAGCATTTTGGACCATCTTATGAGTTGTTGGGAATGTATGTGTGGCTGAATTTCAGCCATAGGTTGTTGGCTTCATGGACAAGCAAAGAAGGGGGACAATTTGGTGGAAAAATTGGCCAAAGGACCCCACCAAGGCAAAACTTGCTCCACACTCTCCTCTCTCTCTCCCTCTTGCTTAGCCATCATCCATCTCACTCTCTCTCCATTCTCAACGCCATTAGCAGTGGAGAAGAAGAAGCTAGACACCATCGCACGCCAAGCCGTCCCCGGAGTCACGCCACTCACTGCCATCCGCCTCACCCGCGCGCCCCACCGTCCACGCGATCTCTCCGCCCTTTGCCTCGCCTGCCCTCCATCCCAGCAGCTGTTTTGGATCTTGTAGGGTTCAAGCGAGGTTATCCTTAGCCATTCCTTCTCTGGTAAACCTGCATCTAGGCCCGGTTTAGCCTATTCCCTCTTTTTCGAGCCTTACCACGCCAACCTAGCTTGATTTCTCCTATTTTCCAGCCAAGAAAAGCAAGGATTTTTGTGGGTTTCCAGCAGCTTTTCGAGGCCGTTTTGAGGTGTTTTGGGCCTCGGACTTTAGGTCCGCTTTAGAGAAAAACGTCCCCCACGACGTTCGCGATATTTCAATCCGAGCACATTGTTAAACAAGTGAGTTTAGTTCACTAATCCCTTATTAGTATGCTAATGATGCTTATGGGTTGATTAGATTTAATTAAGTGCAATTAGGTGGATAGATTAAATTAGGGATTTACCTATGCATGTAGGCAAATGGTTAGTGTACTTAGCAAGTAGACATGTTCTATTATTTATTGAACGAGTCTCGGAAATTTTCTGGGCTCGTCTCAGCTTCCAATTAGGCATTATGGGCCTAAATTGTATTTATTTAATAATTTTCAAAATTATTTAATTAATTATATTTTTCCGGAAATTAGACTAGGATGGTCGATGACCAAAATTTTATGCTTGTTATTGTGATGTAGTTTGTTTAATTTATTGAGTGCTAAATTGTGGTGAATTGATTTATTAATGATTTTATGATTATTTTCCTAAATTAATTAATTTTGAATAATTAATTGAAAAATAACCAAGCGTCGGTTGACAGGGCCAAAAATATTTTGGTAGACTACAGAAAATGGTGGGATTTGTAGAAAAGAAATTGTTATATTTTAGCTAAGGCTAACCGTGTACGCCCACACGACATTTTATCGGAAATGATAAAAATGGTAATTTGATTGTTTGCTTGGTATGGCATGTATATCGGCACGGTGACTTTATATGACATCTTGGGACAAGACGATATGATCTACCGGCTCGGTGACTCTACAAATTATCTTGAGATAGTATGGTATGCTATATCGACTCGATAATTTTACAGATCATCTTGAAACTGTATGGTATGATAAATTGTGTTTATACTGGCTCAATGACTTTATATGTCATCTTGAGACAGGATGATATGATCTACCGGCTCGGTGATTCTACAAATTATCTTGAGACAGTACGACATGATATACCGGCTCGATAATTCTACAAATCATCTTGAGACAGTACAATATGATTTGACAACTTGATGACTCTATATGTCATATGGAGATATGATAATATACTATCTATATATCACCTAGGGTGAGTAGTCTTGAATATTGATCAGACTTATAGGTAGTATGGAATGGGCCGACCAATAAATGGTCGTGATGACATGTAATTGACTAGGTCGATTGATCGATAGTTCAATCGTAATTGATTGGGTGGTGTGATGCAATGTGTTCGTGTATACCTGATATATATACTAACTTGTAGGAAGGAACTAAGGCCAAGGTAAATCCTCTGTCTCTTGTTGCGCTTAAGTAGCCTTAAGGTGTATTGGCTTCCTAATCGGGTCTTAGGATGTAGAACTTGTTAAGACATAGTCTCCTCCTGGTTGTGGGACAACATTTTAGGTCCCTAGATGTAGTAAACTTGGATTTTGAAGATCTCGGAAGTCCGGTGTAGTCCATTGAAGGCTCCAGTTGGAGTGCAGAGGATGATGAAGAGAAGGATGAGGAACTATAGTTTGTGGAACCCCACCCCGTTTGTAGACCTTGATTTTGAACTTGTTTAAGTTGGATCTGGAGTAGTAGTCCGCCTTATATGTATGTGCACTGGTTTGCAATGTATATAAGCGTGGTTGTTTTTGAAAGTTTGGAATTTAGTCCTACTTTCCTATCCCATTGTTTTATTCTATGAGGATATTGTTTTATCTACTTTCGCATGCGTATTAAAATGAAAGGGTCGGCAATGCGTCTTGGAACGTCACTATAAATTGACCAAGGTGAGGGATGGGTGTGTGCCCGAAGATCGGAGTGTGACATCCCCATTTAAGTGGTATCAAAGCATGGTCGTTAGGGATGTGGCACCCCTTGAATGGCCCCCGATCCAGCTGGGGTTGCCATAGATCACTTGCTCGCCTGTGCTTTCTCTTAACCTAAAAATCCATTACTCTAATACCATAGAAATGTAACAAATCTATGGGTCCTGAGGGTTTATATTCTTTCTATAGGTCCCCACGCAATTTATATAACGGAAGCATAACCAACATCTCCCTATTCCATATTCAGAAATAATGCACACCAACTACACATTTTATAAGTTAAAGCCGGACACTTTTAGTTACATAACTTGATGGGCATCACGGGTCGATACATAAAAAGGCCAAGACTTTTCTAAACTCGGCTATTCTCAAAAAGTACTTGACTCTATGACAACCGTGTACATAGGCCCATCATTTCGTGTCGGCGGTCCAAAAATGCTTCATCTGCTGACCATCACTCTCGGTCACACCCAGTTCGGTCCATTAGCTGGTGGCGGCGACAGTGGCAACGGCCCCAACTTACTCCCATCACGGCGGACGGACACAGTCAAAAACTCCTGGATCACTAGGCTGGCAGGAGAACTGATGTCATACATGATCAATACCCGCACTCAAACAAAAACCAACCCTCGTATCTCAGGATGGTGGTGCTCCGTACTCTCACACTTAAGGTCGATCGGTATACCATAGAATGTGCCGGGGGTGACCGGTAGCAAAGGCATATCTTCTAGTCTGAAATGTTAGTCCTCAAACGAAGTGAGTACAACCACTCAACAACAAAAGATCCATTAAACTATACTATGCAAGCCATCACGATCTAGTTTTATGCAAGATAGACAAGATAGGCAATCAATGAATGAATATGCATCTAAACCATATAACTCTTCAATGCAATGACTAGTGCAGTTCCAACCAATAAGATGCATCGTGTCTAGTCACACAAGTCTCGATCATTGGGTAAACTGTTATGACACGTCTCATTCCATGCCATACAATTTAGTCCCATAACTAGACTACACTCACACTTAGTATAATTATCAGTTTTAATCATTCAAATGGTTTTATGCCCCCAAAGGACCAATGTTTGCGTCATTCTAGGATTTTGCACCTAACTTGGCATCATGAAAGCCTGTGGCATTTGGCCATAAGGCCACCGGACATCTTGCACCCCACCTGGTGTCACGAGGAATCATTGGGGGCCATAGACATGGTTACTCCTAACCTCCAGAATTACGTACCGACATACCACCAAGCATCCTGATGCTCCCGGGGAAAAACCTCTAAGGTACTACGGTCCCCAGGCATCCACAAGGCATCGACTCATTCGATCCTTTGGGCATCCTGACTCCCGGGGCATCATTGATCCAAGGGTCCAACGGTAACAATTAACATCTTAATTTCCAAAAATACTTGTCAATGCAATGACAAGATGTCCCATGAATCTTCATTAAATCTCAATATTGCATGATATTCTAAATGCCGATATCATCATGTCAAATAACAACTTAAGATGCATTCACCTTTGGGACAAATTGAGCAAATTCGAAATAAAACAGCTCAAACATCACAATGCATAGTTTTAGTAACAATTTCAGAATAACCCCTAAATGAACTCAGAAAATTCTGAAATTTTGATATGTTATAAAAAAGATCTAAAGGAAGAAGTTTCATGCAGAACACTAAGTCAGATTCATTGCATATCAAGATCAGTAATTGCTATATTCTTTACTAACATTCTGTAATAGCTTCTAGATTTAACATTTACAAAGAAAATCGTTTTACTAACCAAACCTTATCCATTTATTCTCAAATTTTGATATGTTATTCCTAAGGATGTTTCCTACAACTTTCATTAAGGGTTTGAAGAGAACTACTTCTACTCATTCAAAATCCAGCATCCAACATCCACAATCCAAACATCTCCAAGTCTATTGCACCCCACTAGACAACAACACAACATGATATAGGTTAATGGACTTTCACTTGCCTCTAGATCTTTAGCTCAATTGCAAGCAAAAACAGGGGCTTGTGGGTCTCAGGCTCGGCTCAATGGCGGCGGAGACTAGCGGCGTCGACGGCGGCAGCTCGAGCATGGACGGAGGGGCGACCTCCTCCTTCTTCCTCTCACCGTCCACTCTCTCGCTCAAACCCTCTCTGTGTTCATGGTTCTCCTCGCTCGACTTCTCTCTCTCACTCGCTCTCGGTTCTTCTCTCTCTTCCCCTGAATTCTGAATCCTTTTGTTCTTTGGTTTGTTGACTTTGAGAGTCAATTGCATGGGAATTTTCGGTGGCAACCAAGACCGAAGATAGCCAAGTGAACGTGGCAAGAAGCAAGTCTTTCGGTTGCTAGCTCTCCCTTGCTCGGTTCCTCTCCATGCGCTAGCCACTGAAGGAGAAGCAATGTGGCTATTGTTGGGCTTCTCTCGGTCAACAATCCCATGATTCGTTGACTCCATGTGTCAACTAAAATGGAGAGAGATTGGGGCAGCTTGGGACGTAGATGATCCCTTCCTTCGGCTCACTAAAAAATCAGTACATTAAAGTCCAAATCCCCCTCTTATTTCATACATACCTAGGTGGTGTTGTTGTATAGTATTATCGGAACAAGTGTGAACGGGTCAATGGGGTCGATTGTTGGAGAAATCTTTCCAGAATATTTTGAAGCTGACAAAACATCTCTATCAGTCTAGTCTGGATAAATGCAGACCTTAGAGTCTGAAGGTTTTCAGATCACCAGACTCAAGACTCAAGACTCAAGACTATTCTCATTGACAGTTCTTCTAATCCAGTGATGAAGGCAATCCAGAACCAAAGTATCTGGTTGAGGATTTAGTCCTATCCTCTGGAAAAGATCTCTTGGCTGGATAATTATAACAGATTCTTTTATTCGTAATCAAGATCGTTTGAAGATCCGATGATCGACGAAATATTCTTGGAAGGTTCTATTCTTGGAAACCAAGATCCTGATTGTATGGGCGAACATGATTGATGGGCTATCGTCAGGTTCCTTTAATAGCTCGAATGATCTTCTTGATTGATTCTGTCCAACAGGTAGATTGGAGGAATTCCTTTGGTAAGTGCCAATAGGTATGATGGCATAAAGGAGTATAAAATAGAAGACGTTCTAGTTGTGTTTAAGAAACGTGATCGATAGAAAAATTCCAGAGTCTGAAGTACCTTGATTATTAGTCGATACAGTTTGAGCGAAATTGTATACAAAGAGAGTATCTATACTTGGTGATACCTTGAGTGAGTGTGGTAGATCATCTACACCCGAGAAATCAAGGAAGATCAACGCCGTAACATCTCTTTGTTCATAGTAGAATCCAGCCAATTGGCTATCAGTGCAGAAGAGTGGACGTAGGCTTGAAATAAGCCGAACCACTATAAACCGCGTGTTCAATTCTCTCTTTCCTTTACTCAGTCTTACATTGATTATTATTTGTCGCAAATCCTTCAACTGTCTAAGTATTGTGCAATCATCACGAAAAATCTTTTATATACCTATTCACTCCCCTCTAGGTACTCGTACTAGCTATATCAATTGGTATCAGAGCCTGTGTACTCACTTTATTTGAAGTGTTTTACTTCAGAGTAAAAGATCCATGGCTAGTATGCTAGCACCAGGGCTGGTGGAAGGGCAAAGCAATATCGAGACCACCCTACTTTGATGGGAAGGATTACAACATCTGGAAAAACAAGATGAAAGCCTTCCTACGATCAAAGGATCATCTGGAATGGGACGTTGTAGAAAAATGGATTACTCCTACAGCTGCATCAATCTCTGAAAGAGGGAAAGAAACTGTTGAGACCAGCGGAATGACTCAGGAAGAGATATTCAAGAGACAAGCACTCGATGCAAAAACAATTTATTCTTTATATTGTGCTTTGTCACCAACTGAATATAACAGAATATCTTCTTGTGTTACAACAAAAGAAGTTTGGGACAGATTACATATCACCTATGAAGGAACAAATCGAGTGAAGGAAACCAGAATTAACATTCTCCTCGATCAATATGAAGCCTTCAAGATGAAACCAGGAGAATCTATAACTGACATGTTTAGCCGTTTTACGAGATATTGTCAATGGTCTTGAGAATCAAGGACAAAAAATTTCTGATCCCATGAAGGTAAACAAGCTCTGCGTGGACTCTCCAAGGATTGGAATCACACCAAGGATTGGAATCACATAAAGACTTCAATAAGGGAGACACAAAGAATCATGCCACTATCTGTCGACGAGCTGATTGGAACTCTTCAGTCTTATGAAGTTGAACGAATCAATGAAGACGAAGATCCAAGAGGTAAGAAATCCATTGCATTAAAATCAAATGATGATTTTGATGATACAGATTCTGAAGATGAGGAGCTTGCTCTCATGAAAAGAAGATTCAGAAAACTGAATAGAAAATGAAGAAGGTTCAACTCAAAGAAACAAAGTTTCCAAAGACAGCAGACCAAGTCTGTTGATGATGAGGAACCAAACAAAGATGTAGTTTGCTTTGAATGTAAGAAAAAGGGACACATCAGACCCAACTGTCCTCTTATGAAGAAGAAGAGAGGAAAAACTGAAAAGTTTCGAAAAACACTCAAAGCCGAAACCTGGAGTGATACAGAGTGTGAAGAAAGTGATAATGAATATGCCAATCTATGTCTGATGGCACAATCAGACTCAGACTCAGATTCTGGATCAGACTCAGACAGTGAATTTGAAGTAAGTGATTTCAAAATTCCTGTCAAAGTCTCTAAATACATTGATGAACTGTGTCTTAGTCTTAAGACTTCTCTCAAAAGAATTTCTGAACTTAAAAAGGAAAACTCAGCTCTAAAACAAAAGGAAAACATTTTAGAAGAAAGAGTTAAAAGTTTGGACTTGAATGTTTCCACTCTTAAAGAAAATGAAAATGGTATTTTGAAAGAAAATGCTCTTTTAAAAACTAACCTGTCAAATATTTCAAAGAAATTTTCAATAGGGTCCGAAAAACTTGAAAAAATTCTTTCGGCTCAAAGACCTTACTTCAATAAGTCCGGTCTAGGTATGACAGCAGAAACTATTCCCTTGATTGATTTTCCTAAAGTAAAAGAAAGAATCAAGCAAAGACCCTCGAGAGAGGCTTACAAAAATCATTTTAAGAAAGTTTTTGTAAAGTACGTAGGTCGAAATGCCCTCAGTGTTCAAAGTACAACAGTCCAGGATCACTTTGAAAAAGAGTGTCCTATGGTTTGGAAACCTGTTAAGAAAACATGGGCTAATACTGTTTATCTTACTAACACCAAAGGACCTAAGAAAATTTGGTTACCAAAGAAAGCTTGAGACTTTCTTTTAAGTGCAAGTCTCCGTCAAGAAAAAGGTAAAATGGTATCTTGACAATGGATGCTCAAGACACATGACTGGAGACTCAAATTGCTTCATAAAGCTTGTCCAAGTAAATGGCGGAAAAGTTTCATTTGGAGGAAGCAGCAAAGGAAGTATTGTGGGATTTGGAACGGTGAAAATTGGAAATCTCACAATAAGTAATGTTTCCTTAGTGGAAGGACTCAATTACAATCTTCTCAGCATCAGTCAATTGTGTGATACTGGTTATAAGATCTTCTTTCAAGAAGGAATATGTTCGGAACTAGTAAAGACTCTACTCGAGTCTTTCATGGGTCGAAGGCATGGAAACATCTATCTCTTGGATGTGAAACCAAATGAATCGCAATGCCTAATCTCAATTCAAGACGAAGCAAGCTTATGGCACGAAAGCTTGGTCATGTCAACATGAAGCAATTAGCCAAAATCTCATCAAAGCGGCTTGTTCGAGGTCTACCAAAATTACCATACCAAAAGTCCGATCCATGCACTCCATGTATTCGGGAAAGCAGGTAAGAAATTCATTTAAGCCAATAAATCATGTCTCTACTAATCAAGTACTACGATTTGCTGCATATGGATCTCTTCGGATCAACCGAGAACTCGAGCATTGGAGGTAAGAAATATTGCCTAGTAATTGTGGACGATTACTCCCGCTTTATTTGGGTATATTTCCTTGCAAGTAAGTTCGAAACCTTCTCGTATTTTGAAAAATTTGCTAAAAAGGTTCAAAATGAAAAATGGTGTGTTATCTCAAGTATAAGAACAGATCATGGAAGTGAATTTGAAAATCAAGATTTTACAAAATTTTGTGATAAATCTGGATTTAATCATGTGTTCTCTTCGCCATATACTCCGTGAGCAAAATGGAGTAGTGGAAAGAAAGAATAGATCTCTTCAAGAAATGGCTAGAACTCTTTTAATTGAAAGTAAGATTTCTTCACGATTTTGGGCTGAAGCTGTTTCAACAGCGTGTCTTATATCATCAATAGAGTCTTCTTAAGACCTATTTTAGAGAAAACCCTTTACGAGTTATTCAAAGGTAAGAAGCCTATTGTTTCATACTTTCATGTGTTTGGTTGCAAATGCTTTATATTGAAAAATGCTAAACATCGAGTTGGTAAGTTTGAAGAAAGATCAGATGAAGGCATCTTCCTTGGATATTCTACATCAAGCAAAGCCTACAGAGTTTACAACACGAAGAGTCGATCAGTGGAGGAGTCAATGAATGTCAAATTTCAAGACTCTACGCAAGATGAATCGATCAGACTCATCATGAAGAGTCCGAACCCGCTCCAGCACCCTCCAAAGCTTACAACTCAAGAAACTTCTCAGACTTTGGAAGACCAGCATCAAGCTGATCGTGAAGATTCAAATAAAGAAAGAGATCATCAACTAAACAAATCAACCAGTAACTGGAAGCATAAGTCCAGTCATCCTAAAGATCTCATTATCGGCGAAATTAATGAAGGAATTCGTACCAAATCCAAAAGGCGTGAAAAGTCTAGTGCTGTGGTCTCATTTCTGAAATTGAACCAAAAAGCATAGAAGAAGCTTTATCTTATGAAAGCTGGATTGAAGCTATGCAAGAAGAGCTCAGACAGTTCAACATTAATGATGTCTAGGAATTGACATCTAAACCAAAAGGCAAAAGCTGTTATTGGAGCTAAATGGGTGTTCGGGAACAAGATGAATGAGAAAGGAAAAGTCGTACGAAACAAAGCAAGACTCGTGGCCAAGGGATATACGCAAGAAGAAGGAATAGACTATGATGAGACTTACGCTCCAAGAGCAAGGTTAGAAGCTATTCGTCTATTACTTGCGTTTGCTCGTTATAAAAATTTCAGGTTATTCCAAATGGACGTTAAAAGTGCATTCCTAAATGGATTTATCCATGAGGAAGTTTACGTGGAACAACCTCCGGGTTTGAAGACCCAAAGAAGCCAGACTCGGTTTTCGGAGACTGAAAAGGCCTTGTATGGTTTAAAGCAAGCACCTCGAGCTTGGTACGACGGACTAAGTAAGTTTTTAATACAGAATGGTTTTGTCAAAGGTAAAGTAGATACTACCTTATTTATCAAAAAGGAAAACAAAATCTTTTTACTTGTTCAAATATATATGGACGATATTATTTTTGGATCCTCTAATGAAAGTCTGTGCAAGAAATTTTCAAAGTCTATGCAGGATGAGTTTGAAATGAGTATGATGGGAGAGTTAACGTTCTTTCTTGGTCTTCAAATAAAACAATTGAAGGAAGGAACTTTTATTTATCAAGAAAAATATGCTAATGATCTTGTCAAAAGGTTTGGACTGGAAAAGTGCAAAAAGACCGACATACCAATGTCATGTTCTTTGAAGATAGACAAAGATGAAGAAGGGAAGAAAGTTAATCAAAAGTTGTACAGGAGCATCATCGGATCACTTCTTTATCTTACCGCTTCTAGACCTGACATTTAGTTGAGTGTTTGCATCTGTGCTAGGTTTCAATCAGATCCTAAAGAATTCCATCTCAGTGCTGCAAAACGTATTATCAAATACGTTGCTTCATCTTCAAGCATCGGTCTTTGGTATCTTAAGAAGGGATACTTTAATCTTCTGGGATACTCAAACGCAGATCTGGCCGGTTGCAGAGTCAATAGAAAGAGCACTTCGGGAACTTGCCAGTTGCTTGGAAACAGGACAGTGTCTTAGTTTTCAAGGAAACAAAGCACTGTGGCTCTCTCAACAACAGAAGCTGAGTATGTAGCTTTTGGAAGTTGCTGTTCGCAAATTCTATGGATAAAACAACAGCTACAAGACTTTGGAATTGAAGACTCATGCACATAGATTAGATGTGACAACACCAGCGCAATCAATCTCACTAAGAATCCAATCCTTCATTCAAGAGCAAAGCATATAGAGATTCGACATCATTTCATTAGAGATCATGTTCAAAATGGAGAAATCTCGATTCAATTTGTTGATTCAAAAAGTCAACTAGCGGATATATTCACAAAGCCTTTGGAGAAAAATCAATTCGACTTTATCCGTTCCAGACTCAACATTATGAGGCTCGAAGAAGTTAAAGTCTAGAGACTCTTCAACCCTCAGACTCTAAATCCTCAGACTCAGACATTGATGGCAATAGACTGTAAGTTGCTATTTTATCTAAACTCGAAAAGGTATGATCTTTTGTAGTCTTCGTGAAAAACGAAAACTTGTCTTTTCAAAAGGATTAATTTTGGCAGTTATTGATTTTAAAAAAGAAGTGTTCGTACACTTTCCTTGTGCCGATTGAACTTCCCTTTTCAAAACTGAGTTATATATATACAGTTTTCATTTTCCAATCTTCAAAACCCTAAAAAGCATTTTCCTCCCAATCCTGTCTCTACTTCGTGCTCATCTTCGAAAAAAGTTGTCATCTTCTCTTGGGAAAGCGAGTAAAGGAATCTTTCAACGACAAGGAAGGATGTCTTCTTCGAGAAAGTCTTCAAGAATCGCGAACGGGGACCACGAGAGAATGAGAGAGGGGCCTACCCATTTTGATCTTACCGAATAGGAAGAATTATCGAGTCCGCAATAACAGAGCCCGATTCACTCTCCTCCAAGTCACTCTTCACCATCTACCCCACAGGATGCGAGTCAACAACCGGAGGAAGAAATAATCGAGGACGCAGACCCTATAAGAGTCCAAAAACCCTCTCATATTTACAAGCTCTATCGTGCGTTGAAAAGTACTGGTACTCCGCTGAACTATATAGATGATTTCTTTAAAGATAAAAATTATGGGAATGAGTATATCTTTCTGCGAAAAATGGAGGATTTGGGAATTGCTCCGAAAGGAAAGGCTGAGGAAGCACTTGCGAACATTCCAAGTGACCCTCGTGTAGGAGGATTAAATCCCACTGACGGGAATGATGATGATAAAATGTTCAGTGAATTTCAACCTAGAATGGGTATTGTTGCGAAGGTGAAGGGAAAAAGGATGGATTTGTTTAAATCGAAGGAATAGGAGAATCTGTTCTTGATTTGTTGAAACGAGGGGTGATAAACCCTAGAAGTGTTGATTTCGATTTCTTGGATGCCATTAATGTGAACTTAAGGGAAAAGTTCAATCTGCTTCAACTTGAGCAATTTTGCTCCAATACCATAGACGGTTATGTGCAATTAACAGCATACTTCTATTCAAATCTTAGCTTTTTAGATGCGAATAGAATATCTTTCAGTGTTCAAGACCAAGACCATGTCATCGATGTGGACATGTTGGCGACATAATTGGAGTTGAACGAGGACGTTATCAACCAATCAAAGTTTCGATTGCTCGTGCCATTTGGAGCTTGTCAAAGACAGGTCTACGAGGGAAGAATTACCTACAGAAGAATGTGTGCTATCAACATCTTGCTTCACAAAATTATGATCAACTGTATCAGGCCAAAGTCTACATCCAAGACGGACGTGTCTAACTCCGAGGCAAAATTGATGTACACGATCAATACAGGGAAGAAATTCTCTCTCCCTCACACCATTCTCTTTCACATGTACAGAGCAATGGCGAAGGACAAGGCCCAATTGCCTTACCCAGGTCTTGTGACCAAGATTTTCAGACACTTGAACATTGAACCTCAACACACTCTTTGTGTTCGACCATGCGACAAAATGGTGGTAGGTCTGAAAATGCTGACAAAAATGCTTCTTAAAGAGCTTGATAAGGCAATGGAGAAGTTCAAAGTGAAGACTCCAGTATCTTCTTCATCTAAGAGAAAAGGGAATGAGGCCATTGGAGCCCCATCGAAAAAGAAGAAAACTCTCATCTTGGAGGATGAAGATGATGAGGAAGATCTCACAATCACTGCCTTGATAAGAACCAGACGTTCTGTACCTCAATCAACAGAACTTTAGAAGAAACAGAGAGAAGAAGAGGAGCAAGCCAAGAACAGAGAAGAAGAAGAGCAGAGAGAAAAAGAGAAAGAAGCTGAAGAAGAAGGAGAAGAAGAGGAAGAAAAGTCGCTGACTGAATGCGGAGAGAAGGGGAATCAAGTCATAGAAGATCATCACTCTTCCCCTTTTGAGGTCCTAGAGACAGGGGGAGTTGGCGAGCAAGAAAGGTCCATATCTCATGTTGCCAATAGTAAAGGTCTAATACAATCTCCATAGACCCAGACGAGTTTCAGGCTTCTCAATTGCCTGAAGAAGGACACGATACATCAACACCAAATCTGCAAGATTATACAGAAGCGCCATCGTCTGCATTCACTCCATCTGAGAAAGCAAATGCAAGTACACATACAGAAGCGCCATCGTCATGAAGAATGCTGGACAAGCATCTTCTGTTACCCTGGCGGATCAATTGAAAGACCTCGCTCTTCAAATTGAAGCCAATGCCAAAGCAGAAGAGGTAGCTCATCTACGGGAAGACTTGAAGAGGCTGGAAGGGATCGTACAGTCGATGGGAGATTTCCAGATTGTGCACATTCCCAAGAAGACTTGACTCTTTTCTCACCTTTTTAATGATGACAAAAAGGGGGAGAATTGCAATTTGAATGAAACTTTAAACTTGACTTTAAATTTGTTTTTGTGGTTATGTTTGTTTTTTGTTTTTAGCATGACTTGAGTGAACTTGGGTGTGAACTTGAACTTGACTGACTTGAGTGTGGATTTTGATTGATGCTTGACCGTTTGCATTTATATTAAAGTGTTGTTGTATGGTATTATCGATGAAAGACTAACCGATTTTTCTGTGGATGCGAGTCCGGTTGTTTTATTAATCTTTATGAGATAGCTATATTGCTTGAGTAATATTTTGCAGATCAAAGTTGTTCAAATCTACAGAAAAGTTTTGTCACCATCAAAAAGGGGGAGATTGTTGGAGAAATCTTTCCAGAATATTTTGAAGCTAACAAAACATCTTTATTAGTCTAGTCTGGATAAATGCAGACCTTAGAGTCTGAAGGTTTTCAGATCACCAAACTCAAGACTCAAGACTCAAGACTATTCTCATTGACAGTTCTTCTAATCCAGTGACGAAGGCAATCCAGAACCGAAGTATCTGGTTGAGGATTTAGTCCTATCATTTGGAAAAGATCTCTTGGCTGGATAATTATAACGGATTCTTTTATTCGTAATCAAGATCGTTTGAAGATCCGATGGTCGACGAAATATTCTTAGAAGGTTTTATTCTTTGAAACCAAGATCCTGATTGTATGGGTGAACAGGATTGATGGGCTATCGTCAGGTTCCTTTAATAGCTCGAATGATCTTCTTGATTGATTCCGTCCAACGGGTAGATTGGAGGAATTCCTTGGTAAGTGCCAACGGGTATGATGGCATAAAGGAGTATAAAAAGGAAGACGTTCTAGTTGTGTTTAAGAAACGTGATCGATAGAAAAATTCCAGAGTCTGAAGCACCTTGATTATTAGTCGATGAGTTTGAGCGAAATTGTATACAAAGAGAGTATCTATACTTGGTGATACCTTGAGTGAGTGTGGTAGATCATCTACACCCAGAAATCAAGGAAGATCAACGCTGTAACATCTCTTTGTTCATAGTAGAATCTAACCAATTGGCTGTCAATGTAGAAGAGTGGACGTAAGCTTGAAATAAGCCGAACCACTATAAACCGCGTGTTCAATTCTCTCTTTCCTTTACTCAATCTTACATTGATTATTATTTGTCGCAAATCCTTCAACTGTCTAAGTATTGTGCAATCATCACGAAAAATCTTTTATATACCTATTCACCCCCGTCTAGGTACTCGTACTAGCTATATCATCGAATATAGTATCGGCGATACTTCTGTCACTTAGTCATGGACCGTCGTATATTTAAGGGTCATCACAAAATTCAGATGCCACAGGATATGAGTGATAAGGTGCGATGAATCGTGGGATAGTTATAAGAAAGACATTTAAAATCCATACTAGTGCATGTCGATGGCAGTTGTGTTGTAAAATTGGTTGTCGTGTATGGATTGCTCATCTTCTAATCTAGTGTGGATTTAGAAGACAGGTTTCAGTGTAAAGGCTGAACCATGAGTGATCGGAGCTGAGGACTCCTAATAAGAGGGTCGTAACCTCTATGACTCGGGGTGGAATATCGACAGGGATCGGCGCCCAAGGCAGTTATGGTAGAGCATTGGCTCAGGCCAGCGCGAGTGTAAGAGTACCACTGTCGGCCAGTACCAGTGTAGCAGCACCAAGCGATCCTAGGTTCGATGGGATCGTTCAGGCGCTAGTGTCCTTAGATTTGGTTAAGCCAGTAAGCTCAAGACCTAGCCGCCACTATTGCTGCTATCACTACCGCTATCAATGCCACTATCGCCGTTGTTGCCATACCTACTGAGGTCCAGTGTGGAGATATGATCTGGGAGTGAATCGTTGCATTCGAGTCGAGGTACATATCCAGTTTAAGCAGAGATGAAAATCGGTCAGGGAAAAGACCGATGTCGAAAGAAGAGTATTCTATTCCACTCAATAGGAAGGGTAGGATAGTTAGGTCAGCATTGAGTCAACATGAAACATGTTGTTCCTGTGTGTGATGGCAAAGATTGGCCTTATGTCTTTCTTATGACAAGAATTTGTTTTGAGTATAACCAACATGATTACCTGGCCAAAAACAATCCTAGAAGGCCGATGGGATAGATCAGAGGAAGTGCGCCATAGAACGCACAGTGGAGTTTTGGAATAGGGCTCTACTACTAGAAAGAGTGCATGCTATTATTTGACAAGAAATATAAGACGCACCAGGTGGGTGTTGAATTTGTAGAAGGAAGCATGGATAGATCTAGTGTTCGAGTATGGCTAGAATGTGCTGTAATTGTGACGAACACGACCATCAGGTGAAGGACTATCAGTAAGAATCCAACGGAGCACAGACACTGCTACCGCAGATAGAACGCCACTAGGATGGCAAAAGGAATGAGAATAGAATCGACCTTGCACCAATCAGAGGAAGAATGTTCTTGAGGAGATTTTATCATAGTAGCGCAACAGAACTTTGGACTAAGTTTATAGAACTTCAGTTGTTGAAGTAAAGTGAAAGAAAGGGGAATCACTAGCTATAGTTGTGCTTGACTAATTGCTGAGTGTAAGTTTGACGCCACATGAATAGAGTGGACTCATGGAGCATCTTGTGGTCGTGAATTATGATCATGGAGTAATCCAGCTTAGTTCATTAGTAGGTGAAAGCGTCGAGTTTATTGAGAATCGAAAAGGATCTTCGATTTAATTAATCTCGTCGGTTGGAAGCAACCCGTTTGCTAGAAGAAGGTTGCCAAGGTTCATTGGTGATTGTCATAGATAGGACATATGAAAGAACTAAAGATTGAGGACATCTCAGTAGTCTAAGAGTTTATAGATATGTTGCCACATGAATTGTCAGGCTTGTTAACAGTGAAAGAGATAGAATTTGTAATTGAATTATCACCTCAGATAGAGCCACTCATTGAGGCTTCTTACCAGTTGTTGTTATTTGAGTTGAAAGAACTAAAAGTGCATATGCAAGAGCAGTTGGATAAAGGATTTATTCGCCCCAGTGCATCACCTTGGGGAGCACTGGTTATATTTGTAAAGAAGAAAGATGGTTCGTTACGTCTGTGCATTGACTATCAACAACTAAATCAAGTAACGATCTGTTAGGGAAATCCCTTATGATGTTTTGAAGATGACAAAATAAATCAAATGCTACTAACATGTTTAATGGTTAAGTAATAGACCATGCAGATAATAGAACATGTAAAGGATATTGTCAAAGTCGAAGACGGCCGGAAGACTGAACGTAACATATGTCCAAAGTATATTATGAAGATTTCCGGACTTCGTGTCAAAGTCGAAGACGCCAAACTTTAGTGTCAAAGTCTCGTTCTACATCGAAGTCATCAACTCGACTAATTCCAGATCGAACGTGAATTTGAACCAGAAAAAGACTCTATCTTTCAAGCCGAACCGAAGATAGACTCTATTCTGAAGCTGAACTAGGTACAGACCTTAAAGCTAAATCTGTTTAGAAGCAGATATGTTTAGACCCAGATTGTAAAGTCTATTGTACTTAGACTCAGATTGTAAAGTCTATTGCTCTCAGACTTTACATCCAGATTCGATAGAACGTAACTCAAGCCCAATCATATAACGGCTAGTGATCTGGTTTGGATTCAACATCAAGATTGATTTGATTGACGATTGGATCTTGAAGACAAGAACTTTTTATACGAAGAAGCTTTACTTATGGAAACCAAGATTTCGTTTGTATGGGCGATCGGAATCAATTTTGGATTCTACCTTTGTCAATCAACGGCTACCAAATCTTCTAGATACAGAGCTATCCAATGGGTATATTGGAAGACGATTCTCTGGGATACTGTCCAATGGGTAGTTTGGAAGTGGAGGAGTATTTAAGGAGATCATGGACCGATGAGCAAGTAAGAGACGGAGCGTAGAATTTATAATTCCAAAGTCCGAGCGATCTTTGTTCATACACTTGTCTTTGGAGAGCTTAAATGTTTGTGATAGTGAGAGAAATACCAAAAGAGCGACTTAGTGAGATAGTGTGATCTACTACTAAGTGTTTGCACTCAAAGTTGTAATCTCTTATTGATTGCATAGTGGAATCCAGCCAAGAAGGCTGTTAGCGTGGGAGAGTGAATGTAGGCTTGGATTAAGCCAAACCACTATAAATCTTGTGTTCTTATTCTCTTCCTTAACTCATTTGTTTTACTCGAAGTTTATTTTATTCCGCATATATTTGCCAAGGTTTATTTTATACACCTATTCACCCCCCTCTAGGTGTTTATACTAGCACTCTCACGATCAAGAACAAGTATCCAATGCCAATGATTGATGACTTGTTTGATCAATCGCAAGGAGCGTCGATTTCCTCAAAGATCGACTTGAGGGCAGGATATTATCAGCTGATGATCAAGAAGGAAGATGTTCGTAAGTCAGCATTTCGTACTCGGTATGGTCACTATAAATTCACAATGATGCCATTTGAGTTGACGAATACTCTTGTTGCCTCCATGGATTTGATGAACAGGATATTCAAGGAATACCTAGATCAGTTTGTGATCATATTCATCGATGATATTCTAGTGTATTCAAGGAGTGATGAAGAGCACGATAAATCATTTGAGATTGGTGCTACAGAAGCTAGGAGTTCATCAGTTGTACACAAAGTTTAGCAAGTGCGAGTTTTAGCTGACTTGTGTTGCTTTCTTAGAGTATGTGATTTCAGGCAAAGGAATTTCAGTGGACTCGAGCAAGATGGAAGTCGTGATCAATTGGTCAAGACCGACTATAGTGACTAGAGATCAGAAGTTTTCTGGATTTAGCAAGGTATTATAGACGATTTGTGGAATGGTTCTCATCATTAGCATCACCTTTGACAAGACTCCTGAAGAAATAGGAGAAATTTGTGTGAACAAACAAGTGCAAGAGTAGTTTCTAAGGACTGAAACAAAAGCTAACTACCGCACCAGTGTTGACATTTCCATCTGATCCTGGAAAGTACGAGATCTATGGTGATGCGTCGTTCAGAGAATTGAGTTATGTGTTGATGCAACATAGTAAGGTTGTTGCATACGCTTCCCGCTAGTTGAGACCTCATGAGTTGAACTAACCGACGCATGACTTAGGACTTGGAGCATAAATTTTAGCACTGAAGAGTTGGAGATGTTAGTTGTGTGGAGAAAGGTCCTGGATCTTCACGGACCAAAAAGTCTCCAATGTTTATTCTCTCCAAAGTAATTGCAAATGAGATAATGCTATGAACCAGAACTTTTGAAGGGTTAGGATAGAGATATCTGGTATCACCCTAGAAGAATAAAAGAAGTCACTGATGCGATAAATCGAGAGTCTTTAAATGTGTGTATGTTAGTTAAGGTATGAACCTTACTGGAGAGAGTTCGAAATTTGGTTTTTAAATTTGAGGTACGCCACCTTTCAAATTTTATGGCCACCCTCAAAATTGAACCGGATATTCAGGTTAGAAGCAAACATTTCAGTTGATAGACCTGGATGTTCAGAAGATTCTATAAGAGGATACTGATAAGAAAGAAACTGACTTTCAGATTTCTGGGAATGGAATACTCAAGTTCGAGAGTGATTGGGTGTACTTGACAATGTAGCACTTAGGGAAGAGACTTGATCAGGATTTCACGGTAGCAGTTGCATTATTCGATACACAGTGAGAGGTAGGTCAGAATCAACGTCAGCTCGATTGGTAGACCGATATGAAGATAGTTATCGTCAAACAGGTTACAAGTGTCAGAGGTGCTAGTAAGTGAAAGTTCCGTAATGCAAGCCGAGAGGGCATTTACAATCAATCGAATGTCCAGAGTGAGAATAGAAGTATATCATGATGGAACGTTGTGACAAACTTACCTAAGGGGTCAAGAGAGTAATGATTCCATTTGGGATTGTGGTTGACAGATGGATAGAGCCGACTCACTTCAGTGTAGTATGAAAAGATCTCGATTTGATTAGGCATACGGAAGTGTATGTGTGTCAGGAAGTTCGTCTACATGGAATGCCAGTGACGAATCTATATCAAATCTAGATCAAAGGTTCCTAGTTTCAGCAGAACAGTCAGATAGTCCCAATTTCAGCAGAACTTCAGTTTGTTAAGATGAGATCAGAGAAAGAAAGATTACAGGCCTAGAGTCAATTCAGCAGTCAGTTATTGCAGTTGCCATGATCAGAAACAAATTAAAGACCGTTCAGAGCTGCCAGAAAAGTTGTATTGTTGAGCATTGAAGGACTTTAAAGTTCCAAATTGGTGATTACATCTTTATGAAGGTGTCACCAATGAGGGATACCTTGCGCTTTAGCAAGGAGGGGAAAAATGGAAATCGAGGTATATAGGTTCCTTTGAGATTCTAAAAAGAGTCGGGATACTAACGTATCGTTTTGCGTTGTTGCCGAGGTAGGCACAAGTGCATGATGTCTTTCATGTGTTGAGGTTGAGGACGTATGAACCTGACCCGACCCACGTGCTAAATCTTGAAGAACTAGACATGGACGACATAGTGTCTTACGTGGAAAGCCCAGTTTAGATCGTGAATCAGAAAGATCGGATTCGGTGAACCAAGATAGTCCCCTTGGTCAAAGTGATCAGACAACACAACGTCACTGAAGAAGCAACTAGGGAAAGTGAGACTAGATGAGACTACGATACCCCTACCTTTTTGTTTAAGGATTAGCAAATGTTTAAATTTCGTGGACAAAATTTTTATAAGAGATGAAAAGTTGTGAGATCCTAGATTTTTAGTCCTGATTTTGACTGAATAAATCGGGTATTTCATTAACGCACCTATAGAGTTGTTCTCAAAGCTGATCATTCTTGAGATAACCAAACTATCTGAGGAAGTCATTAAGGAATTTTAATGCAATAGACTTGAGAATTCGACCAAGGATCGGTTACTTGACTGTGCTCATCTACCGAGATCATTACGGCACATATATAAATCGATTAAAGATAAGAGATAGGTTAGTTCGACGGAGATGTGTGGCTGATCGTGGGTGACTCTACTAAATTGAAAAATTCTCGTCTACCGGCACTAGTTTGATTTCTCTGTCGTTTTGGTACCCTATGTCAATATTTGAATTCTCGAGATTTTCACAACAATCAAGAGTCGCCAATGTGTCGAGTGTGTTGATAGTGGTTCGAAGAAAATCGAGCATGGGTCATTTGAACTAAAAATCTCTGAAAACTACCCGGTAGCTTAGGTTACGCTAAAAACGCGTCGAATGGAAATAAACCACGAATTCAAGCCCGATTTCAGAAATTGAAGATTCTGTGTCACAATAAATTCTAGGAACGTCGACTCAATCTCAAAAGATTTTTCTGAAAAACGAGACTTTTTGGGAAAAAGTCGGCTTATGACTGTTTTTGTGTAGAAAAGGCCGGGATTGTTTTTATTTCAAAATCGAGATGCAAGATGGATTTTTATGGGTGAGGAAAAATGTCAATTAAAGCATTCGGGTGTCAAGATAATTTATGGAGACCAAATGAGGATAAATGAAGCAAGATTGTGCAACCAATTGAAGCCTTATAATTGCAAATTTGTAACCCCCTTTCCCCTAGCATTTTGGACCATCTTATGAGTTGTTGGGCATGCATGTGTGGCTGAATTTCAGCCAGGGGTTGTTGGCTTCATGGACAAGCAAAGAAGGGAGACAACTTGGTGGAAAAATCGGCCAAAAGACCCCACCAAGGAAAAACTTGCCCCACACTCTCCTCTCTCTCTCTCTCTCTCTCTCTCTCTCCCTCTTGCTCAGTCACTGTCCATCTCACTCTCTCCTCTCCATTCTCAACACCACTAGCAATGGAGAAGAAGCTGGACATCGTCACACGCCAAGCCGCCGCTGGAGTCCCGCTGCTCGCCACCATTCGCCTCACCCGCTCGCCCCGCCGTCCACGCGAGCTCTTCGCCCTTTGCCTCACCTGCCCTCCATCCCAGCGGTTGTTTTGGATCTTGTAAGGTTCAACCGGGGCTGTCCTTAGCCATTCCTTCACCGGTAAACCTTCATCTAGGCCCAGTTTGGCCTATTCCCTCTTTCCCGAGCCTTGCCCTGCCAACCTAGCTAATGATGCTTAGGGGTTGATTAGATTTAATTAAGTACAATTAGGTGGATAGATTAGATTAAAATAATTAAATTAGGGATTTACCTATGCATGTTAGGCAAATGGTTAGTGTACTTAGCAAGTAGACAAGTCCTATTATTTATTGAATGAGTCTCGGAAATTTTCCGGATTCGTCTCGGCTTCCAATTAGGCATTACGGGCCTAAATTGGATTTATTGTATTTATTTAATAATTTTCAGAATTATTTAACTATTTATTTATTTTACGGAAATTAGACCGGGATGGTCGACGATTGGAATTTTATGCTGGTTATCGTGATGCAGTCTGTTTAATTTATTGAGTGCTAGATTGTGTTGAATTGATTTATTAATGATTTTATGATTATTTTCCTAAATTAATTAATTTTGAATAATTAATTGGAAAATAACCGAGCGTCGATTAACAGAGCCAAAAATGTTTAGGTGGACTACAGAAAATGGTAGGATTTGTGGAAAGGAAATTATTATATTTTGGCTAAGGCCGACTATGTACTTACACACTACATTTTATTGGAAAGGATAAAAATGATAATTTGATTGTTTGCTTGGAATGGCATGTATACCGGCTTGGTGACTTTATATGTCATCTTGAGAAAGGATGATATATCTACCGGCTCGGTGACTCTACAGATTATCTTGAGACAGTACGGTATGTATACCGGCTCGATAATTCTATAGGTCATCTTAAGACAATACGGTATGATAAGTTGTGTATATACCGGTTTGGTGACTCTATATGTCATTTTGAGACAGGACAATATGATCTACCAGCTCGATGATTCTACAGATTATCTTGAGACAGTACGGTATGATATACCAGCTCGATAATTCTACAGATAATCTTAAGACAATACGGTATGATTTAATAGCTTGATGAATC
This sequence comes from Eucalyptus cladocalyx, assembly GCA_017140615.1. Lineage (NCBI taxonomy): Eukaryota > Viridiplantae > Streptophyta > Magnoliopsida > Myrtales > Myrtaceae > Eucalyptus > Eucalyptus cladocalyx. The sequence goes on from CM029519.1 coordinate 7,840,575, forward strand.
TATATGTTATCTAAAGATAGGATAATATACTATATATTTATCACCTAGGGTGAGTAGTCTTGGACGTTGATCAGACTTATAGATAGTATGGAATGGGCCGACCAAGAAATTGTCATGATGACATGTAATCGACTAGGTCGATTGATCGACAGTTCTATTGCAATTGATTGGGTGGTGTGATGCAATGTGTTAGTGTATACCTGATATATATACTGACTTGCAGGAAGGAATTGACGCCAAGGTAAGTCCTCTATCTCGTGTTGTGCTTAGGCAGCCCTAAGGTGTATTAGCTTCCTAATTAGGTCTTAAGGGGTAGAACTTGCTGAGACATAGTCTGATCCTAGTTGTAGGACAACATTCTAGGTCCCTAGATGCAGTGGACCTGGATTTTGAAGATCTCGGAAGTCTGGTGCACTCTGCTGAAGTCTCCAGTTGGAGTGTGGAGGATGATGAAGAGGAGGACGAGGACCTGTAGTTTGTTGAACCCCACCTCCATTTGTAGACCTCGATTATGAATTTGTTTAAGTTGGATCTAGAGTAGTAATCCGCCTTATATGTATGTGCATTGGTTTGTAATGTATATAAGCGTGATTGTTTTTTAAAGTTCGAAATTTAATCATATTTTCCTATCCCATTATTTTATTGTCTAGGGATATTTTTATATTTACTTCTGCATGCGTATTAACATGAAAGGGTTGGCGATATGTTCTGGATGTCGCTATAAATCGACCAAGATAAGGGATGGGTGCGTGCCCGAGAATTGAGGCATGACAGCTAGCATGGTTGCTGCACAAACTATGCAATAAGAGGTTGCCATGGCCGTTGTGCAGGGTACGTAGCACAAGGTTATTGTGGCTGCTGTGTTGGTTATGCACTAGGAAGCTACCGTGGTTGTTGTTATGGCAAAGCGACAATAGAAAATGTTAGACATGGCTACAGTCGTGATGAACAATATTGAGAATTGACATCAAGAGATGGATAAGAGAATGACGTGAGATATAAGGTGTGCTTCGGTTGTGCACTCGGATATGTACTAGGGGTGTGTATCAAGTGCGATGTGCATTTGGTGAGCTCATTTCAAAATCGTTTTGCTCTGATACCAAGAATATGCAGGAGAAAGAATAGTCTAATTTCTATATATTTCTCTGTACATTTTGATTATACGAGAATTTAAGGTAACTAGATACACATAATATCAATAATAATCAATCAAGTTTATGGGCAGTCAAATATATACTAATTATCTTTTAACACTATCGAACCAAGCTTCCCTTGTTGCCAAATTGGCACAAACCTATTACTTCGAAAAGCAGATCTTCGGGGGCAAGTGCAACAATAGTCCTAAATGCCCTTTTCATTAGTGAGTTGATTGTTTAACGTATTATGATGAATTAAATTGTAAATGTTCTAAGTTTTAGTTTATCAAATCCTAAGTTAGTCGTTGTTCCTAATTATTATATTTGGGTTGCAGCCGTGGAAATTGAACATGATTCGATTGCCTAAAATTATAAGGTTTTATGATTTAATCAACGAAATAAATCGATTAAAAGTTCAATCGACATATGCATAAAATGCTTAGAGTTTTTTTTTTTTTTTTTTTTTGCACTTATCCCACATATCTTTTGAAAATCTTACTTTTTGTTTTCTCCCGCTTTTCTCATAGATATCATGGAGTTGTAAAATTTGATTGTTCCGTACCCAAAAAATATTGTTTTTTCTCAATACCAGTAAATTCAATAAGTATTGATTATTGACGAAAACTGGTAATAATAAAATTATCAGTTGCTCTTTTTTAGGTATTTGTTGGTAAAATACCACCAATTTACTAATTTTCTTTATAGTTTGTAAATTACAAATTCTTGTACTAACTTATCAATTTTTATTTGCATAACTTACTAATGCTTTAGTTTTATTAACTTTTTTACGAAATTACCAACCTAATAAGAGTGACTTATCAATTTTGTTCTAATTAAATTTACCAACTAGCTAGTTGTGATCTACCAACTTTTATTTGAATTACTTACGAACATTTAATTGTTTTTTTTTTCAATTCAATGACTTTTTTTCAAATAAGAATTGATAAAAAAAAAAAAAATTAGTTGATAGCCTCATGGGAGAAACGAGGGTAAGTGACACAAGCAAAGATCGGTAAATTTAAATGAGAGTTGATAAATTTCAGGCATTTTATAATAAATAAAAATAAAATTTGTTAAATGACAATAAATGCTGATACGTTAAAAAACCAACATTGGTAATTAACTCATATGGGAATTGATTATTCAAAACTTAGTGGTTATTTAATCAGAAAAAAAATTGTAAGCCATTCAAATAAGGATTAATAAGTTCACTTAAGCATTGGTAAAATTTAATTTGTTGGAAAGAAAGGCAAACAAGGATTGGTAATAGAATAGGGAAAAATGAGCAAAACAATCATAAACCTATTATAATTGTGTTAATTCAGTTATAAACCTTTTTTTTTCGTCAATTCAATCATAAACCTTTTGTATTTGTGTCAATTCAATCAATCTAGCCAACTTTGGCAAATCGACGGTTTGACCAACGGTGATGTGGCAATTTTAAAATCTCTTTTTGATTTTTTTTTCTCTTTTTTTTTTTTCTTTCGTTCTTCCCAAGCCAGCTAGAGGCTCGAGCTCCTCAATCACTGGTGAGGCTCGCTCTCGTTGTCGCTGGGTGAGGGTTATCCTTGCCATGGTTGAGTAAGCTTGACCTAACCTTGTTGGGTGAGGGCAAGCTCCACCTCTCTTGCAACCTTGGCAAGGCATGACCTCACTAGATCTAGGCAAGGACGAGCCTCACCATGGCTGTGCAAGCTCAACCTCTCGTAGCGGCAACAAGGGCAAGGCCTAGCCAAGGGTGGTCAAGGCTCGACCTCGACGGCCCTAACCTCTAGCTGGTCTAACAACAGGCTAGAGGAAGAAGGAAGGGAAAAACAAAAAGAAAGAGAAAGAACAAAAAAATAAAAAAATGTTAAAAAAATTGCCACGTCAATGTTAGCTGGACGGCCAATCAAAATTGTTTAGACAAAATATTTAGACTGAATTGACATAATTGCAAAAATGTTTAGAATTGTTTTGATAATTTTCCCAATAGATAATAAAAATTTACAATTTGCAAACTGTATAAAATTTTTATAACTTCATGAAAAATTCATGTTGATGAGTTACCAATATGTCATAAGAATTTTATGACCAACTATTATTATTATAATTTCACCAATAGATTTTCAAGATTTATAAACTCTTTCAAAATCTATCGGCAGGAAACACAAATCGTTTCGATGAAAACGAAACAATAGAATCGTCCAATCAAATTGGGTGGCGGCTCCTATGCCAAAAGGCGGGGGACCCTACGCTCAGGACATATTAAGCAAGAGGTTTTTGTATTCTTCGATAATCAGTATCCATGATGGCAACTTGGCACGGAATACCTTCCCAAGAAGCGATAGGGCTCAAGTTACACTTGACGTCCTTGCATGATTGCCAACGCGAAAAAGGGAAATCTAATCTGTCGAGGGAGTCAAAATTACGAAGCTCGACCAACTCGTTTACGCATCAATCCATTTTTTGCCATTTGTCCAAACATTCACACCGATAAATAAGGTACACACAATGTCCTAAAAGAGCAACATCAAAAGTGCAATTAAAGCGGTGACGCCAATTGTCAATTCTCGACTGAAACCCGTGATTTACGTCACCTGTCCATTGATTGCCTGAGTGCCAATCAATTCATCCCATTTCATTTCCTACCACAAAGTAAGTACTCCGAAAGAAAAAGAAGAGAAATCAAAATAAACTTCCACATTATTAGTCATAGTTAGAATAATTCGACCTTAATCAATTTAAGATAAACGTCATAAATTAATACAAGAAGAAAATTTGGTTTTCATTTCCATTGTTGGGCATAATAATATAGCAAGCGTTCGACTTCTCAAGCATACTTTTGATATCATAGGTTTGAGATTCGATTATTTAATTTGAGATCGATATTCTAATTCTAGTAATATATTAATATCAAGTAGACATGGCGAAAAGGGTCAAAGACCCACTTTTTAACTCGTGTCTAGTGGGCTGAATTATAGGTGAATTAATTGAAATTTTAACGGGTTGTTATAAGTGTGGAGTGGTAAATTTCAGCTAGATATGGATTTCGATGAGTCAAAAACATACCAATTTTCAATCTATATTGCGCAGTTGGGCGGTTGCCCCACCGTGGCCTATCATCATTGCCTCTTCTTCTATTGCTCGTTCTTGTGCTAATATCATTGGCAATTGGCCAGTATTGTGGTTGGCCCGTACAATGCTTTTCATAATTAAAGCTATGTTTGCTTCACGGAATAGGAACGATTTAGAAAATATTTTCTTAAAGATAATTAATTGTATTGCTTAAAATAATTACTTGATTAAAAATATTTTCATTACTGATAACAATTTGTGCCAATTTATTTTTGAATATATTTGTGCATGATAAAAAATATTAATTGTCCATTCACTTTGGCAAGCAATATAAAAGATTATTTTTCAAATCTTTTATTTTTTTGTTAAATAAACCCATTCTAAATAAATAACCACGTACGACAAGCCAGAACATGGTATAGGAGACAAATGTATTCCGATCGTGTGAATGGAATCTTCAGGGAAAATGATGGGTAGCATCTTTCAGAGTGGCAAAGGCTCTTCTAGTAATCGAAGTGCCGCTGCCTTTTCACGAAGAGACGCGATCGATCACTGTCGCTGAGGTTGATTGAGTTTGGTTCTACTCAAGATTCATGAAAGGTTCAGTAGATTCATGTCTGTTGGATTCTGCAGAATCGTTTCTCAATATGAACACATACATAAATATGACGTACATGATACGTCTTCATTAAATCACGGTAGATCCGAGGAAGATGAACATGCATGCAGATCTTGAGCTTCGATTCTCGTTCTACGTGTATCAGCTCAGACAACTTCGGGCTTGAAGAACCTACCGAGTTCCTCCTCTCTGCATTTTATCGTTCGATCTTTATGACTATGGAGTAAAACTCACTTCAAAGACGTAATCTCTCGAACGAGTTGTTATAACTAGGATGTAAACATAGAGACTCAGCTACTTGAAAACATATGGAACGTTTTGCAAATCTTGAGAATCGGTTTAGTTTGGGTTTTTGACAAATATGCAGATAGCTTTGATCCAGATTAGTTTGCATGTGGGTTCGTGCCGTTTGAACATTTGATCTTCAGTTTCTTAGCTGAAAATTCCCCGATGCCAAGATAAATTGGGCTGACCTCGAGGGCTCAAGTGCCGACTTCTTTACCCTCGATTGCGGGACAAATTAGGATGGTTCCAACTCTGTAGATAAGGCCATCCGTACCCCCTTTTAAAAATAGCTGGCTGTTAGAAAACCCACGACAAGCAAACTCCCCAGCGCTGTACTCCACGCCTGCGATCACCAATAATTTGGAAAATTTGTAAGTTATCGAACCTCCCAATCAAAAAACGACGTGTTAACCAAAAAAAGTTGTGTAAGATTCTTAACGTAACAAAGCTCCCCTCTTCATCCGTTGATTGCGATGTTCTTCTGCCCCATTGGTCGAGAGCTTTTCCTAAGCTTGCACGGATGAAGCAACAGTAATAATTTGATTCAGACCCGCCGGCCAGGTCCAAGTTTGCTGATTTTCATGTTCTCACTTGAATTGACATATATAATAAGAGGAATCTTCCTCGGCGGTATCTGCATGCATCTGGAGTTTATGGGGTCACGTCGTTTGGCGACGATTGATTGATCTTTTTGAAAATTTTGGCGTCGTGGGGGTCCATCGAGAAAGGAAAATGGGGGAGCATCTGTATTTTGTGGTCCGGCCGCTCGAAATAGTTTTTATTTGCTCTTATCTTCTTCATTTTCAAACTCCAATCAAAGTTCGACAAAAAAAAAAAAAAAAAAAAACTCCATTCAAAGATTCTTGCAATATACACGTCAAAAACATCGTTATCCTATAGTTGTACATTAAGGGCGCTTCATAGAATATTTGATGCGCCGGCAAAAGAGCAGACGCGTTGCCTTTTTGGAAAGTAGTGAAAAATAGCTTCGATGAGCAAAATCACGAAGATGCACTTTGAAGATCGACCTATTTTAGAAATCATTAATTTTAATTTTGCATTAAAGTTCCATTTGTTTCGCAAAAAATGTTTTTTGAAAAAACTTTTTTCTCATTTTCCGGCATTTGATTTCTTAGGAAAATGAGTTAATGAAATATCTTTTATTAGTTAATGGAAAAACTATGCTTAAATTCAATAAAATGATATTCTCTTTGAAAAGTTGGAAAACATTTTTCAAAATATCCCTAAATAAAATTCTACGTTTGAGCACGAAAACCCTTACGTTAGTTCTCAGATCTCGGTCTTCAAGACCAAGCTCTAACACTCAAGCCTAAATCCTTCGAGATCGAGCCCGAGCCCCTAGTGTCCATGCTCGGGTCCCTCAAAACCGAGCCCATATGTCTGGTGCCCATCCTTGATTTCTTGGCACCTAAGCTTGGATCCTAGACGCTCGAGCTTTGATCCACAAAGGCTATGTGTGGATTCTTGGTGTTCGAGCTCAATTCCTTGTTTAATGAAATCTTTGTTTTTATAAAAGTATTTAAAAATTTTAAATTTGAATTATTTTAAATTTTCTTTTTATTTTCTTATTTTATGTTGTTTTTTTCTTTCTTTCTTTTCTTTTCTTTTTTCTTCTTTCTCTTCTAGTGGCTGGCAATCAACCGCAAGCGAGGGATGAACTCGCTGAAGGCTGGAGAGCTCGAGCCTCATTGTCTAGAAAAGTCGAGGCCTCACAAGCTTGTGGTGAGGCTTGAGCTCCCTAGAATTGGGCGAGCTCATTCCTCACCTATGGCAGGTCGCTAACCATCACCATGGCCAGCCACCGAGCGAGGAAAAAGGAGGAAATGAAAGAAAAAAGAAAAATAACTAAAATAACTAAAATTTTTAATTCTTTTATAATTTTTCCCTGGGAAATCTAATTCCCCTATCAAATGGTGGAAAATATTTCTAGTTCATTTTTAGGTGTTAGTCAAACAGTGAAAGATATTATTATTTCCTGGAAAATGAGACTAGCATATTTAATTCCCCTCCTCTTTCGCCTCTTGTCCAGCTTGAAATGTAGTAACATCATTAAGAATTTGGCGACGTTAAAGAAAAAACAAATATTAAAGAAAAGAGACGTGGCTGAGAGGACGGTCGTTTCTTAATCGGGTCAATATTAATAAACAAGATTAAATAATCATTATGTACCTGCTAAATCATGAATACAAAAATGTAAGAAATGTGTGCTCATTGATGTCTTTCGTGCATTGTTTAACTAAAATGAAGACGATTGCTCAACCAGAACTAAGTTTATATCAACCGCGTGTCTCAAGAAGATCTCCTATCTTGAAAAGACGACGTCTTCGGAATCTCCATTTTCAACCTTTAATTCAATGAAAATAAACAATTTTATTAGTGATATTAAAACTTTTCCTGTCCGTGTCACGAGGAGGCTGTCCTCGACGAAATGTCTATTGATCCAGGATTAACTAAGATCTGGGCGAGGATTGCCTCACTTGAGCAAGGTGACGTTTGCCCTAGGGGAAGCTACCCTCGCGACCATTGGCGAGGTTGGCCCTTGCTAGATCTGGGCGAGGCTTACGAGAAGCTGGCGAGGGATGGCCTTGCTTGAGCAAGGTGACCATCGCCCCAGGTGAGCTAGCTCTCAATGGCTGCCAACTCACTTGGAAGGACAAAAAAAAAAAAAAAAAAAAAAAAAAAAAAGGAGAGAAAATAATGAAAAATAATTTAAAAACTAAAATTATATTTGGACAAAAACGCCATTTCATCTATCGAAAACCAACAACTAGTGAGAAATGGTCCTTATTTGAAACAACTACAATAACTTTAGACCCTTATTTGAAATAATCATGGCCACTTTAAACCTTTATTTGACATAAGGTCCGGTTCAAGCTCTTATTTAAGACAATGAGAGCACTTCAAGCTCTCATTTGAAATTTTTCCTTAGAAATATTTCGGAATTCAAAAAAATGATTACTCATAACATGAAACAAAACCCTATATTAATGCTGTAAATTTTCCTTAATTGCTTGTTTAACTAATGGCCAAAAACTCATTAATAAAATCTAATGAGCAATAGTAAAATCTCAAATTATAAAACTAGAGTTTTACATAAAAGAGTAAAATTCATTACAAACACTTTTCCATGAGCTGCGTCAACAATAAGTGTAGTAAATTGAAGAAATAATCGTCTCCAATGTGTTTCTTTGGAGAAAGCAAAAGGTACTACTTGGAAAAGACCGAATTGATCGATTCTGGACAATTTCTAGGGCATCGGTCTGGTTTTTGATTCCAACAAATTAAAATCAGTGATTTTTGATCCAGTTACCAATTCTATGGGTGGAACCACCTACCGGGACCACTCAAATCAGACCAATTTTTTTTTTTAATTTAAATTTCTTAGAAATTTATCTTACAAGGCTAAAAGAATGCAACCTATTGTATTTTGAAGTCCTCTTGGTAGGATCCAATGCTTCACGTCATTACATATCACAATTAGATGAGCCAACGTACTTTATCTTGCAAGGTCTTGATTTCAGTATAGTTAAACTAGCAGTGGACAAATGGAAAATAACAAAACACTTTCATTTTTCAACAAAAATTAAAACTTTTTTTATCATAAAAATCTATAAGTGAAACTAGATCATCGATCCATTGGCCCACTTGGAAACCAAATTGGACTAGTCGTTTCAGTCAAGCGGTTTCAAGACAAAGTGGACTAATTCCTTGGTCTACAAATGGAGAACTAGTTCCACTGATCCAATTTTCGATTGTTGGGTAAGAATCGGATCACCCGGAAAACTGATCACCTTTAGTATTCTTCACTATCATCATGGTGCAAAGTGGAAATAATTCTCATCCACTTTCTCCTTTGGTTTAAACGAAAGTGGAATATTCAATGGGTTCGGAGTTTTATCTATACCTTTGACCAAAAATAATTGTAACCATTTTGTTCATAAAAATAATTTTTGCTCAGAAATGGTGTTTTCTAATTCTATTCCTAGAAGAGTTTTTGAGCATTTAAAAGTGTTTGGTAGCTATTCAAAATTGTTATCCCATGATAATAGAAATGTGTTTGATATAACCCTTAAATTCTTTTATGAATTAGCATTTGTTTTAATTTTTTAATAATTTTATTACATTTTTTTTTTCTCTTCTTCTTCCTTTAGCTGGTTGCTGGCCTCAACCATGGTCGGTGATCAGCTAGACAAAGGTCGCCAATCTCATCGGAGCATCATCAACCCCCAGCAAGGCCAAGCTTGCCTAATTACTAGCAAGTTGAAGCCTCATTGATGGCTAGGTGAGCTCGACCTCACCAAATCTAGGGGAGGTCGGCCTCACCTAGCCAAGGCAAGGTCAATTTGGTGAGGCCAACCTCGCCTAGCTAAAGTGAGGCCGAGCCTCACCTAGTTGGCGGTAAGGCTCTGACAAGGCCATTGGCCCTCGCCTGGCTGTCGCTAGTCATCGTTAAGGTCAGCGACCGGCAAAAGAAAGAAGAATAAGAAAATAAAGAAAGGAAGAAAATAAAATGAAGAAAAGAGAAGAAAAAAAAAGAGAGAAGGAAAGTGGTCTTAATTTTGAAATTGTTATTGGAAGGAAAGATAACAATTTTTTTTTTTTTTACTTCTTGATTATGTTTCAAGTTTATTCCTAAGAACAAAAAAGTTACCAAATGGATTCTTGTTCTCTTTTTGTTTCAAAGAAAAAAAAATAGAATCAGACATTATTTAGCCGGTTACCAAACATGGCTTAATTTGCTCCATCTTGCTCCATCTTTGTGATGTGAGAATTTTTGGGGGAAAATTGTGCAGTTAGTGCTAAACTTATTATATAGATACTGATTCAATTTTGAACCTTCTGATTCTTCTAATTTAATCATAAATCTTTGCACAAAATTTTAAAGTTAGTCATTTCAGTCAATTTTTACATGAAATTGCTAATGTGGCAATGTATCATATGGGATAGCCAATGATGACTAAACTATCACATTGTGATTTTTGGCGAAAATTGACTAGAAGTACTATATTAGAATTTCAAGAAAATGTTTAAAATTAAATTGAAAAAATTGAAAACTTTAGAATTAAATTGACTTCCGTATAATAGATTTAAGTCATATACAATAATTTTCTCGAATTTTTTTGCCTAACACTCTCCCACTTGGACCTCAAACAATCTTCCTTTCACTTGTGTGCCTCCTATGTTAGGCCTCTTTCCTTAATCCATGTATCCTTCCACACCAATATTATCTCAATTTGAATATGCGTCTTGAATGGCCAAGCATGGTAAGAGTCTTGAATGGCCAGGTATGGCAAGACACGAAACATCTGCCCTTCTGACTCCATGTTGATTTCCTTGGCCTAGACAAACTCGGCAAGAATGCATCATCTACCACCTTGATATGGTAATGACATTTGAGATTCTTCCTTTAAGTTATTTCCACCGACTGTGGTCCACACATGTTGGACCTGACCAATTCAATCAACCATTGACTCTAATATCACATGTTGGGGTCGCATAACAAGAAGCCCAATATGTTATTTCAAAAAATTTCAAGGCAGAGTCCAAGTTTGAACTGCATTATGAGCTAACTACAACATGTTAACTTCTTCACTGTACAACATATCTTAGTATGGGATTCGTTTCACTTTACATCCTCACACGTCCCTCGACATGTAGGTTCACGATGCACTTAGATTATGAGAAACTAAATTTGCAATTTCTTCACCGGAAATGATAGTAAAGTAACACTGACGGACCATCTTCCCTCCCTCCCCCCGAAAAAAAAAAATCATGGATTTTGACCAAAACTCGAGATCCAATCAATTGATTAAAGTAAATTGTACAAATGGCCTTATCTACTCAAGAATACTTCGCCCTCCAATGGCATAATCACTTCAACACAGGTCATCAACGTGTGATAAGATGTGTGTGTATATGTATGTATGTATGTATGTATGTATGTATGTATGTATGTACGTATGTATGTTTGTATGTGTGTGTTAACTTTCATTTTATTAATATTATTAGCTAGGTTGAGGAGGAAGGGACGCATTAGGGGTGAGTAAGGGTGCTTTTGGTTTTCTTTTGAGGGAAGATTTTGGGAAAATGAAAAATCTTTAGGTTAAAATGATTTTTCTCAATAATAAGTAGCGTATGGTAAATTGTAATTTAAAAGTACATTAGGAAACAACTTTGGTTTTAATGGAGTTTGGAAAAATTATAATTTGTAAAATGCCTTTGCTATTTTTATTTTTATTTTTAAACTCAAAACTCAAAACTAGCGAAGAATTAGCAACCAACAGGCAGTCAGTGAGCTACTTGCGAGACCAAATCTAGCTATCAACGAGCCAAATTTGGTTCCAACAACCTCACCTAAGGTTCCTTGACCTCAAGAGACTATCTTTTGGGTCGCATGATTTGGCGTGAGGTAAGAGAAAAAGGAAAAAAGTTAAAAAAAAATATTTAAAATTGCAAAAATTATCTACTTTAGCGACAACCATATCACGTAAGACAATAAACGTTCATGTCAATGATTTTCAGAATAATTTTTTTTTTTGTATGAATTACATTGGCAAATTGCAAAAAAGGTTTATAACTAAATTAACTAAATTAAAATAATTATAATTGTTATGATATAAGTGCATTAGGTTTAGAACTTTTTTAGTAATATCCCTGAAATATATCACATATATAATTGAGTTGAGTCACCAATAGTTCAACACTCGAGCTTGACTCAAGTGATCTCGACTCAACTGGATAATTAAGGCTTGATTGAAATAACTTTGTCAATAAGCTTGACCTTGACTCAATTAGCCAATAATTCCAGCTCAAATCTCCGAATTGAACTCAAGCTCAATCTCGAACGAGGAAAATATGCTAAGATTACAAAAATTAATAATTATATTTGTTTTGTTTATAGATGTAAAAGGGTAGATATAATTTAAATAAGTAGAGATATAATCATCCGATTAGGTTTCGGAGCTACTGAAGTCAAGTATTCTCGAGCTTGAGCTAGACTCGATTGATTAATACTTGAGCTACTTGAACTCGAATAGCTCACGAGTGACTTGACTGCCTTCTATCCTTAATTGAAAACATGGGAAGCGTCTGGAACTTCTTCCCAAACTAAGGAAACAAGTTGATATACTTAAGTCAAGCATAATGGGAACTCAGTCCCCTGTCGTCTAAAGTTGATCTTGGTAATAGAATATTATTTCAGGGTTGAAGTATAGGTTTAGTGTTGCGCACTACCAGTCCATCTTAGTCATTTATGACTATTTACGTGGCATCAATTCATTGACAAAGAATTACACCCTCAAGATCAATAATATTTTATTAGCAGATGCTGAACTAAGCGGGTTCTTTCCCTGAAGAAAACCGATTCTTTCCAATACGGTCACGAATCACCACAACTTATACATGATCGGAAGGCAAACATAGATACAAATACATATTTACATATAACGGTAGGTTATTGTAGTTTATGAAAGGTCGAAGAGGCTAATACATACACATGTATGGAGACAAATACGTACGGATTGGCCCAAGTACCATCCCAATGACGGGACAAAAGAAATTGGTCAATTCGCTCTTGGCTAGGTGTTGAGACCACCACAAAACCAACAAGCCTCTTAGAACCATATATTTTTGCACTGCATAGCAATGTTTATTGGGAGAAAATATGATTGGTCACCCATCAGCCAAGGAGAACCAGAGTCACTTCAATTGCGTATGTGGTACTCATGATGAGTGTGCAATAGCAAGCTTAATTCCAATTTGAGGGGTCTAAGTCAGAACATCTATCAAGGCACGTAGGAGCAGCAAGAGGTCCACTGAAGCATTATCAACAGAAAGAGAGAGCAACAACAATTAAGCAACATTTTGTCTATAAAAACCCATCATCCCCATTCGGAGATGTGCACAAATTTAAAGACACATTCACTAAGTCACTCCAATTGCGTCCTACATAGTACCCACACCAGTACTATGGCCAAACAAAACCAACTCCCATTCCTCACATTAGCCACTCTTTTGGTCATCATAGTTTCTGTTTCGGAAACGCTTTGCCGCCCTCTCGGAGAGGAACACCTGTTAAAGCAACATGAGCAGTGGATGGCGGTTCACGGGCGCGTGTACAAGGACGCTGATGAAAAAGCGAAACGGTATGAGATATTCAAACAGAACGTTAACCGCATCAACGCCTTTAATAATAATAAGGATGTGGGGTATAAACTGGCTGTGAACAAGTTCGCGGACCTAACCAACGAGGAGTTCCGCGCTTCCTTCACTGGCTACAAGAGGAGGTCCACCGGTGTCCTGTCCTCTGTGGACGAGAAACCGTTCAAGTACGCGAACTTCACCGCTGCTCCACCCGTCTTGGACTGGCGAACCAAGAAGGCTGTGACGTCTGTCAAGGATCAAAGCAGCTGTGGTGAGTGCATAATCGATACATGTCTCATGAATATGTCAAAATTCACTGTCATACTCGAGCTGTAAATGAACGGGGCAGTAATATGTTTTTAACAAACTACGCAACACTTATATGGTATCTCTATATCACTGTTACATTCATTTTACTCCTATCTTACTATGCATATTCCTACGTCTTCAATTTTGCACGATGATTTGAACAACTTTTGTATGCCGGCCAGAGGGAACTTACTATCTTCTTGTGCAGGAGCTTGTTGGGCGTTCTCGGCTGTGGCGGCTATGGAAGGGATTACCATGCTCAAGAAGGGTAAGTTGGTGTCACTCTCGGAGCAAGAACTCGTGGATTGCGATGTTAATGGTGTCAACCAAGGCTGCGAGGGTGGGCTCATGGACAGTGCCTTCCAGTTCATCAAAAGCAAGGGTGGCCTCACCTCCGAGGCAAACTACCCTTTCCAGGGGAATGACGGGACCTGCAGAAGAGCCAAGGCGGCGAATATCGTGGCCTCGATAACAGGCTACCAGGATGTGCCGGCCAACAACGAGAAGGCCCTCCTGCAGGCCGTGGCGAACCAGCCGGTCTCTGTGGCAATCGAGGGGAGCGGGTTCTCATTCCAGTTCTACTCAGGTGGCGTGTTCACGGGCTCGTGTGGGACCAGCCTTGACCACGCCGTCACAGCCGTGGGGTACGGTACGACCTCCGGCGGGGCCAAGTATTGGCTGCTGAAGAATTCGTGGGGCACCGGGTGGGGCGAGAGCGGGTACATGAGGATCCGGAGGGATGTGACCTCCAAGGCTGGTCTCTGTGGTCTCGCCATGGAACCCTCTTATCCAACTGCATGATATGATCTTATACATGTCGCACTGGCTCTTAGCCTCTCTTTAAGTATGGAAATGATGTGTAGCGTCTCTGTAAAAGAAGCAAGTGTAAGTGATAATACGTCATTAGGGGTGGTGTGTGCTACATCAAGAAGTGTATATGCTTAGCAAAATTAAGGGCCTGCCGATTAATTTCGGTACTAAGTATTCAAATAACTGTACTATACAAGAACAAATTCAAGTGAATGAATGAAATAGCTTGGTCAGCGTGATTTTAAGTACTGAAGTGTGTCCAATAGCAGAAGCGTGCCAGGAAGCTGAAGTAACGTCATTTCAGACGATATATTAAGTCAGCCGGCCAATTATCTCTCAGTGGAAACGGTGGGGAAACCGATCGAAAATGAAATGTCATCCTTGTAATATGTTGTGCTCGATAGACTTCAGACCACCACAAGCGGGACCATGTTGCTATTTGCTGAATAAGACGGCAAACAACCGATCAATCGTGAAAAATGCGCACGCTATAGTAAAATTGGACGATGTCATGATTCACTTTTAAATCATTCATCGCATTCACCAATCATGGTGTGTCCTTATTCTACAAAGTTGAATGAAGCCCATATATAAAAAAGTCTAAGTCAAAGATAATTATATCTCCACTCAATTTCACTCAATACCTCAAATAAACGAGTTATGTACTAATTAAGTACGTACATACTCTTTTTAATTTCGATCATTTTGTATTCGACTTAGTTTCAACTCACACCTCTCACGTCAATTCTCACGCTCTTGAAATTCCGCTGTTCATTTGTTTTGTCAAACTGGAAATTGAACTCATCGCCCAAAAAAAAAAAAAAAAAAACTAGCAAGCAAAGCACGTTCAGGGTGCTCTCTATCGATAGATGCACTCAATTCAGATATATCGTTGGATGACATCAGATCCATATAATTAAACAATACATGTGGATTGAGCTTATTTTCGTCGTTGCAATCATCGTTGCAGGCGAACTTCCTTCGATCGTTTGAGGGTCGATAAGAAGCACCAAAAAGTAATGACTCATCATAAAAAAGCATGACAGTGACAGCTCCGTGACGTGTAATGATGGATGACGTTTTATTAAGTACCAATTAAATTACATCAAGAAAAAACAAATTATGTAGGAAGTCAACATCAAGAGGCGTTTTCCGTCTGTTCTACATTTTAGGACAAAATAAGATACCTAATGCAGTTGATACGGATTTGGTAAACAACTGATTAAATTTGCGATAAAAGAATTGCAAATCCCTTAATTAATGTTCAATATGAATAATGAACATTTTTCTACACAAGCTGATCCCAAATTATATACTTTTTATTGGAATCGACCTTTCCATAAAAAAATAAATGGAGATATTGATGTATCCTTAAATTACAAATATGTCGTCCTGCGTGACATTAGAAAACCTACTAATGGTTTTTAAAGTTTGGGAATGAAAAATCTTAAAAGTAAATGCAGAAGCAAAAAGAGAAGAAGGGTTTGAGCAAAAGAAAAAGGAAAGAACAAACGAAGAAGGGGACCGATGGCGGCGGCGGCGGCGGCAAGGGAGGCGGAGACAGTGTTGCCCAGGCATCGGAGAGGACCTGACATCGGTGGCCAGGCTCAGGCGAACCCGGAGCGGTTGGCACCTTCGTGTCAGCAAGAGCGAAAACGGAGAGAGACAGAGAGTTAACCTCTGCAGGCAGCAAGCCGAGGCAGGCGAGGTCACGGCCTTCGGTAGCCTTGCCACTTGCCGGCGATTGCCTTTTTTGGACCTCACCTCTGTCATGACAAGAGGGGCGGCACAGGCCTGGAGCAAGGGTGGTGCTGTACTGACTTAATGGCAAGGGCCGGAGGCCCATGCGGTGGCATCGGGGTTCGGCCTTGCGCGTAGCCTCGCTTCATCTCAACGACTGGTCAGGCGATGACGAGGACCTTGCTATCTCTGTTTGTGGGGGCTGCGACAGGCCTAGATGCCGGTGAGGGTGGCTGAACTATCGCCATGAAAATAATACAAACATATGCTAATCAGCAGAGACAGAGCGAGAGTTCCAAAAACGTTGCCGTCCTGTAGCTAGGTTGTTGAATTGGATGGAGAACTATGGCCTTTCTTTTTTTGTTTTTGCTCTTTTGGGCCGAAGAGAAGAAATATGGGTTCTGGTATTTAAAGATTTGATAGTACGGCAATATGAGGCCCGCAAGTTGGGGGCCGTAGCTCCTCTTAGCCCATCTATACATATAATATATATAATATATATATAGGCTTGCGCTATTTCCATCTTTTTATTAACTATTGACACTCCTTATTATATCGATTTAACTATATTATCCCTTCCACTCTTGATTTAAAATTATTAATTATATTTTTTCTTTTTTTATTTCAACTTACTAAAGGACAAAACTACCAATATCTATTTCAAATAATATTTTTTTTTCACCTTGCCGCTTCTCTCACATCCATTACATTTTAATGTTTCCTTCATTTGTTTTCCTCAACTTATTCTCCATTGTTGTAATTTGAGCAAGACACCTATCATATATCACATCAAAGAAATGTTAGTTTTATTTACAAATTATTTACTCTATTCCTATAGACTATCTTCATGATCAGTAATATCTTGATTTTGAATTTCAAGAAAAATTTACAAGAATTTACTCAAAGATTATAAGGAAAATCCATTGGTTCTCAATTAGATTAAAATGCATGGCTTCCTTTCAAAGAGCTCTTTTTGCCTATTTGGATAGATCCACACATGCATTTTGGGAACTGTGTTACTTTATGAGCTGAAAGGGGCACATTTGACTTTGAATGCAAATTTGCAAGTCTCGACAGGGATTGAAGATCATTGTAAGGAAGCCATTCGACTTTAAGAGCATATCTACAAAAACTGAAGGGGTAGATTCGACTTCAAGATCCTTTTTGTGCCTACCTGGATAGACTTGAACATCCATTTTTATGTGCTTAACTTTGTGATATTTTTATTTTTTTTTTTTGAAAATATCTATTAATACATCATTCAATTATGGCCTGAAAAATAATCATTATTGGACTATTATAATCACCGAATAAAATGGAAGTTGAGCAATTAAAATACATGGACTACAACATAATGACACATATTAATCTTATAATTAAAGAAAATACGTACAAAAACTGGTGGGTGATTTTTTTTATTTTTACTTATGTTTAGGCTATTTTTTGAATGATAGTTTTCTAGTACAAAAAAAGAGAAATATCAACTAATTGATACAATAATTTGTTAGATATCTACCAAATAAAATTTTCTTTTGGAAAAATGGGAACACCTATTTTAGTCCAAATGGAGAAAGAAAAGGAAAAAAATCAAAAAAAAAAAAAAGAAAACAAGAAATAATCTTAAATCAAGAGTGAGCCTTGACATATAACTTTAAAAATGTTGTTTGAGATTTTATCTCTAGTAAAATTGAAAAAAAAAAAAAAAAGAAATAATATTAAATCAAGAGTGAGACTTGCGAATGATAATGTAGTCAAATCAATATAATAAGGGTATCAAAAGTGAATAAATGAGTGGAAATAGGAAATAGTAGAAAAATGTGGCTAGCCACATATGTTTAATGTGACATCTTGAATTTTCAACCCGGCTCCAATATATGAAATGGGCAATTCGTCGATGTGCCTATAATTTTTCTATAAGCTGATCACTCACGAGTTAACTAATTTATCAAGTGAAGCCATTAAGGGATATAAATGTGACAAACTTGAAAATTCGATTAGAAATCGACTATTTCGACCATGATGATTGGCAATGGTCAATACAGCACCATTATAATCAATTAATGATCAAATATAGATTGATTTGATGGAATGGTGTGATTAAATTGTGGGTGATTCCATATGATTGCAAAATTCGCGTTGAACAGCACTAACCCAAATTTCTGTCAATTTTATACTTGATACCCATAATTGAAACCTTGCAATTTTTACGATAATCGAGAGTCGCCTATGAGTTAGAGATACACAAACATGGATTGAAAATGGTCAAACGCGATAAAATCCCTAAAAGCTACCTAGTAGGTTGGGTCAAGCTAAAATTGCGTCCGATCAATTTTAACCACAAAATTGAATTCAATTTTGGGAATCGGACGTTCGAGTGTGTCACGATTCATTTATAGGACGTTGTCTCATCTTTCAAAATTTTTTTGTCAAGTCTGAGATTTTTGTGGAAAATTAATTTCGGACAAATCGGAAAGGCAAAGGAAATTCGTATGGGTTGTTGTAGGGATTATTTGGCTACCAAGCAGGTTTATTTTGGGAAATTAAGGGCTAAATTCTCTTTGGTTGGGGCAAAGACTTTAGGGGCAAGGATTTTGGGGATTAGTGATGATGAAAATGGAGATATTTACTCTTAAAGTGTTTGCTTAGCTTGACTTCTTAGCCCCCCTCTCTCCGCTCTCTCTTTCCCTCTCTCCTCCCCTCATGTGCTCCCCCCCCCCCTCCCTTTACTCAACCGACTTCCCCTTGCAGCTTCTCCTCCCTCTTTATTTTCATTTTCACGTTCCTTTCTCCCCCATCTCTCTACATCTCCTTCCTTCTGTCGCCAAACCCATCCCCATATTCTTCATTCCTTTTTCCCTTGCTACCACACATCCACACGCCTCAACACCACTCGACCATAGCCCACATTTCCTTTCATCCTCAACCATCACCACACATTTTCAAGCCATCCCACCAGCAGCCTCATCTAACTTCACGCCAACCCTATCCCGCGCTTGTCTCCATGCCGTTCAGCCACCAGATAGCTAGCAACCTCAGCCTATGCCACTTCACGCCACCGAGCAGCAGCCAACACCACCCTCCAGCACCTCACGCCCCAGTAACATCTCTGTCCAGAAATCGAAGCCAGCAGCTTCCAGCAGCTCCTTCACCTTTGCCCAGCAAGAACCAGCCTTGGTTGAAGGCTTGTAGGACTTTTTCAGCTGCCAGTTGGCCTTCATTGGAGACCTAGTAGTTGCGAGATCTTATTGCCGTTGCGCCACCATCGCCGTGAGCTCGTTGTTAAATTCCGATGAGTTAACTCCCTAATCATTGATTAGATTATTAATTGCGCTTAGGGGGTTAGATTAGTGTTAATTAGTATAGTTACGTTAGTGTTAATTAACTGGTTAGATTAATGTAAGCTGGATTAGCTTAATCTTCAAAGCTGATTTACTAGACTCTCGCTGTTTGTCATTTTTGTGGGGAAAAATGTGTTACGATTTTGAGATTGCTTCATCCTTGGAAAATGTTCTAGACATCTTCAGCTATGATATATATTTTATTCAAGATTTTATAGATTTAAAATATTGATATTTCAGCTTCATTTCAATCAAAATAGAACCTCTATTTGTGCTGGAACTTGTGACCTTTTGGTGTTCAATAGATTTTTATCAACTCTTAGGGTTCGAATTTTGAAAGAGTTTTTTTTTTTTTTTCACAAAAGTTATTGCCACATCTTTTATTTTAATATGCTCAAATTTCAGATCAAACGGATAAGTTTTGGACATCGAACCAAATTGATTTTGGAAAACATAATTTCTAGATACGGACACAGTTTTTGTAATGGTTTGGGTGATTTATTGCTCTCAATCTAGAAAGATATGGGTTAAGGTGTATTTTTAAAAAAATATGTTTCTTTATGTGTCTTTTATAATATATTCAAATTTTAGAATTTTCCAAACTCGTTTGGTTAGTTTTCTGGATTTAAACTTGGAAACGCGTGAGTGGCCCGGTTCCTGCTAGTTAGGACCGGTTGTGGTTTTGTTGCTGTTCTTGTTATCGTGCTTGCTGGATAACATATATTTAGTGACTCGGCGAACTCTTGGCATGCTTAGAACTTGTGCGTGATGAGATGAGATGGATTGCTCTATGTTGGTGCCTGGTATTATTGCAAAATGTGACCTTTTGGACTATTAAATAGAAAATAAATGAGGTGTCGGGGCTGAACACCAAAATTTATTTGCCCAATAAAACAATAAGGTTTTAAACTATGTGCATGCAAAGTTTGATGGATTAATTTTGAGTACGTGAGGACCTATGAATTTATTTCTAAATGTGTTGAACAAAAAAAAAGGGTTACTAAGGTTTATTTTCAAAAGAGGGTGGTTGGAAAAAAATTAGAAAAGAAATATGGTGTCAGGTTTAGATTCCAAGTTTTATGGGATCAATAAAATTGTGAGGTTTCAATCTAGATGTGTGCAAAGTTTGACGTGTAAATTTCAAATACGGGACCCCGTACAAATTTATTTTGAAAAGTTTGAACAAAAAAAAAAAATAGTTACTAAGTTTATTTTTTTATGGTGTTTTAGCTATGTGATGGAAGCTAAGAGTCGACTTGGTTGATGATGCGCCTACATGGTTAGGTTAATTAAGGGGTTCAATTTAATTAATCGTAATTTATTTATGTAATTGCAATTTATTTAATTATTTATTAATTAGCATAAATTATACCGGGATAGCCGGTTTTCAGAATTTCGTGCTAATTGTCATGGTAGTGTTGGTTTATGCAATTGATTGCTAATTTATGCAATTGAATGCTGAGTGATGATTTTAAATTATTATTTCAAAAATAGGAAATTTTGGTATTTAATTAGAAAAATACTGGGTGTTGATTTTTAAAGCCAAAATTTTTTAAAGTACTATATTAAATTGTGGAATTTTTAAATGAGAGAGTATCACGCTTTTGTAGATCGATTTAACTTTGTGTCCATGCACAATTATTTTACCTGAGTGTTTTCAATATGAAGAAAACATGCTAAGTACATTATTTGAAATTAAGGCATTTGAGTGTAAAGCACGATATCCTTGGGCGAGATTGGATGTGCGTGTGATTGATATGAGAACCCGTCACCCAATGAAAGTCTGGTAGGAGATGCTCTTAAATGGAATGCCCCATGTCAACGAATGCTAGATCGCGGTAGAGGCCGGTTCGATGCTTCTTTGAGAATGTTGTCTAGATGTAGATGTTGCTGTGCTCGATGGAGCAAGACGACACCTGGTTATCATGATAAGTGATAAGTTTTCATGATAAGCAATAAGTTATCATGATAAGCGATAGTTGGATGTGATAAGTTATCACGATAAGTGATAGTTGGATGGGATAAGTTATTGTGATTGGCTATTGTTGGAAGTGATAAGCTATCGTCATAAGTTATCGCTTAATGCAATAACCTTTCTTGATTATGATAATTGCAAATTATGTTGTGACTTTTAATGTGATATGAGGTTATTAAATCCTAATTTTAAAGGTAGTAGATGCTTATGTAATCCCATATTTTGAAAAAGATAAGTGTTCTTGAAAATCTATGATTATAAGTTACAAAGACTATTTTGTAATATACTAAGGTTGTCCCATTTGATATTGTCATTGGATGTGACTTATGATGTTATTGGATGTCCTTGTTCTAGGTAATGTTGTATGGTATTAATGGCAATGTTTTATAAGTGTTCATTGGAAGTAGTCTTTACACATACATTCATTGTCCATGGTCAATCCATGAGAACACCTCGAGCCTCCGAGATGAGATATAAGACAGTTCTTGGACGTGCGTGGAAGCACACCAAGTCAAGTCTCTCTCTTGGATCGGCGATACTAAGGCATATTGTTCTCAAACCAAGTTCGGTACTAAATTGGCGATCATGTCACAACTGGTTGGTCCTTTTTTGATCTTGGTGCAATATTAAGACATATCATTCTCAAGCTAAGTTTGGTACTAGATCCATGATCATGTCATGACGGATTGGTCATTTCTTGGTCTCAGTGCGATGCCCCCAAGTCAATGGGATGTCATTTACTAATGAATTTCAAAACGATACTCCTTACAGGAATGCCGTCTCGATGCGTTTATGTGGGACTTTGCTATGCATAATAAGGCGAGATGATGCCCGATTACGCTAGATGACTGTGAACCTTCGAGTTGGCCTTGGGGCCTAAGCGGCCATACTAATCTAAAAGCATGATCTCAAGGATAGCATGGTAATATAGGATGCATGATATTATTGAGACGTCAGCATGTGTAAAGTGCATAAATGCTAATTGCATATGATGAGAATGATACTATAGTCTGTACATGTGTGGCATGGATATATATGAGTTACATGAGAAAAGTGCATGGATATATGTGAGTTACATGAGAAAAGTGCATGAATTAAATGCCATTTTAGTAACTTATGTGGCACATGCATGCTTTGATTGACCCTGTTTATGAATTGGGAGGCATGAGAAAGTCCTACAGCTTGATGTTTGAGTTAGAAAGGCGTGGATAAGATTGTGGATTATTGCACCTTTGATTAGGACTCGAGAGATTTGAGTTGCTGCATGGTGCATGGAATTATTTTATTCATGCCTATATTATTAAATTGTGAATGTGGTATGCTTAATAGAATGGTGCACTCACGTAGTGATTATTTATACTATAGTTGGACACGTGATAGAGTGTTGCATTGTTGAATGGCTAATTCCTATTAATAGATCATGTAAAGTGAATGCTTTAATATTGATCTACTATTGATAGATAAATTACATTTTTAGGGCATCTTGGAGGCAAAGAACCCTCCTACACAAGTTTTATGGAGTTTACTTGTTGAGTTTATATCACTCTTCATTGTTTAA
The DNA here is from genome assembly GCA_017140615.1 of Eucalyptus cladocalyx. Lineage (NCBI taxonomy): Eukaryota > Viridiplantae > Streptophyta > Magnoliopsida > Myrtales > Myrtaceae > Eucalyptus > Eucalyptus cladocalyx. Next base: position 7,863,565 of record CM029519.1, read on the forward strand.
CTTTTTCAGGCCCTAATCATGGCTATCCAAGCCCAAGTGAAAGTACTTTGAGATGGACGAGTACTAGACACGTAGGGGACATCACTTTGTTAGGTCACCCTTGTAGAGTAGAGGTGCTAGGTTAACCCCAATCTTGATTCTTGGATAAGTATGAAAGAATCTACAACACATACGTATAAATGGCTAAGCTTTTGATGTAAGGAAAGATTATGTTTGATGACATATGTATGTATGTATGTGTGTGTATATATAAGTGTGTTTTGATTGTATGCCTTATACTATCCCTATTATTTATTTAGCTTCCACTTGGGTATAATCAAAAGATAAAATGAATGGGTTAGCGACACATCCTGAGACGTCACAATTCAATGACCAAAGGGAAAGAGGATTGTTACTCGTCTGAGGATCGAGGCATGACATCCCCGCTTGGTTGGTATTAGAGTATGGTCATTACTTGAAGTGACAAGGTGCGTTGGGAATTTTGGGATGGTTAGTTAAGAAGATAGTCAATGCTTGTGATTGTTGATTGTTTTCTTGAATAGCTCTTTTGGATTCCTAACCTTAGTGTTAGGACTATAAAGTGAACTTTCTTCTAGAACATTTGTTAGATATGATTCTATTAAATAAAAGAAGGAGTGCCCCATGGACACTACCAGTGCTTTGGCTTGGTGGTATTGGGAATGAACAGGTCCAAGAGTGGCTAGGTTTGATCCTTGGAGGTGGCAATGAGGTTGCCTTGTAAATAGAGGAAAAGAGAGAACCTAAGGTTTTTGGTGATTGTGGTGAACATGTTAAATGAATAACCTAAGGATGCCAAACAAAAGGACACAATATAATTCTGTTGATAGGGAAAAGAGGTTTTGAGAGGGTTTAAAATTGAATATCATAAGCTAGTTGGTGCCCTTAAATTTGAAGGATAAGTAAGCTCAGGTTAGAGTACTACTAGGATGGATGACCTCCTGGGAAAGTGTCTACCTATTTGTCAAATGATAAAACCTTGAGGCTTGGTCTAGGATGAGCCAAAGTGGACAATTACTCTGTAAGTTAGTCCCTATCGGAACAAGACCCCTCCAATAGATGTGTAGCTTGAGGATGAACCAAGAAAAAGCTAGTGAGCCTGTAACAACTCGGTTCAAAGAGGGCGGGGAATGGTTGCCAAGGCCAAAGAGTTTGAACAAGAGTGGCTCTTGGCAAGCTTCTAAGATGATGAATGAGGCAAGAATCAACTAAACTATGCATCGAAGAAGGGGGGAGTGTTTCTAGGATAATTTTATCAAAATGGCATAGTGATATGGTCAAGCTTGTAAAACTTCGATTTGTTGAAATAAGATCAAAAAAGGAGGACCACTGGCTAGAGTTAGATCTAGCCCTTAGCATTATTGACTCTTTCACTCTAGCGGGTTTTCAAACGTTGACAAACATATGGTTTATCCAAAGTCATCTTTGCCACCGCAATCTCGGCAAATCATCCTGATTATCATCTTTTTATGAATCCTTTTCAAGATCATGCATGACCACATTTTGTTTGTAATCCCGATAAGGCTTTTTGTCTTTTTCCTTCGAAAAGATTCTCATATTGAGTTACTAGGACAATTAATGAGAACAAATCAATAAATTTCTACTCAGCCAAACACTCCTTCAAACTAAATTTTAAATCATTCTTGGCAATCTCGGTGACTTCTTTCTCTAGGAGGAAGAACAAGCACCGATTTCTCATCTTTTTAAATTGGACAACAAACTAATCAACCGTCTCATTATTAAACCGCTTGACTATCACCAAATCCAACAATGTCACTTCAAGAATCATACGATAGAACTTGGTATGAAATTTATTCTCCATTTCCTCCCAAATCCACACCAAATTTATGGGAAGACTAGTATACCAAGTAAATGCCATCTTCAATAGGGACAAAGGGAACAACCCGAACTTCATTCTTCCATCATTATTAATATTGTCACATTGAGCCATAAATTGGCTAATATATTCCACCATTCACTAGTCATCTTCCCCAAGAGGGTAAACTCAGGGATTTTGTATCCCCTAGGGTACAGGATATTATCAACCTAGTCTAGGTGCGGCTTGCAATATATAGGCCTTGGGATGCCACCATCCAATCCCTTTCATTGCATAATCAAACAAGTAGCCTATTATATTATCCTCTGATCTCTCACAAAATTTGACACCTAATTCACCTAATTCATTTGTATCATCGGAGGCGAAGTAGGATGATTAGTGAAATCTCTTAATCCTTCTTGTAGTCGATAAGGTTGACACCCTAAAACCAATATGGGAATTGATTTGATATTGAATATCCCTATAGGTGGCAATACATTATTGCCCCTAGACGATTAATATCAAGGAGCACTAACTTTGGGATAACCATTGGGCCTCATTTCCTTGATTTGGAGTATCTCCAACCACCTTTGTAGGAATGGCGCCATTAAAAATCTCTAGCATCAACTTGGATGAAGGTAAGATTCTAGGGATTCCATCTCATTCACCATAACTGATTAGATTTTGGTCATTCACATTGTTAGTCCTTTGTATAATTCTAACTAGCGGCACAAGATTCGAGCAGCCAATTGCATGTTAGGTTGGAGCATGCGTGAGTTGCAAAATTGCACCAATATGACCACTATGACTCACATTTGCTTGTTCGGCATCCCCATTCTCGAAGTCAAATTGGTAAACAAATTGGTTAACAAGTGAATCAAGATAGTCGACAAGTGATTGGCCATATGATTGGCAAAATCAAATATTCTTCTCATTGTAGCTATCACCATTTGATTTAGGGGTAACTCTCATCTCTGATCCTCAGACAATTCTCATGGAATGTCTTCAACATTAGTACCCATATCAACACCATAAATAGGGCCTAGATTCTGACTAGAGATCTCAAAACTAATGGTTCTCTCTCTTATGTAGTGAGGAGACGAGTTATCCTCACCGGTAGAGGAGCGACTCTTTGGTTCCTTGTTTTTGCCATCAACACCTCCTAAGAACGGAACACAATGGTCCTACCAGGCATGCCAAAAAGATGTTTGTTGGAGGAAGTTCTCTCAACAAAATCTTTCACTAAAGATGGTAGAGTTTCTTTTTTATTATTTGTAACGGATCTAGCGTGGCTTCGAAAAGAAAGCAAGTACAAGAAAACAAGAGACATGTAAAGTGCGATTGAATGTAAAAGTGATATAAGATGAAAGATAACAATTGTAAAGCAAACTAATTGATTGTTGATTTGGCAAAAGGCCCTTTACAACTATGCCTATTTGGCTATTTATAGTGGTTTTCCATAGGTAACTACCTTTCAGCGGTTACCATTTCGATATCTACGATGTTTTGGAAGTTTCGATTCTCAATCTATAACAGCCTTGCCTTATCAATATTCTCGCTGATTCTGACTTCTACAATCGAACCCATTCTTACCTCTTCAATTTCGATAAGGCCCTTGTCGCATTACTTGAAACCATTTCTTATCAACTGTTAATATTATGGCCCACTTTCTCTTGATCTCTGCATATTGGGCTTGGCTTTTCCATTTATAGCTCCTGAAACCTAATGAGCTAATTTTGGTGCCAAAAGTTTGAAAAGTTAATATATTTAGCTTTAAAAAAGAAATTGCAATGTGGACATGCTAATAACCTAATCCAAATGTTAAAGATAAATGGCTTAATGAATGATTACACTAGAATCTACAACCACAGAAAATAGGTTAGACTTGTAAAGTCAAATGCAAATCCAAATTCAGTCCTCATCCAGACACAAAAGTAAAGTCAAACATCAAAACAATCCAAGTCAAACAATCCAAACGATTAAAAAGTTCAAAATTTCAAATCTTGCATCTCTCCCCCTTTTTGTCAGCATAAAAAAGGTTGACATGAAAATGGAATAGAGTTAAGATTGCTTGGGAACACGAACAAGCTGGAAATCTCCCATTTATTGAATAATGCCTTCCAGCCTTTTCAAGTCTTCCTTCAGTTGTGCAACCTCCTCACCCTTAGCAGTAGCCTGAATCTGAAGAGAAAGGGCTTGGATTTGATCATTCAAGGAACCTGAAGAAGCTTGACTTGCATTATGCAAATTCTGAACTTAGCATCCCAGAGTATAAATCTGACCTCGCATTTCCAAGAGAACATCCAGAATTCTGCGAAAATTGCTGAATTATCGGTCTACGTACTGGCTTCGGCACAATCTAATGGAGTAAAGGCAGATGATGAGATCAGCATAATCACGCAGATTTGGCGATGAAACATTATGTCCTTCCTTAGGAAATTGAGAGGCATAGATGTCCTCTGGATCTGCTGGTGAGCGACTGACTCCCTCACTGGTAGCAGGATATGAGGACATTCCTCTTTTATCTTGGTCTCCCCCTGTTTCCATGCCTTCAGGTGGAGAAGAGTGTTCCTCATGCTCTCCTTCCTCTTGATCTCTTTTCTCTTCTTCTTCTTTTTCAACTCTTTCCTTCTCAGCATCTCTTTCTTCAGCTTCTCTCTCCTCCGTTTCTTTCTCCTCTACTTCTTTCTCTTCTCTTTCTCGAGTCCTCTATTCTGAGTCTTTCTCTGGAGCAGAACAGCTTAGGTTCTTCAATGCCATTGCAGAAATGGTGATGTCTTCATCATCATCTTCATCTTCAACGATGAGAGCTCTTTTTTTCTTGGATGGAGCAACCATGGGCTCCTTCCCTTTTCTTTTTGCTGCAGAAGAGATTTGATGAGTTTTGACAGGAGTCTTCTCCTTGAATTTCTCCAACGCCTTGCTTAGTTCCTTCAGACGCATTTTAGTCACCATTTTCAGTCCTACCACCATATGATCACACGATTGAACACAGAGAATTTGTGGAGGTTGAATATTCAGATGTCTGAATAACTTCGTCACAAGACCTGGATAAGGAAGTTGACCTCTGTCCTTCACCACTGCTCTATACAAACAGTGTGAGGAAGAGAAAATTTTTTTTCCAGTGATGATGGCATACATTAGCTTTGCCTCTGAACTTGAAACATCAGTCTTGGAAGTTGATTTCGGTCTGAGGCAATTGATCACAATCTTGTGAAGCAGAATGTTAAACGCACTCATCCTTAAGTAGAAAATCTCTTCCTCTGTTCTTCTATCCTTAACAAGTTCCAATGTAGCACGAGCAATAGAAACATTGATCGGTTGATATCTTCCTCTTTCAACCCCTATCACATCTGCCAGCATATCTATATCCACCACAAAGTCCTGATCTCAGACATTGAAAGAGATTCTATTCGCTTCTAAGAAGCTAAGATTCGAATAGAAATATGCAGTTAATTTAGCATGGTCTTCTGTGGTGTCAGAACAGAACTTCTCAAGTTGAAGAAAAGTAAAATTTTCCCTCAAATTGACATTTACAGCATCAAGGAAATCAAAATTCACACTCCTAGGGTTTACCACTCCACGCTTCAGCAATTTTGAGTATAGAACCTTCTATTCCTTTGATCTAAACAACTCTCCCATTTTTCCTCGAATTTTCACTACAACACCCATTCTCGGTTGAAATTGGCTGTACAATTTGTCATCATCATTCCCATCTATCAGATTAAAGCCCCAAACACGTAGATCACTTGAGATATTTGCAAGGGTTTCTTCTGCCACCCCTTTAGGAGCAATTCCTAAACTTTCCATTTTTCGCAAAAAGATGTACTCATTCCCATATCCTTTGTCCTTAAGAAACTCATCGACGTAGTTCAATGGAGTACCAGTCTTCTTTAAAGCACGATAAAGCTTATAAATAAAAGAGAGCCTTTGAATTCTTACAGGATCTGCGTCTTCAACGATTTCTTTCTTTTGTTGATGATCAGCACCCTGTGGACTAGTTGGTGGAGAATGACGCTGCTGAGAATGTTGTGGGATCTATTGTTGATTTGGAAACTCTTCTTCCTCGATGAGATCGAAGTGCGTAGACCCCTCACTCGTTCGCCATGGTCCCCCCTTGCGATTCTTGAAGACTTTCTTGAATATGATATCTTTCTCAGTCTTTGAAAGATTCCTTGCTTGACTTTCCCAAGAAAGATGACAACTTTTTCGAAGATTAAATAAGGGAAGAAAACAGGAATGGAAGATCGGTGCTTTCTTAGGGTTTTTGGAGAGTAAAGCGAAGAAGAAACAATAGTGCATAACAAGTTAAAAAGAGGCACACGGAACGTCATAAAGGAAAATAAAAAGATGCCTTTTCAAAAAATAACTGCATTTTTCGAGAAAATAGTCATTTCAAAAATAACTTCTTTTTTGAAAAGGAAACTTTGCAATAATCACGTCAATTAAAGATAGCAATAATCAAACACGGTTGATAATCGTACCTTTTCAAGATGAGATTTGAGAGAGAGAATAACTTACAGTCAAAGTCTTGTTTGTCTGAGTCTAAGAGTCTCTAGACTTTAACTTCTTCAAACCTTAAAATGTTGAGTCTGGAATGGATAATTTCAAATTGATTTTTCTCCAAAGGTTTTGTGAATATATCCGCCAGTTGGTTCTTTGAGTCAACAAACTGAATCGAAACTTCTACATTTTGAACATGATCTCTAATGAAGTGATTTCAAATCTCTATATGCTTTGCTCTTGAGTGAAGAATTGGATTTTTAGTAAGATTGATTGCACTGGTATTGTCGCAGTTAATCTCCGTGCATGAAACTTCAATTCCAAAGTCTCTTAGCTGTTGTTTTATCCACATAATTTGTGAACAACAACTTCCGAGAGCTACATACTCTGCTTCTGCTGTAGAAAGAGCTACTGTAGTTTGCTTCCTTGAAAACCAAGACAACATCCCCGCCTCCAAGTAGTTTGACAGTACCCGAGGTGCTCTTTCTATCAACTCGCATCCGGCTAGATCTGCCTCTGAATATCCAAGGAGAGTAAAGTCTCCCTTTTTAGGATACCAAAGGCTGATACTTGAAGTTGAAGCAATGTATTTGATAATACGCTTTGCAGCACTTAATTGAGATTCTTTAGGGTCTGCTTGAAATCTGGCACAAATGCAAACACTAAACAAAATGTCAAGTCTAGAAGCAGTAAGATAAAGAAGTGAGCCAATGATACTCCTGTATAGCTTCTGGTTGACTTTCTTTCCTCCTTCATCTTTGTCTATCTTCAAGGAACTTGACATTGGTATATCAGCTTTTTTGCAATTGTCCAGTCTAAACTTTTTGACGAGATCATTAGCATATTTTTCTTGATGAATAAAAGTTCCTTCCTTCAGTTGTTTCATTTGAAGCCTGATAATTTCAAATTCATCCTGCATAGTCTTAGAGAATTTCTTGTACAGACTTTCATTAGGAGATCCGAATATAATATCATCGACATATATTTGAACTAGCACAAAACTTTTGCTTTCTCTTTTGATAAACAAAGTAGTGTCTACTTTACCTTTTACAAAGCCGTTTTGAATCAAAAACTTACTCAGCCTATCGTACCAAGCTCGAGGTGCTTGTTTTAAACCATATAAGGCCTTTTTGAGTCTGAATACTGAGTTTGGTTTCCTTGGGTCTTCAAACCCAGGTAGTTGTTTCACATAAACTTCCTCATTGATGAATCCATTTAGAAAAGCACTTTTGATGTCCATTTGGAATAACCTGAAATTTTTATGACAAGCAAATGCAAGTAATAAACGAATTGTTTCTAACCTTGCTACTGGTGCGTAAGTCTTGCCATAGTCTATCCCTTCTTATTGCATATATCCCTTGGCCACGAGTCTTGCTTTGTTTCTTATGACTTTTATTTTCTCGTCCATCTTGTTCCTGAAAACCCATTTAGCACCAATAATAGATTTACCTTTTGGTTTAAGAGTTAACTCCTAAACATCATTAATGTTGAATTGCCTGAGTTCTTCTTGCATAGCTTCAATCCAGCTTTCATCAGTCAAAGGTTCTTCTATGCTTTTGGGTTCTATTTCAGAAATAAGAGTCACAGCACTAGACTCTTCGCGCCTTTTGAATCTTGTGCGAATTCCTTCATTGATGTCGCCAATAATAAAATCTTTGGGATGATTGGACTTATGCTTCTAGTTGCTGGTTAATTTGTCAGATTGATGGTCACTTCCTTCACTTGAATCTTCAACAGTCATTTGTTGCTGGTCCTTCAAAGTCTGAGCTGCTTCCTAAGATTTAGACTTTGTAGAGTCTGGAATAGGTTCAGGTTTTTCAAGATGAGTCTGAATAGATTCATTTTGCATAGAATCTTGGAATTTGACAATCATTGATTCCTCCACAGATTGACTCTTCTTGTTATAGACTCTGTAGGCTTTGCTTGAGGTTGAATATCCAAGGAAGATGCTTTCATCTGATTTTTTTTGTTTTCCCAATATGCATGATGTACATAGATCAGACTTTTGGTATGATAAATTGGGTAGACCACGAACAAGCTTTTTTGCTGAGATTTTGGCTATTTGTTTCATATTAATGTGCCCAAGCTTTCTATGCCATAAGCTTGCTTCGTCTTGGATTGAGATTAAACATTGCGATTCATCTGGTTTCACATCCAAGAGGTAGATATTTCCATGTCTTCGACCCATGAATGACCGAGTAGAGTCTTTTTTGGTTCCCTGAATATATTCCCTCTTGAAAGTAGATTTTGAAACCGGTATCACACAACTGACTAACACTGAGCAGATTGTAATTGAGTCCTTCAACTAAAGAAACATTGCTTATTGTGAAGTTTCCAATTTTTACAGTTCTAAATGAGACTTTTCCATCATTCACTTGAACAAGTTTTATGAAGCAATTTGAATCTCCTGTCATATGTCTTGAGCATCCACTATCCAGATACCATTTTACCTTTTTCTTAATAGTGACATGTATTTAAAAAGAAACTCAAATTTTCTTTGGTACCCATATTTTCTTGGGTCCATTGGAGTTAATATGATATTGTTGGAGAAATCTTTCTAGAATGTCTAGAATGTTTTGAAGCTGACAAAACATTTCTATCTATCTAATCTGGAGCTTTGCAGACCCTTCTGCTTAGAGTCTGAAGACCTTCAGATCACCGGACTCGTACTCAAGACTCAAGACTATTCTCATTGACAGTTTCTAATCCGGCTGACGAAGGCGATCCGAGCTAAAGTGTTTGGTTGAGGATTCGGTCTTATCGACTTGAGAAGATCTCTTGGCTGGATATGATATAACGGATTCTTTTATTTGGAATCAAGATCGTTTGAAGATCCGATGATTGATGAGATATTCTTGGAAAGTTCTATTCTTGGAAACCAAGATCTTGATTGTATGGGCGAACATGATTGATGGGCTATCGACATGTTCCTTTAATAGCTCGAATGATCTCCTTAATTGATTCTGTCCAACGGGAAGATTGGAAGAATTCCTTTGGTAAGTGCCAACGGGTATGATGGCATAAAGGAGTATAAAAGGAAGACGTTCCAGTTGTTCTAGTGCGTGCACGATAGAGAAATTCCAGAGTCTGAAACTCCTTGATTATTAGTCGATTCATATTGAGCAAAACTGTATACACAAAAGAGAGTCTATACTTAGTGATACCTTGAGGAGTGTGGTAGATCTTCTACACCGTGAAATCAAGGGAGAACAGTCCGTAACATCTCTTTGTTCATAGTGGAATCCAGCTAGTGGGTCGGTGCGGAGAAGAGTGGATGTAGGCTTGAAATAAGCCGAACCACTATAATCCTTGCGTTCAATTTTCTCTTCCCTACTCTCAGTCTTATTTTGATCGTTGTTTGTTTTGTTGACGAGGAAAATTGTCTCATTTCTATTGACTGTCTAGTCTTGTGCGATTGTCGTGAGAAATTACTCTTTATACCTATTCACCCCCCTCTAGGTACTTATACTAACCATACCAATTGGTATCAGAGCTCGTGTACTCACTTTATTTGAAGTGTTTTACTTCAGAGTAAAAGATCTATGGCTAGTATGCTAGCTCCAGGGCTGGTGGAAGGGCAAAGCAATACCGGACCTCCTTACTTTGATGGAAAGGATACAACATCTGGAAAAACAAAATGAAAGCATTTCTTCGATCAAAGGATCCTCTGGAATGGGACGTTGTAGAAAAAAGGAATAACTCCTAAAGTTGCATCTGTCTCATAAAGAGGGAAAGAAACTGTTGAGACCAGCGAAATGACTCAGGAAGAGATAATCAAGAGACAAACTCTTGATGCAAAAGCTATTTATTCTTTATATTATGCATTGTCACCTACTGAATATAATAGAATATCTTCTTATGTTACAGCAAAAGAAGTCTAGGATAGGTTACATATCACCTATGAAGGAACTGATCGAGTGCAAGAGACCAGAATCAACATCCTTCTCGGTCAATATGATGCCTTCAAAATGAGACTTGGAGAATCTATAACTGACATGTTTAGTCGTTTTACAGAAATTGTAAATGGTCTTGAAAATCAAGGTCAACCAATTTTTGATCCCATGAAGGTAAACAAGCTACTGCGTGGACTCTCCAAGGATTGGAATCACATAAAAACTTCAATAAGAGAGACACAAAGAATCATGCCACTATTTGTCGACGAGCTAGTTGGAACTCTTTAGTCTTATGAAGTGGAATGAATAAATAAAGACGAAGATCCAAAATGTAAGAAATCCATTGCATTAAAATCAAATGATGATTCTGATGTTACAGATTCTGAAGATGATATGGATGATGAGGAGTTTGCTCTCATGATAAGAAGATTCAGAAAGCTGAATAGAAAATGAAGAAGGTTCAACTCAAAGAAACAAAGCTTTCAAAGATAACATATGTAACTCCCAGAACTCTTCGCAGGTCGTCACTAGCGCCAATGTTACTCCTTATTACCTTTCTCCTTAGAAGATGCGTCGTAATTCATAGACACATTTTTTTTTAAACAAAACGGTCCTAGCGCAACTCATTAGCGGAAGCAAAACATCACCATCTCTCCCCCTACCAACCATGATACAAATACACACCACTAATCATCATGATTTAAAAGATAAGCCATGCCACTTTTATTTACATATTATCATGATGGGTCTTTCGAGGGTCGATACAACAAAAGAAGGTCAAGATTTTCAGCCACACTCGGCCTCATCTCAAAAAGATACTACGACCCCTAAAGAAAATCACATGACATCCCCCATCCAACAGTGGCGGTTACTCCCCCTAATCACTCCGTCTCGGCGGACATGAACGGACAAAAACTCCTGGATGATTGGGCCCCCAGCCAGGCCCACGTCGTACATAACCAACACACGCACTCGCACATATGTCAGTCCAGGGATAGTGACGCAGTCGATCTCCGTACAATCTACTTCTACATCCGATGGGAGACTATAGAAGGTACCTCGCGTGACGGTAGGAAGCGGCATCTTTCTAATCTGAAATATTATTCCCCAAAAGGAGTGAGTACAACCACTCAGCAGATAGGGAAATCCAATAACAACTCAATGCACCATGCATATCATCATACGATGCAGGCATTGCTTACCTTTGATGTCATGCGCATTCATGCATCATCATATCATACATATCATCATCATGGCATCTCATATATCATTATCATCATCATGCATTTCATCATGCATATCATACCATGGATGATCATCATATCACATCACGCATCATCATCATCATGCATCATCATGCATATAATATCATAGGTGATCATCATATCACATCACATCTCATCATCATCATGCATCATCATGCATATAATATCATAAGTGATCATCATATCACATCACATCTCATCATCATCATCATGCATCATCATACATATAATATCATAGGTGATCATCATATCACATCACATCTCATCATCATCATGCATCATCATGCATATAATATCATAGGTGATCATCATATCACATCATTTAATTCTCATCATTATCTTTTAAATTCGATCACCACATCACCCATTCTCAATTATCAATTTCATCATCCCTTCGGGCAAAGACCTCCGACAGGGTTCCCAGCATTCCAGCCATCCCATGGCCACCGGGCTTTCGGTCCCCCACATTCTGGGCATCTCGCATCTCATCTAGCATCACAAGGCATTCCCTTCGGGCAGAAACCTCCGACAGGGCTTCCGGCCTTTACCCTTCTAGCCAGGTATCCCGCACCCCAATCCTGGCATCGCGAGGTATTCCTTTCAGGCAAAGACCTCTAACAAGGCTTCCGGCCCCCCACATTCCGGGCATCCTGAATCTCCCAGGGAATCTCTGGAATTACGCCACCAGGCCACCAGACATCATCCTCCACCACATCCTCTTATTCACATATCGTTTTCCACATTCATTATCCATTTAATCTCATTATTACATGGCATATGATTCACACATGCATCACAATTCATGATCATACATACACCAATGTCATATAACAATGCATAATAAATTCAATAGAACTCATGGCCAATAAAATAATCCACCTTTATTTTCCCAAAATCATAAAAATTCAAACAATCATTAAATCAAACCAATAGAATCACAATTTCATACAAAATTCATGGCCAAATTGAATTTCTCATAATTTCACAATTTCCACAAAATAGCACATGATATTCGGATAACAACCAGAATGCACAGTTTCTGAATAAATTCTATTAAAATATTCATTTGGCCTCCAAAAATTACGAAAATTTACATAGTGATAGCCAAGACATTTTCGCACAACTTTCATGAAGAACTCCAAGCCAAATTATTTTTATATTATTTTACACGACCTCACGAAACTTCTGAAACCACTACCGCATCGTCCAGAATGCACATCTCCGAAATATTAAGGTTTCACCCATCTATTCTCTTTCGTTTCCTCTGCAATTTGAGTATGTTATCTATCAAGGTGTCCTTTACAAGTTTCATGAAGGGATCTAGGTCAAATAACGAAATTATAGTCGTCTTTTAAGTCCTTGAAGTCTCGGGTGTCTCGGAACACACCACCAGAATCAATCATTTCCAAGATCTAGCCAATTCACTAGGCTATACTCGTTCATTTCTCTTCAAATTTGAGTATGTAGTTTTTTAAGATGTTACCTACAACTTTCATGAAGACAACGAAGTCAGATTTTCATCACAAACCAACATGCAACCAAGAATCCAACAAGAAGTCAGTGAAAACATCACAGATCTGGGGTCTCCGTATAACAAGGCTTTAACCCCTCAAATCTCCATCATTTTTCACGAAATTTCAGTATATTATAGAACAAGACGTTAGATACAACTTCCATGAGACATCGAAGCCAAAATCGAACTCCAAACACACATGCAAGCTCGAACAAGATACTGACTCCAACAAACCGAACAAGAACAGTCACACGGTTTGTAAATAACCAACTCTTACCTCGGTTTTTCGCACAAATCACACCTAAAACCGAACTTGCAAACACCACAACAAACATGCAAGAGAAGTTAAAGGACTCCACTTGCCTCTAAGATGAACAAACCATGACGAACGGCGACGGGACACGGCGATCGGACGGCAAACGAACGGCACACCCCTCCGGCTTCGCCTCCTTCCCTCTCGGTGTCTCTCCCTTTCTCTCAAGCTCTCTCTCTTTCTCACCCTCTCTTTGGACGAATTGAAGCAAGCAATCCGGCCACTCTCTCTCCTCATCCCTTTTATATCCCCTTAATCCCATCATTAGCAATCTTGAGATTGCCTATAATCCCACCAATGCATGCTCTTGCCATTTGCCACTTGTCTTATTGGGTTTTATTTTTAAATTTGAATTGGGCTTGGGCTTAGGCCCATCCGGCCACTCCCTTGGGCTGGTCGAATTCCCTCTTCTTGGGCTCTAATGGGCTGACTAGCTTGGCCCACCAAGCTTTAGGCTAATGGGTCCAAGGCCCATTTCGAAAATTCAACCCCTTTTTCCTTTTTTTTTTTTTGAATTTCCTTCTATAAATATTTCTAAATTTCAATTTTTCAATCTTGGCCAAAGTCTTAGGATATTTTTGCTCATTGAAATTTAAATCATATGGCCAAGCATAGATTATTAATCTATTAAATTTAAATTTCCACAATCATAAGCACAAATCATTAAATTAAAAGTCTAATGGCTAAAACATAAGTCATGAAAATTCTACCACCTAACTAAAGACTTTAACACACCTTATGGCTTGGCTTTGAATTTCTGGGATGCCACATTACACTAGCCTAGGGATTAGTTTGTAGACTTATTTCCCCTTAAGCTTCGTACACTTCCTCTCTCTCTATAAAACCGAGAAACCCTCATCTTCATCTTCTTTTTCATCTTTTCTCTCAGCTGAGCAGCGAAAAACCAGAAGCAAACCAGCAACTTTCTTCTTCTTGCATGCTGATTTTGAGTGTTGATCTTGAAGCATCTCTGTGTTGTTTAGTAGCTGAAGCAAGGTAAGGAAAGATCTAACTCTAAATTGAAAGTTATCCATTGTTTCATCATGGGAGCTTGAGGATCTAACCAAACAGTGATGGATATAGTCTGTAGTTGCTGTTGTGTGATTGATCTAAGCTGAGTAAGTGTTAGATTAGAGTTAGAAGCCATTGCATGTTGTTTCTGAGGACTGCATGTTTCGAAATCCTTGTGTGAGTATGATGTTTTGTTGAGCGAAGTGATGAAATGGATGCTGAGTGTGTTGTTTTGGTAGAAATCGTGATAAGTGGCTTACGGATGCAACGACACTTCGAGCTGAGCTGTGGAATTGATCATTTGTTAGAGAAAGATATGCTGAAGTTGCTTTGAGTTGCTGTGAGTAAGCATTGGAGTATTGTAGAAGAGATTTGTGGATAGACAAGTTGTTTCGTTGAGTTAGAAGGGAGAAAATTTGTGTATCTATTCTGTTCTAAGTGAAAACAGTTATGGAGTCTTCTGTTTGTGTTTAGTTTTCTTTATGTATGTTAATAGAAATAAGAAAGAAACTATTCTACATGATAGAACATCTATAAGATCAAGTTATACACGTAGCTATAACCATATGACTATAAAAACATAGAGACAGAAATGAACTTAGTAAAACCAGTAAACTGTTCTTGTGAGAATCGGTTTGACCTTTACTGATTATGCGAATTTTCTGTATTTACCTAGTTAGATTTGGACTTCGAATCCTTAATAAAAATTGTAAAAAACATCTTAAGGAATGACGTGTAAAAATTTGAGATTAAATCGATAATATTTGTTTAGTGAAATAATTTTATTTGTAGATACGAAATCTGGACGTCGGTACAGGGTAGTAGTAAAGTTTATGGTGACTGTTACTCTTAATACAGTGAGAATCAGACTTAAGTTTCTTCATGGAAATTGTTAGCCTATATCTTAAATATAACATACTAAAATTTGGTAATATTTCGACAAGAATTAATATACCTTCTGTGTTTGAAACCGAAACTGTTCATTTGGCTAGTATACTGTTTGTACCCGAGAACACATATTAGATGTAGTGTCTTGTATCTTAGACTTGTATGATGAACATAGAGTCTAATAAACCTCATAATAGAAGTTAGTCATATCAGAGTAAGTCTCATATATTATTTGAGGTGTAGATGCATATAGTATCATGTGTATGCAATGAGTGCGGTGCATAGTGCTTGATTATGGGATAAATATCTATTCGCCATGGAATGGGACAATGACGTAATGGGTTTTATCTTATAATCCGGACACGCATGTGTGCTAGGTTCATGAGAGTTAGATAGATACTTTAGAGTCTTTTCTTTTGCATACGATAAATGCATTAATCAAAGGTGTGGTGGTGTGAAACGTGTGCTTAAGATGAATGAACCCATTGGTACCGAGATACCGGTGATGCCCCCGGAAGTTTGGGATGCCCTTGCTGCGTGGTCTTGGATGCCTCAGTAGAGAGATACTGAGATGCCTCGGAGTGAGATGCCCTTGTGTGTGATCAAGGATGCCTTGGTTGTGTGATACCGAGATGCCTCGGAGTGAGATGCCCCTTGCTGTGTGGTCTTGGGAGGACCTCGGTTGTGTGATGCCGGGATGCCTCGGAGTGAGATGCCCACAATTAGAGGTACTATGGAAGTCCGGATAACGTACTTTCCGGAAGTGACTCGATCGGCTGGTTGAATTCCGGTTAGTGATTGATCGAGGGTGGATTTTATGCACACTAAGTATAATTATTTGGCGAGTGAGTTCATCTATTGTTGTTGCATTATATTTTGATGTGAGATTGAGTTTGTGAAGGGTAAGTATAGAAGTGGATGCATATAAGGTGATTTCTTACATGAAGTAATAGTATTGTTTATGCTTGTGATATATCCTTTAGCATCCTAAATTGTTTGATGATTCACTTGTAACTTTGATGGCTATGGATTGTTTAAGTTAGAGTTTTATCATTCTTTACTAGGCAAGGTTGTTTGCTCATACCTTACATTTTCAGATTGATAGCATGGATGTACCGCCGGTAGCTCGATACGGGGCGGTAGTGAGTCTTGATGTTTCTCTTCATGACGAGTATGATCCCGACTTAACATGGTTTTGTCCAAGTATGAGGCGACCTTATGGTTGGATGACGGTAGAGCTGAGTTGTTATCGATGACGTTCGTTGCATGGTTTGTCAACCATGAAGGAGAGATGTTCGGACCTTTACCCTTTGGAGTAGGAGGACCTGGAGCGGGGATGGACGGCACCTAGACGCCTTGGATCATGTAGAGGCTGACTGACTTTTGTTTTTTTTGTTTGATGTGGGCTTGTGTGGGAACTCGTGGAGTAGATACCCTCACCCATATCCCTGGCATGTGTTACGCCTTACTTTTGTGTTGTATATGATGTAAATATATAGGCGAAGAACATGGAATGAGTCCAGGTCAATAATTTTGTATGTCCCGGTGATGGTAAAATGAAAGGAAGCCTTTTATGATCTTGTCTATGTGCATTGTAGGATAACCTTATAATATAAACTTGAGAACGTAAATAATTCATGTTATACCTACTAACCTTCAATGGTAAACACTATGGGTTATCTAAAGGAGATTAGAAGCTAGACAAGAAGATAATAATAATTATAATTCCGCTTGCGCTTAGTACGTGAGGCTCTGGGACGTCACGGCTCGTTACACACCACCTGTTCACCAGCTGCCCCCCACGCGTGTCGCCGTCTGTTCGTTCATCTGGCGTCGTGCCCTCTGCACGTGTGCTGCAGAGCGGACGGAGGAGGAAGAAGACCGAAGAGGGCCGAGCTGGAGGAGGAGGAAAATGGGCCGTAAGGGCCCACGCGGAGGGGGATGAGAGGGAGAGAAAAATGGGCTACTTTTTTTGGTTTTGGTTTTTTTTTTTGTTTGCTTTGTTTGTTGTTTTTATTATTCATTATTTATTATCCAAAAAAGGAAAAATAAATAATAATAATAAACCTAATTAAAACGAAATTTAGGCGTCAACAGCTGCCCCTCTTTGAAGGTGAGTTCGTAAAGGTTGCATTCAAAGACAAACTGATGTCTAAATTTTATCTATACACGCGTAGCAGATTATATTTTATTTGGGATCTATTATTCTATGTAGAAAAAGAGCAATATAAATTTACATATTATAAGACAGATAAGAAGATACCTGTAGTTACTTACCGGGAGTGAGCGAGATAGCGTGTGAACCCCGAGTTTGGCAAGTATCAAGGCGTCATCTTACTTGGTGACATGAGAAGGTTGCTTCTCCAGGACTTGAACCATTCTTCGGTCGCCTGTTAGAGCAATTAGTAGTTTTTCTTAGACTCGAACCTTTCTTCGGTCGCTTGTCAGAGCAGTAAGTGGTTTGTCTCGAACCCGAACCTTTCTTCAGTCGCTGTGACGGGAGATGCACCGACCTTTCTCAGGGCATCTATTTGTGGGTGCTTGATTTGTATCAAGGACACCAGTTGGTACCCGACCTTTCTCGGGAGGATGCGCCAACCTTTATCAGGGCATCGATTTGTGGGGTGCCTGATCTTTGTTGACGACACCAGTTGGTACCCGATCTTTCTCGGGAGATGTGTCGATCTTTCTCCGGGCATCGATTTGTTGGGGGTGCCTGACCTCAATCAAGGACACCGGTTGGTACTCAACCTTTCTCGTGAGTTGCGTCGATCTTTCTCCGGGCATCGATTTGTTGGGGGTGCCTGACCTCAATCAAGGACACCGGTTGGTACCCGACCTTTCTCCTGAGATGCGCTAACCTTTCTCAGGGCATCGGTTTGTTGGGGTGTCTGACCTTCGTTAAGGACACCAGTTGATACCCAACCTTTCTCGGGAGATGCGTCGACCTTTCTCAGGGCATCTTGTTTTTTTGGGTGCCTGGACATTTACAGGCATTTTGAAAGAGTACCTAAATATTCACAAATACTAACCTGGAGGATATTTGGGCCTTTGTAGGCGTCGAAAGGGTACTTGGATAATCACAAGTACAAACTCTTGGAGGATACCTGGACATTCACAGGTATCGAAAGGGTACTTGTATGATCATAAGTACTAGATGTTGGAAAATACCTGATTACTTGCAGGTGCTGAAACAGTATTTGGATGATCACAAGTAGAAACTCTTAGAGGGTGCTTGGATGTTCGCAGGCATTGAAGGAGTACTCGATTGCTTGCAGGTGTCGAAAGAGTACTTGGATGATCACAAGTATAAAATCTTGGAGGATACCTGGACGTTCACATGTATCGAAGGGGTACCTGTATGATCACAAGTACTAGATACTGGAAAATACTTGGTCGTTTGCAGGCATCGAAGGGGTACTTGGGTGATCATAAGTACGAAATTCTAAAGAATATCTGATTGCTTGCAGGTATCGAAAGGGTACTTAAATGATCACAAATACAAACTCTTGAAGGGTACTTGGATGAACACAAGTATCGAAGGGGTGCCTTGTGGTATGCGGAAATATCGAGGATGGGTCTTGCATATTCGTGAAGGTCTCTCTCCTCCTGGTAGTTGGAATATCGAGGATGGGTCTTGCATATTTGTGAAGGTTTCTCACCCCCTGGTAAATGGGAATATCAAGGACATATCTGAGAAATTTGTGAAGGTCTCTCACCTCCTGGTAAATGGAAATATCGAGGACGTACCTGAGATATTTGTGAAGGTCTCTCACCTCCTGGTAATGGGAATATCGAGGGTGTACCTAAGATATTCGTCAAGGTCTTTTACCTCATGGTAATGGGAATATTGAGGGCGTACCTAAGATATTCGTAAAAGTCTCTCACCTCCTAGTAATGGGAATATCGAGGGCGTACCTTGGATATTCGTGAAGGTCTCTCACCTCCTAGTAATTGGGAATATCAATGACGTACCTTGAATATTCGTGAAGGTCTCCCACCTCCCGGCAACATAAACTTGAATGTAGTACAAGGCTTACCTGGATGGCTACAGGCACTCGGGTGTACAGAGTAGTGGAATATTTGGATGAACACAAATATTTAATGTTACGATCTGGGACTACTCAATTGGTCCAAGTGTAAGAAATCATACCTGGGTAGGCGCAAGCACACAAAGCAGTGAAATGCTTGAACAGCTGCAATTATTTGGGGACAACTCGGGCAAGTTGAATGTCATGAAAAGGGAGTACCTAGACGGCGGTGGGTACTCGACGATATGGGGATACCTAGACAACAGTAGGTATTCAAAGATAAAGGGATACTTGGTCAGTCACAAGTATCAATACTCTAGGGACAACTTGAACAGGTCGAGTGTCAGGAAAATGGAGTATCCGAACAGTGGTCAATACTCAAAGCCAATGAGGATACCTAGATAGTGGTACGTATTCAATGATAAAGAGATACTTGGTCAGTCACAAGTATCAATACTCTAGGGACAACTCGAATAAGTCGAGTGTTGATAAGAGGGAGTACCTGGCAAGTGGTGGGTACTCAAAGACAATGGGATACTGAGACAGTTGCAAGCATCCAAACTCAAGGGACAACTCGAATAGGCTGAGTGTCAAGAAGAGAGTACCTGGACAGTGGTAGGTACTTTAAGACAAATGGGGATAAGGATAAGCTTACCTGGCAATATCTCTGATCTCTAAAATATGTCTACTATTTGCACAATATGCACACATTATTGTATATGCTGTAAATTCATGAATTTAAATGTGATTTATGCACAACAATTTTTTCAGTTTTGCATCATCTAAATTCCACTAGGGAAGATTTTGAAAGACATCATTCATTTATAATATAGATGTCTTGAGTATGCCAGATGAGGGACTTTTAGTCTGAAAGGACTTTCCGCTCACTCTCATGGAAAAGGCTATCACGACCATTGATGTAAGATTTATAAGGACCACACTATCTCACTGTCATCATGTCAATAGGGGTCCGAGTATTCTTGCAAGTGGTACGACTTTACCAATGTGAGAGGTATTTGTTGAAATTGTGATGAAGACTTGGTCAACAGCTCATCAAATGGGACCGTTGAGGTCAAGGCTCATGAACGAAGTGCCGTACAATCATCTCTAGGTTTGTAAGTCAAGGATCCTGTGGCACCCCTGAAACGGCCCCCAATCCGTTAGGGTCGCCACAGTTACGTCCTCTTGGAGCATACCTCTGAGACCAAAGGAATGTTTACATAAGTTATAATACCTGGGGGTTTTCATTTATTTTCTTTACCAGTCCCTGCGCAATTAATATGGCGGAAGCATAATTCGACTACCCTTCAACAAAATATAAAGTGATACACACCATACTAAAACTTTCATAATTTAGAACGAACACTTTTATTTATATAAGAGATGGACTATGATAGTTGGTACAACAAAACGCCGAGGTCTTTTCGTGCCTGGCGATTACCCAAAAGAAAACCAACTTCTATCCTTGGATATCATCTGCATCCATCCATCACTCATGTGTCGGCGTCCAAAAATGCATCTCCTACTACCCTCGACTCCAGATCATATCCAGTCAGGTCCGTTGGCCGGCGGTGGTGGTAGCACCCTCAAAAGGCGGCCATCCATACGGACAAGGACTGATGTGTACTCCTGGTGGATAAGCCCAGCAGAGAGGCCTACCTCAAAAGTCAGAAAGATCCTCACGTGCTCGAATACTAGCCCATGCACCCCAGGATGACGGTGCTCGGTCCACTCCCATTGTAAGTCAATCAGGAGTCCGTAAAATATGCTAGGAGTCAGGTAGTAGCGGCATTTTCGTTTAGCCTGAATTGTTAGTCCCCAAGAGGGGTGAGTACAACCACTCAGTAATAAAAGATCCATTACACTATATTATGTAGAAACTATAATCATCCAGATGCATACAAAACACACTTATCATTTATATATATATGCATGCCATCAAGGATCTATTTTACTTGCACCACGTTCATAAGAACAATTTAATGCCATAACAAAGACATTTTCAGTACCGGGTGAAACTCACTCAATTTCATAAACAAATTCTCATATCATGCCACATGCACACACATGCACTCCTTTAATGCACCGGTTTTAACGTTCAAAGAAAAGTTTCATTCCCCGGGGACCAGTGTTTGCATCCCTCCGAGCTTTCGCACCCAACCTGGCATCGCGAGACCCTCCGGCACAAACCTTTGGGCATCCAGAGCGTGTTCCGTAACACCCCTGAGCATCTCGCACCCCACCTGGCATCACGAGGTATATCCAGGGCTCGCCATGAAAATGGTTGCCCCTTCCCTCCGGATTTACGTACAATCCCTACAACCGGGCATCCCGAAACTCCCGAGGACCCTCCGGCACAAACCTCCGGGCATCCAACAGCATCGACACACTCGACCCTTGGGCATCCCGACACTCCCGGGGCATCGTCGGCTCACACCTCCGACAGTAACATTCACATCATAATATAGATCTCATTACAAAATACATTTTTGATGCAATGACGTCATGGATTCCACGGATCTATAAGATTTTATCAAACTTTCCAATGTCATGTGATATGCTGAATATCAATGCATCTATCAAGTGAATAACAATTAACAACTCAAGATACAATGACTCTTAAACAAAATGAACAGTTTCGTAGTAACACAGTGTAAAGGCCAGAATGCATGCCTTCAATAGAGATTTCGAAATAACCAGCAAATGACCATGAAAAATTCTGAAATTTTAACACGTTATAATTGAGAGCTAGACGAAAATATTTTGTTAAGGACACTAAGCCAGATTCGTTATGTATAATGACTAGTAGTTCACACAATTCAGTTCAGGATTCTTTTATCACAGAATAAAATTCAACAGCAAGCACTGCATATTAACAAAGATTTAAGCCATTGTATTGATTCCGAGAAGTTCTGATAAAATTATATACTCTAGTTCACGCAATTCCTCACAACTTCCGTGAAGAAATCGAGATCAAATTCATATTAGAACTCTTCAGAAAATTTCACAAAGTTACAGGATTATATATGAAACTGCACTGGATAAAGCGAATCCCATAAATTTCCATTTTCACAGTAACTATCTTGCTTCCACAAGTCTACTAAAAGTCAGTCTTTCATCAATAAATCAACAGGATCAAGATATACACAAAACCAACGTAATTCCTCAATCTCATGATCCCGCTTTACTTTGATTACTCACAATTTAACATTCTAATTCCAGAACTCAATTGTTTCCAAGTGTATTGCACCATACTAGACAATAACAGCACCACATTATATAGATTCATGGACATTCATCCACTTGCCTCAAGTCCTAGAGTTCAACAGCTAGGGAGTTCGATTTGGCGATGCGGCCTGACGGCGGTGAAGACAAGTGGCGTCGATGGCGGCAGTTCACACGCACGGCAGAGGGCGGTCTCCTCTTCCTCTCGCCGTTCACTCCTCTGCTGTTCACTCACAATTTCTCTCGCTCAAACCCTCTCTTTCTCTCTCAAGTTTCGCTCACTCTCACGAGCACAAGACCACTGGTTTTGCTAAAACCAATTAAACGAAAGAGATGCATGTTTCGGTGGATGCAAGGGAAATGGACAGATGGGCTGGACGTGTCTTCAGCATGTCTTCCCTTACATTTTCGCTGGCTACCCATACACCAGCAACGTGTCATCATTCAACCATGCTTTAGTCAACTTCTCTTCTAATTAGTTGACTTAATTGTCGACTATTAATGGGGTCTTCGGATTATATTGGGTTAGTAAGTTAATGGACGTGCAGTCCCTCCATAACAAAGCCCAAATAAATAAATAAAAACCGATCCTTAAACTTGCACAAATATGGAGCATTCTCGGTCCCATGGTCTTGGTGTTTCAATTTCTTTTCTTATCTCATGTGCACTCAAGTGATATAATTGTGTCGAGTCATCAAAAGAAATATATGTTGATGATCTATTCAATGATTGAACCCTTAATAAACATGAGATATCGGTCCGTCAATGGAATCAAACAATGCTCATGCACAATACTAATAATACCATTCGGCAATGCTTTTATTGATCAGTCACTGCCGTCGCACATCACAGTTTGCGAAATTCTCGGGTGCCACAGATCCTGCGAAAAAAGATAGAGTAATCTTGTTTGTACTTCTTTGAGCGATGCTTATATACACATGAAATCCTACGTTAATTGAAGTGCCCTAGTCTGAAGAGACTTTTACAATGGGAATGTAATATAGACTTGGCTCACGTGTAAGAGGGTGAGAGTTGGTGACTGTCTTGGCATTTGTCACTGGTCTTTCTTGTCAGATTGAGGTTCTATGGACTACAATAGCAACTTTTTATTGGCTGAATTTTTTACTAGGGGGCATTGGTCTTACTTTTAGAAGTCACACTACTTTTTCATGCCCCTATTTTTATTCTAGTTCTTCATTTATGGGCATTAACCTTGCTTTTATCAGGTACACTATTTTTTTATGCCATTGTTTTTTCATTCTTGTCATTAGAGGAATTGACCTAGGCAAGTTCAATTGAAGCACCGTTATTAGATTATTGAGTCTTCATTTTCAGCTAGTGCTCTAGGTTATGGCAATAACTTTTGCTTTGTCTCAATGTGAGGGTAAAATTAAAGACTCACATGGGTTGTACAATGTATACAAATGCATAGAAAGGGAATTGTTCTTCGTCATTCTAAGGCACTTAAATTAACGTGAGTGTTCATATGCAATAAAGACACCCGAAGATTGATACAAGTGCGAGCAAGAAATTTCTATCTCTCCTCTCACCTTGTGATGCTGCTTCACCTCTAATCTGCCCCAGTGTAGGGGTGGTTCTTAACGGGGGTAGGATAGAAATTTTACCAGTGTATGGGGCTCAATGGGGTGACCGATGGAATGCCTCTCACTATTTTGGCTATCGTACCATTAGTGAGAGAACTCTTTACCCTGCAGTCATGGAATCTTCTACACTCATCTCACAAGTGTATAGATGGGGGGCTTTGTGTAGGATATGGTTTGCCTTTCATCATCTTGACGCGTCTCATCCAGCATGTTCGATCAATCTTGTATTCTTCACTTAGCTATCTATTCTAATAATCCTTGTAGAATCATTGATTCAGACATACAAGATCATCATGCAAAATCCATTTGAAAAAGGGATGCAGCATTTTAAATGTGATGGAGTTTGTACTCTCAAAACAAATGAATGGTTTTGACTCAAAAAAGACCCTATTGATAACTTTAGGGGCTAACATAGTGGTGTTTCCAAATATGTTAGATTTTGAACATCAAAAGGGTTATTCACAAATGGGTGTCAATGGTTGTCCCTATTGATTAGGGATATGATACATGAATGATCAACCAAGGATTGGGAATCTGATCGGGCATCTTTGCTTTTGCCCCTGCATAAGAGAAGATGTATAAGTAAATCAATTAGTCTGTCCAAAATCAAATGAGTTGAGGCCTAAAGATTTCTGTCATTTGCTTTGGTGATTACTCAAGATGCCATTTCACTTAGGAGAGCCTATAAGAGTTTGACATGTCTTTCCTCGATTTGTTATCCGCATATTTTAAAGTCAAGTGATCCTGCAACAGAAAAAAGGGATCATGTTAGTTAGGAACTCATTCAAGAGTTGAATAATTGGAAGCGATACAACTTTACCTTTCATTGGTTTGTAGATGATTGGGTGAACCTGAAGTGAGAGGGGGACATGAAGTCCTACATCCCTTACTTCGTTAGGTCAATTATTCTTTGAATTGGCTCCTGGATGACACGTCATTTTACACGAAGTCAGGTGAATTCGATGTGGGTTATTTCCATGTACTAGCTTGGCCAATATTGATTTGCCAAACCTAACCATCAAGTTTGGCTCTTGAATCCCGATGCTTCCTGTCGATAGGAAAACATGTCAAAAGCGAGTTCAAAGAGCGGGAGTATTGGAAACGATACTGAATTACCCCTTCCTCGGAGTTTGTATTTGTTAACTCCTAGGGATCTCTGTATGTTGATGATAGCCTCTTCGTCTTGACACGGTTCGACATTTCTTTTGATTGGCCCTCCTCATTTGTGGCCTGTACACGATTGATGATTTGCAACGCCTTTCTTCTGTGGAATTCTATTTTTGACCATATGACCATTAGCAGCATTGAGCAAAGTCATGTACTTCAAGCTTCTATGGAATCTGAGATGAACAATCAAAGCTTCCAATTCTCTGAAGGCAATCATTTCTTAGGAGAGCATGTGTTTGGAGCATTAAGTGAGGTTTTTAGGCCCTAAGTCATCGTCTGAAATAAGGGGCTAGAGAACGCCTCAACTGTCTAGATTTCCTCTCTATTGACAATAGCCAATTCAAAGAAAGAGAATAGATCCCTTCCTTGTGCTTCTAGGCTTGTCAAAACTGGAAGTCCCGTTGATGAAACCACATCATCTAGTTGCTCAGGCATGTTGTGGAGAAAAGATATTGCTCCGGCTTGAGAAGGAGTTGGGCAGGAGCAAGGTGGAGTGCATAGAGCTCCTAAGGATGGATTGATTTCAACTGTATGCCTGTACCTTTTACGTCGTATCTTTCGTTTCCAGTAAATGGAAGAGAGAGGACATCATTTCTAAAATTATATTGAGAGAATAAAACTTACCTTTTTTGAAGTGGGATGATCTCTTCTATTTGCCCCAGTGCCTTCTTGGAAAAGTGTCTTTGAATTCGGCGAGTTCACATGACGCGCCAGCTTCAAATGCCCCCTGTCACACTAAGTCAAGGGGGATGGGGATGATATTTTGAGACACGAAGGGAGTGAGTCAGAAAAACAAATATAATTTAACATTTCGTTTTGACAAAAGCTTTTGAAACATTTTTTGTTTTCAAAAGTATATATCTTTGGGGGGAAGAAAGTATGAGGAAGCCCATCCCTCAGTATTCTCTTTGGATGGTATTTTCTCTTCATGGTTGGATAGCATCACCGGGTTGGTTTGGAATACCGCCTCATACTCTCAAAAAAATATATTAGAACTGTACATTGGATTACTGGAATGGAAAATACAATAGTAGCACACTAGACAGGATGAAAAACATGAAATTATAAAAACAAGCAAGAACCCATGAAAACTCCTATGAAAAGGAGCATTTTGATGGTACTGGTTTTGAAATCAAGCGCCTTTGAGTTCCTCGCCTCCACTAGACTTGAAGTATTCACATGAGAGGACCACTTCATTGAAGCTACAGAAGTGCAACCCATGTAACCAACAATGATACTTGCGAGGTAAAGCTCCTATGAACAACTTCATCATTTCTTCTTCGACTAGTTGAGAGTAGGTTTGCATCATAAAAGCCTTCCACCTCCTTGCATATGCTCAGAAATCCTCCATTGGTCTTCTTCTAAAGTGAACCAAGTTCTCACAAGACAGTTCATTTCCAATCTAGCTTTGATACTGAAACAGGAATGCAGAAGACAGCTTATTTCAATCTCTCGTGAGGTAGATATCTGCTGTGATGAACCATTGCAATGCAGGCCCTATAAGACTTTCTTGGAAGACCCGAGTTGCGAATGACATTGGGTTATAGTACCGACTCATTTCAGCTTTGAGATATTGCAAATGAGCCACGGGGCAAGTCGTGACATTATACTTGCGGAGATTAGGTATCCATATCTCTCCAGGGGTCATGATCCTATGAGTGCAAGACGGGCGTGATGTATCCTGGTTAGGCCACTGGTTTTCCCATTACATATTCGTTGTAGTGGTGAATTTTTCTGTTTCAGGAAAACTGGACTCTACCAAGATTATCCCATTGCTTTCTTCCGGGTCAAAATCACCAAACGATGATGAGGCATTTAAGCCATTTTCATGGTCAAGTGACAAGCTTAGTAGTTCATTAAGATCATAGCGGATAAGGACGAATGTTCCCTCTTCTGATAGGCTTTCGACCCTATGTGTGGGTAGAAAGCAGTTATACGATGAATAGCCGATTTCATCTGTATAACACTGGTAATCCTTGGGATTGTATCCTAGGGACTGGAAGTCTTTATGGTTGTACTCCAGGGAATGCTCGAAGTTTTGGTGCGGCGGCTCATCAGCTATCAAATTTCGCCTATACTTAATGGTAGATGTTGAATTGATTTGTTTAGGCTTTCTTTTATTGGCTCCTGGTCCAGACCTTTTGAGTAAGGCCCTTCGTTTCACTAGTTCGATTATGTCAAGGGGAATGAGAGATAGTGGAGCTTCACTCTCTACTTCCCTCTCTAGGTTCATAGGGAGCTGTCCTGTCGTAAGCTTTTGCAATAAGCTTGGGGAGCTGTCCTGTCGTGCCCCGGTCTTGCACAGGCTTTGTGTCTTTGACCTCGTACACAAGCTCCTTGCCTTTCCCAGTGGGAAACTTTTCAGCAATAAGACGTTGCTCAGTTGCCCATTTATCGTGCAAGGCTTCATTGACATCTTCTTCTCTTGTCTCTGTGAATATCGACTCCTCATGTTCCACGACCATCGGTTCTTCGTAGGGCAGGGCGATGTCGGGGCTGATGTCAACATTATATTCTTGGTGGAAAGCATGAGTTAGTTCCCCCCAGGTCTTAAGAAGACTAATCTTCCTGACAATGTACCATTGCAAGGTGGGGCCAGTTAGGTTCGATTGGTGCGATTGAATCATTTTTCGGACCAGGTAGGCCTACAAGTAGGTCTCTGGGCGGGAGGTAGCAGCATACCTTTCGCATTCAGGTGCTTTGAGCTCTTCAGGAATCTCAATGCCGACATAATTAGACAGGTCCATGGGATTCTGTCCCTGCAACTGGTTTAACTTTTTCATGATTTTTTCAAACTGTTTACGATGTTGGCTATTCTCTAGCAAATTCGCGGGTGTCATGACGGTGCTTAAAGTAGCTATGGAGTTGGGTTTGACTTCAGTGGATTCCATTTGCTTTGAGAGTTGTCGAAGGACAATGGACATCTGTCCTACGCCATTTTCAATGTTAATGAGGCGATTTTGTACATCATTCTGATCAGGCCCTATTGCATGAGGCCATTCGCAGGCGATTGGTGGCCGGCGATTCATAATTACCTGTCGTTGTGAAAACAATGAATGAGCACGAAAGTAAACAAAGATTGACCCATGGCAATGGTCTAACTACTTTTTTATTTATCAAAAGCGGATTTTATAGACCACAGACTTCTGACATCTAAAACTTGAAATTAAAATGACAGAATGAAATACTAGATATTAAACAAAAGTCCCTAAACAATGGGACAAAACTTTCACAATATTAACACTAAAGGGCACATGATTGCCAATTTATATGTGACGGAGAGCCTTGCTCTTGCGCAGATGCTTGCTTTCTTAGACCGGGTATGAGGTGTGTATCCAATCCATTCCCAAATCCCTCTCCATAAGCTCTGCTTGCTCATGCTGGCTGCTCTCGCTGATTGAGTGAGGGACCAATGGCTTCCATTTTGTTGGGATATGATGGTTGTGAATGTAGGACGTGAAGGCGTGGTGGGCTTTTTTCTTCTCCCTCAAGCCCTTCAGGTACCACGATCCTTTCGCGATGGCACTTGTCCCAGGTTTTCCTCAGCGATAGAAATTTCGAATGCGTAGTCACGGCTTGTGTTGAAAAGAACTGGAGGGATCATCTTCTTGAAGGGTGGTGGGATCTCCTGAAGGGCTCCATATTGTCGTGCCACCTGATACGGGTAATAGGGAATGGCACCGGTGAGGCAGAGCAATGGAATTGGGCGGCAGCGTTTGTAAGAGAAGCGAGCTCTCTTTTCATGGAACCAACCAGTACACCATTGGAATGCCTCAGGAGCTGGATCTCTTAGGAAGTTTATCCAATTTAAACAACTTTGATTGGGAATGTATGGTCCTAAAACCATAAATTTTTGTAATGGATTTTCGAAATCATTTGTTTTAGACAATCGCATGAAGCCTCGGAATTCGTTTAGGTGAGAAAAGAACCAGACTTGTAAAATTTCTGGAGAGACCCACATCATTTTTTCCGTGTTTTCTTTAAAACGATTAAAAAACAAGAATGTTTCTATTAAAATCCATGCCGTTTTAGGACTTATGACATTTCTTTGATGGGAGAAAATGATGAACCCAAAAAAGGCCAAGAAGAAAATCTCACTTTTTTGGGTCATAGGCTGATTTTGAAAACAGGCATTCATAAATTCTAGTGGGCAGGTATTATGGTTGTTTTCAAGAATTTGCCTCATAACATGAACTTCAATTCTTAAAAGTCACGCTAACCCACGCAATAGGATGATGCCTGTTGATGGCCTGATAAGCTTATTCTCGAGAGGCATTCCAGTAATGATGTTGTATTCTTCCAGAGTTGGGGTTAGCTCAAACCTACCAAACATAAAAGTAGCCGTCTTCGGGCGCCAGAAATGCGCCATGGCTTGTATGACTTTGGGATGAACATGGATTTTGATCAATTATAGGAGATGACCTACTTTGGCTTTCACCCACTCTTGGGCATACTGGTCCAATTGACCCCACCATCTGAAGAGCTCTGCTTTGAGAGCGGGAATAAACTGGATATCGTCTTCTCCCATCGCATATAAACTAGGACTTGAAAAACCTATCATAAATTGCCATGGGCCAATAAAAAAGACTGAGTAAAAGTAAAGAAATTACTTTGCTTTTAAAGAAAATGGCAAACACAAGGACATGTGCATGGAATGTGTGGCTCGATTTCTAACTGAGAAGGTTTGTTGAAATTAAAAGAATATCCGCCCATTGCAGTCTCGCGTTAGCAGTATACCCTCCTAACCTCGGCTAGAGAAATTCAGGGAAAATAAAGGCAACCTCTACAACGCAGTCTCGCATTCGAAGTCGTATCTTTCTTAACACCATCCTAGATATCGTATGGCGGCTCAAGTCCGGCGGCCGGGTTGTGTGTGCCATGTGTAGTGCTAAAATATTTAAGGATGCACAACAGTTTATAATCACAAAACATTTTATTTTAACAGAATAATAAAAAAAACTCTAAGCTATTACCCTGCATAAAAGAAAAAAAACCCAAGTCAGGAAAGCATTTAAACAAAGATAAAATGGCCTAAGTCCTCAAATGTCCCCAGCGGAATCGCCAAGCTGTCGCGACCTCTTTTTTTTCAACGCCCGATCAAGGGCGGGCACTTGCGGAGGCCAATGGTTTGGCTAAATTTTTTAGGGCTGGACTCTCCCAAGTCCACCAATTCACGACTTTAGTAGTCTAAGTTTTTAATCTGTAAGTTAATTTTTAAAACGGAGTTGCCACTAATCAATTTGGGGTGGGTTGATTAAAAACCCATGCAAAGTATGGGGAGAAATACTGCTCTTGCGTAGGAGAAATTAGGATCGGGGACTTGATTACACTAATTAATCACTAATGCTTTTTTGGTACCTAATCTGATTTAAACCCTAAGGCTTTTTGGATGCTTAAGGGATTTTCCATGCATTTTGTGAAGGAAAAATATTTTTTTTGGGTCCTTTTCTCATTTTTTTAAAATAAAATGGATTTTTTTTGGATATTTTTTTGGTACTTTTTTAGAAAATAAAAGTCTTTTTGGCATTTTTTTGATTTTTGGGAAAATATAAAAAAAAATTGGCTTTTTCTGACTTTTTTGGCTTTTTTTGGAAAATATGGAGATTTTGTATTTTTTGATTTTCTGGAAAATAAATTATTTTTTATTTTATTTATTAAAATATTATTTTATATTATTATATATTATAAAAACCGAACCGGGTGGGATCTAGGGTTGGGTCCGACCCGGTTCGCAACCCGCAAGACCCACATGGGATTTTTCTGTTTTGTTTTGTTTTTTTTTTTTTTTAAATTCAGCCCACACGTCGAAATTGGGCCTATTTTTAATTAAAAGGGGAATACGGGCCTGAACTCCAAACCCGGCCCGATGACCCAACCCGCTTGAGCAAACCGTAGGGTATCGGGTCACGTTTCCGACCCGGTTCCCACCCTTCGCAAAGCACCTCCTCTCTCTCTCTATTCGCGGCGCCAAAGGAGGGGTTGGGGCGACGGCTCGCATCGATGATGGCAATGACGTAGAGGATGGCGGCAGTTAGGTCTCGAGAGGGGAAACAGTGACGGGGATGGCGTGAATAGGGTTCATCATCACCTGTACTCAGTGTCGACACAGCGTGGCAGCGCAGGTTGAAGCGACGACGTCTGGGTTTGGTCAAGCGACAATGGCGGCACAGGTTGAGGCATCATTGTCTGGGCTCAATTGAGGTGACAGCGTCAGGGCTGCAGTGGAACTGGGGCGGACGACAAGTGGCAACGATCAAATGGCGATGGTGTGAGGGCAGACGACGACAGCGACGAGAGCTGATCTCGCAGACATTTCCCCCTTTCTAGATCTAGCACCTAGATGATCTTTCCTCTTCTTCGGCTTCCTCTCTTTCGGCCAGATCTGAGATCTCCAGTCGCTCGCCTTCAAACCTTCCCCAAAGTCTCTCGGGAAGGGTCTTCAAATCTTGCTACCGGAGGTCCCTCACTTCGTCGTGCTCTCCTTCTCAGCTTGAGGCTCTTCCATCGACTGATCAAGTGGACAACCAACCATAAGCCACCTTCTGTGCCACGAACAGCGAGGCCTGCACCCGCTGGCCATCCACCGAGCGTAAATCTTCTGTGTACCCTCACCATTCACAACGTGCAGCAGCATCACCATGAGCCGTGCACTGCCTCATCAAGCCCTGACCGTGTTTGGGAGCCCCTGTCCGTCGACCCAAATTTGGAAGTGAATATTCAGATTAGATAAAAATCTTATCTAATTTGATTTTTGAATATTTCTTTTCCTTATTTAAAATAATGTGAATGCATGTGATTGAATTCCCATATATATTATCCTATCCAAAACCTTTACTAGCCTTTTAAATTAGGTGTTAGTTCCCTAATTTCTTAACATGCTATGATCGTCAATCAAATTTCCAACTAGAGATAATTTGCAATTGCACAGAAAATCATCAATATAATCTCATGCCTAAGATATGATTCACGATTATATTAAAAATTGGCCAATATGATATTCATGCCCGAGATATGATTCTTCAATTTATTTTCAAAATTAAGTGCACACGGATAATATCTTGTGTGATTTGGCGATTTGGTGTCTTATTTGATGTGGATTTATTTATTTAATCTTTGTTTGGTTTGAATTGGTTTTGTTCATTTTAAGAAAACCCAAAAATTAGATACAATTAAAGTAGATTTTTTCAAGATAGGTTGCATTTAATAAAAATCATGGAAAAATACGAAAGAAAAATCACATGCATGTCATGTAATTTAGGTCATATCATATTGCTATGTCATGTGCATGTCATATAGATTAAGTGCATAAGTACCATGTCATGTGCCACATCATTATGTGCATGCCATTTAAATTGTGCATGGTTAAAAATCGCACGTCATTTTAGAAATTGCATGTTTCATTTAATTAGATCTATGTCATGTTTAGGTTCATATATTTAGGAAATTGTGTGTTGTGCTGAGATAATATATTTCATCATTGTTAGGATTAGGACATTTAAGTAACTTATGTCACATGTCATGTTAGATTAGTAGCACACATTGTATAAAGCATGATTTTCATTAAACGAGAGAAAACCTAAAAAGATTTGAGTGAAATTGCATGTAAATTAGAAATTATATTCAGGATGATGTGATTTTCTAGCTAACACTTGCAGATGTTTTGTTGCTTCAAGGTAACTCATTCCTCCTTTTCTTCAATTTATTTAACACTTTCGTTATTGGGTGTTAAGTATTGGTTTGCATCTACCTAATTACCTCACATGTTAGGGAGTAAGTAATGCAAATTGTCTGCAATTTTTTTTTCCTGAAATAAAAGAGAAAATGTATCAAAAGGGCGTTAGGTGAAATCTAATGTACTCAAGTCCATGTTCCTATAATTTTTAGTTCGTAGGAGTGAAGTAATTCTCTCATTACTTACTTAGATTTTTAATCGATCCACCAAAAAATAGATTAATTGTGACTTCTACTTGAAAATCATTTGTATATTAAAAACTTAGAGTATAAGTCGCGAGTTGATATGAAATCAGAAGAGTCCGAGTTAAGTGTAGGCATAATAATCTATTAATCGAACCCCTAGATGGTCTAACCCGCCTCCCGGAGGTCATGACCACCCAATCAAAAGGCACCAAATATTACATTTTACTCTCTTTCAATGAAATTTCATCCTCAAAATTCGGACTTATATTGCTGCATGAAAGCTTCCAACGGTTCAACTGATGTCCCTGTCTTGTTGGTCCCAACCATTATGTACCATCGTGTGAGAGACCCTCGACTGTCTGCGATATTTCCAACCTTCGTAATGCGCTGAACTGTTCTTCCAGTTTGGCGATGCCCTTGTTTCCTGTTGTCTCGTACGAGCATGCCGCGTAACTCATTCTTTTGGTCCAGCATGCCCTCTTGGTAGTTCTCGCCCTTACCTGCTATGTGTCTGGATTGCGGGCAAGCAATGACAAATCAAGGATGAAAAATTGTAAATATTATTGATGCACAACTAAAAGATGAAATCTTTAAAATAAAGTTGTCTCTCATAATGAAAGCTGGAGTCCTAAGTATGACTTTAAAATGCTTTGTCCAAGACCTACACGAGGTCCTCGGCATCCCTTGGACATAAAGCAACTAGAAGGTATTCCTCCTTCTAGGGAAGATAAATATTGAAAACTGAGCAATTATATGTTTGTCCTCAACATCTATTGTTTGTGAGAATTCAGTCTTTTGACAAAATTTCATTGATAAGGGACTTGGAAAACAGCCTATCTTAGCAACTCCAAACTCTTATGCAAAGACGTCATTGAAGGATAACCCACAACGATCACTCGAATACCCATCGCGATAAAAGAAACATTTCAGTTTTATTAGTTCGACAAGTTCTTACGGTTGGTTTTCATAAAGAAATTGCAATGTAGACATGCTAATACATTTGGGAGGTCTGACTAGTCCAATCGTTCTGTGGGGCCAAATTAGAAGGATTCGCTTACGCTTCATCCGCTTCCTCTTTAGGCGCTCAATCCGATTTTAGACGTCCTCATGAGTAGGCCAAACCCAGGTTTTTGGGAGAGAGGGCAAGTAGGCGTATCAATGATCCGGTTCAGTTTGGGGACTCCTAATACCTGAACCAAACTGAACATTAAAGATGCATGGTCATTGGGACCCAAACCGAAAAGACTGTTTGGTTTAGACTTTCGGTTTTTGGTGTCTTTTTCTTATGGGTCCCTCCTCCTCCTTCCATTGTTCCACCTTTCCTTCGGTTCACCTCATTCGAGACTACCACAAAAGTCGCAAAAGCTGAGGCTAGATCCATCGATGGCATGGTAAGGCCAGAACAAAATCTTCCCAAGTCATCGAAGGAATCAATGTTGTGTGGAGCAAACTCTGAGGCTCGATCTTTCGCCTTCAAGCTGGGACTGGAGGAGAAGATCGGAGGGGATGGTGCCAGTGGGGTTTGTGGTGGTCGGGGTGGAGGGTGAGCTGGGGCTGGAGGCGCGTATGGTGTGGAGCTGGTGAAGGAGGTGGTCGGGGACGAGCTGTGGGGTGGGGCCTTTGGGGACTGGATGGTGGTGGAGGGTAGTAGAGGGAGAGGATGTTGGTGGCCGCCATGGCCATTAGGAGGACCAAATGGGGTTGTTGTCTGGGAGTAGACGAAGCGATGGATATGGCTTCTCTGAGACAAGTGAAAACCGGAAGGAAGAGTGAAAACTAAAGGGCTTTTGCTGTGTTTCGGTTTGGATTGGATTTTTTTATAATCCAAACCGAACCGTTATGATTTCCGCTGAAGTATTCCAGTAAGTTGTGTTGTTCCTTCATCTTTCCTTCCAAATCTTTAGCCCATGTAATCTCCGCAGGCGACAATTGTATTGGGCGTTCCTAACCTCATCCACTTTCTTTCAATATACATCCACATTGTTTTGCGACATATCAAGGTTCATCAGGGAGAGATCTAGTTGAAATAAGCCTGACCTTAAAGGTGGTGGAAGTATTTATAGGGGGCCAAACTATCAAGTAACCTTGAGCGTTTAATAGGATGTATACAAAGTGAGTTCCATAAAAGGAATCGGGTTATCCGACTCCGAATTAAGGCTTGTTTTAATTCACTTTGTCAATATCGGTTGGGCGGGGCCAGGGGATGGTAGGCGCGAGGGAGAGAGTCCAAAACTGATCTTGAGGGTCCAAATGAGCCTAGGGCCCTTTTATAATTTTCAGGTCGGATTGCATAAGAAAAATTAATGATCTTGCTTATGTCTCAGTTCCTAATTTCTAAATACGAAGAATGCAATGAAGAGCAGGACTGCAAGACCAATCTGGATCATTTTGTTTAAAGGTCAAAATCCGATATTAATAGCCAACTCAATGCAAAATTTTCAAGGAATGCGGAAGGGATTGGAGTAAAAAACTTTAGTATCAACAAAGGACCAAATAATTTATGGCATTAGTCAAATTTATT
The DNA here is from genome assembly GCA_017140615.1 of Eucalyptus cladocalyx. Taxonomy (NCBI): domain Eukaryota; kingdom Viridiplantae; phylum Streptophyta; class Magnoliopsida; order Myrtales; family Myrtaceae; genus Eucalyptus; species Eucalyptus cladocalyx. The sequence goes on from CM029519.1 coordinate 7,899,250, forward strand.
GTAACTATCAAATCTTTGAGGTAACAGATCTAGTTTTTTTATTACGAAACTATCTTCATGATCCAAGGTGAAACCTATTGCTGTGAATGGTTGGGGGATACTTCAGCAAAATCCAATAAATATTTGTTGAGTGAAACTTTTCTTACCTAATTCGCTTGATTTCTAGGCTTGGATTGCTAAGTTTATAATATGGAAGATCACGTCATTTCTTTGGGACAGTTCTAAAAGCACAATGGGACAGTTCTAAAAGCACCTTTCTGACGAAGATGCAAAGGCGTATTTTAACTAAGAGAAATGTTTTTTTTGTTTTGTTGGTCAGTCCTACTTTATTCCTACTCTACACTCACTCTCAGACTTTTGCCCTGCCTCTTGCAGGGCGTGGGAGTCGAAACCCATTTATGAAACTTACGCGTCCCCACCCCATCCTTCCCTGAGAAGGTGGGGATTTGAACCCGTCACCTCCCCCTTCCATGTTGAAAGGGTGGCCACTGGGGCGAAAAACTTCAGAAAACTTTGAACAATCTTTAATGAAAACTTAGGGGGGATGGGGGGGGTAGGAAAACTTTGAACAATCTTTAATGTCCAGCAAAGTTATCCTTACTCTAACTATACCTTATTAAACAAAGTTTGTTATCGAGTGTCATTAATTCTAAATATGCTAACTAAATATATTTCTGTTTTCAAAAACTGATTCTATATATTGTGAGAAAAGGGAAAATTCCAAATAAGAGTTCAAAGTGCTCTCAGTTTCTCAAATTAAGGCTTGAAGTGAACCTTGTCTTTAATAGAGGCTTGAAGTAATCTTAATTTCTCAAATAAGAGTCTGAAGTAGACTTTATTTCGAATTAAGGATTGAAGTGGCCATATCAAACTCAAAAAATGACTTGACCTCACTAGTTGGTCAAGGGCATTTCCATCCTTTACATTTTTTTTTAATTTTCTTCCCTTTTTCTTTTTTTTTTCTCCACAAAAAAAAAACTTAAAATAGAAAAAAAAAAAAGAGGCTAATATACACAAACACACACAAGTGAGAGGGTTGGCAACTCTCCCCTGCCTATGTTTGCCGCCCCATCATCGGTGGGGCGTCGGCTGCAAGTGGTAAGACTAGCCTTCCCGCCTAGTTTTTTCCTTTATTCTAAGTTTTTCTTTTTTTTTCTTTTTGTTTTATACTTTTTTAAAGAGAAAAAAAAAAAAAAAATAAAGAAAATAAGGAAAGAAAATAAGAAAAGTATGAAGGATGGAATGCCCTTAACTAGCTAGTGAAGTTATGTCCTTTTCTACGACTAACATAGCCACTTTAAGCATTTATTAAAAAAATAATAGCACTTCGGTTCATTTTTTTTTGATAAATTGAGAATATTTTAGGCCCTTATTTTGAATTTTCTTATGAGAAAAACCAATACATTGAATACCTTAATTTTTCCTTTATGACAAGAAAAAGAGCACTGTAAATTTTCCTTAGTTGCAATGCATAATATATGTTTCACGAGACACTTTAATTAAATCTGTTAAGTAATATTGAATTCTAAAATTATAGAAAAAAATAAAGAAAATTCATTTCAAATAGATTTTCATGAGCCGCGTACGGCACTAATTTTGGTAAAATAAATTAATATTTATAACGGATGTGACTTGAATATGATAATCCTACAAAGTGGAGACAACACTCATTCACTTTCTCCTTTTAATCTCAACGAAAGTGGAATACTCATTAGGTTTAGAATTTTATCTGTTCTCCTACGAACTAATGTATTTGACCAAGTAGAGTACAGTTGCAATTGCAGCCAATCAAGCTTTATAATTACTAATGGCCCATCGAGAATATGATTAAGTACTGAAAATTAAAAAGCTCAGCACTCAATGAGTTTAAACCTTATCGGATGATTAAAACTAATATCAACATAAAAATTCCATTAAATCAGGAAACTTCCTTAACGTGGTAAGTGGATTGGGGTTACTTAACTTTTTAAGTAGAAAGAAGTAATTTATGTCAACGAGAATATTGTCAGTTACAAATCAACCTATAATAATCACAATTTTATGTATGGTAAAAAAATATATTATGTTCAATGATCAATATTTCAATTACCTATTAAATAAAGTTTTATTTCTACTTTCAAAACTTAAATTTATCGGCACCTAAAATTCATTGCTTAAATTCTTAATACCTAATTTCAACTTTATCCAGTCAGCCTTCAGTAAATAGATTATATAAGGAATTTTACTCTAAGAGTGGGGTCTAATCAGCCCCACCCACCACCTTCTTCCACAAAGAAGAATATGGAGCCTAAAAAGCAATATCTAGAAGGGGGGAAACATGAATATCTAGAAGCAATGAAAGTTTTGATAATGGGAGTGTTGACTAGGCGCACTAAGGAGCCGTGTACCTTATTCGAAGAAGAGCTTAAGTTTGAATTGGTCGACATTATTAGCAATGTAGAAATTTTTTCGCCTCACACCTGAAAGAGAACCGAAGGACCACTCTTTAAGAGGTTCTAACGTTTTCCACTCCCCTCGGACGCTACACCAAACTCTTCTGATCTAGTCACATCTCCAACCTTTGATCCTCATTTAATTAATTTAGGTACTTTGACGGGATCAAAGTTTACCCATTTAAGTTGGGTTCCCTTGTTATCAAAAACAAATGCTATGAGGATAAAAAGGAGTAACGATATGCATAGTTCCAGAACTTTATTTCAATAATAATGGGGTCGATACAATTTTTTTATTTAATTTTGTCTGTGAACTTTGACCGAATTGATTCAATTGGCAAAACGTGAAAGGCTTAGGACTCAATTGGCATAATTAGAAATTTAAGACTATATTCACAAAAATATAATAAATTTATGACTTTTGAACAATTTTCTGCATATACTTTTTAATGTGGATTGCTCTATTAGCATTTATTGGCCCTAAATAACGATCTAGACTACCACCTCATTTTCCCCAATTAGGAAATATTTTTGTTCCTTTATATATTTGACATGGAAGCCATATGTAAGTCACGTACATGCCAGCCTAGCGAATCTACATTAAGTTAGCGAAACTATGTCCACATCAACCAAGTGTTAGGATTTTCAATGGAAATATTACTTTGCCTGGAATTATAAAAGTTCAACGAATTTATTAAACAAAAAAGGATCATAGATCACATTAAAAATTGAAAAAATGTTCAGTATCATTATTCCTACTTTTTATGCACAAACAAAATCTGGCAACTTAAAGTTTCGAACTAAATTTCTAAACTAGGGGAGTAAGTGTGTAATTGAGTTGAGTCAACAACCAATTCGATGATTGAATCTAACTCAAATCAAATGGTTAAAGGTAGATAATTGATTTACGTAAGTTTTCAATAAGCTTCACCTTGACTCAATTAGATAATGGTTCTTTCTCAAAACTCACAATAAGACCCAAACTCAAGCTAGAATCATTAAAATACGCTATAATTGAAAACTAGTACTATATTTATTTAGTTCATATTTATTAATGAATTTTTATTATTGAAATATATAAAGATTGAATCACTCGGTTAGGCTCGCGAGCTATTATTTTTAAGCTTGAGCTAGACTCGATTAATTAGTATTTGAGCTAATTGAACTCAAAAAGAATCAAGCCGAGCTTGAGTAATCAGCAAGTCTAACTCGAATAGCACGTGAGCTTGACTGAGTTGCATGCTTATCGCCAAACATGGGAATCTAGAAGTTCTTCTCAAACAAAAAGACACGTTGATATGGCTAAGTCAAGCAAAATAGGAACTCAGCCAATGGCCGTCTAAAGTTGATATTGGTCATAGAATATGATTTCAGCGTTGAAGTCTAGTTTTCTTGTTGCGCCCCATTAGCCAATCTCAGTATTTATGACTATGTACGTGGCAGCAATTCATTGGCAGAGAATCACACCTTCGAGATTAATAATATTTCATTAGCAAATGCCAACCAAAGCTATTTGTTTCACTAAAGAAAGCCAGTTCTTTCCCATAGGAACATGAATCACAATAACTTACACATGATTGGAAGGCAAACATAGATGAAAATATATATCCACTAACAGCATGCTAATATAGTTTATGAAAGGTCGAAAATGTTGATACATACATACATACATACATACATATATACATGTATATATATATATATATATGGAGGCAAAAACATAGGGGTAGGCCTAAGTTGCTAACCATCGACAAATGGAAATCAACCACCAATATGCTTTTGGCTAGAATTTAAGACCACCACAAAACCAACAAACAGCTTAGAACCATAAATCTTTGCACTACATAACAATGTTTAATGGTAGCATTTCGATTAATCACACATCAGTCAATGCGAACCAGAGTCACTTCAATCACATCCGTGGTATTCATAAATTTTTGCCTAAGACCCGTGCACTTGCACCTTGACTTCACCAAGTTTGGCAAGAGACAAAACTATGCCCTTCTAACTTCCCATTAATCGCTTTGGCCCAACCAAACTTAGCGAAAGCGCATTATTTGTCACATCGATAGATGAGTCATATGCGACATTCTTGCTTTAAAATATTCACCAGCTACCCATCTATACATATTTGACCTATTCAATCTAATCAACCATTGATTTCGATACCACTTATTGAGAATTAACAACAAAAATCTGAAGTCCTCGACAAAGGGGATCCTCAGGGGAGAACCCAAGCTTGAGCCTGACCTTCACTAAAAAATTTAAGATAATTCCATTATGAACCCAAGCTTGAGCCTAACCTTCACTGAAAAATTTAACATCCTCACATGTACACCTCAATTTGGAGTTTTATGATGCTCCTAGATTATAGGGCAAATACCAACAAAAAACCCTAAACCATACCCGTTGTGACACAAATACCCCTCTTTTTCTTTTTCTTTTTTTCTTTTCGTGTTGCCTAAAACCATAAACTTGTTCACCAAGATACAAATGCCCCAAACTTTTTTTTTTTTTTTTTGGTAACCTAGGGAACCCCATAAGTCGATAGCCGGCAAGCAAACCCTAGGAGAGTGACTGTAGGACCCACCATCACAGTACTCCAAATAAGAATCCCTAACAACGCCTTTAGGATTTAAACTTCTCCCCTTCGTGAGGGGGAGGGAACCCGAGCTAGCTACGCCACTCAGGCGGTGGTGCCCCTAACTTTTTTGTACCATGAAGAATTCCAAACTTATATATCTATGTCATATGTATCCCCTATTTCAATTACATCCAAGTTATATTTGTTATATTGGAGGCACGGACACCTAAAGTGGGAAAACTTAATATAGTGGGACACTTAAGTATTAAAAGTTTCAAAAAATACACTTAAGTGTCAAAATCGAAGCAAAATTGATTAGTTAAGTGCCAACAGTAAGAACATCCGGCCAAAATACTAACATGGGGTTTTTTTGACAAGACAAGTGCAAAATAACATTATTTTGCATGTTGATGTGGCTAGATAAGTCAAAAACAATATCGTTTTGCATATTGATGTGGCTAGATAAGCCAAAAAAAGATGTTGTTTTGCCTTGAATTTGAATTTGAATATAAATATTAATTAAACTAAAGTTAAAACTAAATTATTAAAAAAAAAGGAAGAAAAAGCCCTTGCACAACACCTTCTGCAACTTTTTTTTAAAGTTTTTAATTTATTTTATTTAATATATATTAAAATTCAAATAAGAGGCAAAACGACGTTGTTTTTGTTATTCTCTATTGACTAAACTCTTTGGTGACCCATGCAGGCCAGTTACATTATTACAAAAAAATGCCACATAGGATTTCTGACACTTGTCATTAGAGTTAGCACTTAAATGTCTCATTTTTCAAAGAAAATGGCACTTATGTGTATCTTTCTAATATTTGGTGCTTAAATGGCTCCCCGTGCCAAGTTTTTGCACTTGCACTATACGTTTGTTATCATACTCATATAAGTTCAGATTTTTTTTTATGACACAAGAAAAAAGTTTAGAGTATTTATGTGACAATAGGCAAGTGTAAAGCTTTTAGTTATACAAAAAAAAAGATAAGTTAAGGGTAGTTGTGTGACAGTGGACATAATTTGGTTTTTATTTTATTTTATTTTTTTGTTATATTAACCCTAGATTATAAGTAATTCAACTAGCATTTTTTTTCCCAAAAATGATAGTAAAATAATGTTAATAAATGATCTTGCCCCGCAAAAGATATCAAGGATGATTATGTTGTCCTGACTAGCAACATAAGTAATTCTCAGGCATTCATGATTGGATGACATTAAGAAAACGTAGAGCATGCATTAGTGTTGTTGATCAATTAGATTGTGCAATTCACCATAATAGTGAGATTAATAGAAAAATGAAATAACAAGATTAAGGTGGTTCGATCTGAATTACCAAGACCTATGTTCGTGGAGAGAGTGAGAGTGGTAAATCTACCTTGAATAAGGAGGTTACAAGTTTGAAATAAAGCCTTGCTTAACATCAGGCGCTGAGCTTTCGTCAATGTCATTAGGTCCCCATGACTTTTATTTTTTAGCTGGAAGCATGGTATTTCCTTATATTTTAAATTTCCAGTAGTAAGCGGAAGAGTGATCTGCTTATGTTTGACACTATCTTTTACAATGATTTCATGTAAACTCGCAAAAAGAACCAGAGGAACACTCTTAAGAGTTTCTAATGTGTAATCATATAAAAATTGATTTAAACCAGACTTTAGAAAACGTTCCAATTGAAAATGCGATGCGATCTAGGTGCTTGCTCGAGAGGCCGTGTTCTCCAATTTATACATTGGATGGCTTATGGGCATTCCCCTTCGGACACAACACCAAACCCCTTCCATGGACTCTACATTACTTCTCCGACCTTTGATCCTCATGTAATTTATTGAGGTACTTTGATGAGACGAAAGTTTACCTATTTTAAGTTGGGTTTTCTCACCATAAAAACAAATGCTATGAGGATAAAAAGGAGTGAGTAATTACTAAACTTTTTTTCCAATATTTAATGGGGTTACTATATTTTTTTATTTGTTCAATTTTATCCATAACCTCTTAAAAATCCACTACATGTAGTCCTTCCATAAAGTATATCCACATATCATATGTACCTTTTTGATGTGGACTGCACTATTAGCATTCATTGGCCCCAAATATGGATCTAGACTACTATCTTGTTTTTCCTGGCAAGCAAATCTTTTTGTTCATTTCTTCTCGGTGTGAATGATAATCCTTCTATTTTAGAAATCAATTTCTATTCTAAAAATAGATTATTTTATTTATACTTCCCAAACGAGTTTTTGAGCAAAAGAATCAAGTAGCATTTGAGTAATCTACGTCAAACTTGAATAGGTCAAGAGCTTGAGTGAGTTACATTCTTATTTCCAAACATAGGAATCTAGAAGCACTTCCCAAACCTAGAAAACACGTTGATATAGTTAAGAAAAATGGGAACTCAGCCAATGGTCGTACAAATTTGATATTGGTCATAAATACGATTTCCGTATAGAAGTTCAGTTTTCTTGAAGCGCTCCACCAGCCAATCTCAGTTATTTATGACTATTTACGTGGCACCAATTCATTGGCAAAGAATTACACCTTCAAGATCAATAATATTTTATTAGCAGATGCTGACCCAAGCTAGTTGTTTTACTTTAGAAAACTAGTAATAACTTGCCCATGATTGGAAGACAAACAGAGATGCAAATGCACATCCAAGTATAACAACGCACAAGCCTCTTAGAACCATAAATTTTTGCACTACATGACAATGTTGAATGGTAGCATTTTGATTAATCACGCATCAGTCAATGACAACTAGAGTCACTTCAATTGCACCCGTGCATTTCATGATGAGGGTGCAATAGCAAGCTGTCGCGACCTCTTTTTTTCCGGCGCCCGCAATCGGGTACGGGCGCCTAAAGAGGCTAATGGCTCGGCTGAAATTAGTTATGCCCGGACTCTCCCAAGTCCACCAATTCACGACTTTAATAGTTTGAGTTTTTAACCTATAAACCAATTTTTAAAATGGAGTCGCCACTAATCGATTTGGAGTGGGTCGATTAGAAACCCAAGCGAAGTATTGGGAGAAATACTCGCTCCTGCGCAACCAGAGAAATTAGGATCGGGGACTTGATTACACTAGTTAATCACTAATGCCCTTTCGGTACCTAATCTTGTTTAAACCCTAAGGTTTTTTTGGATGCTCGAGGGATTTTCCACACATTTTGGATGTTCGAGGGGTTTTCCATGTATTTTTGGAGGAAAACATTTTTGAGTCTTTTTTCTATTTTTTTTTTGACATGAAAGAGATTTTTTTGGACCCTTTTTGGTATTTTTGGAAAAATACAAGTCTTTTTGGCTTTTTCTGATTTTTTGTTTTTTTTTTTTTTTTCGTGAAATTTTGACTTTTTTTGGATTTTTGGCATTTTTTGGAAAATATGAAATATTTTTGATTTTTTTGATTTTTCGGAAAATAAAATATTTTTTAAATATTTTTAATATTTTTGGAAAATAAATTATTTTTTGATTTTTCTCGATTTTTTTAGAAAATAAAACATTTTCAACATTTTTAAAATATTTTTCGATTTTCTGGAAATTAAAACATTTTTTAATATATTTTTTTTTGAAATAAATTATTTTTGAATTTTCTTTTTTAATTAAAATATTACATAAAATAATAAAAAGCCAACCCGGGTCGGATCCGTGGGCTGGGTCCGGCCGGGCCACTGAACAGCATACGGGCCCGCGTTGCGGGCCCGACTCGGATTTTTCTCCCCTTTTTCTTTCTTTTTTATTTTAACAAGCCCAGCCCAAATATCTATTTTCTAAAAAAAGGGCCCGGCCCACATGCGAATGGCCCAAGCTGGCCGAAACCCTACCCGGATGCCAACCCAGCCCGACCCGGCCGACAGCCGCGACCCGATTTGCGGAACCCTACCCGACCGTGACCCGCTATTCGACCCGGCTTCTTCTTCGCAGAACCGATTCTTGGAACCCTAGCATCCGACGATCCGCGGCGCCGAGGGAGAGTGACGATAAGCGTCCGGCGCTACCGGGCGGTAACTCGACGGCGGCGGACGACGGCTAGGGTTTCGGTGAAGACGACGGGCGGCTCGCTTGGGTTCTCGGGGGAGGAGGAGGAGTGACGACGTGGGTCGGCACGGCTGGTACCTGTCCGCGATGAAGGCACGGCACGGCGGCCGCGGTGGTGAGAAGGCGGCGGCAAGAACGGCGTCCCCTTAGCTCTCGGATCTAGCGTGGCCTTGGCGTCGGGCACGGCTCGCGGCGGCTCTCTTGGTTTCTCTTCTCTCCGGCGGCCCCTTCGTGCTCAAATCTGCCCCCTTCACTCCGGTTTCCTCTCGCTCGGCCTCCACCCACTCGGATCTCTCCCTCCGGCCGAGATCCGAGCCTCCACCGGCCGGATCGACCCTCTCGAAGTTGTTTGCCGCCGGCCTTCCCCGAAGTCTCTCGGTGGAGGGTGGGTGAGCTCACAACTCGAGCTCTCTCTCACTCGCTCGTTGATTCCTCCCCGAAGTCTCTCGGTGGGAAGATCTCCAAGCTTGCGATGTTGGTGTCGACGGAGGTGCTCCGCTATTTATAGGCGAGGGGGTCCGGTCGACGGAGGAGCTCGGCCGCGGTCTTTGGCTTGCCGACCGGACTCCGCGGCCCAACCGGCGTCTCATCTCAGCATTAAAGGCGCGCATTGAAGGCGCATGCGCGTTGTCCTCTCCTTCGGCGGCCTACCTCCATGCCTCTCTGCTGTAGGCTGCCCTTGAGCGCGTCGCCGGCCACCGCGCGTGAGATGCAGAGGCGAATGAAGAAGAAGAAGACAGGAGGAAGAAGAAGGGGGGGGGGGGCAGGACGTGCGAAGGAAAAAGAAAGAAAAGGGGGGGCTGCTTTTTGCTTTTTGCTTTTCTTTTGTTTATTTATTTATTTTTTGTTGTTTTTGTTATTTGTGTGTTTTTTTTTTTTTTTTTTTTTGTTTTGTTTTGTTGTTTTTATTTATTATCTGAAATGACAAAATAAAATAAAAACTTAATAAAAGAAAATTAACCTAATTAAAATTGAGGTGTCAACACAAGCTTAATTTTTGGGGGTCGAAGTCGCAACAGCTATCCAGGCACAAAGGAGGAGGAGAGGGTCCACTGAAGCATTATCGAGAAAGAGTGAGAGTGACGACAGTTGAGCAGCTATAAAAACCCAACACGCCCATTTGGAGTTCCTCGTGCACAAACTGAAAGTTACCACTCACCAAGTTACTCCAATTGTGTCCTAGACAGTACCCAGAGCACGGCTATGGCCAAACAAAGCCAATTCTCATTCCTCACATCAGCTGCTCTTTTGGTCATTATAGTTTCTGTTTCGGAAACGCTTTGTCGCCCTCTTGAAGAGGAACAGTTGTTAAAACAACATGAGGAGTGGATGGCAATCCATGGGCGTGTCTACAAGGGCGCGGTCGAAAAGGCAAAACGGTATGAGATATTTAAGGAGAATGTTAAGCAGATCAACGCCTTTAATAATGGTAAGGACGTGGGGTATAAACTGGCTGTGAATAAGTTCGCAGACCTAACCAATGAGGAGTTCCGCGCTTCCTACACCGGCTACAAGAGGAGGCCCACAAGGGTCCTGTCCTCTGGTGAAAAAAAACCGTTCAAGTATGCCAACTTCACCGCCATTCCAGCTGCCTTAGACTGGCGAACCAAGAAGGCCGTGACACCTGTTAAGGATCAAGGCGGCTGTGGTGAGTGGAAAATAAAAAATTGTCCTGCGAAAATGTCAAAATTCTCATGTCGTACTCAAGTTGTTGAAAAGAGGCAACAATTGTGCATATAGCAGATAACAATATTATTTGTAATTCACTGTTACATTCCTTTTACGCCCATCATACTACACGTGTACATATGTCTCTTTGTAATTCATTTTACTATCTCTTTTTGCAGGATGTTGTTGGGCATTCTCGGCTGTGGCAGCTATGGAAGGGATTACCATGATCAAGAAGGGGAAGTTGGTGCCACTCTCGGAGCAAGAACTCATGGATTGTGATGATAACGATGAAGGCTGCGGGGGCGGGCTCGTGGACAGTGCCTTCAAGTTCATTGTAAGCAATGGTGGCCTCACGACTGAGGCGAACTATCCTTACCAGGGAGATGACGGCACCTGCAATACGGCCGAGACGGCAAACCCCGCAGCCTCAATAACTGGGTATCAGGATGTGCCGGCCAACAACGAGAAGGCCCTCTTGCAGGCCTTGGCAAACCAGCCAGTCTCGGTGGCAATTGAAGGGGGCGGGTTTGATTTCCGATTCTACTCAAGCGGCGTGTTCACAGGCTCATGTGGGACCGACATCGACCACGCGGTCACGGCAGTTGGGTATGGGAAGACCTCTGGCTCTGGCGGGACCAAGTATTGGCTGATGAAGAATTCGTGGGGCACCGGGTGGGGAGAGAAAGGGTACATGAGGATCCAGAAGGATGTGAGCTCTAAGGCTGGTCTCTGTGGTCTTGCCACGGAAGCTTTTTATCCAACTGCATGAAGAAAGAAGAAGATGAAAAAATAAATTATGAGTCTATATACGTATGAAATGTAGTCTAGCGTCTCTGTAAAAGAAGCAAGTGTTAAGTGACAGTACGTCACTAGGGTTGGTGTGTCCTACAACAGAAACTAAATGTTGTAAGCAAAATTAGGGGCCTGCCACTAAACTTGGTTCTAAGTGTTCGAATAAATGTGTGGGACAAGATAAAAGAACATAGTCCCGTGAATGAATGGAACAGTTTCGTCAGCATAATTTTATAGTACTGAATATTCCCAACAATAGGAATTTAGTTATTTCGAGCAATTTTGTCAGCATCAGCCATTTTGTCTTATGAGAGGCGTGGCCCGTGGCCACCCCTAGCAAGGACAATTATTTGTAATTTTATTTTTTTCTACTTTTCTATCCTTTTTTTATCTCGGAGAGCAACCACATGTGAGGGCCAGCAAGCATGGCCGGTGAGAGCCGTCACCTTGCCCAAATTTGATTTGACTGAACTCAAATTACAATTATCCTCATGGATTTGAAGGTTTTCCAATTAATTGAAAGTCTGATCCAAATTGATTTGCATATTTATCGGGTGAAACTTAAAACCGCTTAATCTGGATCGGGATTGAGTTACACCTAGCTCTTATCCATGGTCAATATTCAGCTCGAAGCATGGGGATCTTCTTTCTTCGGACCAGATGTGTGCACCCCCTTGAGATTCATCAGCACTGCCTGTGTTTTTATCCTAATGTGAACACCATCCACCTATCATCCTCCTCACTAGATATTCATTCTTATCGTCAAGCAATAATATCTATGGCTCCTTCTTATGTTTTCACGCACCTTCTACATTAAGTTTCAACCCTCGATGTCCTTTCCCCAATAATCAGCTTCTGAACTTATCTTTACTCTGTTCTCCTCTCTAAACTTGTTTGAAAATTCCATAAACTCCTATAAAATCAACTTAATTGCTTGTGAAGAATTTGGAATAGTTGATTGTGTAATATGGTATTGCTATACCACCACATTCTAGTGCATATAAGGTGAAGAGCTTGCAATCTAAGCCCATTTTTGTGCAATCCACCCTTGGTCAAGGAACTGGTTTATCATCTCCTCTTGCGTTGTGAAGTTCCAAGCAGATGGTGATACCCCCATGAACTTTCTTTCCATAAAATCTGAATCAAGGGGCATAGGCCTGTTTGGTTTGGTTTTGGGGGAATGTTTTCGGGAATATACAAATATCTTTGAGTTAAAGAGGTTCTTTGAAATGCAAATAGTGTTTGGTGAATTGAAATTTTAAAGTATATTGAAAAATAACTTTGGCTTAAATGTTAATTGGTAAAAATTACATTTGTAAAGGACTTATTACTATTTTTTTTTTTTTTTTTTTTTGGAGTTTAGCCATAGACAACCATATCTGGCCGTCGAACGGCTAGATCTAGCCACCAAATGGCCTCGCTAAGATCATCCACCTCAAGCAAGGCTGCCTAAGGTCACACGATGGCGTTGCCTAGGTTGCACAATTCAGGCCAACAGTCACCTAGGTCACGCAACCCAGGTGTTGCCTTAGGTCCAACAGTGGTTGTTGGGGTCAGGCAACCCCCAGGTGGTGGTTGCTGGTTTGCACGACCCCTTAGTCGGTGGTCGTCGGCCTCCAATTGGCTTCCAATAACGTGAATGAGATGGCAGGAAATTATAAATGAGATGGTGGGAAGTTAAAGAAAATACTACTCCCACCTCTGCCCATCAGGGGCGAAAACTGCTCAAATATGACAGTTAGCATCATCTTCCACCACTCCAAATTTGCTGATCAGACCCCACCAATCACGCGACTTCTTCATCTTTCACGGGCCAAACCATCTTCACCCGTTCTTGGATCTTTATTTCCTTCGTATACGCCACTTATATCAAGCACGAGACACTTTCCGCTTTCCGACCACCATTCGTTGCTGCTGTGGATTGTCGTGCCAATGGAGTTGTCCGGTTCAATCAAGTCCATTCGGGTTTTGTTGTTCCTGAACCTCTGGAGTTGTAAGATTGCCTCCACCGAGGGTGGTTGACACTGACTTGCCACATCCCTGCCAGGTAATTTCTTCTCCAAGTGAGATTTGGAGCTGATCGAGTGCACGAATTTTCCTCTCTGATGTATATCTTCTGGATTTGTGAGTTAACTTGAACTTAGCCATAAGCAAGCTGAGTTATTGCACTTGCTGTTTGAAGCCAAATCATCGCCATCACTGAACTGTAGAACGGCTGTTGCCTCATGGTTGCCATCGCTCTTCACAAGCCTCCACCCTAAACCATGTCACCGAGTCGTTGATCTAATGCAGTCATCAGTCAGGTATAGATTGTAGCTTATTTTTGAGCAGGTTTTTGATAGCAACCGATTGTGAGGTTTGCATACTGGAATAGAAGAGGAGCTAAGCCCAATTGGTGTCGAATTAGTAATGCTTGATCTTAAGTGGATTGCATGCCTATTGCAAGCACAGAACTGGGCAGAATTAATGTCAAATTCTTGCTGGCCAGATTTAAATTGTAGTTTGATTGGATTATGCATCGTGAATTTTGAGCTTATTTAAGCCTAGTGGTGTTTTTAGGTAACATATGTGGGTGAACACTTGATCCAACCTGAACTTGGAACATTGGAATTAAATATTACTAATTTTTCTGTCCATGTTGGGATTTTTATCAGCAGCTTTGTTAGCATAATACTTTTTGGGATACGGTGAGATTAGCAGTTTGTTGTAAGCCACAAATTCGCGAAAAAGTGAGCCCCATAATATTTTATAATTATTTATTATTTATTATTTTATTGATTTAGAATAGACTTAGATTAAAGACTGTAAGAAATTGAGTATAATGTAGTTGAATAGAGAAGATGGAAATTTTACTTTGTATTCACTGCATATTCAATGTACATTGTGTTCTGTATATAATACAATCTGTGTACAAGGAAAAGGTAAGTAAATATTCTATAATTGGAATTACAATCGGAATCCAATTGGATCCGATATTGAATGATCTTGAGAGATGCCGTGTATCTTCCAACACTCCCCCTCAAGCTGGTGGCTTGTATATGTCCAAGACGCCTAGCTTGCTCAGAAGATACGCGTGCTGGCTTTGACATAAAGGCTTGGTGAATATATCCGCTGGCTGTTCTTCCGTTCGGATCCCCGGTGTTTCAATTATCCCTTGTTGGATCTTCTCTCGTGTAAAATGGCAATCTACTTCTATGTGTTTCGTTCTTTCGTGGACTATCGGATTTGAGGCAAGCTTTATGGCTGCATCGTTATCACAAAACAATCTGGTTGGTCCTTCAAGCTGCACTCCAAGATCTTGAAGCAATCCACGTAACCACACTACTTCACATGTTGTTTTTGCCATAGCTCGATATTCTGCTTCTGCTGAGGATAACGAAACAGTCGGTTGTTTCTTCGTCTTCCATGAGAGTAAAGAATCCCCTAACTTGATACAGAAACCTGTGATCGATCTTCTGCTCATCGGACACGTCGCATAATCTGCATCACAGTATGCAGTCATCTTCATATCACATTTCTTGGAAAGAAGAATCCCAAGGCCTGGGCATTTCTTCAAATATTTGACCACTTTGAGTGCTGCATTCATGTGGGACTGCTTCGGATTGTGCATGGCGGCTAAGTGTCGCGTGACCTGATAACCGATGTCCGGCCTGGTCATGGTCAAATAAATAAGTTTCCCAACAAGTTTTTGATAACTCATTGGATCTCTTAGTGTAGGGTCAGCTTCTTGAGAGATTCCAGCATCATACTCGCCGTGGTCAATTTGGTATTTTGCTCGATTGGAATTACAGCTGGTCTACACCACGATAATCCAGCTTCGATATGATTTCCAAGGCAAATTTTCTCGGCTAAGAGATATTCCCTGGCTTGAACGAGCAATTTCTATTCCAAGGAAATATTTTGGTGACCCTAAATCTTTAATGTGAAAAGTGGAGTGCAAGTATTGCTTGAAACTATTGATAGCTGCCTCATCATTTCCCATGATCAATATATCATCTACATATATCATTAAATATATAGATGACGTACCTTTGGTCCATTTGAAGACAGCATAATCGAACTTTGATTGTCGAAACCCGACAGCGATCAAGGACTCAGAGAATTTTGCATACCATTGTCTAGATGCTTGCTTGAGCCCATATAAGGATTTGCGGAGACGACACACTTTATCCTCCCCCTGTCTCCGTAAACCTGGTGGTATGTCCATATAGATTTCTTCATCCAGATCTCCATGTAAGAAAGCGTTGTGGACATCCATTTGGTGTAGTGGCCATTCTTGATAAGCTGCAACCGAAAGAAATGATCGGACCGTAGCATCTTTGGCAACTGGGGAGAAGGTCTCGTGATAATCAAAACCTTCCTTCTGTGTAAAGCCCTTTGCCACTAACCGTGCCTTGTACCTTTCAACAGAGCCATCAGCTCGGTATTTGATTTTGTAGACCCACTTGCATCCTATAGGCTTGCGATGTGGAGGCAAACTGACAAGATCCCATGTTTGGTTATTTATCAGTGCTTGTAATTCTGATGCCATGGCCTTTTGCCATCGTGGATCAATGCTTGCTTCATGATAGGTTGAAGGTTCTCGTTCTTCAGAAATCCGAGCAATGCAACATCGATGCTCCTCAGATAAGCGGTCGAAGGAGACATAAGAAGAAATAGGAAAGAGAATACCTGGTGAATTCCTTACTCCACATACGTAATCCTTGGTCCAGGTTGGGGGACGCGTGGCTCGCCCTGATCTTCTTCGCTGGATGGCCTCAAAAGGGGATGGAAGTGCTGGTGTTTCCATCAGATTTTCAGAAGGAGATTCTGATGCAATTTCTTCTCCCAGGTGTTGATCCATGTCTTCTTCTAAGGGTGTTGTGCCCATGGCATCAGTCCCTGTACTTTCTAGATAAGGAACCAGAAAATATCCCTGATCACTATGTGACTCTTCCATATGAGGACTATCAGAATGCCGATATCTCTGCGCATCTGATTCCTGGATAGAGAAAGGAAACGAATCTTCTTGAAATTGAACATCTCTCATTTGACGAAGAAGTCGTTTGTGGATGGATCAAATACTCGATATCCTTTTTGTAGAGTCTCATACCCCATGAATATGCAACGGCGAGCCCGTGGACCCATCTTATCCTTGGGTCCAACTATAGAAGCGTAAATAGACATCCAAAAATTCTTAGATGATCAAGATATGGCTTCTTCCCAAAAAGAAGCTCGAAAGGACTTCGACCATTAAGAACCTTAGTCGGCATACGGTTAATTAGATATGCTGGTCAATACACATTCTCCCCAAAAAATATATGGAATAGAACCCTGAAATTTAAGGGCCGGGCAACTTCCAACAAGTGACGATGTTTCCTTTCCACCACTCCATTTTGTTGTGGTGTGTAAGTACAAGAGCTCTCATGTAGGATTCCTTGAGATGTCGCAAGGACGTACACTCATAATTGAAGAACTCTCTTCCATTGTCTGTCCTAATTTTTTGACAGATTTTCCAAATTGAGTTTTTGCCAGGGAAAGAAAAGTCTTTAAATGGGAAGCGACTTGACTTTTAAATTGCATAAGGAAAATCCATGTAGCTCTCGAATGATCATCGACAATGGTGAGAAAGAAGCGAGAGCCATCATGATTCGGTGTATGATATGGTCCCAGGACATCGATGTGAATCAAGGAGAGAATATCGGCCGCACGATTTTTACTTAATGGAAAAGAATTGCGTGATTGTTTGGCAAGGGGACAAATGTGACATTGAGAATATGGGAAAAAGAACTATGACCCAATCTGGAATGGGAAATGAAATTTTTATCCGGTGGTAGTTAAATTACACAATGATTTATTATAAGGAAAAACATCTAAATTCTTGGCCGAACTTCTCCAGAAAAATAGTCCTTCAGATAGATCACCCCATCCTATCAATTTCCCAGTCAAAGGGGCCTGAAAATGACAACCATGAACATTGAAGGAAATTTGACATGAATTTTCCTTACAGGCTCTAGACACGAGATATAAGATTGAACTGGAATTCGGGGATATAAAGGACATTTGTGAGAGTGATGTCGGGACTAAGATTGATTGTCCCGATTACAGTGACTCTAGCAATGCTCCCATTTGGTAATTGCACTATAATAGGACTATCCAACTTATCATTAACAATAGCAAATAATCCCTTCTCACATGCAATATGATCACTAGCTCCAGAATCAACTATCCAAGTACTTCTCGATATATTATTCAATTGGCAATGAGAAATACCTGTAAAGCTGCTTCCTTTCTTTTGAACATCCAATTTTTGCAGCGCTTGCATCAATTGCTCATATTCTCCATGAGTGATGGGTTGATTTGGACCACCTTGTCCCGATGGCGATATCTTGCCGCTGAAATTTCCTTTCCCTTTTTTTCTCCGGGTCTCCCATGTAATTTCCAGCAATTTTCCACAGTGTGATGGGGACGTCTGCAAAATTCACAATATAATTTTCCTTTGCCCTTCGAATTTGGCCCAAAATAATTAGGCCCATAATTACTCGGCCCATACGAATTTGATCTCGTAGTTCTTGAAGCAAGCCCAAAAGAATTAGGCCCATGTTAAGTCAGCCCATGAGGCTTTGAAAAATCCCCACCGTTGGATCCTTTAATGAAGAGTCCATCGTCACCGTCGATATCTCCATAGGTTCGCGTGCCTTTTGGACCGTCCGATCGTTGCATGCGATCGTGGCCGTCCATTGCAGTCCCTTTAAAGGGCTTCTGTTCCGCAAACCCTAGGGTTGATTCGCGTCTTCTTTGCGATCCCCTCTCTGCTCTTGCGGCAAGAGCTAGGGTTTCCGCCCCCTTTCCCTCCATCGATGCAAGCCTCTGGTTTTCTTCTTTCACAGCGAGTTGAAAAATACGCCCGATTGAAGGCGCAGGCTCCATCGCGAGAATTTGTGACCTGAAATGGAGGTAAGAATCGTTGAGAATAAGTAGAAAACGGGTCGCCTTCTCTCTGTCTCTCATCTCCTTGTACTGTTGAAGGGTGGCCTCGGGTCCATTGAGTTTTTCCTCTACTGCCTCAAGCTCATTCCAGAGAGCCGACAGCTTGTTGAAGCACTTTGTCCCGACGTGTTTCCCTGCTTCAGTTAGGATAGGGCTTGATGGAGCGAAAAAATTTTCGCCCGATCTAGTTTTCCGTACATCTCTCTTATATTATCCCAAAACGTTTTGGAATCTTCTGTTGGCGGTAACCCATTTTGCTATTTCGGGCTGACGAGTTGCCGATCCACGTTCTTACCAACTGGTTGCATTTTTTCCATTGTCGCGCTAATCTTTCCTCTGTTGGGAAGGACGGTTCCGTCGATGAATCCCTCTTTATCCTTGGTTATGAGGGCTCGGCGAATTCCGTGCCCAATTCGAGTAATTTTCAGGTCTGTGAGAGGGTGGTTGATTAGCCGCAACTCAGGTCCGTCGGTGTTGGAGACGTACAGCGCGTCGCCGGGTTCTGGGCGACCCATGGCGGCCGCGAAGGGAAAGGGTACAAATCCTGTTGGAAAGCTGGATTATTTGAGGACGACCCATATTTGCACTTCCTAATCCGCCCGTCTGCTCAAGGCCGGTGGCTGAGCCTGCTCCGGTTTCGGTAGGTAGGCCTCCATCGACCCACACGCCTTGGTAGCCCGGCTGTGATGTACCTGGGTTTAGTCCCTGGATCCAAGGGTAAGGCATCCACTGATAAGGATACCCCGAAAGAGGTAGCCCTGGATTGAACTGAGCCGGAATCTGTTGCCTCGGCGTGTGTCCAGACATGGAGGTGACCACGGATGGGTCTGATGGTGCTGCGTTCCTTTCCGATTGATCTTCAGTGGGCGAGGTAATCTCTTGTGGGTCTGCCATGATGAATTCTGTTTTGCAGATGAATACAGAAAAGAATTCCTTCCTGACGTTGTTCTGTTTTGCGAATGTCGCAGCAACAAGAACAGAAAAAATTGGAAGGCAATTCGATCAACAATGCGGAAGCTAGATTGGGATCAGAAGCTGCTCTGATACCATGTAAGAAATTGAGTATAATGTAGTTGAATAGAGAAGATGGAAATTTTATTTTGTATTCACTGCATATTCAATGTACATTGTGTTCTGTATATAATACAATCTGTGTACAAGGAAAAGGTAAGTAAATATTCTATAATTGGAATTACAATCGGAATCCAATTGGATCCGATATTGAATGATCTTGAGAGATGCCGTGTATCTTCCAACAAAGACTATTACCAAATTATTTATCTTTTATAAATATACATTTTCCTAGGATACTTTAGATCTTGTCATCACATTTAATTTCACATTTGCATTGCACATAATTGCTTTTCATTAAGAGTCATTCATGCCATGTTGATGTTATAGACATTCATAATACTCACGATTTGCATGTTAGAAGAATGTTTCATATAATTTGAAAGTCCAACTAAAAAATTAGGTCACATGTACATAAATAGCATGTAAACCGATGTTGGAGTGGGTGGATGCATATATGAAATAAGCGAAACTTGGCTCTAATATCATGTTAAGCTTAAGCTGTTAGATGGAGGAAACCACGTGTATAAAAAGCACATAAACCAAATTACAAAGGCTATCAAAGGATGACCAAAGCTGGTAGGTGGTGGAAGAATTTTTAAGAGGCCGGAATGATTAACCTCAGTGGATGATCAAGGCCACCAAAGGCAAGGAGTTGGTGGCAAGACTTCTCAAGGTAACTTTCTTAGCAATCACAAATTGCATTTGGATGGAATGTAATCGTAAACATCTCCAAAACAAGTCAAATGATGTCTGCGTGGCTAAAATTCGTAAACTTGCCTTAGGGCAAGCTTCATATTTAAAAAATTTAAGACCTTCCTAGATAAATGTAATATTGACTAGCATATAGAGACTTCCTCACTCCATTTTCACATTCTTAGTTATCTATGTAATGTTGGGGAATGCCCTTAAACTTCTATACATCATCTTATGAATGATACTTACATCAAATCAAGAAAAAGAAAACCACATTGTCAAGCGACGTACTGGTAAAATATTTCAACAACCATTGATTTGGATTTCTGCACATAGGAAATTGAATCAGGAATTTTTTTTTTTTTTTTTTTTTTTTTTTTGGTGGTAAAAAACGATACTAATTATCATTCAAGGAGGACGAAATGTACATCCCATAGATAGGGCGTCTATACATAGTAATGTCACTAATTGTGCAGGAGGAAATTTGGGCCAAGAAGGAGAGATAGATTTGCGTGCGTGAGCCTTAGCGGCCCAATAGGCTGCTGCATTTGCTTCTCTTCGACAGTGTTGAATCCGCAAGTGAGGAAAGGAAAGACGCAACATAGAGACGTCTGCGACAAAAGCTTGAATCTCCCATGTTGAAGCACGGTGATCGTTGAGCGTTTCCACGAGGATCAGATAGTCCGACTCGACAATAAGGTGCGCTTCTTGCTTTCCCTGTTCTAGCAAATAAGTAAGGGTGAAAATTAGGGCTTGAACTTCACATTGCAGGGGTGAAGACGCCCGAACAGTGCTGCTAAATCCATCGATCAAAATACCGGTATGATCCCTAAGGACACACGCGATTGCACCCGTGTTGGAATTAGGGGTAAAAGCCCCATCAATATTTGCCTTGAAACTGCCTTGATCCGGTGGAGTCCAAAGTCGATTAAGGTTGAGCAGAGGAGATTCCGGAATAGCTGATTGCTACAAAGAGTGTCTGTACAGCGTTTCTTCTGCGAGGGCCACATCTACAAGCTGATCAGGAGCTGTCCGTTGCTGACAAAAAGTGAAATGGTTGCGCGCCTTCCATATATGCCAGAGGATGGAGGCAATGATCTCTTTGGAAGGTAAACCGGACTGATTTTCAAAAACTTCCTATAGCCATACTTCTATTTGATTTCTGTTGTAGGCTGCATGATAAAGCTGTATTCTGTGATGAGACCAGATTTTTGATGTCCATGGCCAAAATAACATAATGTGTTCAATGGTTTCCGGGGTGTGCATAGAACAGAGCTAACAGATAGGGTCCGATAAAATGTGTCTTCGATAGAGATTAGCCTTAGTAGAGAGAGCATTATGACATAATGACCAAATAAAAACTTTAATCCTGGGGGGGGGTTTTTGAGATTCCAAATATATCGCCAGAGACGGGCTGATGGCTGATAAGAGGATGATGGTAGATTGAAGTTTGGAGGGTGAGCTGATTGTCTGAGGATGTGGTAGGCAGATTTAACGGAATACTGACCTGTTTGTGTGCCTATCTAGATAAGATGATAAGCTGAAGGAGCATGACTTAATGGAATATTGCTAATCTCCTCAACGATGTGATGGTCGAAGTGCTATTGAAGAAGAGGGATATTCCAAACCTGATCGTGGAGGGACTATGAAGCCAGCAACCAGTTTGGATTCTGCTTGAGGAGCTAGTCTGCCAATGATTCCAGAGGTAAGCCATTTAGACTCTTGAATATTTATGTTTTGTCCGTCACCAACAGACCACTGTAGCTTAGAAATAATAGCATCTCGACCTAAAAGTAAGCTCTTCCATCCCCAAGAGGAATTGGTCTTATTCGTTGCATGCCAGAAATTGGTAGAATGATAATATAGGCCTTTGAATAGTCTAGCCCATAGTGAGGATGGGTTTTGAAAAAGTCTCCATGCTTGTTTCCCTAAGAGGGCTTTGTTTAAGATTAATAGATCACGAAAGCCAAGGCCACCTTCTACCTTCCTCTGTTTTAGAATATCCCTTGCTCTCCAATGAATACCAGTTGAAGTGCTGCTTGTTTGCCACCAAAACTTAGCAATTTTTTGCTCAATGGATTTACATATAGAAACGGGAAGTTTAAAGATAGACATTGCATATTGCGGGAGAGCTTGTACTACCATCTTTAACAATATCTCTTTTCCTCCTTTAGAAATAAAATGCTCTTTCCATCCTTCAAGTTTGGCACTAACACGACCCAAAACCCATGCAAACATATCCTTCTTAGACGCACCCCGGTCAGATGGAATACCCAAATACTTGCCTATCTTAGATATAACAGGAACTCTTAACTCAGCAGCAAGGTTTTGTTGTAAAATGAGAGGACAATCCTTACCATAGAATAAACCAAAATTGTTTCTATTGATAGCTTTGCCCGTAGCAAGACAATACTGATTTAAAATATTGGCTAGATTTTGGCTTTCTAGGGTAGTTCCATTCAAGAAAAAGATTGCATCATCCGCGAAAAATAAATGGGAAAGGGTAGGGCAGTACCTATTCAGCTTGATTCCTTTGAGAGTGCCTGATCGGACAGCTTGATGCATGAGAGTAGATAAGAGGTTGTCACGCCCCGAATCCCGAGACACGTGAACAACCCGCCATGGTCATGTAAATGCGACATTCCCAGGTAGTGTCGCCGACCCCAATTTCTTTTATTTAAATTATTAGGCGCATACGGAACGTGCTAAGAAATCCCTAACAAAACATATGGGATAGGACAGCAGGAAAAATCAATTCAAAAACAAACACACTTTCATACATCATCATCAATCCAGGGTTTACATACACCAACATGATCCAGAAACTATATGCATCAAAAATAGGTCAGAGTTTGTGCAATCAAAAAGGGTCAAGAGCACTCTCTATCGTCTGGTCCATCTCCGTCGGCGTGCCATTCATCTTCGGGGTATCGCCATCTATGGTCCTGTAATATTTTTCCCCAAACCGGGATGAGACTTTGTCTCAGCAAGTTCACCCCTCCTAAACCCCTATTAGAAAGCAAATACACCCCAAAATGGTCTAGCCACACAGCACAGAAGACTTACCTCGCCTTCTTGCCTTCCTACAGGTTAGTATAATTCATATCACTCAAGCACCGGTAATGATAAAAATGTAAGGCATTAGAACACAATCAATTTCACTTAATTTCACAATCACAGCAAGTGTTCCATGTCATCATTATCCACTGCCACACAAGGGCACAACCTACACGTAGGTTGGCTATCTACTAGCATTACGGCATTTCTAGAAGAGTAAAGGTCCAGTCGGTCTCGCCACTACTGCGACCAAGCCACGTCATTCTATCAACGACATTTCTAGAAGAATAAAGGTCCAGTCGGTCTCGCCACTACTGCGACCAAGCCACGTCACTCTATTGACGGCATTTCTAGAAGAATAAAGGTCCAGTCGGTCTCGCCACTACTGCGACCAAGCCACGTCATTCTATCGACGACATTTCTAGAAGAATAAAGGTCCAGTCGGTCTCGCCACTACTGTGACCAAGCCTTTCAACCAGCACACGACAATTCAAAATCGACCCCTACACACTTTACATGGCACTCACATGCTCCAATTTCAATATTAACCCTTCAAATTTCGATTTTGGTGTCAAACCCAACACGTGGGAATTTTTGAATAAAATTCCTATTTTTCACAATCAACATTCAATTTGCAATATTTACTCATCAAATTCAAATTCTAAACACACAGCAACGATCGGCACGAAATTCTAAGAAAATAAGGTCAAAAGTAAATTTTCGAGTTTTTTTTTTTTCGAATTATAATATAATATCATATTTTCCCGAATTTTCGAAGCAATTAAATAATTCAAAACTAAAATCCTATTATGTCCCATCAAGGTTTAACATTAAATAACTCCTTTTAACCTTAATTAAACACACTTTAATATAAACCAATCTCTTAATCAAAGTTATAATTAAATATACTAATCTATCCACCTAAACTTACTTAATTTAAACTAAACACACTTAGGGCATCATTAACACTCTAATCAAGGTTTAGTGAGGTAAACTCACTTGATTAACTCGCCGCTTAAACCAAAATGATGAGGGCGACGCCGGGATCAACTTTTCCAAAGGCGAGCCTAGCTTCCGGGGCCGGGAAGATGGCCAAAACGGGCCTTGAGTGGGCTGTGAGACCCACAAACACTAGCTGCTGGTCGCGGCGGAGGAGGGCCAAAACGGCGACCGGTTGGCCGAAACCGACGGGGAAGGGCGATGGTAGCTCGGGCGGTGTGGGCGCGACTCCGCTGGGCCTCCGGCGGCGGCTGGCGACGACGAGCGGCTGGGACGATGGTTGAGGCGGGACGGCGAGGCGAGGAGAACGGGGCGGAGCGGCGAAGCTGGACCGAGGAGAAGCGGTTGCGGGCCGGCCGGCGTGGGACGACGTGGCGGGGACGGTGGCTCGGCACCGCACGACGGCGACGCACGGCGGGGAAGGGGTCACAGCTGCTGGGGACGAGCGGTTTCCCCCTCCGCTGGTTTTCTCTCTCTCCCCCCTTCTCTCTCTCTCTCCTTCCCAAGGTTGAAGATGATGTTGATTGGTCAGCTTTTCAAGAGCCAATCCCCACCGTCCACTTGTCAAGATCTCCACCCTTGGCCTCAACCACCATGACATCATCCCATGTCATATTCCACTAATTCAAATCCTCCACAACATTTTCCAATGGGTCCATTTTATTTTTTTCCGCCGGGGCATGAAACTTTGTACATTAATTTCTTTAATTCCATTCAATTATCTCCCAATTGAGTCTAATTAAAATCCCCAAAATTATCCCATGATCCTAATAAGACGTGCGACATAACCAAGCTTCCAACTTCTAAATTCCATCCCAATTTTTAGGGTTGAATTCAATCTGGTCCGATTTCGGCGCGCCTAATTCACTGAGTAGCTTTTGGGGAAATTTTCTTGCATCCGACCCGAGGGTGATCAGTCCCCAAGTCTGACGCGGTAAAATTCCTTAATTACTTCACTCAATAGATTAGTTCCCTCGTGAGTGGCCAACTCGAGAGGACGAACTATATGCACAGATGAATTGCCCGCCTCAATTGACTGAAAATAAAATTGAGAAAAATCGGGATGTCACAACTCTTCCCCTCTTATAAAAATTTCGTCCTCGAAATTTAAATCATTACACATCTGAAACAAAAAGGTAGGGGTACAATTCTCTCATCGAATCTTCGGTCTCCCAGGTTCCTCCTTCAGTGCCATGGTGTTGCCAGACTACTTTGACCATTAGCATGGTCCTAGTGCGCAGAACTTACTCTTTGCGATCCATAATCTGAACCGAGCTCTCAACGTACGACACTTTGTCGTCCACGTCTAATTCCTCAAAATTTAGAACGTGAGTCGGGTCAGGTTCATACTTTCTCAACATCGACATGTGAAAGACGTCATGCACCTGTGACAACTTCGGCGGCAGTGCAAGACGATACGCTAGAGTCCCTATTCTTTCCAAAATTTCGAAGGGACCTACGTACCTCGGACTCAGTTTCCCCTTTTTGCCAAAGCGGGAAGTACCTCTCACCGGTGACACCTTTAAGAAGACGTGTTCACCCACTTGGAACTCCAATGTCCTCCAACGTTTATCGGCATAACTTTTATGTCAGCTTTGAGCGGTCTTTAGTCTGTCTCTGATAACTGCAACTACTTCCACTGACTGCTGCACTAACTCTGGACCGGTGATCTTTCTTTCTCCAACCTCTTCCCAACACACTGGTGTTCTACATGCTCTGACATATAACGCTTCAAAAGGAGCCATCTGAATACTCTGCTAATAACTGTTGTTATAGGCAAACTCGACCAGATAACTGTTCCTCCCAATTTGCTTTGAAGTCCAAGACACAAGCTCGTAGCATGTCCTCAAGAGTCTGAATTGTCCTCTCGGGACCGGCCATCGATCTGCATGGGTGATAGGCCGTACTGTACTGCAGCTTCATTCCTAAAGCAGATTGTAAGCTCTTCCAAAAAGTGGCGGTGAACCTCGGGTCTCTGTCTGAAGTAATTGTAACCGGCACTCCATGCATACGAACTATCTGACGTGCATACAAATCTGCGAGTCTATCCAAACTCAAGTCCCTTCAAACCGCAATGAAGTGAGCCGATTTTGTCAGTTTGTCAACTACTACCCAAATCGAATCATTTCCTCTCTGGCTCCTCGGTAGTCCCGTCACGAAGTCCATCGTGATATGCTCCCATTTCCACTCTGGGATCTCAAGGGGTTGTAGAAGTCCTCTTGGTTTGCAATGAGCTTTCACTTGCCGACACGTCAAACACTTGGTGACATGTTTGGCGATATCCGCTTTCATCCCAGACCACCAGTAGCGTTGACGTAGATTCGATACATCTTGGTACTGCCAGATGGATGGATCTTTTGTAACTGCTACGATGTGCTTCTGATAAAATCTCTTCCTTAAGCTCCACATCGTCAGGTACAACCAACCGTCCTTGGAACCTCAACGTTCCATCTTCAGAAATCTGGAAGTCAGCTTTCCTCTTCTTTGAATCCTCTTGTACAATTTTTTGAATAGCCGGATCTGTCCGTTGAAGCGTTCTGATTCTGACCTGTACTTCCGGCTCAATTCTGAGGGTGGCCATAAGATTCGAAAGGTGGCATACTTCAAACTTGAAATCCGAATCTCGTGCTCCCTCAAGTAGACTCCATTCCTTGAGTACCATCTGTGCAATAGAAGATTTCCTACTCAATTCATCGGCGACCTTGTTCGCCCTTCTAGGATGATACAAAATCTCACAGTCATAGTCCTTTAAGAGCTCCATCCATCGACGATGTCTCATATTCAACTCCTTCTGAGAAAATAAGTACTTGAGACTCTGATGGTCAGTGAAGATATGGAATCTTTCTCCGCACAAATAATACCTCCAAATCTTCAGGGCAAAAATGATTGCTTCAAGCTCCAAGTCATGCGTCGGATAATTCAACTCGTGAGGTCTCAATTGACGGGACGCATATGCAACAACCCTACCATGCTGCATCAACACGCAACCCAATCCTTTAAACGAAGCATCACTGTAGATCTCAAACCCTCCCGGACCAGATGGAATAGTAAGCACATGTGTGGTAGTTAGCTTATGCTTAAGCTCTTGGAAACTACTCTCGCACTCATCCGTCCACACAAATTTTTCTTCCTTCTTCAACAGTCTCGTCATCGGTGATGCTAACCTTGAAAACCCTTCTACAAACTGTCTATAATACCCTGCTAAGCCCATAAAACTTCTTATCTCTATCACTGTAGTCGGTTTCGGCCAGTTGATCACTGCTTCAATCTTGGCTGGGTCCACTGAGATTCCTTCTCCAGAGATAACATGACCTAGGAACGCCACACGAGTTAGCCAAAACTCGCACTTAGTGAACTTAGCATACAACTCATGATCTCTCAAAGTCTGAAGCACTATTCTTAAGTGCCTCTCATGCTCCTCAGTACTCCTTGAGTACACCGGGATGTCATTGATGAAGACAATTACGAACTGATATAAATACTCTCTGAACATCCAGTTCATCAGGTCCATGAAAGCAGCTGGGGCATTCGTCAACCCAAACGGCATCACAGTAAACTCATAATGGTCGTATTGAGTGCGAAACGCCGACTTCGGGATATCTTCCTTCTTGATTCTTAGCTGATGATACCCCGTCCTCAAGTCAATCTTAGAAAATATCAACACTCCTTGAAGCTGATCAAACAAATCATCAATCCTTGGCAACTGATACTTGTTCTTAATTGTCACCTGGTTGAGTTGTCGGTAGTCGATGCACAAGCGTAATGAACCATCCTTCTTCTTCACAAACAACACCGGTGCTCCCCAAGGTGATGCACTTGGACGTATAAATCCTTTATCCAACAACTCTTGCATTTGCACCTTTAGTTCCTTAAGCTCTAACAAGGCCATCCGGTAAGGAGCTTTGGAGATAGGCTCAGTCCCTGGAGCTAACTCAATTACAAACTCTACCTTTCTTTCCGGCGGCAAACCCGGTAATTCTTTCGAGAACACATCTGGGAATTCTTGCACCACTGGAATGTCTTCTATCTTCAACTCCTCTACTGTCATGTCCACGACAATCGCCAGGTAACCTTGGCAACCCTTGTCTAGTAAGTGAGTTGCCTCGAGTGATGAGATTAAAGAGATTGAGGGTCCTCCCCGACTCCCTATGAATTCGAAACTCTCACCACCTAATGGGTTAAACTGAATCGCCTTGCGATAATAGTCCATCTTGGCTCGTTGCTTGGTAAGCCAATCCATGCCAATTATCACATCAAAATCATACATAGCTAAGACTATCAAGTCTATCCTCCCCTCTCGCTCACCAATCACTAACTTGCAACCAAGGCAACCTACTGTAGCTAACACTTTATCTTTCAATGGAGTAGATATGCTAACCACATACTCTAACAATTCAGGAATTAATTCTATCAATTTAACAAATCTTTCAGCTATAAACGAATGCGAAGCTCCGGGATCAAATAAAGCATAAGCAGGATGGTCGTTCAGCAAGACCATACCTGTGACCACATTAGGCGCATCCTCCGCCTGTCCTCTAGTGAGCGCATAAGTCCTTCCCTGAGTTGGAGGTCGGTTCAATCCACCCTGCGGCATGATCTACGGCGTGACTCCTCTGTTCTGACCCAATAGTGGCGGCGGCGGCAACTGATGCTGCCCCATCTAATTCCTGGGGCAATATCTGGCTATATGACCCTGCTGGCCACACTCATAACAGGCACCCGTCCTAGGAGGACATGGGGCTGGACCATGTCGTCTTCCACATAGACGACACACACCATTTGATCTCAACGTTGGCTTTCCTATCCCACCCTTCTTGCTAGGTGGAACAGGGTACCTTCCTCCAGGCATCGGCCTCTTCCCAAACCGATTATCGCCTCTGTTTGAATTAAACCACGACCCAGATGCGGCAGCTCTCTCATTCTGGTCTTTCTCGATCAGCTATGCCCGCCTGTAGAGGTCATTGTACTCCTTCAGGTCTAGGGGTACCAACAAACTCCTCACCTCCGGTCGGAATCCATCTCTAAACCTTCGAGCTCGGTTTGACGGTCGCTGGACCAACTCAGGGGCATACTGCGACAGTTCGGCAAACTTCGCTTCATATTGATCAACTGACATGGTACCTTGGCGAAGGCACTGAAACTCCGCCATCTTCACCTCTCTGGCACAATCAGAAAAGTATAAGGCTTCAAGAAAAGCATTCCACTCCGGAACCACACCTTCAGGGAATACTATCCTTTTGTTAGTCTTCCACCAGGTAGCTGCGGTCCCCATCAACTGATAGGCTGCCAGGACGACCTTTTCTGCTTCAGTGCACAACAGTAACTCAAACGCGTTCTCTAACTCCAGGATCCATAATGCTGCAGCTTCAGGATCTCCTACTCCTGTGATTGTTGGTGGATTCAACCTCAGAAAGTGTTGTACCAACTTATGCCTAGGCCTCTCAGCGGCCACATTCTCAGGTGAAATTTCCTCAAGTTCCTCTTCTAGTTCAACAACCGGTGCGGCGGCATTGGCGGCATTGGCAGTGTTCAATGCGGTGATAATAGCAGCGGCTTGCTGATCCATCCTGTCTCCCATCACCTCGAGCATCGGCTTGCTGATCCATCCTGTCTCCCATCACCTCGAGCATCGGCATGATCCCAATGAATCTCGGATCCTTTGGGGCTGCTGCTCCATCTGGCGGCAAAGCCGTACCACCTGCACTGGTCTCGGCCTGCGCTCCCCTCAGGGCACCACGGGCACCACCCCTCAACGAAGACCCACCCCGAAACACGGGGCCTCCTGCTCTCTTCCTAGCATCCCTCGGCTCTCGGTCACTCATGCTACAAGCTCAATATAGATGCCTATTGGCGAATTCCAATACCATATTAGAATTTGAGTAACCTTCCAACCAAGCTAACAAACAACTAACAATCACATGCATTAGAATATGGAAAGTCTTTCCTACTAACTATCCCATGACTTATCGCCCTTATCACTCCATACACAACCATGCTATGATACCACTTAAACGGGGTTGTCACGCCCCGAATCCCGAGACACGTGAACAACCCGCCATGGTCATGTAAATGCGACATTCCCAGGTAGTGTCGCCGACCCCAATTTCTTTTATTTAAATTATCATGCGCATACGGAACGTGCTAAGAAATCCCCTGACAAAACATACGGGATAGGACAGCAGGAAAAATAAATTCAAAAACAAACACACTTTCATACATCATCATCAATCCAGGGTTTACATACAGCAACAAGATCTAGAGACTATATGCACCAAAAATGGGTCAGAGTTTGTGCAATCAAAAAGGGTCAGGAACACTCTCTATCGTTTGGTCCATCTCCGTCGACATGCCATTCATCTTCGGGGTATCGCCATCTACGGTCCTGTAATATTTTTCCCCAAACCGGGATGAGACTTTGTCTCAGCAAGTTCACCCCTCCTAAACCCCTATTAGAAAGCAAATACACCCCAAAATGGTCTAGCCCACACAGAGAAGACTTACCTCGCCTTCTTGCCTTCCTGCAGGTTAGTATAATTCATATCACTCAAGCACTGGTAATGATAAAAATGTAAGCCATCAGAACACAATCAATTTCACTTAATTTCATAATCACAACAAGCGTTCCATGTCATCATTACCCACTGCCACACAAGGGCACAGCCTACACGTAGGTTGGCTATCTACTAGCATTACGGAATTTCTAGAAGAGTAAAGGTCCAGTCGGTCTCGCCACTACTGCGACCAAGCCATGTCATTCTATCGACGGCATTTCTAGAAGAATAAAGGTCCAGTCGGTCTCGCCACTACTGCGACCAAGCCACGTCACTCTATCGACGGCATTTCTCGAAGAATAAAGGTCTATTCGGTCTCGCCACTACTGCGACCAAGCCACGTCATTCTATCGACGGCATTTCTAGAAGAATAAAGGTCTAGTCGGTCTCGCCGCTACTGCGACTAAGCCTTTCAACCAGCACACGACAATTCAAAATCAACCCCTACACACTTTACATGTCACTCACATGCTCCAATTTCAATATTAACCCTTCAAATTTCGATTTCGGTGTCAAACCCGACACGTGGGAATTTTTGAATAAAATTCCTATTTTTCACAATCAACATTCAATTTGCAATATTTACTCATCAAATTCAAATTCTAAACACACAGCAACGATCGGCACGAAATTCTAAGCAAATAGGGTCAAAAGTAAATTTTTGAGTTTT
Source organism: Eucalyptus cladocalyx (assembly GCA_017140615.1). Lineage (NCBI taxonomy): Eukaryota > Viridiplantae > Streptophyta > Magnoliopsida > Myrtales > Myrtaceae > Eucalyptus > Eucalyptus cladocalyx. The sequence goes on from CM029519.1 coordinate 7,930,774, forward strand.
TTTTTCGAATTATAATATAATATCATATTTTCCCGAATTTTCGAAGCAATTAAATAATTCAAAACTAAAATCCTATTATGTCCCATCAAGTTTTAACATTAAATAACTGCTTTTAACCTTAATTAAACACACTTTAATATAAACCAATCTCTTAATCAAACTTATAATTAAATATACTAATCTATCCTCCTAAACTTACTTAATTTAAACTAAACACACTTAGGGCATCATTAACACTCTAATCAAGGTTTAGTGAGGTAAACTCACTTGATTAACTCGCCGCTTAGACCAAAACGACGAGGGCGACGACGGGATCAACTTTTCCAAAGGCAAGCCTAGCTTCCGGGGCCAGGAAGATGGCCAAAACGGGCCTTGAGTGGGCTGTGAGACCCACAAAAACCAGCTGCTGGTCGCGGCGGAGGAGGGCTAAAACGGCGACCGGTTGGCCCGAAACCGACGGGGAAGGGCGACGGTAGCTCGGGCGGTGCAGGCGGCGACTCCGACGGGCCTCTAGCGGCGGCTGGCGACGACGAGTAGCTCGGGACGACGGTTGAGCCGGCTGGCTAGGCGAGGGAGAATGGGACGGAGCGGCGAAGCTGGACCGAGGGAGAAGCGGTCGCGGGCTGGCCGGCGTGGGACGACGCGGCGGGGACGACGGCTCGGCACCGCACGACGGCGACGCACGGCGGGGAAGGGGTCACGGCTGCTGGCGACGAGCGGTTTCCCCCTCCGCTGGCGACGAGTGGTTTCTCTCTCTCCCCCCTTCTCTCTCTCTCTCCTTCCCAAGGTTGAAGATGATGTTGATTGGTCACCTTTTCAAGAGCCAATCCCCACCATCCACTTGTCAAGATCTCCACCCTTGGCCTCAACAACCATGACATCATCCGATGTCATATTCCACTAATTCAAATCGTCCACAACATTTTCCAATGGGTCCATTTTATTTTTTTCCGCCTGGGCATGAAACTTTGTACATTAATTTCTTTAATTCCATTCAATTATCTCCCAATTGAGTCCAATTAAAATCCCCAAAATTATTCCATGATCCTAATAATACGTGTGACATAACTAAGCTTCCAACTTCTAAATTCAATCCCAATTTTTACGATTGAATTCAATCTGGTGCGATTTCAGCGCACCTAATCCACTGAGTAGCTTTTAGGGAAATTTTCTTGCATCCGACCCGAGGGTGATCAGTCCCCAAGTTTGACACGGTAAAATTCCTTAATTACTTCACTCAATAGATTAGTTCCCTTGTGAGTGGCCAACTCAGAGGGACGAACTATATGCACAGATGAATTGCCCGCCTCAATTGACTGAAAATAAAATTGAGAAAAATCGGGATGTCACAGAGGTTGGCTACAAGAATGAATAAATATGGAGATAGTGGATCTCCCTGTCTAAGACCCCTTGTAGGATGAAAGTATTCCAAGGATTCACCATTAAATTTAACACTGAAAGTGGCGGTGGTGACACATTGCATCACCCATCGAACCCATTGAACATGGATTTATATGGGTGTCCTTATTTAGACACATTTCGTACATCTTTGCATATTATGATAGGATTGGGCATTATCTTTGCATAATTACTCATGACATGTCAGAATAATTAGAATTTTCCATAAATAATTGTTTTAGTGCAAATCTTGGATTTTTCATTTGCATTATGATTTAATTGTCATATTTACACATTTACTTTCATAAATCACATGTCATTTAATGAAAAATATAAATAATCAGATCTTGCGTCTTGGTAACTCTAGATCACATCTTCATTGAAGAATTCACAAAAATTTTGGGGGTGCAGTTAGGAAATTTTAGATTTGTTTGCACATTTTCTTGATACATATATGATTAGCTCTCTAGGGACTGCATTTCATTATAGATCACATTACGTCAAATGAGCAGGGGAAGGCGCGGGGGAGAGAGAGTCCAAAACTGATCTCGAGAGTCAAAATCAGCTTAGGGCCCTTTTCTAATTTTCAAGTCGGATTGCATAAGAAAAATTAATGATCTTGCTTATGTATGCGTTCCTAATTTCTAAATACGAAGAATGCAATGAAGAGTAGGACTGCGAGACAAATTTGGATTATTGCTTAAAGGTCAAAATCCGATATTAATAGCCAACTCAATGCGAAATTTTTTAGCAATGCAGAAGGGATTTTTGGAGTAAAAAACTTTAGTATCAACAAAGGACCAAACAATTTGTGGCATTAGTCAAACTTATTGCAATTATTATTTTCTTCAAGATAATAAATCTAATTTTTCATCACGAAAACTGTCTTCATGATCCAAGGTGAAACCTATTGTCGTAAATGATTGAGACATACTTCAATAAAATTCAATGAATATTTGTCGAGAGAACCTTTTCCTACTCAATTCAATGGATTACTAGGCTTGGATTGCTGAGTGTCTAATATGGAAGATCACATCATCTCTTAGCATGGTGGGACAATTCTAAAAGTACTTCTCATTTAAATTCATTAACAAATCTTGCACCTTCCTGGCGAAGACACAAAGACCTATTTTAACTTCTAGAAATAATGGAAAACTTTGGAAAATTTTGAACAATCTTTAATGTCAAACAAAGTTATCCTTAGTCTAACTATTCCCTATTAAACAAGGTTTATTATTGAGTGTCATTAATTCTAAATATGCTAACTCCATATCTTTTGGTTTTCAAAAAATGATTCTATACATTATGAGAAATGGAAAATTTCAAATAATGGTCCAAATTGCCCTCAATTTCTTAAATATAGGCTTGAAGTAATCCTTATCTCTAACAAATGCGTCTTTAGTTTCAAAAAAAAAAAAAAAAAAAAAAAAAAAAAAAAGTAGACCTTATTTCAAATAAAGCCTTGAACTAACCATGTCGGTCTCAAAAAAACCTAACACTAGTTGGTCAAGGTTATTTATATCCTTTACATATATATATTTTCTTCCCTTTTATTCTTTCTTTTTTCCTTTTTTCTACTTTTTTCTTCCCAAAATAACTTAAAATAGAAAAAAAAGACTAAATTATATTCTTATTTATATAAAGGCGGGAGGGTTCACAACCCTCCCCTGCTTGTGGCTATCACCTCAACATCGTTGGGTGTCAGCCACAGGTGGTAAGGTTGGGCCTTACCTTCCCACTAGGGGTGGCAAATGGGTGAGTTGGTTCGGGTATGGGTCGGATTGAAAATGAGTCGACCCATATTTGATCAATTTAACCCGTTTTGACCCATAATTTTGTAGTGTAAATCTAGTGATCCATACCCGACCCAACCCATACCTGACCTATACCTGACCTGACCCCGTATTGCTAAAACCTACCTATTGTTAAAATATTTTTATGCATATAAATTTTTTAACAATTTTTATGCAATACAAATTTAATGGAAATTTTTTATAACTTTTTAAAATATTTTTTAAAAAAAATCGAATTTTTAATTTTTAAAAATATATTTCTACTTATTTATTTTAAAAAATAAATATTTTTATTTTTTTAAATATCATTTTTAATTTTTAATAATTATTTTTTCTTTTTCTCTTTTGTCTTTTTTTTTTCTTCTTCTTCGACCGGTTGCTGGCCACGACGACCATTGGCGACCGGCCACGGGCGAGATCGAGCTCTCCATTACACCCGTGCCGTCTTCTTCCTTGGACCTCACCGAAAGCTCTTCCTTCTCGGTGTTTTGCCGGAACAACCCGCCCTCCACCTGTAAACCATGCTTCGGTGACGCTCGAACGTGTCGACCTCAACCAACAAAGGGAGGCAGTGACAGCCAAGAATAAGACGACACAACGAACCGACGATCTCGGAGACAGGCACTCTCAACACAAGCTCAAATCTGGTTTAGACATTTCTTCAAGCGGGTGGTGTGCGCAACTAGAACGGGGACCCTCGACTCGAACGGGATCGAAACTGGCGCTGGCGCTCTCAACACAAACCAGAACACGCATGACGGCATGATGAGGGACGATCAGTGGCCGGAGCTCACATGAACCAGACGGCCGCAATCTCCGACTCAACATGCCCAAAAAAGGGGACGTAATAGGGTTGGGGGAGGTTCACTGGTTTGGCTTAGGGAGCGTTGGCTGGGCAAGGTTGTCGGAGATGTCAGCTGAAGCCCTTTCTCTCGGATCTCCTTTGATTTCACTCTTAGCCGACTTCTCTCACTCTCTGCCTCAACCTCTCCGATCCTCTTTCTTCGACCATTGCCCTCGATCCTCCTCACAGATGCCCCTTTTTCGGATTTCCCTCCTCCACCTTCAACCGAGCTCACAGCCCCCTCCGACCTTGCCAAATCTGGCGAGATCGAGCCCCGCCCGATGTCAGTGAGGCTGAGCCTCGCCAGATCTAGCTAGGCTCGAGCTCGCCAGCATCGGGCGGGCTCGATCTCGTAAGATTTGGCATGGCCAAGGCCCCGCCCGACGTCGGCGAGCTTGAGCCTCGCCAAATCTAGCAAGGCTCGGTCTCGCCGTCATCAACGACCTTCGAGGGAGTGGCGGAGGCGAGCCTCAAAGGCGGGCGGCGGAGGCGACTCGAAGGCAAGCGGCGGCGGCGAGTGGCGGAGGCAGCTCGGAGGTGAGCTGCGGATGTGGTTCGAAAATGGTTCAGCGGCTGATGAAGGTGAAGGTCGAAGGCGAAGGTCAAAGTGTTAGTAGCTGAGGAAGTTCATGTCTTTTGGGTTTTAAAAATGGGTCGAAAATGGATCCGAACATGTGACCCATTTTTGACCCATATAAAACTGAACTTAAAATGGGTCGAACGTGGTTATGGCCCATTACAACTTCATAACCCACATACGGCCCATTTGTGAAAAATATGGGTGCAAAATGGGTCCATAACCCATTTTGCCACCTCTACTTCCCGCCTAGTTTTTTTTTTTTTTTTTTCTTTATTTTGTGTTTTCTTTAGACATTTTTTTATCTTTTTAATAAATAAAAGGAAAAAAGAAAGAAAAAAAGGAAGGATGTGAATGCCCTGAAGTCATGTCTAAAAAGGAAGGATGCAAATGCCTTGAAGTCATATCTTTTTTGGAGACTCATATGACCACTTCAAGTTTTTATGCGAAACAAGGTCCACTTCAACCTTCAATTTGAGAAAATTATGATGCTTTATGCTCTTTTTTTTTTAAAAATTGAGAATATTTTGAGCCTTTATTTGAAATTTTTTCGTGAGAAAAACAATGCATTGATTACCGCAATTTTTCCTTTTTGGCAAGAAGAACACTGTAAATTTTCCTTAGTTGCAATGCATAATATATGGCTCACAAGACACTTTAATTAAATCTATTAAGTTATAGTGACTCCCAAATTATAAAAAAAATAAAGAAAATTCATTTCAAATAGATTTTCATTCGTCGCGTCCAGCAATAATTTCGGTAAAAATGAATTAATATTTACAACGGATATGACTTAACTAAGATAATTCCGTACAGGGGAGACAACACTCATCCACTTTGTCCTTTTAATTTCAACAAAAGCAGAATACTCGATAGGTTTGGAATTTTATTTGTTCTCTTACGAACTAATGTATTTGATCAAGAACAGTTGCATTGAAGCCCATCAAGCTTTATAATTGCTAATGGCTAGTCGAGAATATAATGAAGTACTAAAATTTCAAAGCTCAGCACCAATGAGATTAAACATCATCTACTGCTTAACTAATATCAACATAGAAATTCCATTAAATCAGAAAACCTACTTAACGTGGTAAGCAAGTCGGGGTTACTTAACATTTTAAGTAGATAAAAAGTAATTTATGGCAATGAGAATATTATCACTTATAACAGAAGTAGAATATGGAGCCTAAAAAGCAATATCTAGAAGGGGGGAAACATGAATTTCTAGAAGCAATGAAAGTTTTGACAGTGGGAGTGTTGGCTTGGCGCACCAAGTAGCCGTGGACCTTATTCCAAGGAGAATTAAGTTTGAATTTGTCAACATTATCAGCAATGTGGAAAATTTTTCGCCTCACACCTTAGAAGAGAACCGAAGGACCACTCGTAAGAGGTTCTAACGTTTTCCACTCCCCAAGGAAGCCACACCAAACTCTTCTGATCTAATCACATCTTCCACCTTTGATCCTCATTTACTTAATTGAGGTACTTTGGCGAGACCAAAGTTTACCCATTTAAGTTGGGTTCCCTTGTTACCAAAAACAAATGCTATGAAAATAAAAAAGGAGAAACGATATGCGTAGTCCTAGAACTTTCTTTCAATAATTAATGGGATTGCTATAATTTTTTTATTCAATTTTTTCCCTAAATTTTAAGAATCCACTCAATGTAGTCGTTCCACTTAAATCCACATGTCACATGTACTAGAGAAAATTATCCAAAAAATACTAAATCTATTACATTTTTATTCATAAACTTTTTTATTATATTAATTGAGTCCATTCGGCAAATTTGATCGGAAACCATTCATGTGAACATTGGCCATCTAACATGACATTACCAACACTAACATGGACATTTTAAATTTTATATATTAATATCTTCTTTTTTTCTTTTTCTTTTCATTCCTTTTCTTTTTCATTCTTTACTCTCTCTCTTTTTATTGGGGGGGGGGGGGGGTCTTTTCTCATTGTTAAGGCCTAGAAGGTGGCTGTTGGCCACACGCTCAACAACCTTAGCTACTGAGGCTCAACAACCTTAGCCACTAGGTGAGGGCTAATCCTCATCCAATGGTCAGCAAGGGTGGCCAGGCCTCCACAAGTGGCCGATGGCCCCTACTAGCCTTTAAAATAAGGAAAAAAAAAAAAGAAAGAAGGAAAAGGAAAAAGAAAAAAATGAAAAGAAAAATAATATGAAAATGCAAAAAAATTTAAATATTAGTAAAAATTGTCAATATCAACAATTTCATATCAAAATTGACCGAATGAACTTAATTAGCAAAACATGAAAAGATTTAGGACTCAATTGGCGTAATTAAAAATTTAGGACTATATTGACAAATGTGCAATAGATTTATGGATTTTTGGACAATTTTCCCCATGTACTCTTTTGACATGGACTGCTCTATTAACATTTATTGGCTGAGAATAATGATCTAGACTAACACCTCGTTCTCCCTAGTCAATAAATGTTTTTGTTGTTGTTGTTGTTGTTGTTGTTGTTGTTGTGTGTGTGTGTGTGTGTGTGTGACATGGAAGCCATATGGAAGTCACGTACATGCCACCCTAGCAAATCAACATTAAGTTAACAAAACTCTGTCAACATCAACTAAGTATTAGGATTTTCAATGGAAGAATTACTTTGCTTGGAATTTTAAAAGCTCAACAGATTTATTAAACAAAAAAAGGTTCATAGATCACATTAACATTGAAAAAAAGTTCAGTATCATTATTCCTACTTTTTATGCACAAACAAAATCTGGCAAACTAAATTTCCAAACTAGGGGAGTATGTATGTAATCGAGTTGAGTCAACAACCAATTCAATGCTTGAATCTGACCCAAATCAAATAGTTAAGAGTAGATAATTGAGTTACATAAGTTTTCAATAAGCTTCAACTCGAGTCGATTAGATAACGGTTCTTTCTCAAAACTTAGAGTAAAACTCAAACTCTAGCTGGAATCATTAAAATACACTACAATTAAAAAGTAGTAATATATTTATTTAGTTCGTATCTATTAATGTATTTTTATAATTAAAATACATAAAGATCGAATAACTTGATTTGGCTTGTGAGCTATTATTTCTTAGCTTGAGCTAGACTCGATTTATCAGTATTTAAGCTACTTGAACTCAAAAAGAATCAAGCCGCACTTGAGTAATCAGCAAGTCGAACTCGAAGAACACGTGAGCTTGACTGAGTTGCATCCTTATCGCCAAACATTGGAATCTAGAAGCTCTTCCCAAACTTAAAAGACTCGTTGATATGGCTAAGTCAAGCAAAATAGGAACTCAGCCAATGGCCGTCTAAAGTTGATATTGGTCATATAATATGATTTTAGCGTTGAAGTCTAGTTTTCTTGTTGTGCACCACTAGCCAATCTCAATATTTATGACTATTTACATGGTAGCAATTCATTGGCAGAGAATCACACCTTCAAGATTAATAATATTTCATTAGCAGATGCCGACCAAAGCGATTTGTTTGCTGAAAAAAGCCAGTTCTTTCCCATAGGAACATGAATCACAATAACTTACACATCATTGGAAGGCAAACATAGATGCAAGTACATATCTACTAACAGCAAGCTAATATAGTTTATGAAAGGTCAAAAATGTTGATACATACATACATACATATATAAATACATATATATATATATATGTATTTATATATATGGAGGCAAAAACATAGGTGTAGGCCTAAGTTGCTAACCATCGACAAAAGGAAATCAACCATTGATATGCTTTTGGCTAGAATTTAAGACCACCACAAAACCAACAAACCACTTAGAACCATAAATCTTTGCACTACATAACAATGTTTGATGGTTGCATTTTGATTAATCACCCATCAGTCAATGCAAACCAAAGTCACTTCAATCACATATGTGGTATTCATAAATTTTTGCCTAAGACCCACGCACTTGCACCTTAGAATTTTTTTTTGTTTCGCATGTGGATCTACTATATTAGGCCCCCTCCATTTGAATGCAAGTATCATTCTACAACAATATAAACTCTACTCCATTCTACACCTTGACTTCGCCAAGTTTGGCACGAGACAAAACTCTGCCCTTCAACCACCGGCCGCGGTGGCTCCACTGGATAAGACTCTGCTAATCCTCAACGAAGAGGTGAAGGGTTCAAAACCCAGGGGAGATGCTAGGTGTATTAAGTGTGACTTAGGGGTGGTGGTCCTCTTACTTAAGTATCACCTGGGGGTTTACGGCGCGGCTGTCGGCTGCAAGCCGGTTCCTCCAGCACAAAAAAAAAAAAAAAAACAAAAAAAACTCTGCCCTTCTAACTTCCCATTAATCGCTTTGGCCTAACCAAACTTAGCGATAGCGCATTATTTGTCACATCGATAGATGAGTCATATGCGACATTCTTGCTTTAAAATATTCACTAGCTACCCATCTATACATATTCGACCTACTCAATCTAATCAACCATTGATTTTGATACCACTTATTGAGAATTAACAACAAAAATCTAAAGTCCTTGACAAAGGGGATCCCTAAGGGAGAACCTATCACACCTCAATCCTTGGGCACGCACACATCCCTCAACTTGGTTGATTAATAGCGACGTCTCAAGACGCATCACCGACCCTTTCATTTTAATATATGCATGTAGAAGCATATGAAATCTCTAAACAATAAAATAATGAGATAGGAAAGTAGGATTTCAAACTCGAACTTTGAAAACAACCACACTTATATACATTGCCAATCATAATGCAAATATATACAAGTCGAATTGTTAAGTCCAGCGTCTTTGCTACACCTCTCCGCCAAGCCACCGTCACGAGCAACCAAGTATCGCTCCTCGTGAGCCAGCCACAGGGTTGAGCACCAGAAGAACGCCACTAAGCCGAGCCGATCCTGTCCCCGTTGTCCTCCTTGCTGTTCCCAAGCCGTGACCATGCCAACGTTCACCCCAACGACTATAAGATTCCCGTTCTGCAGGACGCTTGAGGCTCTTCCATCGACTAATCAAGTGAAAAACCAACCATAAGCCACCTTCTGTGCCACGAACAGCGAGGCTTGCACCCGCCGGCCATCCACCGAGCGTAAATCTTCAGTGTACCCTCACCATTCACAACGTGGAGCAGCATCACCATCAGCCGTGCATCGCCTCATCAAGCCCTGACCGTGTTTTGTGAGCCCCTGTCCGTCGACCCAAATTTGGAAGAGAATATTCAGATTAAGCGAAAATCTTATCTAATTTGATTTTCGAATATTTCGTTTTCTTATTTAAAATATTGTGAATGCATGTGATTGAATTCCCATATATATTATCCTATCCAAAACCTTTACTAGCCTTTTAAATTAGGTATTGTTTCCTAATTTCCTAACATGCTATAATCGTCAATCCGATTTCCAACTAGAGATAATTTACAATTGCCCAGAAAATCATCAATCTAATCTCATGCCCAAGATATAATTCACAATTGTATGAAAAATTGGCCAATCCGATATTCATGCCTAAGATATGATTCGTCAATTGATTTCCAAAATTAAGTGGACACGGATAATATCTTGTGTGATTTGACGATTTGGTGTTGTATTTGATGTGGATTTATTTATTTTATCTTTGTTTGGTTTGAATTGATTTTGTTCATTTTAAGAAAACAAAACAAATAGATACAATTAAAGTAGATTTTTTCAAGATAGGTTGCATTTAAAAAAAAAAATCATGGAAAAATACAAAAGAAAAATCACATGCATGTCATGTAATTTAGGTCATATGATATTGTTATGTCATGTGCATGTCATATAGATTAAGTGCATAAGTACCATGTCATGTGCCACGTCTTTATGTGAATGCCATTTAAATTGTGCATGGTTAAAAATCGCACGTCATTTTAGAAATTGCACGTTTCATTTAATTAGATCTATGTCATGTTTAGGTTCATATATTTAGGAAATTGTGTGTTGTGCTGAGAAAATATATTTCATCATTGTTAGGGTTAGGAAATTTAAATAACTTATGCTGCATGTCATGTTAGATTAGCAGCGCACATTATAAAAAGCATGGTTTTCATTAAACGAGAGAAAACCTAAAAAGACTTGAGTGAAATTGTGTGTAAATTAGAAATTATATTCAGAATGATGTGATTTTCTAGCTAACACTTGCAAATGTTTTTTTGCTTCAAGGTAACTCATTCCTCCTTTTCTTTGCAATTTATTTAACGCTTTCCTTATTGGGTGTTAAGTATTGGTTGTGCATCTGCCTAATTACCTCATATGTTAGGGAGTAAGTAATGCAAATTATCTGCAATTTTTTTTTTTGAAATAAAAGAAAAATGTATCGAAAGAGCGTTAGGTGAAATCTAATGTACTCAAGTCCATGTTCCTATAATCTTTAGTTCATAGGAGTGAAGTAATTCTCTCATTACTTATTTATATTTTTAATTGATCCACCAAAAAATAGATTAATGACGACTTCTACTTGAAACTCATTTGTATATTAAAAACTTAAATTATAAGTCACGAGTTGATATGAGATCAGGAGAGTCCAAGTTAAGTGTATGCATAATAATCTATTAATCGAAGCCCTAGATGGTCTAGCCTGCCTCCCGGAGGTCGTGACCACCCAATCAAAGGCACCAAATATTACATTTTACTATCTTTCAATGAAATTTCATCCTCAAAATTCGGACTTATATTGCTGCATGAAAGCTTCCAACGGTTCAACTGATGTCCCTGTCTTCTTGGTCCCAACCATTATGTACCATCGTGTGAGAGACCCTCGACTGTCTGCGATATTTCCAACCTTCGTAATGCGCTGAACTGTTCTTCCAGTTTGGCGATGCCCTTGTTTCCTGTTGTCTCGTACGAGCATGCCGCGTAACTCATTCTCTTGGTAGTTCTCGCCCTTACCTGCTATGTGTGTGTGGATTGAGAGCAAGCAATGACAAATCAAGGATGAAATATTGTAAATATTATTACTGCACAACTAAAAGATGAAATCTTTAAAATAAAGTTGTCTCTCATAATGAAAGCTGGAGTCCCAAGTATGATTTTAAAATGCTTCGTCCGAGACCTCGTGTGGACCTCGGCATCCCTTGGACATAAAGCAACTAGAAGGTATTCCCTCCTTCTAGGGAAGATAAATATTGAAAACTGAGCAATAATATGTTTGTCCTCGACATCTATTGTTTGTGAGAATTCAGTCTTTTGACAAAATTTCATTAACAAGGGACTTGGAAAACAGCCTATCTTAGCAACTCCAAACTCTTATGCAAAGACGTCATTGAAGGATAACCCACAACGATCAATCGAATACCCATCGCGATAAAAGAAACATTTCAATTTTATTAGTTCGACAAGTTCTTACAGTTGGTTTTCAAAAAGAAATTGCAATGTAGACATGCTAATACAATTGGGAGGTCTGACTAGTCCAATCGTTCTGTGGGGCCAAATTAGAAGGATTCACTTACGATTCATCCGCTTCCTCTTTAGTCGCTCAATCGGATTTTAGACGTCCACATGAGTAGGCCAAACCCAGGTTTTTGGGAGAGAGGGCAAGTAGGCGTATCAATGATCCGGTTCAGTTTGGGGACTCCTAATACCTGAACCAAACTGAACATTAAAGATGCATGGTCATTGGGACCCAAACCGAAAAGACTGTTTGGTTTAGACTTTCGGTTTTTGGTGTCTTTATCTTATGGGTCCCTCCTCCTCCTTCCATTGTTCCACCTTTCCTTCGGTTCACCTCATTCGAGACTACCACAAAAGTCGCAAAAACTGAGGCTAGATCCATCGATGGCATGGTAAGGCCAGAACAAAATCTTCCCAAGTCATCGAAGGAATCAATGTTGTGTGGAGAAAAATCTGAGGCTCGATCTTTCGCCCGCAAGCTGGGACTGGAGGAGTATTAAAGAGACAGAACAAAGAAGAGTAGAACAGAAGCTGATAGAAGCAAAGAGGAGTAGAGCAAACTTGAAGAAAAGATGAAAGATGAGCTGGCCAACTATAAAGAAGTTGAAGAAACAGAAGCTGACCTGGTAATCCGTAGAAAAGCTGAGTTGGCAATCCTTGTGAAGAATCTGAATATACAAGCTGATCAAATGGAGCTGCACGTGTGTCACGTTTAATCATTCTGTTACTAAAGTTGTTATTTCTGGTTTGCACCTTAGTATAAAAGGATTTGAAGAAAACTGTTGTACGAGTATGATTCATTCTGCTGAAAACTTAATTACTCTGTTCTCGAAGTTCTCTCTGTTCTCTATGTATCTTTGTTCTTCTTCATATAGCAGAACCTTGTAAGATTGAATGAGAAGAAAGGTTGAAGGAAATATTCAATTGATGAATTGCAACTGATTGTTTAGCAATTACAGAATACAGAAATCTCTTGAATACAGGTTCTTCTCTAGATTCTGTTTCTTCTCATGGTATCAGAGCATGTTTCCTGGGAGTTCTAGATCTAATATGTGTTACTAAAAGTCTGTGTGAAAGATCACATTAGCAAGACATTACAAAGATCTTGTTGATTTCTCAGTAAGCTGATTTTCGCAGTTTACTTGATTGTTCCTCGCATCTTCAAAGTTTCCTAAAGAAATAGTATGGCAACGAGAGTGCAGAAGTATCCTTTTCCTATCCATGTGAATATAGCCAACTTTGTTACAATCAAGTTGAATGAAGAGAATTTTCTATTATGGCAAGCGCAATTTAGCAGGTTTATGAAATGTCAAGATTTGATTGGCTTTATTAATGGTGAAACATTACCACCTGCTCAAATGATGCAAACTGAGAATGGGGAAGTGATGAATCTTGATCACCTGGATTGGACAAAAACCGATCAACTAATCTCATCATGGATAAGCGGTGCAGTATCAGAGAATATTTTAAGCTTGATAATTGGCTTAGAAACTTCATTTGAGGTATGGTAGACTCTTATAAACCGGTTTACTCAGAAGTCTGTAGCAAAAGAATTTGAGTTAAGAGGAAAATTACAGGCTTGTAGGAAGAGAGATAGACCATTAAGTGAATACCTTCGAGAATTTAAAACTATAAGTGATCAATTGAATGCAATTGGAAAGCCTGTTGATGATATAACCAGGATGTTTGGCATACTTGAAGGGTTAGGTTCTGAATATGAAACCTTTAGAACAACCATGTACTGTCTTAAACCTTAGCCAGAGTATGATGAGGTTATCTCCCAACTTGAGAGATTTGAAACAAGATTGCAAACATATTATGTGAACCAGTACAATACTAACCTAGCATATTATGGACAAAGAAAGACTGAAACAGGTCTGCAGAGGTTTAATTATAGTAATCAAGGAGGAAGTATTCAAGGGGGATACAACTTTGGTAGAGGACAGTTCATTAATAGAAGAGGTCGTGGAAATAATTTTACTGGAACAGGAAGGAATCAACAGAATACTCTGAACTTGACAAAGCAATATCAGGTCAATAAGGGTAATTGGTCTAACCATGGACAAGAGTTTAGACCATACACAAACTCTTCTCAGAGATATCAAGGTGTTACATTCTATCCACCTCAAGGGTCAAATGGTGATAAGCTCGTACAGGATACAAAGCCAATGAATAATGGTCCTCTGGAATGTCAAATCTGTAAGAGATCAGGTCATACAGCACTTAGATGCTGGTATCGCTTTGATAATTCATATCAAGCAGATGAAATACCAACTGCTCTAGCAGCTATGCATATTGAAGAACCATATGGCTCTGAATGGTATCCAAACACAGGGGCTACATCACACATTACAGCAGAACCTGGTATGATTCAAAACTATGCTGCATATAGTGGTAATGATACAGTTATGATAGGAGATGGGTCCTATTTATCAATCTCATGTATTGGTAATGGAACCTTAAATACAGCAACTAGTATATTACCACTAAATGATGTTTTAATAGTTCCTGCAATCAAGAAGAATCTTCTTTCTGTATCAAAACTAACATATGACTATTCCTGTTCTTTTATATTTGACAAACATGGGGTATATCTGAAGGACAATTACCATCATACAATAGTGAAGCTAGGAAGGAAAATCAAGGGGCTGTATCAAGTGGAATCTAGAGGAACAGAAGCTTTCTTCACTCAGGCTCAACATGAAGTAGGAGAAGATGTCTGGCATCAAAGACTTGCTCATACCAGCTTAAAAACAGTAAAGATTCTGCAAAGTCAACATCTAATTCAATATAAGTCGAATGCTCCAAGTACGTGTAGCAACTGTCAAATTGCTAAGAGCTCAGCTTTGCCCTTTCCTATCTGAGAACATATCTCTAATGTTCCTCTAGAAAAGATACACTGTGATGTATGGGAACCATCACCAATTTCATCAGTTCAGAAGTTTCATTACTATGTCATCTTTGTGGATGATTTCTCTCGATATAGCTGGATATATCCAATGAGACAAAAGTCAGAAGTATATGATGTGTTTGTTTTGTTTCAAAGACTAGTAGAGAATCAACTCGATCACAAGATCAAAGTGTTTCAAAGTGATGGAGGAGGAGAATTCACAAACATCAAATTTCAGAATCACCTACAATAGTGTGGGATTAAACATAACATCTCTTGTCCTTATACACCAGAACAAAATGGTGTCTCTGAGAGGAAGCATCGACATGTGGTTGAATTAGGTCTAGCAATGCTGTATCATGCAAGAGTACCATTAAAATACTGGGTAGATGCCTTCATGACAGCAGTCTATGTAATCAATATGCTCCCCACAACAAAACTGAATATGAACTCACCTCACTATAAGCTGTACAAACAGAGACCAAATTATGCTCATCTACGGGTTTTAGGATCAGCTTGTTATCCTTGTCTCAGATCCTATACAAAGCATAAATTTGATCCAAGGTCTCTCATGTGTATATTTTTTGGATACAGTGAGAAACATAAAGGCTACAGGTGTCTTTTGCCTACTAATGGACGTGTCTATATTAGTAAACATGTAGTTTTTGATGAAAAAGAATTTCCCTTTACTCGAAAAACTACTTCTGAATATCGACAAGGATCTAAACTATACAAGCATTGGATAAAAAGTTCAGCATCTACTACATCCAATACTACCAAACAGATTCAGCCACAAGCCAATAAATCAAGTGAATCTTTGCAGAGGAGTAGAGCAAGTTAGATCACTCCAGAAATACAGAACAGTGAGATTAGCAGTGTAAATCATGCAGTTATGCCACAAATGAACATAGTACCCGATGCTGAGCTTCAAATCACTCATGATAATGCATTCAATAATGTTGAAACACCTAAGATATCTCCTACTAACACAAAACAACCACAAATTAGTCCTATATTAGAAGTCACACAAAGTATATTATCTACTCATCCTATGCAGACTAGACTAAGATCTGGGATTATTAAAGCAAATCCCAAATATGCATGTCTGGTTGAATATCAGGTTCCAATTGAACCAAAGTCAGTAAAATCTGCATTAGCACACACAGGATGGTGTCAAGCAATGCATGAAGAAATGGATGCTTTATATCAAAACAAAACCTAGGAGTTAGTCCCTAGAAATGATCAAATGAATGTTATTGGCTGCAAATGGATGTTTAAAACTAAACTTGCACCAGATGGTAGTTTAGATAGACTAAAAGCTCGACTTGTAGCCAAAGGTTTTCATCAAGAAGAAGGTCTTGATTTCACAGAAACCTATAGTCCTGTAGTAAAGCATGCTACAATCCGAATAATTCTGTCAGTAGCAATGGTAAAACAGTGGCCAATTCATCAGTTAGATGTTAAAAATGCCTTCTTACATGGTACCTTGAGTGAAACAGTTTATATGGAATAGCCACCAGGTTTTAAAGAATCACAGAGACCTCATCATGTTTGTTTTCTTAGAAAATCCCTCTATGGACTTCGACAAGCTCCTCGAGCTTGGTTTGACAAGTTCAGCAGTTTCTTACTAGAATATGGGTTCTTTTGTAGCTCAACCGATCCTTCCTTGTTCATTCTACATGCTGGTAAAGAAACAATCCTCTTACTACTATATGTTGATGATATCCTTTTAACTGGAAGCTCATCTCAAGTTCTCTCTGGTCTCATTACTGCTTTAAGTCTTCAGTTTCATATGAAGGATCTTGGTTCACTACACTATTTCCTTGGCATTGAAGTTAAGCGTACCCCTGACCATTTGTTCCCTTGCCAAGCCAAATATGCTATAGATCTTCTCACCCGAGCCCATATGCTCGAGTCTAAACCAATTTCAACTCCCCTTTCATTAATACCAACCATTTTGATCAATGACTCTATGGCCTTGTCAAATCCTCCTGAGTATAGAAGCATTGTCGGTGGCCTCCAATACCTCACATTAACTCGGCCAGACATTGCCTATGCCACTAATCTACTATGCCAGAAAATGCAGAAACCTACCATTGCAGATCTCCATAGAATGAAAAGAGTACTGAGATATGTTAAAGGTACAATCCGCTTTGGCTTATTCATTCATTCACAAAGCACCATGCATCTCTATGGATTCTCAGATGCAAACTGGGCTGGATGTACTGAAACCAGAAGATCAACAACTGGATTTTGCACATATCTTGGCTCCAATCTCATCTCCTGGGCAGCAAAGAAACATCCAACAGTTAGTAGGTCTTCTACAGAGGCTAAGTACCGTGCACTTGCATCAACCACTGCTGATCTCACTTGGATGAATTTTGTCTTCGAGACATCGGTTGTTCTCTTACTCCTCCAATTCATCTATACTGTGACAATAAATCAGCTATCTCACTCACTATTAATCCTGTCTTACATGCTCGAACAAAACATATTGAAGTAGATTTTCACTTTGTTCGAGAAAAGGTATCTTCTGGGTCGTTACATGTAAAATATATTCCCAGTAATTACCAACTTGCTGATATCTTTACAAAACCTTTGTCAAGAATAGCACATTCTCATCTACGAGTCAAATTGGGAATTTGTACTCTTCCCATTCCCAATTTGAGGGGGGATGTTAAAGAGATAGAACAAAGAAGAGTAGAACATAAGCTGATAGAAGCAAAGAGGAGTAGAGCAAACTTGAAGAAAAGATGAAAGATGAGCTGGCCAACTATAAAGAAGTTGAAGAAACAGAAGCTGACCTAGTGATTCGTAGAAAAGCTGAGTTGGCAATCCTTGTGAAGAATCTGAATATACAAGCTGATTAAATGGAGCTGCACGTGTGTCACGTTTAATAATTCTGTTACTAAAGTTGTTATTTATGGTTTGCACCTTAGTATAAAAGGATTTGAAGAAAACTGTTGTATGAGTATGGTTCATTTTGCTGAAAACTTGAATTACTCTGTTCTCGAAGTTCTCTCTGTTCTCTCTGTATCTTTGTTCTTCTTCATATAGCAGAACCTTGTAAGATTGAATGAGAAGAAAGGTTGAAGGAAATATTCAATTGATGAATTGCAACTGATTGTTCAGCAATTACAAAATACAGAAATCTCTTGAATACAAGTTTTTCTCTAGATTATGTTTCTTCTCAAGGAGCAGATCGGAAGGGATAGTGCCAGTGCGGTTTGTGGTGGTTGGGGTGGAGGGTGGGCTAGGGCTGGAGGCGCGTATGGTGCGGAGCTAGTGAACGAGGTGGCCGCCATGGCCATTAGGAGGACGAAATGGGGTTGTTATCTAGGAGTAGACGAAGTAATGGATATGGCTTCTCTGAGACAAGTGAAAACCGAAAGGAAGAGTGAAAAATAAAGGGCTTTTGCTGTGTTTCGGTTTGGATTGGATTTTTTTTATAATCCAAACCAAACCGTTATGATTTCCGCTGAAGTATTCCAGTAAGTTGTGTTGTTCCTTCTGTAAGAGTTTTCCTAGTGTGGACTAAATTAATTGATATTGCAATTTACTGTTTTTACGGTTACCGTAAAACATAGTCGGTCTAAGGTGAGATATAAGATTTCTTAATTAGTCTAATATGGGGCTGGCTAGTGTGGGCCGAGTTGAGCCTGGCCCGTAATGAGGGGGACTCGCTGGAAACTCTATAAATAGTGCTCAAGTTTCTCCTCAAACCCTGATTCTCACATTATCCTCACCTAAGGGGCGTTTACCTAACGCTACATGCCGCCTCATTGAGCCAGTGATACGGAGGGCAATAGAGGTGCATTAATCTTTCTACTCAATTATGCATGTTCTTGTTCTGGTTATGGAGATCTTGGGGTTACGCAATTTGCGTCTAACATGTGGTATCAGAGAAACCATAACCCTAGAACTTGAACGCAATTGATTTT
The DNA here is from genome assembly GCA_017140615.1 of Eucalyptus cladocalyx. NCBI lineage: Eukaryota > Viridiplantae > Streptophyta > Magnoliopsida > Myrtales > Myrtaceae > Eucalyptus > Eucalyptus cladocalyx. Next base: position 7,949,601 of record CM029519.1, read on the forward strand.
GCCTAATTTGTACGGATTAGTCCTAATTAGTACGGATCTTGCCCTAATTTGTGATTTTTGAGACTTTTTGTTCAATAAAAATTAAATTAAATCACAAATTTGGATTGGGGAAGACGAGACGAGCAAAAGGGTCGACGACGCGTTGTCAAGGGATGCCGCACGTGCCCCCACGCACCGCGCACTTAGGTGGCGCGTGTGAGCGCGTGGAGCCTCTGTTCGACGCGTGGCTAGCGGCGTTGGACTCGTATGGTGATTTCCTATCTCTTGGTATATTTATTTTATATGTCTGATGGTTTTATTGATGTGAAATTGCATATGAAACCCTAAATACGTGTATTTTAAATGAATTTTTGCGTATTTTTCCTTGTATTTTTCTGTGATTTTGTAAATACAAGTGTTGGGTTATAGGTATATTATCACATAATCATTATAAATGTGTGATTCATCAATAAAAATCAAATTTTATTGTGAATTGAAGCTGGCTTAATGAAATACAACCATTATGGAATAGTAATTGAGCTATGTATTGAGCTGATGAGAAACAGTAAAGGTTAATCTTTGAATGATGGACGTCTTAAGAACTCGTGACCAAACTAATTGTACTTATTAACATATCTGCTGTATATGGGTAATGTATGTCGGTTAAGTTACTGCATATTGTACATGAACTCATCTAGTCACTTGTTAATGTCTATCAAGTTGAATATTTTTATGGTTAAGGAGTATAACAATATTTATGTAGAACAATAGTATCTACTGTTATACTTTAGATATTTAGTTCTGTGATTTAACTCAATTTATAGGTCACTGGTTGAAGTAATGATATTTGTTAGCTAAAATTGATTAATAAATCAGTTGTTGGCCTTGGAGTCATTTTTGCCTGATGAACTCATGAGTGATAATGGATCAGCTGTCATGCTTGTCGATTTGGTGTACCCTGTATTACTATTGATGTTAATTTGTGAGAAATATTTGAAATCAACATTCTTTTTATGTTGTTCTGGTAATATGTAATTGTGGTGCATAAGAGATGTTTTATTCTCTGTTATGAGAATTTTTTTGCGTTACTGTGATCAATGATCTCATTGAAATCTATCTTTCAGGTTCGCTGTATATATATGTATGATTAATTTTTATTAATGAATAAAGTAATGTAATTAGCATGATATGTGATTTTGGTGATATGCTGCCCCTATTACTAAAGTTAAAATCACATGTATATAGTGTATGTGAGGAGTAAAGTTTATATCCCTGGTATGAGAGAATTTCAATGATTCAATTGAGTAGTGACCACCAAAGTGGCACGCTTGATTGGGTTTGAGAAATTTCGATCTCGTATGATGATTGGGATGTCTCCTAGTCTAATGCATAGTCATACTCCTAAAGGAGGTGATTGTGTATTAGTTCATGCAATGATACATGATAGTATGGTGGAGGAGTGACTGATTTTAGTGATTCATATGCCCAAATGTGATGAATTCACGAAAAATTGGAATATATTCTCATAACCACTATCATGTGGGGAGTGTATAACTGCATGTCATGTATTCTGCCCAAAGGTGATTATATGATTATGTGTGTAACTCTCTAGATGTGTACTTGTATGTCAAGTTACACAGTGCTCTCATGATGCTAATTATTTACATTGCTTGGTTTTCAGTCACATTTTCTGTAATTAATAACTTCATTATTATTGAGGTTTTTTACTACTTCAAATTTTAAGTTGTGGACATATGATTTGTTGCTTGAGAAAAGAGCAATTAAATTTGCTTACTGTCCATGAAGCGTTCCATTCTGGAACACTTGAAAAGAGGTTTGCCTACGGACTGCACTGCTATAAGATGATGGAAGCCTTAGTTGCTTGAAATTATGTCTTGTCTGATATTGAAATTAGGACACATCTGCAAAGATTGTATTTAAATCCTAATGACATATACATCTCGTATATGATTAAAAGGTTGTCAGGTTTAACAGTGGCCATGAGTATTTTGGCAAGTATGACAATGCGAAATAGCTTAAAAGGTCATTTGTCAAATACTTGGTAGATTCTGGGGTGATAATTTAATTACTATACCTGAAAATTCTGACAAAAAGATGTGGTCGAAAGGCATAAATGCACTATATTGAACATGGTGATGAGTATGATTAGTAAGACTAATTTATCTGGTCTTTTGTGGGCTGATATTATGAAAGCAACTTTTTCATATACAAAAGGTGTCTCCTATCAAAGTTGTTTTATAAACTTCTTTTGAGTTATAGACTAGACATAAATTACTTGAATCATATGAAATTTAAAGGTGTTATGCAAAAGTGAGGTTATCTAATCCAATATTAAGTGCGTTGGAATTCATCTCCACTCGGAATTATTTTGTATCTTACCTAGATTGCTCAAAAGGGTACTAATTTTAAGACCCTAAAGAAGATACACGAATTATAGAATCACATACTCTAAAATTTCTAAAGATTGATGTAATTGTAAAGAATAGCTGCTCTCAGACTATTAAAGATAATAGTATGATGGAGGTTACTATTTTTTTTTTTTTTTGTGACACAGGGAACCTCTGTGCGCCGCTTCGCGGCGGAGAGTAAACCCTGGGGTGAACTGGGCACCACCACAGACCCAGGCACAGGTGAATCGCACGTTTTGTATTGAAGCAACGCGACCCCGAGGTTCGAACTCCTCCCCCTGCGTTTAGGGTACTAAGTCCTAGGCCACCGAGGCCATCGCATTATTTTTTTTGTCTTTACCTATACAGATAATTATGAAATCTCCTGTACCATAGACTAAACGTGTTGAGGTTCAAGGTACTATTCTTGATCTAATTTATAATGAAATTTTTTAAACCTCTCAAGTGCAGCATGAAGTGGTTGCAGCTTTATTGATGAGATTTGTTAGGGAAAGACAATCAGTTATATCATCATACTATATAATCTATTTGTGAGAGCATGATTACAATATCCACTACATGGTTGTTTTAGCAACTTATATAAATGTCGTTTCTTGTTCTCAATTAAGTATGTGATTAAATGCCATAAAAAAAAAAGACAATAATTTTTTCACTCTAAAAGAGGGGTGGATTGTTTATAGTGAAGAAATAATTATTTCTTTAAATATTCTTTCAGAGTGAATGTAGCATTAATAATTTATTTTGATATAAAGTTACGCCAGATAGATACAAAATTTATATTGTGTAACTGGATGATTTTGCAGCAGATTCAAGTAAACTTGTGTATTGTTATTTTGTTCAATTGGGAACAAAGTAATTCAATATATTGCAAGGTTAGTGGGAGGAAATTTATTTTTCTCATATTTTATGTACATGATATTTTTCTTTTTTTGAAAATAAATTATTTTTGATTTTTATAAATAAATTATTTATTTAGTTATTTATTTATTTGAAAATATTATAAAACCGACTCGGGTCGGATCCGCGGATTGGGTCCGACCCAGGCCGGCGACCGCGCACGGACGGGCCCGAACCGGATTTTTTCCTTTTAAAAAAAAAAAAAAAAAACGAAATGGCGTCATGGTCAAGCGTTTTGGGACGCCCGACCCGGCCCGACGACCCGGATCCACGACTCGACAACCCGGATCCGCGACCCGACTCCCCGCAAACCCTACTCAACTCGACTCCTGCCGCCCGCAGATCTCGAACCCTACCCAATTTTACGAGTCCGGATCTACTTTGCGACCCGGAAAATCGCAAATGCTAGGGTTTGCGAATACGCGGCGCCGGGGACGAAAACCTAAGCATTTCAGCGGCGACGGTGACTACGGTAGCGGCGGCGGTGTGACGAGAACTGGACAACGGAGAGGGCTACGATGGCAATAGTGGTGATGACGACGGAGATAGGCTACCTGGCCAAGACTGGCAACCGTGCACGATAGAGACGGTGACAACGTTGCACGGCGCTCGACGCCCTTTCGCCTTCCCCATGCTCGATCTCCCCCTCTCTCTCTCGATCCACTCCTCCGGCAATGCCTCAGATCTCCGACCGTAAGCCTTCGAATCTGGGCTTGCTCGTCCTCGGCTCCCTTTCCGAAGTCTCTTAGTAGGAAGCACGAAGCTTTGCAGCCTTCGATCGTTCTCGGCGTGCCTCCTCGACAACGGAAACGGGGGCCTATTTATAGGCGAGGGTGCAGCCGGTTAACGGAGCTTCGACCGCCGGTCCCCATGCACTAAGCGGCCTCCACCGACCGAACCGGTGTCCCATCTGACGCCAGCTGCCCCTCCCACGTGGGTCGTCGTTCGCTTGCCTCTTCGGCGTCGCGTCCTCTACGTGTGTGCTGCAGAGGCGCGAGGAAGGAGATGACCGATGGGGCCGAGCTGAAAGGGGAAATGGGTCGTAAGGGCCCATTCGAGGGCTACTTCTTTTTTTTTCCTATTTTTTTTTCTGTTTTTTGTTATTGGTTTATTATTTCGAAAAAGAAAAAATAAATAAAAACTTAATTAATAAAATAAACCTAATTAAAATTGAGGCGTCAACAGCTGCCCCTCTTTAAAGGTGAGCTCGCAGAAGTTGCCTTCAAAGACAGACTGATGCCTAAATTTTATCCATGCATGCGTAGCAGATTATATTTTATTTGATACCTATTATTCTATACAGAAAAAGAACAATATAACTTTACATATACTAAGAAAGATAAGAAGATACCTGTAGTTACTTACCGGGAGTGAGTGAGATAGGGTGTGAACCCCAAGTTTGGCAAGTATCATGGCGTCATCTTACCTGGTGATATGAGGAGGTTGCTTTTTCAAGGCTCGAACCATTCTTCGGTCGCCTGTTAAGACAATCAATGATTTGTCTAGGACTCGAACCTTTCTTCGGTCGCCTTGACGGGAAATTGCTCTTCTAGGACCCGAACCATTCTTCGGTCGCCTGTTGGAGCAAACAATGGTTTGTCTCGAACCGAACCTTTCTTCGGTCACCGTGACGGGAAATTGCTTCTCTAGGACCCAAACCATTCTTCGGTCGCCTGTTAAAACAATCAATAGTTTGTCTAGGACCCAAACCTTTCTTCGGTCGCCTTAACGGGAATTTGCTCATCTAGGACCTGAACCATTCTTCGGTCGCTTGTTAGAGCAATCAGTCGTTTGTCTCAGACCGAACCATTCTTCGGTCGCCGTGACGGGAAATTGCTTCTCCAGGACTTGAACCATTCTTCGGTCGCATGTTTAAAACAATCAATGATTTGTCTATGACCCGAACTTTTTTTCGGTCGCCTTAACGGGAGATTGCTCCTCCAGGACCCGAATCATTCTTCGATCGTCTGTTAGAACAATCAGTGGTTTGTCTCGGACTCGAACCATTATTCGGTCGCCATGACAGGAAATCGCTTCTCCAAGACCCGAACCATTCTTCGGTTGCCTGTTAAAACAATCAATGATTTGTCTAGGACCCGAACCTTTCTTCAGTCGCCTTGACGGAAGATTGCTCCTCCAGGACCTGAACCATTCTTTGGTCGCTTGTTAGAGCAAACAGTGGTTTGTCTCGGACCCAAACCATTCTTCGATCGCCGTGACGGGAAGTTGCTTCTCTAGGACCCGAACCATTCTTCGGTCGCCTGTTAAAACAATCAATAGTTTGTCTAGGACCCGAACCTTTCTTTGGTCGCCTTAACAGGAGATTGCTGCTCCAGGACCCGAACCATTCTTCGGTCGTCTGTTAGAGCAAACAGTGGTTTGTCTCCAACCCAAACCTTTCTTCGGTCACCGTGACGGGAAATTGCTTCTCTAGGACCCGAACCATTCTTCGGTCGCCTGTTAAAACAATCAATAGTTTGTCTAGGACCCGAACCTTTCTTTGGTCGCCTTAACGGGAGATTGCTCCTCTAAGACCCGAACCATTCTTCGGTCGTCTGTTAGAGCAATCAATGGTTTGTCTCGGACTCGAACCATTATTCGGTCGCCGTGACAGGAAATCGCTTCTCCAGGACCCGAACCATTCTTCGGTTGCCTGTTAAAACAATCAATGATTTGTCTAGGACCGAACCTTTCTTGTCGCCTTGACGGGATATTGCTCCTCCAGGACCCGAACCATTCTTTGGTCGCCTGTTAAAGCAAACAGTGGTTTGTCTCGGACCCAAACCATTCTTCGATCGCCGTGACGGGAAGTTGCTTCTCTAGGACCCGAACCATTCTTCGATCGCTTTTGTTGGAGCAAATAGTGGTTTGTCTCGAACCCAAACCTTTCTTGAGTCACCGTGACGGAAATTGCTTCTCTAGGACCGAACCATTCTTGGTCGCTGTTAAAACAATCAATAGTTTGTCTAGGACCCGAACCTTTCTTCGGTCGCCTTAACGGAATTTGCTCATCCGGGACCCGAACCATTCTTCAGTCGCTTGTTAGAGCAATCAGTGGTTTGTCTCGGACCAAACCATTCTTCGGTCGCCGTGACGGGAAATTGCTTCTCCAGGACTTGAACCATTCTTCGGTCACCTGTTTAAAACAATCAATGATTTGTCTATGACCCAAACTTTTTTTCGGTCGCCTTAACGGGAGATTGCTCCTCCAGGACCCGAACCATTCTTTGGTCGTCTGTTAGAGCAATCAGTGGTTTGTCTCGGACTTGAACCATTATTCGGTCACCGTGACAGGAAATTGCTTCTCCAGGACGCGAACCATTCTTCGGTTGCCTGTTAAAACAGTCAATGATTTGTCTAGGACCCGAACCTTTCTTCAATCGCCTTGACGGGAGATTGCTCCTCCAGGACCTGAACCATTCTTTGGTCACTTGTTAGAGCAAATAGTGGTTTGTCTCGGACCCAAACCATTCTTCGATCGCCGTCACGGGAAGTTGCTTCTCCAGGACCGAACCATTCTTCGGTCGCCTGTTAAAGCAATCAATAGTTTATCTAGGACCCAAACCTTTCTTCGGTCGCCTTGCCGGGAGATGAACCGACCTTTCTCAGGGAATCTCATTTGTGGGTGCCTGATTTGTATTGAGGACACCAGTTGGTACTCGACCTTTCCCGGGAGATGCGCCGACCTTTCTCAGAGCATTTATTTTGTGGGGGTGTCTGACCTTTGTCAAAGACAACAGCTGGTACCCGACTTTTCTTGGGAGGATGCACCGACCTTTCTTAGGGCATTGATTCTGCGTAGATACCTGGACATTCACAAGTATATCAAAGAGTACATAGATAATCACAAGTACTAACCTGAAGGATATTTGGGCCTTTGCAGGCATCAAAATGGGTATTTGGCTGACCATAGGCATTCAAGGGATACTTGGATGATCACAAGTATGAATTCTTGGGGGATACTTGGACATTCACAAGTATCGAAGGGGTGTTTGATAATTGGAAATATTGAGAACATATCTTGGATATTTGTGAAGGTGTCTCACCTCCTAGCAATTGGGAAATATTGAGGGCATACCTGGGATATTTGTGAAGATTTCTCACCTCCTGGTAGTGGGAATATTGAGGATGGGTCTCGCATATTCGTGAAGGTCTCTCACCTTTTGGTAGTTGGAATATCGAGGACGTACCTTGGATATTCATGAAGGTCTCTCACCTCTTAGTAATTGGGAATATCGAGGACGTGCTCCGAATATTCATGAAGGTCTCTCATCTCTTGGTAATTGGGAATATCGAGTACGTGCCTCGCATATTCATGAAGGTCTCTCACCTCCTAATAAAGGGAATATCGAGGACATGCCCCGAATATTCATGAAGGTCTCTCACCTCCTGGTAATTGGGAATATCAAGGGTGTGCCTGAGATATCCGTGAAGGTCTCTCGCTTCCTAGTAATTGGGAATATCGAGAACGTACCTTGGATATTCGTGAAGGTCTCTCACCTCCTGTTAATGGGAATATCGAGGGTGTACCTTAGATATTCAAGAAGGTCTCTCACCTCCTGGTAATTGGGAATATCGAGGGTGTGCCTTGCATATTCGTAAAGGTCTCTCACCTTCGGTAATTGGGAATATCGAGGACGTACCCTGAATATTCATGAAGGTCTCTCACCTCATGGTATGGGGAATATTGAGGACATACCCCGAATATTCATGAAGGTCTCTCACTTCCTAGTATGGGGAATACTGAAGACGTGCCTCGAATATTCATGAAGGTCTCTCACCTCCTGGTATGGGGAATATCGAGGATGTACCTGAGATATTCATGAAGGTCTCCCACCTCCTGGTAATTGGGAATATCGAGGATGTACCTGAGATATTCGTGAAGGTCTCTCACCTCTTGGTTGTTGAGAATATCGAGGACGTACCTTGGATATTCATGAAGGTCTCTCATCTCTTGGTATGGGGAATGTTTAGGATGTGCCCCGAATATTCATGAAGGTCTCTCACCTCCTGGTAATTGGGAATATCAAGTGTGTGCCTGAGATATCCGTGAAGGTCTCTCACCTCCTAGTATTTGGGAATATCGAGGGCGTACCTGAGATATTCGTGAAGGTCTCTCACCTCCTAGTAATGGGAATATCGATGACGTACCTTGGATATTCATGAAGGTCTCTCACCTCCTGGTAATTGGGAATATCGAGGGCGTACCTGAGATATTCGTGAAGGTCTCTCACCTCCTGGTAATTGGGAATATCGAGGACATGCCCCGAATATTCATGAAGGTCTCTCACCTCCTGGTAATTGGGAATATCGAGGGCGTGCCTCGCATATTCGTGAAGGTCTCTCACCTCCTAGTAATTGAGAATATCGAGAACGTACCTTGGATATTCGTGAAGGTCTCTCACCTCCTAGTAATGGGAATATCGAGGGTGTACCTTGGATATTCAAGAAGGTCTCTCACCTCCTGGTAATTGGGAATATCGAGGGTGTGCCTCGCATATTCGTGAAGGTCTCTCACATTCGGTAATTGGGAATATTGAGGACGTGCCCCGAATATTCATGAAGGTCTCTCACCTCTTGGTATGAGGAATATTGAGGACGTGCCCCGAATATTCATGAAGGTCTCTCACTTCCTGGTATGGGGAATATTGAGGACGTGCCTCAAATATTCATGAAGGTCTCTCACCTCCTGGTATGGGGAATATCGAGGATGTACCTGAGATATTCATGAAGGTCTCCCACCTCCTGGTAATTGGGAATATCAAGGACGTACCTGAGATATTCGTGAAGGTCTCTCACCTCTTAGTAGTTGAGAATATCGAGGACATACCTTGGATATTCATGAAGGTCTCTCACCTCTTGGTATGGGGAATATTTAGGATGTGTCCCGAATATTCATGAAGGTCTCTCACCTTAGTGCCCCGAATATTCATGAAGGTCTCTCACCTCCTGGTATGGGGAATATCGAGGACGTGCCTCGAATATTCATGAAGGTCTCTCACCTCCCGGTATGGGGAATATCGAGGATGTACCTGAGATATTCATGAAGGTCTCCCACCTCCTGGTAATTGAGAATATCGAGGACGTACTTGAGATATTCATGAAGGTCTCTCACCTCATGGTAGTTGGGAATATCGAGGACGTACCTTAGATATTCATGAAGGTCTCTCACCTCCTAGTATGGGGAATATCGAGGACGTGCCCCGAATATTCATGAAGGTCTCTCACCTTTTGGTATTTGATAATTTTAATGTGTTACGAGGCCTACCTGGATGGCCCCAGGCACTCGAACGGGTTGGGACACCTGGGTAGTTAGACGGCTGTGCCAAGCAAAGCAATGGAATACTCAAACATCTGCTATTATTTGGAGACAACTCGGGCAAGTTGAGTGTCATGAAAAGAAAGTACCTGGACAATGGTGGGTATTTGACGATATAGGGATACCTAGACAGTAGTAGGCATTCAAAGATAAAGGGATACTTGGTCAGTCACAAGTATCAATACTCTGGGGACAACTTAAATAGGTCGAGTGTCAGGAAAAGAGGGAGTACCCGGTAAGTGGTGGGTACTTAAGTAGAAGGGGATACTTAGACGGTTGCAAGCACCCAAACTCAAGGGACAACTCGAATAGGTCGAGTGTCAAGAAGAGAGTACCTGGACAGTGGTAGGTACTTTAAGACAAATGGGGATAGTGATATGCTTACTTGGCAATATCTTTGTCCTATGAGAGTATTTTGTTATTTGCACAATATGCACACATGATTGTATATGCTGTAATGTCATGAGTTCAAATGAGATTCATACATGATAATTTTGTCAATTTTGCATCATTTGATTTTCATTGGGGACGATTTTGAAAGACAACCTGCATTTAGAACGTAGATGTCTTGAGCATGCCAGATGATGGACTTTCAGTCTGAAAGGACTTTTCACTCACTCTCTTGGAAAAGGCTATCATGACCATCAATGCAGGATTTATAAGGACCACACTATCTCACTGTCATCATGTCAATAAGGGTCTGAGTATTCTCGCAAGTGGTACGACTTTACCATTGTGAGAGGTCTTTGTTGAAATTGTGACGAAGACTTAGTCAATGGCTCATCAAATGGGACCGTCGAGGTCAAGGCTCGTGAACAAAGTGCCGCACGATCATCTCCGGATTTGTAAGTTAAGAATTATGTGAAAAGAGATAAAGTAATCTTGCTCGTACTTTTTCGAGTGATGCTTATACACATATGAAATCCTACTTTAATTGAAGTGCCCCTAGTCTGAAGAGACTTTTACAATGATAATGTAAAGTAGACTTGGCTCACATGCAAGAGGGTGAGAGTTGGTGATTGCCTTGGCATTTGTCACCGGTCTTTTTTCTCACTGTCAAATGGAGGCTCTATCAATTGAACCACAATAGTAACTTCTCTTGAGAATATTTTTGACTGGAGGGCATTGGCCTTGCTTTTACCAAGCACACTACTTTTTCAAGCCCCTATTTTTTTATTTCAGTTCTTCATTTATGGGCATTGACATTGCTTTTACTAGGTACACTGCTTTTTTATGCCCCAGTTTTTGTTCTTGTTGCTTGAGGAACTGATCTTGACAAGTTCAAGCAAATGCCTTTGTTAGACTATGGAGTCTTCATTTTTTGTTGGTGCTTTTGATTATACTACTCGAGTGGCAGTAACTTCTGCTTTGCCTCCATGTGAGGGTGAATTTACAGACTCAATCGTGTCATACAACGGATATAAGTGCGTAAAGAAAGAATTGCTCTTCACGACTCTAGGGCACTTAAATTAATGCAAGTGTTCATATGCAATAAAGGCACTCAAAGATTGATGCAAGTGCAAGCAAGATAATTTCTATCCATTTTCTCACCTCGTGATAATGACTTGCCTTCAACTTGCCCCAGTGTGGGGTGGTTCTTCGACCGGGGGGGGGGGGGTAAGACAGAAATTTGGCTAGTGTATGGGGCTCAAAGTGAGCCATGGAATGCCTCCCACTATTTTGGTCATCGTACCATTCGCGGGAGAACTATTTACCCTACAGCCATGGAATCTTCTGCACTTATCTCACAAGTGTATAGATGGGGGACTGTATGTAGGATATAGCTTGCCTGTCATCATTCTGACGTGCCTCATCCAGCATGCTCAATCAATCTTGTATTCTTTATTTAGCTATCTATTCTAATAATCCTTAGTGGGATCAACGACTTAGACAAGCAAAATCATCATGCAAAATCCATTTGGAAAAGGCATGCAGCATTTTAAATGTGGTGGAGTCTATACTCTCAGAACAAATGAATGGCTTTTACTCAAGAAAAACTTATTAACAGCTTTGAGGGTGCTTGCTTGGTGAAATGGTATTCACAAATATGTTGAAATTTGAACATCAAAAGAGTTATTTACAAAGGGTTATTCACAAATGAGTATCAATAGATTGTTCCTATTAGTTAGGGATATGACACATGAATGATCAGCCAAGGATTAAGAATATGATCAAGAATTTCTACTCTTGCCTCTTATAGAAGAGAAGCTGTGGAAATGGCTCAACCAGTAGGGCCAAGATCATAAGTGACTTGAGGCCTGAAGGGTCTCTGTCATTTGCTTTGGCGATACTTGAGACGCCATTTTGCTTGGAAGAGTTTGTCATGCCTCTCATTGATTTGTTATATATGTTTTTGACAGTCAGGTGATCCTACAACAGACAAGAAGGAATGTGTTAGTCATGAACTCTTTCAAGAGTCGAATAACTGAAAGCGATACAATTTTACCCTTCACTGGTTTGGAAACAATTGGTTGAACCTGAAGTGAGAGGGGGACATGAAGTCTTATGTCCCTTGCTTCGTTAGGTCGATTATTCTTTGAATTGGCTCATGAATGGCGCATCCTTTTACACGAAGCCAAGTGAATTTGATGCGGGTCATTTCCACGTACTAGCTTGGCCAATACTAATTTGTCAAACCTAACCATTGAGTTTGGTTCTTGAGTTATGATGCTTCCTACCAATAAGGGGAATATGTCAAAAGTGAATTCAAAGAGGGGGGAGTATTGGAAACGATACCAAATTACTCTTCTCCAAAGTTTGTATTTGCTGACTCCTAGGGATATTTGAATGTTGATGATGGCCTCTTTATCTTGGCATGGTTCAATGTTTCCTTCAGTTGGCCTTCCTCATGTATGCATGATTGCTGGTCGTCGATTCATCTTCAACGCCTTCCTTCTGTGGAATTTCTTCTTCTGCCTTTAACTATAGCATCATTGGGCAAAAGTCATGTACCTCAAGCTTTTATGGAATCTGAGATAAAAAATCTCAAGCTTTTTTATGGCAATTACTCCTTGGAAGAATATGCGTATGGAGTGAAGCTTATAGATTCCAAAGTCATTGTCTAGGGTGTGAGGCTATAGATCGCGTTGATTGTCTGGATTTTCTCCCTGTTGACAGTAATCACTTTAAAGGAAGGGAAGGAACTTCTTCCTTATGTTGAAGTTGAAACTATAACATCTAACTATTTGGGCACATCATGTGATAAGATAGTCCTTTGGCTTATGATGGAGCTGGGCAGGAGTAAGGCATGTCATTGATGCTTTGATTCAACTGTATGCCTGTACCTATTACATCTCACCTTTTGTATCCTGAAAATAGAAGAGAAGGGTTGTCATTCTCAATATTATGTTAATGGAATAAGACTTACCCTTTTTGAAATAGGATGCTCATTTCTGTTTGCCCTTGCTTTCTTGAAAATGTGTTCTCGAGTTTGGTCTGTTCACATGATGTGCCAGTTTCAAATACATTCTGTCACACTGAATTAAAGGGGATGATATTCTGAAACATAAAGTGAGAGGGTTAGAAAGACAAACGTGCTTAAATTTATCATGTTGTTTTGACAAAAGCTTTTGAGTGATGAAATATTTTTTATTTTCAAAATACGTCTTTAGGGGAGAAAAAGCATGAGGAAGCCCAACCCTAAGTATTCTCCTTGGATAATATTTTGTTTTCATGGTTGGATAACATCATTAGGCTGGTTTGGAGTACCGCCTCATACTCTTAAAACAAAATATTATAACTGTACAATAGAGTACTTGGAATGGAAAATACAATAGTAGCACACTTGACAAGATAAGAAACATGAAATTATAAAAACAAGTAAAACCCATGAAAACTCCTGTGTAAATGAGTGCTTTGATAGTGTTGGTTCCGAAATCAAGCATCTTTTAGTTCCTCGCCTCCAGTAGACTCGAAGTATTCGCATGAGAGGACCACTTCATTGAAGCTATGGAAGTGCGACCCATGCAACCAATAACGATGCTTGCGAGGTAAAGCCCCTATGAACAGCTTTATCATTTCTTCTTCGGCTAGTTGAGGGTAAGTTTGCATCATAAAAGCCTCCCACCTCCTTGCATACGCTCGGAAATCCTCCATTGGTCTTCTTCTGAAATGGACCAAGTTCTGACAAGGCACTTCAGTCCCAATCTGGCTTTGATACTGAAGCAGGAATGCAGAAGACGGTTCATTCCAATCTCTTATGAGGTAAATATCTGCTGTGATGAACCATTGTAATGCAGACCCCATAAGACTTTCTTGAAAGGCTTGAGTTGTGAATTGCATCGAGCCATAGTACCGACTCATTTCAGCATGGAGGTACTGCAAGTGGGCCACGGGGCAAGTCATGTCGTTATACTTGTGGAGATTGAGTATCCACATTTCTGTGGGGGTCATGATCCTACGAGGGCAAGACGAGCCTGGTATGTCTTGGTTAGGCCACTGGTTTTCCCACTGCATATTCGTTGTAGTGGTGAATTTTTTTATTTCAGAGAAGTTGGACTCTACCGAGATTATCCCATTGCTTTCTTCTTGGTCAAAATTTCTGAATGAGGATGAAGTATTGAAGCTATCCTCATGGTCAGAGGATGAGCGTAGTACTTCGTTAGGATCGTAGCAGATAAAGATGTATGATTTCTCTTCTGACGGGCCTTCATCCCAAGTGAGAGTAGGAAACAGTTATACGATGAATCATCAGTTTCATTGTTAAAATAACGTTGGAAGTCCTTGGGATTGTATTCTAAGGCCGGGAAGTCTCCAGGGTTGTACTCTAGAGGATGGTAGCCTTCAAAACTGTATTCTTGGGAATGCTCGAAGCTTTGGTGCGGTGGCTCGTCAGTAGATGCTGAATTGATATGCTTAGGCTTTCTTTTCTTTACTTTTGGTCTAGACCTTTTGAGTAGGGCCCTTCGTTTTGCTAGCTTGATTCTGTCAAGGGAAGTGAGAGACATTAGAGTTTCACTGTCTTATTCACTTTCCAGGTTGATAGGGGTTGGTATTCTTTGGACCCTAGCTCTTGAAGTAAGCTTGGGGAGTTGTCTAGTCGTGCCCCACTCTTGAATAGGCTCTATGTTTTTGATCTCGTACAAAGGCTCCTTGCCTTTCCTAGTGGGAAATTTTCCAGTAACAGGATGTTGCTCAGCTGCCCATTTATCATGCAAGGCTTTATTGACATGTTCTTCTCCTATCTCAGCGACTAATGGCTCCTTGTGCTCCGCAATCATCGGCTCTTCATAAGGCAAGGTGATGTCAGGGGTGATGTTAATATTATACTCTTGGTGAAAAGCATGAATTAGTTCCCTTCAGGTTTTAAGGGGACTAATCTTCCTGACAATGTACCATCGCAAGGCAAGGCTAGTCAAGCTCGATTGGTACGATTGAATCATCCTTCGAACTAGGTAGGCCTACAAGTAGGTCTCTGGGTTGGAGGTATTAGCATACCTTTCGCATTCAGGTGCTTTGAGTTTTTCAGGGATCTAATGCTGGCGTAATTGGATAGGTCCACAAGATTCTGCTCTTGTAGTTTGCTTAACTTTTTCATGATCCTTTCAAATTGTCTATGATACTGGCTATTTTCTGGCAAATTTTCGGGTGTCATGATGGTGTTTAAGGCAACTACAGATTTGGGCTCAGCTTGAGTGGATTTCATTTATCTCGAGAGTTGTTGAAGGAGAATGGACATCTGTCCTATGCCGTCTTCAATGTTAATGAGACAATTTTGTACATTATTCTGATCAGGCCCTATTGCATGAGGCCATTCGCGAGCGATTGGTGGCCGACAATTCATAATTACCTATTGTTGCGAAAACAATGAATGAGGACGAAAGTAAACAAAGATTGACCCATGGCAATGGCCTAACTACTTTTTATTTATCAAAAAAGGATTTTATAGACCACAAACTTTTGACATCTAAAACTTGAAATTGAAATGACATAATAAAATGCTAGATATTAAACAAAAGTCCCTAAACAATTGGACAAAACTTTCACGATATTAACACTAAGGGAGACACGACTGTTAATTTATATGCGACAGGGAGCCTTGTTCCTGCAAAGGCTACTTGCTTTCTTGGACTAGCTCTGAGATGATTATTTGGCCTATTCCCATATCCTTTGCATAAGCTTTGCTTGCTCGTGCGGGCTTCTCTCTCTGATTGAGCGAAGGACCGATGGCTTCCACCTTGTCGGGATGTGATGATTGTGGATGTAGGCCGCAGAGGCGTGGTGGGATTTTTCTTCTCCCTCAACCCCTCCAGGTACCACGATCCTTTTGCGATGGCACTTGTCCCAAGTTTCCTCAACGATAGAAATTTCGACTGCATAGTCATGGCTTGTGTTGAAAAGGATTGGAGGAATTCTCCTCCTGGAAGGCGGTGGAATCTCCTGAAGGGCTCCAAATTGTCGTGCCGCCCGATATGGGTAATAAGGAACGGCGTCGGTGCAACCAAGCAATGCAATTGGGTGGGTGCGTTTGTAAGCAAAATGGACCCTCTTTTCATGGAACCAACCAGCACACCATTGGAATGCCTCAGGAGCTGGGTTTCTTAAGAAGTCAACCCAATTTAAACATCTTTGATTGGGAATATACGGTCCTAAAACCATAAATTTTTGTAACGGATTTTTCGAAAGCATTTGTTTCAAACGATCGCATGAAGTTTCGTAATTCACTTAAGTGAGAAAAGAACCAAACTTGTAAAATTTCAAGAGAGGCTCGCATGATTTTCTCCGTGTTGTCTTTAAAACGATTAAATGACAAGAATGTTTCAGTTAAAATTATGTTGACATAATTTTCCCCCCTCAAGATCTGATCAACTATCCATGCCATCTTAGGACTTATGGCATTTCTTTGATGAGGGAAAATGATGAGCCCGAAAAAGACCAGGAGGAAAATCTAACTTTTTTGGGTCATAAGCTGATTTTAAAAACAGGCATTTATAAATTCAAATGGGTAGGTATTATGGTTATTTTCAAGAATTTGTATCATAACATGGACTTCAGTTCTTAAAAGTCGCGCCAACCCACGCAACGGGATGATGCTTGCCAATGGCTTGACAAGCTTTTTCTCAAGAGGCATTCCAGTGATGATGCTGTATTCATCCAGGGTTGGGGTTAGCTCAAACCTACCAAACATAAAAGTAAGTGTCCCCGGGCACCAGAAATATGCCATTGCTTGTATGACTTCGGGACGAATAGTGATTTGGATCAGCAATAGGAGATGACCGATTTTGGCCTTCACGCGCTCTTAGGCAAACTAATCTAATTGACCCCACCATCTAAAGAGCTCCGCCTTGGGAGCAGGAATGAACTAGATATCATCTTTCCCCATCGCATATAAACTGGGACTTGAAAAGCTTATCCTAAATTGCCATGGGCCAATAAAAAGATTAAGTAAAAGCAAAGAAATCACTTTGCTTTTAAATAAAATGACAAGCACAAAGACATGTGCATGAGATGTGTGGCTTGATTTCTAACTCAGAAGGCTTGTTGAGATTAAAAGGATATCCGCCCATCGCAGTCTCGCGTTAGCAGCATACCCTCCTAACCTCGGTTAAGAAATTCAGGGAAAAGAAAGGCAACCTCTACATCGCAGTCTCGTGTTCGAGGTCGTATCTTTCTTAACACCATCCTAGAAATCCTATGGCGGCCTAGATCCGGCGGCCGGATTGTGTGTGCCATTTGTAGTGCTAAAACAGTAAAGCATGCACAACAATTTATAATCACAAGATAATCTATTTTAAAGCAAAGTTAAAATAAAACTTCTAAGCTACTAACCTGCATAAAAAACAAAAACAAGTTAGTAAAGTATTTAAATAAGATAGAATGGCCTAAGTCCTCAAATAATCCCCAGCAGAATCGTCCAAGCTGTCGCGACCTCTTTTTTCCGGCTCCCACATCACGGTACCGGCCCCCAAGGAGGTTAATGGTTCGGCTGAATTTAGTTATGCCCGGACTCTCCAAAGTCCATCAATTCACGACTTAATGGTCTAAGTTTTTAACCTGTAAATCAATTTTTAAAATGGAGTCGCTACTAATCAATTTTGGGGGGGTTGATTAGAAACTCAAGCAAAGTATCGGAAGAAATACTCACTCCTGCGCAATCAGAGAAATTAGGATCGGGGACTTGATTACACTAGTTAATCACTAATGCCCTTTCGGTACCTAATCTTGTTTAAACCCTGAGGTTTTTTTGGATGCTTGAGAGATTTTCCATGCAATTTTGGGAGGAAAAAAACATTTTTTGGGTCTTTTTCTATTTTTTGACACAAAAGGGCTTTTTGGGATTTTTTTTTGGAAAATACAAGTCTTTTTGGCTTTTTATGAATATTTTTTTTGGCTTTTTCTTGAAATTTTGGTTTTTTTTTATTTTATTAAATTTTTTTGATTTTTTTGATTTTTCGGAAAAAAAAAATATTTTTTAATATTTTTTTGGAAAATAAAATATTATTTATTTTTCTTGATTTTTTTAGAAAATAAACATTTTTCAACATTTTTTAATTCCGCCGCCCGTAGATGCAAACCCTACCCGATTTTCCGGTCCGGATCCGCTTCGCGACCCAAAAAATCGCAAACCCTAGGGTTTGCGAATCCGCGGCGACGGTGACTACAGTAGTGGCGGTGGCGTGACGAGAACGGGACAATGGAGAGGGCTACGATGGCGACAGTGGTGATGACGACGTAGATAGGCTACCTGGCCAAGACTGGCAACCGTGCATGGCAGAGACAATGACAACGTCGCACAGCGGTCGACACCCTTTCGCCTTCCCCGTGCTTGATCTCTCCCTCTCTCTCGATCCACTCCTCCGGCAACGCCTCAGATCTCCGGCCGCGAGCCCTCGGACCCCCTGAAGTCTCTCAGTGGGTCATCCGAGGTCTGCGACCTCAATCCGCTTCTCTCTCTCTCTCTCTCTCTCTCTCTCTCTCTCTCTCTCTCTCTCT
Organism: Eucalyptus cladocalyx; assembly: GCA_017140615.1. NCBI lineage: Eukaryota > Viridiplantae > Streptophyta > Magnoliopsida > Myrtales > Myrtaceae > Eucalyptus > Eucalyptus cladocalyx. The sequence goes on from CM029519.1 coordinate 7,968,156, forward strand.
CTCTCTCTCTCTCTCTCTCTGTGTCTCTCCAACAGAACTTCTCCCTCTCCGGTCGCAAGCCTTCGGATCAGGGCTTGCTCGTCCTCGACTCCCTTTCTAAAGTCTCTCAGTGGGAAGCACGAAGCTTTGCAGCCTTCGATCGTTTGCGGCGTGCCTCCTCGACGACGGAAACGGTGGCCTATTTATAGGCAAGGGGGCAGCCGGTCAATGGAGCTTCGATCGCCGGTCCCCGTGCGCCAAGCGGCCTCCGTTGGCTGAACTGACGTCCCATCTGACGCCAGCTGCCTCTCCAGCGTTGCGTCCTCTGCGCGTGTGCTGCAGAGGCGCGAGGAAGGAGATGACCAGTGGGGCCGGGCTGAAAGGGGAAATGGGCCGTAAGGGCCCATTCAAGGGCTGATTCTTTTTTTTTCCTTTTTTTTTTTTTTTGTTATTTTTTTATTATTTCGAAAAAGACAAAATAAATAAAAACTTAATTAATAAAATAAACCTAATTAAAATTGAGGCGTCAACAATCAAGAAGAGATCTAGTTGAAATAAGCTTGACCTTAAAGGTGGTGGAAGTATTTATAGGGGGCCAAACTATCAAGTAACCTTGAGCGTTTATAGGATTATACAAAGTGAGTTCCATAAAAGGAATCGGGTTATCCGACTCCGAATTAATGCTTGTTTTAATTCACTTTGTCAATATCGGTTGGGCGGGGCCGGGGGATGGTAGGCGCGGGGGAGAGAGTCCAAAATTGATCTTGAGGGTCCAAATGAGCCTAGGGCCCTTTTGTAATTTTCAGGTCAGATTGCATAAGAAACATTCATGATCTTGCTTATGTCTAAGTTCTTTTTTTTTTTTATGACCCGAGAACCCTCGTATAGCCAGCAGCCGGTGAGGTAAACCTAGGGCGACGCTAGCAGATGACCCACCACTCCAATGTCACACTTAAGATCCCATGCGGCCAGCGAAATTCGAACTCCTCTTCTCCTCGCAAAGGATCATGGGAGCCTTATTCAACTGGGCTACCGCAGGTGGTGGTTTACGTCTAAGTTTTTATTTTTTTTTTTTTTATGACCCGTGAACCCCTACTTATGTCTAAGTTCCTAATTTCTAAATACGAAGAATGTAATGAAGAGCAGGACTGCAGGACCAATCTGGATCATTTTGTTTAAAGGTCAAAATATGATATTAATAGCCAACTCAATGCAAAATTTTCAAGGAAGGCGGAAGGGATTGGAATAAAAAACTTTAGTATCAACAAAGGACCAAATAATTTATGGCATTAGTCAAATTTATTGTAACTATCAAATCTTCGAGGTAATAGATCTAATTTTTTATTACGAAACTATCTTCATTATCCAAGGTGAAACCTATTGCTGTGAATGATTGGGGGATACTTCAGCAAAATCCAATAAATATTTGTCGAGTGAAACTTTTCTTACCTAATTCGCTTGATTACTAGGCTTGGATTGCTAAGTTTATAATATGGAAGATCACGTCATTTCTTAGCAGAGTGGGACAGTTCTAAAAGCACTTCCCATTTTAAAAATCTTGCACCTTTCTGACGAAGATGCAAAGGTGTATTTTAACTAAGAGAAATGTTGAAAACTTCAGAAAACTTTGAACAATCTTTAATGTCCAGCAAAGTTATCCTTACGCTAACTATACCTTATTAAACAAAATTTGTTATCGAGTGTCATTAATTCTAAATATGCTAACTAAATATATTTCTGTTTTCAAAAAATGATTCTATATATTATGAGAAAAGGGAAAATTCCAAATAAGAGTTCAAAGTGCTCTCAATTTCTCAAATAAAGGCTTGAAGTGAACCTTGTCTTTAATAGAGGCTTGAAGTATTCTTAATTTCTCAAATAAGAGTATGAAGTAGACTTTATTTCAAATTAAGGATTGAAATGGCCATATCAAACTAAAAAAATGACTTGACCACACTAGTTGGTCAAGGGCATTTCCATCCTTTACATTTTATTTTTTTTAATTTTCTTCCCTTTTTTTCTGTTTTTTCTCCACAAAAAAAACTTAAAACAGAGAAAAAAAAAGGCTAATATACACAAACACACACAAGTGAGAGGGTTGGCAACTCTCCCCTGCCTATGGCAGCTGCCCCATCATCGGTGGGGCGTCGGCCGCAAGTGGTAAGACTAGCCTTCCCGCCTAGTTTTTACTTTATTACGAGTTTTTCTCTTTTTTCTTTTTGTTTTATACTATTTTTTTTAGAGAAAAAACAAAAAAAAGGAAAAACATAAAGAAAATAAGGAAAGAAAATGAGAAAAGTATGAAGGATGGAAATGCCCTTAACTAGCTAGTGAAGTTATGTCCTTTTTTAAGACTGACATAGCCACTTTAAGCATTTATTAAAACAAAGTCCACTTCACGCTTTTTTTTAAGAAAATGATGGGACTTCGGTTCCTTTTTTTGATAAATTGAGAATATTTTAGGCCCTTATTTTGAATTTTCCTTATGAGAAAAAACAATACATTGAATACCTTAATTTTTCCTTTTTGACAAGAAAAAGAGCACTGTAAATTTTCCTTAGTTGCAATGCATAATATATGTTTCACGAGACACTTTAATTAAATCTATTAAGTAATAGTGAATTCTCAAATTATAGAAAAAAATAAAGAAAATTCATTTCAAATAGATTTTCATGAGCCGCGTACAGCACTAATTTCGGTAAAATAAATTAATATTTATAACGGATGTGACTTGAATATGATAATGCTACAAAGTGGAGACAACACTCATTCACTTTCTCCTTTTAATCTCAACGAAAGTGGAATACTCATTAGGTTTAGAATTTTATCTGTTCTCCTACGAACTAATGTATTTGACCAAGTAGAGTACAGTTGCAATTGCAGCCAATCAAGCTTTATAATTACTAATGGCCCATCGAGAATATGATTAAGTACTGAAAATTAAAAAGCTCAGCACTCAATGAGTTTAAACCTTATCTGATGATTAAAACTAATATCAACATAAAAATTCCATTAAATCAGGAAACTTACTTAACGTGGTAAGTAGGCAGGGGTTACTTAACTTTTTAAGTAGAAAGAAGTAATTTATGGCAACGAGAATATTGTCAGTTACAAATCAACCTATAATAATCACAATTTTATGTATGGTAAAAAAATAAATTATGTTCAATGATCAATATTTCAATTACCTATTAAATAAATTTTTATTTCTACTTTCAAAACTTAAATTTGTCGGCACCTAAAATTCATTGCTTAAATTCTTAATACCTAATTTCAACTTTATCCAGTGAGCCTTCAGTAAATAGATTATATAAGGAATTTTACTCTAATAGTGGGGTCTAATCAGCCCCACCCACCACCTTCTTCCACAAAGAAGAATATGGAGCCTAAAAAGCAATATCTAGAAGGGGGTAAACATGAATATCTAGAAGCAATGAAAGTTTTGACAATGGGAGTGTTGACTAGGCGCACCAAGGAGCCGTGTACCTTATTCGAAGGAGAGCTTAAGTTTGAATTCGTCGACATTATTACCAATGTAGAAAATTGTTCGCCTCACACCTGAAAAGAGAACCGAAGGACCACTCTTAAGAGGTTCTAACGTTTTCCACTCCCCTCGGACGCTACACCAAACTCTTCTGATCTAGTCACATCTCCAACCTTTGATCCTCATTTAATTAATTGAGGTACTTTACGGGACCAAAGTTTAATTAATTAAGTCGGGTTCCCTTGATATCAAAAACAAATGCTATGAGGATAAAAAGGAGTAACGATATGCATAGTTCCAGAACTTTACTTCAATAATAATGGGGTCGATACAATTTGTTTATTTAATTTTGTCCATGAACTTTGACCGAATTGATTCAATTGGCAAAATTGAAAGGCTTAGTACTCAATTGGCATAATTAGAAATTTAAGACTACATTCACAAAAATGCAATAAATTTATGACTTTTGAACAATTTTCCCCATATACTTTTTCAATGTGGACTGCTCTATTAGCATTTATTGGCCCTAAATAACGATCTAGACTACCACCTCATTTTCCCCAATTAGAAAATGTTTTTGTTCCTTTATATATATATATATATATATATATATATATATATATATATTTGACATGGAAACCATATGTAAGTCACGTACATGCCAGCCTAGCGAATCTACATTAAGTTAACGAAACTATGTCCACATCAACTAAGTGTTAGGATTTTCAATGGAAATATTACTTTGCTTGGAATTATAAAAGTTCAACGAATTTATTAAACAAAAAAGGATCATAGATCACACTAAAAATTGAAAAAAAAGTTCAGTATCATTATTCCTACTTTTTATGCACAAACAAAATCTGGCAACTTAAAGTTTCGAACTAAATTTCCAAACTAGGGGAGTAAGTGTGTAATTGAGTCGAGTCAACAACCAATTTGATGATTGAGTCTGACTCAAATCAAATGGTTAAAGGTAGATAATTGATTTACCTAAGTTTTCAATAAGCTTCACCTTGACTCAATTAGATAATGGTTCTTTCTCAAAACTCACAATAAAACCCAAACTCAAGCTGGAATCATTAAACTACGCTATAATTGAAAACTAGTACTATATTTATTTAGTTCATATTTATTAATGAATTTTTATTATTAAAATATATAAAAATTGAATCACTCGGTTAGGCTCGCGAGCTATTATTTTTAGGCTTGAGCTAGACTCGATTAATTAGTATTTGAGCTACTTGAACTCGAAAAGAATCAAGCCGAGCTTGAGTAATCAGCAAGTCGAACTCGAATAGCACGTGAGCTTGACTGAGTTGCATCCTTATCGCCAAACATTGGAATCTAGAAGCTCTTCCCAAACTTAAAAGACTCGTTGATATGGCTAAGTCAAGCAAAATAGGAACTCAGCCAATGGCCGTCTAAAGTTGATATTGGTCATAGAATATGATTTCAGCGTTGAAGTCTAGTTTTCTTGTTGCGCACCACTAGCCAATCTCAGTATTTATGACTATATACGTGGCAGCAATTCATTGGCAGAGAATCACACCTTCAAGATTAATAATATTTCATTAGCAGATGCCGACCAAAGCTATTTGTTTCACTGAAAAAGCCAGTTCTTTCCCATAGAAACATGAATCACAATAACTTACACATGATTGGAAGGCAAACATAGATGCAAGTACATATCCACTAACAGCACGCTAATATAGTTTATGAAAGGTCAAAAATGTTGATTCATATATATATGGAGGCAAAAACATAGGTGTAGGCCTAAGTTGCTAACCATCGACAAATGGAAATCAACCATCCTTATGCTTTTGGCTAGAATTTAAGACCACCACAAAACCAACAAACAGCTTAGAACCATAAATATTTGCACTACATAACAATGTTTAATGGTAGCATTTGATTAATCACCCATCAGTCAATGCGAACCAGAGTCACTTCAATCACATTCGTGGTATTCATAAATTTTTGCCTTAGACCCATGCACTTGCACCTTGACTTCGCCAAGTTTGGCAAGAGACAAAATTGTGCCCTTCTAACTTCTCATTAATTGCTTTGGCCCAACCAAACTTAGCGAAAGCACATTATTTGTCACATCGATAGATGAGTCATATGCAACATTCTTGCTTTAAAATATTCACCAGCTACCCATCTATACATATTTGAGCTATTCAATCTAATCAACCATTGATTTTGATACCACTTATTGAGAATTAACAACAAAAATCTGAAGTCCTCGACAAAGGGGATCCCCAGGGGAGAACCCAAGCTTGAGCCTGACCTTCACTAAAAAATTTAAGATAATTCCATTATGAACCCAAGCTTGAGCCTGACCTTCACTGAAAAATTTAACATCCTCACATGTGCACCTCAATTTGGAGTTTTATGATGCTCCTAGATTATAGGGCAAATACCAACAAAAAATCCTAAACCATACCCGTTGTGACACAAATACCCCTCTTTTTTTTTTTTCTTTTTCGTGTTGCCTAAAACCATAAACTTGTTCACCAAGATACAAATGCCCCTAACTTTTTTTTTTTTTTGGGTAACCTAGGGAACTCCGTAGGCCGACAGCTGGCGAGCAAACCCTAGGGGAGTGACTGCAGGACCCACCACCATAGTATTCCAGGTAAGAATCCCTAACGACACCTCTGGGATTTGAACTTCTCCCCTTCGTGAGGGGGAGGGAGCCCAAGCCAGCCACACCACTGCGAGCGGTGGTGCCCCTAACTTTTTTTTGTACCATGAAGAATTCCAAACTTATACATCTATGTCATATATATCCCCTATTTCAATTACATCAAAGTTATATTTGTTATATTGGAGGCGTGGACACCTGAAGTGCGAAAACTTGGTATAGTGGGACACTTAAGTATTAAAAGTTTGAAAAATACACTTAAGTGTCAAAATTAGAGCAAAAATGATCAGTTAAGTGCCAACATTAAGAACATTTGGCCAAAATACTGACATGGGGTTTTTTTGACAAGACAAGTGCAAAATAACATTATTTTGCATGCTAATGTGGCTAGATAAGTCAAAAACAATATCGTTTTGCATATTGATGTGGCTAGATAAGCCAAAAAAGATGTCGTTTTGCCTTGAATTTGAATTTGAATATAAATATTAATTAAACTAAAGTTAAAAATAAATTATTAAAAAAAAAAGGAAGAAGAAGCCCTTGCACAACACCTTCTGCAACTTTTTTTAAGTTTTTAATTTAATTTATTTAATATATATTAAAATTCAAATAAGAGGCGAAACGACGTTGTTTTTGTTATTCTCTATTGACTCAACTCTTTGGTGACCCATGCGGGCCAGTTATATTATTACAAAAAAAGCCACATAGGATTTCTGACACCTGTCATTAGAGTTAGCACTTAAATGTCTCATTTTTCAAAGAAAATGGCCCTTATGTGTATCTTTCTAATTTTTGGTGCTTAAATGGCTCCCGTGCCAAGTTTTTGCACTTGCATTGTACTTTTGCTATCATATTGACATAAGTTCGGATTTTTTCTATGACACAAGAAAAAAGTTTAGAGTATTTATGTGACAATAAGCAAGTGTAAAGCTTTCAGTTATACAAAAAAAAAAAAAAAAAAGTTAAGGGTAGTTGTGTTACAGTGGCCATAATTTGGTTTTTATTTTATTTCATTTTTTGTTATATTAACCCTAGATTATAAGCAACTCAACTAGCATTTTTTTTTCCCAAAAAATGATAGTAAAATAATGTTAATAAATGATCTTGCCCCGCAAAAGATATCAAGGATGATTATGTTGTCCTGACTAGCAACATAAGTAATTCTCAGTCATTCATGATCGGATGACATTAAGAAAAAGTAGAGCATGTATTAGTGTTGTTGATCAATTAGATTGTGCCATTCACCATAATAGCGAGATTAATAGAAAAATGAAATAACAAGATTAAGGTGGTTCTATTTGAATTACTGAGACCTATGTTCGTGGAGAAAGTGAGAGTGGTAAATCTACCTTGAATAAGGAGGTTACAAGTTTGAAATAAAAAAGCCTCGCTTAACATCAGGTGCTGAGCTTTCGTTGATGTCATTAGGTCCCCATGACTTTTATTTTTTAGCTGGAAGCATGGTATTTCCTTATATTTTAGATTTCTAGTGGTAAGCGGAAGAGTGATCTGCTTATGTTTAACACTATATTTTACAATGATTTCATGTAAACTCGCAAAAAGAACCGGAGGAACACTCTTAAGAGGTTCTAATGTGTAATCATATAAAAATTGATTTAAACCAGACTTTAGAAAGCGTTCCGATTGAAAATGCGATGCGATCTAGGTGCTTGCTCGAGAGGCCGTGGACTCCAATTTATACATTGGATGGCTTATGGGCATTCCCCTTCAGACACAACACCAAACTCCTTCTATGTACTCTACATTACTTCTCCGACCTTCGATCCTCATGTAATTTATTGAGGTACTTTGATGAGACCAAAGTTTACCTATTCTAAGTTGGGTTTTCTCACCATAAAAACAAATGCTATGAGGATAAAAAGGAGTGAGTAATTACTAAACTTTTTTTCCAATATTTAATGGGGTTACTATACTTTTTATTTGTTCAATTTTATCCATAACCTCTTAAAAATCCACTACATGTAGTCCTTCCATAAAGTATATCCACATATCATATGTACCTTTTTGATGTGGACTGCACTATTAGCATTCATTGGCCCCAAATAATGATCTAGACTACTATCTTGTTTTCCCTGGCAAGCAAATCTTTTTGTTCATTTCTTCTCGGTGTGAATGATAATCCTTCTATTTTAGAAATCAATTTCTATTCTAAAAATAGATTATTTTATTTATACTTCCCAGTTTAGTTTATGAGCAAAAGAATCAAGTAGCATTTGAGTAATCTACGTCAAACTTGAATAGCTCAAGAGCTTGAGTGAGTGACATTCTTATTTCCAAACATAGGAATCTAGAAGCACTTCCCAAACCTAGAAAACACGTTGATATAGTTAAGCAAAATGGGTACTCAGCCAATGGTCGTCCAAAGTTGATATTGGTCATAAAATACGATCTCAGTGTAGAAGTTCAGTTTTCTTGAGGCGCTCCACTAGCCAATCTCAGTTATTTATGACTATTTACGTGGCACCAATTCATTGGCAAAGAATAACGCTTTCAAGATCAATAATATTTTATTAGCAGATGCTGATCCAAGCTAGTTGTTTTACTTTAGAAAACTAGTAATAACTTGCCCATGATTGGAAGGCAAACATAGATGCAAATGCACATCCACGTATAACAACGCACAAGCCTCTTAGAACCATAAATTTTTGCACTACATGACAATGTTGAATGGTAGCATTTTGATTAATCACTTATCAGTCAATGACAACCAGAGTCACTTAAATTGCACCCGTGCAATTCATGATGAGGGTGCAATAGCAAGCTTAATTTTTGGGGGTCTAAGTCGCAACAGCTATCCAGGCACAAAGGAGGAGGAGAGGGTCCACTGAAGCATTATCGAGAGAGAGTGAGAGTGACGACAGTTGAGCAGCATTTTGTCTATAAAAACCCAACACGCCCATTTGGAGTTCCTCGTGCACAAACTTAAAGTTACCACTCACCAAGTTACTCCAATTGTGTCCTAGACAGTACCCAGAGCACGGCTATGGCCAAACAAAACCAATTCTCATTCCTCACATCAGCTGCTCTTTTGGTCATTATAGTTTCTGTTTCGGAAACGCTTTGTCGCCCTCTTGAAGAGGAACAGTTGTTAAAGCAACATGAGGAGTGGATGGCAATCCACGGGCGTGTCTACAAGGGCACGGTCGAAAAGGCAAAAGGGTATGAGATATTTAAAGAGAACGTTAAGCGCATCAACGCCTTTAATAATGGTAAGGACGTGGGGTACAAACTGGCTGTGAATAAGTTCGCAGACCTAACCAACGAGGAGTTCCGCGCTTCCTACACCGGCTACAAGAGGAGGCCCACAGGGGTCCTGTCCTCTTGCGGAAAACAACCGTTCAAGTATGCCAACTTCACCGCCATTCCAGCTGCCTTGGACTGGCGAACCAAGAAGGCCGTGACACCTGTTAAGGATCAAGGCGGCTGTGGTGAGTGGAAAATAAAAAATTGTCCTGCGAAAATGTCAAAATTCTCATGTCGTACTCAAGCTGTTGAAAAGAGGCAACAATTGTGCATATAGCAGATAACAATATTATCTGTAATTCACTGTTACATTCCTTTTACGCCCATCATACTACACGTACATTTGTCTCTTTGTAATTCATTTTACTAACTCTTTTTGCAGGGAGTTGTTGGGCAGTCTCGGCTGTGGCAGCTATGGAAGGGATTACCATGATCAAGAAGGGGAAGTTGGTGCCACTCTCGGTGCAAGAACTCGTGGATTGTGATGATAACGATGAAGGCTGCGGGGGCGGCCTCGTGGACGGTGTCTTCAAGTTCATTGTAAGCAATGGTGGCCTCACGACTGAGGCGAACTATCCTTGCCAGGGAATTAAAGGGACCTGCAATACGGCCAAGACGGCAAACCCCGCAGCCTCAATAACTGGATATCAGGATGTGCCGGCCAACAACGAGAAGGCCCTCTCGCAGGCCGTGGCAAACCAGCCAGTCTCGGTGGCAATTGAGGGGGGCGGGTTTGATTTCCAATTCTACTCAAGTGGCGTGTTCACAGGCTCATGTGGGACCGACATTGACCACGCGGTCACGGCGGTCGGGTATGGGAAGACCTCTGGCTCTGGCGGGACCAAGTATTGGCTGATGAAGAATTCGTGGGGCACCGGGTGGGGAGAGAAAGGGTACATGAGGATCCAGAAGGATGTGAGCTCTAAGGCTGGTCTCTGTGGTCTTGCCACGGAAGCTTCTTATCCAACTGCATGAAGAAAGAAGAAGATGAAAAAATAAATTATGAATCTATATATGTGATAGTGGTTCTTGGGCTCTCTATATGTATGAAATGTAGTCTAGCGTCTCTGTAAAAGAAGCAAGTGTAAGTGACAGTACGTCACTAGGGTTGGTGTGTCCTACAACTGAAACTGAATGTTGTAAGCAAAATTAGGGGCCTGCCACTAAACTTGGTTCTAAGTGTTGGAATAAATGTGTGGGACAAGATAAAAGAACATAGTCCCGTGAATGAATGGAACAGTTTCGTCAGCGTAATTTTATAGTACTGAATTGTCCCAACAATAGGAATTTAGTTATTTTGAGCAATTTTGTCAGCGTCAACCATTCTGTCTTATGAGAGGCGTGGCCGGCACTAGCAAGAACAATTATTTGTAATTTTATTGTTTTCTACTTTTCTATCCCTTTTTATCTCGAAGAGCAACCACATGTGAGGGCCAGCAAGCATGGCCGGTCAGAGCCGTCACCTTGCCCAAATTTGATTTGACTGAACTCGAATTACAATTATCCCCATGGATTTGAAGGTTTTCCAATTAATTGAAAGTCTGATCCAAATTGATCTGCATACTTATCGGGTGAAGCTTAAAACCGCTTAATCTGGATCGGGATTGAATTACACCTAGCTCTTATCCATGGTCAATATTCAGCTCGAAGCATGGGGATCTTCTTTCTTCGGACCAGACGTGTGCACCCCCTTGAGATTCATCAGCATTACCTCTGTGTTTTTATCCTAATGTGAACACCATCCACCTATCATCCTCCTCACTAGATATTCATTCTTATCGTCAAGCAATAATATCTATGGCTCCTTCTTATGTTTTCACGCACCATCAACATTAAGTTTCAACCCTCGATGTCCTTTCCCCAATAATCAGCTTCTGAACTTATCTTTACTCTGTTCTCCTCTCTAAACTTGTTCGAAAATTCCATAAACTCCTGTAAAATCAACTTAATTGCTTGTGAAGAATTTGGAATAGCTTGATTGTGTAATATGGTATTCCTATACCACTACATTCTAGTGCATATAAGGTGAAGAGCTTGCAATCTAAGCCCATTCTTTGTGCAATCCACCCTTGGTCAAGGAACTGGTTTATCATCTCCTCTTGCGTTGTGAAGTTCCAAGCAGATGGTGACACCCCCATGAACTTTGTTTCCATAAAATCTGAATCAAGGGGCATAGGCCTGGTTTGGTTTGGTTTTGGGGGAATATTTTTGGGAAAATACAAATATCTTTGAGCTAAAGAGGTTCTCTGAAATACAAATAGTGTTTGGTGAATTGTAATTTTAAAGTGTATTGAAAAATAACTTTGGCTTAAATGTTAATTGGTAAAAATTGCATTTGTAAAGGATTTATTACTAAATAAATATATTTTTTTTATTGGGAATTTAGCCACCGACAACCAAATCTGGCCGCTGAACAGCCATATCTAGCCACCAAATGGCCTCGCCTAAGGTCACCCACCTCAAGCAAGGCTGCCTAAGGTTGCACAATCTAGGCAATGCCAGCCTGGGTTACACAATTTAGGCCAATAGTCACCTAGGTCACGCAACCCAAGTGTCGCCTGAGGTCCAACAGTGGTCGTTGGGGTTAGGCGACCCCTAGGCGGTGGTTGTTGGTTTGCACGACCCCTTAGTCGGTGGTTGTCGGCCTCCAATTGGCATTTTTGTGTGATGGTTTCAAGAAGATGCATAGTAACCGAGGGCCAAAACTTGCATTCCAAGAATGCAATTTCCCAAAGGACCTCTGAATGCGCTTTGAGCTAAAGGTCTTTAGAGCTCTTTGGAGATACGATTGTATTTTCTCAAAGTTGAGCAAAAGCACAAGCCAAATGCATTTGCATTTGGCCAAGGGACTTTAGAGTCCGAAGCCTATTGTAAATATTGAACCAAACGGGCCATATTCTATAACTAGATGGATTGAAGTTTCTTTTTGAATTTCCACATAAATGATTTGGGACTTGTGGGATCCAAAGGTAATTATCAAACCCAATTGATTGTCCCCCACCTGATAAAGATTTCCAATTTGAGTATTTCTCTAGGGTTCATGATTGCCTTCCACAATTGAGATGCTGATGCCTTAACCTCGTGATTTCAAAAACTGTATCTCCGGAAATATTTTCCCTCACTTGCCTCTATCTTATATCAGTCCCTAACTGAGTTTGAGGACGGAAATGTTGTTGAAATCGTTGTTTTGTCTAAAACCTAATTCGCCGCTTTTCTTATTGCGTCATAAAAAACCCCAACATTTAGGTTTGGAAAGCCTCTATGTTGTTGTTTATGCTACCATGATCATCATCCTCCTCACTTAATTTCCATTATCACTATCATCGTTAGTGTTAGATTATTTTACATGGTCTAAGCTCTCAAAAGTTGACTTATCTCTGGTAGAATAACAAGAGAATAGCTCAGGAGTATAGGTTGAATCACCACAATGGATGAAACTACAACTCAATAATGGTTTGAATATGATCACAAGGAAAACACTCTTTTGCCACAATGCAAATGTCAATTACCTTCTCAATGCAACAATGGAAGCCTTAATATAATGAGTTCTGTTTTTTCGCATCATCATTTTAGAGAACTTATGCCTCTTGTAGATAGCAGATCATCAAAAGTTCAACTTCCAATAACAAGAATGAGATGGCAGGAAATTACAAATGAGATGGTGGGAAGTTAAAAAAGATACTGCTCCCACCTCTGCCCATCAGGGGCGAAAACTGCTCAAATATGACAGTTAGCACCATCTTCCACCACTCCAATTTTGCAGATCAGACCCCACCAATCACGCGACTTCTTCATCTTTCACGGGCCAAACCATCTTCACCCGTTCTTGGATCTTTATTTCCTTCGTATACGCCACTTATATCAAGCACGAGACACTTTCCGACCACCATTCGTGGCTGCCGTGGATTGTCGTGCCAATGGAGTTGTCCGGTTCAATCTGTTAAAGATAGTGAATTGAAGACAGCATCTGTGGCATTGCATAAGGAACAAGAAGCTGAAAAAGAAGTTCGCGACTGCTGATGCTGTGCTCGTGATGACTGATGCTATGCTCGTGGCTATAAGGAAGAAGCATTGAAGATAGTGAATCCAAGACCGACATGAAGAGAGAGTCTGTTTCTTTTTCATCACACGTGTTTGTAGAGCTTGAAGACTTCAAAAGTAAACACACGTGTTCTAATACATTAGGGCGGTTATTCTGTTAGATATAAAACTGAAGTTGTTAAGCCGGTGTTGAGTCTGTTCATTTTTTGATCGTCTTCTTCCTCAAGTCTCTTGTAAGGTACTCTGTTTTTTCAGTGCGTGTAGATTGAATATAGAGTATAGCATAGAAAGAGAGAGACAAAGAGGATAATTGTAGAGCAGAAGTAAAAGCTCTCAGTTGAATGTATGCTTTGCTCTTTGATTCAAGAAATACAGAAATCTTTCTTCTACATCTTGTGTTTGTTTGTTCTTCGTTTCTTCACATGGTATGAAAGCCTTCCTGAGAGCTCTAGCTTCCTCTACTATACTGCTGAAAGTCTTATAGAGTCTGTGTGATCTAGACGATAGCAAGAAGATCAAGAGCAGAATCTGGTTTCTGTTTGATAATAGTCGAGAAAGCATATCTTCAAAAGTTTCTGGAAATATAGAATGGCAGCAATGATACAAAAATATCTATTTCCAATCCATGTCAATATAGCCAACTTTGTTACAATAAAATTAGTTAAAGATTGATGTGCTAAATAAAAAAAGACAATACAATTAGGGATTCATTGAAATTCTCAAATTTGGAGTATACTTCTTTTTTTTTATTTTCCTACTTTGGCAAGCACACTTTCACAGGTTCTTGTGAAGTCAGGATCTCTTTGGATTCATCAATGGTGAAACACCACTAGCAGCTCAAATGATGCAGGTCGAGATTGAAGGTAATGAAACAGAAGTGGTGAATCCTGATCATACAGATTGGATGAAGACTGATCAATTAATCTCATCTTGGATAAGTGGAGCAGTGTTTGAGAACATTTTAAACTTGGTCATCGAGCTGGAGACATCATATGAAGTATGGAAGACTCTTCTTAATCGTTTCACACAAAAGTCAATGGCAAAAGAATTTGAACTAAGGGGAAAACTATAGGCATGTCAGAAAAGAGATAGAACATTTAATGTTTATCTTCGAGAGTTTAAGTCCATTTGTGATCAACTTAATGCCATTGGAAAACCTGTTGATGAGATAACCAAGATGTTTCGTGTTCTCGAGGGATTAGGTTCAGAATATGAAAGTTTCATAACAACAATGTATTGCTTAAAACCTCAACCAGATTATGATGAGGTTAGCTCTCAGCTCGAGAGATTTTAAACTAGGCTACAGACACATTCTGTGAACCAATATAATCCTAATCTAGCCTACTATGGCCAAAGAAAGTCTGCTAGAATTGTGCAAAACTCTAACTTCAGAAATCAAAGAGGAAATATTTGAGGAGGATATAGCTATGGCAGGGGACGTACAATGAATATTAGAGATCATGGTAATAACTATGTTGAGACAGGAAAAACTCAACATTACAGGATGAATAACCTAAATCTAAATCAAGAATATCAAGTTAACAAGTTGTCACACAACTGGTCTAACTATGGACAGGGGTTTAGACCATATGCAAATCCTTCTCAAAAGTATCAAGCCACTAAGTCATATCCACCACAAAGTGCAGCATCTAATCAGAATATGCAGAATGTGAAAATAACAAATAATAGTCCATTAGAATGCCAAACCTGTAAAATACCAGGACATACAACACTTCAATGTTGGTATCGCTTTGATAATTCATATCAAGCAGATGAAATACCAACTGCACTAGCAGCAATGCACATTGAAGACTCTCATGGCACTGAATGGTATCCATATACAAGAGCCTCAGCTCATATCACTGCAGACCCTGGTATGCTTCAATACTGTTTTTTATATAGTGGGACTGATACTGTTATGATAGGAGATGGTTCTTGTTTATTAATCTCCTGTGTTGGTGATGGCTTATTGCATACAAAAACTAGCTCTTTACCACTAAATGATGTATTGATAGTCCCTGAAATAAAGAAAAATCTACTTTCTATTTCGAAGTTAATAGATGATTATCCATGTTCTTTTATTTTTGACAAACATGGGGTATATCTGAAGGACAACTGGAACAATACAACAGTGAGGCTAGGAAGGAAAGTCAAGGGACTGTATCAAGTCGACCCTAAAGTCACAAAAGTTTTCTTCACTCAAATTCAAAAAGAAGTAGGAGAAGACTTGTGGCATCAGAGGCTGGCACATACCAGTTTAAAAAAAAAAGTGAAGTATTTGCAGAGTCAGCACATAATTCAATGTAATTCAAGAACTCAAAGCATATGTAGTAGTTGCCAGATTGCTAAGAGTTCAGTTTTACCCTTTCCTATGTCAGACTATACATCTAATACTCCCCTAGAAAAGATACATTGTGATGTTTGGGGACCCTCACCATTTCAGTCTTTTCAAAAATTTCGATACTATATCATTTTTGTGGATAATTTCTCTCGATATAGTTGGCTGTATCCAATGAAACATAAATCATAATTTTATGACATCTTTGTGATGTTTCAAAAGCAAGTCGAGAATAAGTTTGATCATAAGATCAAAATCTTTCAGTGTGATGGAGGAGGTGAGTTCACCAGCAACAAAGTTCAAAATTATCTACAACAATGTGGAATTAAACATAACATTTCTTGTCCTTATACACCATAACAGAATGGACTATCTGAAAGAAAACATCAACATGTGGTTGAGTTAGGACTAGCAATGCTATATCATGCCAAAGTACCCTTAAAATACTAGGTAGATGCTTTCATGACAGCAAATTACATCATTAATATGCTTCCTACTTCAAAGCTTCATATGAATTCACCCTACAGTAAATTGTACCAACAGAAACCAAGCTATACACATTTAAGGGTCTTTGGATGTGCTTGTTATCCTTGCCTCAGACCATATGCACAACATAAGCTTGATCCAAGATCTCTTATATGCATATTTTTGGGATATAGTGAAAGACATAAAGGATATCGATGTCTTCTACCCACTAATGGACATGTCTATGTAAGTCGTCATGTGGTATTTGATGAATCAATTTTTCCTTTCACCAATCGACTACCAACTGAGTATCATCAAGGTACAGACTTGTACAAACAATGGATAAATGGAGTAACCTTTCTAGACTCTATAACTACATAACAAGTTCAACCTAAGTCCAATGAACATATGGGACATCTACAAGATACTGGATTGATACAGAATATCCACACTCATGCATCAAATTTTGCTAAATTACCACAAATGCATACTGAGGAACCAGTATGTTCTATGCTTACACTGCCAGAGATCAATACTAATCAAGCACAAAGCAGTTCTCCAGACAACACACAAGGTATATTGTCTGTTCATCCTATGCAAACCAGATTAAAATCTGGAATAGTCAAACCTAATCCTAAATATGCATACTTGGCTGAATTTAAAGTTCCTCTCAAACCAAAAACAGTGGAATCTACACTAGCAGACAAAGGGTGGTATCAAGCAATGCAAGATGAAATGGATGCCTTATACACAAACTAGACATGGGAATAAGTGCCTCGAACTGATCACATGAATGTCATAGGGTGCAAATGGGTGTTTAAAACTAAACTTACTATAGATGGTCAGCTTGACAAACTCAAAGCAAGACTAGTAGCTAAGGGGTTTCATCAAGAAGAAGGTATTGATTTCACAAAGACCTTCAGTCCTGTCATTAAACATGCTACTATTCGAATTGTTCTTTCTGTGGCAATGACAAAGCATTAGCCAATCCATCAGCTTGATGTTAAGAATGCTTTCCTACATGGCACTTTGAATGAAACAGTGTATATGCAACCGCCACCAGGTTTTATACATCCTCAAAAGCCTCATCATGTATGTCTACTTAAGAAATCCTTGTATGGTCTTCGTCAAGCACCACGAGCCTGGTTTGATAAATTCAGTAACTCCCTCCTTGAGAATGGGTTCTCTTGGAACACCACTGATCCCTCATTATTTGTGTTTCATCATGGCTCAAACACCATACTGTTATTGCTCTATGTAGATGATATTGTGCTCACTAGTAGCTTAGCTCACTTACTTTCCCACTTGATTCATCTACTGAGCCTTCAATTTCATATGAAGGATCTTGGTCTTTTGCATTACTTTCTAGGAATTGAGGCTAAACAAACTTCACAAGACTTATTTCTTTATCAGACCAAATATGCTCTTGATCTACTTACTTGAGCTAATATGAAAATCTGCAAACCTATTTCTACTCATCTCTCATTACGGTTTGCAGCCATGACAACTGATGACACATTATTGCAGCATCCTCTTGAGTATCGAAGTCTTGTGGGTGGACTTCAGTATCTCACTATAACTCGTCCAGATATTGCTTATGCCACTAATCTTCTCTATCAAAAGACGCAGTAGCCCACATTAGGTGATTTTCACAAGCTCAAAAGGGTTCTTCGATATGTGAAAGGCACTGTTGCTCTTGGACTAACCATTCATTCCAACTGCTTCATGCATTTGTATGGTTTTGTTGATGCTGATTGGGCAGGGTGTAGTATTACCAGGCGATCTACCACTAGTTTTTGTACATACCTTGGCTCCAACCTCATTTCTTGGTCAGGAAAACAACAATCTACAGTCTCTCATTCCTCAACAGAGGCTGAATATCGAGCTTTAGCCTCAGCTACAGCTGATCTTACATGGGTCAGTTTTGTACTTCGAGACATTGGGATCGGTTTATCTGCTCCAACATCTCTCTTTTGTGACAACAAGTCAGCTATTGCTCTCTCACTTAACCTTGTTTTACATGCTCGCACAAAGCATATTGAAGTAGACTTTCATTTTCTTCGTGAAAAGGTTACTTCCGCATCCTTAATTGTCTCTTATACTCCCAATACTCGCCAAATTGCAGACATCTTTACAAAATCTTTACCTCGCTCCCTACATTTTACTCTTCGCACCAAATTGGGCTTGGGGTGTTTACCCACTCCCAATTTGCGGGGGATGTTAAAGATAGTGAATTGAAGAAAGCATCTGTGGCAATGCATAAGGAAAAAGAAGCTGAAAAAGAAGTTCGTGACTGCTGATGATGTGCTTGTGATGACTGATGCTATGCTCGTGGCTATAAGGAAGAAGCATTGAAGATAGTGAATCCAAGACCGACATGAAGAGAGAGTCTGTTTCTTTTTCATCACACGTGTTTGTAGAGCTTGAAGACTTCAAAAGTAAACACACGTGTTCTAATACATTAGGGCGGTTATTCTGTTAGATATAAAACCGAAGTTGTTAAGCCGGTGTTGAGTCTGTTCATTTTTTGATCGTCTTCTTCCTCAAGTCTCTTGTAAGGTACTCTGTTTTTTCAGTGTGTGTAGATTGAATATAGAGTATAGCATAGAAAGAGAGAGACGAAGAGGATAATTGTAGAGCAGAAGTAAAAGCTCTCAGTTGAATGTATGCTTTGCTATTTGATTCAAGAAATACAGAAATCTTTCTTCTACATCTTGTGTTTTTTTGTTCTTCGTTTCTTCACACAATCAAGTCCATTCGGGTTTTGTTGTTCCTGAACCTCTGGAGTTGTAAGATTGCCTCCACCGCGCGTGGTTGACACTGACTTGCCACATCACCGCCAGGTAGTTTCTTCTCCAAGTGAGATTTGGAGCTGATCGAGTGCACGAATTTTCCTCTCTGATGTATATCTTCTGGATTTGTGAGTTAACTTGAACTTAGGCATAAGCAAGCTGAGTTATTGCACTTGCTGTTTGAAGCCAAATCATCGCCGTCACTGAACTGTAGAACGGCGGCTGCCTAATGGTTGCCATCGCTGATCACAAGCCTCCACCCTATACCATGTCATCGAGTCGTTGATCTAATGCGTCATCAGTCAGGTATAAATTGTAGCTTATTTGCGAGCAGGTTTTTGATAGCAACCGATTGTGAGGTTTGCATACTGGAATAGAAGAGGAGCTAACCCCGATTGGTGTCGAATTAGTAATGCTTGATCTTAAGTGGATTGCATGCCTATTGCAAGCACAGAACTGGGCAGAATTAATGTCAAATTCTTGCTGGCCAGATTTAAATTGTAGTTTGATTGGATTATGCATCGTGAATTTTGAGCTTATTTCAGCCTAGTGGCGTTATTAGGTAACATATGTGGGTGAACACTTGATCGAACCTGAACTTGGAACATTGGAATTAAATATTACTATTTTTTCTGTCCATGTTGGGATTTTTATGAACAGCTTTGTTAGCATAATACTTTTTGGGATACGGTGAGATTAGCAGTTTGTTGTAAGCCACAAATTCGCGAAAGAGTGAGCCCCATAATATTTTATAATTATTTGTTATTTAGTTTTTTATGGTTTAGAATAGACTATTATTTTCACATAGATTAAAGACTGTTACCAAATTATTTCTCTTTTATAAATATACATTTTCCTAGGATACTTTAGATCTTGTCGTCACATTTAATTTCACATTTGCATTGCACATAATTGCTTTTCATTAAGAGTCATTCATGCCATGTCGATGTTATAGACATTCATAATACTCACGATTTGCATGCTAGAAGAATGTTTAATATAATTTGAAAGTCTAACTCAAAAATTAGGTCATATGTACATAAATAGCATGTAAACCGATGTCGGAGTGGGTGGATGCACATATGAAATAAGTGAAACTTGGTTCTAATATCATGTTAAGCTTAAGCTGTTAGATGGAGGAAACCACATGTGTATAAAAAGCATATAAACCAAATTGCAAAGGCTATCAAAGGATGACCAAAGCTGGTAGGTGGTGGAAGAATTTTTAAGAGGCTGGAATGATTAACTTCAGTGGATGATCAAGGCCGCCAAAGGCTAGGAGTTGGTGGCAAGACTTCTCAAGGTAACTTTCTTAGCAATCACAAATTGCATTTGGATGGAATGTAATCGTAGACATCTCCAAAACAAGTCAAATGATGTCTACATCATCGTGGCTAAAATTCATAAACTTGTCATAGGCAAGCTTCATATTTCAAAAATTTAAGACCTTCCTAGATAAATGTAATATTGACTAGCATATAGAGACTTCCTCACCCCATTTTCACATTCTTAGTTATCTATGTAATGTTGGGGAATGCCCTTAAACTTCTATACCTCATCTTATAAATGATACTTACATTTCAAATCAAGAAAAAGAAAACCACATTGTCAAGCGACGTTTTGGTAAAATATTTCAATGACCATTGATTTGGATTTCTGCACATAGGAAATTGAATCAGGAATGTTTGCATATCTTGAAAAATTCATATCTGGATATATATGGGTGTCCTTATTTAGACACATTTCGTACATCTTTGCATATTATGATAGGATTGGGCATTATCTTTGCATAATCACTCATGACATGTCAGAATAATTAGAATTTTCCATAAATAATTGTTTTAGTGCAAATCTTGGATTTTTCATTTGCACTATGATTTAATTGTCAAATTTACACATTTACTTTCATAAATCACATGTCATTTAATGAAAAATATAAATAATCAGATCTCACGTCTTGGTAACTCTAGATCATATCTTCATTGAAGAATTCACAAAAATTTTGGGGGTGCATTTAGGAAATTTTAGATTTGTTTGCACATTTTCTTGATACATATGTGATTAGCTCTCTAGGGACTGCATTTCATTATAGATCACATTACGTCAAATGAGCGGGGGAAGGTGCGGGGGAGAGAGAGTCCAAAACTGATCTCGAGAGTCAAAATCAGCTTAGGGCCCTTTTCTAATTTTCAAGTCGGATTGCATAAGAAAAATTCATGATCTTGCTTATGTCTGCGTTCCTAATTTCTAAATACGAAGAATGCAATGAAGAGCAGGACTGCGAGACCAATTTGGATCATTTTGCTTATAGGTCAAAATCCGATATTAATAGCCAACTCAATGCGAAATTTTCGAGCAATGCGGAAGGGATTTTTGGAGTAAAAAACTTTAGTATCAACAAAGGACCAAACAATTTGTGGCATTATTCAAACTTATTGCGACTATTATTTTCTTCGAGATAATAGATCTAATTTTTCATCACGAAAACTATCTTCATGTGTGGCACCCCTGGTTCGCTTGAGGTCACCACAGGTATCTATTACTCGATCTCCTACAACTTCACAGACTAATACCTTTTAACTAGAGAGATTTTTTTTTAAAAGTATATATATATATAGGTCCCAACGCAGTTCATCAACAGAAGCATACACGTATCTCACCAATCCTCCCATCAATAACAATATTGCAATGCACACCAACTATACTCCAAATGAACAAACAAAGCCGAGTCACTTTTATTTATATTTTCAAGATGGATATTTTGGGTTGGTACAGCAAAAATGCCAAGATTTTAACTATACTTGGCTATACTCAAAAGAGAACTCGATCCTACATTGAACATGTACAACCCTCCATCAACAAGTGTCGGCTATCCCCAAAAAGTATCAACTCCCACCAGTCATATGTGCCATCACACCCAACATGATTCATAGGTAGTCGTGCGTTTTAGGCGTTGTTTTTAGTGATGTCTTTATCATAGAATTCTCAGTTAGCTCTCATCGCTCTCTCCACTTACAGCTCAACAAGGCATTACGGCGTAAATCCCTTAAATATCACAATTTATTTAATTTCATACAACGTAGCACTCAAATAAATAAATGGACTGAGCCACGACAATCAGCACGAGAGAGCTCATCAAAATCTTAATTTCCGAAAAATAATTAATTTATTAATTAATTTCGAAAATTAATTAATAATTATTAAAAATTAGCATCCCTAGCATCACTCCATCGTGCTAGGGGGCTTCGGTCACGTGGGGTTGGGAGAGAAGAAAGAGGAGAGAAGAAGAGATAAGTGAGAGAAGAAGCCTTTGACTAGTCAAAAAGGAGAGAGAGAAGAAGCAAATTTGAACGTGGACATCCAACCAATTAGGTAGCTTTTAGGGACACAAAAACTCCTGGATAACTAGGCCATTAGCAAGACCCACATCGTACATCACCAAGACACAGATTTGGATAAACACTAAACCAGGGGCACCGACACAAATATGCTCCGTGCACTCCACATCAACATCAGTAGGTATGCCATAGTAGGTACCACGCACAACTGGTGAAAGAGATATCTTTCTAATCTGAAATATTAATTCCCAAAGGGGTGAGTACAACCACTCAGCAGTAAAGATCCACCAAACTACACAATGCGTCAAACAGAACAATCAAGGTATCAAGAATAAAACACATATCATTCATGCATTCAAGCATACCTCACCTTACAGACATGCATATCATCATGCAACGTGCATAAATCACCATGCACTTGTACTTATATCATCGAGCAGCCATGCATATGATCATGCAACATGCATATACCACCATGATTCATATCATCCATGCTATCAAGCATAAATCCATGTGCATGATTTAATCCTCGATCTTTATCTTTCAATTAGATCACATCATTTTTCTTTCCTGGGACCAATGTTTGCATCCCACAATTTATCGCTCGCATCCCACCTGGCATCGCGACGAATTTCCGACACACACCTCCGGGCATCTGGCACACACACTCCGGGCATCTCATACCCCAACTAGCATCACGAGGTATCCCCTTGGCAAAAACCTCCGAGGCTTCCAACACACACCTCCGGGCATCTTGAAACTCCCGAGGACATCTGGCACACACACTCCGAGCATCTCAAAACTCCCGAGGCATCGTCGGCTCACACCTCCAACGGTCTTGTTATTATCTCAATTTATATTTACACATGTATTTCAATTTCAACATAGCATTTGATGCATCAATATCAAGAGTCTCAACCAGCTTTTTGATGCCATACCACATTCCATATGTCATCACATATGCAGAAAAATCAACCACTTAAAGCATTACATCACATGGAAAAATTCATTTGTTTTTCAAAACACATCAATTTTCGGATAAAACATAATGCACTCCTTTGGTTAAAACTCTAGAAAAATTGGTAAATGGTATAAATAAATTCTGAAAACTTGACACATTATAGACGAGACCTAAAGGCAGATATCTCATGAAAAACACCATACCAAAAGGATCTCACACAAAATAGTACGGTCCATGCATCACAGTCTTCAAAATTTGAACACTTTAGCTTGCACAGTTTTGGAAGTAATTTAAATTAAATATCCAAATGAACTCCAAAAATTCTGAAATTTTGATATGTTATAGACAAGTCCTAAAGGTAAATATATCATGAAGAAATCAAAACCAAATCGTTCTAGATTACTAGATATAGATGATTAATGCCCCCTATTCTCGATGTCATTTTTCCAGATTATCTTCTTTCAAAGGAAACTCATTTCACCGACCTACATATGTCCGTTTCTTTTAAATTTTCAGTATGCTATACCTTAAAATATTACCTAAAAATTTCATTAGGAAAATATGATCAAATTTTAACTGGATGATTTTATAAAAAACACAGAATCATACTAGGTCGAGGTAGCATTTTCCCAGATCCAGTTTCTTCAAAGGAAAACAATTTCACCGACCTATTTTTGTTCCTTTCCTCTAAATTTTTTATATGTTTTACCTCAAGAAGTACACTGCAACTTTCATTAAGAAATCAAAGTCAGATTTTTGCAAGAAAGCTACTTTACAGACCATGAAATCACTAAAGGTCAGCACAACACATTCCAGATCTAATTTCTCCAAAGGAAAATCGTTTCACCAGGAAATCCTTGTCCGTTTTATCTCAAATTTTAGTATGTTACTTCTCAAGATTCTCTATACAACTGTCATTAATAGATCAAAGTAAGATTCCAACTAAAAAGTCACATGCAGCTCACAAACTCGTGAAGGGTCGGACTGATTTCTCCATAAAACAGCATGCTAGGCCAACAAATTTCTCCCCAAAGCTTTGACCTTTCATCACTTTCACCACAACTGAAGTTCACCATCTTCTACGCACACATCACAGCAAGCAAAGGGTAGGTTTTAGGACTCTACTTGCCTCAAATCCGAGCACAATCACAGCGACAAATGGCAGGCAAGGCGGCAAACGAGCAGTGGCGAACGGACCTCCTCCTTTCCTCTCGCACGCATGGTCTCCCCTTTTTATCTATTCCTTTCTTTTCTCTCTTTCTCCCTCACTCTCTCTTTCTTGGCACCTAGCTTCGACCACCCCCTTCCCCTTTTCCTTTTGGTTGAATAAAATCCATGCATGCTTCCATTTTTGCATGGAGGGACACT
Source organism: Eucalyptus cladocalyx (assembly GCA_017140615.1). Classification (NCBI taxonomy): domain Eukaryota; kingdom Viridiplantae; phylum Streptophyta; class Magnoliopsida; order Myrtales; family Myrtaceae; genus Eucalyptus; species Eucalyptus cladocalyx. The sequence continues at coordinate 7,992,833 of CM029519.1, forward strand.
TGTCTCCAAGAAGGAGACAAGTGTTTTCCTTGTTGAAGACACATGGAGGAGGCCATCCGACTCCTCCCCCCTTCCATGCAGTCAACAGCCCAATGGGCTTCATGGGCCGGGTTTTTTGGCCCACTTTAGGCTCAACACTCTTGGGCCTAAAGTCCAAACTTAGATGGCCCAAAATTTTCTTATAAGTCCATGTTTACTTTTAATAATTTACCTTAAATCCCCACTTATATAAATACCAAATTACAATTTCATATGGCCATAAAAACTTTGTAACATTAAACCATAAGAATCAAATCTATAAGGTACATAGTCAATAACAAAATCCTCCTTATCAATTTGTCCTATAGCACCAACCTTGATAACCCATGAATACAAAATACATTTCCATTAAAGTACTTGGTCTTAGTCTATTACAATTCTTTGGTCTAATGGTCACAACATAAATCAATGACACTTCCATCACATTTCATAGGTTGTAATGCCTCCAGAAATTGCCATAAAATTTTGGGATGCCACATCATGATCCAAGGTGAAACCTATTGTCGTAAATGATTATGACATACTTCAGCAAAATTCAATGAATATTTGTCAAGAGAACCTTTTCCTACTCAGTTCAATTGATTACTAGGCTTGGATTGCTAAGTGTCTAATATGGAAGATCATGTCATCTCTTAGCACGGTGGGACAATTCTAAAAGTACTTCTCATTTAAATTCATTAACAAATCTTGCACATTCCTGGCGAAGACGCAAAGACATATTTTAACTTCTAGAAATGATGGAAAACTTCGGAAAATTTTGAACAATCTTTAATGTCAAACAAAGTTATCCTTAGTCTAACTATTCCCTATTAAACAAGGTTTGTTATCGAGTGTCATTAATTCTAAATATGCTAACTCCATATCTATTGGTTTTCAAAAAATGATTCTATACATTATGAGAAATGGAAAATTTCAAATAATGGTCCAAATTGCCCTCAATTTCTTAAATATAGGCCTGAAGTAATCCTTGTCTCTAATAGATGCATCTTTAGTTTCTCAAAAAAAAAAAAAAAGCTTGCAGTAGACCTTAATTCAAATAAAGCCTTGAACTAACCATGTTAGTCTCAAAAAATGACTGACTTCACTAGTTGGTCAAGGTTATTTATATCCTATATATATATTCCTTTTTCTACTTTTTTTTTTTCTTCCCAACATAACTTAAAATAGAAAAAAAAAAGAGACTAATTTATATTCCTATTTATATATAGGCGGGAGGGTTCATAGCCCTCCCCTACTTGTGGCTATCACCTCATCATCGTTGGGTGTCAGCCACGGGTGGTAAGGCTGGGCCTTACCTTCCCGCCTAGTTTTTTTCTTTATTTTGTGTTTTTTTAGACTTTTTTTTATCTTTTTAATAAAAAAAAGGAAAAAAGAAAGAAAAAAGGAAGGATGCAAATGCCCTGAAGTCATGTCTTTTTCTGAGACTGATATGACCACTTCAGGTTTTTATGCGAAACAAGGTCCACTTCAAGCTTTCATTTGAGAAAATTATGATGCTTCGGGCTCTTTTTTGAAAAATTGAGAATACTTTGGGCCTTTATTTGGAATTTTTTCATGAGAAAAAGAATGCATTGATTACCGCAATTTTTCCTTTTTGGCAAGAAGAAGAACACTGTAAATTTTCCTTAGTTGCAATGCATAATATATGGCTCACAAGACACTTTAATTAAATCTATTAAGTTATAGTGAATTCCCAAATTATAAAAAAAAAAAAAAAAATTCATTTCAAATAGATTTTCATGCGTCGCGTCCAGCAATAATTTCGGTAAAAATGAATTAATATTTACAACGGATGTGACTTAACTAAGATAATGCCGTAAAGTGGAGACAACACTCATCCACTTTGTCCTTTTAATTTCAACAAAAGTGGAATACTCAATAGGTTTGGAATTTTATTTGTTCTCGTATGAACTAATGTATTTGATCAAGTACAGTTGCATTTGAAGCCCATCAAGCTTTATAATTGCTAATGGCTAGTCGAGAATATAATTAAGTACTAAAATTTGAAAGCTCAGCACCAATGAGATTAAACATCATCTACTGCTTAAAACTAATATCAACATAAAAATTCCATTAAATCAGAAAACCTACTTAACGTGGTAAGTAAGTCAGGGTTACTTAACATTTTAAGTAGAAAAAGTAATTTATGGCAATGAGAATATTATCACTTATATTATTAAAATCAACCTATAATAATCACAATTTCATGTATGGTAAACAAGTCAATAATGTTCAGTGATCAATTTTTCAATTACGTATTAAATAACTCTTTATTTCTACTTTCAAAACTTAAAATTGTCGGCACCTAAAATTCAGTGCTTAAATTCTGAATACTTAATTTTCAACTTTATCCAATGAGCCTTCAGGAAATAGATTATTAAAGGAATTTTAATCCAATAGTGGGGTATAATCAGCCCCACCCACTACCTTCTTCCACACAGAAGTAGAATATGGAGCCAAAAAAGCAATATCTAGAAGGGGGAAACATGAATTTCTAGAAGCAATGAAAGTTTTGACAGTGGGAGTGTTGGTTAGGCGCACCAAGTAGCCGTGGACCTTATTCCAAGGAGAATTAAGTTTGAATTCGTCAACATTATCAGCAATGTGGAAAATATTTCGCCTCACACCTTAGAAGAGAACCGAAGGACCACTCTTAAGAGGTTCTAACGTTTTCCACTCCCCAAGGAAGCCACACCAAACTCTTCTGATCTAATCACATCTTCCACCTTTGATCCTCATTTAATTAATTGAGGTACTTTGACGAGACCAAAGTTTACCCATTTAAGTTGGGTTCCCTTGTTATCAAAAACAAATGCTATGAAGATAAAAAGGAGAAACGATATGCGTAGTCCTAGAACTTTCTTTCAATAATCAATGGGATTGCTATAATTTTTTTATTCAATTTTTTCCCTAAACTTTTAAGAATCCACTCAATGTAGTCGTTCCATTTAAATCCACATGTCACATGTACTAGAGAAAATGATCCAAAAAATACTAAATCTATTACACTTTTATTCATAAACTTTTTTATTATATTAATTGAGTCCATTTGGCAAATTTTGATCGGAAACCACTCATGTGAACATTGGCCATCTAACATGACATTACCAACACTAACATGGACATTTTAAATTTTATATATTAATATCTTCTTTTTTCTTTTCTTTTCATTCCTTTTCTTTTTCATTCTTTACTCTCTCTTTTTTTTGGGGGGGGGGGGGTCTTTTCTCATTGTTAAGGCCTAGAAGGTGGCTGCTGGCCACAAGCTCAACAACCTCAGCCACTGAGGCTCAACAACCTTAGCCACTAGGTGAGGGCTAATCCTCACCCAATGGTCAGCAAGGGTGGCTAGGCCTCCACAAGTGGCCGATGGCCCCCTACTAGCCTTAAAAATAAGGAAAAAAAAAAGTAAAGAAGGAAAAGGAAAAAGAAAGAAAAGGAAAGAAATGAAAATGAAAAGAAAAATAATATAAAAATGCAAAAAAAAAAATAAAATATTAGTAAAAATTGTCAATATCAACAATTTCATATCAAAATTGACCGAATGAACTTAATTAGCAAAACGTGAAAAGATTTAGGACTCAATTGGCATAATTAAAAATTTAGGACTATATTGACAAAAGTGCAATAGATTTATGGATTTTTGGACAATTTTCCCCATGTACTCTTTTGACGTGGACTGCTCTATTAGCATTTATTGGCTGAGAATAACGATCTAGACTAAAATGTTTTTGTTCGTTCTCCCTAGTCAATAAATGTTTTTGTTGTGTGTTTGTCCGCGTGTGTGTGGTGTGTGCGTGTGTGTGTGTGACATGGAAGCCATATGGAAGTCACGTACATGCCACCCTAGCAAATCAACATTAAGTTAACAAAACTCTGTCAACATCAACTAAGTATTAGGATTTTCAATGGAAGAATTACTTTGCTTGGAATTTTAAAAGCTCAACAGATTTATTAAACAAAAAAAGGTTCATAGATCACATTAAAAATTGAAAAAAAGTTCAGTATCATTATTCCTACTTTTTATGCACAAACAAAATCTGGCAAACTAAATTTCCAAACTAGGGGAGTATGTGTGTAATCGAGTTGAGTCAACAACCAATTCGATGCTTGAATCTGACCCAAATCAAATAGTTAAGAGTAGATAATTGAGTTACATAAGTTTTCAATAAGCTTCAGCTTGAGTCGATTAGATAACGGTTCTTTCTCAGAACTGAGAGTAAAACTCAAACTCTAGCTGGAATCATTAAAATACACTACAATTAAAAAGTAGTAATATATTTATTTAGTTCGTATCTATTAATGTATTTTTATAATTAAAATACATAAAGATTGAATAACTCGATTTGGCTTGCGAGCTATTATTTTTTAGCTTGAGCTAGACTCGATTTATCAGTATTTAAGCTACTTGAACTCAAAAAGAATCAAGCCGCGCTTGAGTAATCAGTAAGTCGAACTCGAATAGCACGTGAGCTTGACTGAGTTGCATCCTTATCGCCAAACATTGGAATCTAGAAGCTCTTCCCAAACTTAAAAGACTCGTTGATATGGCTAAGTCAAGCAAAATAGGAACTCAGCCAATGGCCGTCTAAAGTTGATATTGGTCATAGAATATGATTTCAGCGTTGAAGTCTAGTTTTCTTGTTGCGCACCACTAGCCAATCTCAGTATTTATGACTATATACGTGGCAGCAATTCATTGGCAGAGAATCACACCTTCAAGATTAATAATATTTCATTAGCAGATGCCGACCAAAGCTATTTGTTTCACTGAAAAAAGCCAGTTCTTTCCCATAGAAACATGAATCACAATAACTTACACATGATTGGAAGGCAAACATAGATGCAAGTACATATCCACTAACAGCACGCTAATATAGTTTATGAAAGGTCGAAAATGTTGATTCATATATATATATATATATATATATATATGGAGGCAAAAACATAGGTGTAGGCCTAAGTTGCTAACCATCGACAAAAGGAAATCAACCATTGATATGCTTTTGGCTAGAATTTAAGACCACCACAAAACCAACAAACCGCTTAGAACCATAAATCTTTGCACTACATAACAATGTTTAATGGTTGCATTTTGATTAATCACCCATCAGTCAATGCGAACCAAAGTCACTTTAATCACATCTGTGGTATTCATAAATTTTTGCCTAAGACTCGTGCACTTGCACCTTAGAATTTTTTTTGTTTCGCATGTGGATCTACTATATTTGGCCCCCTCCCCCTGAATGCAAGTATCCTTCTACAACAATATAAACTCTACTCCATTCTGCACCTTGACTTCGCCAAGTTTGGCACAAGACAAAACTCTGCCCTTCTAACTTCTCATTAATTGCTTTGGCCTAACCAAACTTAGCGAAAGCGCATTATTTGTCACATCGATAGATGAGTCATATGTGACATTCTTGCTTTAAAATATTCACTAGCTACCCATCTATACATATTCGACCTACTCAATCTAATCAACCATTGATTTTGATACCACTTATTGAGAATTAACAACAAAAATCTAAAGTCCTCAACAAAGGGGATCCCTAGGGGAGAACTTGTCACGCCTCGATCCTTGGGCACGCACACATCCCTCAACTTGGTCGATTAATAGCGACGTCCCAAGACACATCACCAACCCTTTCATTTTAATATACGCATGTAGAAGCATATGAAATCCCCAAACAATAAAATAATGAGATAGGAAAGTATGATTTCAAAATCGAACTTTGAAAACAACCACACTTATATACATTGCCAATCATAATGCAAATATATACAAGTTGAATTGTTAAGTCAGGTTTAAACCACTAGTTCCCCAAACAGGGTCTGCAAGATGGAATCAACTCCCATCAAAAGAGAATTTCCCTATGACTCACAAGTCGAATAGGATCGTCAATTCTTCATACTTCCCCTTCTACCCTTTTGCAGACCTTGTTTTATGAATTTGTGGTTTAAAACCCGACTTAACAATTCGCCTTATATATATTTGCACTATGGTTTGCAATGTATATAAGGGGGTTGCTTTTAAAGTGGAAATTTGGAGTCTTACTTTTCTATTCCATTGCTTTATTATCTGGGGATTATTATTATATGCTTCCGCATGCGTATAAAAAAAAAGGGTTGGCGATGCATCTTAGGATGTCGTTATTTAATCAACCAAGATAAGCGATGTGTGCGTACTCAAGAATCGGGGCGTGACATCCCCTTTTTGTGGTATAGAGCAATGATTAGGGATTGGAGTGATAAGGTGCGATAGACCATGGGATAGTGGTAGGAAAGACATTTAAATTCATGTCCGGTGCATGTCGATGCTAGCTTATTGGTAGCTTGTTTGTGTGGGTCACTCAAATTCTAATATGGTATTAGAATTAGAAAACATGTTTCTATGAAGATCCTATAGAATGAGTGATCAGGCACTGAGGACTCCTAGTAAGAGAGTTGTAACCTTTGTGACTCAAGGTGGAACACCGACAAGGATCGATGCCCGAGGCAATGGTGGCAGAGCATTGGCTCAGGCCAACGCGAGTGTAAGAGTACTGCTATAAGCCGGTACTAGTGTAACAGCACTAAGCGATCCTAGGTTTGACGAGATCATTCAGGCGCAAGTGATCCTTAGGAACTTGTCGAGTCAACAAGTTCAAGATCAAGTCGCTGTTGTTGCAGCTGTCATGACAGGTGTCAAAGCTGCAATCATCGTTGTTGCCACACCTGCTGAGGTCCAGCATGGAGATGCGATTTGGGAGCGAACCGTTATGTCTAAGTTAAGATTCAGTTCCAGCAGAAATGGAAATCGATCGGGGAAAAGACCGATGTTGAGAGAAAAGTATTCTATTCCACCCAGCATGAAAGGTGGGGATAGATAAGTCAGTATTGAATCGGAATAGAGTATGTCATGCCTGTAAGAGACAACACGGTTACCCCTCGTACCATTTTAGGATGGGTGCTTGTTTCAAGTGTGGCCAATAGGGTTACTTAGGGGGTGTATGACAACCATTTTGTTCCATAAATAATTTTCGGAATAGAAATAGATTTTTCTATTTCTATTTTTATAAGAGTTTCTAAGGAAAAATAACCGTTTGATAACGACACAAAATTTCTACTCTAAAAATAGAAATTCATTTGATAATGACACAAAATTTCTTCCTTTCGGATGGCGGTGGACCGATGATTGGAAAGGATGGACGGCCGGCAGCCAGCCGGGCAGCAGCGCGGGTGACCAAGAATAGCGAGGCCGGGATTGGTGACCGGCGGCGGGGGCGGGAAGTGGTGATCGGCAACCGGGCGGCGGCGCGGCAGCAAGATGACAATGATGGCTGGTGGCGGCGGCCAATGGCGGCGGGGAGGCGACCATGGCGATGATGACCGGGCGGGGACCGGTGGATGGTGGTCGGCAACGACGAATGAAGAACCGATTGACGAACGATGAGAAGAATTTTATTTCTAATATCTATTCTAGAAATAGAAAAGTAGAAAATTTTAGCTTCTGATTTATCTTCCAAACCTATTTCTGGAATAGAAATCTATTCCAAAAATACAAAAACTAAATAGGTTTATCAACCAGATTTCTTTTCCAGAAACAGATCTAGAACAAAAATTTTGGTTATCATGCACCCCCTTAGTCAGAAACTATACTAGAAGGTCGATGGGACCACGACAACGGTTGTTGTCACCACTGATGGGACAAACTAGAGTGAATGTGCACAAATTGCTTATAGGGGTATTTGGGACAGACCTCGGTGCTAGTAAGAGTGCATGTTGTCACCCGTTAGGAGACAAACGACTCACCAAAAGTGTGTTGAAGTTGTGGAAGGAAGCATGGATCAATCTAGTGTCCTAATATAACTGGAACATACTTTGATTGTAGCCAGCACGGCCATTAGGTGAAGTACGGTTAGTAAAAGTCCAAAGGAGCATAAATGCCATTACTACAGTTAGGATGCCACTAGAATGACGAAATGGATAGGAATGGAACCAACCATGCACCAATCAGAGGAAGAATGTTATTGAGGAATCTTATCAGAGTAGCGCAGCAGAGCTTTGGACTAAATTTGTTGAATTTCAGTTTGTTGAAATAAAGCCGAAGAAAGGAGAATCACTAGCTATAGTCATGCTCGACTAGTTGCTGAGATGTAACTTTAATGCCACATGAATAGAAGAGGCTCATGGAGCATCTTGTAGTAATGAATAAAGGTCATGGAGTAATCCAGCTTAGTCCATTAGCATGTGAAAGTGTCGAGTTTATTAGGAGTCGAAAAGAAGCTTTGATTTCATCAATTTCGTTGGTTAAAGGCAACCCGTTTATTGGACGAAGGTTTGCCAAGATTACAAGGCGATTGTCATAGACAAGACAAATTGAAGAACTGAAAATTGAGGACTTCTAAGTAGTCCAAGAATTTCTATAAGTGTTGCCATAGGGATTGTCAGGCCTATCGTCAATGAAAGAGGTAGAATTTGCGATTGAGTCAGCAACTGGGTTAAAGACACTCAACAAAAGCTTTTTACCAGATGTCGTTGTTTGAGTAGAAAGAATTGATGGTACAGATGTGAAGAATTATTGGATAAGGAATTTATACATGCCAGTGCATCGCTTTAGGAAGTATTAGTTTTGTTTGTGAGAAAAAGGAAGATGGTTCATTGCGAGTGTACATCAACTATAGTTGACTCAATCAGGTGGCAATCAAGAGCAAGTGTTCATTGCTGAAGATCGACGAATTGTGTGACTAGTTTTAAAGAAGGTCGATGTGTTCAAGGATCGACTTAAGGATAGACTATCAACAATTGAGAACCAGGAAGAAGGTTATATTGAAAACAACATTTCGTATTCGATATGTCTTTTATGAGAATATTGTAATGCCATTTGGTCTAACAAACGCTCCAACTGCTGTCATGGATTTGATGGACCGAGTATTTGAGAAATACCTAGATTAGTCCATGATCATGTTCATCAATGATATTTTGATGTATTTGAGGAGTGCTAAGGAGCATGAGAGTCATCTGAGAATGGTACTTCAGACCCTAAGGACTCATGGATTGGACGCTAAGCTTAGCAAATGCGAGTTTTGGTTTACTCGTATTGCGTTCCTAGGCCACATGAACTCATGCAAAGGATTTTCAGAATCTGTGTCGCTATTGACTAGACTTCTGAAGAAAGAAGAAGAGTTTGTGTTGATAGATAAGCACGAATGTAGTTTTCAAGAGTTCAAGTGAAAGCTAGCTATCGCACTTGTGCTGACCATCCCCTTTGGAGGATGCAAAGTCTATAGTGATGCATCGTTTAGAGGATTAGATTGCGTGTTTATGCAACATGGTAGGATTGTTGCATATGCATGGTAGGATTGCTGCATACGTGTCCCGTCAATTGAGATCTTGTGAGCTAAGTTACCTGACGCATGACTTGGGACTCATAGCATAAATTTTAGCCCTAAAGTTTTGGAGATGTTAGTGATGTGGAGAAAGGTCCTGGATCTTCATGGGCCAAGGAAGTCTCTAGTGTTTATTCTCCCAAAAGTAATTTAAAACGAAATAGCGTTGTGAATTAGAACTTTGAAGGACTAGGATGGAGATATCTGGTGTCACCCTAGAAAAACAAAAGAAGTCACTGATGCGATAAATCGAGAGTCTTTAAATGTGTATATGCTAGTTAAGGTATGAACCTTACTTGAGAAATTTTGAGATTTGATTTTCAAATTTGAGATGCGCTACCTTCCAAATCTTATAGCCGCTCTCAGAATTGAGCCGGATGCTAATATTAGAATCAAGGCACAGCTTTGTAAACCGAGAGGACTCTTGTAACCCCTCGAGACCCCATAGTGGAACTGAATGCACAGCACTATGGACCTTGTGACAAGTTTGTCAAGGAACCAGAGGGGTAATGATTCCATTTGGGATAATGGTCAATAGATGGATGAAGTCGACTCACTTCAGTACAATACGAAAAGATCTTGGTTTGAATAGGCATGCAGAAGTATATGTGCGTCAGGTAATTCGTCTACATAGAGTGCCAGTGACGAATTTATATTAGATAAAGACCTGAGGATTCCTAGTTTCAGCAAAACAATTATATGGTTCTTTCTTAAGCATTGCATAGCAAAGTGTGCAGAACCTAAGTTGTGGAAAGGAAAATAGACAAAGAAAAATCACAGGCTTAGAGTTAGTTCAATAGTCAATGATTGCAATTGCCGTGATCAGAATCAGATTATGGATCGCTTAGAGCCGTCAGAAAGGTTGTATCATTAAGCATCAAAGACCCTTAGAGTTTCAAATTTGGTGATTGCATCTTTCTAAAGGTGTCACCAATGAGGGATGCCTTGCGCTTCAGCAAGGAGGGAAAATTGAAATCGAGATATGTAGGTCCCTTTGAAGTTCTAAAGAGAGAATTGGGATCCTAACATATTGTCTTGCATTACCACCGAACTAGGCGCGAGTGCATGATGTCTTTCACGTGTTGAGGTTGATGATGTATGAGCCTGACCCGACCCATGTGTTAAATCTTGAAGAATTAGACGTGGATGACTAAGTATCATGCGTGAAAAGCCCGGTTCAGATCGGATTCTATGTATCAAGATGGTCTCCTTGGTCAAAGTGGTTTGACAACACCACGGGATTGAAGAAGCAACCGAAGAAAGTGAGACTAGACAAGACGACGATACCCCCACATTTTTGTTTAAGGATTGATAAATGTTTAAATTTCAAGGACAAAATTTTTATAAGAGGGGAAGAGTTGTGACATCCTGGATTTTCAGTCTTGTTTTCAATAGAATAAATTGGACATTTCATCGAAGTGCCCATAAGACTATTCTTAGAGCTAATCACTCTTGAGATAATTAGATTATCTGGGAAAGTCATTAAGAATTTTAAGGCAAATAGATTTGATGATTTGACTAGGAATCGGCTGCTCGACCGTGTTCATCTGCCAAGATCATTACGACACAAACGTAAATTGATTAGAGATTAAAAATAGGTCGGTTCGACTGAGAAGTTTGGCTAATCGTGGGTGACACCACTAAATTGGAAAATTCTTGTCGACTGGCACTAGACTGATTTCTCTATCGTTTTGGTACCCTATGTTTGTAATTGAAACATCGATATTTTTACGATAATTGAGAGTCGCCAATATGTCGAATGGGTTCATTGTAGTTTGAAGAAAATTGACCACGGGTCATTTGCACTAAAAATCTCTTAAAACTACCCGGTAGCCTAGGTCACGCTAAAAACGCGCCGAATGGAAATTAACCGCGAATTCAAGTCCGATTTCAAAAATTGAAAATCCAGTCATGTCATAATAAATTCTATGAATGTCAACTTAGCCTCATAAGATTTTTCTGAAACCCGAAAATTTTTGGGAAAAAAGTCGGCTTAGGGCTGTTTTTGTTCAGAAAATGTAGAGGATTATTTTTTATCGCAAATTTGGGATGTAAGATGAATTCATGGGTGAGGAAAAATTTCAATTGAAATATTGAGGTGTCAAATGAAATTATGGAGACCAAATGAGGATGGATTGAGCAAAATTAAGCAACCAATTAAAGCCAATTACTTAGAAATTCGTAGCTCCCCCTCCCCCTAGCCAAAATGGACCAGCTCATGAGTTGTGGGTGAGCATTGGTGCTCAATGGCAGCCAAGGAAGATACTTGGCTAAGAAAGGTCTTTGGGGACAAGCTTGTGGAAGAAATGTGCATGGTAGGTCCCCATTCTTGCTTCTCTCTTTCCTCTCTCCCTCATCCTCTCCCTTGGCCGGCCAAAGCACTTCATTTCCTCCCTCCTTGCTGTGTTCGACGCCACCAGCAGAGAAGAAGAAGCTGGATGCCGTCGCACGCTAAGCCGCCACTGGAGTCGCGCCGCTCGCCGCCGTCCACGTGAGCTCTTTGCCCCTTGCCTTGCCTACCCTCCATCACAACAGCTGTTTCGGATCTTGTAGGGTTCGGCCAAGGTTGTCCTTAGTCATTCCTTCATCGATAAATCTCCATTTAGGCCCAGTTTGGCCTATTTCCTCATTCTCAATCAATTCCCGCCTAAACTGAGCTAATTTCCTCTCATTTCTAGCCTAGAATAGCAAGGAATTTTTGGGTATCATAGCACCTTTGGAGGCCACTTTGAGGTGGTTCCAAGCCCCGGAGCTTAGCCCTGCTTTGGAGAAAAACATCCCCACAACGTTCTCGACGTTTCGATCCGAATGGATTGTTAAACAGGTGAGTTTAGCTCACTAATCCTTGCTTAGTATACTAATGATGTTTAAGGGTTGATTAGTGTTGATTAAGCATGATTAAGTGGTTAGATTAATTTAGAGTAATTAAATTAGTGACTTAACGATACATGTTAAGTGGTTAGACATAATCATTAGCGAGTAGAAATGTTCTAGTATTTATTGAACGTGTCTCAAGATTTTTCCCAATCCGTCTCGGCTTCCAATTAGGCATTACGGGCCTAAATTGGAATTATTGCTATTTAATAATTAATTTTTGAATTTATTTATTTATTTATTTTTTTCGAAAATTAGGCTGGGATAGTCGATGATCGAAATTTTGTGTTGATTATCATGGTGCAGTCCATTTATTTATTTGAGCTTTGGTTTGTGCCAAATTGATTTAATTGTGGATTTTTAGGATTTTATTCCTAAACTATTCAATTTCAATAATTGATTGGAAATAACTGAGCGTGGGTCTACAACGCCATTAATATTTTAATAGGCTGTATAAAGTGGCGAGAATTGTGAGAGTGAATTAATTATATTGGCTAAGACTAATCGAGTACTATTTTATCGAGTATGATAAAGATGAGAAGAAAGTGGTATTACATGGCTCGGAGACTAAGAAGGTCGTCCTAGAGAATGCACATGACTTATGTATTAAATATAAAGTAATAAGGAAGAGAGTTGTAATACGTAGCTTGGAGACCTATAGTTTCATCTTGGACAATACACATGATTTGTGGATTATAAATCACCTACGAATAACAAGTGACTCAGTGATTAGTACGTCGCCTTAGGAATTGCACGTGGCTCGGTGACTAGATATATATCGTCTTGGAAAATGAATAGTCTGGTTATGTCCATTGAACCATAGATTACCACATAATTTAGGTTGTGCTTACTGAGCCGTAATTTAGCATTACCACCTAATCTAGGTTGTGCTTGCTATGCCATAATTCAGCACCACCACTGAACTTGGAATCGGTTGTGCTCGTTGAGCTGTAATTTAGCATTAACCGCCGAAGAATTAGTAAGCCGTGCCCACTGAGCCGAAATTCAGTATTACTGCCAAAGTTTTAGTAGGCTGTACTCGCTGAGCCATAATTTAGTGTTATAGTTGAGTATTTGAGATAATTGTGTAGGTCGTGCTCGTTGAACCTTAATTCAATGTTAGGGTTGAGTATTCGAGATGATCATGTAGGCCGTGCTCACTGAGCTGTAATTCAGCATTAAATTTGAGTAAATGAGATGAGCTGACCAAGAAAGGGTCAAGATGACATGTAATTGGCTAGGTTGATTGATCAATGATTTGATCTGCTGTTATGAATTGATTGAGTGATGTGATATAAGGTATATGTAAATAATGTTGATTTGCAAGATGAAACTGAGATTAAGGTAAGTCCTTTGACTCGTGTGTGCATAGGTAATTCTTATGGCGCATTGGTTTCCTAATCGGGTCTTAAGGGGTAGAACTTGCTGAGACATAGTCTCACTAGTTATTGAATAACCATTTTTAGGTCCTTAGATAGTTGTGGCGAAGGACCGGAGGCCCGATGTGTAGAAGGTAAAGCCTGAAGAATTGACATAAGACAACCCTCTTTTGATGGGAGTCAATTCCCTTTTGCAAACCTTGTTTTATAAACTCATGGTTTAAAACCTGACTTAACAATTCGCCTTGTATATATTTGCCTATGGTTTGCAATGTATATAAGGGTGGTTCCTTTTAAAGTGGAAATTTGGAGTCCAACATTTCTATCACATTTCTTTATTGTCTGTGAATTATTATTATATGCTTCCACATCCGTATAAAAACAGAAAGGGTTGGCGATACGTCCTGGGACATTGCTATTTAATCAGTCAAGGTAAGGGATGTGCGAGTGCTCGAGGATCGAGGCGTGACACTCTTAATATGGAATACATATCGAAAATGAAAATTTTTATCAACCAAATGGGACCGTATTACCTAATCACAATTTTTTGTTGAACCTACGACCAAACCTTGGAACATAAGCATTGGCCTAAGGAATATACTTGCGAAAAGATAAACATCCGAGAATGGGGAAAAAAAGAAGAAAAAAAGATAGAAGGCTAGAAGACTCATAGCTTGGCTGATCCAAAATGTAGCCGACAACCGACAAAATTCCCAAATGCTGCTAGTCGAATACTATTCATAACATGTTTGACTTCAAAAATTTGTTTCAGGCAAATTGAAAGTTCAAATCGATTTTTGTAAAATCTCACACCTCCTTGACACCTTAAACTATAATTCTTCTATAATTTCTTAGCTTAACAACTCCTAAATTGGACCTTGCATTTCAATGTTTACTTAATTCCGAATTTGTGCCATAATTCTAAAAACTACTCCAATGAGAAGAATGAAGAGCTTGAATTTTTACCGAGTGTTGCTTATCAGAAACGTGAGAATGTGCGAGTCTCTCTTCTCTTTTTCACTTTCTTCTTCTTCATCCCTTCTTTTCTTTTTTTTCCTCTCTCTCCCTTTCGCATGAGCTTTTTGTCCTAAACTGAGTTGAGCGTCTCTTTTTATCCTTATTTGACTAGTCAACCTTTTTCTTTGGGGTCCACTTTCTTCAACTCAAGTCGATACCTAAATTTTGCTGACTTAATTAGTTATGAATTGTGTAATAAATTAGGGACTAAATTTTAGCTCATAACAAAAATATTAAGTTAAATTACATATAGTTATTAAGAGTGCATTTCAATTAGTTACATATTTACTAGTCTGGCAGGGATGGACTTAGATGGAAAGTTCTGAACTCAATTAATAAATTAGATTGAGCCCATTAGAGCATGTAATTTTCATCAAGCCCATATTATATGTATGTAATGGAAATTTGCATTGTAGGGCAATTTGGTATAATTGAATTATAGAATTATTATATAAGATACTTCGAAGATAATTATATTATTCTATGATATTCAACTAGAGGAAAGAATAAAAAATTCCCTAAAATGAATATCATAATTTGGAAGTAAAATATTTTGCTCTTGAAAAAAAACACTTGGAGTGGAGCCTATAAAGGCAAGCCTTTGTTCAACGATTGTGAAGGGGGCCGCACAATTCAATACAAGGCCACGCATAACATAACGCATATGGAATACACGGAACGAAAATTTCTGAGAACCCACGTTGTCCACAATGAGAAAAGAAAGTGTCCAGGAGAGGTTCGAAAAAAGTTCTTCATTGTTCTTCTTGAGCCTCGACATCCACAAGCGGCTGCTCGTCCTCTTCTCCGTGCAATTTTCTCCGGAGATTCCGCAGCAAGTACTCCTTTCTACTGAGCCTTCAGCTATCAATCCACGAGCCTGTGGCCTCTCACAAGATTACAAACGCCAGCCGAGATCACAAACTAGCGACCATCCAGCTCATGACTCTCCTCAGGCCGGCTGTCTAGCTTTCTCCGTTGAGTATCTGAGCCAGCCCAAACCAGTCCCCAGCGCTGTAGTTCATCCAATTCACTTTTGTCAAACTTTCTGCAGGTTTTCCGGCGATTACAGCTTGCTTTGATGGCCTTCCTATAAGCAGTTTTCTTCAGTGACGATTCCAGCAAGCCCCTAAGTTGCAGGCTGTCCAGTGTTGTTCCTGTAGATCTTCACTGGTGAAATTTCGTGCCAATCCAGCCCAGAGCATGCTCCACATGTTCAGATCATCCATCACGCGAGGAGTCAAGCGGTGGTCAAGATATTTACAACTGGTGGAGGAGTTCAATGGAGAAAGAGATAAGAGTAATCCATCATCGTTTTGCTTCTCTGTCGGGGACTTTGAGATTCACAAGAAGACAAAACCAAGTGAAATTAGTGGAGAACTCTCTGGGTCCCCTCGACCTTCGCACGCGCCTTCATTCATCTGTTCCTTTTGCAATACCTAGTCTTTCTGACGAACTTTGTCTCCTTCCATCGAGCTTGGTTAATTTTTTCTTGTAGGTCCTGATGCCTACATCCTCAAGTCCAGCGTCTTTGCTACACCTCTCCGCCAAGCCACCGTCACGAGCGACCAAGTATCGCTCCTCGTGAGCCAGCCACAGGGTTGAGCACCACAAGAACGCCACTGAGCCGAGCCGATCCTGTCCCCGTTGTCCTCCTTGCTGTCCCCAAGCCGTGACCATGCCAACGTTCACCCCAACGACTATAAGATTTCCGTTCTGCAGGACGCTTGAGGCTCTTCCATCGACTGATCAAGTGGAAAACCAACCATAAGCCACCTTCTGTGCCACGAAAAGCGAGGCCTGCACCCGCCGGCCATCCACCGAGCGTAAATCTTCAGTGTACCCTCACCATTCACAACGTGGAGCAGCATCACCATCAGCATCACCATCAAGCCCTGACCGTGTTTTGTAAGCCCCTGTCCGTCGACCCAAATTTGGAAGAGAATATTCAGATTAAGTAAAAATCTTATCTAATTTGATTTTCCCTTATTTAAAATAGAATATGATTGAATTCCCAGATATATTATCCTATCCAAAACCTTTACTAGCCTTTTAAAGTAGGTATTGTTCCCTAATTTCCTAACATGCTATAATTGTCAATCTGATTTCCAACTAGAGATAATTTGCAATTGCACAGAAAATCATCAATCTAATCTCATGCCCAAGATATGCTTCAGGATTGTATGAAAAATTGGCCAATCCGATATTCATGCCCGAGATACGATTCATCAATTGATTTCCAAAATTAAGTGGACAAGGATAATATCTTGTGTGATTTGGCGATTTGGTGTCGTATTTGATGTGGATTTATTTATTTTATGTTTGTTTGGTTTGAATTGATTTTGTTCATTTTAAGAAAACAAAAAAATTAGATACAATTAAAGTAGATTTTTCCAAGATAGGTCGCATTTTTTTTTTTTAAATCATGGAAAAATACAATAGAAAAATCACATGCATGTCATGTAATTTAGGTCATATCATATTGCTATGTCATGTGCATGTCATATAGGTTAAGTGCATAAGTACCATGTCATGTGCCACATCATTATGTGCATCCCATTTAAATTGTGCATGGTTAAAAATCGCACGTCATTTTAGAAATTGCACGTTTCATTTAATTAGATCTATGTCATGTTTAGGTTCATATTGTGCTGAGATAATATATTTCATCATTGTTAGGTTTAGGACATTTAAATAACTTATGTCGCATGTCATGTTAGATTAGTAGCACACATTGCATAAAGCATGATTTTCATTAAACGAGAGAAAACCTAAAAAGATTTGAGTGAAATTGCATGTAAATTAGAAGTTACATTCAGGATGATGTGATTTTCTAGCTAACACTTGCAGATGTTTTGTTGCTTCAAGGTAACTCATTCCTCCTTTTCTTCACAATTTATTTAACACTTTCATTATTGGGTATTAAGTATTGGTTGCGCATCTGCCTAATTACCTCACACGTTGGGGAGTAAGTAATGCAAATTGTCTGCAAATTTTTTTTTCTAAAATAAAAGAGAAAATGTATCGAAAGGGTGTTAGGTGAAATCTAACGTACTCAAGTCCATGTTCCTATAATTTTTAGTTCATAGGAGTGAAGTAATTCTCCCGTTACTTTACTAAGATTTTTAATCGATCTCCAAAAAAAATAGATTAGTGGCAACTTCTACTTAAAAATCATTTGTATATTAAGAACTTAGGCTGCATTTGGTAGTTCGGATTTGAGGCTGGATATGATAATTTGTTATCCTATCCGATGTTTGGGAATGTCCATCGGATCAGACAAACCCGGATACATTCGGATAAAACGCTGGATAAAAAATCCAAGGGAAGGGGGTGGGATAAGCCCGGATTGGATAAAAAAAAAATTTTAAGGAAAAAAAGAACTTAACAAAAAGAGAAGATATCATAAGCATCTACATCAAATGGATGCATCCGCCTCTCTGATTCATTTGTCATCCCTCTTCTTCCACTTCTTCTCCCATCTTCGCTTCTCGTACGCCAGCAATTGGGTGCCCCTTCCTTTGGTTCATGGACTTGCTAAATCTGATGACCAAGTACATTGGACGTCTCAAAGGAAGAGGGGAAGATGGTGATGGTGATGAAGTAGCTGTAAATCTTTGGTATCATTGACAATTTGGGATCTTGATCGATTTGAGGCAATGCAAAGACTACTTCAGTAGTCGCCTAAAATTCCCCAACCCCCCCTCTTTATCGTAGTCTAAGATTTACCGATTTGCGTTACCGTTGCACGGCGATGTTGGTGCTCGCCGTTTTCAATGGTGGCCACTGCAGAGGTGGCCACAATTCCTAGATCTAGGGCTTTTCCATTGCCTTTAATTAATTGAATTTTCTATTTTTAAATTTTATAATTTAATTGAATATCATATTTATTTTTGAATCTTATCCTGAAGTGTGCCAAACACTTGATAGGATTAAATATGTCCGCATTTATTATCCAGATGATTTAATATCCTACTTTATCCTATCCTATAACCCAGCCTTAGAGTATAAGTCACGGGTTGATATGAGATTAGGAGAGTCCAAGTTAAGTGTAGGCATAATAATCTATTAATCAAACCCCTAGATGGTCTAACCCGCCTACCGGAGGTCGTCACCACCCAATCAAAAGGCACAAAATATTACATTTTACTCTCTTTCAATGAAATTTCATCCTCAAAATTCGGACTTATATTGCTGCATGAAAGCTTCCAACGGTTCAACTGATGTCCCTCTCTTGTTGGTCCCAACCATTATGTACCATCGTGTGAGAGACCCTCGACTGTTTGCGATATTTCCAACCTTCGTAATGCGCTGAACTGTTCTTCCAGTTTGGCGATGCCCTTGTTTCCCGTTGTCTCGTACGAGCATGCCGCGTAACTCATTCTCTTGGTAGTTCTCGCCCTTACCTACTATGTGTGTGGATTGAGAGCAAGCAATGACAAATCAAGCATGAAAAATTATAAATATTATTAATGCACAACTAAAGATGAAATCTTTAAAATAAAGTTGTCTCTCATAATGAAAGCCGGACTCCTAAGTATGACTTTAAAATGCTTCATCCGAGACCTCGTGTGGACCTTGGCATCCCTTGGACATAAAGCAACTAGAAAGTATTCCCTCCTTCTAGGGAAGATAAATATTGAAAACTCAGCAATAATATGTCTATCCTCGTGTTGACGCCTCAATTTTAATTAGTTTTTAACTTTTTTTCTTTTCGGATAAATAGATAATAAAAAGATAAAACAACAAATAAAAACAAATAAAAAAACAGGAAATAAAATAGCAAAAGCAAAGCAAAAGCCCAGCCCATCTTTTTCTCCTTCTCTTCTCCCTCCGCGTGGCCCCTACGGCCCATTTTCCTTCACCCTCGGCCCAGCCCCTTTCTCTCTTCTTCTTCCTCATTCCCTTCGCCGCTGCAACTCACGCGCGCGATGGAGGCTGACGCGCGAAGGACAGCCTATGGCCGAGGAGTGTAGGCCAACGTCGGCCGAAGGGGATAAGATCGCAGGCGCCATTAATGTGAAGCGAGCTTCGCTGGAAAGCTCAATGGGACACCGGTTCAACCGAGCGGAACCGGTGGGCAAGCCAGAGGCCGGCGACCGAGCCCCTTCGTCGACCGGAGTTCATTCGCCTATAAATAGGTGGCCGCAAGCATCGTCGGAGGTGGTGGTGAGCTCGGAGATCCTTCACTGAGAGACATCGAGAAGGGTTGAAGGGCGAGCACAGGAGAGAGCTCGAGTCGCGAGCTCAGCCCACCTTCCACCGAGAGACTTCGGGGAAGGCGACGGCAAGCGACCTCGAGAAGGTCAGATCCGGCCGGTGGAGGCTCGGATATGGCCTGAGTGAGAGAAGATTGAGGCCGAGGGTAGGGTTTCGCGAGATCTGCGCCTCAGATCTGGTCTTTTTAGCCGCTGCGTTATTCTTTGTTAGATCGTGCCACCGCCGTTCGCCCGACCGAGATCCCAACGCCATCCGGTACGTCCCCCTCGAGCGCCTCTCCTCCGAAGCTCAAAGAGCGAGCCCGAGCCCGAGAGAGAGAGCCACAATCAAATCGACGGAGCCCAAGCCTCGTTGACGCTGTCGTCGTCCACCACGGTCGCCACCATCAGTCTGCCCTCGCCGCGGCCGCCACTGTCGTAGATCAACTCCTGTCGTCGCCGTCATCGCCCCCGTTTGAGAAAAGGTAAAAACCGTCACCGCTGTCCCTGCCGCCCATCGCACCCCCATTCTGTTGGTGTCGCCGTCGTAACCGGGTAGGGTTTCGCGAGATTCGGGGCGGCGGGAGTCGAGTCACGGTTTGGCTCGGGTCGGGTAGGGTTTGGAGCCGGGTCGCGGGAGCGGGTCAATGGATCCGGGTTGTCGGGCCGGGCGTCCCAAACGCCCGGCCACGGTGTCGTTTCAATAAAAAAAAAAAAAAACAAAAAGAGATGAAAAATCCAGTCGGGCCCATCCGCGTTTGGGTCGCCGCCCAGTCGACCTAACCCGCAAATCCGACCCGGTTCGGTTTTATTTTGTTAATTTAATATAAAATAATTCTAATAAATAAAACATAAATATTTTATTTTCAAAAAAAATCAAAAAGTGTTTTATTTTCAAAAAAATATATTAAAAAATGTTTTAATTTCTAGAAAATCGAAAAATATTAAAAAATGTCGAAAAATGTTTTATTTTCTAAAAAATCGAGAAAAATCGAAAATAATTTATTTTCCAAAAAATATTAAAAATTATTAAAAAATATTTTATTTTCCAAAAAATGCCAAAAATCCAATAAAAAGCCAAAAATTCATAAAAAGCCAAAAAATTTCAGAAAAAGCCAAAAAGCCTTGTATTTTCCCAAAAAAAAAAATACCAAAAATCCCTTTTATGTCCAAAAAATGAGAAAAATACTCAAAAAAATGTTTTTCCTCCCAAAAATGCATGGAAAATCTCTCAAAAATCCAAAAAGCCTTAGGGTTTAAACAAGATTAGGTACCAAAAGGGCATTAGTGATTAACTTGTGTAATCAAGTCCCCGATCCTAATTTCTCAGTTGCGCAGAGCAAGTATTTCTCCCGATACTTCGCTTGGGTTCCTAATCGACCCACCCCAAATCGATTAGTGGCGACTCCATTTCAAAATTAATTTATAGGTTAAAAATTTAGATTATTAAAGTCGTGAATTGGTGGACTTGGGTGAGTCCGGGCTTAACCAAATTCAGCCGAGCCATTAGCCTCCTTAGGCGCCCGTACCCGAGACGGGCGCCGAAAAAAAAAGAGGTCGCGACAGCTTGGCGACTCCGCTGGGGACTATTTGAGGACTTAGGCCATTTTTGTCTTGTTTAAATTCTTTACTGACTTGTTATTTTTTCTCTATGCAGGTCGGTGGTTTAGAAATATATTTTAATTTTGTTTAAAATAGATTATCTTGTGATTATAAATTGTTATGCATGCTTTACTGTTTTAAACACTACACATGGCACACACAACCCGGCCGCCGGACCGGGCCGCCATAGGATTTTAGGATGGTGTTAAGAAAGATACGACTTGAACGCGAGACCTGCGATGTAGAGGTTGCCTTTCTTTTCCCGAATTTCTTAGCCGAGGTTAAGGGGGTATCTTTGCTAATGCGAAACTACGACAGGCGGATACCCTTTTAATTTCATCAGGTCTTCTGAGTTAGAAATCAAGCCACACATCTCATCTGTATGTCTTTGTGCTTGCCATTTTATTTAAAAGCAAAGTTTTTTTTTTTTTTACAAATGTGGTTCTTTTCCCATATCAAAGGATTCGGGCACCTCATGCAAATATTTGAAATCAATGAATTCAAACACCCATTGCAAAAGTTTCAAAGCTTGGAAAAATACTCTCCCAACGAGGAATATTCTCGATGGATTAACTTATTAAGAAACCCCTGTCCCGAGACATTCCTATGGCGAGCTAAGTGGTTCTTTGCGGGAGAGGCGCGCTTTGCGCTTAATTATTATAACCCCATCCCGTTCTTTGGGCCTCTCCGGAGCTACCTCATATTATCCATATAGGGTGGCTCGTCAATACGAGTCCTCCAAGAAATCCCGCCACCGCTCAAATCGGGATTGTTCGAATCTTTTTCACCCGTACGGACTACAACTACTTGGAGGAGATCCGCATAATTCAGAACGCATGGAGTAGATGTCACACTGAAAAGATCGTCGTGCCCAGAAGGTTAAAAGGACAAGAAAAAGTTCATCATGCATCAACATTCTACATTCTCAACCATATAATTCCCAGGGAACTTCAACCAGTAATCCCTGATGTAGTTGATAAACTTACCCTGCAAGGGCGAATCGAATCTCTTGAAAAGAGCTTGGAGACCAGCAGAAGACGCGTATCGAAGCTAGTATGAAGAAGCAAGCAGCTCCACAAGATTGGAACTTCCCATCGCATATAAAATGGGCAGCAGGACTTTTGACGTGAATATTTCTAATGTGAATATCTAGGGTCGTTCTAACTTATGTAAAAAGCCCTTTCGGCATTGTATAAATCTCCTGTAAATAAATAAGAATGATTCAACCCTTGCTATGAGCCAGTTTTCCATGTGTTTCCCTTGTTTACGTTTTCTTCATTTCTGTGCTGACAGGTAATCACATCATAATCGTATTTGCCAAATCCAAAAGCTAGAATGGCTGAAGAAAACGTACCAAGCCGTGTCGAGATTATGGAAAATGAAATGAAACAAGTCTTCAATGTACTTCAACAACTCTCAAAGCAGATAGATTCCATCCAAGGCAAATTGGCTCCCGCCCCAGCCTCAATTGAAGTATTGTTACCGCAATCATCTACCGGAGGTGATCAAGGAAGAGATACCGATGATAACATGCCCGAATTGGAGGACGATACGCACCAAATCATAGTCGAGAAAGCAAAGCCCAACAGTTTGTCGAAAGACCGAACATGACAAACGGCTTGAGAAACTTGAAGAGAGGCTAAAACAATTGCAGAGCCTTCAAGATCCTACTCCAACAGACCTATCCATCTACTCTAAGGTCAAAATGCCGGAAAAATTCAAAATGCCTGAGTTCGAAAAATACGATGGCACGACCTGCCCAAGAGCTCACTTGCAGATGTACTTGGTTCAAATGACCCAGTACGTTAATAATGAACCTTTAATGATCCAGTTGTTCCAGTCAAGCCTAGTAGGCCCCGCCTTGAGGTGGTACATCAAAAAGAACATAAACCTCATCGAGACATGGAGTGAAGCAAGTGAAGCATTCCTCAAAAAGACAAATTCATAATGGACATTACCCCTTCTCGTGAGGATCTTGATCGCATGGAAAAGAAAAAACAGGAATCTTTCAAAGAATATGCTATTAGATGGAGGAATCTCGCCGCCCAGATCAGTCCTGAGCCAACTGACTTTGAATTGAGAAAAATGTTCATCAAGACCCTCCCTTTCGAATACCGCAATTGAATGGTGACTATGATCGCTGAATCATTCAATCAACTCATTCCAGTAGGAGAGCAGATTGAGACGGGGTTTAAGAGATGGCTGGTTCATCGAGCACGCACTGTCGCGAAGGCTCAACATGAAAAAAGATAAAGAACCCCTGATTGATGTCAATGCCACCTACACTGCAAACACCAGGCACCTCCCGACTGTTCAAACAAGCATACGCCAACAACAGACCAATAGCCATCCACCCCAGCGCTACAACAACCGAAGACAATTCACTCCGCTTCCTGGATCCCCCTCCCAGGTTTTGGCAATCCTCCGAAACAAGAGCCTCCTTTCAACTGGCCAAGACGACCCAATGCTGAAAACTTCTCCAGTTATGACCCGTCCAAAAAATGTGACTATCATATGGGAGAAGTGGGTCATTCAACGATGAGTGTTTCGTCCTTAAGCATCGGATCCGAAACTGCTAGATACTAAGGCCTTCTCATTCCAAAGCGCAAAGCCAAATATCCAAAGCAATCCGCTCCCTGATCATGCTGACAAAGTAAACATGATATTCAGTTCTGAAGCCGGTCAAATCAGAAATGTCAATGCACATATTGTTGACATCTATCGAGGGCTAATAGAAACTGGGTATTATCCAAGTGATGAAATAGCACCCTTTGCAATAATGGAGGAAAGGGTATTAAAAATGATAGAGGCCGGAATAATCATGTACACCGGCCATGCCAGCATAGTTTCTACCATATCGCAAGTCCTCATCAATTAGGATGAAGAATTTGCTGCGCTAAATGCGGAAAAGGAGAAGAAGAATTCCACCTCACTTGAGAGCGTCTTTGAAAGGAAGGGAGCTATTGTTCAAGAATCAACAGTTGAAACAGCCATAGTAATCGAGATTCCCCAACCTTACAAATACGAATATAACAATGCAGTACCATGGTCTTATGACCTTGATGTTGGTTTAGTCACACGATCCGGGTGAACCTATGCTCAAGCAAATACTCAGTCTGCTAAGCCGGTATCCGACAAAGAAGCCAAGGAGTTTTTAGCCATGGTTAAGGCTAGCGAATATAATGTGGTGGAACAGTTACGAAAATCACCAGCGCAGATCTCTCTGCTGGAATTGCTTCAGACATCTGTCAAACACCAGAAATCCCTCATGAAAGTATTAAGTGAGGTACATGTCCCTAAAACGATTGAGCATGAAAAACTTGAGGAATTTGTCAGTACCATCCTTCTAAAGGATCAAATGGCATTTTTTGATGAAGAAATCCCTGAGGAGGGTAGAGGACACACCAAGGGCCTCTACATATCAGTCAAATGCAACGCATCTCACGAGTACTGATTGACAACGGATCTGCTCTTAACATATGTCCACTAGCGACACTCTGTCGCCTTAAAATAGAGAGATCATGGATCCAGGTACCCAAAACTTCCGTTCGAGCGTTTGATGGAACAAAGAAGGAAACACTAGGAGAGATCGAGCTCGACATTCAAATTGGCCCAACTATATTCAAAATTTTGTTCCAGGTGATGGATATCCCCACTGCATTTAATTTCCTCTTATGGCGCCCATGGATCCATGTCGCAGGAGCAATACCTTCGAGCCTCCACCAAAGTGTGAAGTTTATGGTTGGAGGAAAACTGATCACGGTCCGAGGGGAGGAAGATCACCGCATCTACCGTGAGACGGCCCTCCCTTATGTTGAACCTAGTGACAAAAGCGAAGTCAGCTATCAATCATTTGAGCTCGTGTCTACTATACACGAAACTCGAGGGACTTTGCCCCTCGTCCGCGAGGTATCAAGCGCTGCAATCATGGTAGGAAAAATCATGGTTGGACACGATTTTACTCCAAGACAAGGACTTGGTAGGAGAAGTCAGGGCATCCATCAGCCCATTGAAGCCCTGAGGAGACCCTATACTATCGGTTTAGGATATTCCCCAAATAAAAAAGCGAAGAAAAAAATCGGCATTGTATATCCCCGTCTCGAGGAAACTTTCCCAGGCCCAGCCAGGATGATGCATGAGGAAGAGGAAGTGAATACTTCAAAGTGGTTCAACCCTGAAAGCGCGAAATTGCCCATGATCCAGGAAGACACGACTTGGCCCTCACTTAAGAAAGAGGGGCCAAATGATGTGACCTCCATGTTCGGGGACATTTTCATAGGTGCCATTGAGGAAGAGCAGTTAGTAGAGACAAGCGATAACTTCTCGTTCATCCAGCTTCAACACCAAGTCGAAGAATTACGCAAGAGTGTACATCATTTGACAGAAAACTTCGCTCAAGCTACCCGTGCATTCCGCTCTCGTCACAATGAGGAGCTGGTAGTAAATGAAGAAGACCCTACTGACACGACTTGGCGAGGGACGCGGCTACCCTTATCCCCAAGAAGCACACGGCCATATTCGCCTCTTCCTAAATCAATGGCCATTATTTTCCCCATCCTCCTAGAGTAAGGAATAATCGGCAGGGAACTAAACCATCCTACCCCCGAGTACTTCCTTGATTATGATCCATCCAAGCAATGTGATTACCATTCAGGGGAATTAGGACACTCGCTAGATGACTGCACCATCCTGAGAGACAAGGTTCAAGATCTTTTGGATGCTGGGGTATTCACGTTCCGCTCTCCGTGGTTGTGTTTTGACAATGATCACCTCCTCGTGGTACCCAACACTCGTACCATGTTCCCTGAGCATGCTAAGGAGGCGCATAAAGGAGAGGCAATCATAGACACTTTGGGCCAACCAAGTGGTAAATTTGACTATTATGTCAATTATTCAATTCCCCAAAGTTTCTATGATCATCATCACAACATCGTCCCTGACGGATGGGGAGACATGGATGATCTGAAATCCACAAAGCCGGGAGCACAATGAGACATGGCTGGCAACTGGTATGAAGACTTCTTCGTGGGCGCTATCAACGCAGGACCGTCAAGGGAAATGGGTGCAGACCCGCTCGAGTAGAATCCTTTTTAATTCCTTTGCATACTCTCCTATGTGGGAGCCTATACATATTTTTTTTAATGTCTGGCTTGTTTTGTTTTCAACATCAGTTCCCCTCAAGGAACTATTTTTTGAAATCACCCTGTAAATCCGTCTACCAATAAATAAAGTTGAAAACATTTTGAGGGCATGAGGAGACACACCAAATCGGCCCGTTGATGATAGCCAGCCGTCAAATGAATGAAGAAATCTGAGGCTCGGGTCTCCTTATGTTTCCTCGTCTTTAATATTTAAAAACAATTTATCACCTTTTCAAAAGAAAGAAGCATGCACGCTACTAACTGTATTTGTTCCCTTAACCCCTCTACTCTATGACACAGGAATAATCTAGCGGCAAGCGAGGGTATGGGAATGGTCCAGACCAACACTATAAGTAGCCATGATAGCAATTCTAATGATTCAGATGATGATTCTTCCAACGAAATTCAACGGAATTGGAAGCGCCATGATGAAACAAGGCCCCCTACTACTGAAGACACTGTCATTGTCAATTTAGGCAGCATAGAAGATCCAAGGGAGATAAAGATTGGCGCGAACCTTCCTGAAGAAGAAGCTGCAAGCTTAATTACCCTCCTAAAAAGGTATAAAGACGTATTCGCATGGTCATATGCCGATATGCCAGGCCTCGATCCAACGATCGTGGAACATAGCTTGCCAACCAACCCTGATGTGGCCCCCAAGAAGCAGCAGCTAAGAAGAGCTAAGCCTGAAATGTCAAAAAAGATTGAAGAAGAAGTAATGAAGCTCCTGGAAGTAGGCTTCCTTGAAGTCTCACAATATCCTAGTTGGGTAGCAAACATTGTACCAGTAAAGAAGAAAGACGGTCCAATCCGGATTTATGTTGACTACTGCGATATGAACAAAGCAAGCCCAAATGATGATTTCCCGCTACCTCACATAGACGTTCTTGTGGATAGTACTGCTGGATTCGAACTCTTCTCTTTCATGGATGGGTTCTCAAGATACAACCAAATAAAAATGAAGGAGGAAGACAAGGAAAAGACGGCATTCATTACTCCCTGGGGAACTTTTCACTATAAGGTCATGCCTTTTGGCCTAAAAAACGCTGGAGCAACCTACCAACGTGCCATGGTCACCCTTTACCATGACATGATGCATAAAGAAATTGAAGTGTATGTCGATGACATGATCGCCAAAACCAGACATGGAGAAGACCATGTGAAGACCCTGAAAAAATTATTCGATCGACTTCGCCAGTTCAAGTTGCGCTTGAACCCAGCAAAATGTGTGTTCGGGGCAACTTCTGGCAAATTACTTGGATTCATTGTGAGCTGTAAAGGGATAGAAGTGGACCCGTCAAAAACTAAAGCGATATTTGAGATGCCTCCTCCCTCGACTATGAAAGAAGTCCAGAGCCTCCTTGGAAGATTAAATTACATTGCGCGATTCATTTCCCAGCTTTCTGAAACTGCAAAACCTTTCTTTAAACTTCTCAAGAAAGATGCACAAATCAAATGGGATGATGACTGTCGACTGGCGTTTGAAAATTTAAAGCGGTACCTGATGAAACCCCCGGTTTTAGTACCCCCGACTCCAGGACACCCTTTAACCCTCTACCTTACCATCAACAATGAATCCCTAGGTGCAATGTTGGCACAGAAAGGACCTCATGATGGGAAGGAGCGGGCCATTTACTATTTGAGTAAAAAGTTCACAATATCAAAACAAAACTACTCCAAATCAGAAAAGACCTGTGCTGCATTGGTATGGGTGTTGCATAGACTCCGGCAGTATACCTTGCATTACCAGACATTCCTTGAAACTGAGAGTGACCCAATCAAGTATTTGCTTGGTTGCCCGGCCTTGGTGGGAAAATTGGCCAAATGGCAAATCCTAATCTCAGAATTCGACATCCAGGTGATGTCACAAAAATCAGTTAAAGGTCGGGTGATTGCTGATATGTTAGCAGATTGCCCTAAAGAAGTACGCGAGGATCATTCCCGGATGACCGAATTTCAACGATAGAAGAGGACACATGGACTATGTTCTTTGACGGAGCTGTAAATTTGTCGGAGTCAGCACCGGGGCGGTCTTGATATCCCCAAATGGGCAACATTATCCTGTGGCTGCAAAATTGATGTTTCCATGCACCAACAATATAGCTGAATATGAAGCATGCATCCTCCGCCTACAAGCGGCTATTGGAATGGAAGTGTCAAAACTAAAAGTGTTCGGTGACTCCGCCTTAATCATCCTCCAGACTATGGGCGTGTGGAAGACAAGAGACGCCAAACTAGTGCCTTATCACGACTACTTGGAAGAATTGGCAAGAGAATTCCGGGACATCTCATTTGAATATCTACCTAGAATTCATAACCAGTTTACTGATGCACTAGCAACACTATCATCTATATTACAAGTAACGATGGGGATAGAAGTAGAGCCTTTGAAGATTGAAGTCCTGACAAGACAGGCCCACTGCATGACTATAACTGAAGAACCCGACGGGAAACCCTGGTATTACGACATCATGAAATACATCCAGAAATAGGAATTCCCTAAAGAAAGCATTCCTTCTGATTGAAAATACCTAATGAAAATGGCTTCGAGGTTCTTCGTCAGCGGTGAAAATTTTTACAAAAGATCATATAACTCAATCCTGCTAAGATGTGTGGATGCGAACGAAGCCACACAAATAATGCGAAAAATACATGGGGGAGTATGTGGTCCTCACATGAATGGACGTATGTTGGCCAAGAAAATAATGAGATTGGGTTATTATTGATTCCCCCTAAAGAGCGATTGTGCTCACCATATGCGAAGCTGTCATCGTTGTCAGATCCACGGGGACAAGATAAATGTCCCTCCAACTGAATTGCATCAGTTATCTGAGCCGTGACCATTTTCAATGTGGGGTATTGATGTAATTGGCCCAATCAATCCGAAGGCATCAAATGGGCACCGATTCATTTTGGTCGCAATCGACTACTTCTCAAAATGGATCGAGGCTGCATCCTATGCAAGCGTAACTGCACGAAACGTTATGAAATTCATCAGAAGTGACATAATTGCCCGTTATGGCGTACCAGAAGCTATCGTGACTGATAATGGGTCAAACCTGAATAACAAGTTGATTGGTCAATTGTTTTCTGAGTTCAAAATCCAATATCTGAACTCATCCCCTTATCGTCCACAAATGAATGGAGCCGTGGAAGCCGCCAACAAGAACATCAAGAAAATCCTATCCAAGACAGCTGAAAACTACCGCGACTGGCATGAGAGGTTACCCTTCGCACTAACAGCATATTAAACTTCGATTCGAACCTCCACTAGGGCAACGCCTTTTTCCCTGGTTTACGGCATGGAGGTAGTTTTGCCTGTGGAAGTAGAAATCCCTTCCCTGCGAATTTTATCCCAGGCAGGATTGTCCAAGGAAGAATGGACGCAACAAAGGCTCGAACAACTGAATATGGTCGACGAAAAACGACTGAAAGCCCTCTGTCATGGTCAGTGTTACCAGCAAAGGGTAGCTCGATCGTTCAATCAAAAGGTACGACCCAAGCACTTCGAGGTAAATGAGCTAGTCTTGAGAAAGACGCTGCCAATCTTTCCAGAGCTCGGAGGCAAGTTCGCCCCAAATTACAGGGGTCCTTATGTAATAAAGAAGATACTCCCTGGAGGAGCCTTGATCCGATTTGAAATGGACGGGTGGGAATTCTCTAAACCAGTTAATTCCGATGCTGTAAAAAAGTACTACCCTTGAAAGATGTTTGTTGTCTGGCATTGCCAAGCACCTCTCTATCAGAATGAAAATGCTTATGCACCTTTATATATGAGTGATGTATTTACACCATCATAAAAAATGTGTGTTTGACTCAATGGAGAAAAATGAATGGTGATGACCAGCCTTTAAGGAAGTGTAAAAAAATCAAGAAGCAAACTCGATAGCATAACTTGAGCAAATTGACATTACCCAGGCAAACGCGTAAGAGTAATCCCTGTCACTTTTGCCCAGCTCGGTGTAAAGGATACGTCATTCAGGAACCAGTTTGGTTAAAAGAAACCTTCTGTCCCAATCAACAATCTTAGAATCTGGAAGCCTCACTTCTTGTTCCAGACGCATGCTCTTGCAAGAAGTAATTGCTATTAGAAAACTGGAAGTTTTGATCTCAAATTCTATAGAAGCTTGAGGTACATGACTTTGCCTGATCAAAGGCAGAAGGAAAAATTCCACAGGAGGAAAGCATTGAAATGTAAAAGAGGCTGTCAGCGACTTTCCTAAGAACCAGCACAAATAAACTCTGGGGGAAAGGTAATTTGGCATCATTTCTAACACTCGCTCTCTGAACTCATATTGACAGGAGGCATTGGAATTCAAGAGCCAGATCAAATGGTTAAACAAGGCAAACCAAGTGATCCAAGCAAGGAAAAAGAAACAAAGATGCCCATTCAGATTCCCAACCCCGGCCGATCGGTCATGTGTCATATCCCTAATCAATAAGGACAACCATCGACACCCCTTTGAGAATAACCCTTTTGATGTTCAAAGCTTAAACAACACCATTATGCTAATCCTTAAAGCTGTCAACAAGGCCTTTTTGAGCAAAAACCATTCTTTTGTTTTGAGAGTACGAACTCTCTCATGTTTAAAATGCTGCATGTCTTTTCCAAATAGATTTTGCATGAGGATTTTGTCTGTCTAAATCAC
The DNA here is from genome assembly GCA_017140615.1 of Eucalyptus cladocalyx. NCBI lineage: Eukaryota > Viridiplantae > Streptophyta > Magnoliopsida > Myrtales > Myrtaceae > Eucalyptus > Eucalyptus cladocalyx. The sequence goes on from CM029519.1 coordinate 8,024,100, forward strand.
TGATTCCATTGAGAATTATTAGAATAGACAACTAAATGAAGAATACAAGATTAATTGAGCATGCTGGATGAGGCACAATAGAATGATGAAAGGCAAGCCATATCCTACACACAGTCCCCCCCATCTATACACTTGTGAGTGAGTGCAGAAGATTCCATGGCTGTAGGGTAAAGAGTTCTCTCGCGAATGGTACAATAACCGAAATAGTGATAGGCATTCCATCGCTCACCCCATTGAGCCTCGTACACTGATGAAATTTCTGTCCTATCCCTGTCAAGAACCACCCCACAATGGGGCAAGTTGAAGGCAAGTCAACATCACTAGGTGAGAAAAGGGATAGGAATTCTCTTGCTTGCACTTGCATCAATCTTTGAGTGTCTTTATTGCATATGAACACTCGCGTTAATTTAAGTGTCCTAGAGTCGTGAAGAGCAATTCTTTCTTTACACACTCGTATCCATTGTACAACCCAAGCAAGTCTGTAATTTTACCCTCACATTGAGACAAAACAGAAGTTATTGCCATAGCCTAAAGCGCCGGCTGAAGAAGAAGATTCAAGAGTCTAAATAATGGTGCTTCGATTGAACTTGCCTAGATCAGTTCCTCAAGCAACAAAACAAAAACTAGGGGCATAAAAAAGCAGTGTACCTGGTAAAAGCAAGGTCAAATGCCTATAAATGAAGAACTGGAATAAAAAAATAGGAGCATGAAAAAGCAGTGTGCTTGGTAAAAGCAAGGCCAATGCCCTCCAGTCAAAAATACAGCCAAGAAAAAGTTGTTGTTGTGGTTCAATTGATAGAGCCTCCATCTGACAGTGAGAAGAAAGACCGGTGACAAATGCCAAGGCAATCACCAACTCTCACCCTCTTGCATGAGAGCCAAGTCTACGTTACATTCCCATTATAAAAGTCTCTTCAGACTAGGGGCACTTCAATTAACGTAGGATTTCATATGTGCATAAGCATCACTCGAAGAAGTACGAGCAAGATTACTCTATCTCTTTTCGCAGGGTTCTTGACTTGTAAACCCGGAGATGATCGTGCAACATTTTGTCCATCGGCTTCGACCTTGATGGTCCCCTTTGATGAGACATTGACCAAGACTTCATCACAGTTTCAACAAAGACCTCTCACATTGGTAAGTCGTACTGTTTGCGAGAATACTCAGACCCCTGCTAACATGATGACAGTGAGATAGTGTGGTCCTTATGAATCTTGCATCAATGGTCAGGATAGCCTTTTCCATGAGAGTGAGCGGAAAGTCCTTTTAGACTGAAAGTCCCTCATCTGGCATGCTCAAGACATCTACATTCTAAATGAAGGTTGTCTTTCAAAATCTTCCCCAGTGGAAATCAAAAGATGCAGAACTGACAAAATTATCATGCATGAATCTCATTTGAACTCATGAATTTACAGCATATACAATCATGTGTGCATATTGTGCAAATAGCAGACATACTCTTAAAGATCAGAGATATTGCCAAGTAAGCATATCTCTATCCCCATTTGTCTTAAGGCACCTATCACCGTCCAGGTATGCTTTCTAACACTTGGACCAGCCTGAGTGGTCCCAAATCATATCATTAAATACTTTGTTCATCCAAGTATTCAGTACTTTGTACACCTGTGGCTATCCAAGTGTTCCACCCATTTTAAGTGCCTGCGGCAATCCAGGTAAGCCTCATGCTACATTCAAATTCCCTTTACCAGGAGGTAAGAGACCTTCATGAATATCCAAGGTACGTCCTCGATATTCCTAATTACCAGGAGGTGAGAGACCTTCACGAATATCTCAGGTATGCCCTCGATATTCCCAATTACCAGAAGGTGAGAGACCTTCACGAATATCCCAAGTACGTCCTCGATATTCCCCTTTACTAGGAGGTAGGAGACCTTCATGAATATGCGAGGCACGTCCTCAATATTCCCAATTGCTAGGAGGTGGGAAACCTTCACGAATCTGCAAGGTACGTCCTCGATATTCCCAATTATCAAAAGGTGAGGGACCTTCATGAATATCTCAGGCACTCCTTCGATACTTGTGAACGCCAGGTATCCTTCAAGAGTTTGTACTTGTAATTATCAAAGTACTCGTTCGACACCTGCAAGCAATCAGGTACTCCTTCAACGTCTGCGAAAATCCAGGCACCCTCCAAGAGTTTATACTTGTGATCATCCAAGTACCTATTCCATGCCTATGGTCAGCCAAATACCCATTTCGACGCCTGCAAAGGCCCAAATATCCTCCAGGTTAATACTTGTGAATATCCAGGTACTCTTTCAATGCTTGTGAATGTCCAGGCACCCCCAACAAATCGATGCCCTGAGAAAGGTCGGTGCATCCTCTCGAGAAAGGTCGGGTTCCAACTGGTGTCTTCGACAAAAGTCAGACACCCCGCAAATCGATGCCCTGAGAAAGGTCAGCGCATCCTCCCGAGAAAGGTCGGGTTCCTACCAGTGTCTTTGACAGAAGTCAGACACCCCAACAAACATGATGCCCTAAGAAAGGTCGGCGCATCTCCCGAGAAAGGTCGGGTACCAACTGGTGTCCTCGATACAAATCAGGCACCCACAAATGAGATGCCCTGAGAAAGGTCGGTGCATCTCCTGTTAAGGCGACCGAAGAAAGGTTTGGGTCCTAGACAAATCATTGATTGTTTTAACAGGCGACCGAAGAATGGTTCGGGTCCTGGAAAAGCAATCTCCCGTCACGGCGACCGAAGAAAGGTTCGGGTCCTACACAAATCATTGATTGTTTTAACAGGCGACCGAAGAATGGTTCGAGCCCTGGAAAAGCAACCTCCTCATATCACCAGGTAAGATGACACCTTGATACTTGCCAAAACTCGGGGTTCGCACCCTATCTCACTCACTCCCGGTAAGTAACTACAGGTATCTTCTTATATGTCTTAGTATATGTAAAGTTATATTGCTCTTTTCCTGCTTAGAATAATAGGTCCCAAATAAAATATAAACTATTGCGTATGCATGGATAAAATTGAGGCATCAGTCTGTCTTTGAATGCAACTTCTGCAAGCTCACCTTCACAGATGGGTAGCTATTGACACCTCAATTTTAATTAGTTTTTAACTTTTTTCTTTTCGGATAAATAGATAATAAAAAGATAAAACAACAAATAAAAACAAATAAAAAAACAGGAAATAAAACACCAAAAGCAAAGCAAAAGCCCAGCCCATCTTTTTCTCCTTCTCTTCTCCCTCCGCGTGGCCCCTACGGCCCATTTTCCTTCACCCTCGGCCCGGCCCCTTTCTCTCTTCTTCTTCCTCCTTCCCTTCGCCGCTGCAACTCACACACGTGAGGGAGGCCGATGCGCAAAGGACAGCCTACGGTCGAGGAGTGTAGGCCGACGTCGGCCGGAGGGGATAAGATCGCAGGCTCCATTAATGTCGAGCGAGCTTTGCTGGAAAGCTCGATGAGACACCGGTTCAGCCGATTGGAACCGGTGGGCAAGCCAGAGGCCGGCGATCGAGCCACTTCATCGACCGGAGTTCCTTCGCCTATAAATAGGTGGCCGCAAGCATCGTCGGAGGTGGTGGCGAGCTCGGAGATCCTTCACTGAGAGACATCGGGAAGGGTTGAAGGGCGAGCACGGGAGAGAGCTCGAGTCGCGAAGCTCGGCCCACCTTCCACCGAGAGACTTCGGGAAGGCAGCGGAAAGCGACCTCGAGAAGGTCGATCCGGCCCGGTGGAGGCTCGGATCTGGTCTAAGTGAGAGAAGATTGAGGCCGAGAGTAGGGTTTCGCGAGATCTGCGCCTCAGATCTGGTCTTTTTTAGCTGCTGCTGTTGCTGCCGGACGCTGTGCCACCACCGTTCGCCCCGACTGAGATCCTGATGCCATCTGCTGCTACTGTCCCCCTCGAGTTGCCTCTCCTCCGAAGCTCAAAGAGCGAGCCCGAGCCCGAGAGAGAGAGCCCCAATCAAATCGACGGAGCCCAAGCCTCGCTGACACCGTCGTCGTCCGCCACGGTCGCCGCCGTCAGTCTGCCCTCGCCGCGGCCGCCACTGTCGTAGATCAACTCCTGTCGTTGCCGTCATGGCCTCCGTTCAAGAAAAGGTAAAAACCGTCACCGCCGTCCCTGCCGCCCATCGCACCCTCATTCTGTCGGCGTCGCCGTCGTCGTGGTTCCCATCCTCTTCGTCGTCGCCGCCGTAGTCGCCGTCGCCGCCAAGCACCTCGGTTCCCCCTTGGCGCCGCGGATTCGCAAACCCTAGGGTTTGCGATTTTTGGGTCGCCGAGTCGGATCCGAGTCTCGGAACCGGGTAGGGTTTCGCGAGATTCGAGGGCGGCGGGAGTCGGGTCACGGTTCGGCTCCGGGTCGGGTAGGGTTCGCGGGGAGCCGGGTCACGGAGCGGGTCAATGGATCCAGTCGTCGGGCCGGGCGTCCTCGAACGCCCGGCCACGGCGTCGTTTCAATAAAAAAAAAAAAAAAAAAGAGATGAAAAATCGAGTCGCCGGCCGGTCGGACCCAACTCGCGGATCCGACCCGGTTCGGTTTTATTTTGTTATTTTAATATAAAATAATTATAATAAATAAAACATAAATATTTTATTTTTAAAAAAAATCAAAAAGTGTTTTATTTTCAAAAAATATATAAAAAAATGTTTTAATTTCCAGAAAATTGAAAACTATGAAAAAATGTCGAAAAATGTTTTATTTTCTAAAAAATCGAGAAAAATCGAAAATAATTTATTTTCCAAAAAATATTAAAAATTATTAAAAAATATTTTATTTTCCAAAAAATGCCAAAAATCCAAAAAAAAAAGCCAAAAATTCATTAAAAAAGACAAAAAATTTCAGAAAAAGCCAAAAAGACTTGTATTTTCCCAAAAAAAATACCCAAAAATCCCTTTTATGTCCAAAAAATGAGAAAAATACTCAAAAAAAAATTTTTCCTCCCAAAAATGCATGGAAAATCTCTCAAAAATCCAAAAAGCCTTAGGGTTTAAACAAGATTAGGTACCGAAAGGGCATTAGTGATTAACTTGTGTAATCAAGTCCCCGATCCTAATTTCTCTGGTTGCGCAGGAGCAAGTATTTCTCCCGATACTTCGCTTGGGTTCCTAATCGACCCACCCCAAATCGATTAGTGGCGACTCCATTTCAAAATTAATTTACAGGTTAAAAATTTAGATTATTAAAGTCGTGAATTGGTGGACTTGGGAGAGTCCGGGCTTAACCAAATTCAGCCGAGCCATTAGCCTCCTTAGGCGCCCGTACTCGAGACGGGTGCCGAAAAAAAAAGAGGTCGCGACACCTCGACATCTATTGTTTGTGAGAATTCAGTCTTTTGACAAAATTTCATTAATAAGGGACTTGGAAAACAGCCTATCTTAGCAACTCCAAACTCTTATGTAAAGACGTCATTGAAGGATAACCCACAATGATCAATCGAATACCCATCGCGATGAAAAAACATTTCAATCTTATTTGTTCAACAAGTTCTTACAGTTGGTTTTCAAAAAGAAATTGCAATGTAGACATGCTAATCCAATTGGGAGGTCTGACTAGTCCAATCGTTCTGTGGGGCCAAATTAGAAGGATTCACTTACGCTTCATCCGCTTCCTCTTTAGTCGCTCAATCTGATTTTAGACGTCCTCATGAGTAGGCCAAAGCCAGGTTTTTGGGAGAGAGGGCAAGTAGGCGTATCAATGATCCGGTTCAATTTGGGGACTCCTAATACCTGAACCAAACTGAACATTGAAATTGGACTAGTCAGACCTCCCAATTGTATTAGCATGTCTACATTGCAATTTCTTTATGAAAACCAACCGTAAGAACTCTGAGGCCAAACCCAGGTTTTTTGGGAGAGAGGGCAAGTAGGCGTATCAATGATCCGGTTCAGTTTGGGGACTCCTAATACCTGAACCAAACTGAACATTAAAGATGCATGGTCATTGGGACCCAAACCGAAAAGACTGTTTGGTTTAGACTTTCGGTTTTTGGTGTCTTTTTCTTATGGGTCCCTCCTCCTTCCATTGTTCCACCTTTCCTTCGGTTCACCTCATTCGAGACTACCACAAAAGTCGCAAAAACTGAGGCTAGATCCATCGATGGCATGGTAAGGCCAGAACAAAATCTTCCCAAGTCATCGAAGGAATCGATGTTGTGTGGAGCAAACTCTGAGGCTCGATCTTTCGCCTTCAAGCTGGGACTGGAGGAGCAGATCGGAGTGGATGGTGCCAGTGTGGTTTGTGGTGGTCGGGTTGGAGGGTGGGCTGGGGATGGAGGCGCGTATGGTGTGGAGCTGGTGAAGGAGGTGGTCGGGGACGAGCTGTGGGGTGGGGCCTTTGGGGACTGGATGGTGGTGGAGGGAAGTAGAGGGAGACGATTGTTGGTGGCCGCCATGGCCATTAGGAGGACCAAATGGGGTTGTTGTCTGGGAGTAGACGAAGCGATGGATATGGCTTCTCTGTGTAGGATATAATTCACATAAAACCTGATGCGGAAATTCATAACAAATCAAGGATCTTTGATCTTCATGATTCTCACAAATAGATGAAGACATACCTTTATCCATAACGCTGCGCTTGAACTTGATCCAAAAGAAGAAATCCGATTTCTCTCCCTTAACCCACTAAATCTTAATGTATTCAATTGATGGAGGAGAGAGTACGTTCTTTCTGTTTTTGTTGTTCATATGTGGTGGAGAGAGGACCGGACTCTATTTATACGTTCGTTGAAAGGGTGCCTTCCATCAAAGCAATATACCCTTTCGTTTTATTAGAGTCGTACCTTCTCGTAACCAATAATTATTTATAGCATTTCAATCATTATTAAACCATATAATAAATCAAATAATATGGGCCACAATAATTCTTACATTCTCCCACTTGGCCCATATGATTCTTCTTTCATGGTTTAATAAAGACTATAATGTGCACAATAAGGTTATGCTATAAATTTCAAAATTTCATTAAATTGGTAATCACATAATAATCACAATTAAGTAAAGAAAACTAATGCGAGTCATAGCGGTTGTATGTCATTAATCGACATAATCCCTTATATGTACTACAACTATAGCACTTTACTTAACATGATCCATAAATGAGAAGTACAGTAATAGTCCAACTATAATGTTTCTTTAGAAACTATCCTATTTAACATTCATCTATTTCTATAATGTATACTAAATAGAAAACAGGAAATATCAGAAACATGTAAGTGAGCTCAAAGTGTCAAATACATAAACTTAATACAATCATAATACAAACATTAATGACGTCCAATAACACCCATCCTTTCAACATGCTCATTAAATGTTTTGGGCGCGATCCTTTTGTTAAGGGATCTGCTATCATAAGATTGGTGCTAATGTGCTCAATTGACACTCTTTGTTTCTGAACTTCTTCTTTGATAGACAAGTATTTGATCTCCATATGCTTAGCACCCTTAGAATACTTGTCGTTCTTAGAAGAAAACTGCTGAGTTATCACAATAAATTTTCAGCGGCTTGGCAATACTGCGTCGACGATCACAAGTCCTGAAATAAAATTCCGCAGCCATAATCCATGAATTGTGGCCTCAAAGCATGCCACAAATTCAGCTTCCATAGTGGATGCAGCAATAAGCGACTGCTTCGCACTCTTCCATGAAATTGCCCCTCCGGCTAGAAGAAACAAGTAACCAAATGTTGATTTTCTTGTATCGACACATCCGGCTAAGTCTGAATCTGAATATCCAATCACCTCAAGATGATCAGATCTTTTATAAGTGAGCATATGATTCTTCGTTCCTTGCGGGTATCTAAGAACCTTCTTTGCAGCTTTCCAATGATCCATTCCAGGATTACTTTGATATCGCTTGACATTCCGACAAGCAAAACGATGTCCGGGGTGCGGTGCAAGTTTGTGCATACATTAAGCTCCCCACAACAGATGCATAAGGAATATTTTTCATTTGTTCTCGTTCCAATTCACTTTTCGGACATTGCATAAGGCTAAATTTATCACCTTTACGAATTGGAACTATTCCTTTGAACATTTACTCATATTAAATCTCTCTAAAATTTTCTCAATGTAGGCTTTACGAGACAATCCTAATAATCCTTGTGATCTATCACGGAATATTTCTATTCCTATCACATATGTTGCCTCTCCCATATCCTTCATTTCAAAATTCTTAGAGAGAAACTTCTTGGTTTCATGTAACAAACCAAGATCATTAGCAGCAAGCAAAATATCATCAACATACGAACTAGAAAAATAAACTTGCTCCCACTAATCTTCATATATATACACCGATCAACGGTATTTTCCTTAAATCCAAATGAAGTTATGGTATCGTTAAACTTAAGATACCATTGTCGGGAAGCTTGTTTAAGTCCATATATTGACTTCTTTAATTTACATACCATGTGTTCCTTTCCTTTAACTGAAAAGCCTTCGGGTTGGTCCATATAAACTTCTTCCTCTAAATTCCCATTAAGAAAAGCGGTTTTAATATCCATTTGGTGTAACTCCAAGTCATAATGAGCCACCAAAGCCATAATGATTCTAAGTGAGTCCTTCTTAGAGACGGGTGAAAATGTCTCTTTATAGTCAATGCCTTCTTTTACGAGTAAAACCCTTTGCAACAAGTCTGGCTTTATGTCGTTCAATATTGCCTTTTGAGTCGCGCTTGGTCTTAAAGACCCATTTACACCCGACTTTCTTACATCCTTTAGGCAATTCAACAATATCCCAAACTTGATTTTGATGCATGGATTTTAACTCTTCTTCCATGGCATTAAACCATTCATTAAAATCTTCACATTCCATGGCTTGAGAAAATGAATCTGGATCATTTCCAATTCCTAAGTCAATTTCTGACTCTTGTAAATAAACCATATAGTCATCAGAAATAGCCGATCTCTTTTCTCTTTGAGATCTCCTTAATGCTATTTCTTGTAACTCGGTTATTGAAGGTTCATTATTGACATCTTTAGAAGCTTTTGGTATAGGAACTTCTACCCTTACTTCTTGAATGCAAGCATCACGCATTCTTTCACTCCCACTGATGTCACCATTCTCAATGAACCTAGCATTTCCATATTCAACAATTCTTGTACTATGATTAGGACAATAAAATTTATACCCTTTGGATTTCTCTGCATAACCAATGAAGTAACCACTGGTCGTTCTTGAATCCAGTTTCCTTTCATGTGGATTATAAATTCTTACTTCGCTTGACAACCCCAAACATGCAGGTGTCGTAAACTAGGTTTCCTTCCCGTCCACAGTTCAAAGGGAGTTTTTGGAACTGCCTTACTAGGAACCCTATTTAATAAGTACATAGAAGTCTTCAAAGCATACATCCACAAAGATAAGGGTAAAGATGAATGACTCATCATACTCCTAACCATTTCCATTAAAGTACGGTTACGCCTTTACGCCACACCATTTTGTTGTGGTGTACCTGGCATTGTGTATTGAGCACAAATGCCATGTCTTTCAAGGAATTTAGCAAATGGACCTGGACATTGTCCCGATTCATCATACTTTCCATAATATTCACCGCCTCTATCAGATCTTACTATTTTCACTTTTCTATCTAATTGCCTCTCAACCTCTTTAATATACACTTCAAGTACATTCACGATTGAGACTTATCATGCAATAGATAAATATAACCATAACGTGAAAAATCATCAATAAAGGTTATGAAATAGCTTTCCTTACCAAAAGATGGAATATCAAAAGGACCACATATGTCAGTATGTATAATTTCAAGAAGCTCCGTGCTTCTTGTGGCACCTTTCTTAGTGTGTTTTGTTTGTTTACCTTTAATACAATCAATACACACTCCAAGGTCAGTAAAATCCAAATTTGGAAGAATTTCATTCTTCACTAATCTTTGCATTCTTTCTTTGGATATATGACCCAACCGTTTATGCCACAAGTAAGCAGAATTTTCATTCACCAAACTTCGTTTAGTGCCAACATTATGATGCAATGTCATTAATGTCTCAACAAAAGTATTATCAAGTCTAAATTTGTAAAGACCATCACATAAAGTTCCAGTTCCAATAAGAGTATCACTCTTAAACAAACTAAAAGATCCAGATCCAAACTTACAATAAAATCCCGCCACATCAAGTCTTGGCAAAGAAACTAAATTGCGAGAAAATGTAGGTACATAAAGGGTTCGAAACAAATCCAAATAATGCCCAGTATCTAAGATCAAACGATAAGTGCCAATGCCTTCAACTGGAGCTTTGTCTCTGTTCCCCGTAATCACATAACTTTCATTTGGCTTTATAGTTTGGATCGTAAGAAATCTCTGCATTGTATTTGACACATGAGTGGTGGCACCAGAATCAATCCACCAAGTATTATAAGGAACTTCAGTAAAGTTTGATTCAAAACATACTAAAGCACAAGGCTTACCTTTCTTTTCGAACCAAGCCTTACATTTCAGACAATCTTTCTTCAAGTGTCCAATTTTGTTGCAAAAATGACACTTAATAAGATTGTGTTCCTTCTTGTGGATTTGAGAAGCCTTCGAAGAGTCATTCAGGATGTGTAGTCCTTTCTTCTTGCTCCTTCCACCTTTCCTCTTAAAATTCTTTCGAACTCCTTGATGACTTGAGAGATGAACAGAATGAGCCTTTTGATTCTTTATCCTTGTTTCCTCTTGAACTAGCATCTTGGCCAATTCGTTTACATTCCACTTATCCTTTATAGTGTTGTAATTCATTTGAAATGGCCCATATTGTTCATGAGGTAAGGAATTAAGTATAAATTGTACTAAAAAGTACTCATCCACATTCATTCCCAAAGTCCTTAACTTTGCTGCTAAATTAGTCATCTCAAGTATATGCTCATGCATAGTACGCGAACCATCATATTTCATGGTGGTCGGTGTGCTCATCGAGTGTACCAGCAAGTGACTTATCGCGGTTTGAGAACGCTCTTCCACAAATTTCATAAATTCCTTAGCATTGTTAGTTTTGGGAAGAGAAGTCTTTAAGTTGTTTGCAACTGTCATCCGCATGAACATTAAGCTCGTCTGTTCGATCTTTCCCAAGCTTTATGGAAAGATTTTTCATCATTGCTACTTTCATCAAGTAATAGTAGCTGGTTTCTCGGCTTGAAGCGATAAATCAAGATCCAGGACACCTAAGTGAAAGCTGGACTTGCTCACTCCAATCGGAAAATTTATCCCATTGAATAGGGGAACAGATGAGGCGTGCGAATGGGGTGAAACAGTACATATCTGCAAATGTGCAAGAAAATACTCATACATTAATGCTTTGAGAATATCAACTAATCATATTCAAACTAAACTACACATGCACATCATAGTTCTCCTTTGGGCGATCCTATGATATACAAAAAATATATAAACCATAATGATGCTAATAACTTTTATTTGATAATTGTAAATATATCTTATTAAAATTTATTTGTTATCTTTGGATATACAAACAAATTTAACAAGTCATATTAATTATCAACCATCATGTTCATGAATTATAAGAAAATAATTAACCTTTGGGTTAATTCTTAAGTTCTTATAATAAATGAACTTCAATATATACCCATAACTCCAATAATGATATAAAACATATCAATTTCATATATAGCATCAATTAATCATGGGTAATTGAATAAAATAATTTACAATATCAAAATTCATAAGACTTTAAGGTTCGGCCACTTTGGTGACTAACAAACCTTTCATAATATGAATTTTTTATTTTTTATTTTTTTTTTAATGCAAATATTTACCAAATTGCACACAAGGACATAAAATGCAATCAAGGCATAAGGGCAAAATCGTAAAATCATAATACATAAGGGTAGAACCATAAAATTATAATCCAGGGGCAAAATGGTAAATAATCAGCAATGGCAGAATTGTAATTATAAATAAAACAGGGGTAGAACAGTAAATAACCATCAAAAGGAGGGCAAAACGGTAATTAGGAGCCTCGGGAGGGGCAAAATCGTAAAAAACACGCGCGGGACGTCAGGCACGTGCCGAGCACGTGCCTTCGTCCTCGGCGGGCGCGTGCCCCGCACGCGTGCGTTCGGCACGCAGGCGCGTGCCGAGCACGCGCCCTCATCCACCGCGGGCGCGTGCCCCGCACGCGCGCAGCGCTAGCGCGCGCGTGAAGGCGCGTGGCGCGTGGGTTCCACGCGCCTGCAACCGCAGCGCGCGCGTGGAGCCCACGCGCCTTCTTCCTCGCGCACAGACGCGATTCTTCGCCGTTTTTCGCCGTTCCGCCGCGGTTTCGCCGGCCGTTTCTTCTCCGGTAGCCCATTCCAGACACAAATAATTAATGGGTTTTAAAGAGCATGCCGGCACGACCACATGTTGTCAAATTTCGGAAAAAATGACCAAAAATTGACCCCAAATCAAACCAAAATTTCCCCAAAACGCAAACTCTCCACCACCGCCGCTTCCGACGCTTGATTAGCCTCCGGCGAACACCGATATGCCGGAAAAACTCATGGCTAATGTTCCTCATGGTCTTGCGACGGTGTGGGTCCGAAATCAAGTGGTGGGTCGCCGGATTTGGCCCGGAATCGAAGAGTTTCTACCTTGCCTTCAAAATTCCGAATTCCTCCATTTTTGTCCTTAAAATTCCGAATTACTCCATTTTTTTTTTTGTCCATTTTCACACGTGCACACACAGTAACTTTTCTTCACCATTTTAGTCCATGAAAAACGTTCAATCATTCGGATCTTCTTTAACAGAATCTTCCAGAATATTTCAACAACAACAAATGCTACGAACAGGATCATTCAACAAATCATCATGCATAAATCATAATATTTATTTAAACGGAAAAATCATGAGATCATAAACCAAACGCTCACGATACCAATTGTAGGGTATAATTCACATAAACCGATCGGAAATTCATAACAAATCAAGGATCTTTGATCTTCATGATTCTCACAAATAGATGAAGACATACCTTATCCATAACGCTGCGCTTGAACTTGATCAAAAGAAGAAATCCGATTTCTCTCCCTTAACCCACTAAATCTTAATGTATTCAATTGATGGAGGAGAGAATACGTTCTTTCTGTTTTGTTGTTCATATGTGGGTGGAGAGAGGACCGGACTCAATATATACGTTCGTTGAAAGGTGCCTTCCATCAAAGCCGATATCCTTTCGTTTTATTTATTAAGTCGTCATCTTCTCGTAACCAATAATTAATTATAGCATTTCAATAATTATTAAACCATATAATAAATCAAATAATATGGGCCACAATAATTCTTACACTCTGAGACAAGTGAAAACCGGAAGGAAGAGTGAAAACTAAAGGGCTTTTGCTGTGTTTCGGTTTGGATCGAATTTTTTTATAATCCAAACCGAACCCTTATGATTTCCGCTGAAGTATTCCAGTAAGTTGTGTTGTTCCTTCATCTTTCCTTTCAAATCTTTAGCCCATGTAATCTCCGTAGGCGACAATTGTATTAGGCGTTCCTAACCTCATCCACTTTCTTTCAATATACATCCACATTGTTTTGCGACATATCAAGGTTCATCAGGGAGAGATCTAGTTGAAATAAGCCTGACCTTAAAGGTGATGGAAGTATTTATAGGGGCCAAACTATCAAGTAACCTTGAGCGTTTAATAGGATGTATACAAAGCGAGTTCCATAAAAGGAATCGAGTTATCCGACTCCGAATTAAGGCTTGTTTTAATTCACTTTGTCAATATCGGTTGGGTGGGGCCGGGGGATGGTAGGCGCGGGGGAGAGAGTCCAAAACTGATCTTGAGGGTCCAAATGAGCCTAGGGCCCTTTTGTAATTTTCAGGTCGGATTGCATAAGAAAAATTCATGATCTTGCTTATGTCTAAGTTCCTAATTTCTAAATACGAAGAATGCAATGAAGAGCAGGACTGCAAGACCAATCTGGATCATTTTGTTTAAAGGTCAAAATCCGATATTAATAGCCAACTCAATGGGAAATTTTCAAGGAATACGGAAGGGATTGGAGTAAAAAACTTTAGTATATCAACAAAGGACCAAAAACCACTGGGGGTTCGCCGTGGCACCCTTCCAACATGGAAGGGAGAGGTGAGGTCAAATCCACTCCCGAGAGGGGGATGGGGTAAGGATGCGTAAGTTTCGAAGTGGGTTGCGGCTCATGCCCAAGAGATAGAGGCCATGAGTCTGCGAAGTGAGTATAGAGTAGGAATAGAATAGGACTGACCAAAAAACAAAGAACCAAATAATTTATGGCATTAGTCAAATTTATTGCAACTATTATTTTCTTCGAGGTAACAGATCTAATTTTTAATCACGAAAATATCTTAATGATCCAAGGTTAACCTATTGCTGTGAATGATTGGGGGATACTTCAGCAAAATCCAATAAATATTTGTCTTGTAAAACTTTTCTTACCTAATTCGCTTAATTACTAGGCTTGGATTGCTAAGTTTATAATACGGAAGATCACGTCATTTCTTAGCACAGTGGGACAGTTCTAAAAGCACTTCCCATTTTAAAAATCTTGCACCTTTCCGACAAAGATGCAAAGGCGTATTTTAACTAAAAGAAATGTTGAAAACTTCAGAAAACTTTGAACAATCTTTAATGTCCAGCAAAGTTATGCTTACTCTAACTATACCTTATTAAACAAAGTTTGTTATCGATGTCATTAATTCTAAATATGCTAACTAAATATATTTCTGTTTTCAAAAAATGATTCTATATATTATGAGAAAAGGGAAAATTCCAAATAAGAGTTCAAAGTGCTCTCAATTTCTCAAATAAAGGCTTGAAGTGAACCTTGTCTTTAATAGAGGCTTGAAGTATTCTTAATTTCTCAAATAAGAGTCTAAAGCAGACTTTATTCAAATTAAGGATTGAAGTGGCCATATCAAACTCAAAAAATGACTTGACCTCACTAGTTGGTCAAGGGCATTTCCATACTTTACATTTTTTTAAAAAAAATTTCTTCCTTTTTTTTCTGTTTTTGCTCCACCAAAAACAAAAACTTAAAATAGAGAAAAAAAAAAAAAAGGCTAATATACACAAGCACACACAAGTGAGAGGCTTGGCAACTCTCCCCTGCCTATGGCGGCCGCCCCATCATTGGTGGGCGTTGGCTGCAAGTGGTAAGACTAGCCTTCTCACCTAGTTTTTTTCCTTTATTCTGAGTTTTTCTTTTTTTTTTTCTTTTTGTTCTATACTTTTTTTAAGAGAAAAAACAAAAACAAAAAAGGAAAAAAAATAAAGAAAATAAGGAAAGAAAATAAGAAAAGTAAGAAGGATGGAATGCCCTTAACTAGCTAGTGAAGTTATGTCCTTTTCTAAGACTGACATAGCCACTTTAAGCATTTATTAAAACAAAGTCCACTTCATATTCTCTTTTTTTTAGAAAATGATAGCACTTCGATTCATTTTATAAATTGAGAATACTTTAGGCCCTTATTTTGAATTTTCCTTATGAGAAAAAACAATACAATGAATACATTAATTTTTCCTTTTTGACAAGAAAAAAGCATTGTAAATTTTCCTTAGTTGCAATGCATAATATATGTTTCACGAGACACTTTAATTAAATCTATTAAGTAATAGTGACTTCTCAAATTATAGAAAAAAATAAAGAAAAATCATTTCAAATAGATTTTCATAAGCCGCGTACAGCACTAATTTCGGTAAAATAAATTAATATTTATAACGGATGTGACTTGAATATGATAATGCTACAAAGTGGAGACAACACTCATTCACTTTCTCCTTTTAATCTCAACGAAAGTGGAATACTCATTAGGTTTAGAATTTTATCTGTTCTCCTACGAACTAATGTATTTGACCAAGTAGAGTACAGTTGCAATTGCAGCCAATCAAGCTTTATAATTACTAATGGCCCATCGAGAATATGATTAAGTACTGAAAATTAAAAAGCTCAGCACTCAATGAGTTTAAACGTTATCTGATAATTAAAACTAATATCAACATAAAAATTCCATTAAATCAGGAAACTTACTTAACGTGGTAAGTAGGTAAGGGTTACTTAGGCGCGTTTGGTAACATTTCTGTTTAAAAATTGTTTTAGGAAACAGAAATAGAAAAAAGCGTTTTTGTTCCGATAAACAATTTTTGAACAAAAAAACGCGTTTGGTAAACTTGTTCCGGGAATAAAAAATGAACAGAAACACGTTTGGTAAATTTGTATAATTTTTTTATTTATTTTCATTTTTTTTTTTTAATTTTAATTTTTCAATTTTTTTCTTATTTTTCTTATTTATTTTTCCTTTTTCCTTATTTATTTTTTATTTTTTATTTTTCCTTTTTTTTTTTTTCTTCTTTTGGCCGGTCGCCGGCCTCGGCCATGGCCAACGATCGGCCGACAAGGGCCGGCCGGCCTCGCCCGGCCACGGCGAGGCTCGGCCTCACCTTAGCCGGGCGAGCTCGAGCTCACCTAGATTCGGCGAGGCCGAACCCTAGCGGCCGGCGAGGCTTGGCATCGCCGGGCCTTGCAAGGCCGAGCCTTGCGACCGCGGGCGAGTCGGCCTCGCCGGATCTACGCGAGATCGAGCTCGCCCGGCGGCGCGAGGTCGGCCTCGCCTTGGCTGGGCGAGCTCGAGCTCGCCTAGATCTAGCGAGGGCTCGAGCTTGAGCTCGCCCAGCCAAGCTGAGCTTCGCCAGGGGCCGACGACGCTCAGCCTCATCGAGGGCCGGCGACGCTCTGGCAAGGTTGTCGGCCCTTGACGGCGTCGCTGGCCCTCGATGGCCGGTCGCCGGCCATGAAAAAAAGCCGAAAAGCCAAGAAAAAAAGAAAGAAAAAAAGAAGAAGAAAATGGAAAGTGTTCCTAAATTTTGTTCCAAAAATAAGAAACAACTTTTTTTTTTGTTTCTTGTTTCGATTTGAGATGTGTTTTTGGGAACAAAAAAATAATTTTGGAACAAAAACGCAAACAAACACATTTCGGTTCCTTTTTTGTTCCTAGGAAAAACAAAAACAAAAATTTGTGTTCCTAGGAACAGAAACATATTTTAATAAACATGCCCTTAACTTTTTAAGTAGAAAGAAGTAATTTATCGCAACGAGAAGATTGTCAGTTACAAATCAACCTATAATAATCACAATTTTATGTATGGTAAAAAAATAAATTATGTTCAATGATCAATATTTCAATTACCTATTAAATAAATTTTTATTTCTACTTTCAAAACTTAAATTTGTCGGCACCTAAAATTCATTGCTTAAATTCTTAATACCTAATTTCAACTTTATCCAGCGAGCCTTCAGTAAATAGATTATATAAGGAATTTTACTCTAATAGTGGGGTCTAATCAGCCCCACCCACCACCTTCTTCCACAAAGAAGAATATGGAGCCTAAAAAGCAATATCTAGAAGGGGTAAACATGAATATCTAGAAGCAATGAAAGTTTTGACAATGGGAGTGTTGACTAGGCGCACCAAGGAGCCGTGTACCTTATTCGAAGGAGAGCTTAAGTTTGAATTCGTCGACATTATTAGCAATGTAGAAAATTGTTCGCCTCACACCTAAAAAGAGAACCGAAGGACCACTCTTAAGAGGTTTTAACGTTTTCCACTCCCCTCGGACACTACACCAAACTCTTCTGATCTAGTCACATCTCCAACCTTTGATCCTCATTTAATTAATTGAGGTACTTTGACGGGACCAAAGTTTACCCATTTAAGTCGGGTTCCCTTGATATAAAAAACAAATGCTATGAGGATAAAAAGGAGTAACGATATGCATAGTTCCAGAACTTTACTTCAATAATAATGGGGTCGAGACAATTTGTTTATTTAATTTTGTCCATGAACTTTGACTGAATTGTTTCAATTGGGAAAACGTGAAAGGCTTAGTACTCAATTGGCATAATTAGAAATTTAAGACTACATTCACAAAAATGCAATAAATTTATGACTTTTGAACAATTTTCCCCATATACTTTTTCAACATGGACTGCTCTATTAGCATTTATTGGCTCTAAATAACGATCTAGACTACCACCTCATTTTCCCCCATTAGAAAATGTTTTTGTTCCTTTATATATATATTTGACATGGAAGCCATATGTAAGTCACGTACATGCCAGCCTAGTGAATCTACATTAAGTTAACGAAACTATGTCCACATCAACTAAGTGTTAGGATTTTCAATGGAAATATTACTTTGCTTAGAACTATAAAAGTTCAACGAATTTATTAAACAAAAAAGGATCATAGATCACATTAAAAATTGAAAAAAAATCAGTATCATTATTCCTACTTTTTATGCACAAACAAAATCTGGCAACTTAAAATTTTGAACTAAATTTCCAAACTAGGGGAGTAAGTGTGTAATTGAGTTGAGTCAACAACCAATTCGATGATTGAATTTGACTCAAATCAAATGGTTAAAGGTAGATAATTGATTTACGTAAGTTTTCAATAAGCTTCACCTTGACTCAATTAGATAATGGTTCTTTCTCAAAACTCACAATAAGACCCAAACTCAAGCTAGAATCATTAAAATACGCTATAATTGAAAACTAGTACTATATTTATTTAGTTCATATTTATTAATGAATTTTTATTATTAAAGTATATAAAGATTGAATCACTCGGTTAGGCTCGCGAGCTATTATTTTTAAGCTTGAGCTAGACTTGATTAATTAGTATTTGAGCTACTTGAACTCAAAAAGAATCAAGCCGAGCTTGAGTAATCAGCAAGTCGAACTTGAATAGCACGTGAGCTTGACTGAGTTGCATGCTTATCGCCAAATATGGGAATCTAGAAGTTCTTCTCAAACAAAAAGACACGTTGATATGGCTAAGTCAAGCAAAATAGGAAATCAGCCAATGGCCGTCTAAAGTTGATATTGGTCATAGAATATGATTTCAGTGTTGAAGTCTAGTTTTCTTGTTGCGCACCACTAGCCAATCTCAGTATTTATGACTATGTACGTGGCAGCAATTCATTGGCAGAGAATCACACCTTCAAGATTAATAATATTTCATTAGCAGATGCCGACCAAAGCTACTTGTTTCACTGAAGAAAGCCAGTTCCTTCCCATAGGAACATGAATCACAATAACTTACACTTGATTGGAAGGCAAACATAGATGCAAGTACATATATGGAGGCAAAAACATAGGGGTAGGCCTAAGTTGCTAACCATCGACAAATGGAAATCAACCATCGATATGCTTTTGGCTACAATTTAAGACCACCACAAAACCAACAAACAGCTTAGAACCATAAATCTTTGCACCACATAACAATGTTTAATGGTAGCATTTCGATTAATCATCCATCAGTCAATGCGAACCAGAGTCACTTCAATCACATCCGTGGTATTCATAAATTTTTGCCTAAGACCCGTGCACTTGCACCTTGACTTCGCCAAGTTTGGCAAGAGACAAAACTCTGCTCTTCTAACTTCCCATTAATCGCTTTGGCCCAACCAAACTTAGCAAAAGCGCATTATTTGTCACATCGATAGATGAGTCATATGCGACATTCTTGCTTTAAAATATTCACCAGCTACCCATCTATACATATTTGACCTATTCAATCTAATCAACCATTGATTATGATACCACTTATTGAGTATTAAAAACAAAAATATGAAGTCCTCAACAAAGGGGATCCCCAGGGGAGAACCCGAGTTTGAGCTTGACCTTCACTTAAAAATTTAAGATAATTCCATTATGAACCCAAGTTAAGCTTGACCTTCATTGAAAAATTTAACATCCTCACATGTGCACCTCAATTTGAAGTTTTATGATGCTCCTAGATTATAGGGCAAATACCAACAAAAAACCCTAAACCATACCCATTGTGACACAAATACCCCTCTTTTCTTTTTTTTTTTCTTTTTTTCTGTGTTGCTTAAAACCATAAACTTGTTCACCGAGATACAAATGCCCCTAACTTTTTTTGTACCATGAAGAATTCCAAACTTATACATCTATGTCATATATATCCCCTATTTCAATTACATCCAAGTTATATTTGTTATATTGGAGATGCAAACACCTGAAGTGCGAAAACTTAGTATAGTGGGACACTTAAGTATTAAAAGTTTGGAAAAGTACACTTAAATGTCAAAATCGGAGCAAAATTGATTAGTTAAGTGCCAACAGTAAGAAAATCCGGCCAAAATGCTGACGTGGGGTTTTTTTGACAAGACAAGTGCAAATTAACATTATTTTGCATGCTGATGTGGCTAGATAAGTCAAAAACAATATCGTTTTGCATATTGATGTGGCTAGATAAGCCAAAAAAGATGTCGTTTTGCCTTGAATTTGAATTTTAATATAAATATTAATTAAACTAAAGTTAAAACTAAATTATTTAAAATAAAAAAAAAGGAAGAAGAAGCCCTTGCACAACACCTTCTGCAACTTTTTTTTAAGTTTTTAATTTAATTTATTTAATATTTATATTAAAATTCAAATAAAGGCAAAACGACGTTGTTTTTGTTATTCTCTATTGACTCAACTCTCTGGTGAGCCAGGCAGAGCCAGTTATATTATTAAAAAAAATGCCACATAGGATTTCTGACACCCGTCATTAGAGTTAGCACTTAAATGTCTTATTTTTCAAAGAAAGTGGCACTTATGTGTATCTTTCTAATTTTTAGTGCTTAAATGGCTCCCCGTGCCAAGTTTTAGCACTTGCACAAACTTTTGTTATCATCTTAATATAAGTTCGGGCTTTTTTTTTTTATGACACAAGAAAGAAGTTTAGAGTATTTATGTGACAATAAGCAATTGTAAAGCTTTTAGTTAAAAAAAAAAAGTTAAGGGTAGTTGTGTTACAGTGGCCATAATTTGGTTTTTATTTTATTTTATTTTTTGTTATGTTAACCCTAGATTATAAGTAATTCAACTAGCATTTTTTTTTCCCAAAAATGATAGTAAAATAATGTTAATAAATGATCTTGCCCCGCAAAAGATATCAAGGATGATTATGTTGTCTTGACTAGCAACATAAGTAATTCTCAGTCATTCATGATTGGATGACATTAAGAAAAAGTAGAGCATGCATTAGTGTTGTTGATCAATTAGATTGTGCAATTCACCATAATAGCGAGATTAATAGAGAAATGAAATAACAAGATTAAGGTGGTTCGATTTGAATTACCGAGACCTATGTTCATGGAGAGAGTGAGAGTGGTAAATCTACCTTGAATAAGGAGGTTACAAGTTTGAAATAAAGCCTCGCTTAACGTCAAGCGCTGAGCTTTCATCGATGTCATTAGGTCCCCATGACTTTTATTTTTAGCTGGAAGCATGGTATTTCCTTATATTTTAGATTTCCAATGGTAAGCGGAAGAGTGATCTGCTTATGTTTGACACAATCTTTTACAATGATTTCATGTAAACTCGCAAAAAGAACCGGAGGAACACTCTTAAGAGGTTCTAATGTGTAATCATATAAAAATTGATTTAAACCAGACTTTAGAAAACGTTCCAATTGAAAATGCGATGCGATCTAGGTGCTTGCTCGAGAGGCCGGGGACTCCAATTTATACATTGGATGGCTTCTGGGCATTTCCCTTCGGACACAACACCAAACTCCTTCTATGTACTCTACATTACTTCTCCGACCTTCGATCCTCATGTAATTTATTGAGGTACTTTGATGAGACCAAAGTTTACCTATTTTAAGTTGGGTTTTCTCACCTTAAAAATAAATGCTATGAGGATAAAAAGGAGTAACGACATGAGTAATTACTAAACTTTTTTTCCAATATTTAATGGGGTGGCTATACTTTTTTATTTGTTCAATTTTATCCATAACCTCTTAAAAATCCACTACATGTAGTCCTTCCATAAAGTATATCCACATATCATATGTACCTTTTTGACGTGGATTGCACTATTAGCATTTATTGGCCCCAAATAACAATCTAGATTACTATCTTGTTTTCCATGGCAAGCAAATCTTTTTGTTCATTTCTTCTCGGTGTGAATGATAATCCTTCTGTTTTAGAAATCAATTTCTATTTTAAAAATAGATTATTTTATTTATACTTCCCAAATGAGTTTCTGAGCAAAAGAATCAAGTAGCATTTGAGTAATCTAAGTCAAACTTGAATAGCTCAAGAGCTTGAGTGAGTTACATTCTTATTTCCAAACATAGGAATCTAGAAGCACTTCCCAAACCTAGAAAACACGTTGATATAGTTAAGCAAAATGGGAACTCAGCCAATGGTCGTCCAAAGTTGATATTGGTCATAAAATACGATTTCAGTGCAGAAGTTCAGTTTTCTTGAAGTGCTCCAACAGCCAATCTCAGTTATTTATGACTATTTATGTGGCACCAATTCATTGGCAAAGAATCACACCTTCAAGATCAATAATATTTTATTAGCAGATGCTGACCCAAGCTAGTTGTTTTACTTTATAAAACTAGTAATAACTTGCCCATGATTGGAAGGCAAACATAGATGCAAATGCACATCCACGTATAACAACGCACAAGCCTCTTAGAACCATACATTTTTGCACTACATGACAATGTTGAATGGTAGCATTTTGATTAATCACCCATCAGTCAATGGCAACCAGAGTCACTTCAATTGCACCCTTGCAATTCATGATGAGGGTGCAATAGCAAGCTTAATTTTTGGGGGTCTAAGTCGCAACAGCTATCCAGGCACAAAGGAGGAGGAGAGGGTCCACTGAAGCATTATCGAGAGAGAGTGCGTGACGACAGTTGAGAAGCATTTTGTCTATAAAAACCCAACACACCCATTTGGAGTTCCTCGTGCACAAACCGAAAGTTACAACTCACCAAGTCACTCCAATTGTGTCCTAGACAGTACCCAGAGCACGACTATGGCCAAACAAAACCAATTCTCATTCCTCACATCAGCTGCTCTTTTGGTCATTATAGTTTCTGTTTCGGAAACGCTTTGTCGCCCTCTTGAAGAGGAACACTTGTTAAAGCAACATGAGGAGTGGATAGCAATCCACGGGCGTGTCTACAAGGATGCGGTCGAAAAGGCAAAACGGTATGAGATATTTAAAGAGAACGTTAAGCGCATCAACGCCTTTAATAATGGTAAGGACGTGGGGTATAAAATGGCTGTGAATAAGTTCGCAGACCTAACCAATGAGGAGTTCCGCGCTTCCTACACCGGCTACAAGAGGAGGCCCACAAGGGTCCTGTCCTCTGGCCAAAAAAAACCGTTCAAGTATGCGAACTTCACCGCCATTCCAGCTGCCTTAGACTGGCGAACCAAGAAGGCTGTGACACCTGTTAAGGATCAAGGCTACTGTGGTGAGTGGAACATCAAAACTTGTCCTGCAAAAATGTCAAAATTCACATGTCGTACTCAAGCTGTTGAAAAGAGGCAAAAATTGTGCATATAGCAGCTAACAATATTATCTGTAATTCACTGTTACATTCCTTTTACGCCCATCATACTACATGTGTACATATGTCTCTTTGTAATTCATTTTACTATCTCCTTTTGCAGGAAGTTGTTGGGCATTCTCGGCTGTGGCAGCTATGGAAGGGATTACCATGATCAAGAAGGGGAAGTTGGTGCCACTCTCGGTGCAAGAACTCGTGGATTGTGATGATAACGATGATGGTTGCATGGGCGGGCTCATGGACAGTGCCTTCGAGTTCATTGTAAGCAATGGTGGCCTCACGACTGAGGCGAACTATCCTTATCAGGGAATTGACGGGACCTGCGATACGGCCAAGACGGCAAACCAGGCAGCCTCAATAACTGGGTATCAGGATGTGCCAACCAACAACGAGAAGGCCCTCTTGCAGGCCGTGGCAAACCAGCCAGTCTCGGTGGCAATTGAGGGGAGCGGGTTTGATTTCCAATTCTACTCAAGCGGCGTGTTCTCAGGCTCATGTGGGACCGACATCGACCACGCGGTCACGGCAGTCGGGTATGGGAAGACCTCTGGCTCTGGCGGGACCAAGTATTGGCTGATGAAGAATTCGTGGGGCACCGGGTGGGGAGAGAAAGGGTACATGAGGATCCAGAAGGATGTGAGCTCTAAGGCTGGTCTCTGTGGTCTTGCCACGGAAGCTTCTTATCCAACTGCATGAAGAAAGAAGAGGATGGAAAAATAAATTATGAGTCTATATATGTGACAGTGGTTCTTGGGCTCTCTATATGTATGAAATGTAGTCTAGCGTCTCTGTAAAAGAAGCAAGTGTTAAGTGACAGTACGTCACTAGGGTTGGTGTGTCCTACAACAGAAACAGAATGTTGTTAGCAAAATTAGGGGCCTGCCAACTAAACTTGCTTGTAAGTGTACGAATAAATGTGCGGGACAAGATAAAGAACATAGTCCCTCGAATGAATGGAACAATTTCGTTAATACAGTTTTATAGTACTGAATTGTGTCCAACCCTAGAAATTTAGTTATTTCGGATAATTTTGATTGGAAATTACTAGTATGATGGGTCTAGTTATCATCAGCCATTCCATCCCATGAGAGGTGTGGTTGGCACTAATGAGGACAATTGTTTGTAATTTTATTTTTATTTTTTTTACTTTTCTATCTTTTTTTATCACTGAGACCAGCCACATGCGAGGGCAATTTGACTGAACTCAAATTAAAATTATCCTCATGGATGATCAATTTTTTAAGGTTTTCCAATTAATTGAAAGTCTGATCCAAATTGATTTGCATACTTATTGCCTGAAGCTTAAAAACCGCTTAATCTGGATGGGGATTGAATTACAGCTAGCTCTTATCCATGGTCAATTTTCATCTCGAAGCATGGTGATCTTCTTTCTTCGGACCAGACGTGTGCACCCTTGAGATTCATCACCACTACCTCTTTGTTTTTTATCCTATCATGAACAACATCCACCTATCATCCTCCTTACTAGATATCTATTCTTATCATCATGCAATAGTACTTATGGCTCCTTTGTTATCTTTTTACGCATCATCTACATTGAGTTTCAACCCTCGATGTCCTTTCCCCAAGAGAATCAGCTACTGAACTAATCTTGACTTTATTCTCCTCTCTAAACTTGTCCAAAAATTCCATAAACTCCTGTAAAATCAACTTAATTGCTTGTGAAGAATTTGGAAAAACTTGATCATGTAATATGATATTCCTATAAGACTACATTCCAGTGCATATAAGGTGAAAAGCTTGCAATTCAAAGCCCATTCTTTGTGCAATCCACCCTTGTTAAACAAAGTGGTTTATCATCTACTCTTGTGGTGTGAAGTTCCAAGTAGATGGGTCTATCTCAAAGAACATTTAAACCCTATTATAAAGCCCTAAAAACTTGTTTAATTTTGAGCACAATTTTTTTTATCAAAGATTTTCACTCATTTTAAGGGAAAGCTACTCAAAAACTAATTTTTAAGCATTTTCATAATTTATAGGAAATTTTTTTTCGGAATTCTTGAATTTTTTTGAATTTTGAATTTAATTTTTTTAAAGATATATATTTTTAAAATTTTTGTATAAAATATTTTTAATTCAAAAATAGGTACGGGGCCAGGCCCTGGGGCCCAGTATGAGCTGACGCAGGTCACACAAATTTGGGCTCAAGGACACGAATGGGCTTTACATATTAGGAGGCTTTAATCAATAAAAATAAGAATTGGGCTCAACTCCCAATTCCTCCAGCACTTATCTAAGCCCAACCCCAACAGATCAAAATCGGCCCGATAAAGCAAAATCAGCCCAATATGCCTAATTCTACCTAGCCCGAGAACCAAACTCTAATTGGTCCGACCTAGCTCCTACGCCTGACTTGGGTCCGACCCGGTACCCTCAACAAACCCAACATTTTTTGGCGTCCACTGCTCTTTGCAGTCTCAATAGAGACGACTAAGGTGAGCGACGCCACTCAGCCTCAGCTTGGCCGTGCATCCTCTCCAGCATTGCCTCGGTCAACCTAGGTTGAGGGCTCAACCTCCACCTAGCCAGCCATTGCCGCCAGTTGGGACTTAGCTTGGCCTCCCCAAAATTGGCCAAGATCTGGCTCGGCTAGACTTGGCTGGCATAAACTACTTAGCCTAAGGCTTCCATGACATCGCCACTCCTAGCTAAGATTTAACACATGTGAGTTGTTTGCGAAATCACTCTCGATTGTTCTAAATGGTTAAGCTGTTAAATGAAAATGAGATTTAATATTTAAATGTTCCAATACCCCTCCTCATGCATAGGCTGGTCTTTGGCCTAAGCCTAAAGCGTAGAAATATATTAGGGGAGGCATTTAGGGGCTGGAAAGATTTGTACTCAGAAATTTTTGCTTTGATATCTTATGAGATTTCGTAAGATCATTGTCGACCGTTTTAAAAGTTTAAGTCGGTAGATGAAGACATACTTTAATATTTATATATTTTAACAGCATGTAGTTATTGTAACTTGCCATATTCAGCATGTAGTACTTGAGGTAGCCCTTTGGGCATATAACGCCGTCATAATTCGTAAAGTTTCTCACCTCGAAGCTTTCAAGTACTTTGAATTTAGCATGGCGTGAGAGATCCTGTCTGTTTGCGCTGTCTCCAACCCTTGTAATGTGCTGAAATGTTCCTCCAGCTTGAGCGATGCCATTGCTTCCTCTTGTCTAATATGAGTAGCCACCTCCGCCAGTATGGAATCTAATTTCACTGTGGCAGGAGAACTAAAGGGGTCTGAGGCTGCAATGGCTTTACCTCTTCGGCTGAAGTATCCCAGCAAGGTGTGTCGTTCCTTCATCTCTCCTTCCAAATCTCTTAGCCCATGAAATCTCTACGGGCGACAATCGTATTAGGCACTGTCAACATCATCCACTTTCTTTCGGTAAACATCCACATTGTATTGAGACATATCAAGGTTTATATGGGAGGAATCTGGCTGAAATAAGCCTGATCTTAAAGGTGATGGAAATTCCTAAAGGGGACCAAATTGTCGATTGAGTAATCCTAAGGTTTCAATAAGATGTATACGAAGTGAGTTCCATAAGAGGAATCGGGTTATCCGACTTAGAATTAAGGCTTGTTTTAATTTAGAGAAATACTTACATGACTATCATTAATCCATTATGAGAATATACTTATTTTGTGCCAAAAAAAGTAAATAGTAAATAATTAGAAATTGTTGTGGGTTTCACTTATTTAAGAATTTGTGACTCACAAGATATTGTTAGCCTTGTAATAGCCCTAAAACTTTTATGCTAACAAAGTCCTTGAATTTGCTTTGTCAATAACAATTGAGAGAGAGAGAGAGAGAGAGCTTGGGCTATATCTTGAGAGTCAAAATGAGCTTAGGACCTTTTCTAATTTTCAGGTCGGATTGCATAAGAAAAATTCATAATCTTGCATATGTCTATGTTCCTAATTTCTGAATAAGGAAGATCACGTCATTTGCTAGCAGAGTGGGACAATTCTAAAAGTACTTACTAAGTTAAATTCTTTAAAAATCTTGCACCTTTCTGGTGAAGACGAAAAACAATATTTTAACTTAGTGACGATGAAAAACTTCAGATAATTTTGAAGAATCTTTGATGTGAAACGAAGTTATCCTTAGTTTAAGTAATCCTCATTAAACAAGGATTATTATTGAGTGTCTTTAGCGCACTAAACATGCTAACTCAAAATATTTCGGTTTTCAAAAAATGATTCTGTATAATATGAGTGAAAAACAACGCATTGAACACCGTAATGTATCCTTTCTAACAAAAAAAACAAAAAAACAAAAAACAAAAAAACAAAAAAACAAAAAAGCACTGTAAATTTTCTTTATTTGCTGCATAACATATGGCTCACAAGACACATTAATCAAATCTACGAAGTAATAGTAAATTCTCTAATTATTGAAATAATAAATAAAATTCTCTTCAAACAGATTTTCATAAGTCGTGTCAAGCAATAACTTTAGTAAAGTGAATTAATATTTATAACGGATGTGTCTAGACTATGATAATGCTGTAAAGTGGAGACAACACTTATCCACCTTTATTTAAATTCAACGAAAGTGGAGTATTCAACGGGTTTGGAATTTTATCTACTTTCATACGAACTAATGTCGTTGACCAAGTACAGTTGCAGTTGAAGCCCATCAAGCTTTATAATCACTAATGGCCTATCGATAACATGATTAAGTATTGAAAATTAAAAAGTTCAGCACTTGATTAAATTGAATGTTATTTGATGATTAGAACTAATATCAACATAGAAATTCCATTAACTCAGAAAACTTATACTTAACGTGGTAAGTTAAGTTACATAATTTATCAAGTAGAAAAAGGTAATTTATGGCAATTAGAACATTGCTAGTTATATAACTAAAATCAACGTATAGTAATCACAATTCATGTATGGTAAGAAAATCAATAATGTTCAGTGATCAATTTTTTTCTCTTTTTATTCCTGCTTTCAACACTTAAAGTCAACGGCAGTTAGAACTAAGTGTTTAAATTCTCAATATTTAATATTCAACTTTATCCATTGAGCCTTCAATAAATATAATATTTAATAATTTTACTCTAATAGTGGGAATTAATCAGCCGCACCCACTACCTTCTTCCACAAAGAAGTAAAATATGGAGCCAAAAAGGCAATATCTAGAAGGGAGAAAACTTGGATTTCTTTGAGCAATCAAACGTTTTGACAGTGGAGTGTTGGCTAGACGCATGAAGGAGCCATGCGTACGGGATGTTTTGCTTTTCCAATATAAATAAAACTCTGTTTTAGACCCAAAAAAAGAAAAAGAAAAAAGAAGCCATGTTCCTCAATCAGAGAGATATTCCAAGGAGAGCCCAACTTTGAATTCGTCGACATTAGCCATGTACCAACATTTAAGAGCTAAGCCAAGTGGCCAACTAAATATGTTAATTGCTCCATCTTACACCATATCAGTATTTTTTGGCCAAAGACCTGCGCACCTGCAGAAAGGTAATTCTCAGTCATTCATGATCGCATAACCTTAAGAAAAAGTAGAGCATGAATTACTCTCACCCACATCACGTAAAGAGCGAGAGTGGGAGATCCACTTTGAATAAGGTAATTACAACCTTGAAATAAGGCCTCGCTCAATGCCAAGCACTGACGTCTCATCCATTACAAGAGGCGCTGATGTCGTCAGTTCCCATGACTTTTGATTTCTTAATTGGAAGTATGGTACCTCCTTATATTCGTGGCTTCCTGTGATAAGCAGAAGAGTGATCTGCTCATGTTTGACACAATCTTTTACGGTGTTTTCATGTAAACTCACAAACAGAACCGAAGGAACACTCTTAAGAGGTTCTAATGTGTAATCATATAAAAATTGATTGAAATCAGACTTTAGAAAACATTCTGGATTGAAAATACATCGCCGTATAGGCCCTTGCTCAAGTGGCCTGGGGCTCCCAAATTCTAAGCTGGATGGCTTCTGGGCATTTCTCTTCGGACGCCACACCAAACTCCTCCTTTGTACTCTACATTACATCTCCGACCTTCGATCCTAATGTAATTTATCGAGGTACTTTAACGAGACCAAGATTTACCCATTGAAGTTGGGTTTCCTCATCATCAAAAACAAATGCCATGAGGATAAGGAGTAACGACATGGGTATAACTGCACATTTTTCAATATTTAATGGCGTTGCTATACTTTTGTTTTTTCTATTTTGCCCATAACCTTTTAAAAATCCACTCCATGTAGTTCTGTAAAATATGTCGACATGTCACATGTGCCCTTTTGATATGGAATGCACCGTTCGCATTTATTGACCTAGAATAACGATTTAGACTACCACTTTGTTTTCCTAGCGAGCAAATTTTATTGTTCCTTTCTTTTGGGCCAAAAGGACATGGAAGCCACATGTAAGCCATGTACGTACTAGCCTGGCAAATCTAACACTAAGTTAACAAAACTATGTCCATGTCATCTAACTGTTAGGATTTCGAATTAAATTGATTGGAATTTTATAAGTTCAACTACTAGATTAAACGGAAAAAAGTTCATAGACCACATTTAAAATTGATAAAAAGTTCAGTATCTTTATTCCTTGTTTTAATGCACAAACAGAATTTGGAAACTTTAAGTTTCTAACTAATTTTTCACACTAGGGGAGTACATGCGTAATCGGGTTGAGTCAACAACCGGTTCGATGCTTGAGTTTGACAAGTCAAATAGTTGAGAGACCAGATACTCAATTTATGTAAGTTTTCAATAAGCTTGAGCTTTACTCAATTAGATAATAGTTGTCTTTCAAAACTCGAATAAAACTCTAACTAGAGCTTGAACCATCAAAATACATTATAATCAAAAACTAGTAATACATCTATTCAGTTCATATTTATTAATGTTTATATATAATTAAAATACATAAAGATTGAATCACTCAACTAGGCTTGTGAGCTGTTAAGTTCAATTATTTTCGAGCTCGAGCTAGACCCAATTAATCAGTATTTGAGCTACGTGAACTCAAAAAGAATCAAGCCAAACTTGACTAATCTGCAAATCGAATTTGAGTAGCTCATGAGTTTGATTGAGTTACATGCTTATTGCTAAACATAGGAATTTAGAAGTTCTTCCCAAGCTTAAAAAACACGTTGATATGGTTAAGTCAAGCAAAATGGGAACTCAGCCAATGATCGTCTAAAGTTGATATTGGTCATAATATGATTTCAGTGTTGAAGTATAGTTTTCTTGTTGCGCACCACCAGCCAATCTCATTTATTTATGACTATTTACCTGGCACCAATTCATTGACAAAGAATCTCACCCTCAACATAAATATTATTTTATTAGCAGATGCTGCCCTAAGCTAGTTGTTTCACTGAAGAAAACCAGTTCTTTCCGATAGGAACATGAATCACAAAAAATTACACATAATTGGAAGGCAAACATAGATACAGATACTTAAAGGTTATGAAAGGTTGAAAACTTCGATACATACATATATATATGGAGGAAAAAATATACGTATGGGCCCTAATACCTAATCATTGACGAAAGGAAATCAACCGTCGATTTGCTTTGACTGGGAGTTGAGACAACCACAAAACCAACAAGCCTCTAAGAACCATAAATTTTTGCACTACATTGCAATGTTCAATGGTAGCATTTTGATTAATTAGCCATGAGTCAATGAGAACCAGATTCACTTCAATTGCATCCATGCTACTCATGATGAGTGTGCAATAGCCATCAAGGCACAAAGGAGCAAAATTCCACTGAAGCATTATCGAGAGAGAGTGAGAGTGACAACGATCGGGCAAAATTTTGTCTATAAAAACTCATCATACCCATCTGGATTTCCTCGTGCTCAAATTGAAAGACACGACTCAACAAGTCGCTCCATTTGTGTCCTAGACAGTACCCAAAGCATTACTATGGCCAAACAAAATAAGTTCTCAGTCCTCACATCAACCACTCTTTTGGTCATTATAGTTTCTATTTCGGAAATGCTTTGTAGCCCTCTTGAAGAACAACAATTGTTAAAGCAACATGAGGAGTGGATGGCAATCCATGGGCGCGTCTACAAGGATGCGGTCGAAAAGGCCAAACGGCTTGAGATATTTAAAGAGAACGTTAAGCGCATCAACGCCTTTAATAATGGTAAGGATGTGGGATATAAACTAGCTGTGAACAAGTTCGCAGACCTAACTAACGAGGAGTTCCGCGCTTCCTCCACCGGCTACAAGAGGCCTACAAGGGTCCTGTCCTCTGGGGATGAAAAACCGTTCAGGTATGCGAACTTCACCGCCATTCCAGCTGCCTTAGACTGGCGAACCAAGAAGGCTGTGACACCTGTCAAGGATCAAGGCGACTGTGGTGAGTGGAAAATCAAAATTTGTCTTGCGAAAATGACAATTCTCATGTCGTACACAAGCTGTTAAAAACAGGCAACAATTGCACATATAGCAGATAACAATATTACCTGTAATTCAGTGTTACATTCATTTTACACCTATCATACTACACGTATGCGTATGTCTTTTAATTTGTAATTCATTCTAATATCTTCCTGTGCAGGAAGTTGTTGGGCATTCTCGGCAGTGGCAGCTATGGAAGGGATTACCATGATCAAGAAGGGGAAGTTGGTGCCACTCTCAGTACAAGAACTTGTGGATTGTGACGTTGACGATAATGGCTGCCATGGCGGGCTCATGGACAGGGCCTTCAAGTTTATCAAGAGCAAGGGCGGACTCTCGACCGAGGCGAACTACCCCTACCAGGCAAATAACGGAACCTGCAATACGGCCAAGATGGCAAACCCCGCGGCCTCAATAACTGGATACCAGGATGTGCCAACCAATAACGAAAAGGCCCTCTTGCAGGCCGTGGCAAACCAGCCAGTCTCGGTGGCAATTGAGGGGAGCGGGTTCAATTTCCAATTCTACTCAAGCGGTGTGTTCTCTGGCTCGTGTGGAACCAGTATCGACCACGCCGTCACGGTGGTCGGGTATGGGAAGACCTCCAGGGGAACCAAGTATTGGCTGCTGAAGAATTCATGGAGCACTGGATGGGGTGAGAGTGGGTACATGAGGATCCAGAGGGACGTGAGTTCTAAGGCTGGTCTCTGTGGCCTTGCCATGGAAGCTTCTTATCCGACCGCATGAAGAAAGAAGAAGATGAAAAAATACAGTATGAGCTTATATATGTGATACTGGTTCTTAGGCTCTCTATATGTATGAAATAATGTCTAGTGTCTCTGTAAAAGAAGCGAGTGTAAGTGACAATACGTCACTAGGGGTGGTGTATCCTCCAACGGAAACTGCATGTTCTTAGCAAAATTAGGGGCCTGCCAACTAAACTCGGTTTCAAGAGTTTGAATAATTGTGTGGGACAAGATAAAGAACTTAGTCCCGTGAATGAATGGAATACTTTCATCAACGTGATTTTATGTACTGAATTAGGCCCAACACCAGAAATATCATCCTATAATGTGCTTTTCTTGATAGATTACGGACCAGCACAGGTGGTTATTCCTTTTTGGTTAAGATCTGCAAACCGTAGTTCATCGCATTCACCCATTACGCTATGCACTTCTTCTACAAAGTTGAATGAAGCCAAAAAAAAAAAAATGCAGAAAATTATCTAGTGGGATTCGACGCAGTATGCTGCCTCGTAATGGGAGGACTTAAAAAGGAGTTAAAGTTTAAGGGTGCGTTTATTCACGAAAAATTTAATGATAAAGGAAAATATTGTTTTTGAAAAATGCTTCATAGAATACGGTTGATTTTCCTTTGTTTGTTGTTATATGATTGAAAACATTTTTTGATGTTTGGACCTTATTAGAAAATGATTTTAATCTCATGACTTATCTCCCCTCAATTTCACTTGCCACTTAAAATAAATGAGTTATGGACCAAGTAAGCATGGTATCTGCTCATTTTTATTTTGATTAGTTCATAGGATACTTATTATTTATGCGCACCTAAAGTGTGAATTCTCACTATCTTGTCACTCCTCTATATGAAGGTGGGTTCCCTATGTTTAATCAAATTGAAAATGGAAAATCATCGCAAAAAATTGGCAAAGAAAGCAAGTGGAGAGTGCCCTCTATGAAGGTGAACCCAATTAATAATACATTGTTGGATGAGATCAAATCCACATTATCAAACCATGCATGTGAGTTGAGTTCATATGCACCCAAGTTATTTTTATTGCTGAGAGTTACTATTGAGATGTATGTATGAATTGTGTTAAAAAGTTCTATATCAAAGAATTGATATAGTATGGAATAATTAATATATCATAATTGATTCAAAACTTATTGACTTGAGTTTTTAAGTAATTGTGGGTCAAATTGGATAAGATGATGTGCATGAATTTAGCCTCTCTCTTGGCAATCTCCCTCAAGTGAAAGTATTACCTTTTTATTATGCACTCCCAATCATTTACTTCGGTATAGTTACTATCCAGTGACGATATAAGCCTAGACATTTTTGCAAGAAAACTGCCTTTGATAATTTGGAGGGTCAATAAGAACCACCAAAGTTAAGTTTCTGAAAAGAAAGCATGACACTGAGAACTATATTTTAGTGGAACATCAACATGAAGTTCGCCTTGTATCTTGGTGAAGCCCTTGTGGAGATCAGCGCCTAGAGAGAGGCCTACGCCGCTTCGTCTTGGGCGGCCTCCTCGCTTCTTCTCAACGACTAGTCAGATGATGATGAGGATCTTACTTTCTTCGATTGTGGAGGTTAAAACAAGCCTAGACAAGGCGGCCAAGACCAATCTATATATCTGATTTAGCTAGCTAATGACCAACTTTTCAAAAAAAAAAAAAAAAAAAAAAAAAAAAAAAAAAAATGCACTTTCTTCTTATTTATGACTTTGATAGTACGTGGATGACTTGAAAGATGTCAAATTAACATTGTATCCACAGATATGATTTTTTTTTTTTTTTTTATAAGGTAAGATTGTATTAACTTTCAACCAACACGCCCCTTCTTAATTTCATGTTAAAAATAAACAATGCATGCACTTTGGATAAACATTGGATTAAGTGCCCTGTTATATGAATCCAAATATACTCATTCTATGTCGAGATGAGTTGCATTCTGTTAGGAATTATTACACAAATGGTCTATGAACTTTGATGTAATGTGTAATATTGTCCATGAATTTTTAATTTATTCAATGATATCCCTAAAATTTAACTCAGTGTCAAAAGTCATCTTTGAATTTTTAATTTGTTCAATATAGTCCTGAATTTTTTGTGCATGTTCAATTTATCCCTAAACTATATAAAAATATCTAATGTCTCCTAAAATTTGAATTAAGGGAAGGAAAACATTGAACATTTTTATATAATCCAATGATTAAATTGAATATATAGGAATCACATTGAACAAATTAAAATTTAGGGACAACATCACATAATAGGTTAAAATTCATGGACCACATTGAATAAATTAAATATTTAAGGACGACATTAAATATTAGGTCAAAATTCTAGAACTATTTATGTCATTGTTTTATCGATTTCTACCAAGTACATAAAAAATTAATTTACTAGAAAAGTGCAAAAATATAAGGGAAATTACGTAGAAAAGTATAATAAAATCGGAAGGAATAGAAAGCGGGAATAGTTGGACGTGGTCCACGAATTAGTCACCTTACCCTCTTTCATGCACTTGGTATTTGGACGTGCCAATTAAAAATTTAAGTGGGATGACGTAGGCTATAATGAGTACTCTATAATGTGGAACAACGTCCTGCTCTTCTTGTCCAATCACTTTTTCCCTTTTCTTTTTCTTTTATATTGTAGCATATATCAAGATCGATATGTCAAATTTGACAATTTCCATTTCTGATTTAGTTTTTCACTTTTACTCTCTTTTTGTTATATTTTAGTTAATTTTCCTCTAAGCAAGATATTAGGTAGTTTAACTTTTTTAATTTCAATGCATCAAAAGCTAGAATCATGAAGATATTTTTTTGAGAGTGAAGTGAGACATCTATTTATCTATTTCTAGCTTTCTTAAATTGAGTAATAAATTGTTTGATCTATTCATTATTGCATAATATATCCTAGCCAAATTGACAACTATTATTTTAGATATGATTATATAAAATTGAGAATGGAATTGCATTTCTATTTCTACCCAATTATTAATTTAATTGTGCAGCAGATTGGTATACTAGGTGAAAACCGTCTTTGACAAAGACGAAGGAAATAACTTAAGCCTTAGCCACATTAGACAGGATATCAACCAATATGCTCAATGGTTGATTATTTGTGTTCGCCAGTAAAAATAGAAAAGTCAGGAGTCTCAAATCTTCTAGGACAAGGTATGGTATCGATCTAGTTTGCATGTAATTTCATATAAATGGGCCTAATAATTCCTCCTTTTACTACTAACTCCTGTTAAACTTTGTTAGCCAATCTTACGGATTGAAATTTTGATTTGAGAGCATCCTGCCTGTTGAAACTTGATTTTTAGCCAATGTGTCATTAAAATGTAAAAAAATTTGAGATTTGGGTTTCTGATAGCAACAGAGTCTCATTTTTTGGCCAAAAAGTGTCTTCTTTTATTTCTTTCTTTTGCATTATTTTTTTAAATTTCTAATTCATTTTTAAGAAAAACCTGAAAGATTAAACGGTTGACTTTCGGGTTGATTTTTGATTAACACTTTGACCAAGTTGATAGAAAAGTCAACCTAGGATCAAAATTTGAATTTTTATCCAAAAAGATGCCATTTAGCCTTAATTTCACTTTTATCAAATTAATTTATCAAAAATTCAAAGATTTAACCAAAAAATTAACTTTTTAAGAAAGGCAATTAAATTGTTGATTTTTGGTCAAATATTTAACAAAAAAATTGGAAAAGATATAAAAAAAATGCACAAAAACATTTCTTTTAATATCAATTTGACTTTTATGTCAAAAATTTCACAAAATTCGATTAAGAACATTCTTTTCTGAATTTTTCAGTTTTAGGTTCTAATCAACCAACAATAAATTTGCTTTTATTCTAGTCATAATTAGATGTACTTCCTTCTTTGATATTTGGTTTGTGGACTATTTTAAATTCACCTATGCATTCAATTTCACGAATTGTTAGGTCAAAATGTGAATTGCCATTTTGAGCCTTAATTAGGGGACCAAAATTGATTTTTAATAAATTGCAAACGGACGATTGTTTCTCACTCATTTCCTTAATATAAGTCTAAATTTGAAATTGATTTTGAAAAATTCACACAAAACTTATCGATTTGAAGAATTTTATCCTCTCGAGCATAAGAAAGTGAAACAATTAAGCTTCAATCAACAAAATTCAAATTGACCCATTCATGGTTATGGTTTAATTTCATAAATCTAGGTCCAATTTGGATATTGGGCCTAGATTCATTTTTTAAAGAAGCTTGAGCGCTTTAATTCGAAGTCAATTCAGACATGATAAGTGATCTTACACATTGGTAGTTTATTAGATAGGACAATTGTGACATTAATTGAATTTAATTTTAGTTAATTTACAATTTTTCTTATTGAATTGTAAATTTATCCATTTTACCCTTTAGGCCCAACACTTGTGTTTATGTTTCCATCGCTGATGCTTTGATTGTACTAAATTGGCAACCCTCATTCCTCGCTTGCAGTGAATTAGTTTGGCGATAGATTCCATTTTTAGTTGCAAAAAATCATTTTCGTGGTAAAATATGGGACAAGGTGTCCTTAAAAAATTGCCACAAGCATTATTTGATGGCCCGGAATGCTTTATACAAGGGATATTGACACAAACATTCCCTAAATTTTGGCCTATTGTGCAATATTGTTTTTGAATTTTAATTTATTTAATATGATCTAACTTTGGCCCAATTGTAACATCATTCATGAACTTGTACTTTATTTAATGTGATCTATGAACTTTTAGCACTTAAAACTCAATGCTTAATTTCTAAGTACTTAATTTTTTTTATCAAACAAGTCTTCAGATGATAGAATATTTGACGAATTTCACTCTAATTGTGGTTATTAGCATACCCACCCACTACCCTTTTCTTTTTTTCTTTCACAAAGAAGGGGAAAATGAAGCCAAAAGGGCAATGTCCACAAGTGATGAAACTTGAATTTCTAGAAGCAATGAAACCCTTTGACAGTGGTAGTGTTGACTTGTCGCACCAATGAGCCATGTACCTCGTCAGGGAGATCTTCCACAGAGAACTCGTGTTTGATCCCATCATTTATTCAAAACTTTAAGTCAATAAGTTATAGAACAACTAAAATATATTATTGCCCCATCTTACACCATATTTGTCATGGTTAAGGCTTCATTTGTTTTATAATTTCCTTAATTTCTTGTTTAACTCATGAATTAAATCTATTAAGCAATATCTCAAACTGTAAAAATAGAATTTTATATATATATAAAAAAAGAAGTAAAGTCCATTTCAAACACCTTTTCGCGGGCCTC
This sequence comes from Eucalyptus cladocalyx, assembly GCA_017140615.1. NCBI lineage: Eukaryota > Viridiplantae > Streptophyta > Magnoliopsida > Myrtales > Myrtaceae > Eucalyptus > Eucalyptus cladocalyx. The sequence goes on from CM029519.1 coordinate 8,061,893, forward strand.
GTCCAGTAATAATTTCAGCAAGTTAAACAAATAACCATCACGGATGTGCTCCTGATTATTATAATTCTGTAAATCGGAGACGATACTTATCCACTTTCTCCTTTTGATTTCAACGAAAGTGGAATATTCACCACGTTCAGAATTATATATTATTCTCATACGAACTTTCTTTGACCAAGTAAAGTTGAAGTTGAAGCCGACCAAGCTTCACAATTACCAATGAACCTGGTTATTAACCCAATTAAGAGTCTAAAATTAAAAAGTTCGGTAGAATTATAACTAATATCGACTTAAAATATTCAATTAAATACACAAAATTCATTCAATATGGTGAGTAAGAAATGTGCTACTTTATTTTATTATTTTTTTTAGATAAATGTGTTACTTCATTTATTAAGTAGAAAAATGTAATCAATGGCACTTAGAATAGTGCCAATGATACTACTAAAATCTATCGACAATGGTCACAGTTTCTTTTACGGTAAGAAAATCGACAATATTCACCGTTCAATTCAAATGCTTATTTAAATAATTTTTATTGTCAGCACTTGTACTTCAATACTTAAATTCTCAGCATTTAGTCTAGATAGTGGACTGTAGATAACCCCACCGACTACTTTCTTCCACAAGATGGAAAAGATGAAGCCATAAAGACAATTTCCAGAGGAGAGGAAACGTGGATTTCTAGAAGCAATAAAACGTATTGATAACGGCAGTGTCGGCTAGGCGCACCAAGGAGTCATGTAACTCGTCGAGAGATCATTCGAAGAGAGCTCAAGTTTATCAAAGGAATCTTCAGTTAATAGATTATTTGAGAAGTTTCACTCTAATAGTGGGTTATAAACAAACTCCACTCACTGCCTTCTTTCACAAAGTAGGGAAAGATGAATTCAAAATGGTAATGTCTAGAAGGGATGAAACTTGAATATCTAAAAGCAATGAAGCCTTTAGATAGTGGCAGTGTTGACTAGTCGCACCAATGAGCCATGTACCTCGTGCAGATAAATCTTTGAGAGAGAGCTAATCTTTGATCCCGTCAACATTATCTAGTTGGGCTTAACATTTATTCAAAACTTTAAATCAATAAAGTATGGGCCAACTAAAATATATTAATGACCCCATCTTAAACCATGTTTGTCATAGTCAAGATTCTGTTTGTTCCACATAAAATGTGATATTTATGAAAAGCAAAATAACAAAATTTATTAGTGTTTAACCAAGACTAGAAAATTATGACCCCCCCCCCCAAAAAAAAAAAAATACCAAGACTAAAAAAATGAACGAGCAAATATTTTTCATAATTTGGTAAGAAAATTTTTATTTGCTTTTTTTTTTTTTTATGACGTGTGTACGCACTCCTAAATTCTCAATTGCTTTGAATGGAGAACTCCACGGGTTTTTGCGAAGTCGAGGTCTTCGCCAAGGGGATCCCATCTCTCCTTACCTTTTCACTATGGTCATGGAAGTGCTCTCGGGGATCATTCTTAAGCAATCCTCGAGACCCGATTTCAAATTCTTACGGAGGTGCAAGGCGGTGGGTCTTTCACATCTCTTCTTTGCGAGATGATGTCTTCCTTTTTGTGAGGCGCACCTTCCTTCGGTGACTCTCTGTAAGGAAGCTCTAAACATATTTTCCTCCTGGAGTGGCCTTCGTCCTAACTCGTGCAAGAGCGAAATCTTCTTGGCGGGTGGCAATCCCTCCCTAAGGAACAATATTCTATCGGAGTTGGGCTTTCGAGAAGGAAGCACCGTTGCCCGCACAGGGGTTCCCATTATCACTTCGAGAATCAATAAAAGCGTTGTACCCCCGGTCAATCGCATCACCGCAAGGGTTCGGTCTTGGACTCACCGTTTCCTCTCTATTGCTGGTCGGCTTCGGCTTATCGTCGTTCTTCATGCTATACAAGCCTACTGGGCTAGTGTCTTTGTCTTACCTTCAGCTGTGATAGAACAGATAGAGAAAATATTTAGACAATTCCTATGGAAAGGTCCGGACCTAGGCAGGGGTGGTGCTAAGGTAGCACTGGGATGACGTTTGCCTTCCAAAGGATGAAGGAGGGTTAGGTGTTAGGAGGCTCCAAGATTGCAATAAAGCCTCCATGCTAAAGCATATTTGGATCTTGTTCTCCGACAAGGAAGCACTATGGTGTAGATGGGTCCATTCCACGTTCTTAAAAAACAAGAATTTTTGGGTTGCTAGGAAGCTAACTTCTGGTTCCTGGGCCTGGAAGAGCTTGTTGACCCTAAGAAGGAATTTCAGGATGGCCTTCGTCTGGAAAATTGGCGATGGCCAAACAACCTCTTTGTGGTTTGACAACTGGCATCCTAGAGGGCCCTTGAACCTGTTCTTTTCAGACTCTCTTATCTATAGCTCGGGGCTCTCTAGACAAGCTTGTGTCGTGACCTCTTTCGATGCTGGCCAAGCCCTTAGATTGGTGCTTCAATCGTGGGGGCAACCTCTCCCGACCCTGACGAATGACCCGGATCATTGCTGTTGGCGAGAAAGCTCTTCGGGCCAATTCACTATGGCATCGACGTGGAACTACATCAGGAAGAAGAGGACGCGGGTCCAATGGTACTCCTTTGTATGGGACAAAGCCATAGTGCCTCGATATCAACTCAATCTTTGGCTCATGGCCAGACGTAGGCTTCCAACACAGGACCTCCTTTTGGCCTATGGTATTATTGGAAATGGCTTGCATTTTGCAAGAATGTGCCCGACTCTCTTGACCACGGCTTGTGTCACGGCTAGTGTTGCCTTCTTTTTTGCAATTTGCTTTTCATAAATATATATACACTATTCGAGTGCTAGTGATTTGTGTATGGATAGCGAAGACAAGGAACCGAGAGAAGTTGGAGTCTAGAGCATGGGCACTTGATATGGTCTCCTTTTGTTTTGGGTCCCAAGACCAAATCCTCAACTCCCAAGCATGAACCACAAAAAAAAAAAAAAAAAAAAAAAAAAAAAAAAAAAAAAATTAATTTGCTTTTCATAAATATATATACACTCGAGTCTTGGATCCTTAGTCCCAAGGACTTGAAACTAAGTCTTGGATCCAGGGAGAACTTCGGTTCTCATGCTTGGCTCCCTAGCACCTCAACCTAGGCTATAGAGATCGTGCCTAGGTCCCCAACGCCCAAGCCTAGGTCCATTGAGACTGGGTCTAGCACATGGGGGTGAGACCCCAGCACTTAGACTAGGGTAGTGACTTAGGTACTGGTGCCCACACCCAGGTCCATTGGAGGTCGGGCCCAAACACATGACCCCATCCTCAATGTTTCTAAGCCTAGCATCATGAGCATGGGCATTAGTATCTTGGGCTCGCCTTGGTGGACCTAGGCACGATGGTGAGTGGGCATTGGTGTCTTGGGCTTGGCTTTGGTGGACTTGGGCGTGGCGGCCGATTGGCATTGGTGTCTTGGGATGGACCCGAGCGTGGTAGCTAGGGTTTGAGGCAATGACCTAGATTGACCTCAAATGGGGTGTTGGGGACTTGGCCTAACTATCTGGGCTCATGGACGAGCATCGAGGTTCCCATGCTTAAGTTTTGGTAGGAAAACATTTTCTGTTGACTACGAAAATGGTTTCTATTAACTCATTATTTTGAGTTATTCACATGCTGGAAAACGAAGAAATTATTCTTCATGAAATAAGTGGAGCCTAAATGTGAGACTTATCGACAAGAAATGTTCAGCACGAGCATAGTTTAGTTGCCCAATTGCAAATCATTTATCATTAAATTACTGTGCGTGGCTAAAAGTCAATCCAACTTCACATCACAAAATAATTCATGACTAATCATCAAATCTCTTGCAACGGTTATTTTATCCATGGTAACACAAAATTTATTTTCATTGTTGAATGTGAGATCTATTACCATGATATGATTGTGGCATAGTCTAGCGAAATTCAATGAATATTTGTGGAGAGAACCTTTTCCTACTTAGGCTCCATTATTTTGTGGAAAACATTTTTTTCTTTTTTTTTTTTTGGCATTTGATTTTCTTAGGAAAGTGAGTTAATGGAAAATATTTTTCTAGTCAATGGAAAATTTATATTTAAATTTTGAAAATTAACTTTTTAAAATATCGAAAATCATTTTGAAAAATATGATTAGGAATTAGCACTTGCGCTTGAAACTCTTCGATTGAGCACAGAAAATCCGACACTTGTTTCAAAGTCCCAGGTATCCAAGACCAAGTCTTTGGTGCTTGTGCTTGGCTTCCGTACAGGCCTAGGTCCATTGAGGCTAGGCCTATGACCCTAGGTCGCTAGTGGTCCACCTAGGTCCATTACGGCCGAGCTCGAAACCCCAATGCCCGTGCCCAATGCCACAGCACCTGGCCTAGGTCCCCAAAGGTTGATCGCAAGATCCCAATACACAAAATTGGATCCCCAACACTTGGCCCAAGTCCACAAAGGCTATACTCGAGTCTACAAGGATCGTGCCTTGGGTCCATGGAGGCTAGGTCTAGGACCATTATATCCAAATAAAGGCCAAGCCTAGGTCAAGGTCCTTCACAGCCAAACTTGGGATTTTAGTACCTTTACCTAGTGTCTCAACCATCTAGGTGCAAATTACTAGCACTCAAATAATGTATATCTTTTTAGGAAAATCAAATGAAAATTTTCATCCCAAACGACATAAAATATTTTCTAACTCATTTTCAAGTTTCAGGAAAATACTAAAAAAAATTTGCCTTTTTCTTGAAAAAAAAATTCCATAATTGTGACATTTTTGGCAAAATAAATGAATCCCAAATTTGTTTGATTACTAAACTCCGGATCCTGAGATTTTAATATGGAACTTCAAGTCATTTCTCAGCAGGGTGGGACCACTTTAAAAGCACTTTTGATTTGGAATTGTTAACAATTCTCGTAGCTTTCTGGTGAAGACGCGAACAATTATTTTAATGTATAAACATAATGAAAACTTTCAGATAAATTTGAATCATTTTGAGGTCAACCAAACTTGTCCCAAGTCTTGAGCTTTTCTCACCAAACAAGGTCTTGTTATCGAGTGTTTCTAACGTATTTATGAAACATGATAATTATAGATATTTCCACTTTCAAATGAAGTCATTATACATGACCTCAGAAAAATAGTGTATTGAACACCGTAAACTTTACTTATTTGTTTACTTAACAAATGAATCAGAAGACTCATTAATAGTAAAATCTCAAATTTTAAAGATAAACTTCTATATAAAAAAAGTAAAATTCATTTCAAATGTTTTTCATGAGTCGCGTGGAGCAATAATTTCAGTAAATAACAATGGTAGATGTGTTTCTACCTATGATAATACTGTATGGTGGAAACAACACTCATCCACTTTCTCCTTTTAATTTAAACGAAAGTGGAATAATCACCAGCTTAAGAATTATATATATTCCCATCCGAATTGTCTTTGACCGAGTAAAGTTGAAGTTGAAGCCGACCAAGCTTCACAATTACTAAGACCCTGTTTAATAACGCAACTAAGTGTAAAAAATTTAAAAGTTCAGTAGTTATTATAACTGCTATCGATTTAAAAGATATGATTAAATAGAAAAAGCTCATTTAATATGGTGCGTAAGAAATGGGTTAATAATCAATGGCAATTCGAATATTTCCAATTATACTACTAATATCTATGAACTATTGTCACAGTTTCATTTACCAAGTCAATCAATAACATTCAACGGTCAATTTTCAATTGCTTATTAAATAACTTTTTATTTCTACTTTCAGCACTTAAAATGCAATGCTTAAATTCTCAGCATTTGGTCTAATAGTGGTTTATATGAACAACCCCACCCACTACCTATTTCCACAAAGATGGAAAAGATGAAGCCAAGAAGGCAATGTCTAGAGGAGAGAAAACATGAATATTTAAAGCAATAAAACGTAATGATAGCGGCAAAGAGTCGTGTAACACGTCCGAAGAGATCAACCAATGAGAGCTCAAGTTTGAGCCCCTCAATGTTATATAATTGAACTTAATTTTTACTCAAAATTTTAAGACAACAATAGGTTATCAGCCAAATTAGCACCCTCGCACTTGCATTTAAACAAATCTCCCTTTCATTTGTGAGTATCAGTTCCGCCGATACCCTTTTCCCTCGCAAAATTTAGTTTTTCTATTTTTTATATTCAACAGTTAGGTAATTTTTTATACATATTTAAATAATCTCGTTGTATGAATAAAAAAAAATTATTTAGATGCGTTTAGGTTTTTCTCATATTTCATGATAGGATTTGTTTAAATTTATTGCTAGTTTCATCAGATAGATCATTAAAATTTTTATTTTATTAGATTAGTACTCGTTCACTTTTCATGTGTAGTTTATAGGGTCATGTCTCGGGGCGATATAACAAAGCATTCTATTAAATTTGCCCAATAAAGCTTAAATCATTTTCTTTTCTTATATTTTCTTTGTATACTTTTATTGATTGATTGATTTATTGTTTGAACTCTCATGCATGGTAATATGGAATTGCATGTTTAGAAATAAAAACTAGAACTAGGTTACATCAAATATGTTTTATTAAAAGAGAAAACATACTAGTAACAGATGTTAGGTAAAACTAGCATAATCAACCCCTTAAATCCTACATCTCTAGCTCGCAGAAGCAAGGCTTGCCTCCTATGCGTTACATGACTTCTAACCAGCCTGAGAATAGATAACTAGCAACTCTAATTAAAATATGATAAATCAAAAATGCAAAATTAAGTTACGATCGGTATGATTTGAGAGAGTTCATGTCAAACATAAATGCCAAATTTGGGGCCACCTTATAAAAGGATCATTTGCGCTCTCTAGCATTGTGAGAGAGAGAGAGAGAGAGAGAGAGAGAGAGAGAGATAGATAGATGCTGTAGCCTAAGAAGTTACGAAAGCAATTCTCATTTTGTGTGTCTATATTATATGTTGAGGAGGAATGGACGCATTAGGGGTAAATAGGCCCCTTACACGCATAATAGGTAAGACTTCATATATAAAATAGGGGTATGAGTTATTTTAAGTGAGAAATACTCAAGAAAAACGTTTAACTACCTAGCCAATCACTTTTTGGTTTGTTATAAGAATTTTAAAAATGGTTTTCATTTTTTTTTCCATGGGTCAATATTCAAGGATGTCATTCCAACCTATATTCTCATATATCTTATTTTTCACGAATAGGCCAATTTTGACATGCGAAAATATACATAAGTGAAAACCAATCTAATATGTAATACGTAAGAAGGACAAAATATAATGTTAAATAGCCTGAAATCTGATCATTCTTCTAAGGGGAAAACGCATTACGATTAACGATCTTAAATAGCCAGCCACAGATTGGCAGGAGGCCATGTACAATATTTTCGGATTGTTAAAGAGTTGCAATTTGAAATTATCTTGAGTAAAAAATAACTTGAAATATGTAAAATTTGATTAATCGAGTAAAGTCGAGTAAAACTTATGCAGCTTTCTAGATGTTTCGTGAATTTTTAGGAAGTCAAATCTCTATAAAATTTCCTTATACTATAAAGAAAATTAAATAAAATACTCTCCCCCCCCTCCTCATGAAGAGAGACTTTTGATTTATAGGCAAAAAAAAAAAAAAGATTTCTCGTTCCACTTCAATCAGGCCAATCAGCCCATGTTGAACTGAACGATCTACACTACAATTACGAATTACTCTTAAGTTCAGCTATAATTTTTAGCTACTTATTTCATGGCTTCACATTGGAGTCACCTTTTCATTATTGTTGACATGTATCTGTGGGTTATGCTAGAAATATTCTGCATTGCAGAATCAGTGCAGTATGAAGCAATTGATATATCGTTATTGGCTCAGAACTCATTAGTTTAAGTTTTTTAATAAATGTGGGTTTAACTGGATACATTAATAAGCTGGAACATGGACTCTCCCATGGCAAGCTCCCTACTTAAAGGTATTAGACTTCTATTGTGTACCGAATGAATGACATCAAAGCAAATGGTGGATTGGTAGCCTATTCTCAATTTATATTAGTGTTGGTGAAGTCTTGATGGCAGCTTTGATAAACAGTCATTGTTGTTGCAATCCTCACATGCAACAAAGTGATTTAAGGATACTTGAATTATGGGGAAATAGACCTGACATTGAGCTCACATGAGAAGGGGGATTGTTGAGATATATGTGTGAGTTATATTAGAAAAATCATATATCGTAAAATTGACGTAGTGTGGAGTAGAAGTTAATATATCATTTTTAACCCATAAGTTATTAGTTTAAGTTTTTAAGTCAAGATAAGTCCGACTAGATAAGTTGATAGGCTTAGACTTAGACTTTTCCTTAACGATTTTCTCAAATGAAAGTTTTGGGGTTTCTAAATACACACTCCTAATAGAAATGTGTTTGAGATCGTCCCAAATAAGTTCTAAGTAAGAAGGGGTCAAACTTTTTTTGACTTCAGTTGTTGAGAACCACGGGGAATAATAACATCACGATTTGCCAAAAATTAACACTTCAGTTGTTGAAAGAAACCTAAAAACAGTCGAAGAATGTAGCAAATAGTATTCAGTCTCAAATGATACGAATTTCGTCTTGTGGGGTGTTCGGATTATTGGGGTTGTCGAACGGACCAAATTTTACCGATTTAGGCTAGGCTACCTCTTCAAGAATAACGAAAACAACAAGAATAAAAAATGGGCAACGACATAGGTGGTTGGTGACTTATTCTTAATTTACAACGCGGCCACTAAACTATTTTGGTAAACTTACCTAAAAATTCCTATACCTATCATACTATGGCCAATTTAATCATAAACATTTCAATTGTATTAATTCAATCCTCTAGACCTTTCAACGATTTGCCAATTTAATAGGGATAAAAATACTAAGAGTGAAATAATCTTTTTTTCGCTCACTTAAGTATCATATCAGTGTAAAATTATTCATTTAAGTACCATTTCCTATAAATCGTCCCACAAATAAACATCGTTGTTTTCAGCAAAGGGCTCATTTAATCATAAACATTTCAATTGTATTAATTCAATCCTCTAGACCTTTCAACGATTTGCCAATTTAATAGGGATAAAAATACTAAGAGTGACATAATCTTTTTTTCGCTCACTTAAGTATCATATCAGTGTAAAATTATTCATTTAAGTACCATTTCCTATAAATCGTCCCACAAATAAACATCGTTGTTTCAGCAAAGGGCTCTCTCTCTCTCTCTCTCTCGACATAGGAAATAGCGACAGCGTGAGGAAAAAATTAGGCTTGTTGAACTTTGGCTTCGTTGATACAATTTTGAGCCACTTCTCTTACTTTTGCTCCCCATTGCGAATTTGATAACATGATTTGCCCCAATTTGAAGTAGAGGTGATCGGGTCCAGGGTGGGTAGGGTCTAGACTTGGACCCTGTACCCGACCTTGTTATAACCGGTTCCTCTTTTCTAGATCCTATACCCAACCCTATTTGTATTGGATCATGTACCCGACCCACCCTATTTTCCGATATGGTTTTAGGGTCAACCCTATTTCTAGTGGAAACTGTTTTGCAATCTCTCGATATCCTATATGACTTCCAATTTTATATTAGTACGCGAGAAAATAACGTAAACTTCCTAATTTGTATTGAAACATTAAGCACTTGTAATAAATAAATATATGAACTTTTTGACAAAATGAAAAATTGAGGATCCACAAGGCTAATTATAGTAAATAAATCATAAGGCAAAGAATTAGCAACAAACATGGGTCTAATATTAATCTTATTCCCACAACTACTACATGAAACTACTCATTTATGCAAGCATAACTTCTCCTACAAAAGAGAATTTAGGCGAGCTAATCCATGTGATACACAAGAATTTGGCGGTGACGAACATTGTCCGTCCATCGGATGGTGCGAGAGGGAGCCGGTGAGAGAGGGAAGCAAGTAAGGAAGAGGAATGACAAAGGAGAAGTGCCATGCGTGTTTAAAAGAGCTAAGAGGAAAAATATCGTGTGATCGCGGGAGTATGAATAGAAATTGGGAGAAAAAAAAAGGGTTTTGAACCTTTACTTACAAAATTGATCGGGGAACTGGTTCCAAAACCGATCTGGGAACCGGTTTCCGAGTGGGTAACCACTCGGAACCTGTTCCCATACCGGTTTAAACCAGTTCCGAATAAGGCCAAGGTTCTCCAATCAAATGAGTAAACGATGACATTTACCATTTCAATTGCTTACTTTAGTTTGATGGCATGCCACATTGGATGACATATCATAAATTAATGTCATATTAGATTTTCCAACGAAGCAAATCACTAGTGACACTTAAGTAAGCGAAAAACAATAATGACATTCAAATAAGCACCCTGCAAAATTTATGATCCTCTTAGTGTTCTTATTTCGAATTTAGTCATTCCTACCAATGTTGGACAAAAATTACTTATGTGAATGCCAACCATCCTACATGGCATAATCAATACTAAAGTGGGCAATTTTTGCATATTTTTCCTGAATTTTCTGAAAATTTTATTACCTTTTTAATTTTGAATTTTTCCCTCTTTTTTTCTTTCCTTTCCTTTCATTTTTCATTATCCTTTTTTCCTCTTTCCAGTGGCTCGTGATAGTGGCCGTTGCCATGATTGTAGGCATAAGTGAGGGTCAAACACCCTTGCCTGTCCTTGTGATGCACTAGGCTAGTTAGAGCCTTGACGCCCTCGCAATGGTTGGCAAGGGTCACAAAACTCTCATCTCCCTAGAGTTGCAAGGATCATAATCCTTGCATGATCTAGGCGAGGGGTCACCATAGTGAGGGCCTAGGCAAGAAGAGGGTTCACAAGCCCTTTTCTAGTGACTGACAAGGGCCTCTAGGCCTTGGCCAGTGGCCCACAACCCCACTCGGCTCTTAATGTATGACAGCCACTTTAGCGCTACTCATACCACATAAGACAGCTGGTATTAACTTTATTGATTTACGGCATAAATTGATTGGAAAACTAAATTGACATAATTAAAAGGTTGAAGACTAAATTGGCACCATGCAATAGGTTTAGGACTGTCTAGATAATTATCTTGAATTAGTTCAACCAAAAGTTCGCTCAAAGTTGTCCTTTTGTCAAGTGTATCAACATGTCACGTGAAGTTTTTGGACGTGGATAACCATGTCGGCATATATTGGCGAACATAACGATGTAGACTGCCACATCGTTTTTCCAAGTCACCGAATCTTATTTTTCCTTTTTATGGCCAAAAATAATATATGCCATAATCTCACATGAAGATAACAAAATTATGGCCAAGTCATCTAAGTGTTACAACTTTCAATTGAAGGATTACATTGATTGAAATTTTGGAAGTTGAAGAACTAAATTAAACAAAAACGAAAATTCAATAACCAAATTAAGTATTGAAAAAAAAAAAGTTCAAAAACCACATAAGTCATTATCCCTAATTTTATACACAAAAGGAATATGAGAGTTTAATTTTCAAACTATATGTCCATACTTGGGGTGTACTTGGGTAATCAAGTTGAGTCGATGATAATTTGACACTTGAGCTAGGCGCAACTCAAATAGCCAAGACTTGATACTAGATTTGATTAAGTTATTAGTAAGTTCAAGCTTGACTCAATTAGTCAATTTTTCTAGATTGAAACTCAAATTAAACTCAAACTCATCCTTGAATCATGAAAATACACTATAATTGAAACTTTAATAAAGATTTATTTAGGATAAGTACAACAAAAGTGCCATAACTTTTGCATAACGCTCACTTAAAAATCACAACTTTTTTTTTCGATGACTTGAATGCCATAATTTCTATAAAAAAAAAAGCATTAACTTAAGTACCATAAATTTCAATTGATCACACGAGAGCCATAATTTCTTAAAAATGTTCATCTAAGTGCCAAAAATCTGACGTGGAATGGCACTTATAGTGAACGTTTTTAAAAGTTATAGCATTCAAATGATTAGTTGAAAAATTATATGATTCTCAAGTGATTGATAAAAAAGTTATGGTGCTCAAGTCACTATTGTATATAATCTAGGACACTCAAATAATTTAAAAAAAAAAAAAAGTTATGACACTCAAGCAAACGTCAAATGAAAATTATGGCACTTGCAGTTTTCTTTTCTAGATTTATTTTGTTCATATTTATTAATTTACATGAATTATTATAATAGGTAGAGATTTAATCCCTCCGCTAAACTCAATTAATTAGAATTTGAGCCACTTGAACTCAAAAGGAATATAGTCGATTTTGAGAAATCTGAAAGTCGAACTCAAATACCTCTAGTGGCTTGACTGAGTTGCATCCTTAATGCAAAACATCGTAAGCGTCTAGAACTTCTTCCCAAACGAAGAAAACACGTGCAAAATGGGAACGCAGACCCCGGTAGTCTAAAGTTGGTATTGGTCATAAAATATAATATCAGTGTTGAAGTGGGGTTTTCTTTTTGCGCCTCGCGAGTCACACACCCTTTTTTTTTATGATGGCACCATTTTTATTGCCAAAGAAACCCACTCTTAAGATCAATAATATTTTATTAGCAGATGTTGACCTAAGCTAGTTGTTTCACTGAAGAAAACCGATTCGTTCCAAAAGGTCCATGAATCTCAATATCTTGCACATGATCACAAGAGAAAGATGGATGCAAATACATATCTACGTATAACAGATGCACTGATACAAGTCGAAAATTCCAATACATACACCTGTATGGGGGCAAATACGTATGTATAGGTCCAAGCACCTAACTATTGACGGAACGAAATATTCGATCAATTCGCTTTTGGCTACGAGATGAGAGCACCACAAAATCAACACGCCTACTCGAATGATGTATTTTGGCACTACATAATATGTTTAATGGAAGCATTTTGATTAATCACCCATCGGTCAATGAGAACCAGAGCATTCCAATTGCAAATGTGCTATTCATGATGGGTGTGCAGTAGCAAAGCTTATTTCTATTTCTCGGGGTCTAAGTAAGAATAGTTAGGCACGTAGGAGGAGCAAATGGTCCACTAAAGCATTATCGAGAGAGAGTGAGAGTGACAACTATTGAGCAACAGTTTTGTCTATAAAAGGCCATCATCCCCGTTTGGAGATGTGCACAAATTGAAAGATCCATTCCCCTAGTCACTCAAGTTGTCTCCTAGACAGCAACGAAGCCACTACTATGGCCCAAAAAAACCAACTCTCATTCCTTACATCAGCCACTCTTTTGGTCATTATAGTTTCTGTTTCGGAAACGCTTTGTCGCCCTCTTGGAGAGGAACACTTGTTAAAGCAACATGAGGAGTGGATGGCGATCCATGGGCGCGTCTACAAGGACACAACCGAAAAGGCCAAACGGTATGAGATATTTAAAGAGAATGTTAAGCGCATCAATGCCTTTAATAATGATAAGGACATGGCATATAAACTGGCCGTGAACAAGTTCACGGACTTAACCAACGAGGAGTTCCGCGCTTTCTACACCGGCTACAAGAGGAGGCCCACCAGGGTCCCGTTCTCTGTGGATGCGAAACCGTTCAAGTATGCGAACTTCACCGCCGTTCCAACCGCCTTGGACTGGCGAACCAAGAAGGCCGTAACGTCTGTCAAGGATCAAGGCCAATGCGGTGAGTGGAAAATCGAAAGTTGTCTCGCGCATACGTCAAAATTTCATGTTGTACTCGAGCTGTTACAACACGCAACAAAAATAAACTACATGACACTATTATAATATCTCTATTTCACTCTTACAATCATTCGACACCTATCTTACTATACATATACATATGTCTTCTATTTTTGCGCAGGAAGTTGTTGGGCATTCTCGGTCGCTGCAGCTATAGAAGGGATTACCATGCTCAAGAAGGGGAAGTTGTTGTCACTCTCAGTGCAAGAACTTGTCGATTGCGATGTTAACGGAAAGGATTCAGGCTGCGAGGGTGGGTACATGGACAGTGCCTTCGAGTTCATCATAAGCAAGGGCGGCCTCACAACTGAGGCGAAATATCCTTACCGAGGAAACGAGCGGACCTGCAACACGGCCAAGACAGGGTACCATGCAGCCTCGATAACTGGATACGAGGACGTGCCAGCCAACAACGAGAAGGCCCTCTTGCAGGCTGTGGCGAACCAGCCGGTCTCGGTGGCAGTTGAGGCGGGCGACTTCCAATTCTACTCAAGCGGCGTGTTCACAGGCTCGTGCGGGACCAGCGTCGACCATGCGGTCACGGTGGTCGGGTATGGGAAGACCTCTGGCGGGACTAAGTATTGGCTACTGAAGAATTCGTGGGGCACCGGGTGGGGCGAGAACGGCTACATGAGGATCCAGAGGGATGTGCGCTCTAGGACTGGTCTCTGTGGTCTCGCCATGAATGCTTCTTATCCAATTGCGTGAAGAAAGAAGACGATGAATAAATAAATTATGAGCTTATATGTGTCATTCTGGTTCTTAGGTTCTCTATATGTATGAAATTATGTCTAGCGTCTCAGTAAAAGAAGCGAGTGTAAGTGACAACACGTCACTAGGGGTGGTGTGTCCAACTAAATTCGGTTCTGAGTGTTCGAATAAACTTAGTTTTGTCAGCGTGATCTTAGGTACTGGCTTTTGTCCAACACCAGAAATATCATCCTATCCTGTAATGTGATCCTTAATGGAAGCTGATGGAAAATAAAATGTCATCCTGTAATGTGTTTTGCTTGATAGATTACAGACCAGCACAGGTGGTTATTCCTTTTTGGTTAAAATCCGCAAACTGTAGTACAATTGGACGATAGCATAGCTTATCCTTAAATCATTCATCGCATTCATCAATTATGCTATGTCCTTCTTCTACTAAGTTGAATGAAGCCAAAAAAAAATTTTTTTACAGAAAATATCCTAGTGTTGTACCTCATGATGGGACGTTTCAGAAAGGAGTCAAACTCTAAGTCAGAGACATTCCTATCTCCACTCAATTTTATTCAACACCTTAGACAAATGATTTATGGACCGATTAAGCATGTTGTCTACTCTTCGGTTTTGATCAGTTCAAGGACGACTTATTTTTGACGCGCACCTCACGTTTGAATTCTGTCACAAAAGGAGATAAAGAAGAAGAAGGTTTCTGGAGACGTAGGAAAGTAAAACGAAGAGGAAAAATTGTATTACTCTATTGATTGTACAAGACTGTGTATTTAATTACAAAGAAGGAATCAATAAAGGAAAATAAATATTCTCCTATCTTTCTAATCCTAAAATAAACACGATTCCCTCTCAATTTACAATTGATACAATCTGCTAAATCATATCTTCCAACAAATTCTCACACTCATCATTCCTCTAGGCGAAGGTGGGTTGCCTTTGTTTAATCAAATTGAAAACGGAAAGTCATTGCAAAAAAACTAGCAAACAAAGCCCGTGGAGAGTGCCCTCTATTAATGTGAACCCAATTCATATAAATTATTGGATAAGATCAAATTCACAAGATCAAACGATGCATGTGAGTTGAGTTCATATGCATGTGGACTTTAGTTTTTAAGTGAAAGCAAGTGCAAATAGATATGTTTACAGGCATAAACTTAGGCTTCTTTTTAGAGATCTCCCTAAGTGACTGTATCATCTAGTGACTATAAAAATCTAGACATTTTGGCAGGAAAACTCCTTCGATGATCTGGAAGGTCAATAATAAGCACCAAAGTTAAATGTCTAAAATGAAAAAAGCGTGACACTGAGAGCTAAGCGGAACATCAACATGATGTCCGCCTTGTGTCTTGGTGAAGCCCTTGTGCAGATCAGCGGCAAGGGTCAGAGGCCTACGCCACCTCGTCTTGGGTCGGCCTTGCACATGGCAACGGGGTTCACGGCCTCGCTTCGTCTCCACAACTTGTCAGACAATGATGAGGATCTCGCTATCTTTGATTGTTGGGGCTACAACAAGCCTAGACAAAGCGGCTAAAACCAGTCCATATATCAGATTTAGCTAGCTAATGACCTGCTTTTCACATAAAAATTTCACTCTATTCTTACTTGATGAGTTTGATAGTACATAGATGACTCGAAAGATGTCAGATTAACATAGGATCCACAAATATGATTTTGAAATCAATACAAATACTGTATAATCACCTTCTTCTTCTTCTTCTTCTTCTTCTTCTTCTTCTTCTTCTTTTAATTTCATGTTAAGAATAAGCAATGCATGTACTTTGGATAAACATTGGATTACGTGCACGGTTATGTGAATAGAAATATACTCAATTTCTGTTGAGATTAAATTTTATTCTTACATGATGCACTGTAATATACCATATTTTGTTAGAGATAATTACACAAATGATCCATAAAATTTTATCCAATATGTAATATTATTCTTAAATTTTTAATTTGTTCAATATGATCTCTAACTTTACCTTAATGTGAAATGTTGTCCTAGAACTTTTAATTTTATTAATGTGGTTTTTGAGCTTTTGGTAAATGTTTAATCTAGTTCATAAATTATATAAAAATGTCATATATTATCCCTAAACATAAATTAACAGAATGAAAATATTGAACATTTTCATTATAGACTAAATTGGATATATAGGGATTGCATTGAACAAATTAAAAATTTAGGCACAACATTGAATAAAGTTCCGGATCCATTTGTGTCATTTTTCCTTTTTTTTTTTTTTATATCAAATTTTACCAAGTACATAAAAGAATACATTTATTAGAAAGCATAAAGTATATGGGAAATTCATAGGAAAGAAAAATAAAAATTGAAAGGAGGAGTGGAAAGTGGGAGTGGTTGGACGTGGTCAACGAATTAGTCAACTTGGCCACTTTCATGCACTTGGAATTTGGACGTGCCGATAAAGTTTTACGTGACGTAACGTAGGGCCCTCTAATTAATATATTCTAGACGAGGGGTCTTAATGAAGTCATGGGAAGACATGTATTCATGGTATTAACATTTTTCTAGTAACTTTCGTAACATTTGGATCCATACATGAAGCTTATAATATGGAACAATGTCTTACTCTTCTTGCCCATTCACTCTTTTCCTTTTTTCTTCTTTTTAAATCGTAATATAGATCAAGATAAGTATGTCAAATTTGACGATTTGCATTTCTGATTTAGTTTTTCCCTATTACTCTTCTTTTGTTCTATTTTTAGTAAATTTTTCTCTAAGCAAGATATTAGCTATGCTCATATAGGTATAGCAAGATATTAGTGCCCCTATTTATAACGGATCCAACTTTTATTTGAGATAAACATCTATTATATTTCTAATCTATTTTGACAAAATAGATGATGTTCATAAATTCTATTATTATTTAATTACGCATGTCTTTGTTTTGTCAATCTAAAATCCTATGGTGACAGTTTACTTTCGTCGCCTACAGAATAGGCTGGTTTTTTAGCGCCCGATTTTTTTTAGAATGATTTCTATTGTTTGTATTATACAACATTAATAATAAAATTACTAAATATTAAAACTTACTAAATATTACAACTAAAAATTACATTTTTTAAGATAATAAAATAAAACATTACATTTGTTTCACCAAAAATTATGTGATATCTTTCAAGGTATATTTGGACACTTTATCTATTTATTTGAGGAGTTGCTCATATTTAAACACTTTTGTCAATGATTGAAATAAAGCGACAAAGCGTTGACCTTTGAATTTTTCTCTAAAATTGAATTTCAATTCACTAAAAGCCAAATTCTTTAATTTTTTTTAGAGAGTGAAGTGAGGCGTCTATTCCTAGCCTTCTTTGATTGAGCAATAAATTGATTGACCGATTTGTTATTGCACACATCCTAGCCAAATCATTAACTAATACTTCTGATAGGGCTCTATAAATTTGAGAATGAAACTATTTTTCCATCTCTCCCCCATTTTTAATTGAATTGGATAACAAAGTGGTATACTGGGTGAAAGCGCTCTTTGACAAATACAAAGGTGATGTGATCTTCCTAGAGCCAAACCACCAAGTGGAAGCTTATAGATTACTAAGCATACACTTGGTGTAGACTCTCTTGAGGCCATAGAAACCACCTTTTTGGGGTTTTAATTTAATATATTAAACATCCAATTCAAATTATTCGAAGTAACCATTAAACTATTACGGGTCAATTAGAAATCCAATTAAAATATGGGATAATGTTCTACATCTACGAATCAAAATTTTATAGATACAAAGACTTAATTACGATCAATACATCTAACACTATTTTGGTACCATTTCCTTTTTATTTCAAAAAATATTTTGTAAGAAATCTTGGTTGATTTTAATCCTAACCCACTATCATAATGTGGGTGTGCAATCACGAGTTTAACACTCAATAAATAGAGTAATAAATAAATTGCTAGGAAGTGGAGAAAAACCTAAATGCATCGTGTGACATCCAGAATTTCCCATGTTCGATAATAGTATTTAGGATTAATTTCCATGACTGGATCACTAAGAGTCTACGATGATAGAATTTAATGAATATATTTTGATGTGTACATTAATGGCATAGGATGGCAATACTTAATTGTTCCCATATTATTTGTAGAATAGGATTGGTACATTCTAAAATTCATATTGGATGATATTCAAGATTCGATTTTCAATGAATTGAGATTTTTCTAATTTTTTTTTATATCTTTCATTAATTATTTTAGTGGATTCAAAATATTTTCAGACTCATCAATGGTCAAAATTTGATGTTCCGAACGAAAGTCGGTATCCTAAATCTCTATTCCTTCTTAATTAAGACGCCACTTCTCTTTTTTCTTATCAAGATTTTTAACCCATGCTCTCGTTTGATACATTGAACTTGGTAGTCTTGATATCATGCATGATATCATCAATTTTAACTTTAATTCAGTAATGCATGGGTGATTCATGCACTCACTTAGTCAAATAAGAGGGGCTTATCTTCATCTCCATCAAAATATATTCTTGTGTCAAAATATTGTATACTACCTAGCTTTAAGGAGAACTTCAAATTCATTCATTGGAACACTTAGCGTTCTAATTCCAAGCTCATTATGATTTTAACCATAGTTAATACTTTTCATCTTTTCTACAACTTCTTGGCCATGTAGAAACGCAAGATCCAAGGTTAAAAATATTTACTCCAACCATCACAAATCATCAATTCCTTTCTCCAATCTTTCGTTTTTAAAAACTCACAATTAGAAATGAAGGTCCCGCACTAAAAATATCAAGATTATGTCTCAATTTTTCCAGTTTGGACAAGATAAATCACGGATTTTGACTGCTTTCTACCAATGGATTTTGTCGTTTAAAATCAAGCTTTGTTAATTTTGGTTGTGTTTGTTCTGTTTGAAGGTGACTTAAATTATAAATTTGAAGTTACTTTGAAGGTAAGTGAAAACTCTAGGCATTAAGTTAGCCTAATCCACTTAGCACTTTGGACTTGGTTGGTTGTTATGTGACTTTATTTAATAGTGCGGTGTTGATATGTTGTGATATTTTAATTTGTTTTGATGAATATTTATACATCTAACAAGTGTTCAAGTTATCTCCTTGGGATGTGATAACATGTTCAATGTAGAAAGGATGAGTCTAAATCTTGTCTTGAACTTGAATATATTATTCTTTAAAATTTAGAATATTTAAGCTCTAAACCCGAGTACATTAATTTTTGAACCTAAGTCTCCGTTCGTTTCAGGAAAATATGGTGTTTTTGGAAAATATTTTCAAAGAAATCATTTTCCAAGAAAATGTAAATATCTTTCGGTGTTTAGATCAAACTTGAAAATGAAGTGGAAAATATTTTTCATTGTTCTACTCTTTTCCATTTATTTTATTTTTTAAAATGGATATTTCATATGTTTAAAAATTGATTTTTAATTATTTTAAAATTTTAAAATCTATTATTATTATTTTTTTCAAATTTTTTTCTTTTCTTTTTTCTTTGCTTTCCATCTCCTTCTTTCTTGGCTGGTCGCCGGCCATGGTGATGGCCCGCGACCGGCCACCGGTGACCCTTGAGCTCACCGACGAGCATGAGGCTTGCCACTCCTCAGATTGGCGATTGTGAGCGTCGAGCTCGAGGCTCGCCAAATCATAAAGCGCGAGCTTGAATTTGATGAGCTTGAGGTTCCCCTAGCGATGACCGATGACTAGCCAAGAAAAAAGAAGATGTGAAACAAAGAAAAGATAAAGATAAAGATAAAAGAGAAAAAAAAAAAAAAAAAAGACAAAAAAAAGAAAAGAAATAGAAAAGAAAAAGGAAATTATAAATAATTAGAATTAAAAATAAAATTAAAAAATAAGTCGAATAAAAAAAGAATAAAGAAGAATAAAGGGGAGGAGAAAGTGAGGATTTGTAAAGGTGTGAGATAAGAGAGATCAAGTGAGGAAAATCTTTTCCACTTTTCAAAAGTGGAAAACATTTTCCCTAATTTAGAAGACTTTTTTTCCTTTCATGGAAAACATTTTCCCCAAGGAATTCATTTTTTATGAAACGAACGTCAGAATATCTGGAAAATTTTTTTCTAGAAATTACTTTTCACGAAACGAATGGAGCCTAAGTATATTTACATTTTGAACCTAAATATATTACTTTTATAACCTCAATATGTTTATGTTTTGAACCTAAATATATTACTTTCTGAGCCTGAGTCTATTTATGTTATGAACCTACATATATTAATTTCTTAACCAATGTTTATGTTATGAACCTGGATATACTTACATTCTAACTTAAGTCCAGACTTACTTCCTACGTCTATTCATTTGTATGTTCAAACTTAAGTTCAAACTCAATCGATCAAAATCATTTCCTTATATTCATATTCACCTATTTAGAATCACTAGTTACAATTCAGATTCAAATATTAAGCATCAGCACTTAGGGTTCAAATTCATCTATTTAGAATGATCATTTCTTGCTTAAATTCATTTGTCAAACATGTTGGTTGTTGAGTATTGAATGTATTTGCATGAGAAATGGAAAAGAAGTAAGTGTCACGGGTTGGTAGTTCCTTGGCCGCGGAGCAGCCCATGAGCACTTAGTGAGCAGAATTCACCAAGTCAGCCCTCAGTCCATGTTTGTTCCATAGCTTAAGGAAATTTGCTACCTTGCTCAATGGACTAGATGCCCGAGATAAGCTAGACATGACATGATCCCGTATAAATGGTGAATGGCTTCCTTATACGGGATCATGCCATGCTTAACTTAGCTCAGGCATCTAGTCCATTCGAGCAAGAAAGCAAATTTCCTTAAGCTCAACAACTAATTTTGGCCTATCATTGCCTCATCAAGAGAGTGGCATCAACTCTTGGACCAGTTAATGCACGGGAGGCCAACTCCGCCTTTAGAGCACCTATGTAAAATAATCTTTCAATCCTAGAACTTCTAGCACCAACTATCCTGATGCCATTCTCACAAATCAATTGTGTTCATTCCCTTTGCATCCTCACTCTTCACTAGATAACCCTAAACAATAATCACAAGTGTCATGAGTACGGATGGTTTCACTGACCATGACATTCTTCCATACTCAATTTCGCAATGCCCTCATCCCAGTCTGCTCTACCGTTTCCTTATGTCCCTTAACCATTTATGTGCCACTTTCGAGATCATACATCGAATGGTCACACTTGCTCAACAAAATAGGTTTTGCTCCATTAGGGGAGAATGTCACGGGCACCATTGGTGGCCTCTTTTGATCTAAGTTGTCCGGGCCCTTTTTAGTCACCTAAGCTTTCCTAGGCAAGTATGCCATTTTTCGCTAATTGCATCTTTTTGCAACACCATTTTTTGCCTACTAAATATCTTGACCCCAGCAGACCAATTGAGGTTTTTTCCTTGTTGAAAACATGGCAATAGACATCTTCTTTGGATTCACCGATTGATCTCAGAACGTTATCCTCATTCGGTGAGGAATCGATTCTTCTCCAACTCAATTCACTTGGGAGGAATCGTTCTTCCCCCATGCCCCTATTGTCATCATAGAAACTAGTCGAGAGCCACACTTTGTTCGAGCACCTTTTGCCTTGGCGATTCACTGTCCACCCTCGTAGGACCAAGTAGACCACAAGTACTCTCCAGTTCAACCCACATTGGAGCGAGGAATTGGATCTTTCTCCAACTCACTCACTTACTAGAGGGATCTTACTCTGATACCAAATTGTCAAAGGCTAGTAGTTCCTTGGGTGCGGAATAGCTCGTAAGGCACTGGCTTCCATAGTTGTTTAGGAGAACAAATGGTGAATGGCTTCCTTATATGAGATCATGGCATGCCTAACTTAGCTCAGCATCTAATCCATCGAGCAAGACAACAAATTTCCTTAGGCTCAACAACTAATTTTAGCTTGCCATGGCATCATTAGGAGAGCAGCATAAGCTCCCAAACCAGTTTGTGCACGAGAGGCTAACTCCGATTTCAAAACTCTTAAGTAATATAATCATTCGATCTTAGAACTCCTAGTACCAACTATCATGATGCCACTCTCACGGACCAATTATGTTTATTCCCTATGCATCCTTGCTCTTCACTAGAGAAACCTCAACACCACTCACAAGTTTTACGAGTATGGGAGGTTTCACAGACCATGACATAAGCATGTGAGTATCACTATCAATGTATGTGATCATTCAGAGAGTAAGGTAATGATATGCATGAAAATGCGTTGTGAAATGGCTGCCGATTGTTAAAATAAGTTTTCTTGATGTAGGGAAAACCATACGATATTAATGATGTGTGCATGACGTCACTTGACTAAATATGAAGTGTATTGTGAAATCTGATTCCGTCACCCAATGTCTCAGAGTTAAGATGCCCTGCTATGTGATCCAATGCCTCGATGAATGTTTCAGGATGCCTCGATACTCAAGATGTCCCATGAGATGGGATGCTTCATGGTGGAGTTTGCGAGATGCCTCAAAATTGAGATGCCCTATTATATGATCTAAATGCCCCACTATGGGTCGGGATGCCTCAAGAATGTTCAAGAAGAGAAATAATAATAAGTAGGATGCATGTTCATGAATGTGCATATAACTATGAGTCATTTATGATGATAACCATGCATCATGAAATATTATGCCATCTACTTGCATTTGAATTGATATTACATCTGTATAATGTTAAGACACTAGGTGATAGTAGTGGATCATGAAATATTGTCATCCACTTGCTCTTAGGTGAATGAATTATTGTATTGATGTTAACATTTTCCCTTATGGCATTAGTAAAGAAAGAGTACTAGTTTTTATATATGCAAATCATGGTTATCTTGCATGACTCTAAACTCATGTTGCTTTGTATCAAGTTAAGCGGTAAAGTGAATTTCTAATTTAACATGGAGATTTCACCTATTGGTTTTTCAGCTCAATCCTTTACTTTTTAGAAATATGGACCATTCAATGCCAATGCTTTTTGGGGTTCCTATACATTACGAGTGTGTCTATGAGACTATGCTTATACCTAAGTTTGAAGATTTATACACTAATTGTACATATAAGAAAACATTGGAATTCCCATACCCCAAGTGCAATGTCTTTAGTTCAACTACCGATACCTAGTCATATTTTGGAAAACAATTTCTGATATTATGAAGAGGATGAACTTAAACTTTTGGAGGAAGATCTTTTCCATTAACCAAAAAAAACATTTTCCATCAATTCATTATTCTAAGGGCGCACATGATAACCATTTTATTTCTGTTCTCGAACTTCTTCTTTTTTGTTCTAGACTTGTTTCTAGAAGAAATACGTTTAGCAATGCAATTTCTTTTTTTTTTTTTTTATTTCTGGAACAAATTTTGGGTATAGAAATAGATTTGAAGTAGAAATTAGAAATAACAACTTTTTTTACTTCTCTATATATGGAATAAAAATGAGAAATAAAAGCTCTTCTTAAGGAAATAACAACTTTCTGACAATAATGGTTATCATTCATATCCTTAATGGGTAAGACTCATGTTTAGATTTCATATAATTGTGCACGAAAAACCCACCACTAGTTTCAAAGTCCAATGTCCAAGACTAGGTCCATTGAGGTCGGGCTTGTGACCCTAGGTGCTTAGTGCTCATGCTCAGGTCCATCAAGGCTAAGCCCGAAACCCCAATGCCCATTAGGAGTGAGCATGGCTTTAGGGTAGAACTTGGAATTGGAGAACAAAACCAATAGAGAATCAATTAGGTTCTTCCATCGATTTGGTTCTCTTGTTCTAGAGTATGAAGAGTAGGTTTCAAGTTCCAATAAATAAGAAACATGTTCCATGGGTAAGCTGTAGGTTTGAAACTTAGGCAAAACCTAAACCAATCATCATCTATTTGAAAGTACCCTTTTGCTACTTAAACTTCAATTGATTTGCTAAAGCCAAAGCAAAGCTATGGACTATTGATGGCTAGATATAGCCCTTGAGTCCTCATTTGGTTGTGGCATAGTTAAAAAGTTTACAAAACTAGGTAACTTCAATACCTTTTTCGTGTCAAAATACGAAAAAAAAGAAAAAGAAAAGTAGATGACAAATTAGGCTTAAATATAATTGAAACAAAAAAATAAAAAACAAAATATAAATTGGCTAGTTCCTAGGTAGACCTTTGACCTATGATAAGGTAAGTTCAAAGTTCCAAGAATAATGAATTTATTCCAATAGGTAGATTTGAAGTTTTAGGTGGAGCTTAAAATTGCTCATCGTTAATGCCTGTACCCAATGCTCCAACACCCAACCCCATGTCCACAAGATCTTGATATGCAAGCTCGGATCCCCAACATTTGGGCTTACGTCCACAAAGGCCATGCTTGGGTCTACAAAGGTTGTGCCCCAAGTCCATGGAGGTCCATGGAGGCTAAGCTTGAGACCACCATGCCTGCGCATGGGTCCATCAAGGTTGGGCTTGATACCTTGATACTGATATCCCGATCCCCAACGCTTGGGTTAGGATCATTTAAGGCTAGACTTGGGACTCCAATGCCCATACCGATTTCCCAGATGCCCATGTGCAAATACTAATGCTTGAAATGTGTGTCCATTTATGAAACTAAAATCATATTTTTTATACCAAACAATGGAAAATATTTTCCAACTTATTTTCAGATTTCAAGCAAATAGTAAAAAATATTATCATTTTCTTGAAAAGTATTTTGCAAAAGTATTACATTTTGCATCAAGCCTTAATATGCTTGATTACTAGGCTTCGAATCCTAAGACTCTAATATGGTCACGTTTCTTAGCAGGGTGGGACAACTCCCAAATCACTTTTGATTTATTAACAATTCTCGTAGCTTTCTAGCGAAGACGTGAAAATTTATTTTAATTTATGAACGTGATGAAAAACCTCAGATAAATTTGAATCATCCTTATGGTCAAATAAACTCGTCCTTTAAGTCTTATGCATTTCTTATCAAACAAAGGTCTTCGTATCGAGTGTTTCTAACGTACTTATGAAACATTATAATTAGAAATATTTCAATTTTCAAATAAGTTATTACACATGACCTCAGAAAAATACTGTATGGAACACTGTAAACTTTCATTCATTGTTTACTTAACAAATGAATCAGAATACTCATTAATAGTAAAATCTCAATTTTTTTTTATTAAAAAAAAGAAAAATTCATTTCAAACGTTTTTCATGAGTCGCGTCCAGCAATAATTTCAGTAAATAACACGGACGATGGGTTCCTACCTATGATAATACTGTAAAGTGGAAACAACACTCATCCACTTTCTCCCTGTGATTTCAATGAAAGTGGAATATTCACCAGGTTCAGAATTTTAATCCGAACTTTCTTTGACCAAGTAAAGTTAAAGTTGAAGCCGACCAAGCGTTACAATTACTAATTAACCTTTTAACAACACAATTAAGTGTTAAAAATTAGTTCAGTAGTAATTATAACAATTATCCATTTAAAAGATTCAATTAAATAGAAAAGCTCGTTTAATATGGTGAGTAAGAAATGTCTTAATCGATGGGAATTAGAATATCGCTAATTATACCACTATATCTATGAAGACAATCAACAAGATTTAGCGGTCAACTTTCAACTGCTTATTAAATAACTCTTTATTTCTACTTTCATTACTTAAAACTCAGTACTTAAACTCTCAGCATTTGGTCTGATAGTGGGTTTATACATCCCCACGCACTACCTTCTTCCATAAGGATAAAAAAAGATGAAGCCACGAAAATAATGTCTAGAGGAGAGGAAACATGAATATTAAAAGCAATAAAACGTATTAATAGTGGCAGCGTTGGCTGGGGGCACCAAAGAGCCATGTGACTTTTCAGTATTATCTAGTTGGACTTAATCTTCATTCAAAAATTTAAGATAATAAGTTATTGACCTTTCATTTGTGAGTGTCGGTTCCACTCACACCTGCACCTAAACAAATCTCCCTTTCATTTGTGAGTGTCGGTTCCACTCATACCCTTTTCCTGCACAAAATTTAGAATTTTTTTTTATCACAGCGTTTAGTTTATTTTTTTTATACATATTAAATTATCTCATTGATTGAATAAATAAATAAATAATTATTTAGATGCGTTTAGGGTTTTCTCGCATTTCATGATAGGATTAGTTTAAATTTATCGCTAGTTTCATCATAGAGATCAGTAAATTTTCATGTGTAGCTTACACCGTCCTGTCCCACCGCGTAATAACGAAGCCTAATTTTTCTCAATGAAGCTTACTTTTTTCTTTTCTTATATTTTCTTCACATATTTTCATTGAGTTATTAATTTATTGTTTGAGCTCTTATGCATGGGGCAATATAGAATTTGTCTGTTTAGAAATAAAAATCGGAACATGATTGCATCAAATAAAGTTTAATTAAAAGAGAAAACACAGTGGTAACGGCTAAATAGCACAGACACTCTCTGAAAGCCTTCGTATCATGTCCGACACTCCGACACGTGTCCGACACGCTCCGACATGTCCCGACACGCTCCGACATGCGGTCAATGAGTGTCCAAAAATCCGATACGTGGTCAACTCTTTCCGACACGCTCCAACACGCGAGTACAAAATTCCGACACGCAATTCCAACACACAAGGGGTCAATTTTTTTTTTTCAGTTTTTTTCTTTTAGAATTTTTTTAAAAGTCTTTTACTATGAAATAAGTAACAAAAAATGCTATATATGATAAATAAATAAATTTAAAAATATCGTTTCAGCATTTTTCTTTAAACGATATTTTTTTCCTCTAAGTTTTGTGTATTATTGTAACAAATTAAAATAATTAATGATATTATTTAATATTTTTCGTGTAAATTAATTTTAGGCTATTATTATTATTATTATTATTATTATTATTATTATTATTATTATTATTATTATTATTAATGTATTTATATATAAAAATATATTTAAATATAACGTGTCGGCGTGTCGTGTCGTGTCGTGTCGCGTGTTGCGCGTCCGTGTCGGTGCTACATAGGGTAACGGATATTAGATAAAATTAGCATAATTAAGTCCTCGGAACCTAAATCTCTAATTCGCAGAAATAGAGTTTGCCTTACATGGCTCCTAACCAGCCTGCAAATAAGTTAGTAGCAACTATAATTACAATATGATCAATAAAAATTGAGAAATCCTGTTGCAATCAATAGAACGTTGGAGAGTTAATGCGAAGTGTAAATGCAAACGTTAGCGTGGCATTATAAGATAATTATTTACGCTCCCTAGCAATCTGTTAACTTCCTTAGGGTTCACCTCAAGAATATCGCAAGACATATTGAAAAATTATCTACCATTGATTTGAATATTAAAATTATTCTCTCCTTCAAATCGATTGGACATAAGGTTGCTTGAATAAAACTTGGAAGTTTGATAGAAGAATTTAAGAATGAATTTCATGTTTTTTTTTTTCCATGGGTCGATTTTCAAGCATGTCATTCCAACCTATATTCTCATATATCTTAATTTTCTCGACTGGGCCAATTTTCATATGTGAAAATATGTCTAAGTGAAAACCAATCTCGTACATAATGTGTTAGAAGTACAAAATAAAACGTTAAATAGCAAGAAATCTAATTAATCTTCTAAGAGGAAACAAGGTTTTCAGCTTGTTGAAGAGTTGCAATTTGAAATTATTTTGAGTACATAATAACTCCCCATACATAAAATTTGACTAATCGAATCAAGTGGAGTAAAACTCATGCAATTTTCGTGATGTTATGTAAATGTTTAGGTAACCAAATCTCTGAATTGTGCCCTTGATTATAAATAAAATATATTAAATCTCTAATGGAGAGAGGGTTCTGATTTATCGGCAAAAAAAGGCAACAAAGGAAGAAACAAGATTTCTCCTTGCACTCCAATCCGTCCAATCAGCCCATGTAGGAATTAAACGATCTAGACTATTAATTACAAATGGCTCTAAGTCCAACTTTAATTTTTCAGATACTTGTTTCATGGCTTTTGCGTTGTGATCACTTATTTAGAAAAGTTCCACTTCGGGAGAATTGATGTGCTTTGACGTAGTTAATATATCGTTATTGGCCCATAATTCATTAGCTTGAGTTCTTTTAATAAAGTTGGATATAACTAGATATGATGATTGATGTTGTGCTCTCCCATGGCAATCTTTCTATCTGAAGGTATGTAGTTTCTTTTGTGTATCCTCCACAAATGGCATCCGATTGTTGAGTGAGGACCCACTCTCAATTTATGTTATTGTTGAGTTAATATCTCAAAAAAGAAATCCTGTGACCAACACAATTTCCAGGTAGCTTTCAAAATTTGGTCTAGTGAAAGACACCTAGGGTGAATCATACACAACAAAGTGGAGATTCAAGTTGATATATCTTGGTGCAGAAGGATACTGAAATTATGGGAGAGTCGAGGTAACACTGAGCTCATATATGAAGGAAGGCTATAAGGATATTTGAATTAGGGGAAAACAGAGCTAACATTGACCTCACATGT
This sequence comes from Eucalyptus cladocalyx, assembly GCA_017140615.1. NCBI lineage: Eukaryota > Viridiplantae > Streptophyta > Magnoliopsida > Myrtales > Myrtaceae > Eucalyptus > Eucalyptus cladocalyx. The sequence continues at coordinate 8,090,708 of CM029519.1, forward strand.
GAAGGTAAGATTATTAATATGCATGTGTGAGATGTATTTGAAAACTCCTACATTATAATATTGATGTGGTGTAGAGCAGTAGTTAATATATCCTTATTGGCCCGTAACTTTTTAACTTAATTTTTGGAGTGAAGGTGGGTTATCCGGATGAGCTTAGATATGAACTTTCTATTACCAATCTTCCCAAACGAAGGCATTTGGTCTCTACTTTGCACTTCGAACAAAAATATATTAGATACCGTCCAAAATAAGTTCCAAGTAAGAAGGAGTAAGGCTATTTTTAACTTTAAGCCAACTACAAGAGATAATAACATCATGATTTACCAAAGCAAACGACTTTGGTTGATGAAGAGAAACATAACAACAGTCGATGAATATAGAAAATAGTATTCAATGTCCAGCGTGATCAATCTTTTGAGCAAAATTATTTAAAAAGTCCTGAACCTATTATACAATAGTTAATTTAGTCCTAAACTTATTATATGACAAACAATTTAATCATAAACCTTTAAATTGTGTCAATTCAGTTCTAAACTTATTGACAATTTGACAATTAATTCATTATTGCCAATTTTAGTCAAAAATATTAATTAATGAAAAAGTCACGAAAAACCCTAAACTTTGCCCAAAGTGACACATTTACCCTTTTTTTTTGTGACGTGAAAAACCTTGAACTTTACCAACCGTGACACATTTAACCCAAACTTTTTTGTAACGCATATTGATGGAAGAATTTTGTAACACATTTACCCCAAAACCCATAAAAAAATAAACTTTGTTACATAACACATTTACCCCAAAATTATAAAGCATTTTGGTCTTTTCATTTTTTTAAATTTTTTTTTTTTTTTTTTTCCTTCTCTCTTTCTCTCCATGTTTGGCCGAAGGAGGGAAGCTGGCGTCCGATGAGGGCTGCCCTCGTTAGCATCAGGCGAGAGTCACCCTCGTAGGCATCGAGCTAGGGCAACCCTCACCGACGTTGGGCGAGGGCCGCCCTCACCGGCGTGGGGTGAGGGTCCCCCTCGCCAACGTTGAGCTAGGGCAGCCCTCACCAACATTGGGTGAGGGCTGCCCTCACCTGTGTCGGGTGAGGGCCACCCTCGCCTGCATCGGGCGAGGGTCACCCTTGCCGGCGTCGAGCTAGGGCAGCCCTCACCGGCGTCGGGTGAGGGCCGCCCTTGCCTACGTCAGGCGAGGGTGTCCCTACCCTCGCCAGATCTAGCGAGGGGTATCCTTGCCTATCATCGGCAAGGGCCGCCCTCACCTGTGTCGAGCGAGGGTGTCCCTGCCCTTGCTAGATCTAGCGAGGACCGTCCTCGCCCAATGCCGGCGAGGCCCGCCCTCGCCTTTGTCAGGCAAGGGTGTCCCTGCCCTCACTAGCGTCAAGTGAGGGCCGGCGAGGGCCGCCCTCACCTTTGTCAAGCGAGGGTGTCCCTGCCCTCACTGGCGTTGGGTGAGGACAGCCCTCACCGGTGTCGGGCAAGGGCCGCCCTTGCCCAACACTAGCTTCCCTCCGCCATGGCTAACGGAGGGAAGAAGAAGAAAAAAAAGAAAAAGGAAAAAACAGAATAAAAAGACAAAAATGTCTTTGATGGGGTAAATGTGTAACGGTTTGAAAAGTTTGGGGTTTTTCACGTCACAAAAAAAAGTTTAGGGTAAATGTGTCACTTTGGTAAAGTTCAAGATATTTCGTAACTTTTTCTCTATTAATTATTCAATTTTACTTTTCTTTTATTTTATTTTTCTTTTTTCCAATGGTTGGGAGCGTGGCGATCACTAACACAGGTAAGGGCCAGGACGTCCTCATCTACGCTTGTAGGCCACTCGGCTGGTGAGGACTGCCAGACCTCGCTGTGTCCAGGAAGGGCTGTGATGCTAGTGAGGGCGTGGCGACCCTTGCGTGATCTGGTGTCTAAAGTGATATTGGTCAAAATAGGAACGCAGCCCCCGGTCGTCCAAAGTTGATATTGGCCATAGAATATGATTTCAATGTTGAAGTTGGTTTCGCTTTTTGCACCCACCCGCCACTCACCTTTTTATGATCATTTAGTGGCACCATTTTATTGCCAAAGAATCCCACTCTTAAGATCCATAATATTTTATTGGCGTGACCTAAGCTAGTCGTTTCACTGATATAAAGCGATTCTTTCCAATACGAACATGAATCCCGACAACTTACACAAGGTCACAATAAAAAGATAGATGCAAAAACATTTCTACGTATAATAATTGCACTAATATAGTTTATGAAGAGTCGAAAATTCCAATACATACACATGTATGGAGGAAAATATGTATGTATAGGTCGAAGTACCTAATCAGTGACAGAATGAAATAAACCACCGATTCACTTTTGACTAGGAGTTAGTGACCACCACAAAACTGACAAGCCTCTTAGAACCACATACTTTTGCACTACATTACATGTTTAATGGAAGCGTTTTGATTAATCACCCTTCAATCAATGAGAAAGGGAGCACTCCCATTGCATATGCGCTATTCATGATGAGTGAGCAATAGCAAAGCTTATCAATTTTGGAGGTCTAAGTCAGAACAGTTATCTAGGCACATAGGAGAAGCAAAAGGTCCACTGAAGCATTATCAAGAGAGAGTGAAAGTGACTACAATTGAGCAACTTTTGGTCTATAAAAAGCCATCACACCCGTTTGGAGATGTACGCAAATTGAAAGACACTCACCAAGTCACTCCAATTGTGTCCTAGACACTACCCAAACGACTACTATGGCCAAACAAAACCAACTCTCGTTCCTCACATCAGCCACTCTTTTGGTCATTATAGTTTCTGTTTCGGAAACACTTTGTCGCCCTCTTGTGGAGGAACACTTGTTAAATCAACATGAGGAGTGGATGGCGATCCACGGGCGCATCTACAAGGATGCGGTCGAAAAGGCGAAACGGTATGAGATATTTAAAGAGAACGTTAAGCGCATCAACGCCTTTAATAATGGTAAGGACGTGGGGTATAAAATGGCTGTGAATAAGTTCGCAGACCTAACCAATGAGGAGTTCCGCGCTTCCTACACCGGCTACAAGAGGAGGCCCACCAGGGTCCTGTCCGCTGTGCCTGTGAAACCGTTCAAGTACGCGAACTTCACCGCCATTCCATCTGCCTTGGATTGGCGAACCAAGAAGGCCGTGACGTCTGTCAAGGATCAAGGTGGCTGCGGTGAGTGGAAAATCGAAATCGCGAATATGTCGAAATTTCTAATGTCGTACTCAAGCTCTCGATAAACGCACCAGTAACAAAACTACACAACACAATTATATTATCTCTGTTTCACTGTTACATTCATTCTACACCAATCCACCATACAGATACATGTCTTTTATTTTGTACATTAATTTGAACAATTTCTGTATGCCTGACAGAGGAAACTTATTATCTCCTGGTGCAGGAAGTTGTTGGGCATTCTCGGCAGTGGCAGCTATGGAAGGGCTTACCCAGCTCAAGAAGAGGAAGTTGGTGCCACTCTCGGTGCAAGAACTTGTCGATTGCGATGTTAATGGTAAGGATAAAGGCTGCGGGGGCGGTTACATGGACAGTGCCTTTGAGTTCGTAATAAGAAACGGCGGCCTCACGACTGAGGCGAAATACCCTTACCGGGGAACCGACCAGACCTGCAATAAGGCCAAGACGGCGGAACATGCAGCCTCGATAACCGGATACCAGGATGTGCCAGCCAACAACGAGAAGGCCCTCTTGCAGGCCGTGGCGAACCAGCCTGTCTCCGTGGCAATCGAGGGGGGAGGGTCGGAGTTCCAATTCTACTCAAGTGGTGTGTTCACGGGCTCGTGTGGGACCAACATCAACCACGCAGTCACAGCGGTTGGGTACGGGAAGACCTCTGGGGGGATCAAGTATTGGCTGCTGAAGAATTCATGGAGCACCGAGTGGGGCGAGAGCGGGTACATGAGGATCCAGAGGGATGTAAGCTCTAAGGCTGGTCTCTGTGGTCTTGCCATGAATGCTTCTTATCCAACTGCGTGAAGAAAGAAGAAGATAAAAAAATAAATTATGAGCTTATATATCTCATACTAGTTATTGGGCGCTCTGCAGAAGAAGCGAGTTTTTAAGTAACGCTACGTCACTCTTTTCTTTTCTTTTTTTTTTTTTTTTTTTTTTTTGGGGGGGGGGGGGGTGGGTGTGTCAAACAACAGAAACTGTATGTTGTTTGCAAAACTAAGGGCCTGCCAATTAAAGTTGTACCAAGTGTTTCAAATGGTTGTGTGGGCCAAGATAAAGAACATGTTCTAATGAATGCATGAAATGGTTTAATCAGCTTGATTTGAAGTACTGAACTTTGTCCAACACCAGAAGAATGCCATGAAGCTAAAGCAACGTCATTTGGGACAACTATTCCTTGATGGAAACACCATTGCAAAACTTAAGGAAAATGAAAACAACCGACCAAGGAAAACATATTGCAGTTATTCCTGTTTGCTTGATAAGGTGGTAAACACCCGACTAATGACGAAATAAATTTAGAGGATCCCAATAATCCGTCTATGAAAATCCACACACTATAGTAAGATCATACGATATCACAGCTCATTCTTACATCATTCATTGCATTCACCAATTATGCTATGCCCTTCTACTAAGTTGAATGACGCCCAAAAAGAATTAGTAAAAGAAAATTTATCAATATTGTCTATTGGGATTCAACATAAGTCCGCTATTCCATAATGGGAGGTCTCAGAGAGAAGTCTGAGACATTCCTATCTCTACTCAATTTCCCTCTAACACCTTAAAACAAATTAATTGTAGACCAATTAAACTTGTGACCTAATCTCTTTGATTTTTATCATTTCATATGCGACTTATATTTGACTAGTACCTCACACGTGAAGTCTCACACTCTCTTACGTTCCTTCTATACGAAGGTGGACTACCTTTGCTCTATCCAATTGGAAATAGAAAATCATTGCAAAAGAAAAAAAACTAGCAAAGGAAAGCATGTAGAGAGGGCCCTCTATGAATGTGAATCCGATCAATATATATTGTTGGATGAGATTAGATCTATGCGATCAACTGTCAAATGATGCATGTACATTGAGATCATATGCACCTAAGTTATTTTTATCGCTAAAAGTCACTTCAGTGCGAGTATTATCCAATGACTAAATTGACAAAGACATCATTGCGGGAAGATTCCCCTCCTGTTCCATCATTTGGAGGGTCGATAAGAAGCACCAAAGTTAATAACTAAGATGAAAAAACATGACACTGAGGGAGCTATAATATAGTGGAACATCGACGAGATGTGTAATGATGAAGATGTTCCATTCTTTCCAACCAAAATTCATTATGAAACTATCAATTATGTAGGAAGTACTCGACAGGATCCGTTTTCTGTCTATTGTATATATTAGGACAAAATAAAACATCCCAATGCATTTGATATGGATTTGATAAAAGAACTAATTATATAGTGGATAAAAGCACCGGAGATCCTTAACTATTGTAAGATGTTCAATTTGATCAATTCTACACAAGTTCGCTCAGAGTTACAAGGCTCAGGCGAACCCGAAAGGGCAACCGTTGGAGCCTTCATTTCAGCAAAAAGCAAAGCAGGTAGAGAGAGAGAGAGAGAGAGAGTAAATCTCTGCAGGCAGCGAGCTGAGGCAGGCAAGATAGTGGCCTTCGCCAGCCTTGCCACTCGTTGATGAATGCCTTCAGACCTCATCATCCCTAGCATGGACCTGAATATGTCCCGTAAACTGTTTCATCTAAACTCTAAACTGTAAAACTTCATGAGTATTCCCTCCTAGATATGAAAGATAAAATTTTCAAGTGGGAGTGAGGGGGGCCCTCAGGGGAAGGCAGATTCTGTCACGCCCTGATTCTCCGAACACATGCCCATCCCTTGCTGGTCAATTAAATAGTGACGTTCCAGGACGCGTCACCAACCCATTCATTTTAATGCACATGCGAAAGCAAATAAATAAATCCCCAGACAACAAAAAAATAAGATAGAGAAGTAAAGCCACAAATTTTCAAACCATAGCACATTTAGATACACATCAAACTAAGTCATATACAATATTAGCCTATATATACAAGGTCTGCAAAAAGGGGGGTGGAGTGCTACAGATCCTCTAAGCATTCGAGTCTTCAGCTGAATACTCCGGGGATCCTAGATCCGATAGACTTGGTTCCACCATTGAACCACCTGGGGAGTCGACCATACCCTTTCCAAAAGCTACCTCCAACATCGACTTAGGGATCTCAGATTCTGGTATGGGATCTTCTCTTTGTCCATTCCGCTCACGACAATGCCGCGATCTGTATTAATGAGGTACCCTATAGAGTAGACCCTCATCAACCCGGAGAATGGACCTCATGAGTTCATAGACCCATCCTCTTGGGTTCCCATGAAGCGGAATATAAGATACTTGCTTGGTGACCTTCTTCGGCTGGCCAAAACGTTCAGGAGGTACAGCCATCTAAGAACCTGTAAATGTTATCCCACAATGGGGTGAGACGACATCTTAGCAAGTTCACCCCCTAAACTCCGACTAGGAAGAAAATTTGCCCCAAGGACTACCTAAGCACAAGCATAAGTTAGAAGACTTACCTTTGCCTCCATTCCTTCCTGCAAGTCAGTACGATTCATATAATCATCTAATCATTTCAATTCAAATCAACATCAATCAATCAACTCATTCGACTCTATACCATCAATACCATCCACACAATTCGATCAAATCGAACCTTTCTCACCTAAGCTGACAACATATGGTATAACTCACCAAAGCTGATAATAGATATATAATAATGCTTACCGAAGCTGCTATATATCTCTAATGCTCACCAAAGTTGCTTAAGTATACTGCTCATACTAAGCTGATATATCAAATCCCTCAGGCTGGTATAATATATTGATAATGCTCACCGAAGCTGTGCGATACTTAATGCTCACCAAAGCTGTGCAATACTTAGAGTATACTGCTTATTCTAAACTGATATATCAAGGGCCCATAGGCTGATATAGTATACCATTCTAATTAATCAACAATTTCACCACTTTTATCATACCCGACAAAAATAATCGTATGTGGGTACATAGTCGGCCTTAGCCAAAATACAATATTTTCCTTTTCAAAATTCCCACTATTTAATGTAGTCCAACAAAATATTTTTGGAGTTATAAACCGATGCTCGATGTTTCCCGATCAAATATTTAAAATACTTAATTTTGGGATAAAATCCCAAAATTACAAACTCACTCAATTTGCACAAAATAGCATTCAATTAAATAAATCAATCACACCATTGCAATAAGCACAAAATTTCGATCACCAGCTATCCTGGTGTAATTTTCGAAAAATAATAAATAATTAAATAATTACCAAAATTAATTAATTAAATACCAATAAATGCCATAATTGCAAACTTAGGCCGAAAAATCCTAATTAAATACCCAAACAGGCCCAAAAATTTTCCAAACCTATCTAGGTAAATAATATGATCTATCTACTTGCTAATTGCACTACTCTAAACACCTAACAAGTAATATCGAACGATTAAATTGCTAATCCGTTCTAACTAACCACCTAATCCAAGCTTAACTTAAAATAATTAATCCTTAAGCATAATTAACTCCATAAGCAGTGTTTAGTGAGTAAACTCACCAGATTTGAATTCCGATGAGTTCATGAGGAAGGCGAGGCGAAAATGAGCAATAAACTCTGAAGCGGGGCCACCAAGCGACGCCAAGAAGGGCTCATAAATGGGCCTCGAAGCCCACAACTTCTTGCTAGACTTTGGTTCTGCTTTCTATTGGATGGAGTGGTTATGGGCGATAATTGAGGCCAAAACAAGCCAGGCGGGCTGCTAGATGGGTCGACGGGGGGTTCCGACGACTGGACGAGGACGACGGTGACTAGGGTGATAGCAAAAGGGCTCGAACGCGACCTGGAGGTCATGGAACAACGAGCTAGAGTCGCGGTTGTGGGGGACGATCGCGTGGCTAGCAGGCAGCACTTGACGGCAGCAACGGGTGGCAAGGAGCTCTGGCGGGTGTGCGGTAGCTAGGGGTAGGAAGATGGTCGGTTTCTCTACAACTTTCAAAGCTTCTTTGGTCTGGAAATGGAGAAAGCAAAATGCTAGAGGAAGAAGAAGGGCCAGCTACCTTGTGGAGGGTCCTTTCCAGCTTCATCCTCACCTCTTTGTCTCTAGAAGAGATCCCACCATGGATGGGCTGGCTTCCTCAGCCAAAAGTAGACCAACAAGCTTCCTTAGGAAGCCAGGGAGGTGGTCCAAAAGGTCATGGACCAAGGGGCTATGAATTTTGGTGTAATTTCCCTCAACTCCACTTCAATTCCCTCTTGAATCAACTCAATTCAGCTCTCGTAAATTCCACCTTTGATTCCACGATCAAATTGACATTTTTCCTCATCAATAGAACCTACTTGCATCCCAAATATGCGATAAAAAACGGTCCCCTAAGTTTTCCAGTTGAAAACGGCTTTATATCGATTTTTCGCCAAAAATCTCGGTTTGCAGAAAAATCTTCGGAGGATGAGTCAACGTTCCTAAAATGACTCATGACATGGAAGAACTTTCAATTTCTAAAATCGGATTCAAATTCGCAGTTAATTTCAATTTGGCGCAATTTTAGTGTGACTTAGTCTACCGGGTTACTTTTATAAATTTTTGGTGCAATTGGCCCATGGTTGATTATTTTCAATCCACAACATACCTCTTCAACACGTTGGCAACTCTCAGTTGTCATGAAAATCTTGAGATTTCAATTACAGACATAGGGTACCAAAATGATAGAAAAATCAGTCTAGTACCGATCAACGAGAATTTTGCAATTTGGTGGAATCACCCACGTTTAGCCACACACCTCAGTCGAATCAACCTATCTCTGATCTTTTATCGATTTTTAACTGTGTTGTAATGATGTCTATAGATGAGCACAGTCAAATAATTAATTCCTAATCGAATTCTCAAATCTATTGCATTAAAATCCCTTAATGACTTTCCCATATAGTATAGTTATCTTAGGAGTGATCAGCTTAGAGAATAGCACTATAGCATAGATGAAAGACCCGATTCATTCAATTGAAAACATGATTGAAATTCCAGGATATCGCTGATTCCACGTCTTCTTTTCGAAAGGGGCTACCATTGGGTAGGCAGGTATAGACCATGAATCCACCTACAACAAGGGTAGTCCTCATGCTAATTAACAACAAGGGCACCATCCTTGCCTTGTATCTTAGCAAGGCCTTGCACAAATCAGTAGTAAGGGACCAAGGCCCATGCTATCATGCCTGGGGTTCGCCTTGCATGTGGGAACGAGGGTCAAGTCCTTACTTCGTCTCACCAACTAGTTACATGATTTTGAAGATCTCATTATCTTTTTTTAACATGGGCTGCGATAGGCCTGGACGAGGCGGCTAGGACCAACCTTGATGTCGGTGAGTTACTGAACTATTGCGGGGTTTACCATGAAATTGAAATTGTAGTTCAACATAAATCAAACAAAGAATAATAATTCGACAAGTAGCAAGACAATTAGCAAGGACAAGATTTCCGCATGAAAAGTGATGGGTAATGTTTTATCTAGGCGAGGTCCTCGCACAATGAATCAGTAAGTTCTCATCTTCCTAACACTATAAGGATTAAAAGAATGTAAATAATATCTTACTCAGACTTTTTTTAACTTTGTTTTCTACAAGGGATGGACCTTAGGTAACAAAAAACCTTTGCATTAGGGATAAGCCAATGAATATATTGCTAATGGATGCTAATTAGCTGATATTTACTGTATTCTTTTTGTTTCGTTTTCATTTTTCATAATCATCATATTCCGAGTCGCTTACTAAAAAAATGAGAGCAGAGGTTCAGAAAAGTCCTCGATGCACTATATTTATATTTTATCGGTACCAAAGATAGGATAACGTCCACTTGTGATATGACTTCCATGTCGGTATTTAATGTCGTTATTAACCAGACTTCAATCGAAATTCTTCGGTTACGAATAAAATGAAAGATTGGTGCATCTGGTAATGGAAGAGAAAGTAAAGTGGTCTAATTGCAATGGAGATCAATTTAGACTAGTTATTAATGCAAAAACACGTCATTTATTGATTTGCTGCAATTTGTTAGGCTAATGCCAAACACCACACTATTACAATTATGATGTACAATATGTACCATCATCTTATAGTACACTGAATCATGCCAAGAACCCACTACCAACTAGCGCATAAATATTGCACCCATAGAACCACAAAATCTATATGCACTTTGGATCAACAACTATATATATTTGGACCGACTTCCGTGCATCTCCCCCAGTCCACATTCCAAGGTGATCCTTGTCACTCTTTTTGATCGGCTACAATTTGTTAACCTAATGGCAAACATTACGTTATTGGGAAACATTATCCAAAAAATCTTAAGCCTATTGTATAATTGCTAATTTAATCTAAAATATTTTAATTTGATCAATGTAAACCAGAAATCATTGACCTAGTTTTGAGTCTATTTTTTCAATTTTCTTTTTTTTCTTGTTCTTTCTTTTATCTGTCTTTTTTTTTTTCTTTTTTTTCCTTCTTTATTGTTCACCTTCTTCCCTCCACCAAAAAGGACCTAAAAAGCCGCTGAAGCCTCGGCAATGGCCAGCAACTCTCGCTGGCCACAGACGAGGGCCTGCATGCTCTCATCAGCTACAAGTTATTGAGAAAACCTCCTGTGAATTTTGAAATTGACAAAAGCATCTCGTTATATCAGTTATTGGATAAATGGAGATGTTGCCTAATCTTAGGGTTGAATACAAGGAAAACTCTATCGCCACTGATAATACTGGAAGTACGAAGTAAAACACTGTGAATGATTAGAAGAACCTTGATGAACGTGAAGAAGTCAAGAAACGAGAGGTTCACGAGAATTTGGAAGTATTGTGGCAACATGAACAGTTAATCGAGGGTGTAAAAAATTACCCAGCCTGAACCGAAAAAGTATGGTCTTTTCGGTTTGGGTAATAAGCAAAGGAATTTGGTAGTTTGATGGTTTAGGTTGGGTTTCGAGTTTGTTTGTTTTTCCTTTTTCTTTCTTTGCTTCTTATTCATCCCTGCGAACCCTTTGTCACAACAACAGCTCCAGGAAAAAAACTACAACTTTCGACGACCTCAACGAAGTGGTTGACCACAAGGATGACGAGTCCTGGAGGCAATGGGGCCAGAAGTCGACAACGCCTCCGAATGATTAAGGGTTCAATCCTCCGGATTTGTCGAGCATGGATTTAGGCGAGTTCCAGGAGGAGATGATGAAACGTTACTCATGCCCACCTTCGGGTTCGCAAAGCTCCGAGTGGACATTCCTTGGACTCGGGTAATTGCTATTTCAATTTCTGATTCTCTTCTTAAGACTTTTGTCATGCGGTATCAGTACTCCTGTTTCTTTTTGGACGGCTTTGAACTTGTAAATCGATTACCTTATGGCTTGCGTCTGCGTGCATTACATTATTATGTATTGGGCCTCGAGTTGCGTTAGCTTCTTGATATATCGAGGTAAGGCTTAGCTAAGTTTGAGTAAGGTTATGTGACATTGATTGCACATTTGGAATAGCTTTAATACGTTAATTCAGTTGGAAGTCAGATATCTTATAGCTTTTCAATTAAGTTCTATTCAACCCAGAAAGCAACTGCATAGCAGAATGTTTCTTGAGATTGACAAGAGAGAGGCTAGACATCAACGCCAGGGGAAGATTCGTTTCTTTAGCTGTGCTAGAAATAGAGTTTGTGATCCAGGTAACATTCAGGCGTCTCTGACGACAAAAATTGATCTCTAGTTCCAGAATATGGGCTATATGTTATTATTGATTTGGGTTTTATTTCTCCTAATGGGTCATTGCGTATGGGGAATTATGCTTTAGTGTTTTCTCCTTTTCCTTATAGCTGAAGCATTCAGTGTGTCCTGTTGAAGAAGTAATTTGCAGCTTTGGTCAAACGTAGTAGTTTCGTATTAGAAGCGATTTATAGGGGGTGCAAAAGATGAGGTTTTTATTTTTATTTTTTTTGGAGTTGTTGCTGTGACAGATGGTGTGAACGAAAAAAAGAAGAGGAAACCCGACCCGACCCATGTTTTCGGTCCGGGTCACAGTTTGAGTCAAAACATGCACACGTCCTGTAGAGCTCGGTTTGGTTCGGGTATCATCGAAACCTCAACCACACCCACCATTGAGCACCCCAGTTTCGTTATTGGTGTGTTATTTATACTATACGCTTGACGGATACCCATTTAAGCAACCATGCAAGGTCACTTAGTAGAGTGTACCTGAAGTTTAAAATTTGGCAAGACCACTTAAATCGCGTTTTTGATAAACAAAGTGAGTTTAGGTACTAAAAGGTGTTAACTAGATGATTAGCATAACCAAGTTCCCATTCCTAGAAAATTCTTATCCATGAAAGGTGAAATGACCTCTTGAGCTTCACTTAGCTCCAACCCGGCCTAGAATAGGTTAGTGGCAGCTCCAAATGAAAGAACATATTAATCATAATGAACCAAGTCAAGCAAATGTTGAGCATTAGCGGGGTCTAGAAGAACTCATGTCAAGTTTTTGCACAAACATTGTAAGAGGCTCTAACTACTCTCATTTGGCAAGCCATTACCCTAACAGGTGCTCGATCCTCGCAGCTTGGGGAGAGCGATGACACTAAAGAAAAAAAAAAAAAATATATATATATATATATATATATATATATAAATATTTTTTTTTTTTGTTGCAGGAAAAAAGGGGAAAGAATAAGTGGTATCTAAACAGTGGATGTTTGCAACATATGATTAGAGATTTAACCAAGTTCATCAATCTCACAACGATCAATGAAGAAAATGTCACTTTTAGAGAAATAAAATATGAAAGATCATTGGCAAAGGAACCATCGAACCAGGAAATCTTGCTACTTGAAGAAGACAAATGCAATCTAGTAAGCAATGGTAAGTCGCAAGTTTTTACTCGAAGAAGACACGGTAATATTAATCTCTTAGACGTGGAATCATACTCTATCAAATCTCTTGTTTTTATCGAAGATGATAGTCTCCTATGCCTAGAAATTTTGTTATATGAGTATGAAACAAATATCTAAGCTGTCTTAAAAAAATCTGGTTCGAGGACCACCCAAACAAAAATATGAATGGAGGGATCTATGTAATGCATGTTCTTTAGGGAAACAGGTGAAAGGTTTATTCAAATCCATAAATCCTATTTCCACTAACCGAGTCTTGCAGCTCCCACACATTGACCTACTCCAATCTACTCAAAAACCTATTTTAGGAGACAAGAAATACTGTCTGGTAATTGTGAATACTCTAGATTTACTTAAGTTTGTTTTCTAACTCACAAGAATGAAGCATTTGAAACCTTTATAAAATTTGGAAAAAGGATTCAAAATGGCCAAAAAAATGTTATGCAATCTCTTCTAGTAAAACTGATCAGAGGCAGTTTAAAAATCGTGATTTCTCTAAATTCACTGATGAAAATGGATTTTGACATAATTTTCCTCATACTCGCAACAAAATGGAGTAATTGAAAGGGAAAACAGCTCTCTATAGGATATAGCAATAACCATACTAATTGAAAGTGTTGTTCCCTCATATCTCTGGACCGAGGCTATTGTAACTTCAGGTCATATCATGAACTGAGTTTTCCTAAGATTTTTGTTGGAGAATACTCACTATGAGTAATTTAAAAATAAAAATGAAAACCAAACATTTCCTATTTCCGTGTTTTTGGTTCAAGTGATTTATTCTCAGGAATTCGAATGATAATGTTGGTAAGTTTGATCTAAGATCAGTTGAATATATTTTTCTTGGATATTCTATTTATAGTAAAGCATACAGAGTATTCAACAAGAATTCATAGAAGTAAAGGAATCTATGTATGTCAGGTTTGAAGAATATTAACATGCCACACAAGTTGTTGATGAGAATGAGAATAATCAGCAAGTAGAAGCACCTTCTTTTACCAACCAGAAAATATCAACTGAAGAACAATGATCCAACCATCACAACTTACGAAGAGATTGGCGATACAAGTCAAGTCAAGCTCAAGAACAAGTTCTTGAAAATGTTAATGAAAGGATTAAGACGAGATCATCATTCAAAGCACTTTCTTAATTCGTTAGCATGGATCTCCGAATTATAACCAAAAGGAATTGATGAAGCCTTAATGGATGAAAATTGGATGGAATTTACGTAAGAACAACCGCATCTGTTCAAGGTGAATAAAGTTTGGAAGCTTGTTCAAAGACCGAAAGATCATCCAATCATCGGAGTGAAGTGGGTATTTCGAAACAAACTCGACAACGAAGGTTAAGTCATTTGTAACAAAGTTAGGTTTGGAGCAAAAGGTTACTATCAAGAAGAAAATATAGACTACAATGAAATCTATTCTCCCCATGGCTAGATTTGAAACAAGCAATCAGATTATGACTTGCTTATGTTCATTACTATAATTACAAATTATATCAAATAAATGTAAAAATTGTATTTTTGAGTCGGAATATCAAAGAAAGAGTATGTAGAGCAGCCTTTAGGTTTTCAAGACCTTGAAAAAAAAGACCATGTATATCAATTAAGAGACTCAACGCCTTTCTAATCAAGAAGGGATTCGGAAAAGGTCAAGTTGACACAACATAATTTCTTCGAAAAGAAGGTAAAGGTATTTTGTTAAAGCCATAAAAAGTGAATTCGAAATGAGCACGATGGGCCAAAAAAAAATTATTTCTTAGATTATAATTCAAACCAACTCCAAGTGATACATGTATTTCAAGAGCATATGTCAAAGAATAAGTCAAGAAATCTGATATGGAAATTGCAAGAAAATTGAAACCCCTATATCCCCATCTACAAAACTTGACAAAGATGAGAAAGGTAAGTCCGTTGACAGCATCTCATCTATATTTAGTATTTAGTATTTGCATGTGTGTGATATTCCTACACGACTCTAAGGAATCTCATTTAACTTTCATTAAGATGATTATTAAATATGTTGGAAACTTTCCTAAATTAGGTTTTAAGGTATCCTAAGAGTTCAGATTTTATTCTATTTGAATATTCTGACGTTGACTTTGGAGGATGCAAGATTGATAAAAAGAGCATTTCGGGAACATATCAATTAAAGGGGTGCGTGTTAGTATCATGGTTTTTTAAGAAACAAAATTGAGTTGCTTTATCAACTGTTCAAATTGAATACATAACTGTTCAAAAAAAAATTTGAATACATAACTTTTGTTAGTTGTTGCGCAACTTCGTGGCTGAATCAGAACGGCTACCGAGCGATCTTTGTTGGAGAAAATTTGACAGTTCTCATCATGTGTGATAATACAAGTGCAATAAATTTGACAAAAGATCGGCTCATTCGTATAAGCTGAACGTTGATATAAGCAAAGACTTGTATAGAAGCAGTTCTGGCGGAGAAGTCTTTCACTTACCATATATACAAGGTAAAACTATCTCTCCCCTCGATTTTCACGTTCAAAATATCTCTTATGTGAATATTTGATCGACAGATTGATTGACCATGTATCAAGCATTTACCTTCTCTGAGAAAAACCGCCCGTTGCTTCTCTGATAAATTCCATCAATTCTCTGTCCAAACCTCCAATCCATCAAAATGCCTCCAATGAAGAAGAATGGTAAGTCGAACTACGAAAATCCTCTCGCATTGCCCTCTGTTTTCTCAAAAGCCCCGAAGGAACCCCCTTTGTCGATCTCGCCGATGGACCAGGCGAGTTTGCAACCGAAAGTGAGGAGGTTCAACTGGTGCGCAAAACCTGAAAGGTTTGCAGTTCCATGCCACCGCCAATGGACAGCCAAGTGAAACTGAGCAAGAAGAAGAAATGGCCGCTCTAATTGCAACTCCAACTGGAACTCCTACTTCGTTGGGAAGCAGCAGAAATGCTAGAGCTGTTGGAAATATGCTAGAGAATCTGAGGAAGCAGAACGCCACTAAGGAAGAAATCAAGAGTCTGATTGATGATATCAGGTCAATTACTGAGAGCAAGATTGAAGCATACTCTGCCTCTCCAAAGTTAGGAACCACAAACTGCCACTCCAACTTCACCGCTTGTGGATAGTGAAGAGGAGAAACCACGCGGGAAGGGAACAGAGAAAGTAGTTGAGGAATTGAATCGGAAGTCCAAGTCGATGGAAAGAGGAATGACGACAACGACAAGGCTTATCAGATTGACCAAGCTTCAATTCCCTGTACTTTCTTTCGATTGCCCAAGCTTCAATTCCCCGTACTTTCTTTCGATTGCCCAAGCTTCGATCTTTTTTGGAATCATGAAGTTATGCCTCATTGCATTATAAACCTTGATTTCTTTGAAACCCATGGTCCGTACTTATCAAAGTACTTTGAGGAAATCCATGAAAAATCTCGATGCCATGCATGGTGAAATTTACCTTGAACTGGTGGCGCATTTCCACCCGGACCTCCACTTTCAAAATACGAATGAATTGATCTTCACTATTCTGAACAAACAGTACACTTGAGGAACTTGCTCATATCATTGCTGCATTTATGTTTCACTTTGTGAAAATTCCCGTCTCTTTCAATGATGCCAGCAATATTTTGACTGAGAATCCTAAATTTGAAAGAAAGCATAGAATCCATGTTTCCCATAATCTCCTTCCCGTCAAATCCAAACGCATCCAGAAAATTCTCATCACGTGCATTCGGCCCAAGGCCAGTTAAACAAATGATATTTCTCGATATGAAGTAAAAGTCTTTAGGCAACACTAATTAGAACTGAGTTTTCAACTCCTCTCACAATTCTTATCCATACCTCGTAGAGTTGCGCAAGCGTTGTGTTAACGTACTAAACTCTCGCTATAATATTCTCCTATGTTATACAAATACTCGAAATATATTAACTCTTACGCGTGCCCGCATACAACACTCTTATCTTATCTCTCATGGACGACAACTCTCTTCGGTGGAACACGTACACGTACTCCACACACATGGTGGAAGAGTACTCTCCACACATTCCAAATGGCAAGGCAACTTGTCTATTATAGTGCCTCTATGTCGGTGGAGGAAGTCTCCACACTATTCCTAGCAACTTGGCAAGTTGCCAACTTGCACAAGAAAAGAATAAGCTGGAATAGTCTAGAAAAGTTGGGAGAGGGAGAGGGGGAGAGAGAGGCAGTGCCTCTTCAACATATGTTGCCCTGGTTTTAGTAAGCTTCCTTATGGTGCTCTGGTTACTTATATCTTTAAGTATAAGGGTATCCATATACCGCTGAATTGAAGAAGAAAAGGATTGGAAACCCGGAGATTAGAAAGGAGATGACGATAAAAATGCACCTGAGGCTAAGTGAGCATAAATGGGTGGACAATGACGCTAAAGCAATTGTGATTGGACATGGGGATGATGAGACTACACTAGAGGCTAACTGAGCATAAATGGGTGGATCATTAGAAAGCAAAGACTGCAAGCACTGAAATGTTATGACCCTCTCCAAGCCAACCTTGATCCCTCGTTTTTGTTCAAATCTCCGTCGACATCGCAAGAGAGAAAGATAGGCCGAATGTTGTCTGTTTTGGTATGTTCTGTTTTTGTGGTTAAAATGTTTAGGAGGTGTCCAGAAGTTTTCTTTTTTCTTTTGATGCTTGACGGCCTTTCTTTTTATGTTGAGCTGCTAGTTTGCTCAATGGTTTGATAGTGTTTAAATGATAGGCTAACTACATATAACCTTTGTGATATCCTAAAATTCCAATTCTGTTTTTAATTGAATGAATCGGACTTTTCATCGACGCGCCTATAGTTCTATTCTTTGAGCTGATCACTCACGAGATAACTAGTCTATTTAAGGAAACCGTTAAGGGATTTTAATGCAATAGATTTAAGAATTCGACTAGAAACTGACTGCTCGACCGCGCTAGTCTGTAAGGGTCATTACGACACTGTTAAAAATCGATTAGAGGCTAGAGATAGGTCGACTCGACTGAGCCATGTGACTAAGTGTGGGTGATTCCACCTAATTGCAAAATTCTCATCGATCGGCAATAGACTGATTTTTCTATCATTTTGGTACCCTATGTCCATATTTGAAGTCTCGAGATTTTCATGACAACCGAGAGTCGCCAATATGTCGAAGATATACAATGTGGCTCGAAAATAATCGACCATAGGTCAATTGCACTAGAAATTTCTAAAAGCTACTTGGTAGGCTAAGTCACGCTAAAATTACACTAGATTGAAATTAACCGCGAATTTGAATTCAATTTTAGAAATTGAAAGTTCTGTTATGTCGCAATTTATTTTAGAACTGTCGACTCATCCTTTGAAAATTTTTCTACAAACCAAGATTTTTGGCAAAAATTCAACATAGGGTCGTTTTTGTTCGGAAAAAGTCAAAGGACCATTTTTATCGCGTATTTGGGATGTAAGTTGGTTATTGGCAAGGAAAAATGTCAATTTGGTCGAGGACACCTTGGTGGAATTTATGGGAGCCGAATTGAATCAATAAAAGAGGAAATTGAAATGGGATTTGGGGGAAATGTGTTCAAAATCGTAGCCCCCCTGGTGTGCGACAATTGGGGCATCAAGGAGAAGCTTCTTGGTCTGCAAAGTGGCTAAGGAAGCCAGCCCATGTTGGTGGGACCTTGCCAAGAGACAAGAGGATAGAATGGAAGCCAAGAGGGACCCTCCAAGTTGCCGTTGTCCCATTTCTTCTTCAGGAGCTCACTTTCTCCATTTTTAGTGTTTTTGAAGCTCCAAAGAACCAGAAAATTGAGCCAACCACCTCCTTAGCCGTCGCACGTCCACCTGAAGTCACCGGAGCCACCGCATGCTGCCGCTTGCGCTTGCTCGCCCGTGCGCATCACTCTACTAGCCCATGCCCCTGCAGTGGCATCTCGCCATCCCTCATGATCCTCAGGCCTCGTTAAACCCCCGTCCATCTGCCTAAGACGTCCTCGTCACTGTCTAGTCGTTGTCAAGTGTCGCCACCACCCGCAGTGGCCTCCACCAGCCACCTTAACTGTTTTCAACTCCGGTTCAACCCTCTCAGTCCATAAACCAGAACCGAAGGCCAGCAAGCTTCCATGGGCTTCGAGGCTCGTTTTGGACCTCTTTCGGGCCTCGTCAAGTGTCGTCACTTCAAAGTTTGTTGCCGGTCTCTGCGTTGCCGTCATCGTGGACTCACTAGATCGCAAAACCAGTGAGTTTACTCACTAAACTCTACTTAGGGAGTTAATGATGCTTAAGGGTTGATTAGTTTAGGTTAAGCATGGTTTAGGTGATTAGTTAGAATGGATTAGAAAAAAAATTAATCATTTGTGCATGTTAGGTGGTTAGAACGACTTAATTAGAGACTAGATAGATCGTATTATTTATCTAGATTAGTTCGGAAATTTTTCGGGCCCTCTCGATGTTTAATTAGGCTTTCCCAGCCTAAGTTTTTATTTTTGACATTTAATTGTATTTATTTAATTAATTTTGGTAATTATTTAATTATTTATTATTTTCCGTAAATTATACCGAGATAGCAAGTGACCGGAATTTTGTGCTGATTGCAATGATATGCTTGGTTTTTTTTTTTTTTTTATTGAGTGCTAATTTATGCCAATTGAGTGAAATTGGTGATTTTGGTTATTTATTTCAAAATTGTGGAATTTCAGTATTTTAGTTAGAAAATATCGGGCATCAGTTTTAATGCCAAGATTATCTGTGTGGACTATGTGAATAGTGAGAACTCCTAAAAGAAAAACTTTTGCATGCAGCTTGTGAGAGCAGTATACTGTATCAGCCTATGTGCTTGGATACATTAGCTTGTGAGAGCAGTATACTGTATCGGCCTATGTGCTTTATACATTAGCTTGTGAAAGTAGTATACATTATCACCTTATGTGAGCTATGATTGTTTATCGGCTTGTGAGAGCATGATCTATATATCAGCTTGGGCGGGCTACTATTGTGACATCCCAGATTTTCACTTTTGTTTTCTATTAAATAAATCTGGCATTTTTATTACTACGCCTATAGGACTGTTCTCAGAGCTGATCACTCTTAAGATAACTAGGCTATTCATGAAAGTTATTAATGAATTTTAATGCAATAGACTTGAGAATTCAACTAGGAATTGACTTCTTGACCATGCTCATTTTTAGAGGCCATTACAACATAGTTAAAAATCGATTTGAGATCAGAGATAGGTCTGTTCGACTGAGATGTGTGGCTAATCGTACGTGAAACGACTAAATTGGAAAATTATGGTCAATCGGCCATAAATTGATTCTTTTGTCATTTTGGTACCATGTGTCCGTATTTGGATTTTCGAAATTTTCACAATAACCGAGAGTTGCCAATGTGTTGAGTGGGTTCATTGTGGCTCGAAGGAAATTGACCACGAGTCATTTGCACTAAAAATCTTTGAAAACTACCCAGTAGCCTAGATCACGCTAAAAACGCGCCTGAGTGAAATTAATCGCGAATTCAGGTCCGATTTCAGAAATTGAAGTCATGTCACAATAAATTCTAGGAACGTCGACTCAGTCTTTCTGAGACTTTTTAAGAAAAAGTCGACATAGGACCATTTTTGTTTAGAAAAAAGGTCGAGATCGTTTTTTATCGCGAAATTGGGATGCATGATGGATTTATTAGCGAGGAAAAATATCGATTAGACCAAGAACTCGACTACGGGATTTGTTGAGGCTAAATAAGATTGAATTGTGTAGGAAATCAAGTCCAATTGAAGTCATTCCTTTGCAAATTCGTAAGTCCCCCCATCCACCACCACTTTGGACCAATTCAAGGTTGCAATGAGGTGCTTTAGTGGCTCTTTGACAGCCAAGGAGCAACAGGTGGCCATGGATGGCCAAATAGGGTCCTTGTTCCCTTATCCCTTCCCCTCTCTCCTCCTTGCCGTCCACCCCACTTCTCTCTTTCCTTCTTACCTTGCTTGACACACCACCAGTAGCAAGAAGCCAGTGGAAACCAGTAAGCTTCCAAAAGCAGCCACGCCATCACTGCTGCACGCCATTGCCATGTTTACGCGCCACCGCCCATGCAAGCTGTCATTGCTCGTGCCTCTAGCCTCACCACCTCTATACATGCATGCAGCAGCCACCAGAGCATCGTGGGCCACCATTAGAGCCCTTGCTGCCTCTATGAGCCACCTTCGGCTACCGATTACCCCTCCAAGTCATCTACCGATCTACCGTCGCCATTCCCTCACCAAACTAGCTTCACTTCTTCTGTTTTGCAGCTCAAAACAGAGAGGATTTTAGTGGGTTTTAGAGGTGCTCCTAGGCCCATTTTGGAGGTGTTTCGGGCCTCGAAACTTAGGCTTGCTTTAAGGAAAGTCGTCCCCTGCGACGTTCCCGTTAGTTTGATCTAACTCGCCTGTTAATCAAATGAGTTTTGCTCATTAAACTTTGCTTTATGCTAATGATGCTTAGGGGTTGATTAGATTTAATTAAGTGCAATTAGGTGGATATATTAGATTAGAGTAATTAAATTAGAGACTTATCAATGCATGTTTTAGGCAAATAGATAGTGTAATTAGTAAGGAAATAGGTCTTAGTATTTATTGAACGAACCTTGGAATTTTTTGGGATCTGTCTTGACTTCCAATTAGGCATTATGGGCCTAAATTGGATTTATTGCATTTATTTAATAATTTCGGTAATTATTTAATTAATTAATTATTTTCCGAAAATTAGGCTGGAATAGCCGACGACCGGAATTTTATGCTAAATATTGTTGTGTGGTCCATTTATTTATTTGAGCGTTGGTTTGTGCCGAATTGATTAATTATGTTTTTAGGATTTTATTCCTAAATTAATCAATTTTGGTAATTGATTGGAAATTTACTGGGCGTCGATCTACAGTGCCAATAATATTTTGATGGGCTATGTAAAATGGTGAAAAAGAATGTTGTATTACATGGCTCGAAGATCAAAAGTGTCGTCTTGGAGAATACACGTGACTTGTGGATTATATACATCACCTTTGAAATGCACGTGACTCAGTGATTAATACGTCACCTTAGATAATGCACGGGGCTTGGTGATTAGACATGTCACTTTAGAGAATGCATGTAGCTCGGTGACTAAGTATGTCGCCTTAGAGAATGCACGTGGCTTGGTGACTAGATATATACCGTCTTGGATAATTAATAGCATGGATTAAAATGACTAGGAAATGGTCCGATTGACATGTAATCGACTAGTTCGATTGATTGGGGATTTGATCTTATTGGATTGGGTGCTATGTCTGTCAGTATTTATGAATTTAACTTACTTGCAAAAATGGAACTGAGGTCAAGGTAAGTCCTCTGACTCGTGCTGTGCTTAGGTAGCCCTAGGGTGTATTAGCTTCCTAATCAAGTCTTAGGGAATAGAATTTATTGAGATGTAGTCTCATCCCGGTTGTGGGACAATATTTCAGGTCCCTAGATGGTAGCACCTCCACCTCCTCGTTCTCTCATGCATTTTGGTATAATTGAGAAGATCGCCGAGATAGGGTACTACTTCCTAATATACCCTCACCCGGAAGGACTAGAGTATGTTTTGGTAAAATCAACCGTCTGGGTTGATGTGGGTAGAGACGACTTAAGGCCCCATGAGTATAGGTTGTGGTATCGTCACTACCATGATGGGCGAAGAGAGGGTTCCGTACCAGAGGGTGATATGCCTCTATTTGTTTTAGAAGCAGCATTCGGAGGAGGGACCGCGGATCCCAAGGACGAAGCGGTGGCCGATGCTAAAGACCCTAAACTCGAGAGTGACCCCGACTCTCCCAAGCAATCAACAGTAAACTCCAGCTATAGCATGGAAGAAGGAGAGGTCGAACAAGAAAAGGTGTCCGAGGAGGATCCCGAGAATGATTTGGAGTATCACCCGGATGAGGATTGAAACCCCCACCATATTTTGCAAACCCTGTGTGTGAACTGATATGTGATAGATCCAACTTTTGTGAACTTACAATCACCGGACTTGAGAAGCATATTGTCTTTTTCGGAATAATAAACAAATAACAATAAAAGAACAATAAAAACAAAAAAACAAAAACAAAACAAAAACAAAAATAGAAAAAGAAGCAGCCCCCTTCTTTCTTTCCCACGCGAGCCCCCCCCTCTCTTCTTCCTCAGACGCTTCTACATGTCACGTGCGGTGGCTAGCGACGCGCTCAAGGGCAGCCTACGGTAAAGAGGCACAGAGGTAGGCCACCGAAGGAGAGGACGACACACATGCGCCTTCAATGCACACCTTTAATGCTGAGATGAGACACTGGTTCGGCCGTGGGAGTCCAGTCGGCAAGCCAAAGACCGGCGGCCAAGTCCTTCCATCAACCGGACTTCCTCGCCTATAAATAAGAGGAAACAACCTCCATCGAAGGGCATCGCAAGCGAGAGAGGAGGCGGGTCGTAAGCTTAAACGACCTCCCACCGAGAGAAATCAGGGGAGGTCGCCGGTAAGCGAACCTGCAGAGAGGGAGGCAGATCGAGTCACAACCCTTGGACACCCCACTAAGAGACTTCAAGGGGGTTAGAGGACTCACGGCCGCAAATCAAAGCCTCGCTGGAGGAGGAAGTAGAGAGAGAGAGAGTGAGAGAAGTTGAAGGGAAAACGGGGTTCGCGTGGGTATCACCGCCATCGCCGCCCTCGTCGCGTCATTGCCAAGTAGAGTGCGGTCACTGTCATCGTCGTTGTCGCCATTTCCCTCTCTGTAGCCCATCCTTCACGGTCGTCGCCACCGTCGCCGCCATCGTCGCCACTGCACCTTAGCCCTCTCCCCCCTCGGCGCTGCGATTCAAAAACCCTAGGGTTCCCGATTTTCCGAGTCATGGCCCCAAGTCGTTGGGTCGAATTTGAGTCAGGAACCGAGTAGGGATTCCGCGATTTCGAGGGCGGCGAGAGTTGGGTCGCGAGTTGTTGGGTCAGGGTCGTCGGGCCGGGTCGGGCGTCTCCAAATGCTCGGCCATGACGCCATTTCAATAAAATTAAAAAATAAAAAGACAAAAAAAATTCGTTGAGGGCCCGTCCGCGTTCGGGTTACCGGCTCATGTCGGACCCAACCCGCGGATTCGACTCGGTTCGGCTTTTTAAAATTTATTTTAAATAATATTTTAAATAAATAAATAAATAATAAATTTTTTATTTTCCAAAAAAATCCAAAATATAATGTATTTTCTAAAAATATTAAAAAATAATTTAATTTCCAGAAAACCAAAAAATATTTAAAAATGTTAATAATATTTTATTTTCCACAAATAAAAAAATAAAAAATATTCCATATTTTCCAAAAAAAGCCAAAAAGCCAAAAAAAGCCAAAAATTCATGAAAAGGCCAAAAAATTCAGAAAAAGCCCAAAAGACTTGTATTTTTCCAAAAATACCAAAAAATAAAAAAAGAATCCCTTTTATGTCCAAAAGATTAGAAAAAAAAAAACTCAAAAAATGATTTTCCTCCCAAAAATGCATGGAAAATCTCTCAAACATCCAAAAAATCTCAGGGTTTAAACAAGATTAAGTACCGAATGGGCATTAGTGATTAACTAATGTAATTAAGTCCCCAATCCTAATTTCTCTAATTGCGCAGAAGCGAGTATTTCTCCCGATACTTCGCTTGGGTTTCTAATCAACCCACCCCAAATCGATTAGTGGCGACTCCATTTTAAAAATTGACTTACAAGTTAAAAAATTAGACTATTAAAGTCGTGAATTGGTAAACTTGGGAGAGTCCGGGCTTAATAAATTTAGCTTAGCCAGTGGCCTCCGCAAGGTGCCCGCCCCTGATGTGGGCGCCGAAAAAAAGAGGTCGCGACAGCTTGGCGACTCCGCTGGGGATAATTTTTGAGGACTTAGGCCATTTTGTCTTTGTTTAAATACTTTGCTGACTTTGGGTTTTTTTCTTTTGTGCAGGTTAATAGCTTATAACCTTTTTTATTTAAAATAAAATGTCTTTTGATTATAAATTGCTATGCATGCTTTACTGTTTTAGCACTACACATGGCACACACAACCCGGCCACCGGACTTAGGCCGCTATAAGATTTCTAGGATGGTGTTAAGAAAGATACAACCTTGAACGCGTGACTGCGATGTAGAGGTCGCCTTTTTTCTCCCCAAATTTCTTAGCCGAGGTTAGGAGGGTATGTTGCTAATGTGAGACTGCAACAGGTGGATATCATTTTAATCTCAACAAACCTTCTTAGTTAGAAATCGAGCCGCACGTCTCATGCGCATGTCTTTGTGCTTGCCATTTTTCTTTAAAAGCAAAGTAATTTCTTTACTTTTACTCAGTCTTTTTATTGGCCCATGTCAATTTATGATAAGCTTTTCAACTCCCAATTTATATGCGATGGAGAAAGATAATATCCAGTTTATTCCTACTCCCAAGGCGGAGCTCTTCAAATGGTGGGGTCAATTGGATCAGTTTACCCAAGAACGCATGAAGGCCAAAGTCGGTCATCTCCTATCGTTGATCCAAACCGTTGTTCGTCCCGAAATCATACATGAAGTCATACAAGTCATGGCACATTTCTAGTGCCCGAAGACGACTACTTTCATATTTGGTAGATTTGAGCTAACCCTAACTCTGAAAGAATACAGTATCATCACTGGAATACCTCTCGAGAATAAGCTTATCAGGCCATCAACAAGCATTATCCCGTTGCGTGGGTTAGCGCGAATTTTAAGAACTGAAGTTCATGTTATGAGGCAAATTCTTGAAAACAACCATAATACATGCCCACTAAAATTTATGAATGCATGTTTTCAAAATCAGCCTATGACATAAAAAAGTGAGATTTTCCTTCTAGCCTTTTTCGGGTTCATCATTTTCTCCCATCAAAGAAATGTCATAAGTTCAAAGATGGCATGAATAGTTGATCAGATTTCGAGGAGACAAAATTATGTCAACATGATTTTAACTGAAACATTCTTGTCCTTTAATCGTTTTAAAGAAAACACGAAAAAATCATGCGGGTCTTTCCGGAAATTTTATAAGTCTGGTTCTTTTCTCACTTAAGCAAATTTCGAGGCTTTATGCGATCGTCTGAAATGAATGATTTCGAAAAACCATTACAAAAATTTATGATTCTAGGATCATACATTCCCGATCAAATCTGTTTAAATTGGATGAATTTCCTAAGAGACCCGGCTCCTGAGGCATTTCAATGGTATGCTGGTTGGTTCCATGAAAAGAGAGCTCGCTTCACTTACAAAGGCCGCCATCCAATTCCGTTGCTCGGCTTCGCCGGCGCCATTTTTTATTTCCCATATCGGGTGGCACGACAATATGGAGTCCTTCAGGAGATCCCACCGCCTTTCAAAAGGAAGATCCCTCCACTTCTTTTCACCCATCAAAGTCATAAATATGCATTCAAGATTGAAATCATCTTGGAAGCATGGAGTAGGTGCTATCGTAAAAGAATCGTGGTACCTGAAGGGCTTGAGGGACAGGAAAAAGCCCACCACGCCTCTGAGTCCTACATCCACAACCATCGTATTCTGACAAAACTGAAGCCATCAGTCCCTCACCCAATCAGTGAGATTAGCCAACACGAGCAAACAAAGCTTATGCAAAGGGATTTGGGAATGGACTTGATACATATCTCAGAGACAGTTCAAGGAAGCAAGCTTCCTCGCAAGAACAAAGCTCCTTGTCGCATATAAATTAGCAGTTATGTCTCCCTTAGTGTTAATATCATGAAAGTTTTATCCCATTGTTTAAGGACTTTTGTTAAATATCTAGTATTTCATTCTGTCATTTCAATTTCAAGTTTTAGATGTCAGAAGTTTGCGGTCTATAAAATCATCTTTTGATAAATAAAAAAGTAGTTAGACCATTGCCATGGGTCAATCTTTGTTTATTTTCGTGCCCATTCATTGTTTTCGCAATGACAGGTAATTATGAATCGTCGGCCACCAATCGCTCGTGAATGGCCTCACATAACAAGGCTTGATCAGAATGATGTACAAAATCGCCTCGCCAACATTGAAGACGGCGTAGGACAGATGTCCATTGTCCTTTGACAACTCTCAAAGCAAATGAAATCCACTCAAGTCAAACCCAACTTCGTAGATACTTTAAGCACCATCATAACACCCGCGAACTTGCCGAAGAATAACCAACACCATAGGCAATTTGGAAAGATCATGAAAAAGTTAAACCAGCTACAGGGGCAGAATCCTATGGACCTGTCCAATTACACCGGCATTGAGATCCCTGAAAAACTCAAAGCACCTGAATGCGAAAGGTATGATGATACCTCCCACCTAAAGACCTACTTGTAGGCCTACCTGGTCCGAAGGATGATTCAATCGTACCAATCAAGCTTGACTGGCCCCGCCTTGCAATGGTACATTGTTAGGAAGATTAGTCCCCTTAAAACCTGGAAGGAATTAATTCATGTTTTCCATCAAGAATATGATATTGACATCAGCCCTGACAACGCCTTGCCCTACGAAGAGCCAATGATCGCGGGGCATGAGGAGCCATTAGTCGCTAAGATAAGAGAAGAGCATGTCAATGACGCATTGCATAATAAATGGGCAGCTGAGCAACATCCTGTTACTGGAAAATTTCCCACTAGGAAAAGCAAGGAGCCTTTGTACGAGATCATAGACTCAGAGCCTGTTCAAAAGCGGGGCACGATTAGACAACTCCCCAAGCTTACTCCAAGAGTTAGGGTCCAAAGAATACCAACCCCTATCAACCTGGAAAGTGAATCAGACAGTGAAACTCTAATTGAGCTAGCAAAGCGAAAGGCTTTACTCAAAAGGTTTGGACTAGAAGCCAAGAAAAAAAAGCCTAAGCAGATCAATTCAGCATCTGCCGACAAGCCACCGCACCAAAGCTTCAAACATTCCCAAGAATACAGCTTTGAAGGCTACCATCCCCTAGAGTACAACCCTGAAGACTTCCTGTCCCTAGAATACAATCCTAAGGACTTCCGGCGTTATTTCAATGAAACTGACGATTCATCATATAACTGTTTCCTACTCTCACCCGGGGATGAAGGCCCATCAGAAGAGGAAACGTATGTCTTTATCTACTACGATCCTAACGAATTGCTAAGCTCGTCCTCTGACCATGAGGATAGCTTCAATACTTCATCCTTATTCAAAAACTTTGACCAAGAAGAAAGTAATGTGGTAATCTCGGTAAAGTCCAACTTCCCTGAAACACAAAAATTCACCACTATAACGAATATGCAGTGGGAAAACCAGTGGCCTAACCAAGATACATCAAGCCCATCTTGCGCTCATAGGATCATGACCCCTGGAGAGATGTGGATACCTAATCTCCGTAAGTATAATGGCACAACTTGCCCCGTGGCTCATTTGCAATATCTCCACGCTGAAATGAGTCGGTACTATAACCCAATGTCATTCGCAACTCAAGCCTTTCAAGAAAGTCTTATGGGGTTTACATTACAATAGTTCATCACGGCAGATATCTACCTCATGAGAGATTGGAATGAACTGTCTTCGACATTCCTGCTTCAGCACCAAAGCCAGATTGGGACTGAAGTACCTTGTCAGAACTTGGTTCACTTCAGAAGAAGACTAATGGAGGATTTCCGAGCATATGCGAGGAGGTGGGAGGCTTTTATGATGCAAACTTACCCTCACTTGGCCGAAGAAGAAATGATAAAACTGTTCATAGGAGCTTTACCTCGCAAGCATCGTTGTTGGTTGCATGGGTTGCACTTCCATAGCTTCAATGAAATGGTCATCTCATGCGAATACTTCGAGTCTACTGGAGATGAGGAACTCAAAGGCGCTTGATTTCAGAACCAACACTATCAAAGCACTCCTTTACACATGAGTTTTCATAGGTTTTACTTGTTTTTATAATTTCATGTGTGCTACTGTTGTATTTTCCATTCCAAGTACTCTAATGTACAGTTCTAATATTTTGTTTTGAGAGCATGAGGCGGTGCTCCAAACCTGCCTAGTGATGCTATCCAACCATGAAAAGAAAATATCATCCAGGGAGAATACTGAGGGTTGGGCTTCCTCATGCTATTTCTCCCCCAAAGACGTATTTTGAAAATAAAAAATATTTCATCACCCAAAAGCTTTTGTCAAAACAAGATGATAAATTTAAGCACGTTTGTCTTTCTAACCCTCTCACTTTATGTTTCAGAACATCATCCCCTTTGATTTAGTGTGACAAAAGGTTTTTGAAACTAGCACATCGTGTGAACATACCAAACTCGAGAACACATTTTCAAGAAAGCGGGGGTAAATAGAAAGGAGCATCCCGTTTCAAAAAAGGGTAAGTCTTATTGAGAATGACAACCCCTCTCTTCTATTTACAGGATACAAAAGGTGAAGCATACAGTTGAAATCGAAGCATCCATGACATGCCTCACTCCTGCCTAGCTCCATCTAAGCTAAAGGACTATCTTGTCGCACGACGCGCCCAAACAGCTAGATGTTATAATTTCAACTTCGACATATAGAAGAAGTTCATTCTCTTCCTTTAAAGTGATTATTATCAACAGGGAGAAAATCCAGACAGTTAAGGTGATCTATAGCCCCACACCCTGGACAATGACTTGGGAATCTAGAAATTTCACTCCAGACGCATATTCTTCCAAAAAGTAATTGCCATCAGAAAGCTTACGATTTTTTATCTCAAATTCCATAGAAGCTTGAAGTACATGACTTTTACCCAATGATGCTATAGTTAAAGACAGAAGGAGAAATTCCACAGAAGGAAGGCGTTGAAGATGAATCAACGACCAACAATTATGCATACATGGTCACAAATGAGGAAGGTCAATTGAAGGAAACATTGAACTATGCCAAGATAAAGAGGCCATCATCGACATTCAAATATCCTTAGGAATCAACAAATACAAACTCTGAGAAAGGGTAATTCGGTATCGTTTCCAATACTCCCGCTCTTTGAACTCACTTTTGACATGTTTTCCCTATCGGCAGGAAGCATCGGGATTCAAGAGCCAAACTTGATGGTTAGGTTTGGCAAATCAATATTGGCCAAGTTAGTACGTGGAAATGACCCGCATCAAATCCACCTGGCTTCGTGTAAAAGGATGCATCATCCATGAGCCAATTCAGAGAATAATCGACCTAACGAAGCAAGGGACATTGGACTTCCTGTCCCCCTCTCACTTCAAGTTCACCCAATCATCTGCAAACCAGTGAAGGGTAAAATTATATCACTTCCAATTATTCGACTCTTAAAAGAGTTCATGACTAACACATTCCCTCTTGTCTGTTGTAGGGTCACCTGACTATCAAAATGTAGATAACAAATCAATTAGAGGCATGACAAACTCTCCCAAGCAAAATGGCGTCTCAAGTATCACCAAAGCAAATAACAAAAAATCTTCAGGCCTCAACTCACATTTGATTTTGGCCAGACTAATTGATCTACTTGTACATCTTCTCTTCTACAAGGGCAAAAGTAGAAAGGCTCGTCAAATCAATGATCAGATCCCCAACCCTGGCTGATCTTTCTTGTGTCATGTCCCTACTTAATAAGAGCAATCCATCGACACCCATTTGTGAATAACCCTTTTGATGTTCAAAATTTAACAATATTATTATGTTGACCATTAAAGCTACCAACAAGGTCTTTTTGAGTCAAGACCATTCATTTGTTTCGAGAGTACAAACTCTCTCATGTTTAAAATACTGCATGCCTTTTCTAAATGGATTTTTGCATGACGATTTTGTCTGTCTAAATCACTGATTCCATTGAGAATTATTAGAATATATAGCTAAATGAAGAATACAAGATTAATTGAGCATGCCGGATGAGGCGCGTCAGAATGATGACAGGCAAGCCATATCCTGCACACAATCCCCCATCTATACACTTGTGAGATGAGTGCAGAAGATTCCATGACTGCAGGGTAAAGAATTCTCTCGCGAATGGTACGATAACCAAAATAGTGAAAGGCATTTCATTGCTCACCCCTTTGAGCTTCTTACACTGGTGACGCTTCTCTCATATCCTCATCAAGAATCACCCCACACTGGGGCAAATCAGAGGTAAAGCAACATCACAAGGTGAGAAGAGGGATATAAATTTTCTTGCTCGCACTTGCATCAATCTTCGAGTGTCTTTATCGCATATGAACACTCACATTAATTTAAGTGCCCTAGAATGACGAAGAGCAATTCTTTCTCTACGCACTTATATTCATTCTACAACCCAATTGAGTCCGTAATATCACCCTCACGTGGAGCAAAACAAAAATTACTACCATTTAAGCAGCATAGCTCAGAGTGCTAGCTAAAGACGAAGACTCAAGAGTCTAACAACAGTGTCGTGATTGAACTTGCCTAGGCTAGTTCCTCTAATGACAAGAATGAAAAAACAGGGGCATAAAAAAGCAGTATACCTGGTAAAAGTAAGGTCAATGCCCATGAATGAAGAACTGGAATAAAAAATAGGGGCATGAAAAGAGTAGTGTGCCTAGTAAAAGCAAGGCCAATGCCCTCCAGTCAAAAATACAGCCAAGAAGAAGTTGTTGTTGTGGTTCAATTGATAGAGCCTCCATTTGACAGTGAGAAGAAAGACCGGTGACAAATGCCAAGGCAATCACTAGCTCTCACCCCTTTACACGTGAGCCAAGTCTACGTTACATTCCCATTGTAAAAGTCTCTTCAGACTAGGGGCACTTCAATTAACGTAGAATTTCATATGTTCATAAGCATCACTCGAAGAAGTACGAGAAAGATTACTCTATCTCATTTCGCAGGATTCTTGACTTGCAAACCCGAAGATGATTGTGCAGCACTTCGTTCACGAGCCTTGACCTCGACTGTCCCATTTGATGAGCCATTGACCAAGTCTTCATCACAATTTCAACAATGACCTCTCACAATGGTAAAGTCGTACCACTTGCGAGAATACTCGGACCCCTGTTGACATGATGATAGTGAGAAGTGTGGTCCTTATAAATCTTGCATCAATGGTCAGGATAGTCTTTTCCATGAGAATGAGTGAAAAGTCTTTTCAGACTGAAAGTCCCTCATCTGGCATGCTCAAGACATCTACATTCTAAATGAAGGTTGTCTTTCAAAATCTTCCCCAATGGAAATCAAATGATGCAAAACTGACAAAATTATCATGCATGAATCTCATTTAAACTCATGAATTTATAGCATATACAATTATGTGTGCATATTGTGCAAATAGCATACGTACTCTCAGAGATCAGAGATATTGCCAGGTAAGCATATCTCTATCCCCATTTGTCTTTGAGTACCGGCCACCGTTCGGATACTCCATTTTCTTAACACTCGACCTGTTCGAGTTACCCCCAGAGTATTGATACTTGTGACTGACCAAGTATCCCTTTATTGCTGAATACCTACTGCTGTCTAGGTATCCCTATTGTCTTTGAGTACCGGCCACTGTTCAGATACTCCCTTTTCTTGACACTCGACTTGTTCGAGTTGTCCCCGGAGTATTTATACTTGTAACAGACCAAACATCTCTTGGAATACCTATTACTGTCTAGGCATCCCCATATCATCAAGTACCCACCGTTGTCCAGGTATGTTTTCTTACACTTGGACCTACCTGAGTGGTCCCAGATCATATTATTAAATACTTGTGTTCATCCAAGTATTCCAGTGCTTTGTACACCTGCAGCTACCCAGGTGATCTAGCCCTTTTGAGTGCCTACAGCTATCCAGATAAGCCTCGTGCCACATTCAAGTTTATAATACCAAGAGTTGAGAGACCTTCACGAATATGCAAGGCACGTCCTCGATATTCCCAATACCAAGAGGTGAGAGATCTTCACGAATATGCGGGGCACGCCCTCGATATTCCCATTACCAGGAGGTGAGAGACCTTCACGAATATCTCAAGTACGTCCTCGATATTCCCCTTTACCAGAAGGTGAGAGACCTTCACGAATATCCAAAGTACGTCCTCGATATTCCCATTATCAGGAGGTGAGACACCTTCATGAATATGCAAGGTACGTCCTCGATATTCTAATTACCAGGAGGTGAGAGACCTTCATGAATATCCAAGGTACATCCTCGATATCCCCTTTACTAGAAGGTGAGAGACCTTCACGAATATCCAAGGTACGTCCTCGATATTCCCATTACCAAGAGGTGAGAGACCTTCATGAATATGCGAGGTACGTCCTCGATATTCCAATTACCAGGAGGTGAGGGACCTTCATGAATATCCAAGGTACATCCTCAATATTCCCATTACTAGGAGGTGAGAGACCTTCATAAATATCCCAGGTACGTCCTCGGTATTCTCAATTTCCAAAAGGTGAGAGACATTCCCAAATATGTGAGGTACGTCCTCGATATTCCCCATTGCCAGAAGGTGGGAGACCTTCAAGAATATCCAAGGTACGTCATCGATATTCCCACTACCATGAGGTGAGAGACCTTCACAAATATCCAAGGTACGTCCTCAATATTCTCTTTTTACTAGGAGGGGGGAAACCTTCACGAATATGCGAGGTACGTCCTCGATATTCCCACTACCAGGAGATGAGAAACCTTCACGAATATCCAAAGTACGTCCTCGATATTCTCTTTTTACCAGGAGGTGGGAAACCTTCACGAATATGCGAGGTACATCATCGATATTCCCTTTTTATTAGGAGGTGAAAGACCTTCACGAATATCCAAGGTACGCCCTCAATATTCCCTTTTTACCAGGAGGTGGGAGACCTTCACAAATATCCAAGGTACGTCCTCAATATTCCCATTATCGAGAAATGAGATGCCTTCATGAATGCCCAATGTATGTCCTCAATATTTCCAATTATCAGGTACCCCTTTGATGCTTATAAACATCCAGGTATCCTTCAAGAATTCATACTTGTGATCATCCAAGTACCTCTCCAATGCTTATGATCAATCAAATACCCTTTTGACGCCTGCAAAGGCCCAAAATCCTTCAGGTAAATACTTGTGAATATCCAGGTACTCTTTGATATGCCTATGAATGTCCAGGTATCTTCTAGAATCAATGCCCTGAGAAAGGTCAATGCATCCTCCTGAGAAAGGTCGGATTCCTACCGGTGTCTTTGACAAAAGTCAGGCACCCTAACAAATATGATGCCTTGAGAAAGGTTGGCGCATCTCTCGAGAAAGGTCGGGTTCCAATTGGTGTCTTCGACAGAAGTCAGACACCCGATAAATCGATGCCCCAAGAAAGGTTGGTGCATGCTCCCGAGAAAGGTCGGGTTCCTACCGGTGTCTTTAACAAAAGTCAAACACCCCAACAAATATGATGCCCTGAGAAAGGTCGGCACATCTCCCGAGAAAGGTCAGGTACCAATTGGTGTCCTCGATACAGATTAGGTGCCCACAAATAGATGCTTTGAGAAAGGTCGGTGTATCTCTTGTCAAGGCGACCGAAGAAAAGTACGGGTCCGAGACAAACCATTTGCTGCTCTGACAAGCGACCGAAGAATAGTTCGGGCCCTAGAAAAGCAATTTCCCGTCATGGCGACCGAAGAAAGGTTCGGGTCCGAGACAAACCACTAATTGCTCTAACAGGTGACCGAAGAATGGTTCAGGTCCTAGAAAAGCAATTTCCCATTAAGGCAACCGAAGAAAAGTTCGGGTCCTAGACAAATTATTGATCGTTTTAACAGGCACCGAAGAATGGTTCGAGTCCTTAAAAAACAATCTCCTCATATCACCAAGTAAGGTGATGCCTTGATACTTGCCAAACTCGGGGTTCACACCCTATCTCACTCACTCCCGGTAAGTAATTACATGTATCTTCTTATCTGTCTTAGTATATGTAAAGTTATATTGCTCTTTTTCTACATAGAACAATAGGTCCCAAATAAAATATAATCTGCTACGCATGCATGGATAAAATTTAGGCATTAGTCTATCTTTGAATGCAACCTCTGCGAGCTCACCTTCAAAGAGGGGCAGATGTTGACGCCTCAATTTTAATTAGGTTTATTTTATTAATTAAGTTTTTATTTATTTTGTCTTTTTCGAAATAATAAAAAAATAACAATAAAAGAACAATAAAAAAATAAAACAAAAACAAAAACAGAAAAAGAAGCAGCCCCCTTCTTTCTTTCCCACGCGAGCCCCCCCTCTCTTCTTCCTTCTGTCTTCTTCTTCCTCAGATGTCTCTGCATGTCACGCGCGGTGGCCGGCGACGCACTCAAAGGCAACCTATGGTAGAGAGGCACGGAGGTAGGCCACTGAAGGAGAGGACGACGCGCATGCACCTTCAATGCGCGCCTTTAATGTTAAGATGAGACACCGATTCGGCCGCGGGAGTCCAATCGACAAGCCAAAGACCGGCAGCCGAGTCCCTCCGTCGAAGGGCATCGCAAGCTTGGAAACCTTCCCCTGAGAGACTTCAGGGAGAGATCGAAGAGCGAGCGAGAGAGGAGGTGGGTCATGAGCTTAAACGACCTCCCACCGAGAGACATTGGGGAGGCCGCCGGCAAGTGAACCTGCAGAGAGGGAGGCAGATCGAGTTGCAGCCCTTGGACACCCCACTGAGAGACTTCAGAGGGGTTTAAGGACTCGCAGCCGTGGATCCGAGCCTCGCTAGAGGAGGAAGTAGAGAAAGAGAGAGAGCGAGAGAAGCTTAAGGGAAAAGGGGGTTCGCGTGGGTATCGCCGCCATCGCCACCCTCATCGCACCATTGCCAGGTAGAGTGATGTTGCCATCATCGTCGTCGTCGCCATTTCCCTCTCTATAGCCCAGCCTTTGCTGCCGTTGCCGCCGTCGTCGCCGCTGCACCTCAGCCCTCTCCCCCCTCGGCACCGTGATTCAAAAACCCTAGGGTTCCTGATTTTACGAGTCGCGGCCTCGGGTCGTTGGGTTGGATCCGAGTCAGGAATCGGGTAGGGATTCCGCGATTTCGAGGGCGGCGGGAGTCGGGTCGCAAGCCAGAGCCGGGTCAGGTAGGGTTTCGCTGTGGGAGCGGGTTGTGAGGTCGGGGTCGTCGAGCCAGGCCGGCCGTCTCCAAACGCTCAGCCACGACGCCATTTCAATAAAATAAAAAATAAAAAAGACAAAAAATCCGAGTCAAGCCCACGTCCACATTCGGGTCACCGGCCCAAGTCGGACACAACCCACGGATCCAACCCGGTCGGCTTTTTAAATAATATTTTAAATAAATAAATAATAAATAAATATTTATTTTCCAAAAAAACCAAAAAATATTTAAAAATGTTTAAAAAATATTTTATTTTCCAAAAATAAAAATAAAAATAAAAATATTTTCCAAAGAATTCCAAAAATCCAAAAAAAGCCAAAAATTCATGAAAAAGCCAAAAAATTCAGAAAAGGCCCAAAAGACTTGTATTTTTCCAAAAATACCAAAAAATCAAAAAAGAATCCGTTTTATGTCTAAAAGATCAGAAAAAAAAACTCAAAAAATGTTTTTCCTCTCAAAAATGCATGGAAAATCTCTCAAACATCCAAAAAACCTCGGGGTTTAAACAAGATTAGGTACCAAAAGGGCATTAGTGATTAACTAATGTAATCAAGTCCCCGATCCTAATTTCTCTGATTGCGTAGGACCGAGTATTTATCCCGATACTTCAGTTGAGTTTCTAATCAACCGACCCTAAATCAATTAGTGGCGACTCCATTTAAAAAATTGACTTATAGGTTAAAAACTTAGACTATTAAAGTCGTGAATTGGTAGAATTAGGAGTGTCCGGGCTTAATAAATTCAGTCGAGCCATTAGCCTCCGCAAGGCGCCCTTCCCTGATGTGGGCACCGAAAAAAAGAGGTCGCGACAATGGAAGAGCCCAGAAGATCGAGAAAGATCAAAACGAAAGAGCCGCCTCGTCTGGGCCAAGGTTTAAATTCCACAGAGAAGCAATTCGATGGGGAAAGAGGCCCATGCCTAGAGGTAGATCTCATGTTCCGTCCAACAAGAGGAGTGGATTTAGTAGACCAATGCCTAGTAGGAGTGAAATATGTCACTTTTGTGGGAGGCGACATGGGTCAGCCTCATGCCCAGCTAGGTCAAGAGCGTGTTTTGAATGTGGCCAGTAGGGCCACCTAGCCAGAAATTGTCCTAGAAAGCCAAGAGGACAACCACAGTTGCCACCACCGCTGTCAATGGGACAGATGAGAGGGTATTGCCCCTTAGAACATGCCACAGGGAGGACAACTGAGACCTCCAATTCAGGGCACAGTCTATGCTATCACACAGAGTCAGGCAGAAGCTACGCCTGACATGATCACAAGTATGGTTTCGCTAAATAACCATCCTGCTTACACTTTATTTGACTCAGGAGCAAGTCATTCCTTTATTGCCGAGCAATATGTTAAGTTGTTAGGATTAAGTCCTATATTGTTGGAGTCGGTAGTTTGCATATCTACACCATTGAAGGATAAAGTGATTGCTGCTTTGGGTTGTTCTGGTTGCAAGTTAGCGATTAATGAGCAAGTGGAGAAAATAGACTTATTAGTCCTAGCCATGTATGATTTTGATTTAATTATTGGCATGGACTAGCTCACCAAGCAACAAGCTAAGATGGATTGTTATCGCAAATCGATTTAGTTTGACCCATTAGAGAGTGGGAGCTTCGAGTTTGTCAGGAATTGAGGAGGACACTCGATTGTCCTGATCTCGTCGCTAAAGGCAACTCGTCTGTTAGACGAGGGTTGTTAAGGTTACCTAGCAATTGTCGTGGATATGACAGTTGTGGAACTGAAAATGGAAGACATTGCTGTGGTAAAAGAATTTCCATATGTCTTTCCAAAAGAATTGCTAGGACTACCGCCAGAAAGAGAGATAGAATTTGTGATTAAGTTAGCCCCCGAGACAGAGCCAATCTTTAAGGCTCCTTACCAGATGACATTATCTAAGTTAAAAGAACTGAAAGTGCAAATGCAAAGACTATTGGATAAGGGATTTATTCGTCCCAATGCATCACCTTGAAGAGCACCAATTCTGTTTGTAAAGAAGAAAGATGGTTCGTTACGCCTGTGCATCGACTATCGGCAACTCAATCAAGTAACGATCAAGAACAAGTATCCACTCCCAAGAATCGATGATTTGTTTGATCAGTTGCAAGGAGTGTCAATATTTTCAAAGATTGACTTGAGGATATGATATTATCAGCTGAGAATTAGGAAGGAGGACGTTCCTAAGTCAGCATTTCGTACTTAGTATGGTCATTATGAGTTCACAGTGATGCCATTCAGGTTAACGAATGCTCATGCTGACTTCATGGATTTGATGAACCGAATATTCAAAGAATACCTAGATGAGTTTGTGATCGTATTCATTGATGAAATTATGGTATATTCGAGAAGTGATGAAAAGCATGAGAATCATCTGAGACTAGTGCTGCAGACACTGAGAGTCCATCAGTTGTACGCTAAGTTCAGCAAGTGGAAGTTTTGGTTAATTCATGTTGCTTTCTTAGGTCATGTGATTTTAGGCGAAGGAATCTCTGTGGACCCAAGCAAGATCGAAGCCATGATCAATTGACCAAGACCGACTACAATGACAGAGATCAAAAGTTTTTTTGGGTTTGACAGGTTATTACATATGGTTTGTTGGAAAGGTTCTCATCGTTAGCATCGCCATTAACAAAACTCTTGAAGAAAGAAGAGAAGTTTGTGTGGACAGACAAGTGCAAGCGTAATTTTCAAGAGCTTAAGGAAAAGCTAACTACTGGGCCTGTGTTGACCATTCCATCTGGTCCTAGAGGATTCGAGATCTATAGTGATGCGTCATTAAGAGGATTTGGTTGTGTGCTGATGCTGATGCAACATGGCAGAGTTTTTGCATACGCCTCCCGTCAATTGAGGCCTCATGAGTTCAACTACCTGACACATGACTTAGAACTCGTAGCTATCAT
The DNA here is from genome assembly GCA_017140615.1 of Eucalyptus cladocalyx. Taxonomy (NCBI): domain Eukaryota; kingdom Viridiplantae; phylum Streptophyta; class Magnoliopsida; order Myrtales; family Myrtaceae; genus Eucalyptus; species Eucalyptus cladocalyx. The sequence continues at coordinate 8,129,549 of CM029519.1, forward strand.
ATTTGCATTGAAGATTTGGAGGCACTACTTGTGTGGGGAAAAATTTCAAATCTATCTTCACGGACCATCAAAGCCTCAAGTGCATGTTCTCTCAAAAAGAGTTGAACATGAGACAGTGCCGATGGATGGAATTGTTGAAGGACTACGACTATGATATCCTATATCACCCGAGAAAGGCAAACAAAGTCGCCGATGCTTTGAGTCGAAAGTCTTCAGTTGCTCATATAATGATGAAGGAGTGGAACCTAATCGAGAGAGCTCAAGATTCAGTATTCAAGTTCAAGGTAGGCCACCTTTCAAGTCTTATGAACACCCTCAGAATTGAACTGAATGTCCAAATCAGAATCAAGTTACTCCAACCGACAGACCCAGATGTACAAAAGATCCTGCAAGAGGACACTGAGAAAAGAAAGGCTGACTTTTAGGTTTCTGATGATGGAACACTAAGGTTCCGAGAACATTTAGTTGTACCTGACGATGTAGAGCTTAGAGAGGATATTTTATCAGAAGCGCATCGTAGCAGTTACAGCATTCACCCTGGTAGTACCAAGATGTATCAGAATCTGCGTCAACACCATTGGTGGTCAAGTATGAAGGCGGACTTCGCCAAGCATGTCACCAAGTGTCTAACGTGTCAGCAAGTAAAAGCTCAGCATTACAAGCCAGGAGAACTTCGGCAACCTCTCGAGATCCCAGAATAGAAATGGGAGCATATCACGATGGATTTCGTGACTAGACTACCGATGAGTCAGAGAGGAAATGATTCGATTGAGGTAATAGTTGACAGATTAACAAAGTCGGTTCACTTCATTGCAGTTGGAAAGGACCTCAGTTTAGATAGACAAGCAGATTTGTACGTGCATTAGGTGGTTCATATGCATGGAGTGCCGGTTACAATAACCTTATAAAGAGACCCGAGATTTTCTGCCGCTTTTTGGAAAAGCTTGCAATCTATTTCAGCTTGTGTGAGCAATGATTGTATAAATTGCATCGATAGATGGAATTGAATTATATATGGTACTGATTGACAGATAGTACGGATCATTTTGATGGTCTCGGACTGAATTGTTTGACTGAGTGGATTGATGGATCGATGATTTGAATTAAATTGATTGGTTGAGTATATGAACTATACTGACTTGCAAGAAGGATCTAAGGCGAGATAAATCATCTATCTTGTGTATGCATAAACAGCCTTTACGCATATTTCCTTCCTAATCGAAGTTTAGGGGGTGAACTTGTAGAGACATTGTCTCACCTTGTCGTGAGCTCAACCTTTTCAAGTCCTTAGATGGTTGTTCCTCCAAAGCATTTTAGCTAGCCTAAGAGGATCACTGAACAAAGTCTCCCAGATTCCTCTTCCCAAGGGCCAAGGAGCTTGGGTCTGTGAGCTTATGAGGACTATTGTCTACGTTGATGCGAGTCTACCTCGGAGGGTACCCCATCAATTCAAAGCATGGTACCGTCATGAGCGAAATGGACCTAGAGAAGGTCCCTTACGGGAGTTTGAGGTCTCTATGTTGGTGTTGGAGATCGCTTTTGGTGAGGGTACAGCTGACCCTCCTGCTAGTGCAGTGGTGGATCCAAGTTCCCAGGAGAGTTCGGAGTTTTTAGCTGGGGACTCAAACGCCTAGTGGGCTTGTAGACCTTTATGCTTTTGCATACTTATGTGTATAGACTAGTATTATAAATAATATAGTCAGTTGTATATAAAGTTGTGTGGCTTGGTTATACTTTTGTGGCCTTGCTTTTCTACCTCATCTTTGTGTTGTTTGGGGATTTATTTATACGCTTCCGCATGTGCATTAAAATCAATGGGTCGGCAACGCGTTCTGAGACGTTGCATTTAAATCGACCATCGAGGGATGAGCACATGCTTGAAGATCAGGGCGTGACATCCCTGCCCCGAGTGGTATCAAAGTTGGTTGTTAGTTGGAGTGATAAGGTACAATAAATCATGGGATAGTTCATATTAATGGCCTTTATTTCATGCTGGTGCATGTTAGTGATAGCTACTTCGTAAAATTGCTTGTGGGAATCGCTCAGCTTCTAATTTTGTGTGGAATTGGAAGGCAGGTTTTTGTAAAGAATCTGCGCTATGAGTGATCAAGAGCAGATGACTCCTAGAAAGTGAACCATTGGACCTATTACTCAGGGTAGGACGTCAATGAGAGTCGGTATTCGATGAGGTCATGGTAGAGAGCCAGCTCAGGCTAGCGTTAGTGAAGAAGCACCACCTCTTATTGGTGCTGGGGTAACAACCTCTGGTTATCCTAGGATCGAAGGGATCATGGAGGCGCTTGAAGTTATGGGAGCACAGATGGGGCAGCCAAGCCCAGAATCAAGCTACCAACGCCACTACTTAGCCACCACTATAGCCGTCGCTACCACAACCGACACTACTGCCACCAATGCTATTGCTGACATTGCTACTGCTATCACTGCTACTACCGTAGTCGTTACTGCACCTGCCGAAGTTCTAGCTAGAAACGTAGTTGTGGAGAGAGAGAGACCGATGCATAAGCTTGTGAAGCAGTTTCTAAAGTTGAACCCACCAAGGTTTACAAGTGCATGAGATCCTGAGGCCGCAGCCCTCTGGACCCAAGACTTAGAGAAGGCGTTTGCACTGCTGAGGTGCATGGAGGAGGAAAAGGTCGTCCTTGCAATATATCAGCTACAAGGGATTGCGAGCACATGGTGGAGAGCCACTAGAGAGACAGTGTTTCCAGAAAGTGTGGTCATGGAGTGGAACGCCTTTCTTGAAGTCTTCAACAGCAAGTACTTTTCGGATAGTGCTAGAGAACTGAAGATGGAGAAATTTTAGCACCTCCACCAAGGTATGATGACTGTGGATCAGTATGAAGCGAAGTTTGCTAAGCCATCACAGTACACCCCTAGATTAATCGAGGATCCAGTGGATCAAGCTAGAAGGTTCAAAGATGGGCTCGAACAGGAGTTGAGGAGTCTGCTGGTGCCATTCAATTTGAAGGACTATAACGACCTGTATGAACAAGCCCGGTTGATAGAGAGAGATCAAAGCGAACAAGCTGCCGCATTTGGGTCGTGGTTTGGTTCAAATAGGGATGGGAATCGGTTTAGGAAGAGATCGATGACCAGAGGAAGGTATCCAGTTCTGTCCAACAGGAGGTGGGATAGGAAAGTTAGCGTAAAGACAGAATGGCGTGTGTCGCTTTTGTGGAAGGCAACATGGTTCAGCCCCATGCCATCTTAGGATGGGTGCGTGTTACGAGTGTGGCCAGTTGGGTCATTTGGCCAGAGACTATCCTAGAAGGCCGAGAGGACAACAGCAGTTACTATCGCCACCGCCAATAGGTCATAATAGAAGGTTTGTGCCGCAAATCACACAACAGGGAGGACAAAACAGACCTCCAGCGACAAAGACAAGTGTACGCCATCATGAGAGGACAAGCAGAGAACTCGCCTGATGTGATTACAGGTACGGTTTCGCTGAACAACCATGTTGCATATGTTTTATTTGATCTTGGTGCGACTCAATCGTTTATAGTTGAATAGTTTGTTAAGCTATTAAGAATGAGTCCTAAGTTGTTGAAGTTAGTGATTAGCATAACTACACCGTTAAACGATAAGGTGTTAGTTGCATTGGGTTGTCCTGGTTGCAAGTTAGTGATTGGTGAGCGAGAGGGGAAAATAGATTTGTTAGTTCTAACCATGTATGATTTTGATGTGATAAGTGGCATGGATTGGCTCACCAAGCAATGAGCTAAGATGGACTGCTATCGTAAAACGATTCAGTTTAACCCAATAGGGGGAGAAAGTTTCGAGTTTGTTGGGAGTCGATGAGGACCCTTGATTACCTTAATCTCATCGCTTGAGGCAACCCGTTTGTTAGACGGGGGTTGTCAAAGTTACCTGGCAACTATTGTAGACACAAGGAGCTAAAGATCGAAGATATCTGAGTAGTTCAAGAATTTCAAAAACGTGTTTCCGAAGGAGTTGCTAGGCCTACTGCTAGAGAGATAGATAGAAATTGTGATCAAGTTAACACCCGGAACAGAGCCAATCTCTAAGGCTCCTTATTAGATGTCGTTATCTAAGTTGAAAGAACTAAAGGTGTAGATGCAGGAATTGTTAGATAAGGGATTCATACGTCCCAGTGCATCACCTTGGGGAGCCCAATTCTATTCGTGAAGAAGAAAGATGGTTCGTTGCGCCTATGCATTGACTATCATCAACTTTATCAAGTGACGATCAAGAACAAATTTCCGCTCCCGAGGATCTACAACTTGTTTAACCAATTACAAGGAGCGTCGATATTTTTGAAAATCAACTTGAGGACAGGGTATCATCAGCTGAGGATCAAAAAGGAGGACATACCGAAGTCAGCATTTTGTACTCGATATGACCATTATGAGTTTACTATAATGCCGTTTGGTTTGACGAACGCTCTAGCTGCTTTCATGGATCTGATGAACCAAGTATTCAAAGAATATCTGGATCATTTTGTGATCGTGCTCATCGACGATATTCTGGTGTATTTGAAAAGTGTTAAGGAGCACAAGAGGCATTTAGAATGGTACTTCAGACCCTGAGGATTCATGAATTGTACACTAAGTTTAGCAAGTGCGAGTTTTGGTTAACTCGTGTAGCATTTCTAGGTCATTTGATTTCAGGCGAAGGAATTTTCATGGACTCGTCCAAGATCGAAGCAGTGATCAATTGGCCAAGACCGACGACAGTGATAGAAATCAGAAGCTTTTTGGGTTTGGCAAGTTACTACAGAAGATTTGTGAAAGGATTTTCAGCTTTGGCTTCGCCGTTGACTCAACTATTGAAAAAGGAAGAGAAGTTTATGTGGACAAACAAGTGCGAGTGTAGTTTCCAAAAGTTTAAGCAAAAGCTAACTACCGCACCTGTGCTGACTATTTCATCTAGTCCCGGAGGATACGAGATCTATAATGATGTGTCGTTTAGAGAACTGGGTTGTTTGCTGATGCAACATGGCAGAGTAGTTGCATACGCGTCTTGTCAGTTGAGACCTCATAAGCTGAATTACCTGACACATGACTTAGAACTCGCAGCAATCATTTTCACTCTAAAGATTTGGAGACATTATTTGTGTGAAGAAAGATTCCAGATCTTCACCGACCATCAAAGTCTCAAGTATATATTCTCTTAAAAGGAATTGAATATGAGACAGCATCACTAGATGGAACTACTGAAGGACTATGACTGTGATATTCAGTATCACCCTGGATGGAACTTCTGAAGGCAAATAAGTTCGCAGACGCTTTGAGTCGAAAGTCTTCAGTTGCACAATTGATGGTTAAGGAATGGGTTTTACTTGAGAGAGCTCGAGATTCTATTTTCAAATTTGAGGTAGGCCACCTTTCAATTCTTATGGCCACCCTCAGAATTGAGCTGGAGGTGCAAGTCAAAATCAAGACACTTCAGTCAATAGACCTAGATGTTCAGAAGATCCTGCAAAAGGATATCGATAAGAGAAATGCTGACTTTCATATTTCTGAAGACGGTACACTAAGGTTCCAAGGACGATTGTGTGTACTTGACGATGTAGAGCTTAAAGATGAGATCTTATTAGAAGCTTATCGTAGCAGTTGCAACATTCATCCTGACAGTACGAAGATGTACCAGAATCTGTGTTAGCACTATTGGTGGTCCGATATGAAGGCAGACATTGCTAAGCATGTCGCCAAGTGTCTAACATGTCAGCAAGTGAAGGCACAACATTGTAAGCCAGGAGGACTTCTACAACCTCTCAAGATTCCCGAGTGGAAATGGGAGCACATCACGATAGATTTTGTGACAGGCTCAGAGGGGTAATGATTCCATTTGGGTAGTGGTCGATAGACTAACAAAGTCAGCTCATTTCATCGCAATACGAAAGGATCTTGATTTGGATAGGCACATAGAGTTGTTCATGCGTCAGATTGTTCGTTTGCATGGAGTGCCAGTGACGATTACTTCATACCAAGACCCGAGGTTCACAGCTGCATTTTGGAAGAGTTTGCAGACTACCTTAGGAACGAAGTTGTAGTATAGTACGGCCTATCATCCTCAAATAGATAGCCAATCTGAGATGACGATTCAAACCCTTAAAGACATGCTATGAGCTTGCGTGTTGGACTTCAAGGGAAGTTGGGAGGAACAGCTTCATCTTGTTGAGTTTGCTTACAACAACAGCTACCAGCAGAGCATTCAGATGGCAGCTACCAGTAGAGCATTCAGATGGCTCCTTTCAAAGCGTTGTATGGAAGAGCATGCAAGACGCCGGTGTGTTGGAATGAGGTTAGAGAAAGAAAGATCATAGGCCCAAAGTTAGTCCAGCAGTCAGTGGATGCAGTTACGGTCATTAGAGACAGATTACAGACCGCTCAGAGCCGCCAAAAAAACTATGCAGATAAGCGCTTGAGACCATTGGAATTCCAAGTTAGTAAGTACGTTTTTCTGAAAGTGTCACCAGTTAGGGATACTTTGCGCTTTGGTAAGAAAGGGAAACTGAGTCCAAGGTACGTAGGTCCCTTTGAGATTCTGGAAAAAATAGGGATTCTAGCGTATCGTCTTGCATTGCCGCCAAGGTTGGCACAAGTGCATGACGTCTTTCACGTGTCGATGTTGAGGAAGTATGAACCCGACCCAACTCATATGCTAAATTTTGAGGAATTAGACATGAACGACAGAGTGTCGTACGTCGAAAGACCAGTTTAGATCGTAGATTGCAAGGAATAGGTTCTGCACACCAAGATGATTTCGTTGGTTAAAGTGGTCTAACAACACCACGGCACAAAATAAGCAACCTAGGAAAGTGAAGAATCAATGAGACGACTGTACCCTCACCTTTCTCATGTAAAGATTTATAATGGTTTAAATTTCAAGGAGGAAATTTTTAGAAGAGGGGAAGAGTTGTGATATCTTGAAATTCAAGTTTTATTTTCAATTGAATGAATCGAGCTTTTCATCAACGCACCTATAGTTCTATTCTCTGAGTTGATCACTTACGAGATAACTAGTCTATCTAAGGAAGCCGTTAAGGGATTTTAACACAATAAATTTGAGAATTCAACCAAAAACCGATTGCTTGACCATGCTAGTCTACAAAGGTCATTACGGTATAGTTAAAAATCGATTAGAAACTGGAGATAGGTCGACTCGACTGAACCATGTGACTAAATGTGGGTGACTCCACCTAATTGCAAAATTCTCTTCGATCGGCACTAAACTGATTTTTCTATCATTTTGGTATCTTGTGTTTGTATTTGAAATCTCGAGATTTTCATGATAACCGAGAGTTGCCAATATATCGAAAATGTACAATGTGGCTCAAAAATAATCAACCACGATTCAATTGCACTAACAATTTTTTAAAGCTACCCAGTAGGCTTGGTCACACTAAAATCGCGCCAGATTAAAATTAACCGCCAATTTGAACCCAATTTCAAAAATTGAAAGTCCTATTATGTCACCATTTATTTTAGGACCATCAACTCATTCTCCGAAAAAAAATTTGCAAACTGAGATTTTTTGTGAAAATTCAACATAATGCTGTTTTTGTCTGGAAAAAGTCAGAGAATTGTTTTTTATCGCGTTTTTAGGATGTAAGTTGGTTCTATTGGCAAGAAAAAATTTCAATTTGATCAGGGACACCTTGGTGAAATTTATGGGGCCAAATTAAATCAATTAAAGAGGAAATTGAAATGAGATTTGGGGGAAATGTGTCCAAATTCCTAGCCCCCATGGTGTGCAACAATTAGGGCATCAAGGGAGCTTCTAAGAGATGATTGTTGGTCTGCAAAGTGGCTAAGAAAGCCAGCCCATGTTGGTGGGACCTTGCCAAGAGACAAAAGGATAGAATAGAAGCCAAGAGGGACCCTCCAAGTTGCTGCTGTCCATTTTCTTCTTCAATAGCTCACTTTCTCCATTTTCAGTGTTTTTGAAGCTCCAAAGAACCAGAAAACCCAGCTAGCCACCTCCGCTAGCCACCTCCCCTAGCCATCACACGTCCGCTCGAAGTCGCTGGAGCCACCGCACACCACCGCTTGCACCTACTTGCCCACACGCGTCGCTTTACCAACCCACGCCCCTATCATGTCATCTCACCGTCCCTCACGATCCTTAGGCCCCGTTGAACCCCCGTCCAACCGCTTAAGTAGTCCCTGTCACCGTCCAATCGTCGTTGAGCGTCGCACCACCCGCAACAGCCTCTGCCAGCCACCTTGGTCGTTTCCAACTCCGGTTTAGGCCTCTTAGCCCATCAACCATAACAGAAGGCCAGCAAGCTTCCATGGGCTTCGAGGCCCATTTCAGACCTCTTCTGGGCCTCGTCGAGTGTCGCCACTTCGGAGTTTGTCACCCATCCGCGTTGCCGTCATCATGGACTCACTGGATTGCAAAACCAGTGAATTTACTCACTTAACTATGCTTAGGAGTTAATGATACTTAAGGGTTGATTAGTTTAGACTAAGCATGGTTTATGTGGTTTGTTAGAACATATTAGCAATTTAATTAATCATTTATGCATGTTAGGTGGTTAGAATGACTTAACTAGAGACTATATAGATCGTATTATTTATCTAGATTGGTTTGGAAATTTTTTGAGCCCGTCTCGGTGTTGAATTAGGCTTTTCTAGCCTAAGTTTCTATTTTTGGCATTCAATTGTATTTATTTAATTAATTTTGGTAATTATTTAATTATTTATTATTTTTCAAAAATTATACCTAGATAGCCGATGATTGGAATTTCGTGCTGATTGTAATGGTATGCTTGGTTTATTTAATTGAGTGCTAATTTATGCAAATTGAGTGAAATTGGTGATTTTGGTTACTTATTCAAAAATTGTGGAATTTTGGTACTTTAGTTAGAAAAATACCGAGCATTAGTTTTAACACCGAGATTGTCTAAGTGGACTTTTGCATGTCAGCTTGTGAAAGCAATATATTGTATTAGCCTATGTACTTGGATACGTTAGCTTGTGAGAGCCCCTTTGCACGTCAGCTTGTGAGAGCTGTATACTATATCAGCCTATGTGCTTTAATACATCAGCTTGTGAGAGCAGTATACCTTATCAACTTGTGTGAGCTATGATCGTTTATCAGCTTTTGGGAGCACGATGTATATATCAGCTTGGACGAGCTACTATCTATCTATATCAGCTTGTGAGTGTTATGACTATATATATCAGCTTGTGAGAGCGTTGACCATCTATTTCAGCTTATGCAAGCAGTGATTGTATCAATTGAATCGATAGAAGAAATTGAATTATATATGGTACTAATTGATAGATATTACGGTTCATTTTGATGGTCTCTGACTAAATTAATTAATTGAGTGGATCGATAGATCGATGCTTTGAATTAAATTGATTGGTTAAGTATATGAACCGTATTGACTAGCATGAACGATTTGAGGTGAGGTAAGTCTTCTATCTTGTGTATGCATAGACTGCCTTTAGGCGTATTTCTTTCCTAGTCGTAATTTAGGGGGTGAACTTGTTGAGACATTGTCTCACCCCGTTGTGGGCTCAACCTTTTCAGGTCCTTAGATGGCTACTCGTCTAGAGCGTTTTGGCCAGCCCAAAAGGATCACCAAACAGGTCTCCCAGATTTCTATTCCCGGGGGCCAAGGAGCCTGGGTCTATGAGATTGTGAGAACCATTTTCTGGGTTGATGCGGGTCTACCTCGGAGGGTACCCCATCAATTCAAAGCGTGGTACCGTCAATAACAAAATAGACCTAGAGAAGGTCCCCTACAGGAGTCTGAGGTCCCTATGTCAGTGTTGGAGATCGCTTTTGGCAAGAGTACAGTTGACTCTCCTAGTGGTGCAGTGGTGGACCCAAGTTCCTAGGAGAGTTTGGAGTTTTCAGCTAGGGACTCGAACACCTAGTGGGCTCATAAACATTTATGCTTTTGCAGACTTTTGTGTATAGACTAGTATTGTCAATGATCTAGTTAGCTGTGTATAAAGGTGTGTGGTTTGATTATGCTTTTGTGGCCCTTCTTTTCTATCATATCTTTGTGTTGTCCGGGGATTTATTTATACACTTCCGCATGCTATGGGTCGGTGACACGTCCTGGAACGTTGCATTTAAATCAACCACCGAGGAATGGGCACGTGCTAAAGGATCGGGACGTGACAACCTCTAACTAGTAGGATTGTCAATGGAGCTTGGACTTTTTCTTTCTTACTTCTTTTCTATTATAACAAAAAAGGGGAGAATGTTTGATTTGCAGGTTTGATATGCAATGCTGAGAAATAACAGTTTGATACAATTTTATTTTATTTTTGATCGGAAGTTTGATACAGTTTGATATGCGGTACAATTCAACTCACATTTTAGATCGTGGGGATATTTTAAGACTTGTAGACTTTGGAATATGCCATCAAATCAGGGGAACATTCAATTGGCAGAACATACTATTCATCTTGGTTAGCGCCTTCTACACTCTACTTCTATCCATGACTTAACCTGTTCAGAGAGTTATTCTTCTACAAAAGCCCTCATTTAACGCTAATAACATTGCTTCCATTTGTCTCTTACTTTAAATGGCTATATCAAATTATGGAGACCATCTCAATTGTTTATCATATTAAATTTCTTATTAATTAAGCAAGCAATGGAATATCTACCTTATTTGCAATATCCACATTTTCAATCAATCCAATTACTTTTTGGCAGGTAGAAGTACAACACAGGTGCTAAAACTTAACACGAGAGACACTTAAGTATCAAAAGTTACAAAAAATATATATAAGTGTCACTTTCTTTGAAAAATAAGATATTTAAGTGTCAATTTTGGCAAAGGGTGCTAGAAACCCTACATGACATTTTTTTTAATAATATAACTCATCTACATGGTTTGCCGAAGAGCTGAGTGAGCAAAAAAGAGCCAAAACAACACTGTTTTGCATTTTATTTGAAATTTTATATAAATATTAATTAAATCAAATTTAAAACTTAAAAAAAAAAAGTTGTAGAAAGTGTTGGGTGAGGGTTGTGCAAGCCCTCGCCACCACCTCCCCACCATTACCAACCCTTCCTGACGACGGTGGGGATAGCCCTCACCCAATGCCTTCTGCAACTTCTTTTTTTAAAAAATTTAATTTAGTTAATATTTATGTTCAAATTCAAATCCGAGGCAAAACAATAACATTTGTAACTTATTTAGCTACATCAACATGCAAAACGACGACATTTTCGCTTTACTAGCCACATCGGTGTGCAAAACAACGTCGTTTGTATGTCTCACCGGAAAAATTGCCACATCAGTATTTTGGCTAGATTTTCTAGCCATTGGCACTTAATTAATTCATTTTGATTTGATTTTGGCACTTAAATGTAATTTTCCAAACTTTTGGCATTTAAGTGTCCCATCGTACCAAGTTTTGGCACTCCAGGTGTTCGCGCCTCCTTTTTTGCATAGTTATAGATAGTTTTTTCATTGTAAAAAATGGGAAGATTGTTAAGAAAAACCTCCTATGACTTTTTTAGGTTGACAAAACCATCTTGTTATACCATTTATTGGATAAATACAATGTTGCCTTATCTCAGGATTGAATGAATACAAGAAAAACTCTATCGCCACTAATTGAACATGAAGTATGAAGTAAAGGACTAAAGATAACAAGAAGAACCTTGATTAAGGTGAACAGGTCAAGGATTAGGAAGTTCACGAAAACTTGGAAGTACTGTGACAAGGTAAACAGTTCATACGGTCATATTCATACACAGGAAGATAAAGTGGATGGCAGCACGCGAGTCGACTAACTGTGGGAAGCCTTGATAGACTCATGAGTTGCTTATAGAAGCGGTTCCCTATATCACTTGAGAGGAACACGCACCTTGTCCTAAAGAACCAAAGGAAATAGTGCAAATCTTAAGGAATGTTAACAATCCACCTCAGGCCTAGAATTCTGGGGACATATATACAGAAAAAAGTTTGACCCGTTGCCAATCAACTTGTTAGTAAGAATTATTTCGAATATGAGCAGGATTATTTGTGGAAACCACACCATCACTAAGAAGATTTGATTGTAAGAGCAACCAAATCTCCCGATAATTGTGGGACTTATCTTCAACGGCTAAATAAATCATCTTGAAGATTTTTCAACCGTTGGTGTGGATCTTGAAGACAATATAAGAAAATCAACATGTGAGGAAGATATATGAATCACAAGAACATTTTGCACTATTGACAAAGCTTCTTCTCTATTGTTATTGATGTTGAGAGCAGTTCACTGATTGTAATCTCTATTCAGGAGTGTTCAAGTGTTGTTGTAGTGCATGGAAATTGGTAGTGTTATTGATATTGAGAGTGACACACTAATTGTAATATTTGTTTAGAAGTGTTCAAGTATTGTTGTAGTGCGTGGAAATTGGTAGTGTTATCTACTAGCTTAAGGTAGAAGTAGCACAAGATACATTGTAAACTCTCAAATGATTAGTAGTGAAACCTAGTCTGTTGGTGGCTATTGGTCTAAAAGAATGTATGGAGGCTTGATTTAAGCTAAACCACTCATTTATGTGCAACTCTTCTATCTCTCTTTATTTGTTTCCATTTTTATTTAATGAAAGCATACTACACTTGATATCATCAACTTACTCTTCCATATATTCAATTTTTTCCTGCATAACTATACTTGATTTTAATAATCTTGCAAAATTTTGTTTTGTGACCAATTTACCCCTCTCTAGGTTATATGTTTTGCCATAACAAAAGTGAGGCTTGCAGCAATCGCCCATATCTTTAGGGCACACCATAAGTTCGAAATCATTCATCACTCTCAACCTCTTTTCATGTCTTCAATGCATATCATACCTACATTCCCACGGAGATGTGAAAGACTCTTTAAAGAAAAAGGCAACATTTGGGAGGTTTTAAAGGGGACAAGATCTGGGCAAGCCGTGTTAGAGCATGTAGTAGAAAGTCAAAAACATTCAATTAGAAAAATCTCTAAAATTGAGCCCAAGTTCAATCCCGTCAATATAGTCAGTTGGATCTATATTCCCTTAAAAGATTAACCAACAAGTTGTGGACTAATTAGAATATGTTAACTATTTCACACCATACCAATTGTCCGATATGAGATTTTTTCTAACATAAGTAATGCGTGCATCTCAACTAGTATCTTGTGGAAGTGAAAAAAACAAACGTGAAAGGAAGAGGACCAAGTAGACTATGAAGCAGATTTTGTATTGCCTAGTCAAAGTAAAATCTGAGCATCAGTCACCTTGAAGAGGGACAAGAAGCAAGCGACGCGCTCAAGGAAACATCAACTTACATGCTTGACTGCTCTTTCCAATTACGTACACAAAGGGCTCTCGAATTTGGCAACACTCTCGGTCACTCTTCAGTTCACGAGCACACACTTGAAGGCCAAGGTATTGGGTGTCCATTGAAGTTTCCTATCACTGGCGAGGGCTTGTAGGCCCTTGCCTAGATTTAACTGAGGGCCCTGACCCTTGAAAGCAAACCTGAGTGAGGATCGTCAACCATTGTCGAGGCCCCAATGACCCCAACAGCTCTTCCCATGAAGTTGAATCGTGAGGAAAAAGAAAAAGGCAAAACGGTAATGAAATTTTGAAAAACAATGTTGTTTTGAGAGGGATTGAACACATCAAATAATCAATGTGTCATGTAGGATGGTCGGCTGAATAGTCAATTTAGTGTTTTCCAACCTAATTTAGTTGGATGGATCACATTGGAAAATCATTAAAAGACTTAAAATTATATTGGTCAAATTGAAAAGTTTATAACTGAATTGCTAGTCTCATGATTTTTGAGTCAATTTTCCCTACACTATCGCCATTTTGGTATACGATATATGCCATCATATGTTTGTGTTCGTATTATCCTTCCATTTGTTGACTTTTAATTGGCAATATTTGTGTTGGTGTTTGGATAAGCTGGTGTCAAGGTCAATTTTTGCGTATCTCAACTAACCCAACTCCGGCGTGATCTTAGAGCGCACTCCCCCATATCAGCTTGATGCTCTCAGAATTTTACTTTTAAACTATTTCCATCAATTTTTGGATCCAGAACAACACAACCACGAAAGAAGCAAATCTTTTTGTTATCTAAATCAGTACCTTATTGGCGAAAACACGTGTGAGATATTGAATTCAAGACATTTTGCTCACATGCCTATTCTAGAAACGTGAGTGAAATATGAATATGCATGGCATTCACGTAGTATATGGATAAACTAATGTATATAGACGTATTAAAAAAACCTAGGCTAGCGAAAGACTACGTATATAACCATAACCAAATAAGGGAAAAGATTGCAAACAACGAAAAGATTCCGTGCATTTCTGATGGATTACTCTAATAGGTGCTTCAAAAAGCATTAAGTCTTATGTTGCGTTTGGTCATTCCGATTTAATTGTAATAGAATAGGATAAGATTGGATTAAAAATCTTCCAAATATTCTTTGATTTGTAGAAAATTTCATCAAATTTTTGGTGCAATTCAAGATAAAATAAAAATCTTTGAAAATCTCATTTGTCCAACACAATCTCCCATGATATCCAGATATCAACACTTGAGCTCACTAGAGTCTCAAACCCACTCTTTCTAGCTCTCTTTGGTTCATCTTCTTCATCGCCAGATCCACTAC